>CM036314.1:29989519-31232418 GCA_020567845.1 Rhododendron henanense subsp. lingbaoense
CTGCGACGATGGTCGTCGGAGATCAAAAAGGGACCAGCGGTGGCTGACGAGTGTAGAGGAGGACTGGGTCAGCGTGAGTCAAGGTCACCTGATGCCAACGAGTGCAAAGAAGAACTGGGTCAGACTCGTCGGGAGGAAAAAGTTGTCGGCAAACTGTTGGCAGTCTTATACCAGGTCGCCAGAGGTTGATTGACGAGAAGTAATGACGAGATCGTCGGTATTGGTCAGCCCAGGTGCATCATTATATGCTTTGATACCATGTGAAGTTGTAAAGGGAGAGAGAGACGTGGAATTGGAACCCCAAAGATAGGAGTTATTTTCTCATTAACGTGAGATATGTATACAACACAATAAACTAATTGCACTATGGTCCTAGAGAATGAAACTAGTTACACAATAGAACAAATAATACACTAATTACAAATACACCCGTAATCTAACAAGTTATCTTGACATCTTCATTAGGCCTAACTGCTTGGACAAAAGAACAAAATCATGCTTTATAGCCCATCCTATAGCCACAACCCTCCATTGAATAATGAGACCATTTGACTATTTGTGTCTGGATTTGTCAGGTTCCATCCAAATGGACAGATGCGATGAACTGGAGCTAAATATTACAAAACTAAAAATTGCAACAAGGAGATGTTAGATAACCATATGGTTCCTCTGGCACAAATTCCCCTGAACATCCATTGCTCTGCTCTGGTTTCTTATGGTTTGATCGCAAAAACAAAGAAATCACCTGCACGAATAATTCCAATGGTTTAAAAGGATTCATAATAAGATTTAAAAAAAACATCATCCACAAGCTGATTCTAGATGGAGGTGGAAAAGATTCAAAGGTTACCAAGGAAGAAAAAGAAAGACTTTTTTGAACGGCAGTGATAAAAGAAAGACTAGCTGCTATAAGAATATCAAATTTTGAAGTTATCACAATTGCAATCCTTGATTCGTTTACGACTTGTACTTCATACTGTCAACAAGATATACATATTTAAGTCAGATGACCTTAATACTAAAGTCTATAGCCAATCAAATAAAGCCCTCTGATCCCAAAACTTGGTCTAACATACACAGATCTGCTTGGCTGTCACCTCTATGTAGTGACAAATCCTGGTGAAACCAGGCAATCATGTCCTTACTCAAAGCGACAATCCTCATTCTTCTTTGCCGTTCTTAGATTAAATGACTTCATATTTTTCTTAGTAATTCGTATTAAAAAACAAGTTTGCTAATTACACACACACCAAAAAAAAAAAAACTTTGAATGACAACTTATAACAACTTTTTCAATATGTGCATGCTAGCAATAAAAAGTAGAACAGAAATATAGTTATGCTTTTCTTGTATTCTTACTTGCCCGACAGAGGATACTCCCTTGTCTGTTCTGCCACATCTTGAGTATTGTAAGTTCTTCTTGTCGCCATTAATGAGCCTGGTTTTGTCCAGAGCTTTGAAAATTTCAGACTGCAGAAAATTTAGACATTCAATCTTCCCATAGTTTATTCAATACAAGCAAACCAAGTCTTTAAGCTCAATACAACTATACAAGAAAATCTGATGACGATAAAACTACAGCATCCAGAGTACTACTTTCAGTTTTGCTCTACATGACTCAGGGATGTCTTAATCCAGTGGTCACTGCTGTTTCCTACTCAACTGAAATTTCATAACAAAACAAAAGCCTTCCACAGAAACAGTTACTCTTCCGAGATCAACGGAAGACTTAGACCAGATAAGCTCTTCCCTAGCAACAGTTACTCTTCAGAGACCACAAAACTCAATACAGATGGAACGGTCAATATGACTTCCCATTTAGTCTTTAATGCAGTGAACGAGAAGGAAAAAACTTTAATATGCTATCTTTGCACACACTCTAAGATAATCCTCAGACACTAACCCAAGGCTATTTAGTGAAATATCTAGTAGCACCAAGGAAACTTGTCATTCACTTGATGAATTGCATAACTAACTTCAGAAATGAACTACGTACTACTGCAATGACCACACCTACATGTGGAAAAGTATGGTGTTAGGTGGCACCTTGGGTTATTTTTTGTCATTAAAACTAGACACCTTAGCATGCGAGTTTGCCATCTCATCAATTTCCGTAAGCAATTGGATCATTGTTGACAGTGGGGGCCCAATTTAAAATGTTAGGTGGCTTCAGTTGTCTAATAGAAATACCGTGAAGATAAGGTACCTATGAAACATTTGGGAAATAGTTTAGAGGTAATTTTCAAGTTTTCCTCTTTTTTTCCATTCTTGTAAACTTAATTTTCTTCTTTGTTTTGTATGTTTTTGTTGACACCCCAGTTTGGACCCTCTAGAAAACCTTTAAGCCTCCCCGATGATGAAAAAATAAGGGAAAACAACCTTGAAGGCTAGAACACTACTCCTTTTTGCTTTCAAAACAAAGGAATGAGACTCTTCAAAACAACCTTGACATACATTATCTTTTAGCACTTTAAAACCCCTTTTATCAATATAAGGGGGGTCTCGGTCCAATTTTAGAAGAGGGAGATGCGTCCGTTTTATCAAAATAGCTTCTTTCCCGACGCGCTGAGGGTAGAATGGTCACATCTTTTAAAGTACAAATGATAATGCAATGAAACCAATTGGGTCTGAAAGCCAACTCAACTAGCTTTCCAATACTTCAAACCGCGAGCGAAACAGAGTTCGGGAGTGCCCAAGGCGGCCCTGCGAAGTTTGGTCTGCTGTGCAGTCAAACTTGAGCGCTCAGGTCAAACCAGAGTGTTGACCAGTCAAACTTGAGCGCCCAGGACCACTTTTGAGCGCTCGGGACCCATTCTTGAGCACTCAGGTCAAAGATTCTTTGCAGTTGTTAGGCATGCGGATCAGACATTTTTCTGCAGAATGCTCCCCTATGCAGACAACTTGGCAGGCACGTTCTCTTGCTTTCAGACCACGTTTTACGTCTCCAAGCCTTGACTAATGATGATTTCCATCTTCAAACACCTCTATAAATACATGCAATGTATTGAGAGAGGAGGCCATGAGAGAACCATTTTTCTACAAGAGAAAGCCATTTTTCTGTGGGAAAACACTGTTTTAGAGGGAGGAGGAATCAAAAATCAGTTTTCAAGCCAAGTTTTCAAGTAAAAAACAACACCAAAAAGCTCATCCAAACCAAACCGAGCCTTATGTCCCAATCACTTGGGGTCGGCTACATGAATCATTTTCCTCCATTGAGCTCTGTCAAGGGCCACTTGTTCACACAAACCTACTATACTCATATCTTTGCGCACCATAGAATCTAATGTCAATTTAGGTCTACCCCTTTTCATAGCATTGCTACCCAAAGCTATCCTATCCGCTCTCTTAACTATTGCATCTCCTGGTCTACGGTAGACATGTCCAACCCACCTTAGCCTATTTTCCCTCAACTTCTCTTCTATGGGTGCTACACCTACCATCTCACGAACCGCTTCATTTCTAATCCTGTCTCGTCTATTCTTACCACACATCCACCTCAACATTCTCATTTCCGCTACACTCATTTTGTTCACCTGTTGTTTCTTAATAGGCCAACATTCTGTTCCGTAAAGCATCGTTGGTCTAATGGTAGTTCCATAGAATTTTCCCTTCAATTTTATGGGTACCCTCTTGTCACACAGTACACCAGTAGCGCTCCTCCACTTGAGCCACCCCACTTTGATCCTATGGGTCACATCATCGGCAATCTCTCCATCTCTACTAATAATTGAGCCTAAGTACCTAAAATGATCACTCTTAGGTATCTCCTGGTCTTGGATCATCACTCTTTCTTTGTGCACACTGCTGGTACCACTAAACTTGCACACCATATACTCAGTTTTACTCCTACTTATCCGAAAACCCTTTGACTCTAATCCTTCCCTCCAAATTTCTAGTTTCGTATTAACACCTCTAGCGGTTTCATCTACGAGGACAATATCATCTGCAAACATCATACACCATGGGATATCCTCCTGAAATTGTCTAGTCAATTCATCCATAACTAAGGCAAAGAGGTACGGGCATAACTAAGGCAAAGAGGTACGAGCTCAAGGCTGACCCTTGATGCAATCCTACAGTGATTGGAAATTCACTCGTTTCCCCTACTGGAATCGAATGGTAGTGACGGCACCTTCATACATGTCTCTAATCACCTCGATATACCCTTTGATCACTCCCTTTCTCTCCAGAACCCACCATATGATGTCTCTAGGCACCCTATCATAAGACTTTTCCAAGCCTATGAAAACCATATGGAGATCCTTCTTCTTTGCTGTGTTTTTCTACCATTCTCCTTAATAGGTAGATAGCTTCCATGGTTGATCTTCCAGGCATGAACCCAAACTATTTCTCTGACACCGTAGTCACCATCCTCAAGCGATGCTCAATAACTCTTTCCCACAACTTTATCGTATGACTCATCAATTTAATACCTCTATAGTTGTTGCAGCTTTGAATATCCCCTTTATTCTTATAGATAGGTACTAGAGTGCACCTTCTCCATTCGTCGGGCATCTTCCTAGTCATAATAATCTTGTTAAACAACTTCGTCAACCAAGTCACTCCCAGGTCACCTAGACTTTTCCACACTTCAATAGGGATACCATCTGGTCTTAAGGCCTTACCCGGTTTCATCCTTTTCAAATCTTTAACCACTTCAAACTTTTGTATTCTCCGATAAAATTCATATTCTATGTTCTCGCTAGGTACACACACTTCCTCCCCACCAAAGCCTCCTTCATGTTTCTCATTTAACAATTTCTAGAAATACGACTTCCATCTATCCATGATCGCCTCGTCTTTCACCAACACCACGAATCAATACCTTTTATACACTTAATTTGAGAAACGTCTCTAGCTCTCCTTTCTCGCAACTTGACAAATTTATAAATAATCTTTTCTCCATCTTTACTATCAAGTCTTGCGTAGAAATTCTCATAGGCTTTCAACTTAGCATCCCTAACGGCTTTCTTAGCTTCCTTGCTAGTTTGCTTATAATCCTGAAAATTTTCCTCATTCCGATCCTTTTGCCACTTTTTAAAGCACTCCTTCTTGGCTTTTACCATGGTTTGAACCTCGTCATTCCACCACCATGTCTCCTTAGAAATTGGACCTTTTCCCTTCGACTCCCCAAGAACTTCTTTCAATATTCTTCTAATACTGTCAACTATGGTATTCCACATATTATCACTATCGCCTTCCACTCCCCACCGTACTTCTTGAGACATTCTTTCCTTGAATACCTCTAGTTTCTCCCCTCTTAGACCCCACCATGTAGTCCGTGGGCATCTAGTTTCCTTTCTCCTTCTAATACTCCCCTTGAGACAAATATCTAACACCAAAAGTCTATGCTGTGCCACTAGACACTCTCCAAGAATAACCTTACAATCCTTACATGTCAAGCAATCTGCACCTCTAGCAAGAAAATAGTCGATTTGGCTTCTATTGGCTCCGCTCTTAAAGGTAATTAAATGCTCTTCTCGCTTCCTATAGAGAGTATTCCCCACTATAAGGTCACAAGCTACTGCAAAATCTAAAATTCTTCGACCACCTTCGTTAAGGTCACCAAATCCAAAGCCCCCATGCACCTTCTCATACCCTTGCTTATGCACTCCCACATGACCATTGAAATCGCCTCCTATAAATAGCTTCTCCCCAAAAGGTATCTCTTGAACCACGTCATCCATCTCTTTAATAAGATCATCCAAGCCTACTTGGGGTGCGTAAGCACTAACAATATTAACTATGCTCCCTCCGATCACAAGCTTAACTAAAATAATCTGATCTCCTTTCCTCGTGACTGTAACTACCGAATCTTTGAAGTGTTTATCTACTACGATACATACCCCATTTTTATGTCTATCCTTACCCTTATAGTAAAGCTTATAACTTGTGTCCTCTATCTCCCTAGCTTTCTCCCCTACCCACTTAGTCTCCTGAAGGCAAGCTATACTAATCCTCCTCCTAAGCATGGTGTCAACTAACTCCTTAGTCTTACCCGTTAATGTCCCTATATTCCAAGTTACTAAACGAATCCTATAATCCTGGGCTAGCTTCTTTACCCGTGCTCGTCCAGGCACGCGCTGGAACCCTTGCTCACTTATCACCACACCCGAGCGCCGGTGTAGCGCCCTTTGCTCATTTTTCGAAGCACCCGAAGGCAGGCACAACACGTAGCTTAAAGGGAACGCCCTAGCATGTCTCGTTATCATATTTGGATTCATGTCATAAAGATCTGACAGGCTTTTTACATGCTGGCTGTTAGCACAACCCTCCTCCTTTATCTGGGCTTGGGACCGGCTGGGAAATAAAGATAAAGGCTCTAACCAAAAAGCTCATCCAAACTCCAAAAACCTTTCATCCATTCAAACACTCCAACTTTCTCAAACAAAACAGTCATCAAACCAGTGTTCTAAATGGCACTTGGCGGTAGTCGGGCGGAGACCCACCTCCAAGCGCCAAGCCGCCTAGGCGGGCGCCGCCAAATTCGGCGGTTTTTTTTTTTTTTTACAAACCATAATCAGTGTTCCAACTTTCAACTTCCAAGTGAGAGAGAGGAGAGGCAGACGAGAGAGAGAGGAGAGCAAAAAGACGCCATAATAGAGAGAAAATAGAGACGCGAGAGAGAGAGAAGAAAGACGAGAGGAAGAGAGGTGAGAGAGAGACATACCGGCGAAGTCAGGCAACGTGACGGAGATAGGAGTTTGGCGAAGTCCGGCGAAGTCAGGCCTAGAGTTACGCCTGGAGTTGGAGTTAGGGCTTCGATCGTGGAGGCCAATGGGAACTGATGTGGACTAATGTGTAATTATATATATATATATATATATATATATCATTTTGTAAAATTACATATTAAGCCCTCTTATTTAAAAAAACCAGATTTTAGTCCTTCCAAGGACCGCCAAGGCCGCCAAATGCCGCCAAACCTCCCAAAGCGCCAAATAAAATGTCTAGGGGTATAGTCGTGGCGGCAAGGTACCTCCAAGTGCCTAGGCGGCGCCTAGGTGGCCGCCCAGGCCACCATTTAGAACACTGCATCAAACACTATTTTTCAAGCATCCATCCACCAAGGAGCATTGTTTCAAGCCAAACAAAGGTAGAAAGCCTTTTGAAGCTACCGTTTCAACACCCTGAAGGGAGCCATTGGGTTCAAGTTAGTTCCTTGTACTGACTTTGAGCTCAGTCGGCCTATCATGTAAGTCAAAACAAGAGGACAAGACCTCTGCACTCAGGAACACTCTCGAGCGCTCAAGAACCATTCTTGAGCGCTCAAAAGCACTTCTGAGTACTCAAGTCCATATTCTTGAGCTTTCTGGTTAGATCAATACAAGATGGGTCCAAGTTGTATTCTGCTTAGTTTCATGATTTTTAACATTCAGTTCAGTTCTTAAATTCAAAAACTTCTTTTAAAGCTTCAAAGTTCGTTTTTTTAGTTCAAATGTTCTATTCGGTTATATATTCACTAGTTTCACTGTTGTGAGCCTCACACCTGAGCACTCAATACAAGTTCTTGAGCGCTCAGGAGAGGTGTTAAGGGCTCAAAATGGTTTTAATACCATCTTCTGTTTTGTTTACTGTAAATACTTGTTTCAAGCTTGTTATTGTTTCTGGGTGTGCACTGGTCCTTCCAGAGTTCAGATTAGTTGTCTCAGAGCCTGCAAGGAAGCAGGACCTAGGCGCTCAAGATCAGTTCTTGAGCGCTCAGGTCCATAGCTGAGCACTCAACAGTGTTCGCAGTAGCAGTATTCTGTTTTGTTTTGTTGTACACTCTGTCATCTCATGTTTATTATCAAAACTGTACACTGCTCACAGGCATACACTCACCTGTAACGTGTTTACAGTTTTAATCCCCTATTATTGTTTCCCCTCCCTACTTGTTTAAAAGTTAAGAGACAAAATGATTTTGAAATCCCACAAAAACTAAGTATAGACTGACCTTTGCATCGGGCGAGAGGGGTGCCGTAAACCCTTCCGTAACCTGGCTCCCGAACCAATGTTGTCTCTGGTTATGACGGACCGGTAAAAGAAATAAAGCCTTTTCCAAATAAAAGCAACGAATGTCAGTCAAGTTTGGTTTCTTGGGTGGCAAACCACTAAAATCCGGGTGGCGACTCTAAATTGAACACGTCGTTTGCTAGTATTTTCGGAAAAAGAAAATCGAACGGCGCCCTCCGCCGGACGGGTAGCCCACAGTTTTGTTCGTCTTTTCTGAATTTTTATTAGATTCACGTGATATATTTTGGATTAATCATTTGTCTCGACGAGAGGAGTCTAAAAAGTACAAAATTATTACCGAAAGCAAAAAAAAAGTTCACTAAAGACTGAAAAAGTATCAAACAGCTGTCTTATTTGTCTAAAGTACCAGTCTTATTTGAATTTTTTCAACATCGGTCCATATTTTTATACTTTTCCAATTCGTCTCAAACGATTAATTCCAAAACTTACGACGAAAAACTAAACAAAAAGTTACGAAAAGTAAAAATACCGAAATAAGTTTCAGACTTATAAGTTGACAAGAATGCAACCTAGAGAATGAAATTGTTTCTTTTGTAATATTTAGGAAATTTGTGCATTAAGTCCAAAAAAATCTGTATTATTTATATGTCCAAGAAAATCCCTTGTATTTGAGTCTCTAACTGGGGTAGTTTCTATTAGCTTCAGTAAGTCTTTTTATAACATAAGTAAACATTTTGAGCAAAAAATATTTGGGCAGCTTTTTACCGTCTTTCATGGTAAGGTTACGATAACTTCTTTCATGTTTGTCTTAGAGATTGACTTGGGAAAATTTAAGTTCTACTTATCTTATGTGCTGAATTAATATCTACAATCACCCCTTCTTTCAACCACAACCAATAGCTTCAGTGGTCTTCACCCTTATTGATATCCCTTCAACCTTTGATTCGTGGTCCCTAACCGCAACCAACCTACCATCCACCTAGTAAAACCTAGGTTATCCATAGCACTCATGCCTGAGGATGGGTCCCTTAGTTGCAAGTTCCTTCCGTGGGGTAGGCGAATCCACTCCACAACTTGCTACCGCGCTCCCGAGTCAAAAACGAACCTCGCTCCCATCAAGAAAGAACGCTTTCCCAATCAAGATAGAAATTCTCAAGCATAAGACACCCTAAGAAATTAGAGAAGTGCTACCAAGCAAGAGAAAATATGAAGAAATGATAAGATACTGGAAAATTATTTACCTTATATCGACAAAATACTATAAAAATGTTTAGTCAAATTTACTTGAGTACTTAGCATAAACAAAAGATTGAATTATATATGGAGAACAAAAACTTGCAATTTGACTCCAATTCTTAGTGGTAGGGATCACCTAAACGAGCTTCATAATGGATCAATTGGGTGGATCCTGCCGAGCTTGGACTCTATGTAAGACCAGTGGAGGAGCCAGGATCCGTACCTAGGAGGGGCCGAACTAAGAGGAGAAAAAAATGCAACAAAAATAAACTTCTGAATACTTATTATATTAAAAGTAAACCTGAGAATTTAATTAAGCATACTAAAAAAAAGTCATGACTATAAAAATCACAAAATATGATGTTTTTTTGTTTTGTTTTAAGAAGAATAATTTTAAAGTGACTGTGAGAGCTATTCCACTTTTTTTTTTTAATAGAGAGTAAAATTTCACTTCGCATGTGGAGTGACAATCAAGTGGTGGGCATCCTATATTCCTTGCTCCAGGTGATGGTTCAAACCCCCCCGAGTGCCATCTCCTTTCCCCCTAGATTAGTAGTAGTAGAATAGGATTTGTTTTGTCGGAAAAAAAAATTCACATGCGAAACTATAAAAAAAAAAATCCAGTGTGTGTGTGTGTGTGGGGGGGGGGGGGGGGGGTCGTGGCCACCCCCATCCCATACACAGCTCCGCCCCTATGTGAGACTAAATTACATAATTTATATATTACAAATTTAGCCGAAAACGCTCCCTCCGATGCTCTTAAATGAGGAGCTTCTATGATCCTCATCTTCCCTTCCCCGACCTGCTCCCGCCTCTGCCCCTGATTCGTGCGATTAAGGTGGGTCCACCCTAGAACAATCTCTTTTAGTTGTTGTGACTCTTGAACTTGATGCCACCCATGTCAAGTCAAGCACTATATAACATCATACTTTTGACTGCTTCTATTCGGGAAAGCTAAACCCTCATGCTCAACAGCATCTCTTATTTGTGGATAATCTTGAACTTGATGCCACCCATATCCAAAAAAGCACTACAGAACCTTACATATTATTCTTTTAATCGGAAAAACATAAATACAAAAATAAAAGGCAGAGTACAATAAAGGCGTGTGGGCTACTACGCCCGAGGTTGGTTTTTGGAAGGTTTTGAAAGAGAGAGTCGCCACCCGGGTTTTTGTAAAATAGTTTGTCACCCGAGAAACCTTGAACTTGAAAATGATCTTTGAGCTTGATTTTGAGTTTGAACCAGAGATTTTGGATTTGGGAGCCAGGTTACGAGAGGGGAAGGGTTTTATTCGGCACCCCTCTCGCCCGATGCAAGGATCGGTCTCTACTAAATTCTTGTGGGATTTTAGAAATGCTCATATGCTTAACTTTGAAACACATAACATGTACGGTGTAGGATTGTGTGGAGTGTACAGTTTAATATGAAAGGACTGTGCAATAAACAGCACATACTGAAAATACAGACAGAAGACCAGCGCTTCAGGTGCCCAGAGCTGGGCTTCCGTTCAGAGAGCAGTTGTGAAAACATGTTCTTGACTATCCAAACAGTGGACCAATCACTACACATGCATGAAAAAGGTTTTCAGGATTTTTTTGACTTTTTAATGCATTTTTAAAGTAAAACAGAAAGAAACAATGCTGGAAATGAACTGAAAGCCAAAAGTAAACAGTAGAGCCCCTGAACTCTACTGATATTGAGATGATCAGTAAGTCTAGGAGAAGAACCCCAGCACTGGGGAAGAAATGTCCAGCGCTGGGCTTGCACAGGTTACATCTTTGCAACCAAGGCCTATGGGTACACTAGCTAGTACATAGTACTTCCTTATGCCCCTAGGCTTCCTCAGAATGCCAGAAATAGGAAATGTAGCATTCTTACACCTTTTTTAGACTTGATTAAGGCCTTCAAAGCTTGGATTGAGTGATTTGAAGGCTGGTTTGAGTGAAAACGGTAGGGGTTTGAGTTTGAAAAGGGTTTATGTGATGCTAGAAATTTTTAGAGAATTTTTGGAGTAGAAACTAATTTTTTTTTATAGTATTTTTCACACTAAAAATGGATTTTTCTCACAATTTTCTCCCAAGAATGACCTCTAAAATCTGATCCTTTTCTCTCTAAGTATACATGGGTATATATAGGGGTTTTGGAGAGAATAAAATGATTAGTTAAGGCTTTGGAAGCACAAAAACTTGTTCTGAATGTCTCCCACGCCAGCCAGCAGCTTGCAGCAAGATTCCTAACACGCATGTCTGACAACTGCAGAGAATCTGCTTTTTTGCAGGAAAAGTTTGACTCCAGCGCTGGAGTTGTGAAGTCCAGCACTGGACTTGCAACAAGGTCCTTTCCAGCGCTTAAGAGAGGAACTCCGGCACTAGAGAAGAACTCCAGCGCTGGGGTTGGTCTAGTCTGCAGGCCAAACTTTGCGGGGCTGCCCCAGGCACTACCAAACTCTGTTTTGCGCGCGGTTTGAAGCGTTGGAAAGCTTGTGAAGTCTACTTTCTAACCCAACTGGTTTGGATCCAACTAGGGCTGTAAACGAGCCGAATCGAGCCGAATATTAGAATGTTCAGATTCGTTCATTAAGTTTTTTAGCGAACTCGAGCTCGAGCCGAACTCAATGAAAAGTACGACGAGCCGAACTCGAACCGAGCTTGTCTAGGTTTGGGTCGAACTCGAGCTTGTTCACGAGCCTTAACGACCCAATAATATCATATATTTATGCTCTCATACAGGTCTAAAATTGCAAGTAAAAATTTTAGTATGTACATAAATACGTTTATATACATATAAACTGATAAAAACGTATACATAAGTAAGTTTTTAGTAATTGTAAACGTTTAGACTTGTACAAGTTTTAAAATTTTCACTATGTAACTATATAAAATCCCCATGATATACATATACTCTAGGTTCGCGAGCCTAATCAAGCCGAATACTACTATGTTCATGTTCGGTTCATTTATGAAACGAGCCTAAAATTGAGGTTCAGGTTTGGTTCGTTAAGTAGACGAATCGAATTCGAACGAGCCTTTACCGAGTCGAGCCTCGAACAGTTCACGAACGGCTCAGTTCATTTACAGCCCTAGATCCAACATAATTTGTACATGAACAGATATGACGATTACACCCTCAATGGATCAGAAAATGAATCGTTTTGGTAGAATCCTCGCATCTCCCTCATTTCAAATCGGATTGAGGCTTATTATACATCAAAACAAGGGTTTTGAAAGTACTAAATGATGGTTGTATCGAATAGCATTGATCAAGTCTCTTGGTATGTGTTCTGGCTTATTTCATCATTGGAAAGCCGAAGGCCACCGCCTAAGGGGGTTCGGAGAGTCCTAAATTGGGGTGTCTACAAGGAGGTTAAGAAGAGTGCCAACAGAAAACAAAAGTCCAAAAGCCCTCGAACTCTACAAATGGCTCTCCAGTGACTAAAAATCTTATATTTTCACATTGCCGTTTTGAAACCCAGAAATATGATAGAGGCATTAAACACACGCAGCAAAAATGTCAATGATACCATTCAAAAAATAAAGCAATTTTGGTTCACCCAGAAAGAAAAAAGAAATGTACATCGTTGAAAAGAAAACTTTTGAAACAAGTAAACTTTCGAAACCAAGGAGTTGGACGTTGCAGTCTGCGTACTTCAGAGAGAAGGATTAGTAACAGAGCAAATAGAAGCAAGTAAATATTAACTTATTGGCCAAATGATGGTCATCTCATGCCATCGTATAATAACAATGCCATTTTCTACGCTGGATTCAAGTGTAGACTAGAAATTTATTTGAGTCTGTTGACTTACAGTCTTACATGACCAGTTTTTCTTTTTGAGTAGGATAAACACATAATTTAATGAGAACAACATATTTCGAATTAAATCCCCCCGACATTTTATTCACAGTTACATTCTGATATAGTTCTTCCATCATAAATGTTCAAAATGCTGTAAAAAGAAGAAGCAAACCTCAACAGTTGGATCCATTTGAGCCTCTGAAGCAAAACCAAAAAACCTGTAATGCAGAACATAATGACTTACAGAACAAGAAACAGGAACTCTACAGCGAGCAACAAAGATAAGAACTTCAAGTGGGAACGACAAAATCAACTGTAAAAGAAAGTGATAACACATAAACCAGATTAAAGTTATTCTTGCAGATTATGACTTAAGATGCAACCTTTGGCTAATTACGCAGGTTCTTTTAAGTAATGAAACCATATCATAAAGGCTATAGGGAAAACAAAAACAAAAGAAAGAAAGAGAAAAAAGTAAGTCCAATTTTTTATGAGTTTTGAAAGACAACTTCAATTTCCTCTGGACTCATCACTGGTAGGGTGAAATCATGTAGACCCAAACCAGAACAGTAGAGTCTACAATTCCATAAAGCTGAAACATCCTTCTTCAACTCCATATTGCAGGAGATGACAAAAACTTACAGTAGTCCTAGTGTGAGGAAACATGGGTTTCTGAGGAGAAATATGAACGGCTTGGATGAACAAATAGTCTCCTTGTGTTGACCTTCATATTTGCTAACTATATCTATCAGGACAATAAACACATTTGCTAATTATTTTTCCGACCCAATAGTCATATGAGATACTAGCTGGTCCAGTACTTACAATGAATGTTATCAAAGGCGATTTTAGACTTGCCTGGACGCGAGGCAGAACAAAAATGCTTCTAGGCATTGATTTTTAGGTAGAGAACCACAAAGGCGTTTGGCTATCAGTCGGAGGCATGCAGAGGCATACGTTTTTCACGCCTTTTTTGCCCAGAATACTAAAGTGAACGCATCAGAAGAGTCGATTCTTCTTTTTTTTCTAAGTGTAGAGTCACTTCATTATTAGTTGTTGGAGCTAAGACGAAGGGTTAGTGTGCTTTTGAACTGACTATGTTTGTATGCCTTAACATGCTTTTTTGTGAAATCAATCCACCATTTTCTTTCGTTTTTTGTGAGGCACCTTTGTATGGCGCCACCACTATCCCCTCTTTTTATGATAATTTGAATTAATTTTAACATCAAAGGCTTACGCCTCGCCTCATGAGAGGTCAACAACCGCACCTTGCGCTTTCGCCTTTGAAAACTTTGCTTACAATGACTTATGATGTGAACAGTAACGTAGTTTCCAACTAAATGGCCCAGGAAAAATATCAAGAAGAGCAACAAGAACTCGCAACAAGTAACAAAAGAATGCAACAGTAAATGGTTTAAACTAATAGCTTCAGTAGCCTCATGACATACCTCTGACCAAAATACATTACTTTAAGAGCAACATATATTTTGGAGTACTGATGTTCAGTCCTCACCTTATCATCTGCAATAATGCATAGGTAAGCCATTAGTGCTTGCTATGCTAGTGCTAGAAAACTCAAGCAGAAAATGCTTAAGTGGGAAGAAACCTGGCACTGTCTGATTTTCCTTCTTTTTTCTGCTCTTACCACCATTGGAATTTGAACTTCCTCTTTCATCAACTAAACCAAAACTACCCGAAACACGAGCAAGAATATTTTCCTCAGCCTGCAATAAAAGAAAACAAAATCTACAGTTCTCACGCCGTTGAATATTCATCAAACATCAAATTACATAACTAAATTTACTCGAAGGACAAAAATCAAGACGTCAATTTCACATCAAACTATGCTTGATGATTTATTAGGAGATGTGAGTTACCTTATGACAGCAGCAATTGGATACGAGAGACGATAGTTTGGCATTGTCGGACTCTAACTCCTGAAGTTTTATCAGTTCAGATATGAAGTGAGAAATGGCAGTGAAACCCTAGTTAGTGTGATTATTCAGTGCTACCGCCACGTGGGCCCTTCCCCACCACATACCACGCTGGAGAGAGAGAGAGAGAGAGAGAGAGAGAGACCTTAACTCTGATTTGGAGAGACTCGAGCTGAGATTGTAGGGAGGTGATGAGGTGAAGGGACTCGGCGATCTCTCCGGTTGGTTGATCCATGGTGCTTATGGCCGCTTCTGCTAGTTTTTCAAGTGGAGGGACTCTAGTAGTTTGGCTATAGGGAAAAGCAGAGTAGTAGTAGATCAGAGTTTCACTCATTGCCCAAATTAGATCCTTAGAGTTTTATGCCTTGATTTCTTTCCTTCTTTCAAAAAATTCCATTTTCTCTGCTTCCAACATTTTTTTCTATCTCTCCACTTATTACCTTTGTAATTTTTCAAATTTTTTTCAAAACACAAATCAAACACAGCATAATTTGAACAACTTAAACCATGTACTAGTTCTAAGCTTGTTCCAATTGGAATCATCTTTCCACCTCCGTTACAAATAAACCCCATCCTCACACACACACGTGACGTGATAAGCATTTAGACCACCAGCAATAGCATAGTCTCTCTCTTCCACAATTGCAGCGGACATTTGAAGTGAGAAAATTCAAAGAAAACAAACAAACAAACAAAGCTATGGTGATTGAAGCATTTGTGTATGCGCGCGGATTAAGAACCCAGATCTATATCTCCAAGATTATGCCATTGGAACCGTATAGTATAGCTAGGAGGTTCCTTAGTTGTCCATATTCGATCTGTTGTATTTGTGGCCATCGATCCCATCCAACAACAGGAAACTACCGACCTTTTTTTGCAAGGGCCGATTAGATGGCAAGCATCAAGGCCAATGACAGGTCTGTATTCAGCCCTTTTAGAGCAAGTTTACCGGTTATTAGCAAAAAAGACTCATGAACAGTGCACATTTTTCATTTTACCTACTCATATTTTTTTCAACACTACACCAACACTATCTATTTAACCTATTCTCTATTAAAATATACAATCTTTTCCCTTATTCTATTATTATAATATGAGAGAGAGGGGGAGAGAGAGTTAAATAATCAAAAAAATAGAATTCCTAGTGAACAGTAGTGAGGTATTATTACCGAACCAGTTTTGAAAAGCCATTTTACCTCCCCTGTTTTGCTCATCTGGTGCACCTCTTTTTTCTGCTATTCCTCGGTAAAATAGCAAAAAAAGTCATTTTAACTCCTATGATGTTGATGCTTAGTTGCATTAAATATACTAATTGAACAACCTCTGGAACAAAACTGAGCTATTGACGAGCACGGAGCACCTCGATGCTCGGCTAGTTTATTAAACAAGTCAAGTTCAAGTATTAATCTGTTTACCAAATGAGTCGAGCTCTATGTTACTAGGGAACTCTACTACCCTAGTGAATTACGTTTTGGTATGAACGTTTCAAAACATGGTACACTACCGTTTCAAAACGGTAAATTTAGCCATCCAAAGCGATCCCCTCTGTTTTTCCCAAAATGTCAACTTATAATGGTAAAAATGGAGAGAAAATGGAATTTCGGTGGGAGAAAGTGTAAAAAGTTCGGTCTTTATCCTCCTAGAAATGTGTTTTGTATAAATAATTTGACAAACAATGTTTAGTTGCACTGAATGTTTATCGTTTTTTTTTTTTTTTTGACTCGGAAGAATGTTTATCGCTTGGAAGAGTAAGTTTTAGTTTTATTATCTATAGAAGCCTACCCATAACATACCACAATTTAAGCATACGGCGTACCGCGTTCCCGTTCCTCGTACCGGAACGATCCGCGTTCCAGGTAACATAGGTCGTGCTTGAACTCAACTCGTATATAAGTAGCTTGGTTTGTTTTTAGAGGCTTGTTTAGTTAAAAAAACTGAGCTTGAACTTCTCGATACTTGATAAGTGCCGAAATATTGATATTCTAGCTCTCCAAACTACATTCGTTAGTCATTTATCCATGTTACTATATATTATTTTGTCCTTTTTTGTGTCTACAGGGTGATCGAGCTCGTTGTTCAAAATATTGGATAAAAAGATGATTTAATGGAAGGCTAGGGCTATAGTGTAAAGAGCTTTAAAGAAGAATTGTTGATTAGTAATTACATAAAGTCCCATGGACCTCTTATGTAATTCATGCAACCCTACATATAAAAAGAGTATTAGCCATAGGGCCAGCCTTGGGTAAGCCCCGCAAGCCCGTCGGCTTGGGCAACCCCCGGGCTAGGGCAACCCAAAAAAAAAAAAAAATCCATGTAAATATAAATACGTATATATTTTTATTTAAACGCAAACACAACATGAATGATTGTGCTAATTTATTGGTTAGTTGGACATACTTAAGTTCTCTCATATTTAGGTCTGCCTAGGTTCAATTCCTGTGCCCAACACTAAAATTTCACTTTTCGCTCTCTCTTTTTTTTATTTGTTCAAGAGTGAAAGGGCATTTTTTGTTGGTATCCATTTTTTATTTTGGGAGATACTTCTTCTACATCAACAATTAGGGTGTGTTTCACTCACTAAAATAAGTATTTATTTTTTGAATTAAATGTGATGTATTGTGAGAGAATGACATGTCTCGTAAAACGAAAAATAAGAACCTTAACGGCATGGTAAACTCCTCCAAAAAAAGAAAAAACAACTACTTGCATTCGCATTCACATAGTGATGTATGCAAATATGAAAAATATACATGCATATGTATATAATGTATACACAGAACTCACCAATTTAAAAAAACTTCAATAAAAAAATTAACCATTTTTTAAGTCAGGTTTGTATTTTTTCAAGTTGGTCCATAATATTTCTTTTTTCAATTTATCATTAAATATAGAACAATGATCAAAATAAAAAATGAAAGATAAAATAAATAGAAACCCATCAATTTTTTTTGAATCGAATCATGCTAAATCATAAAGCACTATAACCCAAATTTTATTTTTATTTTTATTTTTTGATAGAATTCAAACTAAAAGAACATTGTGACCTTGCTTTTTTTGCCTTGTATTATTTATTAATTTAAAATGACTTAATAATAAGCGGACAACCAAGCTTGAGGTTGGCCTTGGGCAACCCAAACGTCGGGGCCGGCACTGATTAGCCATCGACTTCGGCAGTCAGTTTGGATTGTGAGAAAAGTTTCGGCCAAAGACCTTCGGGCAGCAACTCTCGGACAAGTAACACCCGTCTTCAATGGCCGGCTAAAATCCTCTTCTAGGGTGTAGATGAAACTCACGCTCTGAGTAACGATATTTATGTTTTGATTTAGTATTTTTATTATTCGAATCGTGGTTGTATGACATGAGAATTTATTTGCGATATTAATTTTCTCTATCAAGTCTTGTGTATGATTTCCTAGGTTTTTATGTACGTTCATATAAGGGTTCCTAATTGTTTTGTGATAACTGAGTAAGATGGGTTATGCTCCGTAAGACGCATCGTGCTATTAGACGATCCGTGCCATAGAGACGGGTCGTACTAGTAAGACGGTTCATGCTAGGCGGCGATACCCCATGCTATTTGGTGATTCATGAAAATCATTTGGCGATATCGTGAGGACCTGTGAACCCTAACGATATCCGGATTGATTCGAATAATTAATCTTTATCATCGCATAGAAACTGTTACAATGGGTCGAGTGGATTCGAAACCCTAAATTTTTCTCTCATAAACTCTTTCTACTTTTTAATTGCTTTAATTTACTCCCTCCGTCCCTTTTTAAATGTCCCGTTTCGTAATTCTAACTTATTAAGAAAACATCATTATTACACTTTTCACATCAATTTTTACCTCCACTTTCACTATTTACCCTCTATAGAGACATCATCATTACACTTTTACTCACTAACTTTTCAAAATGGAATATACTTTTAGGGGCAAAATGAAAAATGTACCAACTTTTATCCACTAACTTTACAAAATGGACACTTATTAAGGGACAGCCCAAAATGGAATAATTATTCTGGGAATCGCACAATCAAATCTCTTTCTGAATTAATTTAGAAATTAGTTGAAGCAACCGCAACTTAGCCTTCGTAATCCGAACGATACTCGAAGTACCTACCGCTATCTTTTAGGTAGTAGTAATTATTCTGTTTTATTAATTATTTTTTATACAGAAATTGTAACGACCCTGATTTTTTGTTAGTAAAAATTTCGTTAAAAATTTGAATTTTATTTTAATTACTTGGACTTCTTTTAAAATTTCTTTTTAATACCCAAAAATCCGTCATTACTAAATTCTAGACTTATAAAAATTAGATTTCTTCACTCCGAGCAATAAGGTCATTTTCTAAAGACAAGTGTCGGGTAACTATTAAGATAAAGTCTTAGAATCCCATTTCTTGGCTGGAAATCTTACTTAGCAAGCCTAGTTAGCTTCTAACCAATTCATTGAGGAAACCTAACTACCAATTGCACTTCCAACCCTAATTGAATCTTTTGAACCTTTCCAAACCCTAAAGGAACCCTTTGGACCAAAGTCATCTTTGACCTTTATCCATTGGATAATAAAAGTTAGGGGAATTGTTGCCCATTGGACAATAGGTTAGTCTTTCTACCTAGTACAAGATCTATTAGTTTAAGTAGATTCACCATTAGTCATGGTACTAGTATAGATAGATTATATAAGCATAGTACTTCCATCCATTAACCATTGGATAATAAAAGTTAGGGGAATTTTGGTCCATTGGTCAATAAGGCCAAGTCAAGCCATAGTACTAAGTTTTATTAAGTTAATTGCTTATTAGATATGATGTGTACTTATTTACTTAAAGTATTAGATAAGTATATGTCATCCTAAGATTCTAAGTCTTAGAATATAGTTTATAAGTACATATGTGGCATTTAGACTTATTCTATTAGGAATTTTGACTTAGAAAATCTTCTAGTACCTTGTACCTTTATATACTTGTTATATATATACTTGTATAATACAAGGGAGAGAGAGAGAGAGAGAGAAAGAGAGAGAGATTTCCGAGAGGGAGAGAGAGAGAGAACCCGAGAGAGGGAAAGGGAGAGAGAGAGAGAGAGATAGGAAAGAGAGAGAGGGATTTGATGTACAAGTACTAGATTTCTTCTTCCAAATCCTAGTTATATATACTTATAAGTACTTGTACTTATGGAGGGAGAGATATAGAAGATATGAGAGAGATATGGAAGTACTAAATCTCTTACAAACCAATCCTATACTCTTTCTTAAGTCAATCACCAACCCTTTGTCCTTCTATACTTAAATATGTATATGCACATCGTACTAAGAGGGGAGAGAGAGAGAGAGAGAGAGAAAGAGGGGGAGAGAGAGGCCGAGAGAGATGGAGGGAGAGAGAAGGAGATGGGCCGGATGGAGAGGGAGAGAGAGAGTGATGTGTGTGCTAGTGTACTTCCCCAAATCTAGCCAATCTCCTTGGATCATCTTCTTGCATCATCATGTGTAGACACCTCCCAAACGGGGCATCGCCATACAGATTGATCACGTTGTATTTGCTCGATTGGTTGCTCACTTCATAAACCAAAATCATGGACATTCCCATGGCTAGGAACATCGCCACATGATAACGGTTATCATCAAATAGAGTCGCCACCCAGTTTATTAAAACTGGGAAAATAGATAGAGATTCTGGATACGGGAGCCAAAGGTACAATAAGGGGAAGGTGTTAGGCACCCCTCTTTGCCCAGTCGTGAGACTGGCCCATAATCGTTCAACATAAGACGTATAGATGCTTTGTTTAATCCTAGCACATAGTCTGTTTAATTATTCCTTTAAACAGTAAGCAAAGTGAGCCAGTGCGATAATCGAAGCATGCATTAGAAAGCAGAGAAAGCAAACAAAATGTCCCAGGGGGATGGATCTCGCGGCCGGTGAATAGATATCACGGCCGAGGGATCCTTCTGGTTTGATATACCGGCCGAGGGATCGAAGCCCCGGTCGGTGTTCTTCCTCACACCAGACAGAAGGATTAAGAGTTAATCAAAATGCTACGATTAGTAAGAAGGGACAGTAAATAAAGCAAACCAGAGGCCGTTGGACCTCACCACCTTGATCCCTCAGTTGCTTGATTGCTTTGGATTGGATGTGATTGATTGATTGCTTGATCGAGAACCCTAGAGTTAGGGTTTGAACTTCGGGGTTTGATCGCCGGATTGACGGCTACCTTCGGAAGGTTAGGGCTTTTGGAGTATGGGATTGAGGGAGTATTTGTGCAGAGTTTCGAGGTTTGATTGAGTGTGTAGGTATCTCAATTTCTGTCTTTATTTCGGAGCCCAAAGGCCCCTTTATATAGGCATAGGGATGACTCACTCCGGCCAATCAAATCACGAGATGGCAATTGCAATTGCAATGCATCTCTAACTCTACGTCGTGATCTCCGAACGTAGCCCGAACGCATCGGAAAGGTAGTGTAGTTGGATCAAACCAAACGTCTGACAGAACGTTCCAGAGTCTGGAAAAAGGTCGATCTGGCGGCCGAGCAATAGATGTCGCGGCCGTGGAATGGATGTCTCGGCCGAAGGATAGATCTTGCGGCCGAGGAATTGATCTCTCAGGGAGATTTTGCTGGCAACAGGTTGCTCGGGTGAAGGATTGATGTTATGGCCGTTAGATCGATGTTACGGCCGTCAGATGGATTCTCCTAGGCTTCTGTATTTCTGTCTGAAAGGCTGTATGGCTTTGAATTGGGTCCTCTAAGTGGTCAAAGTTCTCACCGAAAGTCCTAAGGTCCTCAAGGAAGCAATCAGCAATCATTGTATCCATTTCATCATCGGGATTGTCCCAAGGTGGGACTTGAAATAATCGTTAGGCCAAATTGGGGTGTCTACAGATGCCCCTCTTTGACTGAACTCAGACGGATCGCGAGACATGTTTGAGTAAGAGTCAAAGCTGTAAAAAGCAACTCAATTTGGTCCAACCACTATTCCAAGGGTTTTTTGAAAAAGGTTTTGTTATGGTCGGGCCGGGAGGCTGCCTACGTATTCCACAAAGGAAATTCAGACCAATCGTAGTTCGGGCAATAAAGAAAAGCAAAAAGTTTGGAGGGTTAGGGACAGAAGACGTACCTTAGGGCTTAAAAAGCCGTAGTGTGACGTACCTAGACTGAGCCAGGGTTTTGGCGAAGAGTAGTTGAAGGAGCGCGGGGCTGCCGGGGGAACTTTTGCGGAGAGCTTCCTTAGTTATTTTGGGGTAGATCAGTACACTGCAGATGCGTTTGCTTTTCTTGATCATCCTTACTTTGACTGAAAGGAGCTCGGTAGAGTAGCCTATCCTTGCGAATGAGCTGGAAGGAATTGATGTAGTTGGGGTGGAATCCAAGCCATCTGCTGGAGATAAGTTGGACGCCGGTTTGCTTTTGAGATGTAGGGGAGGCGCAGGGCCAGTAGCTGTAGCACGGAGCTTTAGTGATGAGGGAACCGAGGCACGGAGCCGGTGGTAGTCATGAGGCGAGAGCCTAAGGAGTGTGACAGAATCGAGGCGTGGAGCCTGCTGTAATCTTGAGGCGAAGGCCTGAGGAGATTGGATAGGACCGAAGCGCGGAGCTGGTGTTGATCATAAGGCGAGAGCCTGAGGTGGTTGATAGGACCGAAGCGCGGAGCTGATGTTGATTATAAGGCGAGAGCCTGAGGTGGTTGATAGGACCGAAGCGCGGAGCTGGTGTTGATCATAAGGCGAGAGCCTGAGGTGGCTAGATTGAGGCGTGGAGCCTGCTGCGGTTATGAGGAGAAGGCCTTGAGGTGAGCTTAGAGCTTGATGGGACCGAAGCGCGGAGCTGGTATTGATCATAAGGCGAGAGCCTGAGGTGTCAGAGCTTTGAGCTTGACGTGATGAACCGAAGCGCGGAGCTGGTATAAGGCAAGAGCCTGAGGTGTCAGAGCTTTGAGCTTGACGTGATGAACCGAAGCGTAGAGCTGGTTGTATTCTGATGGTCTGTGCACGGAGCTTTCTCATCATAAGTGTTGACGTGGAGCCAAAGGATCGAGGCGTTGGGCCAATCAATAAAACCGAGGCATAGAGCCGGTTGATTGCAGGGTTGACCTGTTTCATGAGAGATATGCAGAGTGTATATGTGCAATGGTTGTTTGTTAGATGTGAACAGATATGATGCAGACTCGATGTGAAATGTTGATGCAAATGTGCACGGGCCCGTGCGTGTGTGTTTGTTTTAAGCTTAGAGCTTCTATCAAGTTCCGGACTTGAGCATTCAGAGCGTAGAGCTCGAGCATTCGGACGGCAGAATCCGAGCATTCAAAGTACAGGCTTTGAGCGTCCAGTACACAGTGGTTGGGCATCCAAGCGTAGAGCTTGAGCATTCAAGTGTATAACTTGAGCATCCAGTACACAGTGGTTGGGCATCCAAGCGTAGAGCTTGAGCATTCAAAAATGTTAGATTTTTGAGCATTCAAGCGTAGAGCCTGAGAATAAATGTCTTGATTGTTGGGGCGGCTTAGAGCCTGTTGCTTGTTTACGGCTTCGAGCCAGTTGAGATGATGGGCTTCGAGCCGCTGAGTTTGAGATAACAGGCGTAGAGCCTTTTGATAACGGGCCTCGAGCCGTTGAGATTGGTTGTTTACGGCTTCGAGCCATTTGAAACAGTGGGCTTGGAGCCGCTGAGTTGAGTGATTACAGGCGTAGAACCTGTTGCTGTGATAGCGAGCGTTGAGCTGCTGAGTCGAGGGCTTGGAGCCACTGAGATGATTGTTATGGCTTCGAGCCAGTTGGGATAGCGGGCTTGGAGCCGCTGCGTTGATGAATATGGGCATAGAGCCTGTTGAGAAAATGGCTTTGAGCCTGTGGAGATGGTGGACCCGGAGTTACGGTGTTTGATAGTGAATATGGGCGTAGAGCCGCTGAGAAGGCTGCTATGGCTTTGAGCTAGTTGAGATAGCGGGCGTAGAGCCGCTTTGGGTGAGATAGCGGGCATAGAGCCTGCTGTGTTGAGGTAATGGGCTTCGAGCCGCTGAGTTGATGGCTTCGAGCCAATTCAGATGGCAGGCTTGGAGCTGCTGAGTTGTGTGGAGATAATGGGCACAGGGCTGCTGAATTGGTAGGTGGGGACTTAGAGCCACTGAGTTGCATAGAGATGATGGGCTTTGAGCCTGTCAGGATAGTGGGCGTAGAGCCGTTAAGTTGAAGGCGTAGAGCCACTGGGCGAATTGATATGGGCGTAGAGCCTGCCAATAATGGGCTTGGAGCCGCTAAGATGGTTGCTATGGCTTCGAGCCAGTTGAGATGGTAGGCCGGGAGCCGCTGAGTGAATTGATAATGGATATGGGCGTAGAGCCGCTGGGCGTTTCAACTTGCTTTGGCCAGCAGTTTGTGGAGAGAGAGTTTCGATGCTTGGGCATGCCCCCAAGGCCGGTTTTGATTACATTGTATTGGTTCGGGGATGCCCCCAAGGCTACTTTGGTTGACCGAAGACTTAGAAGTCTGTAATCGCTTGAGCAAAATCTGCTGTTGCTGAGGGAATTTGATTAAGAGGCCAGGAGATCGATCCCTCGGCCGAAGAATTGATGTCTCGGCCGATGAATTGATGTCTCGGCCGTGAGAACGCCAAAAGCCAGGAAATCGATTTAAGTTCAGTTAAATCGATCTCACGGGTCACATCTGTAGACACCCTATTCTGGACGGTCCAGATTAGTTTACTTACGGTCTTTGATTCCCCGATGATGATTAAGGTCGAGAACATCCCGAGTTTGTGAATGAGTTTGAGCTTTGAGCGTCCCGAACCTCATCCGAACCTTTTTCAAACCCTTGTCGAACCTTCAAGCCAGAACCAAATGGCCTCAGCAAAACCCTACTGGAGTACGCTGGTGGTGGACTAGCGTGCGCAGGAGCCACTGCCACGTGTCAGTCATCGCCAATTTCTGGCGCACGCCACTCAACAAGTGGCGCACGCCAGTCAATACCAGTCAAATCAACCTTTTTCAGCCAAATGGGCGGGAGTTTTTGTAGCCGACTGACGTCAGCTGGCAGCCCCCTGATCATTGCTTCGGCCAGAAGCTGTTCCCCCCTCTCTCCTACACCCTCCATCAAGCCAAGTCCCATGCATTAAATGCATGGGAGGCTCCCTCTTCCTTATCACTCCAAACAGCCCCTTAGGCTCCCAACTGATCAGTCCACCTTCCTCCATAAATACCCCCCTTGCATTCATTTGCAAGGGGTTAGCACCATTAAGGAATAGAAAGCTTTGTCTTCTTCTCCATCACTCTCCTTTGTTTTTCTTTCTCTTCTCTAGAAAGAATAAGCAAAGTGATACATCCACCATAGTCATACCACTCTCACTCTCAACACCTAACCCTCAATCACCATCACATTCAAGCTCAAAGTTCAAGCCCTCTCAAAACTCACAAGCAAAGGTATAACACCTCCTGCTTCTGTCTTCTGTTCTGACCCCTGAGGGGGGCTGGCAGGGTCAAGGCTGGTAATCTATACCAGTCCTGGCCCTAATGCTGGCAAGGTTTCAAAAACCGTGCATGATGGTCGAGTGGCGCACGCCGGTTACTTGTGCCGTACGCCAGTTATGGCTGTATGGTAAAACTGATGTGGGGATCACTGATCGTCATTTTTCTTGTTTCTTTACTAACTGATCACCTCGATGCATGCTAAAACCAGTTTCTGCTTTCTGCACCTAGAATAGCTTTCTCTTCTATCTGTATTTCTGTGCTTAGTATGGCCTTCTGGGTTCCATCTGGTCCTGTTCCAGAGCCCAGAGTATGCAAAGCCAAAGCACTGGAATACATACACAACTGGCGTACGGCTATACACTAGTGGCGTACGGTAATGGTGTATTTTCCAGTGGCTTGGCCCTTGCATGGATCTTGTATCCAGGCCTTTGATCATCTTCCCCTCATTGTTTAAGGGATTTCCTGCTCTTTTGGTGGCTTCTGAGCCCATTAATCTGTCTGTAATAGTTAGTATTTCCATATAAACTGCGTGGTTTGTCCTGGGTGTGCACTGGTCCTTTCCAGAGCCCAGAGGGTTGAGAGCAGAAGCTGTGGGCTTAAGTTTACCGGCGCACGCCAGTAGTTGAGTGGCGCACGCAGTAAAGGGCTGCATGCGGTGGCCTGGCCAGTGTATGCAGGCTTGATTCTGTGTGCAATACATCACTGCCAGTGTGTTCTAGTCTACTTAAAATGTCCACAAAAGCTTGTTCTCAATCTATTATACTTGTATAGATCAAACATCAAACATCCATAAACATTTTGCCATGTTTTTGTACATAAATGTAAATGTGTTACAGTTTTAATCCCTATTGACTGTTCCCCCCGCCCTAACTGGTTAAAAGAATGATCAAACAAAGAGAGAAAAAAAACAAATGCTTTACGAAAACGCCTGAGTAGAGACCGGTCTCCGGACTGGGCGAGAGGGGTGCCATAAAACCCTTCCCCTCTCGTAACCTGGCTCCCGAACCTCAAGATCGAAGGTGACGACGGTCCAGTCTACAAAAGCCTTTTTCGAAATCAAGCAAATGCATTTCAAACGGTTTTCAAAGGAACGGTTTCTTGGGTACTAACCGCAAAACCCGAGTGGCGACTCTCTGATTTGCGAAGCGTTTCGCCGCGCTTTCCGCGAGAAGGGCGCACCCGGAATTTTATGCCTAAAACATGGGATTTTTGGGGCGTGTGCCCACAGTGGCGACTCTGCTGGGGATTTCACATTAATCTACATTTGGAAATTAATACATAAATGAACAATTTTTCAAAAGTCTGGCAAAACAGTACGCTCCGCGCTGCTGAAGAACGGAATGGTAACGTAACAGGATTCTACATCCGACCACTCCGAACTGGGGCTTTTACTATTGTTCACTTGTGTAGTTTTCTCCAAGTGTCGATTAATGAAGTGAGCCAAGCTTAAAAGGGTGTTTTTCTTCGAAAGCATTTTCAGTTTTCTCTCTCTCGATCATTCTTTCGACACGCGTACATTTGCATCGGTGTTCTATCAGCCCCGTTGAGGTGTTTTGGGTAACCGGCACAGTTTACTGGAGCCCGGGGTCCTCGAATGCCCAACAACCTTGGACGATGATGAGACGTATTACCGTTTGACCGTCACTCTGCTACACGCATTGCGATGGGAGGTATAAAACATCTCTAGCCTGAGGAACCCCCTTAAGCCAAAACCGGCCTCGCCATGCGTACAAAGCAATAGAACCTTTCAAACTAAGACAGGAACCCACAGGGTAGGATTACTTGCATCTAACCCCCATAAACTGTCTATGTGTTACTGCTTTCCCTATCGCATGCCTGTACATACATTCATACCGTTCTGCGTAGGAGCATGCTAGGGCGGCTTTTAGGGTTTCTCTTTCAAACCCGTTTCATGCCTGTTGAGGCGCTGCTTGGACCGATGACGAGTCGTGCATCGCAAGGGTGCACGTTATCAACTTTCCAAATCCTTGGGTCAACGAGACTTTGGGAAATCGAGACTTTCTAAGTCCTTGCCTAAACCCGTTCGAGGTTTCAAGCAGAAAACTAGGAACAACGGGAGACATGACATGATGCTCATACCACCCAGGTTAAAAGTGCTAAACACTTACACCATTCAAGGCTCCGGCACAGTGCTGCTTACGCCCTTTTGGTTACAGTATCATGTCGTCGACGCCAAGTTGTCCCGTTCCAACATTGAAACTTCGAGAGTGGAATAGTCAAAGACTTAGGCTGTTTCGACATCTCTTAGTGTAAGTCGATCCCTTCAAGGTACACCGTCGAAAAGAAATCCGAGGACCTAGGCAGCATCTCGCTGTCATGAAACGGTTTTGTCTGCTAGTTCTAGAGTCTAGGGTGACACCGACGACGCTCTTTCAAGCATTTTCATTTCAAATAAAATTGCTGCAGGCTGTCACTGAGCCCTTCTACTTTACTGTCTAGCCATCACATCGTACAGATTCAAGATCAAGAGCCAAACCTACTTGGGAACGTCCGCCAGGTCTGTCTGTAAGAAGATTTGGGTGGGTCTGTCTCTGGGTCTGCCACGACGGAAGCTCCGGGTTGTTTTCTGTTGGGAGAGGCCTCGCCACTAACACCTGTCACTCCGTTCCCTGCACCTCAGAAGCTCATACAAGTCAAACCCGAACCTCCCGACATGGCCGAAACTCCAAACCTTGCTCAGGTTCTCGCCGAAATCCAACGCAATCTGGCCATCATGCAACAGAGGGCCGATCAAGCCGATGCCTCCACTGCTAATCTCCGTGCCTTAATCGAGGAGCGCCTCCCTCCGGCAGCTGCAGCTGGAGGAGGCGGCGGAGAACGTGAACTAGTGGTCGAAGAAGACCGTCAAGGAGAAAATCCTGCTCCAAATCCGGAAATGACCGCTCTGATCGCCAAGATGGCTAAGCTCGAAGAAATGGTTTCCAAAGCCGAGAAGATAGGCGCTGGTGGTTTGGACATGGACCGTCTGTGCCCTTTTCCCAATGCTAGGCTGCCCGAAAGGTTTAAGATGCCCGACTTTGTAAAATTTGATGGTTCTGGGGATCCTAAGACCCATTTGTTGGCATACCATAGCGCAATGAAACTGCACGGCATTGAGGAGGAAACCATGGCTCAACTCTTTCCTCAAACTCTCACTGGTCCTGCATTTCAATGGTTTCTATCGCTGGACCTCTCCAAGAGAAAGACATGGGTCGATATTGGGGCTGCTTTCAATTCCCAATATAGCTACAACGTCCAACTTAAGATGACCACGCGAGAGTTGGAATCAACCAAGATGGGCGCGAAGGAGCCCTTTGCCGACTTCATTCAGCGATGGAGAGCAAAAGCCGCTAAGATGACAGATCGTCCCAGCGAAAAGGATCAGATTCGCATCATCTCCCGCAATCTGCAGCCGGACTTTGCCAAGAACCTTGTGCTGGTCCAAGGGGCCAATTGGGAAACCTTCTTCGACTCCGGTCTCGCCATAGAGGAAGCTCTCCAGAACGGGGTCATCCCGAGAACCGAGTCTGCTCCTGCCTCTTCCACATCGAAACCCAAGCCGCGTGCATACACCGGAAGCAGCACCGCTCTTTTTGGCGGTAGCAGCTATGCCAATGCTGCTACTGCTAGCAACACGGCCACAACCCAGAGTTCAAACCACATTGCTGATGTAAACCAAGTGCAAGCACCACAGAAACCTCGGAACCGTACCCAACCCCGTGTCTTCGCCAACTTTGAGGCACCTCTCTCCGCTGTACTCGAGAAGCTGGCCAAGACTGGTCACCTCAAGCCTCTTACTCCAACTCCACTCCCTCAAAATCCGCCACCTAGCCACAACCCCAATGCCTTCTGCGCATACCATCAAATGCCCGGCCACTACACCGATTCTTGTTATCGTCTCCGTCATGCGATACAAGATTTGGTCGACAATGGAACTCTTCCTAACCCACCGTCTAAACCCAACGTCATCTCCAACTCCCTCCCAAAGCACCATAACCAAGTTGGCCAGATATCCCTCAGCTCCACCATAACTTCCCCTACCTCCACTATATTCAACCCCACTGACTATATAACCTCAGACGCTCACCCAAGGCCCGTCGTAATATTCCCGACCGAACTCGATGTCAACATGGTGTTTGCCGACAGGGAGATGGAAGAAAGGATGAGAGAATGGACAGAACTAGCCCACGACTGGAATGAGCAGTACCATTTTGGTTTCCCTGTACCTCCACAAGTTTATCAGGCATGGTTAGACCAATTGGAAGAGGAGTGGGTTGCAGTGCAGTTCGACCCGCTTGATGGCCTGTCCTTACGTACGTTATTCTATCAGGTCGAACCCACCCCTCCCGAGGAGGAAGAACAGTACTTTTGGGACCCCGAGCCAGCATGGCAGTTCCCGGCTGACTATGACCTCGAGGCTGTTGTGCCCAACTACGAAGCGCTCTGCGCTGAGGAAGATTTCCAACAAGAAGAACCCCTAGTTCCGGTGGCCGATGAAGAGTTTGATCCAGCCTCCTACATAATTGACGAAGAGCTCCCTCTGCCTGTCGTGCCTCTATCCCGTGACGAATGCCGCATTATGACCCTGGATGCTGTACCCGATGATCTATGGGAGATCGACGAGATTGTTGACCTTAACGCGAGCCCGCTGCCGTCCAATTTCTGGGATGAAGAAAGGGTGGTCGACGTACAAGTAGGCGATGAGGTGTGGACTGTCAACTCCGCTCTGGTCGACGCAGGTTTCTGGGACACGCCGTTCGTAACCAATCCGGGAGCACCGTTTGAAGAAGCTGCAGCACAGGATCCGTTGTTTTGGGAAGATTTGGTGATGCAGAACGTGGAACAGGATCTGGCTCTGGGACAGGACCCGTCTGCAACCGTGACAGCAACTGATAAGGGGAAGCGCAAAGTAGAAGACATTCCTGCAGATTTCTGGGACTTCGATGATTCAACCTCTTGGTGGGATATCGCCAATGTTACAAGGAGTGGCCGAATCTTTCAGCCCTCTAACTTGCAAGCAGGGAGTTCATCCAATCCTCCCGTTTTGCAACCCGCCAACCCGGTCGTTCAAAGGGGTGCTCCGAACATCCTTAGTGGGATCCCAGAGGAGGACATGATTCAGAAACAACTAGAGAAGATACCTGCTGCCATCTCAGTCTGGGGTCTGATTGCATCTTCGAAAGAACACCGCGACAAGCTGTCTTCATCTCTCTCTCGACTCAAGGTAACCACCGACATCACCCCCGAAGCATTGGTCGCTCTTATCCTACCACTGCTCGCCAAACACTCCGTTACGTTCACCGAGCGGGACCTGCCTGTCGAGGGAACTGACCACAACCGCCCGCTGCATATCACTGTCAAGTGCAAGGGGCTATGGGTGCCAACTGTGCTCATTGATAATGGCTCTGCCATTAATGTCTGCCCGCTGAGGGTTGCTTACCGCTTGGGGCTTGCAAAGAAGGATTTCACACCGTCTAACTTGGCGGTCAAAGCCTATGACAGTACCCGTCGTGTGGTAGAAGGCACCATCATGCTCAAGCTCGACGCTGAGGGCTTTGAAATGGATGTGGAATTCCATGTGGTTGACATCCCGGCCACTTTCAATCTGTTGCTAGGAAGGCCGTGGCTGCACAGGTCCGACATTATGGCGGTTCCCTCGACTCTGCACCAGAAAGTCATGCTAGCACTGCCGACAGGGACGCTTACTATCTGCGGAGACTCTGGGATCCGCCCACTCAAGGAGGACGAGCCTGTTCTGGGGATCGCGCACGGAGAAGAAGACTCTGACTTTGGGGGGTTTTCATTTGACACCGCGGGTTCCGTTCTTACCGTTGCAATAGACAAGGACTTCTACCTCAGCTCTGCCGCAATCGACATCATGCAGAAGATGGGTCACATGCCTGGCTTCGGACTCGGGGTCAACCAACAGGGGGTCGCTGAGTTCCCTATCTTTCCCTCTTCCGAAAGCCGATCTGGCTTTGGGTACGCACCTCCGGCCAAGAAGGCTAAAAGGGGGAAAGGTGCGGGAAAACTTCGGAGCCTCTATGGTAACCCCGACAGCTATTTTATCCGTGAAGGTGGGAGCATCGTGTATGGGGGTCAGCCTGAACCATTTTGGGATCCAGAGACTGGCACCTGGCTTCCAGGATTCGAAATCTTTGCTGCGGACACCTGGTCCGATGATGAAGAAGAGATGGCCAAGGACAAACTGGCAGAGGAAGAGTTCAAGAAGCAGCTGGCCCGGGTTAAAACAGAGACTGACTGGGTGCTGGCAGTTGATCAAGAGGATTTAGAGAAGCTGTTCTCTCAAGTAGGTTTGGTTGGCAAGGAAGAAGAGGCCGAAGTGCTGATGCTTGGGCCCGACTCTCCAGACATCCTCGAGGATCCGACCTCCCTCATCGTGGAAGCTAAGGGTAGTTTAAATAATTGCTTTTTCACTCCACGCTTGACATGCATTGACAATGTTCCTGAGTCTGACACAGAGTCTGTTCAGTCTAGGTCTAGCTCAGAGTCGGAGTTTGTGCCTCTTGGCCCTCCACGTCATAGCTTCTACTTCGAGTTCGAATCCCATGTACTTGGCAACCCGCTGGGGTTTTATGAAATGCATGATCCTACTTCCGATTATTTTGCTGACTTCTATATAAACTGTGTCGACCCCGACGATGAAGGAACAGACTTCAATGGGAACATCCCCGCTGAGTTGCGTTCCCTCATCGAAAGGGAAGACGAAAGGCATGCTCAGCCTCTAAAAGAAGAAGTAATTTCTGTAAATTTGAAAGACGAGGATAACCCCCGAATGATGCAAATTGGTTCAAATCTATCCCCCGAGGATCGTGATGCACTGATCGACCTGCTCAAGGAATACTTCGAGGTTTTCGCATGGTCTCACAAGGACATGCCCGGTATCGATCCCGAAATCGTGCAGCACCGAATTCCGTTAGCTCCAGGGGCTGTTCCAGTCAAGCAAAAGCTCCGCCGGATGAGGCCGGATTGGGTCGAGAAGATCAAAGAGGAAGTCACCAAACAGATTGACGCCGGGTTCCTGAGGGTGGCTGAGTATCCGAAATGGGTGGCTAACATCGTGCCAGTTCCTAAGAAGGATGGAAGAATCCGAGTCTGCGTCGACTTTAGGGACTTGAACAAAGCAAGCCCCAAAGATAGTTTTCCCTTGCCTCACATCGACGTGCTTGTGGACAACACGGCGGGGCATGCTTTGCTCTCTTTTGTCGACGGATTCTCAGGTTACAATCAGATCTTTGTGGCGCCAGAAGATCAAGAGAAGACTACCTTTGTCACTGAGTGGGGCACTTACTGCTATGTGATGATGCCGTTTGGGTTGAAGAACGCCGGGTGCACTTTCCAGCGGGCCCAGACCACCTTGTTACATGATCTGATCCACAAGACAGTTGAAGTCTACGTCGACGACATGATTGTTAAAGCCAAGGAGAAGGAGGATTTTATTCCGGCACTCAGGCAATTTCTCGAAAGGCTCCGCAAATACAACGTGCGTCTTAACCCACAGAAGTGCACATTTGGGGTCACAGCAGGCAAAATGTTGGGGTTCCTGATCACCGCAAGAGGAATTGAGGTCGATCCCTCTAAGATCACAGCAATTCTCGAGATGGAGCCGCCGCGGTCAGAAAAGGGAGTACGAAGCTTCCTAGGAAAAGTTCAGTTCATCAGTCGATTCATAGCCAAGCTCACACTGACTTGCGAACCGCTGTTCCGTTTGCTCAAAAAGGATGTTCGTTTCGAATGGACGGAGAAGTGCCAAGCTGCGTTCGAATCCATTAAGACGTATCTGAGGAACCCGCCTGTCTTGATGCCGCCTACACCTGGTCGGCCCCTGATCCTGTACTTATCTGTTACACCGACGTCTATGGGATGTTTACTGGCGCAGGAGGGAGAAGGCGGAGTCGAGAAAGCCATTTACTATCTAAGTAAGAAAATGGTGGGGAGTGAGGAACGTTACACCCCTCTGGAAAAGACGTGTTGGGCACTAGTTTGGGCTACCAAAAAGCTTAGACACTACATGCTAGCCTATTCGGTGAAGCTGATTTCTCGGATGGATCCTATCAAGTATCTGTTCGAGAAGCCGGCGCTCACCCATAAGCTAGCACGTTGGTTGCTTCTGCTGGCTGAGTTCGATCTCCAATATGTCACAAGGAAATCAGTGAAAGGCCGTGCTGTGGCAGAATTCTTGGCCGACCACCCGATCGATGGACCTGAAGACGTGGATTTCAATTTCCCGGACGAAGATGTGCTAACAGTTATCGAAGAAGTTTGGACGCTCTACTTTGATGGGGCTGCGAATCAACGAGGATTTGGGATTGGGGTACTGCTTATCACGCCCGCTGGGGCTCATATCCCGCTCGCCTTCAAGTTAAACTTCGACGTCACCAACAATCAAGCCGAGTATGAGGCCTGCATCGTCGGAATGGAAGCTGCTATTGCATTGGGAGTTGAGAAACTGGAGATAATCGGGGATTCGAACCTGGTAATCTCTCAAGCTAATGGAGACTGGAAGGTTCGTGAGGAAAAGCTGAAGCCTTATCACCAAGATTTGGAAGAACTGATTCCTCGCTTCAATAAGGTGACCTTCACCCACATTCCACGTTTGAAGAATCAGTTCGCCGATGCTTTGGCGACTTTGGCTTCAATGATCGAACTCCCAGTAGGGGTCCGGATGCGACCGATCGTGATCGAACAGAAGGATTTGCCCGCGTATGAATATGTCAACGCCATTGATGATGTCGATGATGGCCTACCCTGGTACCATGATATCTGGAACTTCATCGAACGAGGGGAGTTCCCTGCTGGAGCTTCAAGGAAGGATCGGGTTGCTCTGCAAAGGTTGGCCGCTCAGTACATCATTTGTGGAGAGAAACTGTATCGAAGGTCTCACTGTGGAATGCACAAGCTGTGTGTCAGCAGGGCCGAAGCAACAAGGATAATGGAAGAAATTCACGAAGGGGTCTGCGGTCCTCACATGAGTGGAGTCATGCTTGCACGGAAGATCCTCAGGCAGGGCTACTACTGGTCAACAATGGAATCTCAATGCATCGACTACGTGCGGCGCTGTTTCAAGTGTCAAATCCATGCCAACCTACAGCATGTTCCACCGTCTAAGTTGTATGGCATGACCTCACCGTGGCCGTTCTCGGTATGGGGAATCGACGTTATTGGGATGATCTCGCCTCCTGCTTCCAACGGTCACAGGTTCATACTGGTGGCAATAGATTACTTCACTAAATGGGTCGAAGCTGAATCTTACAAGACTCTGACAACGGTTCAAGTAGCCCAATTCATCCGGAAGAACATCATTTACCGGTATGGTGTTCCTCAGGCGTTCGTCTCAGACAATGGGAGTCATTTCAAAGGAAGGGTCCTGGACCTCTTCGAGGAATTCGGCATCGAGATCCACCGATCAACAACCTATCGCCCGCAAACAAACGGAGCAGTCGAGGCCGCTAACAAGAACATCGAGGTGATCATCAAGAAGACTATTGAGTCCGCAAGGGATTGGCACGAGCAACTGCCTCTGGCGTTATGGGGGTACAGGACGTCAATTCGAACTTCAACTGGTGCAACTCCCTTCTCCCTGGTCTATGGAATGGAAGCAGTACTCCCTATCGAACTAGAGGTCCCCTCTCTAAGAATCGTGGTCGAAAGCGGTCTCGAGGAATCTGAATGGCTCAGCGGAAGGTTTGTCGAACTAATGCTATTTGATGAGAGGAGGCTCCGGGCTCTGTATCATGTTCAAGGTTACCAGCGTCGAATCGCCCGGGCATTTGACAAGAAGGTGAAATCCAGGGGCTTAATCGAAGGAGATATGGTCACAAAGGAAATACGGGCTCCAGTATTCGACGCCCGCGGAAAGTTTCGACCGAAGCGATCCGGGCCTTTCATTATCAAGACCATCCTATCCGGGGGTGCGGCTCAACTCATTGATCTCGACGGCAACGAATTCAACACTTTGGTCAACCTGGATCAACTCAAGCGCTTCTACCCCTGAGAGACGCTCGTTGGGCCGAAAACCACAAGGGTGGGCGGTTCCAAGCAAAAGTTAGAGCAGCCTGCTAGACCGAAAAACCTGTGAAGGCGGTCTAGGCAAAAATAAATAGGCAAAAAGTCGAAAGCTCGCTAGGCCGAAAACCTGTTAAGGCGGCACTAGGCAAAAGTTAGAGCGTAAAAGGAGAGGTAAAATACACGAGCGAACCTTAGCCTGAACTACGTTCTGACCTGATTCCTTGAAAAGGGATACGTAGGCAGTCTCACCATGAGACCCGGTCACGTTCTATCACAGCAATCCAGTGTTCGACGTTTCGTTTCCATGCCAGGATCCAAGCAAGGTCGAGGAACGAGCCAACATTTCATTAAGGAATCAGAAGGGGGAAACCCTCCGCCTTTCAACTTTATTTATAAAATTACTACTTCTAATACACAAGCTGAGCATAAAAGCCTTAAAACAGTGAAGCATAAAAACAGAACAAATGCTTGAGAAGCCTAACGGCTCACAGTTTATTCTAAGCACAGCAAAGTAGTCCGGAGTCAGTCAACGTTCTCTCTTGCTGCAACATCTGCTCTTAGCCATTGTCGATAAACATTCCGAAGCCTTGGGGTGAAGTCTGGAGACTCTGCTTGAAGGGCCCTGTGGCCCCAGCGCCTGTTATACCCATTCAGAGTCTGAGCGTTGAAATTGGGGACTCGGAAATCCCCGGCAGTGATACGAACATTCCCCTGAGGGATACCCAGTTGACGAAGAACGCGGCCCGGGATATAGAAAGTGAACCGCGTCAACCCTGCAATCACAACCCTGTCAAACCCCTCTGAGTAAACCGTCATTTCCTCCAGTTCCAGCCATGAACACCTCCAAGCAACTTCATCCGGCTGCAACTCCCGCATGAAGGCGAACCATTCCTCCTCATTCATCTCGGGGTACCTCATTCCCCGCTGGTGAATTCTCTTCGGGAAAAGATCCCAGCCAGCCTCCGGAGGATGCAACAAGTTCAGTTTGTCTGATAGCCACAGCTGTGTGAGTGAAAAGACAAGTCAGAAACCAGATAAAAGCCTGAGCGAAAAGACAAGTGAGTAGCCAGCAAATAGCCTAAGCCGAGTGTCGAGGTAAAATAAGAAAGTGCGAAAAACCAGAAAAAGGTGAGCTGAGTGAGTTTTACCTGAAGGAGCAACGGACTGCCGCTAAAGATGACCGACACCCCGGAATACACCGAGTCCAGACCGATAAGTGTCTCAGCCAGGACCAGCGGGATCACATTTCGCCGGTCCACCTCCCCCATTTGGAGAGCAACACTCACTAGCAGAGGGCTGACCCGCCCGTCAGCAGGAATGAGCAGGTAGCCGGCAAGGAGGCAAATCACCAGAGCGAAGCGGCGCCGTGCCTGCCAGGCCATGTCCTCCGGGTCACCCTCAGGACTATATCGCTCGATCAGCTGCAGGATATGGACCTGACCACCCTCTAACATGGAGTTGGCCAAACCTCTAGGAATGTCAAGCGCAGTGGCCAGCAGCCTGGGCATGCGCACATGCCGCAAGTATCGGAACGAAGAGAGACCGTGGTATTGAAAATTCAACCAGTCAACGCCAATCATTTCCGTCAACCAAGGCCTGATTAGAGTGGGAATTGGGTTTGCCATTTGGGACCAGCAATTCAATTGGCTGAATATAGGAGTGGGATATATCAGTGTGGTGTCAAATGCGTGCAAGCATTCCATCTTATACCAAGCCACGAATCTTACTTCCTATTCAAAGTGCCAAACCAAGAGCTAGCATCCAAACCCCTTTTTCAGTGAAGTACACTGCCTTCTGAAGAGCCAGAAACCGTGTGCAAACCGTGTGTGGGTGAAGACAAAGGGTAGCCAGAAAAAGGACAGACAGTCAGACAAGTGGCTCTGTGTCACGTTTTACTGGCGCACGCCAGTCATCAACAGGCGCACGCAGGGTGTCCTACACCACTGGCGTACGTAGCTCAACTTCTGGCGCACGCCAGTGAATCCTGCACCAGACAGCAGCAACAGCAGCAACTGTCGTCGAACAACCGTTTTCAATTCTGGGGCTTGTTTGGCGAATTTGTCGATTTGTGCCAGTCTTAACTGATATTTGGGACTACGGGGAAGCATCGGTTCGGAAGCGTCACGCTTAACGAAGAATTCGGGCCTTCGGCGGCCCGTATCCTCCTAAAACTAGGATACGGAGACTCAAAATTCATGCAACCGAGTCTCGTGCCAAGTTTTCTCATACCGTACATGTCACGTAGGTCTTATGTGACTGTACGGGGGTGTCGGTTTCAGTCCGGGACTATATCGAGTCATCTTTGGTGTCTTATGTCTATTTTATGACATTCATTTTAGCACTTTGCGGTTTATTTTCCACTTTGAGCCGTCTTTCTCGAGTCTTTCCACTCGTTCAAATCGTTGTACATACATTTGGTCTTACGAAAAGTGTCAGTTTCCCTTTCGGAGGAGGATTAGGCGTTTCGGCCCACTAATGCCAAACTGCCGTATCCTCCGCGTGTCTCAAGGATACTCGACGTATCCTGGGGCTTTTTCCTTCCCTTTTTGAGCTAGGTCAGTCCTGTACGTGTCCTAGTGTTTGTTGGTTGGTCGATTCAGAACATTTGTCAATGCATGTTAGGCATCAGTGGTTGTTTCGCTTGCTTCTACCATCAATACCATCAATATAGAAGTCGAATAAACAGAAAAAGCAACTATTATACTATCCAAAGCATGTATCTATAAATGTAAGAAAGGTGGGAATGTATCAAGCGGCACAACGGCCCGAGTAAAGCAATCAAAAGTCATACAGCAGGCACAACCGCCTATGAATCAACGGGCACGCAGGCCCCATCTCAAAAATCGAATCAAGTCTAGTATCAGAGGGCAAAAGACAGTAAAGTAACCGAGGCTCGGTGGTAGCCCTCACTAGTCGAAGAGCTCTCGGGTGTCGTCGCTGTCGCCCTCGCTCTCCTCAGCTGCAGCTATGTCTCTCTGAGTGATCTTGAACCCAGGATCGCTCGCGGAGCCAGAGCCGCTACTGAGGGACGCGGACTCCTCGTCCTCGTCCTCCTCCTCCTCTCTCCTCTTCTTCTGCGCAGGCCCCTCTGCCGGCTGCTTCGGGGCGGCCCTCTTCCGCAGCTCTCTCTGAGGCGGTGGTGACCCTCTGTCAGGAGCTATCACCACCCCTCTGGTCTCAGGCCGCACGGTCCTCGCAGGCCGCTGGACCGTGGCAGGGGCCTTTCCTTTCCCTCTGCCCTTCTGAGGGGCTGCCCCCGCTGTCTGTCGCCTAGAAGCCGTCCTAGAGTGTCCCTGCATTGTCAATTCAATTCAATTCAATTCATATTGTGCATAGCATATATGTAAATGCTGAAACAGGAATCAAGAGCAGGTACTTCTAACATGCATTGTAACAGACATGCACAGCTGATGAGTATCGAATTCGGAATTCTGGTTATACCTGAGGCTGCGCGGTAGGCACTGGAGCTGCCGGCGGGTAGTGCAGCTGTAAGGGAGTACCACTGGCTATCTGGTGAAATTTCTTCTCCATGGCAAGCATCAAGCGCATGGCCTCCCTCGCCCACTCTAGCGGCACCTGCATTACAGTATCAGAAATCAGTGACAATTCAAGTACAGTACAAGCATGATATGGGAATGAACGAAAGCTGAAAGCACATCATACCGGCCCTGTGACCTCTGCTGGCTCTGTCCGGGCAGGCTCAAAGTGGACCTCCGCAACCTCTCCCTGAGGATCACGTACAGACAACGTCCAGGAGAGCTGGATGAGCCCCGTCGACTCTGCGTACTCGCTCCTCTCCTCAGACCTCCTCCTCCTACGGCCTCGCCTCTCCTCACCAGCAACCAGGGCCTCCGCTCGCACTGCCCTGTGCTCCATCACCCCCAGTGCTCCTGCCAAGTATCGCCTCTGGTAGACGGCGTAATCTCGCTCCCGCCTCAGGAAAGAAGCCGCAGGAGCAGGAACAGTGAACCTCCTCAGCTCTCTCAGAGTGTACCTCCCAGTGTGCGAAGCACGAAGCGGGAGTGGCCCAGGGACTACAAACTCAGACGAGTCGAGTGACTGTCGCGTCACCCGATCGCCCAAGTACCACTGCCACCCGAAAGCCGACTCCAGCAGCACCCGGCTCGCTGTCACCACTCTGCTCCGGGCAAGGTACTCAGGCTCAGGCCCTGCAGGCCTCCACGGGTCCCACTCCACCTGCAAGGCAAACAACGCATCAGCGACAGCATTAAAGCAATTCAAAGGTTCAAACTACCGAAAAGGAGAGCGAGTCTCACCTGAGAGTCTGTCAAGTGGTCAAGGTACAGCCGGAAGTCAGCAAGCGTCTTCTTCGATTTCTTCTTCCCAACGCGGAGTGGTCCCCAGACCATCGCCCGAGGAAGCACTCTCGGATCCGGACTCCTATTCTCCGGAGAGTACATCCTCAGCACCTCGTAGGCCCACAGCTGCAAGGTTTCCGAGCAATCAAACAATCAAGGCATCAGAAATACAGTATATACAAAATAAAAGTGCAAGTACGGAACAGAATTGGAAAGACAGTATTGATTTCTTACCTCCCACACTCTCCAGTACCCAGCAGCTGCCCTTCTCCCTCTGGAGAACTCGCCCAGGAAGCAGTAGCACGTGCCCAAGGCCGCTCCTCCCCAGTCGAACCGAGAAGCCGACCGCAAGTCAAACAGGGCCGGCAGGTAGAACAGGTGCACCGTGGACCTCTTGTTCGGGTACAGAGTAGCCCCGAACAAGTACAGCAAGTAAACCCGGGCCAGCCGCGCCAACTCTAACTCAGGGATCGGCCCTTCTGCCAACTCCAGCGCCGGGACTGTCAGCTCCACGTGTCTCGCAAACTGGTCGTACGAAACCGTCTCCGACGTACCCGCGGGCACCATGCCCAAGAACCACTGCAGCGCCTCCCTGTCTCTGTGGATCCCCGAGTCGAAAGGGATCGGATCACCTCCTACCCTCAGGCCCGTGATGGCCGCAAAGTCTGTCGGAGTCACTGTCATCTCCCCAATCGGGAAGTGGAAGGAGTTCGACGTGTCCCACCACCTCTCCGCCAGGGCAGACAACACCGCATGGTCACTCCTCACCGCTGTCAGCGTGGGGATAAACACGCCAAACCCCGCCGCGTCCACCAGCTCTCGTGCCCCCGCCGGCAAACTCAAGTATAGCTCGAGTGAGCGAGCCGGACCGCCATGTCCCCTCGAGCTAGCCACTCCTCTCTGCACATCACAACAACCAAAGCAACAGAAACAACGTCAGTACAGCAATTCAAGTTCAATGGATAGTCGAATCAAAGGATTTAAAAGTTTCAAAGGCATTCGTTCAGTCGATTCAAGTTTCACAGGCGTTTCGTTCAGTCGATTCAAGTTTCAAAGGCATTTATTCGGGCAATTATCATTTCCAGGCACCCCATCGGTCGATCCAAGTCATTCGAGCATCCTACGGAGTCAGGTCAGGTTTCAGGGCAGTCTATCAGTCGAGTTACATTACATGGCATACTACAAGTCAATGTCGATACTCCACAGGCATTCTATGATCGAATTGTGCGGTCAAAGCTCTCTACAGCCAATCCAGTCTATTCCAAGTCGAGGTATCACTAGTTCTACACAGTCAATCAAGTACAGAGGTTCGAAAATCATGAAACACAAGTGCGAAATGGAACTTTAAAGCAAAGTTCAAAGGAATACCTCAGTCCAGCCCCTGGACAAGTGCTGCTCACGGTCCCTCAGTACCAGCTCCACGTCGTAGTCTCTCTGTAGAGGGACGTAACTCTCGGTACCTGACGCCACGAACACGTGCGGCTCGGGAAGGACGTACGTCTCGGCCACAAAGGGGGCACGAGTGGCCGACCGTCTGGTCTCCGCTAAGTCCACGGCCACCTCGTACGCCCCAGGACCCTCCTCCTGCTCTCTCTCGGCCTCCTCGGTCTCTCGCACCAGCTCAGCCTGCTCTCTCTCCGCCGCCTCGGCCTCTCGCCTCAGTCTCTCGGCCTCATCAGACCGGGCTATCTCCCTCAGCCGCTCCTCACGCGCCCTCTCCACTACCGCAACCACCTCAGGGTTCTCTCTCATCAACCGGGCAAGCACGAACTCACCCACAAACTCTGCCAAGTCACGGCTCATGATCGGCTCGTGACTGGACGATCCCGCAGGCGCCATGAACTCAATCCGCTCAAAGTGGTCTGCCCTTGGCACATACCCCTCCTCCTCTACCATCGCCGGAGCCTTGCCGCTCGATGGGTCTCTCAGAGGAGACCCCGGTCGGACCTCACCAACACCACCTCCACCGCCATTGCCGCCGCCGACGTCTCCTGTCTCCGCCATGGATGTATGTGGGTTTCTGAGATTGAGAATGGAGGGAGAAAAGGAGGAGAGTTAGGAGGAGTTTGAGAGTTATGAAGGTTTCAAAACCGAAGAATGGCGGTTTCGTTCGTGTCCTGGAAGTTTTGATCGACGTGAAACAGCACTGGGCCGGGTCCGGGCCAGATCTGGGCCTGGGTATTTTAGAATAAGTGGCGCACGGTACAAAACTAGTGGCGCACGCCAAAAGTTTGTGGGCCTGAGGCCCAATTCACGTTCTGTGGTCAAAATCGAGGCTCGTGGTCGACCAAACCACGTTACCAAGTTAGATGGTTACTCCCCAAGCAGAATCCGTCCAATTTCAAGTCAAACGACGATCTATCCGTCCAATTTCAAATCAACGACGATCTATCCGTCCAATTTCAAATCAACGACGATCTATCCGTCCTATTTCAAATCAACGACGATCTATCCGTCCAATTTCAAATCAACGACGATCTATCCGTCCTATTTCAAGTCAAACGACGATCTATCCGTCCAATTTCAAATCAACGACGATCTATCCGTCCAATTTCAAATCAACGACGATCTATCCGTCCAATTTCAAATCAACGACGATCTATCCGTCCAATTTCAAATCAACGACGATCTATCCGTCCTATTTCAAATCAAACAGGTGATCCTGAGTCGCCTTCGATAGACTATTCCCCAGGAGAGTCAACACCCCAGGACAGCCTGCTCTGTCCGTGTCCAATCAACGACGATCTGCTCGTCCTACTTCAACCAACGATGGTCCGTCCGTATGTCCATATCTTTCCCCGGCAGAGTCACCTCAAATCAATCAATTAAGCGGTACGTATCGCTGTTATCCCCAGTAAGTGACAGCCTGTTCTGTCCCTCTCAAATCAACGACGATCTATCCGTCCAATTTCAATCAACAACGATCCACCCAAAAGACTGTATCTTTCTCAACGGAGCCGATTCTCGGCTAATCGCTCCCCAGCTAAATCAACCACCCCGGCCGTGCTATCAAAAGCCAATGCCAGCGTCGACTCAACCAAGCATATTATCCCCAACAGCGATCCATCCGCTCCAGTCGATCTAACCGGTCAGGTTATTTTAAGTTTCATGCTTTCGTTGATTCGTATGTTCTGCTCTGGATAAGCCTAGATGGGTGTCTAAAACCTTTGACGTTACTTACACCAATTCGAATGGCGCTCTAAGTGCCGTCAAAGGGGGGCTACTGTAGACACCCTATTCTGGACGGTCCAGATTAGTTTACTTACGGTCTTTGATTCCCCGATGATGATTAAGGTCGAGAACATCCCGAGTTTGTGAATGAGTTTGAGCTTTGAGCGTCCCGAACCTCATCCGAACCTTTTTCAAACCCTTGTCGAACCTTCAAGCCAGAACCAAATGGCCTCAGCAAAACCCTACTGGAGTACGCTGGTGGTGGACTAGCGTGCGCAGGAGCCACTGCCACGTGTCAGTCATCGCCAATTTCTGGCGCACGCCACTCAACAAGTGGCGCACGCCAGTCAATACCAGTCAAATCAACCTTTTTCAGCCAAATGGGCGGGAGTTTTTGTAGCCGACTGACGTCAGCTGGCAGCCCCCTGATCATTGCTTCGGCCAGAAGCTGTTCCCCCCTCTCTCCTACACCCTCCATCAAGCCAAGTCCCATGCATTAAATGCATGGGAGGCTCCCTCTTCCTTATCACTCCAAACAGCCCCTTAGGCTCCCAACTGATCAGTCCACCTTCCTCCATAAATACCCCCCTTGCATTCATTTGCAAGGGGTTAGCACCATTAAGGAATAGAAAGCTTTGTCTTCTTCTCCATCACTCTCCTTTGTTTTTCTTTCTCTTCTCTAGAAAGAATAAGCAAAGTGATACATCCACCATAGTCATACCACTCTCACTCTCAACACCTAACCCTCAATCACCATCACATTCAAGCTCAAAGTTCAAGCCCTCTCAAAACTCACAAGCAAAGGTATAACACCTCCTGCTTCTGTCTTCTGTTCTGACCCCTGAGGGGGGCTGGCAGGGTCAAGGCTGGTAATCTATACCAGTCCTGGCCCTAATGCTGGCAAGGTTTCAAAAACCGTGCATGATGGTCGAGTGGCGCACGCCGGTTACTTGTGCCGTACGCCAGTTATGGCTGTATGGTAAAACTGATGTGGGGATCACTGATCGTCATTTTTCTTGTTTCTTTACTAACTGATCACCTCGATGCATGCTAAAACCAGTTTCTGCTTTCTGCACCTAGAATAGCTTTCTCTTCTATCTGTATTTCTGTGCTTAGTATGGCCTTCTGGGTTCCATCTGGTCCTGTTCCAGAGCCCAGAGTATGCAAAGCCAAAGCACTGGAATACATACACAACTGGCGTACGGCTATACACTAGTGGCGTACGGTAATGGTGTATTTTCCAGTGGCTTGGCCCTTGCATGGATCTTGTATCCAGGCCTTTGATCATCTTCCCCTCATTGTTTAAGGGATTTCCTGCTCTTTTGGTGGCTTCTGAGCCCATTAATCTGTCTGTAATAGTTAGTATTTCCATATAAACTGCGTGGTTTGTCCTGGGTGTGCACTGGTCCTTTCCAGAGCCCAGAGGGTTGAGAGCAGAAGCTGTGGGCTTAAGTTTACCGGCGCACGCCAGTAGTTGAGTGGCGCACGCAGTAAAGGGCTGCATGCGGTGGCCTGGCCAGTGTATGCAGGCTTGATTCTGTGTGCAATACATCACTGCCAGTGTGTTCTAGTCTACTTAAAATGTCCACAAAAGCTTGTTCTCAATCTATTATACTTGTATAGATCAAACATCAAACATCCATAAACATTTTGCCATGTTTTTGTACATAAATGTAAATGTGTTACAGTTTTAATCCCTATTGACTGTTCCCCCCGCCCTAACTGGTTAAAAGAATGATCAAACAAAGAGAGAAAAAAACAAATGCTTTACGAAAACGCCTGAGTAGAGACCGGTCTCCGGACTGGGCGAGAGGGGTGCCATAAAACCCTTCCCCTCTCGTAACCTGGCTCCCGAACCTCAAGATCGAAGGTGACGACGGTCCAGTCTACAAAAGCCTTTTTCGAAATCAAGCAAATGCATTTCAAACGGTTTTCAAAGGAACGGTTTCTTGGGTACTAACCGCAAAACCCGAGTGGCGACTCTCTGATTTGCGAAGCGTTTCGCCGCGCTTTCCGCGAGAAGGGCGCACCCGGAATTTTATGCCTAAAACATGGGATTTTTGGGGCGTGTGCCCACAACATCTTTCTTTCCATTCCTCACTCTTTCCTCTCGTCTAAACGATCGTTGCCGTCGCCTCCTCTCTCTCCTCGTCGTTTTTCACCTTCCCGCCGCCGATCCTCCGACCACCACGGTTTTGGCTGCCATGGCTTCGACACCACCTCCTCCTCCACCATCCGATATTCCCGCCGTACCTAGAGATACGGGCAAGGCTCTGGCCGTCGAGGCCGAGATTCTTGGCGGGGTTTCAAGTTCCCGCGTCTTGCGTTCGAGTCGGCGCAGGGCCACTGCTGGAGGGAGTTCCTCGCAACCCATTCCTCCCGGGGTTGAACCCGAGGTTTCTACTGATGTGGGTGGTGATATTCTTCCTCCTTTTGACATTGCCACTTACGCTCCTCAGGTTCACTTGGTCGGGCGTGGTGGTTCTTTGCGATACCGTCCTCCCCTCAGTGACATCCCACCTGAGGTCTTGCACAGGGAGCCAGAGCAGCACTTTGGTTCTACCAACAGGAAGGTAGAATTTTATCCTGTCAAATGATTTTCGTATGTGAGATTTTGCAGAATGATAGCTTGATATTTTGATAGGGAGTTTGAGTTCTAGAAGTTGCCCCCTGTGTAGGCGATATCTTGTGTATTTGATTTCTTCTTCGTATTTTGTCAGGCAAACGAGAGGCTGCGCGTGTGGGGAAGCTGCCCCCAGGTGTTTGAGTGGTACGAGAGGCTCCCTCAAGAGGCCAAGGATGCGGTTGCTTTGGCTGGCTTTGAGCCCTTGATACTTGGTTTCCATCTTCCGAAGGCGGAGTTGGGATTGACCACATCCTTGGTCGAGCGGTGGTGGGATACCACCAACACTTTCCACCTTCCGGAGGCTGGGGAGATGACGATCATTCCGGGCGACTTTGCTTTGCTCACAGGCCTGAGGGTTGGCGGCGATCCTCTTCCAATTGACCCGCGGATTCATGAGCGGAAGGGTGCCCTTGGATACCTCTTGGGGAAGGTTCCCATTGTATCCGAGAGTGGCCATATCACATATACCTGGCTTCGGGACGAGTTTGATCAAGTTGATATCTTGACGGAGATTCCCCTTTCTCAGCTGGTACGAGCTTTCCTGCTTTATCTCCTTGGGCAAACTTTGTTTTGCAACAAGGAAAATTCGGTACATGTCCAGTTCTTGGCTGCTTTGGTGCACTTAGAGACCATAGCAGAGTTTGATTGGGGAACTCCTGCCCTAGCCACGTTGTACGGACACCTCAGTGCTTGTTCCCGGGGAGTTAGTTTGTCGCTTGGTGGACACCATCGTATTCTCGAGGTATACCTTTTGATTTCTGCATTACTCTCTTGTTGTTTCCATCTTTGTTATTCATACTCTTCGTCTTTGCTTGTAGCTCTGGGCTTTTGAGCACTTGTTGCAGTTTTCTCCCCCGACTGGGCACAGAGAGCCTAGGTTTGTTCCGCGGGCAGCCCGTTGGTTGAAGGGAGTTCGGAAGTCACGGTCGCCTGCCATGGACTTGCTGGCTTGGAGACGAGTTTTGGATCGTCTGACGGTGGATCAGGTATGACATTTTCTTCGTCTTCTGATTTTCGTGCAATTGCCTCATTCTGTCATTTTGATGCTATTTCCCTTGTTATAGGTGCGTTTCGACCCATGGGGCGTGCTACTTGACGATGCTCCTTTGGAGTTGACCTCAGCTCGGGCGTTGGACAGCCAGCACTTCCTTCTGGAGGGGCCATTTTCAAGAGCGTGGTATCTCGGGGAGAGGGTAGCGAGCCAATACTTTCCACGTTCTGAGGCGTTGCAGCTTGTTCCTCTCCCTCCTCCTGTTGGCATGAGATCGACCCATCTTTTGACCGGGGAAAGCTTGCTACTTGCTCTTGAGAGACAGCCAGCCTTGAGTTTTCTCGTAGTAGGAGACTACTCAGCCTTTCGTTCGGCCTCCTTGACCCTTCCTACCACTACTGCTGCTGCTGCTCCTCCTGTTTGGCCACGGGCCCCCAGTTTCATTTCTTTCCACAATGTGAGTGGAGAAGAGGAGCGTTTGCCACTGACACCGTGTACTACGCAGTTCTACGTGCTTCCTGCCGGGGTCCAGCAGGTAATATTTGTAGATTCTGTTTTGGTTTCCTTCAGCATTCCTTGCTTACTATATGCAGTTGCTTCCTCTGTAGGTGCCCGCTGGGGTGTTTCAGGAATGGTTGCGTGCTTTCCAGAGCGCAGAGGCTTTGGCTCGGCGGCAGCGCAGTCGAATAGCTGCGGTATGCATCTTTTGATCTCTTCTTTTTCCATCTTATGTTTCATGTGAAACTGAATGCCTATATCCTGTGTCTCTGCAGCTTGAAGCGGAGCGAGTACCGACAGTGTTGGTCACCCAGAGTGCTGGAGTTAGCGAGGGTGGGAGTACTGAAGCTGGTGATGGAGGTATCGCGACTGGCGAGGGACAGAGGATCAGTGTCCCAGTTCCTGAGCGTTTTCGTCCCGCGCCCAAGAGGGGTCGTGGGCAGTAGCTAGCCTTTCCTCTCTTGTACCTGTTGTTAGTTCTAAAAACAGATAATTTGACATTTGTATTTTGTATTTGAAGCATCCTCAGCATGTATGAGATATTTATGCAATATTTTTCAAAGTTTTGTAAGTGTCTGGATTTAAACTTGGGCCGAGGAATGGATCACTCGGCCGAGGGTTCCATTCTTCGGCCGCTACTTCCATTTCCTAAAGAAGTTAGGTTTTCGCTATTAGCCAAACGGTGTTTTTCCCTTCTTACACTTGCATTTGATTCAAGCTCTCTTATTTGCTTTTTGTTATTCCTGCAATCTCTTTGCCATGTTTTTGTTAGAATGCTTGGTCCCTTATGTTGACGACTTCTGAATCAGAGAGGACGAACGATGATTCTTGTATACCTTTGTTTTTGTCAATTCCCTGGAAAATGACTAACTCATCTTTTGTGAGCTCAATACGCAGGGTTAGCTATGCCTATCATTGAATACAAATCCTTTTGGTATCATCTTTCTTCTCTCCAAATATTTGGGCCGCATCTCGACGCGAGATTGCCTACGTATCCCAATCAGGGAATCAGGCCTGTTACGTAGTTCTAAAATTACCACCTTTGGGGGTTGGGTTTTCACTCTTAATTTTCCTTTCTCTCATGCTCTAGATTTTGCCTAGGTTACCTGATAGAGGTTGAGTCCCTAGCGAGCTTTCCTTCAAATGCCTTAACTTTTGCCTAGGCTGCGTTTTTCGCTTTTTCTTTGTCCTAGCAGGCTTTACTCTTACTTTTGCTTGGGTGTATATTTTACCCAACGAGCGTTTTTCTCTCAAGAGGTGTTTGGAGAGGCATTTGATGGAGATGTCTTTATGAATCTCCTATTGTGTTTGTACTTTCACAATGGGCAAGCTAACCCTAAGTGTTCTCACGGAGATAGCGTCTTTTTCTTGAGTCTTGATAAAAAGCCTAGTTCTAAGTAACCAGGGTTCGTCCCCTCTTTCCTTTTGGTCGGTAACATAAAGAATTAGATTCTTGAAATCTTTTTATCTTTGGCAGAGAGATTGTAGTGTATAACAATCACATTTTAAAGATAGAATCATTTGTTAAGTATAGAAGTGATAAAAATGGGGATTTATTCAATCGTAGATAATGCCCAAACAGGGGTCCAAAACATGTCCTAACTTGTCTTTAGGAAATGAAAGCAATGTTTTTGTCATGTGATTTACTGCGGTATTTCAGGAATGGTTCCTTTTTCCTTTGCAGTTTTATACTCTTCTTCACCCTCTTTGCCAAACAGAATCTTTAGGTCAAATTCAGCTAGCACTTCAATCCAGTCTTCGGGAGTAGGAGATGAATTAGCTGGTTCTTCTTCCAAATCACTGTTGGTCCATTCCTGATCAAAGAAGATTTGCATTCCAGGGTACCGTTGCTTGGTAACTTCGTCTTCCCATGTCTCTGCGAAGCCGCAGAATGGAAAGTCTTCTCCTTCTCTCACAAACCAGCCATTGAGCGTTTTTGGGATCACGAGTTTCTCTTCTTTGACCCTGCTTCCTCTTGCCTTAGCCTTTTCCACGTTTTTCTTCCTTTTTACCTCGGCTTCTGTCGGGATGTAGCCAAGACCAAAGGCGTATTGATTATGCGGAGGATCAATCATTTGCGAGATGCCTTGTGATCTTTTGCCTAAACCCAACCCAGGGAGGTATTTTTGCTTCTTCATCATCCATATGGCGGGGGCACTTACATAGAAGTTTCTCTCAGCCATTAAGGCTTGCACAGCAGTGGCTTCCTCAAGACTGAATCCAGTAAGGAAGGTTTCCTCGGTTTCTACCTCTTGGACAGGCGTATCAGAATGAGCCCGGATTGATGAATCCCCCAGAATGGTTATAACCCTTCCATCTACCGCGAATTTGACTTTTTGATGCAAAGTGGAAGGTACTGCCCCAGCGTCATGTAGCCAAGGCCTTCCTAATAAAAGATTGAAGGTGGCCGGTATATCCATCACATGGAACTCCACATCCCTTTTGATCTTCTCCACTTCTACTGGCAGTGTGACACATCCAATCACTCTTCTCTTTGAATTGTCATACCCCCTTACTCCTTGGCTTGAAGGGCGCATGTCGGTGGCGTTTACCCCTAGCTTGTCGAGGGTTCTTTGAGGACATACGTTTAAAGCAGACCCATTATCCACCAAGACCAATGGGATCCATTTGGTGAGACATTTAAGTGAAATGTAGAGAGGTTTGTTGTGTGCAGGCCCTTCAGGGGATAGATCCTTGTCAGTGAAAGCTATCGTTGGTTTTGGAGCTTTTGACGCCATTATGAAACCCACGAGTTCTTCGGGGGTGATGTCGATGGGAACTTTGGCTTTCCTCAAGGTTTTGAAGAAGGAGCTGCGATGTTCGTAGGAGGACATAAGCAATCCCCAAATAGAGATATCAGCTTGGATTTTCTTTAGTTGTCTTAGCACTCTGTCTTCCTCAGGTTCGGTCCTTTGGCTTTCTTCTCCTTCCTCTTCTTCCATTACTCGTGTTGAGGTTGAACTTTCCCCACTTAGTTTAGGCGGTTTATACACTCTTCCGCTTCGGGTGAGGTGACCCACTTCTTCTTCTTGGGTGCCCCAAGGATCAGCAGGCTCGATTCTTCCAACTTTCCAATCATTTGGCAGGGCTTGACGCATGTCCAACCACCAATCTCCATCATCAATGGCATAGATGTGGGGTTCTCTCCCTGTTGCAAAGTATTCCTCGTTCTCAGAGAGGATTAGGGATGGTTTGGCTTGGGTATTTGAAATAATGTGTAAGGCAGGATTATATGTGGGGCTATTGGATAGGCTTATGAGATTGATATTTTGAGGTGGTGGTTCGTTGTTGTGAGCGGGAAGTGGATTGGTTTGTACATTAGGCTTAGGAGGTTTTATGGCTTGACTATCGATGAGATCCTGGATGTCATGACGAAGACGCATGCAGCGGTCTGTCTCATGTCCAGGGTGTTGATGGTAAGCACATTGCTTATTGGCATCATAGCTTGGGCCATAAGGTGGCTGAGGAGACGGATTATTCAAGAGCCTAAGATGCCCTTGACGGCTTAGGATGGCTAAGGCTTGGGATGGAGTCATATAGAGTGGGCTGAAATTACGGCGAGGGCGATTCGTGTTTCTAGATGAGCTAGTTTGGAAAGGGTCTTGTGGCAAGACTGAGTCAAGGATGTTGACGGAGGCAGGAGCTGCACGGTTTGGAAAGGTTTTTCTGGGTGGAGGGTTTTCTTCTTTTCCAATGAGGCCCAACTTGATCCCATCCTCGATTTGTAATCCAGTGGCGTGTAGACGTTTGAAGTCGGTGATAGCCTGAGTGTAAATGTGAGTGAGGTATTTAGGCTGTAAGTTCTTGACAACTATCCTCACTTGATCTTCCTCGGAAGGGCGGCTTTTCATCTTGGCAGCCTTCTCTCTCCATCTTGCCACAAAGGTAGCAAAGTCCTCATTGGATTCTTGTTTAGTCATCTCCAAATCTCGGGTAGTAAGCTCAATTTGGACATTGTACGCATACTGCTTGACAAAGGCGTTAGCAATTTCAGGCCAAGTTTGATAATGTACAAACTCCAAAGTGAGAAACCAATCGAGGGCGCTTCCAGTGAGAGTCCTTTGAAACAATTGAGCAATGAGCTCGTCGGTCAAACCCATAGGCTTTAGAGTGTTGATGACATGGCGGACATGGCTGGTAGGGTTACCAGTCCCGTTGAATTTCTCGATGTTTGGCATTTTGAACCGTCCAGGCAGTTGAGATTCTGGAAAGAGACAGAGTCCTTCGAAATCTAAAATTTGGTCTCCTTGTGAACGAGCCAAAACGTGCTTGATTTCTTTGACCTGTTTGACCAATTCAGGGTTTTCCATAATTTCATGAGGATCTTCTGCTTCCTCCTCGTTTTTCTTGTCTTCAGCATCTCTTGCTACTTTCTCAGCTTGTAAATAGGCAATTTGGGCTCGGAGCTCGGAGCTCGGCGATGGTAGCATCATTGTCTGCCATTTTTAGGGCGTAGGTAGGGAGATTGCTTGGTGAGGTTTGGAATCGGTTTTGTTGAGGAGATGACCGCGAAGTCCCTGAAACTAATTGGGACCGTTGCGGTGAGAGTGTCTCGGTAGATGAAGGCGACCGGTGAGATGACTGTAAAGACCTCTGTTTGGCGTGACTTCGGGTATTGTAAGAGTATAAAACTGGCTGAGGTTGCTTCTTTAACCTACCTATTGTGCCTGCTTGAAAAATAGAATACCTGGAAGTCAGTATTCGGCCTGTGTAGGGTTAGGATTTGGGTTGAAAATTCCAACCTTTCTGCACAAAAAGAGTTAATACAACAACAAATGATACAAGGTGTGAGGAAGAACTTTTGCAAGTAGAATGCAAGTAGGTTCCTAGCCTGTAGGTTCCTGTCTTAGTTTGGTAAGTTCTATGGCTTTCTAAAGCATGCAAGGTTTTTGGTAGTTTCAGGGTGCTCCGTTGTCAAAGGGCACCAGTCCTTTCACCAGCCCATCATAGGCGGTGATTGGGTGATTCCCTTTTTGATATACCACTAGGTACGAGTGACTGTGGAGTTTGCTGGAACCCCCAACATAGCCCGTGTCATGCCGGGATATCAGGTGAACTCAACGGGTTGCCCGCTCGATGCATATGATAAATGAATTAGACAAGGCATGTATTAGTCTTATGTTGAACTTTCTGGTTATGGCTCTCATATCCCCAGCAGAGTCGCCAAAAACTGTAGACACCTCCCAAACGGGGCATCGCCATACAGATTGATCACGTTGTATTTGCTCGATTGGTTGCTCACTTCATAAACCAAAATCATGGACATTCCCATGGCTAGGAACATCGCCACATGATAACGGTTATCATCAAATAGAGTCGCCACCCAGTTTATTAAAACTGGGAAAATAGATAGAGATTCTGGATACGGGAGCCAAAGGTACAATAAGGGGAAGGTGTTAGGCACCCCTCTTTGCCCAGTCGTGAGACTGGCCCATAATCGTTCAACATAAGACGTATAGATGCTTTGTTTAATCCTAGCACATAGTCTGTTTAATTATTCCTTTAAACAGTAAGCAAAGTGAGCCAGTGCGATAATCGAAGCATGCATTAGAAAGCAGAGAAAGCAAACAAAATGTCCCAGGGGGATGGATCTCGCGGCCGGTGAATAGATATCACGGCCGAGGGATCCTTCTGGTTTGATATACCGGCCGAGGGATCGAAGCCCCGGTCGGTGTTCTTCCTCACACCAGACAGAAGGATTAAGAGTTAATCAAAATGCTACGATTAGTAAGAAGGGACAGTAAATAAAGCAAACCAGAGGCCGTTGGACCTCACCACCTTGATCCCTCAGTTGCTTGATTGCTTTGGATTGGATGTGATTGATTGATTGCTTGATCGAGAACCCTAGAGTTAGGGTTTGAACTTCGGGGTTTGATCGCCGGATTGACGGCTACCTTCGGAAGGTTAGGGCTTTTGGAGTATGGGATTGAGGGAGTATTTGTGCAGAGTTTCGAGGTTTGATTGAGTGTGTAGGTATCTCAATTTCTGTCTTTATTTCGGAGCCCAAAGGCCCCTTTATATAGGCATAGGGATGACTCACTCCGGCCAATCAAATCACGAGATGGCAATTGCAATTGCAATGCATCTCTAACTCTACGTCGTGATCTCCGAACGTAGCCCGAACGCATCGGAAAGGTAGTGTAGTTGGATCAAACCAAACGTCTGACAGAACGTTCCAGAGTCTGGAAAAAGGTCGATCTGGCGGCCGAGCAATAGATGTCGCGGCCGTGGAATGGATGTCTCGGCCGAAGGATAGATCTTGCGGCCGAGGAATTGATCTCTCAGGGAGATTTTGCTGGCAACAGGTTGCTCGGGTGAGGGATTGATGTTATGGCCGTTAGATCGATGTTACGGCCGTCAGATGGATTCTCCTAGGCTTCTGTATTTCTGTCTGAAAGGCTGTATGGCTTTGAATTGGGTCCTCTAAGTGGTCAAAGTTCTCACCGAAAGTCCTAAGGTCCTCAAGGAAGCAATCAGCAATCATTGTATCCATTTCATCATCGGGATTGTCCCAAGGTGGGACTTGAAATAATCGTTAGGCCAAATTGGGGTGTCTACACATGTACCACCAAAATCTAGTCTTTCTTGCTCTTGTATATCTAAGGACAAACAAATCTACATTTCTTATTCTTTCAAGTACTAGACAAGACAAAAACCCCCATTAGAATAACCTAGACTTGTCCTAGAAAGGGAATAAGGAAAAGGGAAAATCTTTGGTAGTCTTTCAAGCCATGACATGACAAAGATTTGGAGCAAAATCCATTGGACAAAAGGGAGAGAGAGGGCCGGCCAAAGAGGGAGAAAGAGAGAGTGATGTGTGTGCTTGTGTACTCACACAATCTAGTCACATCTTTGGCCAATATCTCACACAATCCAAGTACCATCAAATCTAGTCAATCTATTAACCATTGGACAACAAATGTTAGGGAAAAATTTACCTCTTGGATAATAGGCCACCCTTTGGCTATAAATAGCACCCATTCCTTCCCATTTCAACTCACACCTTTCATTCTACAACTTCTCTCTCTAGAAAGTTTAGTTTTCTTGCTTGTTCTTGGTGTTCTTGCTTGTTCTTGAAGTTCTTCCCAAGTTCTTCAATAAACTCATCCAAGGCCACCACTAAACCGCCACTCCACCACCCTATCGATCCAAAAGTTTTAGTAGTATTAGTCAAGATCTAGTTTCGAGAGAAACCTTTCTCTTTCGAAGCTACCGGAAGCCATCCTTAAGACGTTACTCCGTCCGACCACCGACGTACCTTCTTTCTTCCATAGTCGTCACTACCGCCGAGAAGAACGGTAGGATTTTCCTACACCTCCTAAACTCTAAGTATAGCGTATTGTATGCGTATTTTGAAATAATTGTAGACTTTTCTTATGACTTCTAACTCTAAGTATAACGGTAGATTTATTCAATAAACATATGTTGTTTTGAATTTTTTTGAAAAGGAAGAATTTTGAAAGTCAAATGTTCGTAGCTAAACTTTAAGTATTCATATTTTGATCTTAGAATGATTATGAGCATGTATACGTGTTTACTTGTTGCTGATAAAGCATAAGTGGTTTACCACTCCAAAGGTGTCCGTCCATGTGGCACTATGCTTTACTTTGTATGATTAAATGTTGAGCATGATAATGTGATAAAATGAGCATGCTACCTAATATAGAGTTAAATGATCTTGCTAGTTTAGTTTCAAGATTAAAATGAATGATTTATGTGTACGTACGTGAAAAGTCCTACCGCGGAGTCGATGCATGTAACGAGACACGGGAATTGAGAAAATAGAAACATGATGCCTAAGGTGTGGTTAATAAAAAGGTGTGTTTTCGGAAAAAGGAAAGTGTTTTAAAACCGCAATGCGGCCGGACTTGCCCATTGTGTGCGTGTGTAAAAGAAAGATTTATGACATTGGATAAAATATTTTTGAAACTACATTGTGGCCATTTGCCCAATGGGAGTTGTGCCTTGGTAAAAAAATATTTTTGAAACTACATAATGACCAATGTGGGAGTCATTATGTGAGTTGTGTGTGTGTGTGTGTGCCAATGGGAACCCGGCGCGACGGAACCATTGTGAGGATACTCGAGAACCCGGCGCGACGGAATCGAGGTTGGGTGTGTTCCAATGGAAATCCGTGGTGGCAGAACCATTGTGAGGTTGTGTGTGTGCCAATGGGAACCCGGCGCGGCGGAACCATTGTGAGGATACTCGAGAACCCGGCGCGGCGGAATCGAGGTTGGGTGTGTTCCCATGGGAATTCGGAGCGGTGGAACCATGGTGAGGTATGGCTTGGTTATCCGCGGAGAGGAGCCAATGCTAATGTGTGCCAATGGGAACCCGGCGCGGCGGAACCATTGTGAGGATACTCGGGAACCCGGCGCGGCGGAACCGAGGTTGGGTGTTCCAATGGAAATCCGTGGTGGCGGAACCATTGTGAGGCTGTGTGTGTTTTAAAAAAACCTCAATGTGGCCGGACTTGCCCATTGTGTGGTGTGAGTGTGTAAAGGAAACGATTTTCGAAATGTTGATTTGGTGAATAAAAGGTAAAAAGGTGACACGGTCTATGAAACGCTGCGTAGGAGAAACTCTGATGACACGGACACTTACGCTAGTCGAGTAATGATTATGCATGTGTTGTTATTATTTGGATATATGTGTGCTATATGACTTGCTATGTGTAAGTTAAGGGTTAATGGGTATAGGATTATTCTACTGAGCTCTCGTAGCTCACGGTGTTACCTTTGGTGACCCTGACATATTTTATCGGTGGCGACGCTGGTATAATGTGTCAGACTTTGTAGATGATCAAGGTGAACTGTACACCTTGGAGGCCCTTGGAGCAGAAGAGCTGGCTAGGATGGAGGAGCAGACGGAGCTGTAGTTAGGAACCCTAGATTTTCCTTCCATTTTTGTAATGAAAGCACTCTGATGGGAATTATAATGTAATAATGAGCCAGACTCTCTTTTAATATTCAATAAAATTGTCCTTTTAACGTACCCGAAATTGGGGGCGTTACAGAAACGACACAATCAATACTAAACGTGCCAAGCTCGAGCTCGATTATTTGGGCTCGACTTAGGCCAAACCCGAGCTAGACTAGTTTTGAACGAGCCAAGCTTGAACCTTCAAAGCTAGCTCTACTTGTTTGCATCCCTGATTCATAATCGTCTTCCTAAGTTCCTAGTCTTCTAATTTTGTGCAGTCTTAGAACTTTTTTAGATACTTCTTTGCGAACCATGCTGCAGTCAGTTGCCGATCCTACTTGATCGTTTATGATGTAACACAATTGTGTTCAAGATGAATTCCATTCATTTGAAAGGTATCCTTCCCATTTCTCCTAGATGCATATGGCCTTAACTCACAGTACCCCTATTAGATCTAGCTAGCTTCTACGTTCCATGTCTTGCTCTCATAGAACTTGACATCATAAACACCCTTCAATGCATACTCCCCCTACCTATGCAGCATTACTACATAGGGTATCCACCAACCATATATTCAAGGTTTGCTATATTAACTATTCAGCCCAGCCCTAATCTCTGGATATTAATTCTTGGTTACAATCACCTTCCTCATCAGAGTTTTCAAATTTTTAGTCCCACGTTAGAACTGCCACTATCTACCATTCCAACATCATCATCAAAAATAGTTCTCTCAAACTCGTGTACAACGTCACAAAATAGAGCATCATCCTCGCAATATAATTTCTATAAACAGTAAAAATGAAAAACAACATAAAACCATGTTTGATAATCTCAATTTAATTATTTTATCTACCATCCTTCCAATGGAATGAGCCCAGTTCTAGAGATTAACTTTGTTAGAAATTGGTATTGAGAAAATATGAATGAATTCACATGGATTAAAAATGAAACACCGATACAACAATTATATACATGTCGGAATCTACACTTAAGGAAATAAGGTAAAATCTGCATATGGAATCAATTATGAAATCCTTGATTTATGTCCATATTAGCTCCTTGATATCAGCTAAGATACCCTCCAAATATACTCCAATAAACTTTAAAGACGTTGTACAGACTGTGGGGGATGATGAGTTCGCATGCCAATACTTTTAAAAAAGATATAAACACCCATCCATCTAAAAATACTGAAACTTCAAGGAAAAGGGAGTAATTTCTCACGCCAGTTCTCTTCTGTACCAATTTTGCCATGTTCCTGTACCCAAGTGTCCTGAGCCGTTAGATCACGTCTTAAAATTTTAGTGTTTTACAAACTATAATGGAATCTGACAATTAAAAATACATGCATGGGACAAATGTACTGAAAAAAACGGCAGCTGCTAATGCCACGAAAGAAACTTTTAATGTCATGACGTTTTGTATGAAGAGACTACTCTGCCCTCATCTCTTCTCTAGCTAAATTTCAATCATCATAATTGCCGTCCACCCAACCCACCGACATGGATCCATCTCATCTCCATCTTTCCTTGGATCCTTTCCCTTCAGCCATCACAAAACCCACCGCTTTCAACTCAAATCGAAACGTTCAGATAAGAGAATAGATTGTTGGGTCCAAATCAGGTACGTTATTCAACTTTTCAAAAGAAAAACAAAAGCACCAACGAACATCAGGAAGAGGAGAGAAACAGAAAATTAGAGCAGAGTCCCTTCTTTCTTTCTTCGTGTTTTGCTCGATTATTGCAGATCCTTAAAGATAAATGATAGGATTTGGCATGATACAAGATTCAGAGGCTACAAATTACAAGCAAATCTGGGTGTGTCTTGTGCTCAGTGAGGTTGGGTCCGGATCTGATTATTTGAGAGAAATCTAAATAGGTGATCGCAAAACCATGTACGTTTACACAGAACATGATTGTGGGTCTGTTGAGAGAGAGATTGGAGAGGTCGGAGAGAGATTCCCGGACACAAAGGTTGAGGGTAAAGTTGTCACACTAAAATCAGTGTCGTGGCATTAAAAGAATGTTTCATGGCATTAACGCCATCCGAAAAAAACCTGTATAGAATATTTGATTCTGTAATTGGCCTGCAACAAAATCAGTACAAACTTAGCAATAAAAAATAAAAAATAAGTGATTTTTACACTCCCCTTTTTATCATCTGCACTTTTTTTTACTCTTGAAATTACTATTTTACCGTTTCATTTGTTCACTTATTTACACACCAAAAAATAACGTAGTAAATTTACATGTATAAAAACGAATAAAAATGTAAACGGTAAAAAGGGTTATTAAAATCAATTTCCAAAAATAACTGGCACAACAACAACAGCCACAAACTACAGTATCTCTTTAATTTGAAGCACATGGGGATTGACCAAAGAACAAAGGATTAAGGTCCTGTCTACGATGGTACTGTCCAATTCCGTCCAGTTTGAATTTTGCCAAACCAATGATCAAAACTATTTATTTTGTAGAGCTCATCAAGTACTTCAATTGTGAGGAAAAAAACATATTCATCTGTATGCGATCAATGTTTTTTTTTTTTTTTTGGGACCGATGAAGTATTTGACAAATTCTAAAAAATAAACGATTCCGATTATTGTTGTCGGCTTGGGGTATGCCCATAAAATTCAAATTTGACGGGACGGATAGTAGCCATACTTGACACATGACCTTAATTTAAGAACAAAAGCCACGTACAAAATCGTAGGCAACCACAAAAGGTGTCAGTTACTAGAACCAACGACTTTCCCGGGCTTTCCGTTTCTAAAGGCGTAGCCAATGTGCGCTCTCATCCAACAGAACAAAACCAACCACCATTTCGTAACCAACGCTGCTAAACTTAGTTAATTCCTTCATCTCTCTCCAACACTATATTCGAAACTCGATCCCAACATCCCAAAACCAAAATTCGAAACTGACTGAAAATCGAATCGGGATAAAAAAAAAGGAAAAAAGAAAAAAGAGACTTCTTCTGGAGTTGAGTCGAGTTCAACTAGTCTTCACTCCACCCATTCTTGCCTTCAATATAACGATTTTTGGTAAGAATTTTTTTTCTTAGTATGTATGATTCCAAGTGCAGTATATGTTGTGGAGTGTGTGAGCCTCGTGTACCTCTTGTATTCTGTTTCAATAACAGCTGCTGACAGTCGGCATAGGCCCACATTCGGCGAACCGCGTAAATCTGTTGCCGTTGTTTATTTTGCGCTTTTGGTGACTTATTATTTTCGGCATTCATATCACATAGATGCTGTGTTAGATTTTTATTACTCCTGACAGGTTACATTAACTTTTATTGTTTTTATTATGCAAGTGTTCATGAAATTGTAGCTGTATGGCTAAACTTTTTAGTTGGAATTTTGTCTGTCTTCATAAATTTTTGAACATAGTGATTTGACTGATGTGCATTCAAGACTAAAAATAGACACGAACGACAATTGTGTCACAGATCAGATTCATAATTTTATCATAAAAATGCTTCACATCAGTATTCTCTGATTCTCTCTCTCTCTCTCTCTCGAGGGGCTAGAAGCGCTAGAGCGCAATGGACAACATCTTCAGAAGGCACATACTCGCCTTGTTGACAGATTCGTGATGGAAGAATTGGATTGCAGCTCCATTGTGTCTAGTTTTTGATAGATTGGTTGTATGGTAGTGTTGTTCAAAATCAGTACGATGGATTTGTCAGATTTGTCTGATGGGTACATGTCAACGGAGCATCGGGAGCTACTTCGATCTGCTTCAGAAAGTGCAGATCCATTATCTGTTTCTCCATTAGAGCTCTCAATGTCCCCAAAGACACCGAAATCTCCAAAGTCTCCCAGGTCCCCAAAGGGATCTCCAAAGGGTTCCCCAAAAGGATCTCCAAAGGCACATTCTGGTAAACATGGCGCAGGCAAGGGGAGTCCACTCAAGAAGGACAAGCAGTCACATTCTCCATTCGATGGCCGTCCTAAAAAAGGTAAATTTGTTGATCTGTATTTTATCTTATGTACTATATGACATGAGAATATTCTGCGTATGTCAGTAGAAAACAGTCATACAAAAACAACGAAACCATTCCAAATATGTCGCTAATGTGTCATACTAAAAATAACATACTATTAGAAATTGAACAAATGATTGGCTTTGTTCCACACTTGTCAGAAGGTATGACACATGATACATCAGGCTGGTAGACATTTCCGGGCTTCTTATCTCCTAAACGTAGGACATTGCAAATCATTGGGAAAAGACAAGTTTTGTGGTCATTAAAGTTAAGTTGAATTTAGTGAGAAGCAGGTTAATTCTGGTTTTCTATGGTTTTACTTTTCCCGGTGAATAGCGTTACTGGTTATCACATGCTTTTTCTTTGTGGACTAGACCCTTTCTGAAATCCTTGTAGAATCAGATTTGATTTTCAGTTCATCCTATTTTGGAAATACCATGATCCAGGTGGTGCAGGAGGCAAAGGAACTTGGGGAGGTTTACTTGATACTGATGGCAGTCATGTTATTGACCCTAATGACCCAAACTACACAAGCAATGAGGTAATGTACTTTTCTTGTTTAGTTCTTCCATTTTAAGTGAATTAGAAATGAGCAAGATATCAATGAACAAGCCTGGCATTGGTTCCTACCATTGCTAGTATCGAACAAGATTAGGTATTGGTTCCTAGCTATCACATCATTATTTATACCAAACTCTAGGGATTGGGTTTTGAGCATTTTTAATGGCTTGCCACTTTTCTTCCTATAGCCATTTTTTGGACAAGAGCTCAAAACTAACAATCCAATTTCTTGTCAAATCTCTAGCACAAAACTAGAAAGATCAATTTCTTGCTACCTCAGCCACACGTGGGTAGCTATATTTGTGGTTAAAATCTCTACAAGATGGTCCAAGTGCTCCACCGAAACAAAATGGCCAAATAATAATTCAACCCAAAATGAAAAAAAAATATGAGCTTTGGAAAAAGGCTGAAACCATTGGAGATGCTCTCATAAAATTCCTCTTTTGGTTCTTAGAATGTGTTTGTAAGTATCGGATAAGAATTGCAACAAAGGATGACTCCTTTCTTCTTCTTGTGAACCATGGAAGAGCTCAATAGAGTTGGTTGGTCTCTCAACAGAGTTGGTTGGTTTATTAGGAGACCGAGACCAAAGGATCTGAATTATTCATACCCTTTTCGGATGCCGTCCTCAGACCCCACCCCTCTCTGCAAAGGAAGTTAGACCTTTTTTTTTTTTTTTTTGATCCGCAAGTTAGACCTTAAAATAAGCTAACGCGCGCACTTGATTCTATTCACGTATGCCTTTGAAAATGAAGCGGATTTGGTACCTTGGCTTATGTTTTTGGAAGTTTGATGTGAATGGTCATAACAATTCATCTCACCAAGGGGTGGAAAAATGTATTTGAACAGCTTATTCAAATAGTTTATTAAAGTAGGTTGATAGTTTGCTTTTCTTATTGTTGACAGTCACCAACATGAAAATATTTGGTTGCAGGAAAATGAACAGTTAAGTGCAAGATTCCCGAGCTCTCCGTTTGAGGAGTACAAAAAAAAGGTTGCAGTTATTATGGAGGAATATTTTGCCACAGATGATGTTATCTCGACTGCAAACGAATTAAGAGAACTCGGAATGCCAAGCTATAACTATTATTTCGTGAAAAAACTGGTTTCCATGTCCATGGATAGGCACGACAAAGAGAAAGAAATGGCTGCTACTTTATTATCCTCACTGTATGCCGACGTTATTGATCCACCACAAGTTTATAAAGGCTTCTGCAAATTGATAGAATCCGCAGATGATTTGATTGTAGATATTCCAGACACAGTTGATGTTCTTGCATTGTTCGTAGCTAGAGCTGTGGTTGATGACATACTTCCTCCTGCATTTTTGATGAAAGAAATGGCCTCTTTATCAAAGGACTCAAAAGGGTTTGTTGTCATTAAAAGAGCTGACAAAAGCTACCTATCAGCCCCTCTCCATGCAGATTTTATTTTGCGGCGTTGGGGTGGCAGCAGAAATAAAACAGTTGAAGATGTCAAGGGCCAGATAAGCAATCTGCTGGTAGAGTATGTAGTTAGCGGGGATAGGAAAGAGGCTTGCATATGCATTAAGGATTTGAAAGTTCCATTTTTCCACCATGAGATAGTTAAGCGGGCCATTATAATGGCAATGGAAAACCGTCAAGCTGAAGACCGGCTTCTTGATTTGTTGAAAATGGCAGCTGAAGAAGGTTTGATCAATTCTAGTCAAATTTCAAAGGGATTTGGTCGGATTATCGACACCATTGATGACTTGTCGCTTGACATACCAAAAGCAAGGCAGATTTTGCAGTCTTTGATCTCCAAGGCTTCATCAGAGGGATGGCTTTGCGCCTCATCTTTGAGGCCGCTGTCGTTAGATCTGAAAAAGAAATCTTTAAAAGATACTGCTGCCAAAGCCTTCAAGGTGAAAGCTCAATCCATGATTCAAGAGTACTTTTTGTCCGGTGATATTTCAGAGGTGAGCCGCTGTCTAGAAACAGAGAACAACTCTTCTTCATCCGAGCTTAACGCTATATTTGTCAAGAAACTAGTAACATTGGCAATGGATCGTAAAAACAGAGAGAAAGAAATGGCTTCCGTTTTATTGTCCTCCTTGTGCTTCCCTGGTGATGATGTGGTAAATGGTTTTGTTATGTTGGTAGAATCTGCAGATGATACTGCCCTTGATATTCCGATAGTTGTGGATGATCTGGCGATGTTTTTAGCTAGAGCTGTGGTGGATGAAGTCATAGCCCCGCTGCACTTGGAAGAAATTGGGACACTGTTTTTGATGCCGGATTCAATCGGGAACAAAGTGCTCCAAATGGCCAAGTCATTGCTAAAGGCTCGCCTTTCGGGTGAAAGGATACTTAGGTGTTGGGGTGGTGGAGGAAGCTGTACGAATGGATGGGCGATTGAGGACGTCAAGGACAAGATTGGCAAAATCTTGGAGGAGTTTGAGTCAGGAGGGGATAAAAGGGAAGCATGCCGATGCATAAAAGAGCTAGGCATGCCATTTTTCCACCACGAGGTTGTTAAGAAATCGTTGGTGACAGTTATGGAGAAGAAGAATGAAAGGTTGTGGCGTTTGCTTGGAGAGTGTTTTAGCATAGGGCTCATAACTACGAATCAGATGATGAAGGGCTTTGGGAGAGTAGCAGAATCTCTGGACGACTTGTCTTTGGATGTTCCCGATGCCGAGAAACAATTCACACATTATGTTGAACGGGCTCGAATCGAAGGGTGGTTGGATCCGTCATTTAGCTTCAATAGATCAGGACATATACTGGAGAATGGCTTCTGTTTATGATGCATATAGTAAGCATTATCCGCTGGAGTTTTGATCTGCTACCGTGAGGTGGGATAAAATTCGGGAGGAAATAAGATGAGATTCTAATTCCTGGCGAAGCTAGATGAGATGAGATTCATGTGTTTTAAAGGGAGATGAAATAACCGTGGACCTTATTTTGCCATGCTGAAAAAATCTGACACGCCGAGGGCAAAAATAGTTTGACCTTGTGTCTAGTTTTTCTGTTTACGTTTTCCTATTATTTTACTGAATTTAGTCAATAGAATTTGAAACCAATTTGTTTCAGTTTTTGTATTGGATTGTGTGTTGTGACTGGGAAATGTTGTTTGAGATGTACAACATCTAATAGTAACAATTAGAAATTCTCTGCCACCAACAGCATCATCAGTAATGATGTTTTTGTGTCGGGCTGGATTCTAGTGCAGGGGTGCACTACAGGGGTGTAGTGCGCGATCTGAGCAGTCTGTCTTGACAAATGATGATCTAGATTTCATCTTGGCAATGGACGACTCAGCTCTAAAGAAGCCGAGATGAAATTCAGACAATTAATTGCTGAGACAGATAGTTCGAATCACGTACTACACTCATGTAGTGCACCCAAGTCCTGGTTCCGTGTGGGTTCTAAGCTTAAATTGCAACGGACATCTAAATTAAAAAATAACAATAGAATAATTTCGAGCATAAGTCAGAAACCCTTATCGCATTAACGCCTTTACTTCAAATCACAATCAACATAGTTGAAGATTTATTCCTTATTTGTTATTTATTTCCATTTGTTGGAATGGCTTCGAAGCTGCTATAGATTGTACTCATATGACTTGCCATCTATCGTAATTTCATCAGAAATTAGAATAACTGTGAGTTTTTAATTGTAAAAGAGTAACTCAAATTGACTTATAGTTTTAAGGAAACATTGGACTAATTATAAATAAGTAGATTAAAACAGGATGCCAAATGACAGTTGCAGCAAATACAAGAAGCTCTGTTTGGTTTGGGCTTTTACATTTTAAGGCTCTTTATGATTTGGGCTGCCTGAAACAAGCCTCTTAATTCCGGGCAAGAGAGTCTTTACCCGGAGAAGGAGGAGATGTTTCATCATTTGGACCGGTAGGAACAAGCCTCTCTAACCCAATCGTCTCTAATCCATTTGAGAGAACGTCTTTATGCGGAGGAGGAGAAGGAGGAGATGTTTCATTATTTGGGCCGGAGGGAACAAGTCTCTTTAACCCAATCTTCTCTGATCCATTTGAAAGAGTGCCTTTATGTGGAGGGGGAGACGGAGGAGATGTTTGATTATTTGGGCCGGTAGGAACAAGCCTCTCTAACCCAATCGTCTCTAATCCATTTGAGAGAACATCTTTATGAGAAGGAGGAGATGTTTCATTATTTGGGTCAGAGGGAACAAGTCTCTTTAACCCAATCTTCTCTGATCCATTTGAGAGAGCGCCTTTATGCGGAGGGGGAGACGGAGGAGATGTTTGATTATTTGGGCCAGAGGGAACAAGCCTCTTTAGCCCAATCGTCTCCAATCCAATTGAGAGACTGCCTTTCACCGGAGGAGGAGGAGGAGAATAAGACGTTTGACTATTTGGGCCGGAGGGAACAAGCCTCTTTAGTCCAATCGTCTCCAATCCAATTGAGAGACTGCCTTTCACCGGAGGAGGAGGAGGAGAATAAGATGTTTGACTATTTGGCCCGGAGGGAACAAGCCTCTTTATCTCAATACTCTCTTGTGAGGCAACTGAGGGAGAGTCTTTCACCAAAGGAGGAGATGGGGGAGAGGTTTGATTATTTGGGCCTTGTGGAACTTCTCTCCTACTCTCATACTCTCGTGCACCATAACTACCGGCAACAAGGAAAAACATGAGCAGAGTGATGAGAGACATTTTTGCAAATTCCCTTGTCTCTCAAGACTCTCTCTTTGAACACAAAATTACAAGAGCCCTTGTTACACTTTTTAAATTGATCCTCCTCTCCTTATAGAATCAACTTTTTTATGGACTTTCGTTAATTGCAATAAAAGTTCTCTAACAATATATCAAATATCAATTACTCTTGCAATCTCCATGAGATATTTGTCCTTAATTAGATACATCTTATTCATCCGTTTTAAATTGTCAATGACTCAGTCTCTATTAGTTAATGCTTTATATTCACATTCTTCTTGTGGATTTATCTTCCGTACTCGTTATCAAAATTATATCAAAGACTAGAAGTACGCAATGGCCGGCGGACCTAGGAATTATTTATAGTAGGGGCACATAATTATTCATAACCTTAAAGAATTTCACCATCAACAACAATTATACACCATTCCAAAAGTTTTTTTTTGGGTAAATCAGCTTGAAAATAAAAGAGGCTAACCGAATATACAGCCTACAAGCGACATACCTCAGGAGGAGAAAAATAAAATAAAATAAAACCAAAATAGAAAGCCTACGCCAAATGGCTACATAGGACTAGATGAACATGGAACATCTGTTTCCTATCCATCTTTCGGAGGGATACGAAATAGATGGCAAAAGGATTACATTTAGTGTAACCTTACAAGGAAAAGAAGCAAAATGACATATGAGAAAAGTTTTTACATACTACTGAAAACATCCAAAATAGGACTAATTCATCTCGAGAGCCTCCAACAGAGCTTCCGATGCCAATAGCAACTGACCATTCCAAAAGTTTTTAAACATATCCACACATATGTATTCTTTGCTAAAAAATTTCATTCGAGTGGTGCGTTTTCCAAAATTTTGTTTTCATGTTCTGTTTTTCTTATTTCCTAAATAAAAGGACCCAGATTTTTTGCAAGTGCAATTTATCCACAAGTATATTTCCCCCCGTCAATCCGAACCGTTCATATGATAGGGCTTGTCATATAAATTGTCTATTAAAAAATCTATGCTGATTAGACTGTAAATTGAAACAACTCCATTGAAATACTTTTACTCAAAAAATACACAGTCTAACCATTTTTTACATAAATAAAATGTTCTTATCAAGTTGTTATCAGTGTCCAACCAATTTGATTTTTTGTGTGGACAAATTATTTGACAATCTCTACGTTAGACACGTCTTGGATCATATTCATAGGGAAAAGATCCATAATTGTGCGAACTATACTTTGCACTCCTAAATCAAAAAAGAGAAAATCTTAATTGAAAAAAATAGTATGGGAGGGTGTGCGGGCACGTGACCCCACATGCCCCTCAAAAAGTCTGTTTATACAGACTTTTCACACACATATCATGCACAGATCATTAAGTGGGGCCACTAAGGCTCCCACACAAACGATCCAAACCGTTCATTAAATGTAAAACATTTTTTCAAGGGCCTCCGCAAAAAATAAGTTCAATCCGATACATATAGATGCTCAATCCAATCATCTAACTTTTCATTACCTTAAAATCCGAATGAAAAGTTAGATGATTGGATCGAGTCTCTATACGTATCGGATTGAGCTGATTTTTAGCGTGGACCCTTAAAAAAATGTTTTATATTTAATGAATGACTCGAATTATTTGTGTGGGATCCGCAATGAGCCCCACATTGAAATCTGTGCATAATCTGTACGTGCACAGAAATCTGTGTGGATAGCACTGCTCCACGCCCCTTAGTAAGTCCGCCACCAGGAGTAAGTGGGTTTATTTCCCTTTTTTTTTGGAGTAAGTCGGTTGGAGCAACATAATATGTCCAGTTTTACGCATCTAAACTTGAGTCATTCGTGGATTTTTTGATTGACGGTATTTATATGAATCTTATATATTTGAAGAAATAATGAAGATCTCTCTCTGTTTGATATCATCTATCACCTTCTTTGAGTGAGAGCTAGATCTCCTCTTTTTCCTACATTTTTTGAGTGACCACCCCAATCTGTGATGGATGTAGAATTCCAACTTCCAATGGGCATCTGAAGAAGCATAGCGACAACGGAGGTACGTAGCAGCAAAGACGGCGGCAGTGGCGACGGAACTGGTACTTCAACTTTGTCTTCGTGCAAATCCAACTTCTTCAATACCCGCCCGGTCTTGAGTCAAGTTTGTTTTTTTGGTTTTTTTTTTCACTACTGCTGCTGATGTTTTTGCGGCAGTTAATTATTTTGTTGTTTTAGTTGTGTTCTTTTCTTGTTGTTCTAGTTATATTTCTCTGAGGCCTTTCTTTTTTTTTTTTTCAATGTGCGACGATTTCTGGTTATTTCTTATTAAAGTAGGAGTACTCTACATTGTCATTTGCCATAATGACTGACATACAGTACACGTACTCAATTTGAGCAAATCTAGGATTAAAAAAAATTAGATCCTAGATCTGCTCACATTAATACAAGTTTGAAAAAAAAAGACTATAAGATCATTGTTCACCAATCGATAGATGAGTGAGTCGCAAAGCAAATTTTTTGACTTAAAAAAGTAAAACTATTTATGCTATTTTTTGTTAGACAAACACATTCTATTATTTTATTGTTAAAGAGATAAATATCTAAAATGTATTTTAGATTCTAAATGACTCGATCATAAATTCATAATCCCTTATAATTAGCACTAGATGCCCTGACTGAACTACACTTATTAAGGGATGAATCCTCGACTTAGTCATCTCTTTTGACAGAGGATTTCAACAAATTTTTACAAAATAAAAACGGAGTGATTTTCACACTCTTCTTTTTGATATCCACACTCCCTTTTTTGTTTTTTAGTATTGAAAGTGTATTTATTTTTATTTTTGCTAAAAGATAAAAAAAAAAGTGTGGATATAAAAAAAGAGAGTATGAAAATCAATTTTCAATAAAAATCAAATTCTAAAGAACAAACACTCCATCAAAGATAGAACTAAACTAAAAGCACCTAAGAAGTGGAACAACATCGAACTCGTTATGAAAAATTTATCGATGTGATAAATAAATTTTTTTTTCCGTTAAAAAAGAAGAAGAAGAAGAACTTGTCACAAAAATTTTTGTTTATTAATACTAATAGAGATTATAAAAAAAGGTAACAAATCATTTACAAGAACCCTTGCTTATCTAGCATTTTATCTTAATTAGGGCACTTTTGCCACGATGAGTACTATATTGGAGCCACGATATTCCTATACTAATTTATATTTTTGCCTCGCACCTTAAGTCATACGAGACAACTACGAATTACCTATATTAATTTCCATTTTCACCTCGCACCTTAAGTCATACGAGACAACTACAAATATTTCAGCTTTCTCTCTTTTATTTTCTTCAACGGTGAGAGCAACACTCAACCTTCTGGCGTACATTCCTTGTTCTCCATGTTCATCTTCACTGTCGTCTTCCCAGGCTCATTGATCGATGGTCAAACTACACAAACCCTAGAACTAAAGACGGTACTCAATGGGTCGTCTTCATTCGGATTATATTTGGGTTGAGATCAAAGTTTTACTAAGCCTATCAAGAGCTTGGTCCCCCTCGGATTAGATAGAAAGCAAGTGTGGCCTAACCGTCACAAATACTTTTTCTTCTCTCCCCCCTCAGGTTTCACTAGTCTTGTGTGACAACGGGACGGGAGGCCATGGTCCTAGTTCTCAATCGTTTCTTCTACACTATAGTTTTTTGTTTTTGCATTTTTCTCATCTCTTCAGATCAATGACTTGTCATCTAATCTATTAAGGTTATGTCTCACTATCGTGAGAGTTAGTTTCGTCTTTGGACGAATATTTCATCGATAAATCAAATTTTTTCGGACGATATCGCTTTACAATGATAATCGTGCCAACAGTGTTCTAACCCTACATAATGTCTTTGGCAGATCAACTCGTAGTGACTTGTCAAATCTGTAGCTTTGTGAGTTCATTGGTGGATTAATACTTGGTTGGAGTCCATCTAATTGTCAAGGTACTTGTTGTCCTTTTTCTTTAGTTAACACGTTATCTCTTTTGAGACTGTTAATTATAGATAAGAATTTTCGTAGAATGTACATAAGGCGTAAATCAAGGTTGGGGTGAAAGATATGCTTGTATTTTCCATGTTTTGCATTAGTTAGATGATTAGTTTGAATTTAACCAAGATGTTTGTAATGAACTCTGTTATATAAGTGACGCTGGACGTTTATCAATATAATTTTATCTGTTGACGAAAAAAAAAACCACATTTGAGGAAAAGAGAAAAAAACACATTTGAACAAAAAGGTATTTTAATAAAAAATCAGAATAGAGGTATAATAAAGAGTCTGATGCAGTGAATATTTTTTAAAATAACTAACTAAAATAAAAACAATTTTTTAGAATGTAATTTGGTCCACAAATTTAAGTACGATTTGTTAGAATAGAATTGGAGAAAAATGCGTACCTGTTTCATTTTTCGAAATGTCCCTTTTTACCTTCACTTTCTTACTTTTTTTTTATATAAATAAATACTACGTATCACCATCTTACCTCTAGCCGGCCAAAGAAAACCCCGAAGTGCCATACATACACCATGGAGGTAGAGGCCACCACCGCCGGAGAGATCGAAGAAGCAACTCACAACGACGACGTCGTAACAACCACCGACCCCGACGAGTCTTTGCCACTGCTACCGACGAAGAGATCGGTTCGGACCAAGGTCCCCGAGGTCGAGGTCCACCTCTACCGGCAAGGAACAGGCCCTATCGACGTCTTCAAGTCGGCCCTCGGCGGGTGGGAGCAGGACCAGATCGAAATCGGAGGCATCCTCGACAAGTACGGCTTCAAATCAGTCTTCGCCTTCAACCCGGAGTCGGGTCGCGGCGTCCCGATCCGGTTTCACCCCAGGAATGGCCGCTCTCTGCTCCCCTATGCCGATGGATCCGTAATTTTCATCGACGGGGAACCCAAGGTACGTTTACATTAAGACATTGATAAACTCCTAACTTCTTACAGCTATTTCTGTACCACTACGCTTAATTCACATGTTTTTTTTTTTTGGGTAAGTAAAATTTTATATCACCAAAAAGCGCAAGAAGCTACAAAAAAAAAAAAAAAACTCGCAGGGGCATACCCCTGTGCGTGTGTGTGAACGGGATTGTGAGCATGCCTCTTTGAAATGCATGCAGTGCGAGGATTGAGAGCAGGGCGTAGAGAATTTTGAAAGATTATGGGACTTGGACCTACACAGATAGTGCAGCCAGTGGGTGGTTTTGGAAACCACTGGGAGGTCGATAAACGAACCAAATTGTTCGAGTTTGAGCTTGTGTTCGCTCGTTAGGAGTTCATTGGAGATTGATTTGTTACATTAACAAATCAAGGTTGAACATTCTTTTGAAGCTCGTTCAGCTTCTGATTCAAGCTCGAACAAACTACTACATGGCTCGGTCGACTTATGATGTTTAATAAATTCAAGCTACTCGAGATCGGTTAGTGATTGTCTTGATTGAAGCTCGTTTGAGATTGACTCGTCTCATAACTGTAAAGGGTGAAAACCGCCTTAGTAAGAACCACACTCTTTGAGATCAACGCATGCGACAACTTTGCCGGAACCCTAAATCCTGCAGCACAAAAACAGTGAGCGCACCTATGCCTCTCATCGGCAAAGGCCCTCCGATGGCAAAGTCAGCATTCGTACTAAAAAGCCCTAGTTTTGTAAGGAAGACTGGCAGTGATATTACGGCTCATTGCGTACCTTTCTCATTAGGTTTACCTCATATTAATAGATTTCGTATGACTTGCTCTCCAAGCTCCCGTGTTGCCCTAAGTTTCCTTACCCGTATAGGAAACCTAGCTTTCTGTGACTCTCTACCCCAATGAGCCGAGATCCCTTGCTTGCTAGGAAATTCTTCCTATGTGGAATTCGTTCCATATAGTAATTCTGTCTCTGCCTTTCACGGTAGAATTTATTATTCCCTTATTCGCGGGATCCGCCTTTATCACGTAAAGACCTCATTCCAGAACATTCCGGACCTATCCAGTCACCCATTTCGTTGGTCGGCTTAGCTCAGCTATTACTATGTTATCGTGTTTTTTGCTCGGCAACCATTTTGAGCACCTTTGCTCATTAATGTCCGTTAATAACCCTACTCGGCCTTACGCACCTTCTCGTGCTGCCACGTGCACTTACCTGTGCGCACTCTTGTTAGTGTTCCCGTGCTCCACACGTGGTCGGCCTCTATCCCCTGCGTCGCACCCTTACGTGGTGCCTACTTAGCACGTGTTTGAGTGTATTTTCTCTACCTTGGGAAAACCCTACTACAATTGCTCCCCAACTTTGCCCATTTCTGCTGCTCAGCAGCGAGCAATGGGTAAAGTTCTTTCGTGAACAATACTTTGGTCGGGCATTTTCAAATGCCTTTTGCTTTTTCCAGCCTCTAGGATCAATCGTACCCAGAGAGTCTGAAGAGACTTCTTTTTGCGCCACGTGGCACATCACGCCTCCTTTGCATTCAATGCAAAGCGACACTCTCTTCTCCAATTTTGCCAAAGCGGCGTCCCTTGGGTGACGTTCTCGGGTACGTCACCCCACTTTTTGGGGTTTTATAATCATTTCAAATCCCTTTTCAACCTTTCACTTTCTCTCTCTACTCCCAGACTAACATCTCTCTCTCGCCATTGTTACTGTTTATCTTTTTTCTAAGCGACTGCCCGCCACCTTCGAGTCCGATCATCCTGTTTTTCGTCGGAAAACCTTCGCCGGACTCTACTTCCTTCGAGTAAGTTCTTTATTTTTGCTTTTCCTCTATCCCTCTTTGGGTCTTATCTCTGCACTTCTAGGATTTTTGCCCTAGTTGCACCCAAAACCCCCCATCATAATGGTGATTAGGTCTAGCCGCTTTAGGCGCCTGTGTGACACCCCTGAGAGATTAAGCAGTTTAGGGAACGCCGTAGCATTCCTGATGATATTCATCTGGAGCTTGCTCCGGTTGACGCCATGCGAGAGAGGGCTCTGACCACCTGGTCCTCCACGTCTCTGTCATGTTCGTAGTCGAGGGGGGAGTTCGTTTCCCCCTCCACCCCCTACTCTATCAGATTTTGAATACATACCGCCTCGCCCCCCTCCAGTGTACAACCAACGTATTCCGCCTAGTTATGGGCATTGTTGCCCTAAACCAGATTCTTGGCACAAACCTGGTTTCTGGGACATACATCATATGTACAGTATCGTCTCAACCCATGAGGAGGGCTCTTACTATCTCAAGGCCCGACAAAAGAATAGAAAGTTGGTCACGCACACACCAGACTCTACTCGGGGAGACAACGATGACTTCTTCGTCGTCATCGACAACTGGGAAGAAAGGGACGAGGAAGGCAAGCCTGCTGGGTTGCACGTCCCTCACGCCTACGGCCGCCCCTGTGAGACCCCTTCTTCCCTCCCGAGCAACTCTACTTTTTTGTGATATTACATTCGCATAATTATCTTACACTTCATCTTTGTTGTTATGTAGCTCCCAACATAAATGACAGTCATCGCATCATCAGCCCGTTAGTCCACCAGCTTGACATCTGCTGAGCTCTTGACTACGACGGTATTCCTGGTGTGGTTGGTGCCCGACTTGGTCGGGCCGCCCATATCCTGCTCGGCTGTACCCCCACCTACACGGGTGGTATCAGCCTCGGACCTGAGCCTCGTACTCGGCGTCCGTTTCCTGCACTCGAGCTTTACGTCCAAGAGCCAGCAGGCCCTTCTCGTCCAAATAACCGCCGCCGCAATCGTCAGGACCACACTGTCACCGTTGCCGCGCAACAAGGCGAGGTCGACCTTCCTGGTGGCATACCTCAGGTGCGTTTAAGTGATACCGGCGCCTCTTCCTTCGGCCGCGTAACCCTCATCTCCCCCTCTGATTATTTTGCTGATCCCGACATGTCTCGCCGTCTTAACCTCGCGGCCATGGTGGGTCGTTCTGGATCACGTGTTCCCTCTGCTTCGCCTGGCTCCACGCCCTCTACGCGTGCTACCTCTTCCCGTTCTCCTTCCGGCCTTCTCATTGATGCTCGTCACAAGCGGTCTCATCAAGACGCTTTCGGAGGAGAGGAGGATGAAGATCTACTATCCCTCCACGAGTTTCAAGAGCTTAACGCCACCTCTGCTCGGACCCTATCCCTTCACCGGCTTCTCAATTAGCTCCGAGCAGCTCTTCCTCTCTTGCTGCTTGGGCCTCGGCACTCCTTCGAGGTGACCGCCCAGTCAACATTGAAGACTCCGCGGGCTCCTTGGAGACTGCCATCACCTTGGCTCAAGGCCTCCTGCTTCCCCTCGATATGATCAAAGAGAAAGAATCATCCCTGGATAGGCTCAAGAGGACAACAGTCTCTCATGAGATTAGGGTAAGGCTTTCCTTCCTCTTGATCCTTTCTGATTTTATCATACTTCAGCATACCTTAACTGCCTTTCCCTTTCTGTAGGCTATCCAGAAGATGGTCGAAGTTTGCGGGAGGGCTCGCCAAGGGGACGCCGAGGTAACCAAGTTGACAGCCGAGAACGCCAAGCTACTAGGCGAGGTCAACAGGCTGGGGGAGGAAAACTTCAAGTTCAAGGACACAGTCGTGCAGCTTGGCCGACAGCTGGAGACCGAGCGTGGGAAGGGAAAAGAGGCGGAGGCGAATTTCGTGAAGGCAATGGAGGAGCTCAGAAAAGCAGAGGAGAACTTGAGGATATTTGAAGAGAATATCTCGGAGGCCTATGATAATGGCTTCGATGAAGCATCCAGGCAATTCGAGGACCAGATGTCGAGAGTTGTTAGGAAGATTTTGGCAAAGTGTTGGGCGTACTGCCTGGGGCAAGCTGGTGTGCAGGAGGACTCGCCCCTTTGGACTCAGGATCGGGTCTGGACCTAACCATCACTGAGATTAGTGATGAGCCCTTCGGCCCCTGTTGTGCTTCCTACGACAAGTGCTGTTCCTGGCCAACAAGGAGCTGGCAGCAGTTCGGCGGCCGCTTCTGTTGATCGTTCTGGCCCACTACCTCCTCCTGCACCGGTTGATCCAGTCGTCCAAGCCAACCCCGCAGTACCTGCCAACCCTCTTGCTCCCGTGATCGACGTTGATCAAGAGATGATTGCCCTGGCTGCCTGGCTTGGTAAGTTTCCAAACCATTTCTCTCTCAATCCTACCCTGTGTGGTAGATGAAACATGTTCCTTGGCCCTGCGTGGCCGTTTAAACTTTTTCTAACTCGTTCGATGCCCTTTGTGGCTTTTACTACTTTTTATACTGCGTGGAGACCCTTCGGGGTGTTGATAATTCAAGTGGCCCTTTTGCACGGCCAAAGGACTCGTACTTTATTGGCCTGTCATGGCCCTTAGTTTTAGCAGTCCTTCGTGGCTTTTAATCTCACTACTTGTTGCCCTTCGTGGCATCCCTGCATATACGTTATGTCGTGTTTCGGGTTTTCTTCGTAACCCAGGTTTAGTTCACTCATACCTATCATGTTTACTATCCGAGATTCTCGTTTTTTAGCGTTTATACTTGATTCAAACTCATTCGTGTTTTGGTCTTTTGTCTGGGCAATCCTCGTTGCCCGGGCCCAAGCGGTTTTGCATTTGGCCCCGCTTATTTTGAGCATTCTTCGTTGCTCGGGCCCAAGGTTGCTCGTGCTTGGCCCTTACCTTGAGCATTCCTCGTTGCTTGGGCCCAAGCTTGCTCGTGCTTGGCCCTTACTTTGAGCATTCTTCGTTGCTCGAGCCCAAGCTTGCTCGTGCTTAGCCCTTACCTTGTGCATTCCGTTGCTCGGGCCCAAGCTTGCTTGTGATTGGCCCTTACTTTGAGCATTCTTCGTTGCTCGGGCCCAAGCTTGCTCGTGCTTGGCCCTCACTTTGAGCATTCCTCGTTGCTCGGGCCCAAGCTTGCTCGTGCTTGGCCCTCACTCGGCTTTTATTCATAGCTTGGCATTATCCGTTGCCATTACCTAAGTTTGTTTGTACCTATCTTATCGCGGGACAAAGTTTTGCTCCTGAGCACCCAACGCTGCCTATTTTGTTTGAATATTAACGTATTCAGAAATGTTTTTGAATAGTTCGAGTTTTGGTACATCCCCTATACTTACTGCTCCCCAGTATGGGGTTAAATAGAACATTTAGGTCCATACTCAATCGTTTTCATGCCCAGACCAACATAATTAAGTCAACAGTTTATCAAGCCAATAAACACTGAAAACTGAAAGTTTTATTCATAACTTCATGAAAGCATAACGTCTGTAATGAAGCAGTGAATTCTAAACATAGATAAACATGATAATACTGAGGCACAATGCCACACTTTATTCGAAAGCAAAAAACACATCCTACTACGTGGCACACTGCCAAATTTATTTGAAGATGAAATCCTAAACGAAAATTTCAAAAAACAAGCTACTTAGCTTTGCTTAGACCCAGAATTTCTTGAGATTCTGCGTGTGCGTTCCATGGCCTAGGGACTGGATATCCGTCCAGATCTACCAAATGATAGGCTCCCACTACGGACCTTCCCGGTTCGGTCCGAGCTTTCCATCGGTCTTGACTTTGGTGTTTCTGAGCACCTTCCTCAAGCCAAATCCTCCATGCTAAACTCCCTGTGGGTTACCCTCTTGTCATAGCTTCTCATAAGTCTCTCCTGGTACGATGCCAATTTTACCAACGCACGTTCCCTTTTTTCCTCAGAAAAATCCAGCTCCCGAGCTAGGGCCCAATCGTTACCCCCACTTTCTACCAGAGCCGTTTGATTTGTTGGCAGCCCTATCTCGAGGGGTATAACCGCCTCAGTTCCAAATGCCTGGGAGTACGGTGTCTCACCGGTGGAACTCCTCAGCGTAGTTCGGTATGCCCAGAGGACCATGGGAACTTTGTTGGGCCACTTGCCCTTCTTTTTCTCGAGTTTCTTCTTAATCGCTCCAAGGATTGTTTTATTCGACGGCTTTGCTTGCCCGTTGCTCGGCGGATAAGCCGGCGTGGAATAGTAATTCCTAATTTTGTATTGGGCGCAGAAAGCCCTAAACTTTTTCTGGAACTGAGACTCATTGTCCGTATGATGGAGAAGGGGACACCAAACCTCGTGATGATGTTCTTCCACACGAATTTCTCCACCAATGGCTCAGTAATTCTGGCTAAAGGTTCTGCCTCTATCCACTTTGTGAAGTAGTCAGTGGCTACTAATAAGAACTTCTTGTTACCCAAGGCTTTCGACATTGGACCCACGATGTCCATCCCCCACTGGGCAAACGGCCATGGGCTCGTAAGTGACAGCAGATCCTCGGCCGGTGACCGTATTATCGGGGCTAACCTCTGACACTTCTCGGCTCTCGCACACTTTTACGTAAGCCTTTGTGTCCTCCTGCATGTGCGGCCACCAATAGCCCTGAGAGATTGCTCGGTGGGCTATGGATTGGTCACCTGCATGTCCTCCACACGTTCCCTCGTGGATTTCGTAAAGGATTTTGTCCACCATTGAGGGGTGCACACATAGCAAGTACGGCCCAGTGAAGGACTTCTTGTACAACTTCCCTTCCGGTGAGACCCAAAGCCTTGAAGACTTGGCTTTGATCTTATGAGCCTCCTTTTTATCGGCCGGAAGCGTTTCGTCCCGTAGGTAACTCACTATCGGGTCCATCATGCTCAGGCCAATCTCGAGTTCTAACACCATTTCCTCGGCCTGCTCTATACTTGGCCTACTCAAATGTTCAACCACCACCGTCCTCTTGTATTCTGTAGGGACCGTTGAGGCTAGGCAGGCCAGTGAGTCCGCATGTGCATTCTGCCTCGAGCTAATTTGTTGCACATGAACCTGCTCAAACCTTCCGAGAAGAATCTTGGCTGCCTCCACGTAAGCTGCCATCTTCTCGTTCCGTGCCTCGTTTTCCTCGGAAAGCTGGTTTACCACCAACTGTGAATCACAGTGAACCCTTAGCTTCCGTGCGTTCAGCAGCACTACGCAGTCTGGCAAGTAGAGCCTGAAGGGCTGTAAATGAACTGAGCCGTTCGTGAACTGTTCGAGGCTCGACTCGGTAAAGGCTCGTTCGAATTCGATTCGTCTACTTAACGAACCAAACCTGAACCTCAATTTTAGGCTCGTTTCATAAATGAACCGAACATGAACGTAGTAGTATTCGGCTCGATTAGGCTCGCGAACCTGGAGTATATGCATATCATGGAGATTTTATATATAGTTACATAGTGAAAATTTTAAAACTTGTACTAGTCTAAACGTTTACAATTACTAAAAACTTACTCATGTATACATTTTTATCAGTTTTATATGTATATAAACGTATTTAGGTGCATACTAAAATTTTTACTTGCAGCTTTAGACCTATATGAGAGCATAAATATATGATATTATTGGGTCGTTAAGGCTCGTGAACAAGCTCAAGTTCAACCCAAACCTAGGTAAGCTCGGTTCGAGTTCGGCTCGTCGTAATTTTCATTGAGTTCGGCTCGAGCTCGAGTTCGCTAAAAAACTTAATGAACGAATCTGAACATTCTAATATTCGGCTCGATTCGGTTCGTTTACAGCCCTAAGAGCCTCATACTCTGCCACGTTGTTCGACGCGCTAAACCCGAGTCGCACGACTTGCTCAAGGATGAGACCCTTGGGGGAGAAAATCACCACCCTCGCGCCTGACCCTTTGTTGCAAGCCAACCCATCTACATACACTTCCACTCTTCTGGGTCCCCCTCGGGGGTGTAGACTCCTTCGGCTAATACTTTCTCCACCCCTGTTCTTTCGCTCCCCAGCCTTGGTCCGTCCAAGGGTGGCGGAGGTAAGGCCGATGGCGAAAACTCTGCCAAGACTTGGCCTTTATCGCCGTTCGTGGCTGGTAGTCAATCTCGTATTGACTTAGTTCCACCGACCAAGTAGAGATCCTTCCTAAGAAGTCCGCTTTTTGAAGCAAGGCCTTCAACGAGAATTCCGTATACACGATGATCGGGTGGCTTTTGATCGAAATAATGAGGCAGCTTCCTAGAAGCCGTTGGAAGGGCCAAGACCAGTTTCTCGAGTGGGAGATATCTCGTCTCCGCACTTAACTGAGTCTTACTCACGTAGTAGACCGGGACTTGCTCGGCGTCCTTTATTCGGAGGAGCACCGCGCTCACCGCGTGCTCTGCTACCGCTAAATACAGCATCATTGGTTCCCTAAGCTCGGGGGTTGACAACAATGGGGGAGAGGTTAAGTATTGTTTCAACTCTTGGAATGCTTGCTCGCACTCCATTCCCCATTCATACCTTACTCTCTTTTTTAGCAACTGAAAGAACGGTCGGCACTTATCGGAGGATCGACTTATAAATCGATTAAATGCGGCCGCCATCCCTGTTAACCTTTGGACTTCCTTCGTAGTCCGAGGACTTGCCAAATTATGAATCGCAAAAATCTGGTCGGGGTTCGCCTCGATGCCCCTTCTCGTCACCAAGTGTCCCAGGAACTTTCCAGAACTAAAACCCACAACGCACTTTGATGCGTTGAGTTTTAGCCTATACTTTCTTAATACCTCAAAGGTCTCCTTTAGGTTCGCAACGTGGTCCTCCCTTTCTTTACTTTTTACCACCATGTCGTCGATGTAGACTTCCATGGTCTTACCAAGCTGTTCTTTAAACATCTTGGTTGCCAACCTCTGGTACGTCGCCCCCGCATTTCTAAGTCCGAACGGCATCACCTTTTAACTCGTGGTGTTATAAATGAGGTTTTCTCCTGGTCGGGCTCGTACATGGCTATCAGATGGTATCCTCGGTATGCATCCAGAAAGCTCATTCACTGGTACCCTGCGGTGGCATCTACCAACTTGTCTATCCTTGGCAGTGGGAAGCTGTCCTTGGGGCAGGCTTTGTTCAGGCTAGTAAAGTCCACGCAAACTCTCCAATTGCCATTCTTTTTCTTTACCACGACGGTGTTTGACAACCAATTTGGATAATATACTTCCCTGATAGCATTTGCTTCTAGAAGTCTGCCTACTTCCTCAATTACCGCCTCCGTGTGTTGTATTGCCGACCTTCTCTTCTTTTGCACCACAGGTTTGTGCTGGGGATCCACATTCAAGTGATGGAAGATCACTTCGGGATCGACCCCTGGCATCTTCTGTGGCGTCCAAGCGAATACGTTGATGTGCTATCTCAAGAACTCTACGAGCTCCTGCTCTTCCTACGCAGCTAAGGTTTCGCCGATAAGGAAGTATCTCTCCGAGTCATCCCCAATCTGGATCTTCCTTAATCCCTCTACTGCCTTCTTGGTTGGAGATCCCCAACGTCTTCGAGTGTCGGCTGGTCATGAACCTCTACCAATTTTACCAAATGCGCCTTTGGTGTTTTCTTCACTATCTGGACCAGGCACTGTTGCGCGGCCTTTTGATTTCCTCGGATGCACTCGATGCCATCCGCTCCCGGATATTTTACCATCTGGTGATAGGTTGAAAAAATCGCCTTCATTCTATGCAACCACGTCCTCCCAATGATCGCATTGTAGGAGGATTGCACATCTACCACAAAAAAATCCGTGGGCAAGACCATCGATCCTGCCCGTACATTCAAAGTTACCCTCCCAAGGGGCCATACAGCATCCGCGCTAAACCCGATTAGCGGCGTTATAGACTCTACAAGGCAAGCTCAGCTTGGTCCAGCCCCATCTACTGACACTTCGGTGCAGCTCCCCTGATCCACGAGGATTTTCTCGATGTCGTAGTCTCCCACACGTAGGGTGACAACTAACGCATCGTTATGGGGAACTTGTACTCCCTCCAGGTCCTTGTTCGTAAAACTAATCACGTCTTCTAGCCTTCCGTCCGGCCTCACTTTCTTTTTGCCGAGCTTCATCACGTGATTGTCATGCTCGGCTTGTCTCCTCAAGATCCTTACCTCCTTTCGAGTGTAGGGAACTGCCAGGCCGTGTATCATTTGGATCAGCCCTATCGAACTCTAATTCTATGGCTGCTTCCCGGTTTCTCGGAGCTTTTTCGATATACTCGTCCAGGAGGCCCTCTGCGACCTTCTCTTCCAAGAACCTCTTGTAAGACTCACAATTCTCCGTCATGTGCCCCCAGTCCCACAATTCTCCGTCATGTGCCCCCAGTCCTTTTGGTAACTACACCGTTCGCTGGTGTCCCTTCTGGACTTGAAGTCCCCCGGTATTTTGTCCGCTGGCCACCTGAACCACGGACGATGCTTTATTCGAAAAAGTATCCTGTAAATAGGGTCTTTGAAGATCGTATTTACAATGAAGAATGATCTTAGGTCGGGCACAGGCTTGTTCTTCTTTCCCTGGCCGTAATCCTTTGGCCCATAATCCTTCTTCTTCTCGTAAGACCTTTGCTCAGGTTGGGCGGTCTTCTTCGTGACCCCCTTTGGCTGCTCGGCTGGATGCTTATCCCCTTCCCGCAGGATATCGTCCTCAGCTCGAGCATGCTGTTCTATCTTTTCCATTAGCTTGGCTAGTGTTTCTACTCGGTACATGTTCAAGTGTTCTCGGAGCTTCCCTCCCCGAACCAAGCTGGTCTTGAAGGTAGCCAGGGTGTACTCCTCGCTGCAATTCTCGATCTCGTTGAATGCCTCCCAGTACTTCTTGGCAATAGCTTCTCAGCGACTCTTCGGGTCCCTGTTTCATGGAGGACAGTGCTTCGAAAGTCTTAGGGGCTGCTCGGCTTGTTAGGAAACGCCCAGTAAACTCCTTGGAGAGTTGTTTCCAACTTCTGATCGAGTTTGGTTCCAACTTGTGGAACCATGCCAATGCCACCTTTCCCAAACTCGAGGGGAACATCTTGCACATGATAGCATCGTCTCCTTCATGCATGAACATGGCCTGGCGATAGTGTTGGATATGTGCCACAGGGTCTGTGTTTGTCTCGTACGGCACGAATGAGTTGTGTTTCACCCTGCTGGGAAGCCTTACGCTCTGCAACCGCCCTGAGAGAAGTAAGTTTTTTGAGAGCCTTGCGCGCCGCGTCACGTGCGGTCGTGGCCCCCTCCTTGTCTCGTGGGGAGAGTCCTTCGGTGCTTCCTTAGAGTTCGGTCCTTGCTTTGGTACTCTCATGTACTCCTCGACCTTTCCTCGTAGGTCCCCCGTTTCTTAAGTTCGCGTATCTCTCGCTCACATCTTTTCATTCGCCTGGCGTACTCCGCTAGTTCATGTTCCTTTCGTTCGAGACTATCATCGCAGTCCCAAATGCTCACGGAACGTTTGTCGGACTTCTCACGCCTATCTTCACGGAAAGACAGAGATTTGTCCTTCGTTTTCTTGCTATTTCCCGTCTTTCCGCTTCCCTCCCCATCCTCATGGATCGGAAGCACGAATGGGGGTTTCTTCAGATTGGCCGTCACTTTGTCTTTCGCCTGCAGCGTCTTTTTCGGTACTGGCGGTGGAACTTTACTTCCGCCTACACCCTGGTCCAATGGGGTCTTAGGATCCTGTTCTGTCATAGTCGTGTTCTCAAAGAGTTACATCTTTTCCCACAAACGGCACCAGTTGTAAATGGTGAAAACCGCCTTAGTAAGAACCACACTCTTTGACATCAACGCACGTGACAACTTCGCCGGAACCCTAAAACCTGCAGCACAAAAACAGTGAGCGTACATATGCCTCTCGTCGGCAAAGGCCCTCCGATGGCAAGTCAGTATTCGTACTACAAAGCCCTAGTTTTGTAAGGAAGTCTGTAAGTGATATTACGGCTCAAAGTGTACCTTTCTCATTAGGTTTATCTCATATTTATAGATTTCGTATGACTTGCTCTCCAAGCTCTCGTGTTGCCCTAAGTTTCCTTACCCATATAGGAAACGTAGCTTTCTTGGACTCTCTGCCCCAATGAGCCGAGATCCCTTGCTCACTAGTAAACTCTACCTACGTGGAATTCGTTCCATATAGTAATTCTGTCTTTGCCTTTCACGGCAGAATTTATTATTCCCTTATTCGCGGGATCCGCCTTTATCACGTAAAGACCTCATTCCAGAACATTCCGGACCTATCCAGCCACCCATTTCGTTGGTCGGCTTAGCTCGGCTATTACTACGTGATCGTATTTTTTGCTCGGCAACCATTTTGAGCACCTTTGCTCATTAATGTCTGTTAATAACCCTGCTCGGCCTTACGCACCTTCCTGTGGTGCTGCCATGCTGCCACGTGCACTTCCCTGTGCGCACTCTTGTTAGTGTTCCCGTGCTCCACACGTGGTCGGCCTCTATCCCCTGCGTCGCACCCTTATGTGGTGCCTACTTAGCACGTGTTTGAGTGTATTTTCCCTACCTCGGGGAAAACCCTACTACATAAACAAATCAAGCTTGAACAATAATTTGTTTGACTCAGTCGGTTCGTTTATCAGCCCTAGGTCCAGTGGTGATTTTGATGTGATGGATAAATTGAAAGATATAGACAATTTAAACCATGACACGAATGCTGAAAATGGACCAACAAACATGGACGGAGGGAGTAGAATTTAGTGTGTTGGCCACTTGGCCAAATTATGGGTACTACGGTACAGGTCAAAGAGTCCAATAGTGCCAACTGAAGTTGGACAATGACCATGGGTTACATTCATCTTGGGGTGCATTTGCATTGCTGCATTTGTTGCATTTATCTAGAAGGCTGACCAATTTTTTTCTGGGTCACAAAAATGCTTGGTATATTAGGGTTCAGTATTTGGTTCGTATTAGTTGACCAATCCTTCCTAATTCACATATTTGTTGAAAGAATTTAATCTGCTAGTACCAGACCTTAGAATTCAGGAAAAACCAGATCCCCGCATACACAAAGCAAATTGCAGATAAAACTCCAAAGTGACAACTTTCCCCCCAATTTTTCCCCTCCATTAGTTTTTTTTTTGATCAGCCCCTCCATTAGTTTGAAAAGGGGTAAAAAAATGATAGCAAATATCGCCAAGAATATCCCTTATAACTGAACACATGTATCTATCTTCCCATCCAATGAATTGGTTCCTATAAACATAACCCTGCAATTTGGTACCTACTCAACTTCCACTAGCAGTTACCAATACAATACTGTGTACACTAAGCATGGCACGTGTATGGCACTCTTCAAAATATTCTCTTCCTTTCTCAATTTGTTTTACCCTTTCCTCAAATATCTAATCAGTTGTTAAACAAAGCTAGTAAGTGAAAGATAGAAAAGGAAAATTGAACGTAAGGAAAGTACGAATATAGAAAGCGTTTATACTTATCATAAAAACTGTGTGTACCGATAAAATTCATAATATAGGGTAAGTTGAATAACATGATTTCACTAATCATTTGTCAACACCAATTTCTCTCTCTTAGTCTCTTTCTCTCTCTCATTCATTTCTCTCCCATTCCCTTTCTCATTCACACAATCACGATTCACCCCTTCCAGCCACCTTCCTATGGTTGGCGAACCATAAACCAAAGTTCTTTGTAAGAACAAATCATTGTGAAAGATTTTAAAGTAATACTATCGTTGCTTTCCATTGTTGAATGAAAAATGCCACAAATTTCAACTCACTTTCACTAAGAAGATTGGAACTCTTCCAACAGGTTAACCGTTTCGTTTTTGAGGAATGAGAATGAAAATTATGACACCATTTTGTAATATTTTATAAATGTATTAAAATGAAAAAAAGCAATATCAAGCCTATTGTCTTTCATGAGTAAATGATTAGGCAATCTTTAGAAAAGGCTTAACTAATATTAGTTCATTCGTGCATCACACAGGACCAAAGCTTGTACATATATGTGAATGGGTGGACAGTGGACTGATATGGACATATAGCTCTTTCCTCCTGCAATATTTTGACTTATGCTGATAATTTAATGTCCTTTTTGGCCATTGACACATAAAGCAATAGGTTCCAGATTATGCCCCCCTGGCCCATGATACTAACAAATTATCATCACAACATGAATACACAACAAACTTTAACCTAATGGGTTTCATGATTTTGAAAATTTCGTTTAATAGAACTAGTTGAGATCTATCAAATAAGATCCATATTGCATATTTTTAGAATTTCATATTGAAAGATATGTAGAATTTTTTAAGGTGTGTGGAATAGTGAAAGTGGACAAACAAATACAGACGGAAGTAGTAATATTTTTGCATTTTGCTCAATGCGAGAAAATTGAGTTGAAACATCAAGGGAGGCTATGAAATTGATGTTCTTTTGTTATCGTTTATTTGAAACTAGTGTTTAAGAAGCGACAAGGAAGGTCCTTGTTTCAGTATTGCAATGATGTCAGAGAACTCCATTGTGGCTGGCTTTTGCATTCTTCTCAGCTTCAAGATATAGGACATCCCTCAAGGGATACTTATGCTCAATGTGCATTTTGTTGGTATATGTACTTAGGGTAGCTGTCGATGAATAGTTTGTTGGATTTTATACAAACATGTAATAAGTTCTGTTATGAGCTTAAGGATCAAAGTTATATGGTAGGAGTCGTAGGACAAAAGTTTCCCTGTTACCATTTGAAAGGGTTTTCTTGCTTTGTTTATGTTGTTCCATAGTCTTTAATTGTCATGATCTTGGAATTGGTTTTTATCCTCTTTATTCTTTTATCCACCTTGCTATCAAGTTGTTACAACAGTGTGGACTACACAGATAACACGTCTGAATGTGATACCTCTAGACTTGCTAGTATGCTACTCTATGTAGCAGCGAAGTGTCGGTGTTGGACACGGGCACACTTTGGACCCATGTCTGACATTTAAATCTCAAAGTGTCCTAATTTTTTTTCTGATATTTGGGGGTTGGACATTCTCCTGACACCCTCCAACACCCTAAGGACACCCACATGACACTTTAGGGACGCTTAGAGTGTTAGGAGAGAGTCCAAGCCCTAAATATTGGAAGAAAATCAAGACACTTTGGGATTAAGTGTCGGATACGTGTCTAGTGGCGACTCCAGGATTTTGGTAGCATGGGGTCATTCATGAACGTCAATACTCTTTCGAAAATATATGCAATTTCCCAAACAATCAAACAACCAATATCCTAAATATATGCAATTCCCAAAGCCAAGAGAGTATTAGACTTTCATGCTTTACATCTTAAGCGATAATTATATGCAATTCCCAGAGCCTAGATAGTATTAGATTTTCATGCTTTTCATCTTAAGCAATATAGATGTACATTATTTGTGCATTATACTCTGTTTAAATAACAGTACTATCCCAATCTCAACTCAAATTTTATACATTTAATACTACCAAACCTATTCAAAGTAAATAAGAGGAGCTAACACTAGAATTTGTACCAGTGCTTTATTGTTTGATGCTAAATCTTCAAGAGAGAGGCGACAAAAAACTGGCGAGGACTCCGATTGACTACGCGATGAATGGACGAGAGAGGGACAGTGTAAAGAGGAACTGATTTTTAGCCCTTTGGTTTTGTATTTGTTGTATTTAATTTGTGGGCTTCAAAGATTGGTAAATTATCTAGTGGGATGACACCATCAAATTGTTTTTAACCTTTTGTTTTGTATGTTTTGTAGATTTTATTGGAAAATTATCTAGTGGTGACATCATCAAATGGGTTTTAGCCTTCCTTTTTGCATTCTCTGGGAACTTTTAGTGGGTTTCGAAGATTGAAAAATTGTCTAGTGTGGTGTCAACATCTAACTTTGATGGGTCATTTATAACTTCAGAAAAAAGTTAATATAATAATAGAATTTATTTTTTTCCCATGGGGTCACCCGACCCGCTACCTATAATGTGGCGTCACCACTGAAGGGATCGGACTCTGGTATGTTGCTTCCGGAGTAGTGTCGATGCTACGTAGAATATGTATATCCATAATATTAAAAGGAGGATTTGTACAGGAAGTTGATAGGTTAAAGTTATTTCAAGATGGATGAAGTGGGTGGGACTTTAGCTTTCTCGATTTGGTGGGACCATTGCTGTGCTTGCTAGTAGGTATACACACACACACACAAATATATATGTTTATAAACATGTATATGTATATACATATGTATATTTGTATACACTGACGTGTCCCCCCAACGCGTTGTGTCCCCATTTTCTTTAAAAATTTCTGTGTCAGCGTGTCGGTGTCGTGTCCCGTGTCCATATCAGTGCTACATAGATGCTATTATTAGCAAACTTGGTTCTCAGCCAAGGTTTTGTAGCACTAATAATATACGTTGAATATGTTTGATTAGTTAAAAGGAAAAGATTATTCTTCCTAGATCACTTTTACCTATTTTGTCAGTGTTTAATAAAACTTTGAAGTACCTAAATTCATTGCGAGTCTTTTTCCTGTAAACTTTTTTCTTGCATTGGGACCCGATTTAGTCAATTCCTTATCCCGTTCGTTTATGTTGTCTGATTTCAGGACTCCTTACTAAAACCTATTACCAAGATCTTGCTAGGAGTTGCAGTTATCACCTTCATTATAGTATTTGTCATGAAGGAATCTCCAGAATGGATGCAAAAACTGAACTTATCTGGTGGGAGAGTTCCTCCTTGGATCCTTGCTTGTGTGGTTATTGTCTTCACTCGCTTGAGGAAGAGAACTAGGGATTTCCTCGAAAAACGGGGTACGTGAAGGAATGCTAGAGGCCATTTGGTAACTTTTGTGAGTTTTTGGTTTTAATGCCCGTCTTATAGGTGCACTATTACTTACATGCAATGGATCATGCGGTATCAATATTCATTCCTCAGAATGTTCCTTATAATTAGTTTCTCTCCAATCGTTAAAATTTATCTCTTCCGTATGCTTGCATGGTGTCTTGTTACTGTCCCAATCATTGAGTTGCATCCTTCACTTGGTTAGCCTGTATTGCCCTGTTCTATCGTATGTGACTGCTGCCTTTGACAGGAGTCAGGTGGTTTAGGCGGTGAAAAATGTGGTGTCCCGAGTCTTTTACTCTATATGAAGTTCTAATGCCCTTCCTTCCACTATATGACATATGATTGCTCATTGCCGTCTCAGACAGCCATTCCACCACCATCACTGTTCAACTTTACTTCACCGGCAAGGATTGCCACCCCAATATCTATCACCCAAAGCCACGGACATAACAAGCCACAGCGTACCATCATTATGGTCATATACCATCACTAGACTCTGTAAGGGAGCTCTGAAACTGATTGTTGCTAACTAGTGTCTTGGGTGAGTGGTAATGTGGAACTTGATGAGGAGCGAATGCAGGTTAGAAATCCTTTTCGATGTCAAGGAATTTTGAATAAATGTTTTCATTGTATGGTGGATAAAGTAGTAAGAGGACATAAATCGAAAAGAGAAGGATATGTCTCCGATTGCTGATCAAATTGGAGTAGGCCAGGATACTGTACATTAATCGGTTCGGGATATCTATGTAAGCAGCACTAGGACATTTGTATATGGATTTCTCAACCTTATTTCTCATATTCGTTCCCTTTGCTTGGATTCAAGATGAATGACAACCTTGCTTTTTGGCCCTTTGATATCCTGATATTTTCCTCCTTGGCCAATATCAGGTTTCAATAATCTGATCGACCTATACAGTGCCGGAATAACTGTTAAATTGTAAATTAATTAACTTCCTACGTTTTCGTGTAAAGATATTGTTTACACCCGTTTTTGGCACCCAGTCCTGGGCAAGCACTGAAAGGCCATTTAATTATTATTCGATTAAATTGGGCTGCAAAATGAAGTTATTTTGAGTTAAAATTAATGGGCCAAAATAATAGTGACTGGGCCCGATTAATTTTAACCCATTTCGGTCTGGAGATTGGAATTATGGGCTATGGGTCATGTTATTTATGAGTTTCTTGGACTTAAGATTAATGGGCCACATTAATTTTGGGATTTAGAGCAAGGTCCAATTAATTTTAGTCTTGAAGCATGACCCATGTTTTATTTTGTGAGAATTGGCCCATGATTTGTGGATAAACGGTTGTGGATTGACTCCAACCGTTGGGAACAAAAAAGATTGTGGGCCGTGATGCATAGGATAATTGTTCCAAAGCCATGTGGCTAACTGACCCATTGTTCTCTGGTGCCCACGAAATGGGGAAGTGGAGTACCCCATTATCTCCAGTAACTTCCCATGATGGGGAAAAAACATATGGGTAATTGATTTTTACTTTCAGTAACCTTTCTCAACTACCCATGATCCCATGAAGTGGAAGTTATATGGACACATGGCGCCACAAGGTGAAGACAACAAGCCCCTTGCATGCAAAAATCGTGGAGCTCATTTGCCTATAAATAGAAGAACTCAAGAAGAAAAAAGGGTTCCCACACCAATCAAGCTCAACGCTTAAAAATCAAAACCTTCCCAGCGAAGCAATTATCTCTTTTTTTTCACCTTCACTCAATTACTTCACCAAGTAATTCGAGTTTCGTCTCTCTTGTATCCCAACTTTGTTATTACGAAACATAATAAAGTTATTCCTATCTCTCTCCATCCCCTACTTTATTATTACGATATAGTAAAGTAATTATACGTTGTTACTTTCTTTTCTACACGGTTAGGAAATTATTAAGTCCTCGCACGAAGAGGCAAAACCACGGACCTTCACTGCAATCCAGCCCTTAGGTTGCAGCACTATCGCCTTCTCAGATCTAGAAGTCAGAACAGGGACGCCCAGTCCTTCACGTTGGACGCGACAAGTTCTGGCACGCCCGCTCAGTCCTTGAGCCATTTCGGAGCTAAACATCTTTTGGCACGCCCGGTGGGACCCTAATCGTCTAAGGGTTTTATTATGGCAAGGAAGCAACAGCAACAACAGTCGGATCCTCCTATCCCGGATCCACCACAAAGTCCTGAGGGAGTGGCAGTCGACGTGCCAATACTCCAGGAAGCTGGCCCTGTGGTCAGCACTAAAGATCTTGACGACGCTACCGACAGCGTCAAAAATTATATGTTCATGGCAGGACGCGAGATCTTCCTCGACATCACACAGTCAATTTCTCAATCGTTCTCTCAGTCCTTGGAACCTCTGGCCATAGCAGTCCACAAAATGATTGCTACACTCACAGAGAGGCTGCCGCTCGCTCCTCAACAACAGGGCTTTCCACAGTTTGGTATTTTTGGCAACGGTCAAGACCAAGCTGGCCTATTAGGGGGACCTCCCCCTCCTCAAACATTCTACCATGCTACCTCCTCTAACAGTCCTGCACTCGAGGGGCAAAAGGAGAAGGGAGTTGTGATTGGAGGAGCTCAGACGCCTCCAGCAAATGATGAATGAAGGTTTGTGTTGGCAGACGACTAGCCCAGACCTGATAAGATGGACAAAAGGCCTCCGCAAGGAGGCCTGGGCTTTGGAAAGGACAGAGGAGTTGCTCATACCCCTCAAGCCTCTGAGACTCAGGGGGCAAGTTCAAACCAAAACCAACAGGCACAAGAGGCACACCCACAGCCGCCTCCTATGCCAAACGTGCTCGTAGGACGGGATCAAGTCCTGAACTTGCTCCAGGAGCAGTTAGGACCTGGTTTCAGACCTTTGGGAAGGCCAATGTACATGAAGCCTCATACCGAAGAGGTGGACAGTACACCTTTCCCAAAGGGCTACAGAGTTCCAGAATTCCAGACCTTCAACGGAGAAAGCATGCATTCAACGGTAGAGCACATTGCCAGGTTTCAAGTCCAATGTGGAGAGGCTGGGACCATCGATGCTCTGAAGTTGAGGCTTTTTCCCAATTCTCTTACTGGGACAGCCTTTACTTGGTACATCAACCTTCCACCCAACTCCGTGCAGACCTGGGCTCAACTGGAGGAGATGTTCCACCAACAGTTTTACAGGGTAGAACCAGAAGTGACGTTGGCAGACCTGTCGTGCTATCGTCAAACCCATCTCGAATCCGTGGAGTCCTATCTCCTACGTTTCAAGACTGCTTGATTCAAGTACAAGATAGTCCTTCCAGAGGCCGAGTATGTGCGCATAGCACTAAACGGCTAGGGCTTCGAGATGAAAAAGAAGTTCTATGGGACAGAGTTCAGAGATTTGTTTGAATTATCCTCTAAGGCTTCTCATTACGAAAGGCTCTTGGCGGAGGAGCAGGACAGGAAGACAACATCTAAAGGGACATACTACCGTGACCCTAATTACGAGGTGACTGCAGTGGAAGCAGAGGCAGACCCAGATGTGGCCGTAGCAGAGATCATCAACAAGAAGCCATACGTCTGCAAGGCCTTTGTCAAGATGGAGCCCACGAAGCAACCCATTTAGAACAGTCCTAATAGGCCAACCAGGGCCTATACTTTTGACGACGGCAGGGCTGAAGCTATCTTTGATCAACTCCTTGCTGACAAGCTACTCAAACTGCCCTTTGGTCACAAGATTCCAACCGTGGAAGATCTGAAGGGCAAGGAGTATTGTAAGTATCACAACTCTTGGAGTCATTCAACGAATAACTGCATAGTATTTAGAAATGATATCCAGGATAAAATTGAGCGGGGAGAGTTCAAGTTTCCCGAGAAAGATAAACAGCCCATGGGGGTAGATGGCAATCCATTTCCTTCAGGGCTGAGCACAAATATGGTCTCTGTCGATATGAGAGGCATGTCTAGGACTGCTCCTAGGCAGAAGATAAGTTTGGGAGCTCCTTCCAGAGAAGTCCACAAGTCCAGCTCAGGCAGGTACTGGGATCCCTATTGTGATGAAAGGGATTTCAGGACTGAACGGGTCAGGAGGTTTGAAAGACAGAATTCATGGTGGTCCAGACCTACAGGGGTGAAGAAACCAGAGAAACCAACTTGCTCCATGGTTTGTACAGAATATGGACATCATGCAAGTCCTAGCAAACCAATCCTGAAGAGCGTCATTGTGGGAAGGACTGAACCAAGGTCTGAGGAGCCACACAGACCTAAGGGAAGAAGGGTTGCACGAGAATCAGTATTCAACCGAATTCAGCCAGGGTTGGTTGAAGTTGAGGATGAGCTTGACAACCTGAGGATATCTGCTCCTTCCAAAGATAAACCTAGGGCTGTGAGACCCCCAGCCACTCCTCCGAATGAGTGGCATAGGGTTGAACATCCCAAGTTTCCTTCTCCTCCTCCGCCTTTGTCCAGATCTCAAAAGAGGCGCCGCCAACGATTCAGGCAGGCGGTCAGAAGGGCTGAGGAAGAGACAGATTTGCTGGACGATCCAATGATCGAAGATGACCCTAAGGGGAAGTTGAAGATGGAAGTTCTAGCAGAGGAGCCTAAGGTTGAAATGCCTAAGGCTAAGAGAGTACACAAGCCCTTGGAAAGGACTGTGGAAGAGGCTATCATGGAGCCTCTCCAAGGACTTTACCCAAGAAGCAAGTTCCTGCCGGGAAGACATACAAGGAGGCTGTTATTAAGACGCTTCTGAAACAAGCTACTGTATCCAAGAAACAACCACTCTTGGAAAGAACTCTAGAGGAGGCTAGGATTGAGCCTTCTCCAAGACAAGTGACTTTGCTCAAGAAGACAGCCCTTCAACCAAGGAAACCGGACTCGGGGGGTAAGTCAAAGTTAAATCCACAGGCTAAGGAGTTCAAGCTTGGTCAAGGTCTTAATATGCACTGCAACATGGTGGTGATCCTGCCAGCAGATCTGAAAGCTAAAGACAACACTCCAACAGCCTTGGAGGGGGATTTTGTGGAAATGGGGCAGACGGCTGAGATTTTGAACGAGTCCTTCTCTGTAGGACTGAACGGGCCTTCAGTGATTGTGCTGAAGGACGAGACCAAGGGAAGGCCCGAGGATCGGGCAGCTAGCGTTATCTTTGAGAGGCCAAGCTCTGCAATGAACAAACACATCAAGCCCTTGTACATTGCTGACTGTCTTGATGGAATGCCAGTCAGCCGTATCCTGGTAGATAACGGGTCTGCGACCAATCTCATTCCTAGGTTCATGATGCAGAAGCTTGGGAAGACTGATCAAGACTTGGTCTCATGCACTTCAACCTTGACAGATTTCACTGGAAAAGAGACAGCTTGCCAAGGTATTCTGATCATGAATTTAACGGTAGGATCCAAGACCTTGACAATGCCTTTCTTTGTTGTTAATTCACACTCTTCCTTCAACGTTCTATTGGGGAGAGATTGGATTTACTCCTGTCAAGCAGTTCTCTCAACCCTTCATCTGTGTCTTATCTTTTGAAATCAAGATGACGTGGAGGTCATATGGGCTGACCGCAGACCTTTCCAGGCCTCTACTAACCATGCTGAGGCCCATCTATACGACGAAGGGGTTGGTCCAATGAAAGTGGCAGGTCTTGACAAGTATGACCGTCACAAAATAGCCCCTATACACGGTAACAGATCAGCTGAAGAGGTGAAGGCACTTTTTCAGGAGTTAATCGGTCCTATGATCACGGAATCAAGCAGGCCGATTACAGCTTCATTCAAACGCCCTTCTTAATGTCAATAAACCCTTCGGAATGAGAGAAGAGTGTGGCCCTTCAGGCCACGCTGTCGAAGTTTGAAGCCTACTTACTTGAGAGGAGGCTAATGGGAAACGAAGAATCAGAGGACGATCATTCGGCCTGTGCGGCCGAAGTGATTAATGAGGATGATAACCTGGTTGAAGATCTAGACGAAATCCGTTTGGAAGATCTGGAGGCAGCCCCAGCCAAGTTAGATGATTTGAAAGCTGACGTGCAAGATCCTTTGGAAGAAGTCAATCTAGGAGACGCAGAGAATCCCAGACCTGTGTATATTAGCCAACTTCTGCCAGAGGATGTCAAGGAGAAGTTCATCAAGCTCTTAAAGGAGTTCAAGTCCTGTTTTGCTTGGGATTATGAGGAGCTTCCAGGTCTGTCCAGAGGTCTAGTGGAACACAAGCTGCCCATTCAACCAGGGTTCAAACCTTTCAAACAACCGCCAAGGAGGATGTCCAATGAGGTCTATTTGCAGGTCAAGGATGAGATTGAACGCCTCTTTAATGCTGGGTTCATACGTACAGCCAGGTATGTTACTTGGCTCTCTAACATTGTGCCAGTCCTTAAGAAGAATGGCAAGGTTAGAGTATGTGTGGACTTTAGAAACCTAAATTTGGCATCCCCAAAGGACGAGTACCCAATGCCAGTCGTAGATCAGTTAGTAGATGGGGCTTCTGGTCACAAGGTTCTGTCCTTCATGGATGGACATTCTGGCTACAATCAGATCTTCATTGACGAGGCCGATACGGCTAAGACTGCTTTTAGGTGTCTCGGAGCCCTGGGGACCTTTGAGTGGGTCGTAATGCCCTTCGGTCTAAAGAATGCAGGTGCCACATTTCAACGAACCATGAACGCCATATTTCATGATTTCATTGGTCATTTCATGGAGATCTACATCGACGATATTGTGGTCAATTAGATCATTCCTGAGAATGCAACAGTTCGACTTGAAGATGAATCCCTTGAAGTGTGCCTTTGGAGTTTCCGCAGGCAAATTCCTTGGATTTTTGGTCCATAACAGAGGGATTGAGGTTGACAAAAATAAGGCCGAAGCAATCGTAGAAGCAAAACCTCCTACCACCAAGAAGGAGTTGCAGAACCTCTTGGGTTCATTCAACTTCTTGAGAAGGTTCATCTCAAACCTAGCAGGAAAGGTCCAGGTCTTTTCTCAACTCTTGAAGCTGAAGGACCAAGACACTTTTGTGTGGGAGGAAAGCCATCAGAAGGCCTTCGATGAGATCAAAGGCTATTTAGCTCAGGCTCCAGTTTTTATGCCTCCCATCAAGAACAAGCCCTTGAAGCTCTACATCTCAGCAGCTGAAGGCTCTATTGGAGGCCTTCTAGCTCAAGACAACACTCAAGGAAAGGAACAGGCGGTGTATTATTTAAGTAGGTTGCTGACTCCTTGTGAACGGAGATACAGTCCTATTGAAAAGATTTGTCTTGCCTTTTACTTTTCAGCAATAAAGTTGAGACACTACATGCTTCCTGTTTTGGTTTATGTCATGAGTAAAACAGACCTAGTTAAGTACTTGCTTTCTCGGCCCATCATGAGAGGCCGAATTGGCAAATGGTCTTTAGCTCTAATGGAATTCAGTTTCCAATACATCCCTCAGAAGGCTGTAAAGGGCCAGGCCTTAGCAGATTTTCTTGCTGATCATCCATGCGTGGATATCGGCAACGAATCTGAGATAGGACTGAGTGCACTTGAAATATCACCCACTCCTTGGACACTGCTTTTTGATGGATCAAGGATTCAAGAGGTCTCAGGCTGTGGAGTAATTATCATTTCTCCCCAAGGCCTGAGCTGTCCTTTCAATTTGATTTCCCATGTACCAATAATCAAGCCGAATATGAAGCAGTCGTTATAGGCCTTGAGATCCTTAGAGATCTAGAGGCCAGAGAAGTGAAGGTTATTGGGGATTCAAACCTTGTAATCAATCACTTGGCAGGAACATTTAAATGCTATAGTGAGGAGTTAGCTCCTTATCATATGGCAGCCGTGCAATTAATGCAAGATTTTGACAATGTCACTGTCAAACATGTCTCAAGGAGTAAGAACACTGAAGCCAACAGCTTGGCTCAGACCTCAACAGGCCTGAAGTTATCCCCAGGGACGATTCACAAGATCATCACAGTTCAGAAGAGATTGTTACCTTCTGTTAAGAGAAGAGGTCTAGGACTAGAGGTATTCACTTCAGATTTCACGGGAGAAGAGTCAGATGATGAACCCGAGAACGATTGGCGTACACCTATCATCTCTTTCCTTAAGAGGCCTTATTTCAGAGCCTCTAGGAAGGTGAGAAGGAGGGCCATCAACTATATTCTCATTGGAGATGAACTATACAAGAAAAGTCTGGAAGATGACTTGCTCTTAAGGTGTCTAGGGCGCCCTGAGGCCATGAGGGTCATGAGTGAGGTCCATGAAGGAGTGTGGAGCTCATCAATCAGGGATAAAGATGAGATGGCTAATCAGAAGGTATGGGTACTATTGGCCAACCATCTTAGAAGATTGTATTCGTTTTTCCAAAGGATGTCAGCCCTGTCAAGCCCATGGCCCAATTCAGCATGTTCCTGCAGCTAATTATCATGCTGTAGTCAAACCTTGGCCATTTAGGGGCTGAGCTCTTGACGTAATTGGTAAAATCTATCCTCCTTCTTCTAAGAATCATACTTACATCTTGGTAGCCACGGATTACTTTACTAAATGGGCAGAAGCAGTGCCATTAAAATCTGTGGATCAACAAGAAGTAATTAAAGTGATCAAGGAGAGAATCATCCATAGGTTTGGGCTGCCTGAACACCTGGTTGCAGATAGGGGTACGATCTTCATGGGAGAACAAGTGGTTAATTTTGCTGCTCAGCAGAATATCATTATGTCCAACTCTACTCCTTATTATGCACAAGGGAATGGTCAAGCCGAGTCCACCAATAGGACTTTGGTCAATATTATAGAGAAGATGGTGGAGGACAACCCAAGGGCTTGGCATGAATTACTTTCTGAGGCCTTATGGGCTTACAGGACCTCAAAGAAGGAAGCCACCAACATAACTATTTATATGTTGGTATATGGACATGATCCAGTCCTACCCATGGAGGTTGCAGTAAAGTCAGCATGGATAGCATATCAAAATGGCCTCACTCCTGCAGATTACACTCAAGCTATGCTAATAGAGCTTGAGGACTTAGACGAAATCAGGCTCACAGCCCTTGACCACATGTTGGTTCAGAAGAGAAGGGTTGCTAGGTCCTATGACAAACGTGTGAGAAAGAAGAGTTTCTCCGAAGGTGACTTGGTTTGGAAGGCTGTGTTTCCTCTAGGGGAAAAGAATTCAAGGTATGGCAAGTGGTCTCCAACATGGGAAAGTCCGTACCAGATTGCCAAAGTCCTTAGAGGTAACGTCTATCATATTATGGATTTAGATGGTGGTCTGCATAAGGATTTGACAAATGGAAAGTACCTAAAACATCATTATCCTACTATGTGGGAAATGAGGGATTTTGGAGAAAACCTACCAAGGAAGCCATAGAAGATTGGATAAAAAAAAGGACTGAACTGAGGCCATGCTATTCATTCATACATAAATGCCTCGAGTTCAGGCCACCTTTAACAAAGTTCTTAGGCTAAGATAGAGCCTAACAGCTTTTCGAAGAGTTGATAAAGACCGAAGGCCTGTTTGGTTTGCCAAAAACTGTACTCTGTCTTAACTACAAGCCTAGATCTTGAACAAGATCAAGGCCTGGGGGGGCATTGTTTACACCCGTTTTTTGCACCCAGTCCTGGGCAAGCACTGGAAGGCCATTTAATTATTATTCGATTAAATTGGGCTGCAAAATGAAGTTATTTTGAGTTAAAATTAATGGGCCAAAATAATAGTGATTGGGCCCGATTAATTTTAACCCATTTCGGTCTGGAGATTGGAATTATGGGCTATGGGTCATGTTATTTATGAGTTTCTTGGACTTAAGATTAATGGGCCACATTAATTTTGGGATTTAGAGCAAGGCCCAATTAATTTTAGTCTTGAAGCATGACCCATGTTTTATTTTGTGAGAATTGGCCCATGATTTGTGGATAAACGGTTGTGGATTGACTCCAACCGTTGGGAACAAAGAAGATTGTGGGTCGTGATGCATAGGATAATTGTTCCAAAGCCATGTGGCTAACTGACCCATTGTTCTCTGGTGCCCACGAAATGGGGAAGTGGAGTACCCCATTATCTCCAGTAACTTCCCATGATGGGGAAAAAACATATGGGTAATTGATTTTTACTTCCAGTAACTTTTCTCAACTACCCATGATCCCATGAAGTGGAAGTTATATGGACACATGGCGCCACAAGGTGAAGACAACAAGCCCCTTGCATGTAAAAATCGTGGAGCTCATTTGCCTATAAATAGAAGAACTCAAGAAGAAAAAAGGGTTCCCACACCAATCAAGCTCAACGCTTAAAAATCAAAGCCTTCCCAGCGAAACAATTATCTCTTTTTTTTCACCTTCACTCAATTACTTCACCAAGTAATTCGAGTTTCGTCTCTCTTGTATCCCAACTTTGTTATTACGAAACATAATAAAGTTATTCCTATCTCTCTCCATCTCCTACTTTATTATTACGATATAGTAAAGTAATTATACGTTGTTACTTTCTTTTCTACACGGTTAGGAAATTATTAAGTCCTCGCACGAAGAGGCAAAACCACGGACATTCACTGCAATCCAGCCCTTAGGTTGCAGCACTATCGCCCTCTCAGATCTAGAAGTCAGAATAGGGACGCCCAGTCCTTCACGTTGGACGCGACAAGTTCTGGCACGCCCGCTCAGTCCTTGAGCCATTTCGGAGCTAAACAGATATGCTGAAGGAAATGATATCGTTAATGATTTTTAAGGTGGGTGCGATGGAGTAGTTAAAAGGTGGGTGCAGTGTAGTTCTGTTAATGCAATGAAGTAGTTCCAGTGAAAGAATCAATAAGAAATGTGCTTAATGTTATCTAACTTCATAGTGAACTTATGCTCAAAGCATTGGTTTTAACTTAATAAGTTTGATTGGTCTTTGATCACTTCAATGTTGCACAAATATCACTCAGAAGAGGAAATAAAAATTGCGGATGGCGTTATAGAAATTATGAGCACTCACAATACTCGTTGGAGTTGGATTTCAACACCGTACAAATTAAAAGACTACAAAAGTCATACTAGCATTCTGTATGAGAATTGAATACAAATTGACATAAATCTTAGAAATAGCATGAAGGTAAAGGACAAGAAGAGGTACGTACGGGAAGCACAATGTTGTCACAAGACTTAGGGTTGGTGAAAAAGAGGGTGAAGCTTGGAAACAAAGGATGATGATGGGGTTTCATGGTTGTGGATCCCTTCATAAGTTGTCATCACATAGTGGGAATCGTCTCCGTCTCTTTCCACTCTCTTCTTCACCTTGCACCCTTCATTTGAGCACTTGTAGTAGTTCCTGTTTATGTCGTTGACAGACAAGTATTATACCATGTACAAGGTTATACTAGTGTATATTGATTATCCGGCCAAGTTAAGTTGGCTATGAAATGACATATAGGAGTGGTTTTTTCTTTTCTTTTTTAGGTTCAAACAGTTAGGGGTATCCGAGCTAGCTTACGTGCTTCTCAACTGTTCTCCTCCTTGGCCCGGTCAAAAGCAGGTCATCTATGCCGGAACTAGGGGATTCACAAGAGATTTATCTCTTGCGGCATAATCCCATGGGAGAAATCTATGTAAGCAATGTGGTATAATTGGGAGTGGGAGGAGCCGCCTGGTCTCTCTCTCTCTTTCTAGGAGCTGCCTGGTCTCCTCTTCTACCATACCCTTGGGTTAGGGTTTTCGCCTCCTTTTTCCACCGCATCACTCCTCCGCGCCTCCTCTCTCCCCCATCCACCTCCCCCGCCTGTTCTCAGTCCCCCATTCCTTTTTCTAGTTTCAGGCTCTGGTGTTGTGTTTTGGGGGTGGGGCTCCCGCCCCCGTGCCCCACCCTCGCCCGTCCCCCTCCCTGCCCACCACCGATCATCATCTCCACCGCCGGCCTTTCCAGGGCCTTGCCAGATCTTGCCCCCTCCGCTTTCATTTTTCTTTCCCGCAGCCTCCCGCCTCCGACGCCTTTGCTCTCCGCCCCTTTGTCTCTCCGCCCCTTTCCCTCGCCACCTCTTCCCCCCGCTACCTCTTCCTCCGCCGCCTCTTCCTCCAGCCACCACTAGCCGCTTCCCTCTTCTGGTAAGGGTTTCTGTTTGGGCCGACGAGGAGATGACGTTGGGTGGTTTGGGCCCCCCCGACGCAATAAGGCTCCGGATTTCGCAGGCGGCCGGCGCTGGAGCTTGGTTTCATTCCGAGGAAGAAGCTCAGATCTGCTTGGTGACTCTTTGCTTCATCTCAGCTGGGCGACTCAGCGAGCCAAATCAGGGCGGTAACTCAGTGGCTTTTGGTGGCTGTTCAGTTTTTTTTCTTTTTCAGTTTTTTTTAGGTTCGAGTTTTGGTAGGTTGTCGATTTCATCCTTGTGCTTATTGTTTGAGGTCTGAGCTGGGGTTCTTTGGAGCCTTTACTTCTGAGTCGCTGGCGGGTCTCTCATACCAGCACGTAGTGTAGGTTTGTTTCGGCAGGGTTTCCTAGAGTCTGTAGCCTGTGTGCTTAAAGCAGTAACTCGTGTCTCGATTTGGTAGTTTTTGGTTCTTTCCTTGTATTTGTGATGATATCTTTCCCTTCGGGTGACGAAATGAAGTGACATTTTCAAAAAAAAAGAATAAGCAATTTTATTCCTCTTCTTTTCTTGGGTTGTTAATAGGCGTCAATTTTTCCTTGTGTATTGGATCTATGTATCCAGAGTGTTAACTAAATCTTAAATTTATTTAAGTTTTCAAACTATATGGCCTTAGTTATTATTCTAAAAAGTATACATAATCTTAGGTTCGTATTAATTGTATAGTAAATATAAGATATTTTATTAAGAGAATGAACACTGAAAATAATAATAATTGTACTTGCCTCTCACTACAATATTGTTTTTGTAGTTAAATGAAATAATTTAAGGAATAAAAGTAGGTGAGAACAAGAAAATTTGAAACTTGAAGAGTAACCAAGATTATAGTAGTTAATATATTTATATTTAAGTTAATAAAAGTCTCGAATAACATTTAGTATGATCTAGATATACTACTATTAAACATTAAAGTAACTAAATAGTAACTTAACTTAGTAAATGTAAAAGTCAAATTTTACTAAAAATTAATAAAGTGACTAATTTAACCCTAGTGTTTAATAAATTACAAATGAGTCTTATGGTTCATGAAATTAAGAATTATATCTTAGAGTTTAATAAATTACATAATAATCTCTATGGCTTATTCAATTACCAAATTACCCTAAGGTTACAAAATTGCAAGATAGCCCCTAGAAGTTAATAGATTACAAATTCACCCCTGAAGTTTAACAAATTACTAATTGTAAGTTACAATGAAACCATAAAAGTCACGTACTCAAATCCATAACATTTACATCGTATGTGCAAACATAAATCATTACTGGTGTGTACTGTTTATTTGTAAAATATTCAATAGATCAGGCTTGTTGAACTCTTGTGCTATTTTGTTTCACTACGCAATGTGATAGACTGGTTCATTACGTGGCGTGAACGTAGAAAACACTTTAGGATCACTGGGTAGTTTGCGAACTTGGAAGAGAACACGCACGTAGATGTTACTGGTAATGAAAAAAGGAATGAGGTGTGGGTTACTTACGGGACCTATGTCGTTAGGCGAGTGAAACTTTAAATGTGGTACCACATGGTTTGCCTGTGTCGTTAGGGAATTGAATCATGTAACGGTCCTAGTATGGTGCTTTATTTATGAGGAAAGTTTCTGAAGGTTGATATTCGTAGAGTTCACACAAGTTAAAGGCTAGATAAAAAATCAATGACGACGTGCCCAATTCTGTTTTAATTATTAGTATTTGTTATGTGTTGATTAGTAAGTGTTAAAGGTATGAGATTATCTACTGACGGAATGGAGGGACAACACTCCTAGACCAAGAACAAAGTTAGTTTTTTGAAGAAGGGCTCGTCGAAGCCAGAAACCCGAAGTTTTCATTCCTATTTATGAAATTTCAATTTTAAGTTACGTAATCGTATTTTCTGAAACTAAGTATTTCAGTTATGAAGAAATCAAATAAATCTTCTGTTGCTAATTAATTAAGTTGATTTTCATTAATTATTTGTGGAAACTAATTACTCCATTTAATTAAATTAATTTTGGAAAATATTTAACTAACCCTTCATATAAACTTAGACAGTGAGACAATGACGTGCACCTCTACGCAGCACTTTTGAAAGATCTATATTTTTTTTATAACTCAAATATCTGGGTCAACTTACATGCACCTTCATTATTAATTAATGTTGGGAGACCAATTCTATTGTTCGCTTGATTATATATACTTTTTACAGATTTATGTGTGGTACAGTAGTGAGCTCCCTCTTAATTAAACACACATACACACACTTAACCCAAACTCCCAATGAGGGAGCCAGCTCAGATCACTTTCAAAATCTTAAAATTGTATGAAGCTCATGTAAAAATGGAAAGGTAATATGGTGCAACTATTTTTACCTTGGATTTGGGCTACTTTTAACAGTCTTCCTTCCATACTTTCTCCATTTAAATCCATCATCCATGATCTCCATCACAGACTTTGTTCTAAATGCAATCCTTAATCCCACATCCATCTTCACTCTCTTCAACCCACTTTCACATCTTCTGCACATTAACATCATCAAATAAATGGTTAGCATAAAAAAAAAAAAACCCAAGTTGTTATGTACTTTAAAAGTACACCTAAATTGGAGAGATCAACTTTGTTAAGGTGTATGATCAAAAAAACTTTGTTAAGGTGTGGACCACAGACATGACAACTCCTCAGAAACTAAATTTTCGGTAATCGATCTGCGAAAAAAGATTATTTCAAAAAATATTCTGAAAAGTACTCCAACCACGGTCATCTGATTTGAAAAAGAACAATGATATCGTCATGCAAAGACTTGCATGTTACTGTTTCTTGGTACGTTGGTTGAAAGAGGATTGAACGAAGATGCACTGCTGCTGCTGCTTTCTAGAAATAATTGATCAGATTGAGAGGGATTTGGAGTGAAGCTAGAAATAGGCTCTTCCTCTGGTTGATTCAGTAGTGCAATATATTCCAATAGCTCAAGATCTTGATGATCATTATGACTATCCATCATAATGTTGGTCAGATTGATTGGGTTTTTGGCTTCAGATCAATCGCGCGATGTTTTTTGATAGGAAGATGGAGTTGGACTGGACATGATGGTTTGGTGGGCGTGGGAGGAGAGTTAAGACTTAAAGAAGAAAGACTAATGGAAGACTTTGCTTTTACAGTATAATGCTATTTTTACTTTCTTTCGCTTGCTTTTTATACATATAGAGAAAAACTCCACCATCAATAACTTATTTACGGTTTAGCGCAATCTCGGCCGTCCACTTCGGTAATTAATGGTTGAGATATGTTTTTCAATTTTGACCGGTAAAATTGATTTTCAATCCGGACCGTCTAAAACACTTTTGGACGCACGTGATTGAGCGCCACAAACTCTTTTTTACGGCACACCCTTAAAAAAGTTTTTCTCATACATATATACTCCATCGGTATATATATATTCATACCTTTTGTGTGTCTGAATATATTCATGCTTGGCCGGTGGATTTGTTTCACGGGATAAAGATAAAAGGTAATTTCACTCCCGTTGTTTTGAATTTAATTTAAATATGAAAATTTTGTCCATATTTGAATTTTTTTCGCATTTGTTAGTTTTGCGCCAAACTTTTGTGGGATATTGATTCGTCTAGACAAAAGGAATCGAAAAAGTAAATTTTTTTTTTTTACTTTTACCTAAGTATTTTGAGAAATAATCACTTTTTACCGCAAAAATGTCATTTTTTTTTTTTGCTAAAAAGTGGTTATTTCTAAAAATACTTGGGTAAAAGTAAAAAAAAATTTACTTTTACGATTCCTCTCGTAAAGACGAATTAATAACCCAAAAAAATTTGGAGCAAAACTAACAAATGCAAAAAAAATTCAATTAAGAACAAAATTATCAGATACAGTATAAGTTAAGTTCAAGAGAACGGGAATTGTACCGGCCGATTAATTAATTAATAGTGATTGAATTATAACAACACACCCTCACCTCATGTTGCACTGTTATATCCTCAAATTTCGTGAGGTTATTTATTTATATATCCAATCAATATATGCTTAATCCCATAATCTTAATATTAACCAACCAACTGATAGTTGTAGAGGGTAAAGAATAATTCGCCACGTGGCATGTTAACCGAGATGTCAACGTGGCATGCTACCCGAAATGGCACGTAACACGATTAACTGAAAATGATGACCGCATGACCAAGAGGCCGAGTGACCAAGGGGGAGGCCGGTCGGCTTGAGGAACCGCATGAGTTGGGCTCCCCAGATCTCCTCTAGGGCCAAATGACTTGGTGGCTGGCAGTGACGGACACGTGATTCTTGATGGGAGAAGGGGGAAATCGAATCACATGTATTCATAAAATTAACAACAAAATATTCCTCATATAGCAATAACACAATTTTAAGGGGACATTTTTTATAATTTTTACATACAAAACCTAAAATAGAGTATGAATTAATACTGGAATAATTGGGGGGTTTGCACCCGGGCCCCCGCTTGCACCCCTATGTCCGCCTCTGATGGCCGGGCTAGCTAGCTGAATAAATGAGCTGATCGACTGAGTTAGGAGGACGAGGGGATAGCCAAGCAAGAAAACCCAATGCCGCCTAAACAGTATGAATTTGAGTTCAGCAGTGAAAAAACATATAGAATTTTTTTGCGATTAAAAACTCCATATAAACTGAACTTTTTAATATTGGTTAGAAATTTATTAGGCTTTATGTATTGTATTTTGTTGAGCTATACTATCTAATTATTCACAAATTTAAGTGGATTTTATTCATTTTAACTTCGTGCTATTGATCAAGTGCAAACAATACTAAAAAAATTTATTAGGCATGTCAAAACATAAGAAAATTTTAGCACATTTTCTGAACCCAAGGGATTTGCTTGAACCCCCTCAAGTAATAGTGGAGCCGCCCATGTCACGGAGTCTTTTCCTCATCCTCCAGAATAACGCCTTCATCAACTTCTAGTTCAGATTTCGGTTCTTCTGGACTAGTCTCATTTGCGATTGCTTCTTGTGGTTAATTTTGAGATATTTTTTCCCACGACATTGTTGCCTTGAAGAATATTGTGGGGCTCTAGATCAGGTCACCTCTCTTGCAGCTGGTTCAGTTGTGGTTCACACCTAGGTTTCTCTCCTAACTTGCACAAGGAAGCACGACAAAAAAGACCACGCTGGTCGGCTACCGGAATGGCCCTCCGACGAGCAAGTCAGAAGGTGCAAAGCAAAGAAAGGAAAGCACTAGGGTTTGTGGGTGGAGAAGGCACTGTACCTTTTAGGGTTGCATACTTTCCTTTATATAAAGTCTCCTGACTTGCTCCCCAAGTTGAGGTGTGTGCCAAGCATGCTTAGGTAACCACCTCCGGCTACGTCACACTTGACGTCAGGGATAAGGTAGTTACCATTCATGAGCTCTCACCCCATGTGCATCCACACCAATCTCATTTCATAACCACTTCGAGTGACATCATCCCCGTCACTCTTAATGAGGTAGTTACGAGCATGTGGACAGGCTGCCATGGGAAACATGGCCAAGCCCAGTGGCCGAACACTGGGCCGAACCAAAGAGGGTCAGTTTGCATTCAAGACGAGTCAACAACCCTCATAGCATCGTTCAAGCTGAACCCTATGGCCGAGCCTATAAGCCCAATCAAAGGTTCAATCGTTCCAAGCAGAACTTAAGGGCTAGACCCGCCCTTCCGCCGAGCGTAGTGGCCTTGACCGAACCGTCATATTAGACTCACTACAAATATCAAAGAAATAATGAACTTCTCTCAAACCTTCTTTGCATTTTATCTAAGAAAAAACGGGAATGACAATAACTTGATTGGAGACAGGAATTATAGAAAGGAAAGAAAAAAGCCACTGAATTAGCGAAACTGCTATAGAAATTTTGCTTCTACAACTTTATGACAAAACACAGTGATGAGATCGAGCAGAAACTAAAGTACTTAAAAGTGAGGAAGCAACATCCCTCGTTAATTTATTTTAAGCATACATGACATGATACGACACATGCACTAGCAAAAGGACATTACATGCCTATTTCAACCCTTACGGAGTAGCAACTTTACCTTAATCTAACCAACAGAGATGCCATAGCCAATACAAGGAAGGCCACAATCGCAGTGATGATGTTACCGGGCCTTGGTACAAAAATGGGAGATGGTGTCTATCAGTCATGACTCATGAGCGATAGCAACCACTTGTTTCCTGATGTTGCGGCCGCTGAAGAGTCCTACAAGGGCTGCGGGGCCACTCTCGAGGCCTTCAACGACATCTTCCACGTAAACTATTTTTCCTTCTCGGATATAAGGCAGGACAGTTTCCAAAAACTTGGAGTAAAACGGATTGTAATCGAAAACGACGAATCCTTCCATCCGCACTCGCTTGTACACAAGATTCATCAGGTTGTTCACTCCGTCGGGCTGCTCAAGATTGTATTGGGAGACCATTCCACAAAGAGCTATCCGGCCATGGTTTCGCATATTGAGGAGCACTGCATCAAGCATCTTCCCACCGACATTGTCAAAGTAAATGTCAATGCCTTCGGGAAAACCCCTAGCCACAACAGAGAATAGAATGTCATCCGAAAGCAAAATCATAATTAAGTAGCTGTATCCCATTCCAGATCACTTCTAGAATAAGAAAGAAAAAAAAGTCACCACACATACCAAAAAGCTACTTACCTATTATTTTTAAGCAACAAACTTGAAATGTTACTGACGCATGAAAATAAAAAGCGTCCAGAAAATGGAGAGAGAAGACTGGTTTGGTCCAGATTTATATCACCAAATGAATTCTTTTGTTGGTCCTTCAAATTTTTTTCATAATTATTGACACTCATGAAACAACTCCATTCAGAGTGAGGGAAGCAAAAATTAGAACACAAAACCCCCTTAAAAGCATGAGAGCAATATATTAGACTTGTAAATTTGCTCAAAATATGAAAATTACCTTTTCAATGCTGCATCCAAATCATGCTCTTCCTTATAATTGAAAGCCACATCAAATCCAAACTTATTCTTCAACAGATCAACCTTGGTAGACATAAAATACGCCAAGAAAGGTTAGTTAATTCTGTCCTGATCTATGCGACAATGGGAAAAATGAAAAGTATTTCAAGCTAAAAAAAATCTTGAATTTACCATTCATAGAATCACATTCTTTTTTAAGTTTGTCGGAGAAGCTTCTATTAAGATAAATACAGTTTGATAATTCCAGTTAAGAGTGAACATGCTATATTACATCCCCATACTCCCCTCTTCCAATGTTATCAATTTGTCTATTTTCAGTTTTTGTGTTTGATCGAATCAACAAAGTAATGTGTTTTCATTAAATTATCTTTGATTTTTTTCCCCACTAATCCACCAACTATTCATGAAAGTACCTCATTTGCAGATCTGATAATAACGCAACTAACAAAAAATAGAAAATGAAATTAGGCCGGAGGGAGTAACTTTTAACAACTGAATTAGGAATGCAATAGGCATACAATATGATAAATGATTCAGTCCACAAGTGGAGTTCCCTCCATTCTGGTATTCTTCCAACGCTACATGGCTTAATTTGATTGATGCTGCTGTCTTGTAAACCCATTTGATTATGTCATCAAAGTTTATTGCACTTTTTATTGTGTTGTAAGTTCGAGTTTCATAGTCGTACCACTGATGCAAAATCCTGTCCACACAACTGGCTTATGGAAATTGATAAATCGAATTGTAATTAGACTGTACGAGTCACCTTTTCCTGGCTTCCAGCACTTCCAACAACATAGCAACCCATTAGCTTTGCAAACTGGCCAACAAGCTGACCAACTGCACCTGCTGCTGCTGATACAAACACATATTCTCCTTTCTTCGGTGCACAGATCTCATAAAACCCAGCATGAGCAGTCATACCCGGCATACCTATTCAACAAATGTGCCAAAAAATAACTGATAAGACAAATTTTATAGAAGGCATTAAATAAAGCATTTCCCTCCAGGGCACCGGATTATGATGGGATCATGGCTGGATTTTTTCGGCGATACTCGGATATTGTGGGTTCCAATCCGAGCCAAGCATTAAAGAGTTTCTTTCTGTTTCTCCACAAAAAGTGTAAAAACCAAATTGGCTTGGAATTGCGGGTGTGCCAGGGCAGGATTGCTGCCCAAATTTGTATCAAGGCCTGGAAGCCTCAATCTGACTTCTAATCGAACGAAAGTGCACGGCCTAAGGGTAAAACCGTGAGGAGGTTCGTGGTTTGCCTTAGCGAAAAGGACTTAAAAATTTCCTAACCGTTGTTAGAAAATGGAAAGAAAAGTAGAACAAGGCCTAAAACAGAATTAAAAGGACTTCATTAACGGTTTAACAAAGTCTGGTTACAAGGAAATGAAATAAAATCTAGGCTTGGCTAGATTGAGTACAAACTATGCTGGAAAGTAAAGGTAATTGAAAGATAAGCTGTGGGCTTTGATGGTCGTGGACCTTTGCCAAGGCCTTCCACTTTAGTATTTATAGGCAGAAGTTCCAGGCCTTGAGCTGCTTCCACAGGCCTTCATGCATGGCTACTAAGTGTCCTCCTGGTAAAGGCTTAGGCTTGAACTGCTTCTGAATGCTCCAATGGGAAGCTGCCATCTGTCCAAGCCTTGCTCTCCACTCCAAGAAAATGGCTGCAAGTCTGAAAAGTTTCCTTTTGCCTAAAAACCAGTTAAAGCAAAAGGAATGTGCAACAACATAGCATCCCTAGGCCCTTTGAGCAGCTTGTGTGCATGGATGCTTGTAAAAAAGGGATATTTGGGCCCACCAAGGCCAAAAACACAGGCCTGGTTGAGCTGCTTGTGAGCAGCTTGTGTGATGTTAAAGAGAACCTTCTAGGCCTTTGAGCTGCTTGCAGCTGCTTGTGCAGGCCTAAGCTGCTTGGGATGTCTCCATGCATGGCTGCCATGTGTCCCAAGCCTTTCTTCATGCTGAAGGATGGTATCAATTTAGGCCTTGAGCTGCTTGTGAGCAGCTTGCTCAGGCCTGCTTTGGTAGAATATTCTAGACCATCAAGCTGCTTGCAAGTAGGTCTATTAGTGAGAAGATTCTAGGCCTTTGAGCTGCTTGTGAGCAGCTTACCCAGACCTGTCAACCAAGAACATTATAGGCCTTTGAGCTGCTTGTGAGCAGCTTAAGGCCTTTTTGACTTGGTCAGTTTTAGGCCTGAAAAAATCCGAAAAATTGGACCCAGATCTGAAAAACGAATCTTGGCCTTATTGGGCTAAATAGGCCTGAAAAACTAGTCGGAGTTTTGATTAGTTGGGCCAAGGCCTGAAAATGGGCCCAGATCTGAAAACCAATTTGGGTCTTGACTAATTAGGCCATGCTCCAAATATTAATGCGGTCTAATCAATTTTTAAACTCTCTCCTGCCCTTCCAAACTCAATTTGGCCTAATTATGGCCACTTTAAATTCTTCCAAAGCCCAATTCTGCAGGTGACCGATTTATAAGGCTTCTTAAGGCCTGAAACTACCTCCAAAGCCATTCTTCTATTCTTTTTCTAATTTTGGCCAAAAATGGGTGTAAACAATGCCCCCCCACGCCTTGGCTCTTTATTTTTAGGATCAAGGCGTGTATAAAAAGTAAAACCATTTTTGGCATCCAAACAAGCCTCGATTCCTATTTTAGCAAGTCTTCTTTTGTTTGCCTTGCCTATGGACTTAGTAGGCATTAGGCATTTTCCACGCTTCCTTCAGGCCTTTGACAATATTCTCTTAATTCAGACCTTGGAATGAGTCTGTCAACCGTCTTTTTGTTGGACAGGCCTGTGAAAGGCCTCTCTTTTAGATAAAAGGCCTCAATTTGCATCCTCTAGGGCTATTTAGAGTGATTGGATGATGATCATGCCTATATCAGAGCTAAATCTCAAGGCTGTGAATATCGCCTCTTATTAGGCATGTTTACGCCAATAGAGCCTTTGTTCGGGCCTAAAAATATGTTTGGAAGGCCGGAACTTCCACTTAGAGTGTTCATAATAAAGATTCAGGCCTACTTAAAGAGCTCAAAAGGCCTTTGTCTCTGTGGAAAAGGCCTTCATACACCAATACGAGGCCTCTCTTCAGTCCCGGTTGCAGAGAAGCTCCAAACCTATGAAAGGTTTGTCAACAAGGCCTGGAAATATGTTGAAAGGCCTAAAAAGGTGGCTCAGGCCTAAAGAAAGAGCTTAAAGGGCCTCATTTACTGCAAAAAGGCCTGTTTATACCAGTATTAGGCATGTGTTCAGGCCTGAGCCATGAAAAAGCCTAGCAAGGACTGAAAATACATTGGCAGGCTTGAACCAAGAAAATGCCTGCTTAATGAAATAAAAAGGCCTCCACCTCTGTGGAAAAGGCCTGGTAGAACTTTAATAAGGCCTATTTAATGATTGGTAGGCCTTGGCCGAACAATTTAGAGATGTTTGTTCGGCCTTCGAAGGACTTTTCTTTGCTTAGCCCCTCTTATTACCACAACATTTTTGTGTAAGCCAAGTGAATAACACTCGCTTTTGATGTGCCCCACAAATCCAGCGTAGGTGTTATTCTACAGCTTTAAGGCCTCTTGTTGGCCTATGCTTGCAATGCCTATTGGCAGGTCGGACAATGCCAAAAAGGCCTTCATGAACCGGGGGATATCCAATCACAAACGAATTGTGATCAAGCCCTGGAGTGTCGTCGTTTTCCTCCTCTTCATGTCGTCCCTCCTATTCTAGAACGACTGCAACATGCAACTCAGACCTACCAATAGGGCTGACGGCAAGCCTGGATCGTTCCTGACCTGCATCAATGATCTGCTCATTGCCCAGGACTGAATCTGGATGTGGTAGCCCTTCAGAGAATTCAGAAAGCTCTTGAGAGGAGAAAATGGGCTGATCTTGCCTTAAGATTGGACCTTCCATGTTTTGGCTTATCTCAGGTTTGAGATCTCGTTCCCCTTGCGCCAAAACAGGCCTGTCATTTTGCTCCTCCAAGCCTAGAAATAGCTTTCCATCTAGAAGTTTTTGAAAAACTCCTAAATGTTGGTTGCTACACTCAGGCCTGAGATTATTGCTGTGATCATCCTGATGTTTATCCAGGCCTTGTCGTTGTTCGGGAATCCTCAAAGGCTTGAACTAGGAATTTTGCCCCCCGAGTTTGATTCCTTGGCTTCCTTGCCCCCCGAGTTTGATTCCTTGGCCTCCTTGCCCCCTGAGTGCAGTGTTTTTAGGAGCTAAGGCTTGAGAAAAGCCTGGAGGCCTGATGACCTTGTTAGAAGCTTGCTTAGACACATTTAGGCTTGAAGTTGAGCCTAAAGTGTCAAACTGTGATATCGGTGATGGAGTAGGAGTTGACAACTTATCTTTGAGTTTAGCCATCACTTTATCAATGGCCTTGGTGGAGTTGATAACGACCTTGGTGGAGTTGTTAATGGCCTAGTTAGAGCTGATAATGGCCTTGTTGGATTCTTCTAGCCTATGCAAACATGCATCCAAGGGATCAATAAACTCCTGTGAGAGTTCTTCGTTGGATGCAACGGTACAGGCCTGAATGTTGATGTTTTCTTCAACTTGGCCCCCAAAGTTCTGAGTATGAGGATCACCAAAGCCACCATTTTGGAATTCAGGCTGTTTGGGCAGGCCTGAATGCATGACACTTGAATAGCCATGTGACTTAACATTAAGGAGATAGGCTACCTCATCGCGTAATTTAGCGTTCCTCATCTTCAAGGCTGCCAACTTCGTCTTCAAGCCTTTGGTTGCATCGTTGTAGAAGTGTTGTGCGCCGAGAAACCAACCCTCTATATGATTGAGTTGATACCTCTCTCTGTCGAGACGGTTGATCTCATTTTCAAGTTCGTCAACCTTATCATCTCGCCAATTAATTTCTTCTTAAAGATGCCGAATCTCAACATCTAATTCAACGTATTGAATTGGCGTGATCATACCCCTTGAAAAGATTAGGGTCCCACCGGGCGTGCCAAAATGTTTCTCCACAAAAAGTGCAAAAACCAAATCGGCTTGGAGTTGCGGGCGTGCCAGGACTGGATTGCAGTCCAAATTCGTATCAAGGCCTGGATGCCTCAATTTGACTTTTGTAAGACGATTGCATACGACCTAAGGGGTAGAGGCCGTATGTGGTTCGTGGTTTGCCTTAATGAAAAGGACTTAAAAATTTCCTAATCGTTGTTAGAAAATGGAAAGAAAAGTAGAACAAGGCCTAAAACGAAATTCGAAATTAAAGGGACTTTATTAACGGTTTAATAAAGTCTGATTACAAGGAAAACATGATAAACTTAAGCTAAGTTGTATTGAGTACAAGCTGGATTTTGAAAGTAAAGATAATTGAAATGTAATTTGAATAAGCCGTGGGCTTGTTTGGTCGTGAACCTTTGCCAAGGCCTTCCACTCTGGTATTTATAGGCAGAAGTTCCAGGCCTTGAGCTACTTCCACAGGCCTTCATACATGGTTGCCAAGTGTCCTCTTGGTAAAGGCTTAGGCTTGAGCTGCTTCTGAATGCTCCAATGGGAAGCTGCCATCTGTCCAAGCCTTGCTCTCCACTCCAAGAAAATGGCTGCAGGTCTGAAAAGTTTCCTTTTTGCCTAAAAACCAGTTAAAGCAAAAGGAATGTGCAGCAACATAGCAACCCTAGGTCCTTTGAGCAGCTTGTGTGCATGGATGCTTGTGAAAAGGGGATATTTAGGCCCACCATGGCCAAAAATGCAGGCCCGGTTGAGCTGCTTGTGAGCAGCTTGTGTGATGTTAAAGAGAACCTTCTAGGCCTTTGAGCTAATTGCAGCTGCTTGTGCAGGCCTAAGCTATTTGTGAGCTGCTTGGGATGTCTCCATGCATGGCTGTCATGTGTCCCAAGCCTTGCTTCATGCTGAAGGATGGTATCAATTTAGGACTTGAGCTGCTTGTGAGCAGCTTGCTCAAGCCTGCTTTGGTAGAATATTCTAGACCATCAAGCTGCTTGCAAGTAGGTCTATTAGTGAGAAGATTCTAGGCCTTTGAGCTGCTTGTGAGCAGCTTACCCAGACCTGTCAACCAAGAACATTATAGGCCTTTGAGCTGCTTGTGAGCAGCTTAAGGCCTTTTTGACTTGGTCAATTTTAGGCTTTAATAAATCCAAAAAAATGGGCCCAGATTTGAAAAACGAATCTTGGCCTTATTGGGCTAAATAGGCCTAAAAAACTAGTCTGAGTTTTGATTAGTTGGGCCAAGGCCTGAAAATGGGCCCAGATTTGAAAATCAATTTGGGCCTTGACTAATTAGGCCATGCTCCAAATATTAATGCGGCCTAATCAATTTTTAAACTCTCTCCTGCCCTTCCAAACTCAATTTGGCCTAATTGTGGCCACTTTAAATTCTTCCAAAGGCCCAATTCTGCAGGTGATCGATTTATAAGGCTTCTCAAGGCCTGAAACTACCTCCAAGGCCATTCTTCTATTCTTTTTCTAATTTTGGCCAAAAATGGGTCTAAACACTTTCGCGAAGGTTAAATGCTCACCAGTTTCAATCTCTCTTAAATTATCCTTATTCCTAAAACGACATCACTGACCAAGGTGAATCAGTATCGACCTATCAACCTATGCACTACAGTGTACAAAGTCATTGCAAAAGTTATGGCGAATAGAATGAAGGGCGTGCTACTAGTCATTGTTTCAGAGAGTCAGAGTGCGTTCATGGGAGGCTGTCCAATAATGGATAATGTATGATAGCGCCCGAACTCATGCACTGTATAAAAAACAAGAGGGGGAAAACGGTTATGCCCGTTGAAGCTAGACATGGCAAAGGCACATGACCGGGTGAATTGGGGATATCTCAAAATTGTTCTTCGAAAACTCAGGTTAGAGGTGAGATGGAGGAAAATTTTAAGCCAAGAAGGGGGATCCGCCAAGGATTCCCTCTTTACCCATATTTGTTTCTCTTATGCCGAGTAGGATTTACTGCTCTTTTTAACAAGTTCAAGAGGCAGAGACGTCTAACCGAAATCCATAAAACGAGGAACTGCCCAACCATCATGTACCTCTTGTTTGCCGATGACTCCTTTGTTTATTGCCAAGCTACTGCATGTGATTGCGATGTAAGACTAAATTTTTAATTTAGTCATTTTGGTGGCTCACATATTTTATATGGCACATATTGATTTTAAGTTTAATAGGATTCTCCATATCTTTATTTATTGTATTGGACAAATAGAGAAGTCGTTTCCTAAATAGATTCTACTTTGATGGGAAGTGAGTATAATGTTCATTAAGGAAACCGGTCCTCTCCCTGCCTATAAAAGAGCATTTAGAGTTCCATCAAATTAACGCGTGATATTAAACCGCTAAGAAAGAAAAGCAAGGGAGAGAAACCCGTCTTCCACCTAGGGCTTAATGCTCTAGTAAAAATTATGGTTGCTCCAATAATCACTGGATCGCTCAAGTTCCGCATTACTGGATCCGGGTACGCCGTTCTTGATTATTTAACTTTCGCTTAATGATTGTATTGTGATTATCATGATAGTTCTAAATCCTGGCATAACGTAGGGTATTAATTATCTAACCCCATTAAGAATAAATTTTAAATGCGAAGCTCTGAAGCAACTCCTAGATGAGTATGAAAAGGTGTTCGGTCAGAAAATTATTGAGCACATATCTTCGGTGTTTTTTAGTCAAAATACCCCAGAGACAATCAAGGAATAGCTTTCCTCGCATGTTGGGATTTCTGCGGAAGCACAAACAGCTAAGTATTTGGGTTTACCAGCTTTTTCTGGGCCAACTGAAAATGGCTCTTTTCGATCATATAAAAAGGATCAGGTGTTGGAACGATTAAGAGGTTAGAAGAAATCTTTCCTTAGCTCTACCAGAAGAGAGATTTTAATCGAAGTTGTGCTCATGGCCCTTCCAAGCTATGCTATGTCTTGCTTTCAATTGCCGAAATTTCTGGCACGAAAATTTCCTCGGACATTGCGAAGTTCTGGTGGGGATCCAAGGAAGGGGAATGAAGGATACATTAGGTGAAATGGGAGAGAGTACGGGTAGTGGCCAATGTACGGGTAGTGCCGGTATGAAATTTCGTGACCTGGGATCCTTCAACAAAGCTTTTATTGCCAATCAGGGGTGGAAACTGATTTCAGGGGACATCTCTATTTTGGAAATATTCAAAGGACGCTAAGTACACTTCCTTTTGGCATGCAAAAGTCAGTAGCCAATCTGTCATGAGCATCAAAAAGCATTATATGGGCAAGAGATCTCGCTGGAGATGGCAAGTTAAATCGGGGAAGGACATTCGCATATGGTGAGATCTATAGCTGCCCAAAGCAACCACATTCAAAACATGTGTCAATAACCCAGCGGTGCCTTACCTTGCGAGAGTTGCTGACTTAATTGATCCAAACAGTGGTAAATGGAATATGGCGCTAGTTTGGGATACTTTCTGTGCCAAGAAGACGTGGATCTAATTCTAACCCTTCCGGTAAGCATTGCACGAAGAAGAGACCGCAAGATTTGGCACTATTCCTTGACGAGTGATTTATCAGTCAAGTCAGCCTACTGCTTAGAACTGGAACGGTCTTTAAGGGACAATCAACGTCAGACGGGTGAGTCAAGTCATGTGAATGGGTTGCTACATATATGGAAGAAGCTGTGGGGCTTGATCATCCATCCTAAGGTTAGATTTTTTTTTTCCCGTGGAAGTGTTCTGTAGTAGACCGAATCTAACGGTCCGAGCCCGCTGAGAAGTAGGCTGGGACCAAGGTCGAAGGTTAAGAACATTTGCCGTACAAGATACCGAGCTCGGCCGCAATCGAGGTTAGGTCGCGGACGGCGCCGTCTCTACTTGATGGCCGACTTGAGGAAGCAATCTTGCAGGCTCGGCCACCTCCGGGGTGGCGGCCCGGTCGTTTGGTTCTCTCCGTGAGTCTCCCATTAGGCTCGGCCAGGTGCTGGGCTCGGCCAACTTGATGGACACGTGTCTCGTCATGTGCTGAAGCGGTTACGCCAAAGGATAATGATGAGCGCACATGGGGATGCTAGCCCACGCCAAAACGATTACCAGATCTACTCAGTGACATCACGGTGATATCATTCAACTCGTGCAAGACACATGTTTGTACTTGGATAGCAAAATAAGGAGACTCTATAAATATTGAAGGATGACAACCCTAAGAGCTACATGCTTCTACACACACTCATACTCACACTAAAACTTTAGTTTCTTACCTTTCTCTCTGCACATACTTATCCTCTCGCCGGAGGGCCTTGCCGGGCAACCCCGGCTAGGTCTTAGTCGTGCGCTCACTGTGCAGGTTAGGGTAAGAAGGCTAGGCAACCCCTGAACCAGCGGAGGAAGGACTTGGATCAAGGATCACGAGCCACACAATTGGTGAACCCGACGTGAAACGCTTCTAATTCAAACGGCTCAAACCTCCTTCATACCACCTCCCTCCTCACAAAAACAACCACAAATTCAACCACCATGGGCGGAGATCTGACGGACGTTACCATTTCGGGGGCCAAGGACACCAGTGGAAACGTAATCTTACCACCCCCGGAGAGGCACATGTCGATCTCGATCCCCGCTAGCTCTGGATTGTCACCAGCCACGGACGATGTAACGGCGGCCTACATCCGCCTGTTGCAACGTCGCGATGACGAACGAGATAACGAACTGGCGGCGCTAAGGGCGGAGGTGGCCCAAATGAAACAACACATGCACCAAGATGCCACCCCCGCTACATCCAGATCTGCTGGAGGCAGGAGGCGACGAAGGCAAACACCTCATCCACCACCTCCACCTCCACCATAGGAGCGTCCCCACGAAACCGGCCACCGCGGTTCCGTCAAAAACCGCCTTGGCTTCACACCAAAAATGGGTGACGCAAGGGAGATAATCCTCTACAAGCAGCCTACAACATCTGGAACACATCGCTCAAAATGCTACCATGAGCGAACCAAAACCAGAGACACCGAGTCGTTCACGAGCACATACTTGACTGGCCGCGCGGAGTTCTCTCGCACTACAGTTTCTCACCATAGCCGAGGCTCCGTAGAGACCAGACGCCATGTCTCCGAACGTTTTGGCGAAATTCCACCAGAAAACTTGGAAAATGAGAATCAGGCTCGGCGGAGCGGGAAAGGCGTACATATCAAAGGTCCGAACACCAAAACCCATCGTGACATAGAGAAATCTGTCGATGGCCCTCACCATACTACAACAGACTTGAGAGAAAAGCTTCAGCACTGAGACCACGAGAAACCCACAGAAAGAGAGTCCAAAGAGCGCGACTCCAAGCGAACTAAGACAGATGGGCACGGCAAACCGCCACGCCCAGGTTTTGAAAGACAGTTGAAGGACCTCGGCTTCTCGCCCTTCACATCTCATATCATCAACACGCCTCCCGAACCCAACTTCCACCTCCCCAAATTTACCAAGTTTGATCCAACTTGTGAAACTTACACCCACCTGATCCACATCCGCCAAACCATCGAGCTTTGTACCTTGAAAGATGAAGTTAAATGCAAGGCGTTCCCGTCCAGCCTAGGCTCCCTTGGACTCCAGTGGTTCAACAAATTGCCCGCTGGATCCATACGGAACTTGGTCGACCTTGAACGCGCCTTCAACACTCGCTTCATCACAAGCAACAGGACAGCCAAGGAGACTGAATCCCTATCCCAGATGAGGAAGCTTCCAAATAAAACACTCAGACAGTACGCCGAGCGCTATTGGCAATTGTTCAATGAGATTCCTGGAATCGACGAGTATTGGGCTGCACGTACCTTCAAAAATGGCTTGGAAACTGGCAGCGAAATCCTGGACGAACTTGCCATCCGCCCACCCCACGGCATGGGCGAGTTGATGCGTGTCGTGGAGCGATTTTGCGCTCTTGAAGAATTTTACGCGGACCGAGCGGCTCAGGGAATTTTGAGCTCAACTACATCCTTTCCCTCGACCGCGCCCCAGCTGCTAGCACCAATCGTCACTCAACAGTCCCAGCCAAAGAAACACGTCAACAATATCAAGGAAGGAAAGAAGCGCCTGCCAAAAGTACATGACTATGTGGCCGAAACCACATACTTCAAAGAGCCCATCTGGTCTTTCCTAAAAGAGATCATGAGGCAACCATGGTTTGAGTGGCCAACAGGCAAGCTCGGCACAGACACTGGCCAGCCAGATCAAAACCAAAGGAAGAAGTGCTCCTACCATAATGAGCTCGGCCACTACACAATTGCATGCGCACCGTACAAGGCACTTTTGGAGGGCCTGGCGGCCCAAGGTCACCTCGACGAATACATTGATCGAACCAAAACACCCGCCCGCCAACCTACTGGAAATCCCAACCCCAATGAACAGATGCCGCTGATACATGTTATCCACGGGCCAGTGACGAAGGAATCCGAAACAAGCCTTCGCGCCGACCTCGATCGTGCCTCCACTTCCAAACAGGTACTCGCGGTAGGACCTGGATCCAAGCGCCCATGGCCACAAGAATTGCCTAAGTGGACAATCACTTTCACCGAGCGCGACCTCGAGCTTGTGCAAACCCTTCATTCCGATGCCCTTGTTGTAACTGTCCAAATCGGAGTCCACGACGTCAAACGCGTCCTCATTGATCAGGGAAGCTCGGCAGAGGTCATGTATTACGACTTGTTCAAAAAGCTTGATCTCCCAGAGTCGGCATTGCAACCCGCCGAAGTACCACTCATCGGATTCAACGGAGCACCTGTCTGGCCACTTGGCCGTATCTTTCTCCCCGTTGTCGTCGGCTCGAAAACGTTGAGCATTGAATTCTTCGTCATCAACGTGCCGAGCCCATACAACGCAATTCTCGGTCGAACCTGGCTTCACGGCATGCAAGCAATCGCTTCAACTTACCACCAGGTCGTCCGGTTTATTGGTGACAATGGGAAGCAAGAAGATTTACGAGGCGATCAAGTCACCTCCAAAAAGTGTTACATTTCTGCTGTCCACAGCTCCACCAAAGCAAAACAAGTGCAATGGGTTGAAGTCCCAGACATGGCCGTGATCGAAGACGTCGGCCAGAAGGCTGAAGACAAAGCAGAAGAAGACTTAGTCCCAATGCCCATCAATGAGGATGGCTCACGTTTCTTTTTACTCGGCTCTTCCCTTAGCGACGCCGAACGAGAAGAAATGTTTCAATTCCTCAAAGACAACATGGAAGTTTTTGCATGGACCCCCAATGATATGCCAGGGGTCGATCCCGATTTTATTTGCCACTCCCTCAATATCAAGAAGGATTCAAAACCAGTGGTACAAAAGGCTCAACGTTCGGCACCAGAACACGCCGACACTGTAGTTGAAGAAGTTAACCGCTTGTTGGAAGCCAACGCCATTCAAGAAGTTCAATACCCAAACTGGTTGTCCAACACAGTGGTCCTTAAGAAGAAAAATGGCAAATGGCGAGTCTGCGTTGATTACACCAATCTTAACGACGCATGTCCAAGAGATTGGTTCCCACTTCCAAAGATTGATCAACTGGTAGACGCGACATCAGGCCACGCTCGGCTGAGCTTCCTCGACGCCTATCGTGGCTACCATCAGATAGCTATGGACCCAGATGATATGGAAAAAATGGCCTTTATCACGCCATACGGCATCTTCTGCTACCGAGTTATGCCTTTTGGGCTCAAGAACTCGGGTGCCACATTCAACCGGGCCATATTCAAGATGCTTCACGCTCAGATAGGTCACACGGTCGAAGCTTACATTTACGACCTCGTCGTCAAAAGCCAGAGGGAATACAACCACCTCCAGGAGTTAACTGAAGTATTCGAAATCCTCAAACTCCACAAGCTCTGCTTGAATCCTGAGAAATGTGCATTCGGCGTAAGCGCTGGCAAATTCCTTGGTCACTTAGTCACCAGGCATGGCATCGAAGCCGATCCTAACCAAATCAAGGCTGTGGCAGACTTGCGGCCACCACGCACAATCAGAGACGTCCAGAGGCTCACAGGAATGGCAGCGGCTCTAAACCGCTTCATCAGCAAGTCCTCGGACAAGTGCCACATCTTTTTTCACCCATTGAAGGGCAAAAGCCGATGCAGCTTCGAATGGACCCCGGAGTGCCACAAAGCATTGACCGAACTCAAAGATTATTTGAGCTCGGCACCACTACTGGTGAAACCCAAAGAATTTGAAACTCTCTACTTATACCTTGCAATCTCAGCTCATGCGGTCAGTTCAGCTCTTGTCCGGCGGGAAGGCGCCGGCGATTGGCCAATTTACTTCACTAGCAAAACTCTCCTACCCGCGCAAACACGCTATCTTCCTCTCGAGAAGCTAGCACTTGCTCTCGTCTCGGCAGCCAGGAAACTCTTGCCTTACTTCCAATCCCACACCATCACTGTTTTAACGGAGCACCATCTCAAAAGCCTTTTTCGGAGGGCCGATCTTTCCAACAGGGTCTCCAAGTGGGTAGTTGAGTTAACAAACTTCGACATTCATTTCGAGCCACGGACGGCAATCAAGGGGCAAATTCTCGCCAACTTCATCGCTGAATTGACTCCAAAAGATACTGAGACTCTCAACACTCCTCCCCCCCCCTACCTCAACCCGTGGCCGAGCACGCAGCAGGCATGAAACCTTGGCTCCTTTTTCAAGGAGACACTTGGCGACTTCAAGTTGATGGTGCCTCTAACAGCAATGGAGCCGAAGCAGGGGTCGTCTTAGTTTCCCCTTGTGGGACCCTACATGAAAGCGCCATCAGCATTGACTTCCCTACCACAAACAATGAAGCCGAATACAAAGCTCTCCTTGCTGGCCTACGCTCTGCAATAGCAATGAAGGTCGACGAGTTAGCTATTTTTTGTGACTCTCAACTCATCGTCAACCAGGTGTTAGGGGACTATGAAGCTCGGGACCCCAGAATGATGAAGTACCAAGCAACATCGGCTGAACTCATCAAGCACTTCAAGAGTTTCAGGATCGAACAGATCAACCGCTAGCACAACGCGCATGCAGATGCACTCGCTGGCCTAGCTTCTGCTTCCAAAGCCTCGGAATTCAGAACAATCAACTTCAGCAGTATCGACCACCCAAGCTTTGACACCGCCCCGGAAGTACTCAACGTTGAACTCGGTCTAAGTTGGATGGACGAGATTGTTGCGTTCCTCAAACATGACACCCTACCAGCCGACAAGAAGGAAGCTTATCGCATCATGAACAAGGCCGCTTACTACTGGCTCTCCGAAAGCGGCCAACTCTACAGGAAATCTATCTCCGGACCCTATCTCCTCGTCGTCCACCCAACCCAAGAACCCGAGATCCTCGCCGAGCTTCACTCGGGCAGCTGCGGCTGTGGCCGTTCACTCTGCCAACGCGTGTTGAGTCAGGGTTACTTTTGGAAGAACATGAAGAAGGATTGTGAGGGAGTCGTTCGCAAGTGCCGACCGTGCCAACTGTTTTCACCTATACCAAAGCAACCTGCCCAGAATATTTCCCCAATCACAAGCCTTTGGCCCTTTGCACAATGGGGGCTTGACATCGTGGGCAAGCTCCCAACGGCACCAGGAGGCTTCAAATTTCTGATCATGACAACGGACTACTTCTCAAAATGGGTGAAAGCCGAACCTCTCGTCACCACGACTGAGGCCGATGTAAGAAGATTCGTCTAGAGGAACATCATTACCCGGTTCGGCGTCCCATACGCCATCGTCTCTGACAATGGCACTCAGTTTGTTAGGAACGGCCTCTCTAGCCTCTTGGGAGAATTTGGGATACGCTTCTTCAACTCTACTCCATCATACCCCCAAGGAAATGGCCAAGCCGAGGCCATGAACGAGACCGTCTGTGCTGGGATCAAGCGTCGGCTAAACTCCAAAAGAGGCAAGTGGGCAGAGGAACTACCCCGTGTCCTATGGGCTTACCGTTCTACACCAAGGCGCTCCATAGGCCAAACACCCTTTTCAATGGCGTTCAGCATGGAGGCCGTGATCCCACTGGAGTCCAAGTTCCCCACCCTCAGAATGGAAACATTCGACCCCAAAACGAATGAAAAAGCCGTGGAGCAAGAACTCATCTTGGCCGAAGAGAAATGTGATGACACTCAGATAAACCTCGCTGAGTACCAGCAGCAAGTGGCTAAAGGGTACAATTGTAGCGTCAGGATCAAGACATTCAAGCCAGACGATCTTGTGTGGAGAAAAGTTATGCAAGCCAACAAGAAAACAAAATTTAAGCCCAACTGGGAGGGCCCTTTTCGTGTTGTCAAGATTGCTGGTGAAGGTGCTTACGTACTAGAGGACATGAATGAGAAAGTCCTCACCAACCCGTGGAATGCGCAGAATCTAAGAAAAGCTTACATGTGATCAACACCAATAGTGAGCCTCATGTTCGGCCATTGACTATCTTGTTTTCACAACCTTAGTTTTTTCTTGCAAGTCTATGGCTTCGGCCACAACTTCTGTTTTATTTTGTTTCAATGGGCTTCGGCCCACGTCTCTTACTTCAACTTGTATTTCAATATTTTTTCAATTGAAGGAAGCATCTTGTCTGGCAATTGATGTCTCGTGCACTTTTTCAACTCGTTTCAATTATGTTTTCACTACTATAATCTACCCTCGGCACACTCTGCCACCCACAAACGTTGACTTCGGTCACACCCATGAACGGCTTTCATGCCTTTGCTTCGGCCACCATTGCTGCCCCAAGAAGCAAAAACAGGACATGTGGTCCACCGAGCCTAAGACACACATTAGGCAAGATGTTTTGCAAGATCCTGACCCGTTGTTTCTGTATTGTTTCATTGGAGCCTTGAAACGATCGTTTTACAGTGTTTTTGTGGGTATTAAAAACTTGCTCGGGATGCTTGGTTTGTCGATTCTCTTGTTTTAACAATGGTGCATCCTCTGTTAAGAGGAACCCGTTTTGACGCCGTTGTGAAGCTCGTTAATGGGAGGATTTTTTTTGGAAATCTTGGTGTGAGCAAGGCATCGGTTCGACCTCCTAGAGTGTTTGGTGTTCTGTCTGTTCCACACCGGATTTATCCCTTTGTAACCTGACTTTGCACGGGAGTTTGCGCTTGGTGGAGATAGATCTTATGTAGGCTCAGTCGAGTCTCACCTTTCTTTGGTACTGTTGATATTTGTTTGGATAGCCCTGAAGATGATGGCGCATCTCAGGGTTCTGTCATTGGAATCGCAACTGATGTATTTTTTCTGTATCTGTTTTGGAGTTTGCTCAATGCTCCAGAAGTTGCTTCCTGTCTGAAGTCTGTTCCGAACTTCAGAATGAACTTATCTGTTCAGCAGTCAACTTTGATGAGAGTGTGTGCTCTTCTGCCTGTGATCTGGTTCTCTAGTTCTGATCAAGTTTTTGTTTTGAGAACATCTGTATTTGATCGTCCATGTTACGGATCTGAGGCTTCGGTGATAAGAGAATTTTCGCTAAGGTGGAGATTGTTGACTATTGAAGCCATGTGGCTCCCATTCTCTTAACTCCTCTCTCATCCTCGGCCGTTTGGGTTGTCATCAGCAAACAACCAACACTGTGCTCAAGCACACCACAACCCTCAAAGTCTTTCCTCAACCGATTGGAGTGAGGGCCATGTTTGGTGTGGCTTTGCAGCAGGAGAATTTGATCAGCCTATAAAAGGAGACCTTTGGTCTCTGGTATTTGTATCTCTCTTTAGTGAGAGGCCTGTGAGGTTAGCTATGTAGCAGAGTGTGGTAAGGTAAAAGGCCTCATTTGTAAAGCTTTACCTGTTTGAATATAACTCTGATTCCTTCGTGAAGTACCCGCTTTTGAGGAACCACATAAACTCTGTGTCGTGTCTGTGTGTGTTTTGGCTTTGGTTTGATTCCCTCCGAACATAACAATTCAATCACACACACACACACATATATATATATATATATATATATACAAATCTTCACATAAGGGCACTCTTAACTTATTAAGTTAAGGACGTCCTTTTTTTGACCAATTTGCGATGATCCGAGCCGCTCAATAACGTGATTTTAAAGGAACCTGTTAGAAATCAGCAAAAAAAAAAAAGACCGGAAAGGGCTTGATCCGAGCAATTTTTATTTGTATTTTATCGAACAGTTCAAATAAAAACTACTCAAATCAAGCCCTTCCTGGTCTTTTTTTTTTTTGCTGATTTCTCGCGAGTACCTTTAAAATCACATTCTGAACACATTGAGCATCTCGGATTATCAAAATTTGATCGGGAAAATGGAGAAAAGGGGACGTCCACATTTTATTTAAAATGAGGACACCCTCATAGGAAGGAGATTATATATATATACCGTCATTCTCTCCTAAGGACCACCTTATTTTAACTAAAATGCGGACCTCCCTATTTTTTCCATTTTCCGATCAAATTTCGATGATCCGAGTCGCTCAATATGATCAGAACGTGATTTTAAGGGTACCCACGAGAAATCAGCAAAAAAAAAAAAAGACCGGAAAGGGCTTTATTTGAGCAGTTTTTATTTGAACCGTTCAATAAAAAACAAACAAAAACTGCTTGGATGAAGCCCTTCCCGGTCATTTTTTTTTGCTGATTTTTCACTGGTACCCTTAAAATCACATTCTGAACACATTGAGCGGCTCGGAAAAATTCAATCGGAAAAGGGAGGTCCGCATTTTATTAAAATGAGGTGGTACTTACGGGAGACTGACTATATATATATATATATATATATGACCGATAGATGGCACATTCAACAATAAAAAATATAGACGTGCCTGATTAACATGGGGCCGGTTCTATCCACACAAATTTTAGCACAAATTTTGACACAAGATCTCAGCCATTCATTTTAATTGCTAAGATTAGAACTCACTCTCTCTTCCCTCCCCATCTCCTCACCTAATCCATCATAGATCTCCTTCCCCACCAGAGAACTCCTCCTTCTCTGGCACCTTCATCTCCGGCGACCCCATATTCGGCACACACCTTCCCTCCGTAGATACCGATCACCCTTCCTCCTCCATTACCAACAACATCCATTCCAAATTCCAAAACAATTAAACGAACAAGATCGGAAAACAGACGAAACAAACTGTAATTGACGAAATCCTTATCAACAGCCACCGCAAAAAAAAAAAAAAAAAAAATATATATATATATATATATATATATATATAAAGTTATTACGCAGAAAGCTAATAACTATACCCTAATGAATCCGTCAAATCCGTCGAAACGAGGAAAATATGAAGTTATTACGGAGACTCTTCTGGGTTTTCATTTCTGGAAATCGTTCGGAGGATTTCGAACCAAATCTGATCCACTGGCTTCTCAGAGGGAGAGAGAAGGGGTCGCCGGAGATGGAAGTTCCGGAGAAGGAGGAGCCGGGCGTTGGTCTGAGAAAGGTGGGTTCTCTGGTGGGGAAGGAGAGAGAGAGGGATTAGGTGAGGAGATGGGGAGGGAGGGGATAATGAGTTCTAATCTCAGCCATTAAAATGAGTGATTGCGATTTTGTGTAAAAAATTGTGTTAAAATTTGTGTAGGTAGATCCGGCTATATTGATACAAAGAAAGAGAGATTCTTACAGAGCCAGGGGTGTAGGAAGTGAAGACGCTAGGACCCTTGATTTTCTTCATGAGAATATACATGTAAGGGTCGCAGGACAAATAAAGGTTCTTCACCAGAACCCCGTTTGACCCTTTTGGGACCTCCAAATGAATTGTGTTCTCTGTTCTTATAACTAAATCAGACTCTTTTGGGTATCCCTCGATGTAGTCTCTAAGAGCATCTCCTACCCATACTCTATATCTCTATTTGAGAGTATCAAAGCACTCCAACCCATCCTCTCAACCCTCCTCCATTTGAGAGTATTGAATTTTGATACTCTATATTTAGAGGGTAAGAGAAAATATAGAGACCATCTCTAAAATACTATTCACCTTTTTAAAACATATTTTTGTCCTTGTTTGCTTTTCTTATTTAATTTTTATCCTCATGAGAGTATAAAAAAAGGTTTTTTTTTTCATAAAGTGATTTTAGAGACAAAAATAGAGGGTTTGTGGTTGGTGTAAACATAAATAGTAATTTCCTCTATAATCACTTTATGAGTAAAAAATATTATTTTGATACTCTCAAATGGAGTATTGGATTGGAGATGCTCTAAATATCACCTGCTTGTTCCTCACTTCTTCACCCTTTTCCATATCTCTCTCTCTCTCTCTCTCTCTCTCTCTCTCTCTCTCTCTCTCTCTCTCTCTCTCTCTCTCTCTTCCTAGCTCAATTCCTATGTATATGCTTTCTTATATGCATTTTTTTCTGTGTACGCTGTGGCAAAATGTCTACAATGCTCCCTAGTGGTATGGGAGCATCATGCTCCCACTAAAAATGGACCCTTAGATTGTAAAGTAGGTAAATTGAAGCCCTTAGATCAAAACCTCACAAAAAGTAGGATAGATTTACTAAAATGAAATGATTTTAAGAAATTTTGACAAAAAAACGTCATATTACTTACCATAGAAACAAGTTTTATATACTATTTCTTAAAACGACACTTGTTATGTTAAACTTATTATATTTATTGACAACACTTACTACGTTACTGATAACATTTACTATTGAATAAGAAAAAAACTACCTGAAGCATCATAACCGGAGCCACACTGCAGTCTGAATGCTATCATGCATTTTGTTTGAAAAGTTGCCCTATTTTATTTTCCAGGGGGTTCTAGGTGACACGAAGCTAGTGTAGCGTTGTCAATAATTATGTGACGTTTTTTTAGAATTACAGTAAGGCCCATTGAGAGGAGTTATTGGGTTTCAGTTGTGAGGATATGAACAGGGCATAATGGGAATGAAAACGATTGAGATTCACTGATTAAGAAGGACCACAAAGCTGGTGGTTTGAATCAGTTTTCCCTAGGGAACCATCACGACTACGTAATTGAATTGACTGCACAACCTAGGTAAAATCATACCGTGTACGCAATTAGAGGTGGGCAATAGGTAATTTCATGTCATTTTTGAGTTATGTATCAAAATCTTATTTATGAAATCCCACAATATTTATCAACTCATCAAATTTTTCGTGTCATGTTCAGGTCGTGTTATTTTCGGATTGTGTTGTCATGTCAAAAAATCCTACTTTTCACTAAATTTTTATTTTTTTAGTTGACAGTTCATCAAACTAAGGGCTTGTTCTTCTAAATAAGCCATTGGCTTTCCCGCAAAAAATAAGCCTAATAAAATTGGCTTATTGGCTTTCCCGCCAAAAAGTCAAAATTGGATTTCGATCAAATTTTTTTTCTTTTTAGATTCCTCTTATCATGAGGATGTAATAATTCCTAAAAAAATGATGATAAGCCAAGTGATACGAAAAAAATTTGAATAAGGACAAAAAATAAGCCACTTGACTTATTTAGAAGAACAAGCCCTAATGTCCAATATATAAAATTACTCATAAAAATATTTATTTTTAGCTCAATTATATGAATTTATTTTGTTTTTGGTGTCAGCCATGCCCACCCCTATACACAACATGCATGATACATATCGTCCTAATCCTGAGGATTTTTCCCGTGGCGCTTGTTGAATTGAAAAGGGTAAATTACAGTTAACCACCTCTAACTATGCCTCGGTGACACTTAACCCCCTCTAACTATTATTTTTGGCACTTAACCCCCTCTAACTAACTGAAATTCAAACGGTCATAACTTCAAACAGTCATAACTTCTTCGTCCGAAATCGAAAACATGCAAATTATATATCGATTTCGAGGTCTTGAAGTCAGCTTTCTAATGACACCAAAATCACATCACGATTCAAAGCACACAGAAAGTTATGATCAAAAGAGTAAGGGCTGGTAGACAGAAAGACCGTTTTGATCATAACTTTCTGTGTGTTTTGAATCTTGATGTGATTTTAGTGTCATTAGAAAGCTGACTTCAAGATCTCGAAATCGATATATAATTTGCATGTTTTCGATTTCGGACGAAGAAGTTATGACCGTTTGAAGTTATGATCGTTTGAATTTCAGTTAGTTAGAGGGGGTTAAGTGCCAAAAATAATAGTTAGAGGGGGTTAAGTATCACCGAGGCTTAGTTAGAGGGGGTTAACTGTAATTTACCCAATTGAAAAATACTCCACTAATCACGAAAACGTGGACTCATGGCCTTCTCATATTCTGCGTCCCCCACACCACTCCATGCTCTCTCTCTCCCTCCCTCTCTCTCTCTCACATCCCCCAAAACAAACACACACACACACACACAGAGAGCAGTGGCAAATGGCAATGTCACTGGCAATTGGCTTGAGAATCTTATTCTGCGTATTGGGATGCGTGATGTTAGCCACTCTCATTTACACTCTCTCCGTCGACGGCTTTCCTTTCCGTAAAGACCTTCTCACTCCGTACGCTCTCTCTCTCTCTCTAATTACACATATACTAGCGTAAGTACATGGAGTATTGATTTCTCTGTTAATATTGACCACAGATACGTGATGATTACACTGAATTGGTATGATCATACCAACAAAATTTGTATGATTAGCAATTATCCCACTTGGGTATTAGGGTAATCGGTAAGAGGAAGAAGGATATTGATAATTATTAATTACACTGAATTAAAAGGTGAAACGTCAAAAAAATGGAACAAAAATCACAACTACAACAACAATTGTTGTTATCCATGGAATTTAACAACCCGACTACGGGCCACTGATGGTGCACACCCGGGGGCCCACCCTGGGTCGTGCACGAATCAATAATTAAAAAGAAACCGAGTGGGCCCTAAATAATTTATTAAAAAAAACCTGGGTGGGCCCTAGAAAAATCAGCTTAATTTAGATATGTGTAGGTGCTCGATCTAATCTTTCAATTTTTCATTTAGATTATAGGATCCTGAATCTCAATGAAAAATTGGAAGATTGAATCGAGCGCTTACACATATCAAATTAAGCTGATTTTTCATAGGTCCACTCGGTTTTTAAAAAAAAAAAATTATTGAATGGCTCGGATCATAAGTGCGGGACCCGGAGTGGACCTTGCGTGCCGGTCTGTGCACCGTGATGGTGCACACACCCGTCGGTGCCCTTAGCATTTTCGTTTAACAAATCAATCAAGGCTTCATTTAGACTGTTCAATTTCGACAGAGGATGTATTGCTTTGGGAACTAGAGTTGAACATGGATTAGAGGTAGGGGAGATGTATTTTGTTGTATACTTATCAAAAAAAAAGAAAAAGAGAGAGATGTATTTTGTTGGGTCCTTTAGAGAATAATTTAGAAAGAAAAACCTAGTCAATAGTTTTTTTAAATCCATCCTGTTAAAGCTCCCTAACTAAATCCATATGTAGGCTATCACAAATTATTTTTTGAGTTATTTTCATTCTGATGATAATGTGGATTCTGTCTTTTGAAATCCACATCTAACCAGAGGCTAAAGGAAATATCCAAATTCATCCACATGGTTTTAGTTGTATTGGGCGTGCATTCCATTTTTTGGCTAAGGATGGTGATAAAGGTGCCAAAATGTCAGACTGAAAAGTTTCCTATATAATCTCAAACAATCAAAGTGGATTGGTTCATCGTCATTGTGATGAGATCATGAGAGATTGTGGTTTGTTGGGCTAAAAAGCAATCCCTAGGTATTGTTACAAACTTCGTAACATACCTTGATTTTTTCCTAAAACCATTTATGCGTTTGCTTGTTGTATTTGAGAAAAATGGGTAGGTATGAAGCACCGACACCTACTAGAGATCGTTGTCTCCGTCTTTGACACTTAAAAGACACGTAACACACTGGGTACACATATGGGATGTTGGAAAATTGTGAATGAACTTGGGATACCATTGGCCTTCCAAGGCTTTTGGCTTTCCCGAGCCTCATCAATTTCCCTTATTCATGGATGGAGGTTTTCCCCTATTCATTGCTGCTTTTCATCCCACGATTGCAGCAGCTCAAGGGTCTATTTCTGGCTATATATTGGGCAGTCTTATTTCAGATTGCTACACAAGTTCCACAAAATCCTCATAGCAAACTCTGATATTGTTCTTAAGTGAGAGAGGGGCAGACACTGAGCCAGTCTGCCAAGCTTGCTCACGGTGGTGTTCCGTGAGTTGTGGTTCTAGCCTGATTATCATGGGAGACAGATACCGGTTCAACATCAACACCCTTCGGTAGTCGGCAAATCTGTTTTAGGGATACTGTGTGAAACACAGGATTCGGTTCGCATTTCTGTATCAGTTGTTATCGATCATTTCATTTCTGTAATTTCAGTTTAGATTATCATGTAATGGAATTTGTTCTCTGGATTCTCCGGTTACATTGTATTTTTCGCAACATGGGATGCACCCCTTGGTGTGTCAAATTTTTATTTGGTGACGCGGCAAGGTGATTTTTTATTTTAAAATCTTTTTTTGGATAAAATCTTTATAACTTCAAAACTATTGAGGCAAAAGTGTAACCCTTGGTCGATATTACATTCGGTAGGAGTCCTAACCTATATTTTGTGGCTATATGCATAACTAGGCAAAATTGTATTTTAGAAAAATGTTAGTGTCTCTCGCCCTGTCAGTGTCCCCATATTTTGAGAATTGGTGTTCTGTATCTGTGTCTAATGTCTATGTCTCCGAGCATGCCCGTGTCCGTATCCATCCTACATAGATAGGTAACATTCTTTTGTTTTTCTTGGATTACTACCTCAATTGTCTTTTTTGCTCGTCTTACATTTATGCTTATGGAAATTGATGGACACAATACGTACTCGTCATTTTTTCCAAAACTAGACCTGGACTAGTTTGGGACCTATGAAGCACCTAAGTGGTCGTCATTTCTGTGTTGGACCCCCCGCTAACACTCGGGGTATGTATGGGACAAGCCAAGTGGCGTGTCCAATTAATTATAACATAATTTTATAGGGGACACGACCAGAACACTCGGGATACATATGGGACATGCAAAGTGGCATGTCCAATGATTTAGAATAAAATTTAAAAGGGGATACGCAGGGGACACACGCATGTCTTAAGTGAGCACATGCTGAGACACGACGTCGTGTCACTTCATCGTGTAATTTTTTTTCTAAGGGTTAAAATTTATGACAAACTTGTCACTTCTGCTTCTTTGTTTGTTTTTACATGAGTTGCCTCTTAATAATGTAAAAGCAATGTTTGTTTTCTTTGTGCTAAGATAACATCACTTTCGATGACCGTGCATTTTGCAAGCTCTTGTTGGGTGTAGGTTTAACTATACAAAAATATACTTCCTCCGTCTCATATTGTTGATCCAGTACGAGAAGCTTTGCAGTGTTCGGACCAAAAAATAAGTACTTCTGTCCATGATTTTTAATAATTTACTTTTGCCATATCCCCCACCGTATCCATGTTCCCCTTAATTTAAAATTGCCGTGTTACGTGTCCGTATCTGTGTACGTTCCTATGAATAATATCATTGTAGGTTCATAGGTTGAGAAAAACAATATTTTGTTATCAAAATACTAATTAAACTAGAGATCAACACAAATAATAAAACATAAAAATAACTATCATCATATAGATATTCAATACCTAAGCATGTATGGAATTTTTTACCTTCCCCAAACTTTGTAAAATCGTATTCTAATCTCACGAATGTTTCAACGTGTCCTCAGCTGGGAGTGTGTGTGTAACGCATCCAACTAAAGCCATAAAATTAAAAAGTTGGACTCAAATTTGAGTATACCTCACTTGTGTCTGAAGCTTCTCAAATTGAAGTGTCCCCGCCACTTATAACTGTTGTCGTGGCATTTGATACACTTCCATTTTGTTTTCTTGTTGAGAGTTATAATTTGAGGAAACATGATTTCACTATCATACTCTCCTCTTGACTTTGATGACTTACAAATAGCTTATTCTTGGTTAATATTATTTGATAAATTTCGCTATCTGGAATTTTGTTGCAGGTGGATGTTGGCGACCTTAATTGATTTCTACATTAATGTCGTGGCATTAGGGGTATGAACTGCATTTTTTGTATTGCTGCTAAATAACTATGGATGCATTACCTGTTTTTTCTCGTTATTGTCAGCTTCTTGTGATTTCTTGTGGAATTTTGTTTTGGTCATAGTCTGAAATCCTCCAGAGATATGCAAAACATTGGATTAAAGTTTTTACCAGTGACATGGCTATAGGGTCTGTATAGAGATTCACACTTTTTTTATTTTTCTTGTCCAAATAACTTGTATCTCATGTACTTGTCTACTGACCATCATTCTAGGCTTGGGTGTGTTACAAGGAATCAAACTGGATCAGTGCATCACTTTGGATAGTTCTGCTGGTATGTTTTGGAAGGTATGCTTCTTTCTGTTAGTTTTTTACTTTCCAGTTTCAAATTGAAGATCTGAGAATCTGGGGATGTCACAAGAAGTTAGATGTTGGCTGGGGAGAGGGCTGCTCCAGTTGTATCTAAAAAATATATCTTGACCTTGTATTGTTTCAAATTTGTTTGACTGCATCGACAAATGTCAATTGACAGAAACAACTTTTGCAAGTTCCTTTCCTCTTATTTTGCTTTTATCTTTCACGCAGATATCAACTATCCTCATCTTATTTCCCTTTTTACTTCATATTTTGTTGAATTAGGACAAACACAATCTTATTTCCCTTTTTACTTCATATTTTGTTTAATTAGGATGGACACAGTTTGAGTCCTTTTTTTTTAATCACTAATAACCATGCTATTTTTGTTTACTACTATTACTTTCTTGCTTTTCTTCTGTTGGGCCCGGAATGCCCCCATGGGTTTGGTTACACAATGTCACTCCCTGCGACCGCTAACAGAATTGCGGGTGCAATGTCGAATGCTATGGAAGATTTAATTGAAGCCCTCCCTAACACTAATTGGTTTTAGGAGAGATGGTGGATAAGTGGTCCAACAAGTGGTATCAGGAAGTCATGGGTCCGACATCTTCTTTGCCCAAGAAGTGGGTAATTGCTTTTGTATGGCGAGTTCTCTAATTGGGTTATAAGAGGTGGCAACAACAATTCATTCTTGAACTTATTGCTTTAATGCGGGTCATTTTATATGAAATTTCCTTCAAAATGCTTAAATAGATTTAGTAGGTCTTGATTTGCTGGATAGTTGGAGGCATTTTCACTCTTGTTGTACCCCACATAAATTGGTCCTATTGCTACTTTTCTTCTGTTAGTGGATTCTGTTCCTAGATTGGATGAGGGGAATATTAGCCGCTGTCTTGCCATAGTTTTTCTTGGTGAAAATGGCAACAAATTGGGGATAATGTTCAAATTGCCGGTGGTTCCTATTGGGTAATATGTGGCAGTTTTGATGTAAATCTTGATTCTTTTTTGGTCTTTGAATTTAATTAGCTTTTGAATTTCCTTTGTGGGGGAAGAGTTAGCTGCACAGTTTTTGAACTAACCATTTTTCTTTGTCATTGCTTATGGGTTTTTGTTCTGAGTACCTTGAAGTTTAGTCAAGTTCTTCAACCTTGAGCTTCGAAGCAAAGGATGCTGCGCCAAGTTGTCCACAATTTCTGCATTTTGATTGTTATTTCGTTTTAGAGAGACTAAACGACGTGCACCATTGTTGCCCATCATATACTTTATACTCCTGTAGATGTCTTGCATACTAAAATCTGGACATATATTACAGAATTGATGTATAGTTGTCTTGTTTTTGTGTCTGCTTTTCTTTTACAGCATTACAACATGTTTCTACATTGTTTTGCAATTCCCCAAGTTGTCGATTCATGATGCTTTGGAAGATCCAATACATTATGTCTTATTGCGATATCCTACCAAGTAAGTACGGGACCTTTGATTTAATACTCCAATAAAAATAATTACTGTACAATCTATGAATCGATTCATTCCCACATCATTGCCTTCTGAACTAGATGCAAAGAGTGAATTTAGCTGCTGATTTTGTCTTCACCTTTCTTTCATGATCTGAACATTTGAATGTAAACCTTTTGTTTGTTATCTTTTTTGGGGAGTTATTTAATTTACTTCATTTGAGTGGAGCAGGAGAAACAAGATATAATTACCTGTGAGGACGTATTGTCCTGCTGTTGTTGCCAAACCACGGTTACCAAAAAAAACACTACACTTTTGTAATTTCTGTTTTGAAATGCACATTCTTGAACATGGTATGGTTTTGGTCCAAATCAGTGAATTTAGTTATCTGGACATTTTACCCCACTTAGTTTCTTGATGTCATGTTAAAATCTTGGATTAGGTCTTCAAAAAATAAAAAATTTGGAGTAGAGTTTCGGCAAAAGGTCGAAACAGGGGAAAATACTTTCTTCAATGTGTTTCAACAACCGTAGTTGTTTTGAAGTCTTATTGTTAATCATATACACTCACATATAGAAGTATCCCAATAAATTCCTGCAGTGTTGTGATGTTGTCTGTGTAAGTGTACTATATTATCTCACATCCTAGAGCCTGGGGTATGCTACATTCCACTTCCTTATCAACGTGAATCCATCTAGGTTATCATCAGGTCTGGCTTGATTGGTATGAAGGATTTATCCATGTTCTCAGAGAATAAAAGCATGGAAACACGGTCGTTATAGTTCTGAAGTTAATCACATTTTGGATTCTTTTGCTGCCATAATTTCATTAAGTAATCCCTAGGCAATTCTCAAAACTATGGATTAAGAATGTGAGAGAACATTTATATATGTACATACTGACACTGAACTTTTTTTCTTTTCATTATGTGCATCAGTTCTAAGTTCTAACTATTGGTATGATTCATGAACGTACTTTCAGATGGAACGTAGAATCTGCAAAGTTGCATCTTTTCTTTTTTTTTGAAGTCAAAAGGTTCTTCTTACTTTGTACATGAGTTGTAACATAATCATTAGGTTGTTGATTGTTCCCCATGTACCTAGCCACTACAAGGCAAAATTGTAGTAGTTTGCAAATTTTGCTAGCATGTTAACTGATCTCCTTGAAGAGTGTTTGCTTATGTGATGAAAATGTCCAGGGGCTTCTACAATGAATATTGGTGATTCCCATAGATCAGGGCAATGTCATTGTTTTTCTCTTCTGCCACTAATTCTTAAATGATGAGATCTGCTGATGTATTGAGTACTTTTATAAATTAGGGATGGAGCGGAAGACAAGAGGAGGTTTTCTGTTGTAACTACAAAATTTTTCTTCAGTGCTTTGGGTTGTTTGATGCTGGCAACTTTAGTTTACACTCTATTGACAGATGGCTCTCCATTTCGCGGAGAGCTCTTCACACCGTAAGTTATTATTCCTCTGACTCTAGATCCAGTAATGAAGAGGTCGCTAGACTCTTGTCCTGTTTCCTCGTTCCAGTTTTTTTTCTGTAAATCTGCTGTATTTGAAGTTTATTTTTATGTTAGTAGTATGAAAAGTATGAATATTATTAACTCGTACTGTCCATAATAAAATTAAAAACCTGGTAGTGATGTTAGAGTTAGGGATGAGCATTCCGAAGACATGAGTTATTGCAGGGTGACAGGAGGGGGCCCAGTTTAGTTTTCAAGTTCTATCTGTTTTTGGAAGACAAAATTGTAGTTAAAATGGTGATATTGCTAAACGTCTTGCATATTGCTTCCCTCTCCCCTTTTTCTTCGATGATACTCATCCTCTATATTGAGGTGGAAATGGATGGTCCTATTGAACTGTGTAATAGTTGTAATAAATATGACCCTTGGAATCCTTGGAACCTGCAATTCATTCCCTATACTGTGAGGAAGTATGCATAAAAGTCACATAGTTGAGATATTTGGTCTGTTTCAATCAATTTGTTTTAAGGTGTCAATCATGATGATCAATAGCCACTAGAAAAGCAAGCTAGCAAGGAGGCTAAGAAAGCCGTTAGGGAGGCTAAGTTGAAAGCCTATGAGAATTTCTACAATAGACTCGATAGTAAAGATGGAGAAAAGATTATTTATAAACTTGCTAAGTCGCGAGAAAGGAGAACTAGAGACGTTTCTCAAGTTAAGTGTATAAAAGATATTGATTCGGTGGTGTTGGTAAAAGACGAGGCGATCAGGGATAGATGGAAGTCGTATTTCGAGAAGTTGTTAAATGAGAAACATGAAGGAGGCTTTGGTGGGGAGGAAGTGTATGTACTTTGTGAGAACATAGAATATGAATTCTATCGGAGAATACAAAAGTTCGAAGTGGTTAAAGCTTTGAAAAGGATGAAACCGGGTAAGGCCTTAGGACCAGATGGTATACCTATTGAAGTGTGGAAAAGTCTAGGTGACCTGGGGGTGACTTGGTTGACGAAATTGTTTAACAAGATTATTATGACTAGGAAGATGCCCGACGAATGGAGAAGGAGCACGCTAGTACCTTTCTATAAGAATAAAGGGGATATTCAAAGCTGCAACAACTATAGAGGTATTAAATTGATGAGTCACACGATGAAGTTGTGGGAGAGAGTTATTGAGCATCGCTTGAGGATGGTGACTACGGTGTCAGAGAAACAGTTTGGGTTCATGCCTGGGAGATCAACCATGGAAGCTATCTACCTATTAAGGAGAATGGTAGAAAAGTACAGAGCAAAGAAGAATGATCTTCATATGGTTTTCATAGACTTAGAAAAGGCATATGATAGGGTGCCTCATTTGGTGGGTTTTGGAGAGAAAGGGAGTGACCAAAGGGTATATCGAGGTGATTAGAGACATGTATGATGGTGCCGTCACTACCATTCGATCACCAGTAGGGGAAACGAGTGAATTTCCAATCACTGTCGGATTGCATCAAGGGTCAGCCTTGAGCCCGTACCTCTTTGCCTTAGTTATGGATGAATTGACCAGACAATTTCAGGAGGATATCCCTTGGTGTATGATGTTTGCAGATGACATTATCCTCGTAGATGAAACCGCTAGAGGTGTTAATACAAAACTAGAAATTTGGAGGGAAGCATTGGAGTCAAAGGGTTTTCGAATAAGTAGGAGTAAAACTGAGTATATGGTGTGCGAGTTTAGTGGCACTAGCAGTGCGCTCGAAGAAAGAGTGATGATCCAAGACCAGGAGATACCTAAGAGTGATCATTTTAGGTACTTAGGCTCAATTATTAGTAGTGATGGAGAGATTGCCGATGATGTGACCCATAGGATCCAAGTGGGGTGGCTCAAGTGGAGGAGCGCGCGCTACTGGTGTACTTTGTGACAAGAGGGTACCCACAAAATTGAAGGAAAAATTCTATGGAACTGCCATCAGACCAGCGATGCTTTATGGGACAGAGTGTTGGCCTATTAAGAGACAACAGGTGAACAAGATGAATGTAGCGGAAATGAGAATGTTGAGGTGGATGTGTGGTAAGACTAGGCGAGACAGGGTTAGAAATGAAACGGTTCGTGAGATAGTAGGTGTAGCACCTATAGAAGAGAAGTTGAGGGAGAATAGGCTAAGGTGGTTTGGGCATGTCTACCGTAGACCAGGAGATGCAATAGTAAAGAGAGCGGATAGGATAGTTTTGGGTAGCAATGCTACGGGGAGGGGTAGACCTAAATTGACATTAGATGCTGTGGTGCGCAAAGATTTGAGTATAATAGGTTTGTGCGAACAAGGGGCCCTCGACAGAGCTCAATGGAGAAACGGATTCATGTAGCCGACCCCAAGTGATTGGGACATAAGGCTCGGATTGGTTTGGTTTGGTTATAATGTTTCTCGTAACACGGAAGTAAAAGAAGAAAAAACAACCTAAGAGTTTGCCTACGTAAGCTATTACCAATCTCAGGGCCCTTCATATTCTTTTGTTTTAACGTCGATAAATTTTAGTCAGAGTAGCCCAATGGCACTTACAGGATTCCATAAAAAGACAATGGCCAAAGCCTATACAGCCAATCTAATTCACAGAATAACGCAATTAAAAGAATAGACTGAGTTACGATGCCTTCACTTAGACGCGGGCATCATGCTCTATTAACACCCTGCAATACAGATCAAAATGAAAGAAGCAAAATAATTAGGGAAAAGCTTCTCACAGAAGAAGAGTAGAACCTCACTGGGGGAGGGGGTGAGCTGTCAGATCTACTTTCCTCCCCGTTGCCGCCTCAAAATTTGCTCTGAAAAACCTTAGCGAGGAGAGAGAGAGGGAGGGAGAGAGTGGGCCTTACATGTCCCACTATTGCCATATCCGCCTCTAGCACCCTCTCAGTTTACTATGGAGCAATCATAATGGACAACATATTGACTTATTGATCGACCCCCATATTTGCCAGAGGATAAGCAACCTTGTTACCTTCCTTGAGGGTATGCATGATGGTGAAGAAACTCTTGATTAGTAGAGCTCTACTGTCCTCAATAAGATTTCTGTGGCGTGAGTTGGTTGGGGTTCCTTCTCTTATACTCCATACTGCACAGCCACCTCTGAATCGGTTTTGGCTTCCACATCCTTCAAGTCTTGAGCCACACTGTATTCCAGCCCCTTCATCAGTGTCGGAGCTACGCCTCCATGCTTGAGCAGTGCAGAGTTCTACCATAGAAGCTAGCTACCCATCTGCCTCTATCATCTACTGTTGGATTGTTTGTTAGAATGACAAGCTTCCACTATTTCTTCAACATATTCATGTATGCTTTTGGTATTTAAGTATATCATGGTCTAGATTCTCAAAGACCTTACTACGTGTAGTTTTCCTTATAGACCAAACAACAACAGCAAAAGTAGGTTATGCAATGGGAGAAGGTGATTTAAGTACTCACTCAGCCAATGAACGTGATCCTCATACTGATACAGCCTTGGAACCTGCAACCAGGAAAAGGTAGACCATATGATCTGGTTCCCAGAGCAAATTGCTAAGTAGGTGGGTTACATTCTCCATATCAACACGACATCTAGGGCTTGTAGCATCAGTGTCTATGAAGCATGGGTACTTCTAAAACCCCAGCGTGCTCGTACCCATAACGTACTGGGTACCACTATACCGGTACTTTCTATGGTACTTCTAAATCCATACCGGGTACACAAAACACGAACCGAAATATTTTCTCTTTGACTTTTGTCGTACCCCAGAAGTACCCCACTATATATCAAGCCGTACCCAACACAAATATGAAACTAAGTTGATAAGACTTCTTTTTCCTATGCTTAGAAATGTATAAAAACAATTTTGGCCTATAGGTTCTTCAGTATAATAACAATTTTGGCCTATAGGTTCTCCAGTATAATGGAGTTAAACCATAATTTGCTCCTTCAGTTTGGCGTTAACCTATTATTGACCCAAGTGGCTATTTCTTTTATTTGACTTGTAATTATTACGTGTAATACGTTGCTCTAAATTTTGAAAATACATTTGTTATAATCGTTCCCTAGCCCTACCTGTCCCTTACATTTTTCGGGTTTTGCTGTATTGACGTACCCATACTCATACCCATTCACGTGCCAAATAAAAAACAAAAACCTTACCATGCAAACAGGCCCATACAAACCCCTTATGAGCCGTGGAAGTTTATGTTACCAGAACCCCTTAAGATTTTGTGCAAACAGGTCCAGTTGTGTTTATCATCATTCTGAGTCATGACCTGGTAAGTGGATTTTACGAAGAACCAACCTACTGTTAAAGGTCCAAGTAAACATGTCCTGATCCTTCGTTCAATGGGGTGTAAGTTTTTCCTGTCTGCAGTCCTTATTTAGCTGCTATTTGAAAACACCGTTTTGCAAAACTGTAGATTTCAGATCCTGATTTTGGGAACAAAACAATTCTCCGTCTTCAGGTCGTATTCAGTTTCTAGCAGCACTAGGTTTCATTTTTGACAACTCAGAAACATCTTTTTGATTGTTGCCTAAAGTAGGTTTTGAAACATTCTTCCTGTTACAAGTTTCAAAACATCAATAAAGTTTTCTGTATTTTTTACAACTTGAGCGCACAATAGAAAGCAAAAGCTGCAAAACGATAGCGGACAGACTATTTTGGAAAATTGAATCACATTTCTCTCTCAGATCTCTCTTCTTACATGTCTGCACTTTGCTAGAAAATGATTGAGCCACCTAAGTTGCCTGGTGGGATCTTATGTTGACCCCTTTAGGCTATAGTGGCCACTTATCCGACTTCTTAATCTAACTGAAAGCATCTCCCTTGCTCTCTTTCCTTTTTCATATACTGAAAGGTCCACTTATATGTTTGATGCGTCCCTTTCAATTGCTTTTGCCAATTTCACAAGAAATGAGGCTAGAAGCTCAGGCATCCACATTTCTATGCACGTGCTAGATGCCTTCAAATTCTAGATGTGCTTTCTGCTTATGAACCATGTGAATCTCAGAGTACTATGTTTGCAGGTGGATGACGGCAACACTTATTGATTTCTATATCAATGTGGTGGCTCTATCGGTAGGTCTCAATTCACGATTACTTCATCCTTCCAGCTCTATTGCTACTTTAAAATTAACCTATTATTGACTTTTTTTAATCTGAAGCGGAATCAACAGCAAGACAACTGCAATGAAATCGAAATGACTTTCTTAAATAAATTTCGAATGGTCTTAGTTTCCGAGGATAGGCTGTTAGTTTGATATGGCCTTTGCCCTGCTTTTTGTAAGTATTTCCAAGAAGCAGGACAGCAATAAGTTCTCTTAGAAATATCTTTGCAAGTTTATCTAAATCAGTGCAGTACATTTGTTGAACATATTGTGTTGCATAGATACTTTGATGACCAATTGCATCCATGTGCCATGACATCGGAAGATTCATGAAGTCAACACAAAAAGAAAAACCTATGTTCAATCTCTGTAAATCTGTAGCATTAGATTCAAGTATTCATGTTTTTTTTTGTGTGGATATATTCGACCTTTATGAGGAGCCAGCGAGAGGTGTATTTGTCCTCTCCTTTATCCTCCTAAGACGTGTCTGAATTTATTTATTTATATACGTTATTTTGTTGCTTTTGCATGCTTTATCAGGTTTGCTTTGCATGCTTTATCAGGTTTGGGTGGCGTACAAAGAATCAAGTTGGTTAAATGCTTTCATTTGGATTGTTTTATTGATATGCTTCGGCAGGTAATCCTCCTCTCATGGTTTTGCTATGATCCCATATTTATTTATTTATTTTGGTAACTTAACCATTTCATAGCATGCAAACAAATCCAAACATAAGGCATAGCCTTTACAAGCAATCAGGCCAATCTAGGCCAAAGCAAAGTAAAAAAGCAAACAATGCTACAAGAAACACCCAGCTATCCATGACAGCAACAAGACACAACTTCTAGGCAAGACTAACTCAAAGCCAGAATACTGGGATTCACATTTCATCTCCTGTCCAGCAGCCTATTCTCATTATTGGGCTTGATCTTCCTCCAAGAACACACACAAGCTCTGACTTCATCTGCAATGACAATGATCTTCCTCCAAGAACACACACAAGCTCTGACTTCATCTGCAATGACAATGAGTCCTCTTGCTATTGCTAAACTGTTGGTCCATAGTCATATGACTCATGAAATGAGAGCTTCTAGAGTCCTCTTTTGTAGGACACACAGTAGTTGGCTAAAGATATACTCCGTAGTATCTTAAAAAGGAAATCTGGCGTACATTCCTAACGTGCACAAGCAAAGAGAGAGATCATTATTTAGTTGTTTTCTAACTGGACTAGGAATTTGGGTACCTCCCGTCTCTACACAGCATCACATAGTATTCCTTGCAATGGTTTTGAGTTTAGGCTCCGTTAGTACTGATCATTTTCAAATTACTTTTTTCAGCATCACAACATGCACCTATATTGTCCGACAGCTATTCCATCTCTTATCTCAAGATCCTGTTTATCTCGTTCTCCTAAAAAGCAGCAACAGGCAAGTCTAAAACAGTTGGAAGTTTTTCAGTATAGCATCCATAAGTAACAACATTTGAGGATGAGAATATGGTTTTCAATAAGATGGCATGCAACTAAATTTAATGGTTCACTCTATTTCAGAGTGCTTGATTTATCTGTAAGGTGTAAAGAAACATGTTTGAAAGTGAAAGCGTCATTCGGGTGTCTATAGCTTTCATTTCAACTTTCAATACTCAAGTACATTAATACATCCAAAAATTCACCGATGGAAATTTGCAGGCCGTGTTATTTATTTTCTTCTCGTAAATTCCAGTAGCAGTTTTTAGATATAACTAAAGTGGCGGTGATATCTTGATTATGGTCTCTGTTAGGCTTTGATTATGTCTCTCAGTGATTGTATTCGCAATGCTAGTATGCGATGGTGCAAAAGTTAACCGGCCCCCGAAGGATTATTGATTGAATATTCTAAGTTGCTTGTGGAAATACCAGTTTGTCTAGAATCACCCTTTTTTCGCGTAATAACGGATGAAATCTTTTTTTGAACAGTAACATATGAAATCGATATATTGGTTTGTCAGCATTCCTCTTTTTGGGGATAGAAATTGATTCCCGGGATGTGTTTTACCAACTTCAATCTTTAAGAGTTCTCTGTAATTGATTTTGATTTGGCAGAATAAACTTTTGATTGAACGCAATGGAAAGGATGCGTGACAATGGTGGTTTTTTTGGAGGTCCAAAGGCAGTCATTGTCATTAAAGGTAGATCCAAAGATCAAATTACGCCACAATGGTGGTTTGGTGACAAGAAAGTTGAAGATGATATTTTGGCAGAGTAATGCGTAATTTTAAGTTTCTCTTCTTTTCATTTTTTCTCTTCTTTTATTTTCCTTTTGTTTCCCAAAATCATAAGATCGCGAATGGCCTTTACCTTCCAATTGCTTTTTGGTCAAATAGATGTTCATCTATATTGTTGGACTAGTGATTGTGCTCGTGCCTGAAGACACTTATTGCCAAAATCCGTCAAAAACCATTACTAACAATACAGTTTAATTGAACAATGCTCCCATCAGGTATAACAATACAGGGGAGTATCTCAAACAGTACCCCAAGGAATATTCATTTTCCTCCCATCTCAACCCTTCATTTTTACAAATCCAAGGGTCTAAAAATACGATGATCCAAACCACGCTAACATGAAAATCACTTTGAACACTTAGAAATATTGTCGAACCGTCATTGAAACAAAATCTAATGATGTGACATAAAAAGCACATCAAAATAGAGTCAAAACCATTAAGGTAACCCACAATGGTTGTGTTTTTCAAAAGAGCACTTGTCTCCATCACCCTTAATCTTTCTTGAAGTTTTCTCTTCATCACCCTCCAAAAAGTCTTTGTACAAATACATATGTACTTCATCCGAAGTGCGTCATTAGGAACATGCAGAACCACCAAAGGACATTCAAAAACCCAAAGGAAAGATAACTTATTGCCGATGATGATACTATGATAGTGTGTGGCCTGCGATCCTTGATCCCCGTTCCTCCGCTGGTGGTTTGATGGTTGTGGAGCCTTCTTCTCCTAGCCTGCACAGGGAGAAGAGCGTTTGAGAGTTTGAGAGTCTTGTTTGTGTGTGGTTTAATAGTTGTTGGGGATTTGGCCAAAGTGTCGGCCCCTGGGCCAAAGAGCGTTTGAGAGTCTTGTTTGTGTGTGGTTGGTTTGCTCGCCAAAGTGCGAGTGTAACCTATCGGTGGCCGACCATAGCGTCTTGCCAATCCGAGCCGAGACCTAAGTTCCATCAGTGATGTGTGTTTTAGGTTCGGCGGACCATATGTCCTGTTGCTTGCTTCTTTGGGCGGTAATAGTGGCCGAAGCAAGTGGCTTTTTTAGGAGCCGTTTGTGGGTGTGACCAAAGTCATCGTTTGTGTTCGGCAGAATTGCCGAGATTGAATTATGTGAAGAAGCCGAAAAATAGAACAGTACTTAATAATACTTAAAAGAATGTAATTGCAAAACCTAGTCTTTTCATTTTGAAGAACTCTGGAGTATAGGTGAAGTAGAAGATAATAAAAACTGTGGGTCAGAGCCCTTCTTTAAAATAAAAAGAACATAGATAAACAGGCCGAAGCCAGACACAACTGAAAATTTTGGCAACACAAGGGTTGGCCGGGGATAGTGTTTAGCCGAGCAAGTTGTGGAGGAATGTTCACATGTATACTCTCTTGAGGTTTTGTGCATTCCATGGGTTGGTAAGCACTTTCCCTTTCATGTCTTCAAGGATGTAAGCCCCTTCACCAGCAATTTTGACGATGCGAAAAGGCCCTTCCCAGTTAGGCATGAATTTTGTCTTCTTACTTGCTTGTACGACCTTTCGCCAAACCAAATCGTCAGGCTTGAACTTCTTGATTCGAACACTCCTGTTGTATCCCTTGGCGACTTGCTGTTGATACTCGGCGAGCTTCAGCCGAGCGTTGTCGCGTTTCTCTTCGGCTAGAATTAATTCTTGTTCCACGGCTTCGTCGTTTGTTTTTGGGTCGAAGGTTTCTGTTCGGAGGGTGGGGAACTTGGATTCTAGTAGGATGACGGCCTCCATGCCGAACGCCATTGAGAAGGGAGTTTGGCCGGTAGAGCGACGTGGTGTGGAGCGGTAAGCCCATAAAATTCTTGGGAGTTCTTCTGCCCATTTGCCTCTTTTTGAGTTCAGCCGACGTTTTATCCCGGCGCAGACTGTCTTGTTTGTGGCCTCGGCTTGGCCATTACCTTGAGGGTAAGCTGGGGTTGAGTTAAAAAAGCGTATGCCAAACTCTTCGCAGAGGCTTGTGAGGCCGTTTCCAACAAATTGGGTGCCGTTGTCGGAGACGATGGCGTAAGGTACGCTGAACCTGGTTACAATGTTCCTCCATACAAAACGTCGGATGTCCACCTCGATGATGGTGACAAGGGCTTCGGCTTCCACCCATTTGGAGAAGTAGTCTGTTGCAGTGATTAGGAACTTGAAGCCTCCATGTGCTGTTGGAAGTTTCCCGACGATATCAAGCCCCCATTGTGCGAAGGGCCAAGGACTTGTGATGGGGGAGAGATTTTGAGCGGGTTGCTTTGGAATTGGTGAAAACAGCTGGCACGGTCGGCATTTTCGGACGACTTCTTCACAGTCTTTCTTCATGTTCTTCCAAAAGTATCCTTGACTCATGGCACGTTGGCATAGCGAACGACCGCCAGAGTGGCAGCCGCAGCTTCCTGAGTGAAGTTCATTGAGAATCACGGGGACCTGGGTTGGGTGAACGACGAGTAGATAAGGCCCGGAGATGGATTTTCTGTAGAGTTGACCGCTTTCAGAAAGCCAGTAGTAAGCAACCTTGTTCCTGATGCGAAAAGCGTCTTTCTTGTCGGCAGGAAGGGTGTCATTTCTGAGAAAAGCGACGATCTCGTCCATCCAACTTGGGCCGAGTTCGACATTAAGCACTTCTGGAGTGTTGTCATAACTTGGATGGTCGATACTGCCAAAGTTGATGGTCCTGAATTCGGAGGCTTTGGAAGCTGAGGCGAGGCCAGCGAGTGCGTCCGCGTGCGCGTTGTGTTCGCAGTTGATCTGCTCGATTTTGAAGTGCTTGAAGTGCTTGATGAGTTCGGCCGTAGTAGCTTTGTACTTCATCATTCTGGGGTCCCGAGCTTCGTAGTCCCCTAACACCTGGTTGACGATGAGTTGAGAGTCACAGAAAACAGCCAAGTCTTCAACTTGCATCGCTATTGCGGAGCGTAAGCCAGCAAGGAGTGCTTCGTATTCGGCTTCATTGTTTGTGGCGGGGAAGTCGATGCTGACGGCACTTTCGTGTAAAGTTCCACAAGGGGAGGCCAAGACGACACCTGCTCCGGCTCCGTTGCTGTTAGAGGCTCCATCGACTTGGAGTCGCCAAGTGTCTCCTTGAAAGAGGAGCCAAGGTTTCTCCTGTGCTCCACGTTCGGCCATGGGTTGAGCGGGTGGAGGGGGGTTTAGAGTCTCGGTGTCTTCCGGAGTTAGTTCGGCAATGAAGTCGGCGAGAATCTGCCCTTTTATTGCCGTCCGTGGTTCGAAGCGGATGTCGAAGTTTGCCAATTCGACCGCCCATTTGGATACTCTGTTGGAGAGATCGGCTTTTCGAAAGAGAACTTTGAGAGGGTATTCGGTTAAGACCGTGATTGTATGTGCCTGGAAGTACGGCAGAAGTTTTCTTGCCGCTGATACGAGGGCGAGTGCTAACTTCTCTAGAGGGAGATAGCGCGTTTGGGCGGGTAGGAGCGTTTTGCTTGTCAAATAAACCGGCATGTCGTCGGCTCCCTCTTGCCGAACGAGAGCGGAACTGATGGCGTGAGGTGAGACTGCTAGGTAAAGGTAAAAAGTTTCAAATTCTTTGGGCTTCACCATTAGGGGTGCCGAACTTAGATAGTCTTTGAGCTCGGCCAATGCTTTGTCGCAGTCTGGCGTCCATTCGAAGTTTCGCCGACTCTTACCTTTTAGGGCGTGAAAGAAGGTGTGGCATTTGTCAGATGACTTGCTGATGAAGCGGTTGAGAGCGGCCGCCATTCCTGTGAGCTTTTGAACTTCTCTGATTGTCCGTGGTGGCCGTAGGTCTGCCACCGCCTTGATTTGAGTTGGGTCGGCCTCGATGCCGCGCCTTGTGACCAAATGGCCGAAAAATTTTCCCGCACTGACGCCGAACGCACAATTCTCCGGATTTAGACGGAGTTTGTGGTGTTTGAGGATCTCGAAAACTTCAGCTAGTTCCGTGAGATGGTTGTACTCCTTCTGACTCTTGACGACAAGGTTGTCAATGTATGCTTCCAGGATGTGGCCAATCTGTGCATAGAGTATCTTGAAGATTGCTCTGTTGAAGGTAGCACCTGAGTTTTTGAGGCCGAACGGCATGACTCGGTAGCAAAAAATGCCATGTGGTGTAATGAAGGTTGTTTTCTCCATGTCTTCTGGGTCCATGGCTATCTAGTGATAGCCACGGTAGGCATCCAAGAAACTCAGCCGAGCATGACCTGCTGTTGCGTCGACTAGCTGGTCAATCTTCGGCAGCGGGAACCAGTCCTTTGGACAGGCGTCATTGAGGTTAGTGTAGTCGACGCAAACTCTCCATTTTTCGTTCTTTTTCTTTACAACCACAGTGTTGGAGAGCCAAGTTGGGTACTGCACTTCTTGTATAGCGTTGGTTTCAAGTAGGCGGTTGACCTCTTCGATGACAGCGTCGGCGTGTTCTAGTGCCGAGCGTCGAGCTTTTTGTACCACCGGTTTTGAGTCTTTTTTAATGTTGAGGGAGTGGCAAATGAAGTTGGGATCCACCCCTGGCATCTCCTCTGGGGTCCAAGCAAAGACTTCTAGATTGTCTTTAAGGAACTGGAACATCTCTTCTCGCTCGGCGTCGCTTAGTGAAGAGCCGAGTAAGAAAATGCGTGATCCGTCCTCGTTGATGGGCATTTTCACTAAGTCCTCTTCTGCTTTGTCTTTGGCTTTCTGGCCGACGTCTTCTATGATGGTCATGTCAGGGACTTCAACCCATTGCACTTGTTTGGACTTGGTAGAATTGTGGACGGCAGAGACGTAGCATTTTTTGGAGGCTACTTGGTCACCTCGCAAATCTTCCTATCTTCCTGTGGCGCCGATGAAGCGGACGACCTGTTGATAGGTGGAAGCAATGGCTTGCATTCCGTGGAACCAAGCTCGGCCAAGGATGGCGTTGTATGGGCTCGGCACATTGACGACGATGAATTCGACAGTCAGAGTCTTTGAGCCGACGACGACTGGGAGGAAGATTCGGCCAAGTGACCAGACAGGTGCACCGTTGAAGCCGATGAGGGGTACTTCGGTAGGTTGTAGGGCCGACTCTGGTAGATCCAACTTCTTGAAAAGGTCGTAGTACATGACCTCTGCTGAACTTCCTTGATCGATGAGGATGCGCTTGACGTCGTGAACGCCGATTTGGACGGTGACGACGAGGGCGTCCGAATGCGGAGTTTGAACATGTTCGAGGTCACGCTCGGTAAAGCTTATCGTCCACTTGGGCACTTCTTGTGGTCGTTGACGCTTGGATCCGCAACCGACTGAGAGTATCTGTTTGGATGTTGAGGCGTGATCGATGTCGGCCTTGAGGGCGGTTTCAGATGCCTTCGTCACTGGACCATGGATGACGTGTATCAGCGGGTGCTGTTCGTTGGGGTTGTTATTTGGTTGTCGGGCGGGTGTCTTTGATCGATCGATGTATTGATCGAGGTGACCTTGAGCTGCAAGCTTTTCTAGGAGGGCTTTGTATGGTGCGCAGGCAGTCGTGTATGGTGCGCAGGCAGTCGTGTAGTGGCCGAGTTCGTTGTGGTAAGAGCACTTTTTCCTCGGATTTTGATCCGGTTGACCGGTGTCGGTTCCGAGCTTGCCTGTCGGCCACTCGAACCAAGGATGTCTCATTATCTCTTTCAAAAAATACCATATTGGTTCCTTGAAGTGCGTGGTCTCGGCCACATAGTCGTGTACCTTCGGCGGGCGCTTCTTTCCTTCCTTGATGTTGTGTACCTGCTTCTTGGGCTGTGAGTGCTGGGTGATTACTGGTGCCGGCAGTTGGGGTGCGGCCGAGGTGAAGGGCGCTGTCAAGCTCGGGATTCCCTGGGCTGCCCGGTCCGCATAAAACTCTTCAAGAGCACAGAATCTCTCCACGACGCGCATCAATTCTCCCATGCCGTGGGGTGGGCGGATGGCGAGTTCGTCTAGGATCTTGCTGCCGGTTTCCAGACCATTTTTGAAAGTGCGCGCAGCCCAATATTCATCGATTCCCAGAATTTTATTGAACAGCTGCCAATAACGCTCGGCATATTGTCTGAGAGTTTCGGACGGGAGCTTCCTCATCTGAGATAAGGACTCAGGCTCTTTAGCTGTTTTATTGCTCGTGATGAAGCATGTGTTGAAGGCGCGTTCAAGGTCGGCCAGGTTCCGTATGGATACAGCGGGCAACTTGTTGAACCACTGGAGTCCTAGGGAGCCGAGGCTGGACGGGAACGCCTTACATTTTACTTCATCCTTTAGTGTGCAGAGCTCAATGGTCTGCCGGAAGTGGATTAGGTGAGTGTAAGCTTAGCAGGTCGCCGGGTCGAACTTCGTGAATTTGGGTAGATGAAAAGTGGATTCCGGCGGCGTGTTAATGATGTGGGAGGTGAAGGGAGAGACGCCGAGATCCTTCAGTTGTTTTTCAAATCCTGGGCGCGGCGGTTTGCTGTGCTCGTCCGTCTTTGATCTCTTGGAATCCATTTCCTTGTTCTTCTTTGCTGATGCCTTCTCGGCGTCCCTACGCCGAAGCTTGTCTCGAAGGTCTGTCGTTGTTCGGCGTGGGCCGTCGACGGTTTTGTCCTTGTTACGGCGGATTTTGTTGTCTTCGTTCGCACCCTCGGTGCGTACGCCCTTCCCGTTTCGCCGTGCATGGTGCTCGTCGTCTAGGTTCTCAGGCGGAATGTTCCCTAGACGTTCAGAAACATGGGGTCTGGTCCGTGCGGAATCTCGGCTATGGTGCGAGACCGTTGTGCGAGAGAACTCCGCACGACCAGTCGAGTACGTACTTGTAAATGACTCGGTATCCCTCGTCCTGGTTCGCTCGTGATGGCTTCTAGAACGATGTGTTCCAGATGCGGTGGGTTGCTTGTAGAGGATTATTTCTCTGGTGTCGCCTGGTGCCGGGGTGAAGCCTAGGCGGTCTTTCACGGATCCGCGTTGGCCTCCCTCGTTCTGACGCCCTTGTGGTGGTGGTGGAGGTGGTGTTTGCCTTCCCCTACCCCCGCCTCTGCCAAATCTTGATGCGGCAGGGGTAGCGTCTTGCTGCATACGTTGCTTCATTTGGGCCACCTCCGCCCTTAATGCGGCCAGTTCGTCGTCGCGTTCGTCGTCGCGACGCTATAGTAGACGGATATAGGCCGCCGTCACGTCGTCCGAAACTGGTGAGAGTCCGGATCCAGGGGCGAGGGAGATGGACATGTGCCTTTCGGAGGGTGCTGTGGAGATGACATTTCCACTAGCGTCTTTGGCCCCTGAAATGGCTGCGTCCGCCAGATCTCCGCCCATGGTGAGTGGTTTGGTCGTTGTTTCACGAAGGAGTGAGGGGGTTTGGAGGATGTGAGAGCCGTTTGAATCAGAAGCGATTCACGTCGGGCTCACCAATTGTGTGGCCCGCGATCCTTGATCCCCGTTCCTCCGCTGGTGGTTCGATAGTTGTGGAGCCTTCTTCTCCTAGCCTGCACAGGGAGCGCACGACTAAGACCTGGCCGGGGGTTGTCCCGGCAAGGCCCTCCGGCGAGAGGATAAGTATTGTGCAGAGAGAGGAAGCAGAAGACTGGATAGTGTATAGGTGTAAGTATCAAGTAGCATGTACCTCTTTAGGGTTACCATCACTGGATATTTATAGGGCCTTCTGGCTTGCTCTCCAAGTACGATCGCGTGCCTTCCACGAGCCAAGTGATGTCATGGCGACATCATGAAATAGATCTGGTAACCGTTTTCAGGGCTGAGCTGGCACACCCATGTGCGCCCGTGATCATCTTCTGTTATAACCGCTTCTGCACGTGGGAAGACGTATGACTCAGCAGCCAGCTGACGTCGGCAGCAGCCGTACTCCGCGGGTGGCCGAGCACATGCCTTGCTGAACCTGGCATGTGACCGATGGGGGAGGACACGTTGCAGGGGATCTCGCCGAGGACAACGACCGAGTATGGACTTATCTTCCGCCGAGCCTGTAGCGGGAGATGCGGCGACGAAGGTCGTCGGTGGAGTGCCGAGCACAGGATCGGCATGTGACTTGGGCCGGGTACGGCTCATTCACACGCGGGTACCTAGGTTCGGCCTGCTACAGATAGTAACAGAGTGATGAAAATCTAGTCCCTAACAACGGCCCCCAACCTATTGGACATTGAGCTTTGGTCCTACAGAATACATCAGGAGTTGAGCGAGAGCTTTGCTCATGAAGATGTTGGAGAGATAGCTTTGTGCATGCGTGATATGCTCACCCAATCAACCTAAACCAATAATATGGACTTATGACCCAACAACTCGATCGAGGCTCTTATGGTCTTGAAAATCAATCAATCACATCTGAAATATATAAGCAGAAACAAAATTAGAACTCTTTAAGAACTTATGGGATTGCATGAACATTAACGGTTGACGTTGTGGCAATGAAAAATTTAATAGTGTAATCAACATCTGTTATGATTGCCACCTGGTATGGTATGGTACTAAAAACTTCACAGCAACTGGATCCCGTTTGGGGGGCATCTCTCTCTCTCTCTCTCTGCATGTAGCTAGTTGTTCCAGTTAAGCTCTGCCGCCGTTGTGCTTCGTCTCCTCAACGTGGTCGTTCTGGGGTTTCAAGCATGCTCTAGTGTTGTGTATGTCCGTCGTCGCAGCTGTTGCGGACACCCCCTGTGGCTGGATATGCATGCATGTCTCTTCTTCTCCCCTGTTTGCTCGTCTCCCCATCTCCGATTGCCCCTCCCCGATGAGCATCAGGGATTTCCCCCCCTTTCTTTTGTTCACGGCCGATCGGCTCCCTCCTCCGATCTCCCCTTCCCATGTCTGATCGATTGTTCCTCTTTCATCTCCCCTCTTCGATCGGATCTGGTTTCCCCTCTTCGTTCTCCCCGATCCCCTGTCTGATCTGATCAGCTTTGTGCATGCATGCCTAGTTTTCTTTTGGGTTTGTTTGATCATTTGTTGTAGGTTATGAATACGACAACTTAGGGATTCTGTGAGATGTTTGATTTGTGTGGTTTGGGTTTCTCGCAAAGCCTAACTAATCTGCGTCGGTCGCCATTAAATTCAGCGCGATCCGGCCAGCAGTTTGGTCACTTTTTATGGGCGCGTTTCGGTTTTAACGGTTGCGGTTTTAGTCCTCAATGCACTTAGTTGTAGTTTTTATTTTGTTTCTGTTTTAGCTTAGGTTATGCCTGTTAAGGTTGTATCTCTATATTCTGTTCCTTAGACCTTTATTAGTCTTCGCTTGTCGCTGGCGTTCTTTATCTCGTGGCGATAACACAGTTGTATTTCTCTTGTTATTTGCTATGGATATATGATGTTCTTCTTTGATGTCAAAAAAAAAAATGTAATACACACATAGAAACAGATTTTTTACGTGCATGGGATGGGATTGCACTATGTTCTCTTGAAAGATTTTTCAAATAGAACTCAAGGGCCTATGTCGATTTCCTTACGGACATAATAGCTAAAGTGAATCACGTTAAGGCACTACAAGAAAAAATAGATTTTCCGGCGTTTATAAAACACTAGTAAAAGTAAAATAAACGCAATAAAAGCCTTCCCGGTGTTTTTCCCAATGTTTTTGATAAACGACGCGATTGTCGGCGTCGGGAATACTATTGTAAACACCGGCAAAGTAACCGGTGTTTTATAAACGCCGTTAAAAGTTTTCCAGTGATCGAAGTTGGCATCTTTTACCGGGGTTTGTTATAACGCAGGGAAAGTACCCGGCGTTTATTAAACGCAGGTAAAAGTTTTCCGGTGGCCGGAGTTGGCATCTTTTACCGGGGTTTGTTAAAACACCGGGAAAAGTACCCGGCATTTTTGCCAGCGTTTAACAAACACGGAGAAAAGTTGTCGGCGAGCAAAGCTAATGTCTTTTACCGGGAGTTTTTTAAACGCCGGGGACTTTCCGGCAATTAATAAATGCTTGAAATAGCTTACACAAACGTCGATAATATATTATATATCCGTATCATTTTTTTCACTAAAAAACTGGATTAATTTAGAAACTTTTGCCCTGTTGCACCATTTTTTGCATCCAATTAACCAATCTACAGCATAAAACTTCTCAAACACATTCAACATATAAGCTCTCAAATGTCTCATAACACAACTAATGTCAAAATAGATCCTGCCATAACCCATTGTTGTCTTTGAATATCTCTACTACATTCAACCAAATATTTTTCAAAATACAAAAAATCCACTATAATAGATGAACATAGCTTTCGGTCAAGTACCACCATAGTAAACAAACATCACATTACGTCAACTAGCCACTTGTTTCTACACCGGTCTTTAACTTCGATAAACCTAAAATCAAACAACAACAAAATAAGATAATCAAGGACAGTATTGGAACACTATATTAAGACCAAAATGAACTCAAAAGATCCAAGTCACATCTTTCACTAGAACATATCCTTTATATCCTGCTACAAACTTTGTCCAGAAAATCTCGCTATGGGATTTTGTCATGCCCACAAAAGATGTTACACGATGAGTAAAGCACATATGTTTACATCTAGCTATATATAGACATTCAGCTACACAAAAGAGAAAAAATCTCCAACTCTCATACTTCTTGACCAAGCCAAGAAAATGCAACAGTTGGATCCAAGCGAAATCTCATCCATTCTAACAAATGTCTCTCTACGGGGTAGGGTCCACACCGCTACGATATGTAATATAAGTGTATAATGAAGCAAGGATACGCCAAAACCAGTCACATATAGGTATCGGATACTTACCAGATACGGATACGCACCCGATACGCCCCGATACATATCGAATACGGCAAATAAGTATCCTGCTATAATTAAACTAAAGTTTTAATTTTCGAATACATTTCGGATACGTACGCGAGTGATACATGTGCTAGCTAGTAAAAAAGAGCGCAGTTAACATTCAAAAAGAAAATGATGGTGTCTGTCGTAGATTTCTTTCTTTATAGAGACTAACGTTATGTTGTCATCATACTCCATCTATAAAAATACATACATCCATGATCCATGTACAAGCAATGAATTTTGGAGTGCTAATCGCGAGGGGGAACCTACTAGTCCAACGGCTATGATCTTAATATGATGTAATCGGTAATCCGATACTAAGAAATATTTTGTTGCTAAAGCTCTTTGCAATAAGTAAAACGTTTTAGTCATGTGTTTGTATTGATTTTAATCTACTGAGCTAATAAACTCAGTGGCATGATTATTTTCTTGGAATCTGCACATGTGAAATAACGAAGTCCCAGGCCATCAACAAGTAATTAACCTTATGCTAAGAAAAGAATCTATAAATAACTGGTCAAATCTCTCTCGTTTCATAAAGGAGATAAAACGATAAAAAAATATAAAGTTAACTCAATTAAAAAAATTAGGGCATAAGCCATAAGGGCACAAGTATCAGAATAGAGAAATATTAAACAATCTCATTGTGTTAGCATCCAAAAGGAACAAATTAGATAAACTAATCAACATATTCGGATTTCAGTATCGAAAATCTACATATACATACACGCATACATGCAAACGAGAGAGAGAGAGTATACCAGAACGGATCGATGAAACAAAATTGATTTAGTAAGCCTCTTGTTGCCAACTCCAACTCTGACGCCGGCGCACGTCCTGTAGTTGCAGAGAAAGAGTGAGAGGAAATCGATCAGAATAGATGGAGAGAGGGAGAGAGTGTACGGGATAGAGTAGCGAGAGAGGCATGAGAAATTCTTCACTGACTCCAACGTCGGCGCATGTCCTGCAGTAGCAGAGAAAGAGTGAGAGGAAATCGAGAGAGAGAGAGAGCGTACGGAATAGAGCAGTGGAGAAATCGTCGAGGAGGGAGAGAGGCATCTGAAATCGAACTGATGAGGGAGAGAGGCGTCTGAAATCGAACAGAGGAGGGAGCTAGGGCTTTTGGCTAGGTGAAATCGGCGGGATTGGGAAATTTTGGGTTTGGGGGGAAACGGGGGAATTTTCTTGGGGGGAGGGGCTCCTGAAACGGTGTCGTTTGATGTGAGGTGTTAAAACCCCAACTTCTCCGGGTTTTTTCCAGCTGCCAGCGTGTGATTTTTTTTATCATTCTCGGGGTTTTTGCAAATGTTGGGAATAAAACGCGGGAAAAAAAATGATATTTCTTGTAGTGAGGCCTACGTTGGTTTCTTTCGAGATGGAGGGTGGTTGAAGAGGTGCAATTAAATTTCTTTAAGGTCCCGTTTTATAACAGTGATAGATGGTTGGGATTCGTAAGGAGATGAGATTAGGATTGAGATTGGTAATGAGAAGGGATTGGTGATGAGTATGTTTGTTTGAGATGGGAATAGATGATGAGATTATTAATATCATGTTTCTTTCACATGGGATAGGATTGGATTAATAGTATACATTTCCGTTTTTGCCTTTCACATGGGATATGATTGGTAAGGAGATGAGATTGGTGAAGGCTATTTTTGTATTTGTGCATTAGCAAGGAGGGGATTGGATTGTTTATACCAAGTGGGAAAGACCCTTCTCAATACCTCCTAATACCCACCTTGCTAGTTCTAAGGACTAATAATCCCAACTCATTTTGGGTTACCAAACACAGTAGTAGTAGTCCCATGGAATTGGTAATCCAATCCCAAGTGCTAATATGGTTATCAAACGGGGCCTAAGGGTATTAGTCTGAGAAGAAAATATTGAATAAATTCACTACATGGATTCACCTAGATTCTTTATGACATGTAGAAGAAAGGGTATGTGACAAAAGAATTCTATCATGAAGGATCAAGTTAGTCACTCTTAAATGCAGAATTCAAAGGATTTTTATGTTGGAAACACAGTCCTCCTTGCATCTAGTTGGGTGGATTTAGCCGGCAAGACAATTCGTTAACACAATGCGGACTGCCTGGTTGACGTCTAAGGCCTTTGGGCCATTAATTTTGAGGATGAATGCCATCAGATGGTTATGAGGTTTTGCGGTAACTATGGGGAATGCATAATTGTGTTCAAATAAGCTCTTTCCCTAACTTGATAATTCTATTCCTAGTTATTATTAGTTAAGATACAGTCACGCTAAACAAAAATCAGCCTAAAAAACTAATTTACTGGCACGTGTAGAGCATATATCATCAAGACATCAACGAATTTGCTTCCTCAAGTGTGCACCAGCGGCAATGTAGTTAAAAAAGAAAAAAAGAAAAAAAAAGTGTAGACACTCATATGGATTCTGGTTGGAAGGAGAGCTGTATCGAGAAATCATACTGATTGAAGCAATGTGGGCGAAGTTCAGTTTGTAAAAAAGGGAAAATGGAGAAAGGAACAATGGCAAAATATAGCTGATTGTAATAGTTTTTGCAACCTATAACTGACTATCATCCATGCCTTGTGGATACACATGAAATCAGGTCCATAAGAGAAATATTGGTGGGGTATTATATTGGAGAGGGAGATGAAAATCGGGCTTTTGGGTTTATATAGTGGGACGAGAGAGAGAGAGTGTCAAGAACAAAAATTTTCAAGATGTACCAGTACTTGGGTTATGGGTGATGCCGATAGCAAACTCTAGTTATATGCTTCTAATCAACTGGTACCGATACCCATAGTACGGTTGGTACCGGTACCTTCTGGGCAGATTTCATACATCTTTTTCTCTTCCACTATTTTAACCCCTGATCACTTCTTCTCCCCCCCCCCCCCCCCCCCCCCCCCCCCCCCCCCAACACATTTCCCAACCCTTCGAACAACCGGTTTTCTAAGTTTGATCAATAAACAAGACTCAGACTACGGTTCAAAACAAGAAAAAGGGAGACTCATAGGTTTAATCATACAAAAATGCCTTGTATCATTTTCTACGTACGCAAACAACTCCAATATGATGCATGAAAGATATTTACACTACTCAAGCATGAACAAAAAGGTATTATGTACATAATTGCGGGAAATGCGAACAAAAAGCATGAGATGTTGCAATTTTGAGTCTCAGTGGTGCACATCACTTGACATGGATTCAAATACACAACCGAAATTTGACGGGGTGCTGGTCTGTAGTTTCTGGACCAAAAATATAATTTATAAAACTGGGAGTGAACTACTACTCCATAAAATAGCGATTAAGACCGAGATCGTTCACGAGGAGTAAAAAGCTAAGTTACGGTACTTTCAATTAATTTATAATTTAATTCAAAAAGCAAACAGAAAGATTTGTGATTGTGATTTGAGTAAACTAAAACTAAACTAGAAAGCAGATTAAAGGATTTGGAAACAAATGAGAGAAGGGACTAAGGTTTCCGATTCAGTCTCCCCTTGTAACGCAATTGTTCCGAAACCTAGGGTTCATATTCAACATTCAGCCAGACTACCGTAGGGTAGCAATTCCTATCGATATATAATCCCCAAAAATATAATCGAGATTCGTACTCCGTATAGGCTATCTCAATACGACACGGATTGTCTCACTGGATTTAACCAACGGTACGACCCGTCTCACGTCGTATAGCCTATCTCAAAACATTATAAACCATTGCATGACATTGCTTGAAACCATGGATACAAACATGTTCGAATATTGGAAGAATATAAAAACTCTCACAAAAAGTTATGAATCGATCAAGTCATATAATCAAGTTGAATGTGTAACCTTAGAAATCTAACAACTACACTACTTGGAGAGACATTCTTGTTACCCTAGCCGAGTAGATTAGTCGTGCATGGAGGGGAGGATCACCGTGTACGATTAAACTCCATTCAGTGGTCTCTGTTTCTGCGTTTGAGAAGCTGTGATGCCGCTTCTCTCGTTCTCAGTTTCTGCGTTAGAAAAAGTGTGCCTCAAACTAAACCCTTGCCTCCTTATATATTTGCTGTGTAAACCTTTTCTTTTTTTTCTTTCAAAGAGAAAATTTTTAGTGCCGGGTACCACGTGGTGCCGCTCGGCACATCCGAGCTGTTCAATGCGATTTTGGATGGCTCGTATTTGGAAAGAGAAAAAGGAGAGAGAAAGAGGAGGGGTGAGAGGGGAGAGAAGGTTTCAATCTTAGCCATCCAAAAGTGCATCGGACGGCTCAAGAGTGCCGAGCGGACACCACATGGGATATACCCGCTCGGCACTGAAAAGATTTCTCCTTTTCAAAGGCCAATTCCAATTGGTCCATTTATTATTCTTGGGCCCACTTGCATTCCCGACTTCCTCAGGCCACAAGCCACGTTCAAGTATTTATGCTGCCAATTTGCATTGTAGCTAGGAATTTGATCCAGTGCTTCCCTCTTTCGTTGATCTAGTATACATTCGGTCCTATATCTTCATTAATTTCAGCGGCACCGGTTTTGCGTTGACACCGAGTAAAATATTATTTTGTGTTTTAGCTCCAAACGTTATCCATCGGCTCAGAGAGTCTTGAAACATAATTAACAAGTATCAAACCCTAAGTAGCACACTAAATGGACATAACAAGCCTAAGTTAGGGGGCGTAAATAGGCATATTTACGCCCCTATCACATCCCCCAAGTTACACTTTGCTAGTCCCTAGCAAAGAAAGGAAAAACAAATAAAATAAAGCAACTAAGGGATAGATCTTTTAAACCCCTGGGTGGCTTCGGTAGGACGAGTGAAGTTTCGTGAGGGTTTTTAACAGTGATCACCCACAAAACACCGCGGATTCCTTTACTTGGAACCCAAAAACCTGCAATGTGACTCATTGATACGCCAATGCCAAGAATATAGCATATGCGAAAATAGTTCTAGAGGCTATCAAAACATAGAAATAAATCATGGCACCCAAACTTAGTGCGCGTGAGAAAAGACCTCGACCACAAGTGAACTACAACCAAGAACTCTCTCCGGATCGAGCCTCGACTTCAATTCTCACTGTGTCATGCACTCAACAAAAGAAAACACTCGTAACAGGGTGCATTCAATAAACTCTCAATGTGTGCAGGCGAAAGTTATGCAATAAAGAACCAAAGTATCCCGCACACTTAGACATGAAAAGAAAGCTTTTTAAAGTAGATACATGATCACATGAAAGGAATGTCAAGCATTAAAAACTGTTTCCATCCATCAATCTACAACCCATTGCCCTAAGATCAAATAGGACTTTTATTCAGTTATGTCGTTGGGTAAGGAAAAGTGCTTCAAAGGTTATAGGATAAATCATAAGCAAGTGTCCGAGTATAGGCCAAAACAACATAGGGCAAGTATAACAATGTGCGTCCTCTTATCATTCTTTTCAACTCTGCCACATCTCTCTTATTTTTCACCCTTAACACAATTCGAAAATGGAGTTCACACGTTTCTTTCTTCAAACAAATGATAGGTGTCTTCCCCTTTTTCATTCAAGTTCCATTTATTCTCTTTCTTTTTTTGAAGTTTTTTTTTTAGCCATGGGAAATCACCTCACAATTCAAGCACATCATTTGTAACTACACCCACTCCCTTCTTCTCAAAGTTTAGCCCTCACATGAACAATCACCATTCTCAAGACACTACATAGATGGTGGAGTTTAACAAGAAAACAGCTTCATGTAAAAGCCTCAAAGTGGCTAACAAGGGGCAAGTGTACGAGAAAGACACAAACCGGCTCAAATAGCAAAGATGGCCTACTATCCTCTTCAAGGGGCAACCCAACCATGCGACTTTCCAATCCCATGCATTAAGTCTCAACACTTGACGACAAAGATAATGAGATCGACAACGATTAAGCTGCTTCTTTTTTCTTTTCTTTTTTTACGACAAACAAAGAGTTTATGTGACACCACTCCAAAAGAAGGTAAGACACTAAAGCTCAAATGGGCATAAGTTTCCACTAATCTAGCCATTGAAAGCACTCAAGTCACAACTCACAAGCAGTCAAGGTCCAAGAAACGTGCAGTGCAAAGATGCTAAGAGCGTATGTCAAGATAAATTCCTATCGCCAAGTTAGCAAAAAGAACTACCATGCAACATAAATATTCAAGTAATCCCACAAATTCTCAGCACAAGCAACCAACAAGTAAACATCGCAACTTCCAAGTCTAAAGTAGAAAGGATCCAATAAGTATTTTTTGAAATTTTCAAAAAAAAAATTTGTTGGATTTTAGGACTCTTAACTGTAAACAAAAAGCAATGCGATCCATCCCCCAACTTAAAACGGCACTGTCCTCAGTGATGGCTCAACCATAGAAAAATAAATGACAAGTCGGAGAAAGAAATGAGTGATATCACCTCACGTAGGAGCAACAAAAGGCAAGGCAAAAGAAAAGGTGGGAGTCATCCCCCAAATTGAAATGTTGAACCTGCAGTTCGTTAGTCCCACAACACAAAATATAAAGAATAAAAGAAATTAAAAGACAAGACACAAAGCGAAGAAAAAGAAAATAATAAAATAATAAAAATGATAACAAAGACCCCCTAAAATAATCCACAAAGACAAAAGCGTATCCACTTTCTTCACGCGAAAGACACGGGTACTACTTTTCTCCCTTGTCAAAGACTGAGGTTCCCTATTTGTTTGAAGGACAATATGTGTAGGATTCAACGATATCTTGAGAAGTGGTGCCATCATCTAATAGGCTATCACTCCCTCTAGGGCTGTTAGATCCTTTACCCACCACTCGACTTATGAAACAATCTCCACCAAGTTGGACAAAAGTCAGATGGTTCAGACAGAATTCGACTTTGATCCCCCTCTTAGACACGACATTACCTTGCTCAATCCCTCTTGAGCCATAAAATGTCTCTTTTCCCAACTTAACACCAAATTGGTCTCCAAACAGCGCTTAAGTACCCTCTCAAGATTATGGAGACAACTCTCGAAAGACTCCCCAAAAACTGAGAAGTCGTCCATGAAGACCTCAAGAAAATTATCCACCATACCAGAGAAATATTGCCATCATGCACCGTTGAAAGGTCGCAGGTGCATTGCACAAACCAAAAGGCATCCACTGATTGGCGAAGGTGCCAAACGAATACGTGAATGTGGTCTTTTCTTGGTCTGCGAGGTTGACGGGCACTTGATTGTAGCCTGAATAGCCATCAAGAAAACAATAGTAACTCTGGCCCGCCAACCGTTCTAGGATTCGATCCACAAATGGAAGTGGAAAGGGATCCTTCCTAGTCATGGAATTCAACTTTCGGTAATCAATGCACACTCGACTCGTCACCCTGTGGTCATGCGAGTGGGGACAGACTCACCCTTCTCATTTTTCACCACGGTGATGCCTGACTTCTTAGGCACCACCTGCGTGGGACTCACCCACTTACTATCAGAGATGGGGTATATGTTACCCGCATCTAACAGTTTCACCACCTCCTTCATCACCACCTCTTTCATGTTGGGATTTAACCTTTATTGCATCTCTCGAGATGGTTTGGCATCTTCCTCACAATTTATACAATGCATGTAAACGGAGGGGTCTATCCCCTTGAGGTCCGCTACCGACCACCTTAAGGCACCCTTGTGACTCTAAAGTACATCAACAAGCTGACTCTCCTGCATGACACTAAGGTCAGACATGATAATCGCTGGAAGAGTGTCCGCAGGCCCTAAAAAGATATACTTGAGATTGGCCGGGAGTGGCTTTAGCTCAAGCTTCAGAGGGGCCTCTATAGAAGGGAGCGCAGGCTCACGTGACAATAGTGGTAATGGTTCAAACTTGGCTTGCCATGTTGGAGGTGCAGAATTGAGCACTGAGTTGACCTCCGCAATGGTTTGCCCTAAGTTGTACTCCTCATGGCCATAATGGGCCAAACACGCCTCTAAAGGGTCCTTGGTGAGAATATAGGGAAGGGCTTCCTCCACAACATCATCTATGACATCGACTGCGAAGCAGTCTTTCACCCGTGGAAGGGTACTTGGAGGAATTGTAAATATTAAGCCTAACATTCATGTTGCGAGAAAACTAGAAATCTGTCCACGTATTACTACTCGTGTATATCTGACTTACATGGTCTCTAAACCATTCTAGAAATTGTTCATTATGTTTTCTCATAAGATCATGCTCACTTAATCGCTGCCTATCAGATTTTAGAACCTGAATGTGTTTCCTGTAGGGATGAAAACCAGTTTAGCACATTACATATGTTACCTTTTTCATTTTTCAATATTAGTAAAGGATTTAGGACACTTACTCCCTAAATGGGGCGACTGAATTTGAATTGGTAAGTACATATCTATGCATCTGTGCCCATGCAATATTATCAAGAAGGAACAGCTTCCCATTTCCTAAGGCACGACCGCCATGTTCACCCTCATAATTACGTATTGGCCGACTTAATTTTGTCTCCACATCATGCAAGTATCGTGTGCAAAAGGTCGTGAATTATTCTGTCAAATAACCTTTCGCAATGGATCCCTCTGGGTGGCTTTTATTGCGCACATATTTCTTCAGTGTAAGCAAATACCTATGACCAAAGCAAAAAAAAACACAGAACAAAGAAACAAAACAAAAACTGAGTGAATAAATAACATGGAAAATGTAGAGGCCTGGAATACTTTGCTTCTACTTTAAAATTTTAATGTGTGTTTGAGATATTTAATGTGGATAATGTTGGGAAAAAGGACTTGGGGTCTATGTATAATGGCAAGGAAATTTTGGGACTTGATGTTATGTACGATAGTTAATGGGTTAGAATGTACATTCATATGTGTATATATATGTGTGATATACCAGTAGGAGAATCAGTTTCCCCTTTCTTCTCACGCCTAACTCTCTCTCTCTCACTCTCTCTCTTGAAATCACACCCCATAACTTGAAACCCACAAGGATCTATACTCCCCCCCCCCCCCCCCCCCCCCCGTGTATTCGTGTCATAGAGCTTATATCTCGTTGGTTGGAGCTCGATAAAGCGTATTTGGTGGATTTTAGCTTTGGAAGGTCTAGGGCTTATTCGGAGTGATTGGGTTTGCTTCAAATCTTCGAGGTAGGGATTTCTCCTCTCTCTCTACATGTCTATGTGATGATTATGTGTTTAATTTCTTTATAATCGCGTTCTTGAACTCGTACCCGGTTGATTTGAGTTTGGAAGGTTTTTAGTTAATTGTGAAGTTTGGAGTTCTAGGGCTTGGCCGACCTCGGGGATGTTGATTCAAAGTTTGATGTAGGGCTTCCTCACTCTCCTTGTAGATTTTTGAGTTGATTTGGTAGATAAAAGTAGTGTAACGCCCCCATTTTCGGGTACGTTAAATAAACATTTTTATTGAATTAAAAGACTAAGAGTCAAGCTCATTATTACAACATGGCTCCTACTAGAGTGTTTTTATTATACAAAGGATGGGAAAACTCTAAGGTTATCTATTGCTCCACTTCTTCCTCCATCCTAGTAAGCTCTTCGGCTCCAAAAGCCTCCAACGTGTACTGCTCTCCCTGTTCGTCTATAAGATCTGACCCATTATACCGGTGTCGCCACCAATATAATAAGTCAGGGTCACCAAAGGTAACACCGTGAGCTTTTAAAGCTCAATAGAATAAACCATACCCACTAACCCTTAACTTATAACAAGAAGCATATAAACAATTACACATGCTCATTCAATAACGTAGCTAGCAATTACGCATCCACATTCGCTATCTTTCTAACGTTGGTGTCATGCCTTTCTGTGTTTCTCCTACGCGACTCATCGTAGACGGTGTCATCAATTTTCCACTTTATTAACACTTCCAAAATCATTTCGAAAATCACATTTTTTTTAACACACCCAACCTCGGTTCCGCAGCGCCGGGTTCCCGAGTATCCTCACAATGGTTCCGCTACGCCGGGTTCCCATTGGCACACACCCAACCTCGATTCCGCCGCGCCGGGTTCTCGAGTATCCTCACAATGGTTCCGCCGCGCCGGGTTCCCATTGGCACACAAAACACACCATACTCCCATAATGACTCCCATTCTTAGTCATTATGTAGTTTCAAAAAATATTTTACGCACGCACACACACCACACAATGGGCAAGTCCGGCCACATTACGGCTTTCAAAAACACACATTGTCTTTAACACACCCTAGGTGTCATGTCTCTAACTCTTCTCGGTTTTTGTGTCTCGTCATCATGCATAGACTCCGCGGCAGGACTTTTCATGTAATCATACTCCCTCCGTTCCTAAATGAGAGTCCCTCTTTGGAATTCTAACTTTTTTAGGGAGCATGCAATCATTATACCTACTTTCCACCATTACCCCTATATTCTACCTATTTTGTACCATTTTAATTCAAATAACAGGGTTACTTTTGAAAAATTATGAAATTTTCACTTCTATTTTTGGAAAGGGACAATCATTTTGGAACATCCCAAAATGGAATAAGGGACTCTCAATTTGGAACAGAGGGAGTAGTAATCTTGAAACTAAACTAGCAAGATCATTCAACTCTATATTAAATAGCATGCTCACTTTATCACATCATCATGCTCAACATTTAATCATCTAAGGTAAAGCATAGTGCCACATGGACGGACACCTTTGGAGTGGTAAACCACTTATGCTTTATCAGCAACAAGTAGACAAGTAATCACATAATCATGCTCGTATTCATTTGAAGATCAAAATATGAATACTTAAAGTTAAACTACGAACATTATCTTTTAAAATTCATTCTACCTTTTCAAAAGTTCGAAACAACATATGTTTATTGAAATTCTACGTATACTTAGAATTTAGGGGTAAGATCCATCCACATAAATACATGAATATCTATACTTAGGATTTGAGTGTATGGAATAGTCTACCGTTCTTCTTGGCGGTAGTGACGACTATGGAAGGAAGATGGTACGTCGGCGGTCGGACGGAGTAACTTCTTAAGGATGGCTTCCGGTAGCTTCGAAAGAGAAAGGTTTCTCTCGAAACTAAATCTTGACTAATACTACTAAAACTTTTGGATCGATAGGGTGGTGGAGTGGCGGTTTAGTGGCGGCCTTGGATGAGTTTCTTGAAGAACTTGGGAAGAACTTCAAGAACAAGCAAGAACACCAAGAACAAGCAAGAATGCTAAGCTTTCTAGAGAGAGAAGTTGTAGAATGAAGGTGTGAGTTGAAATGGGAAGGAATGGTTGCTATTTATAGCCAAGAGTTGGATTATTATCCAAGAGGTAAATTTTCCCCTAACATTTGTTGTCCAAAGGTTCATAAAATGACTAGATTTGATGGTACTTGGATGAGGTAGGATGATGGCCAAAGGACTATGACTAGGTTCAAGAGTACACATGCACACATGCACACATCACACAATCTCTCTCTCCCTCTCTCCCGGCCTCTCTCTCTCTCTTTGGTACAATGTATAAGTACATAGGTGGAAAGGTTACAAGATTTTCCTTCCAATCTAGGACAAATCTAGGTTATTCTATTGGGGTTTTGGTCTAGTCTAGTACTTAGAAGATTGGATTGGATAGAAAGAGTAAGAAAACCCTAGATTTGGTGGTACAAGATGATGTGGGAAGATTGGCCAAGGACTATGACTAGGTTTGGAAGAGTACAAGTGCACACATCACTCCCTCTCTCTCCCTCTCTCATCCGGCCTCTCTCTCTCTCTCTCACTCTCTCGGCCTCTCTCTCTCTCTCTCCTCTCTTAGCACAATGTACACATAAGCATGAAAGGACAATGGTTGGTGTTTGACTAGGAAGAGTATAAGATTGTGTTGTAAGTCAATCTTGTACTCCTAAATCTATCTCATATTCTCCATATCTCTCTTCTTTCATAAGTACAAGTACTTAAGTATATATATTCTAGGATTTGAAAGAAGGAAATCCAAGACTAGTGTACCTTAATCTCATTCTCTCTCCTATCTCTCTCTCTCTCTCCTCTCTCTCTCCCTTGATTAGTATATGTATAATATATGGATGACTAACTACAAAGGACAAGGTACTATATGATCTTATCCTAGATTTCTAAGTCAAAATTCCTAATAGAATAAGTCTAAATGCCACATGTGGTACTTTTAAACCATATTCTAGGACTTAGAATCTTAGGATGACATATACATATCTAATACTTTAAGTAAATAGGTACATATCATATCTAGTATGCAATTAACTAAATAAAACCTAGTACTATGGCTTGACTAGTCTTTATTGACCAATGGACCAAAGTTCTCCTAACCATTATTATCCAATGGTTAATGGATAGGAAGTACTATGCTTATATAATCTATCTATACAAGTACAATGACTCATGGTGAATCTATTTAAACTAATAGTCCTTGTACTAGGTAGAAAGACTAACCTATTGTCCAATGGGTAACAATTCTCCTAACTTTTATTATCCAATGGATATAGATGGTAAGCACTATACTTGCATATTGTATGTATATAAGTATAATGACTCATGGTAATTCTATTAAACTAATTAGTCTAGTACTTGATGACAAGGCTAAGTTATGGACCAATGGGCGATATTTTCCCTAACTTCTATGGTCCAATGGATAAAAGGGCAAAGTATAGTATTGGATTATTATATATACATCTTCCTATATAATACTATATAAGTGTACCTTGGTCAAATCTAATAAAGTAACTTAGGTGGAAGGCCTATTGTCCAATGTATAAAGATTTCCCTAGCATTTATCGTCCAATGGGTAATAGTCAAAGATGATCTTGGTCCAAAGGGCTCCTTTAGGGTTTGGAAAGGTTCACAAGGTTCAACTAGGGTTGATATTGGTTGTTAGGTCATCTCAATGAATCGGTTAGAAGCTAACTAGGCTTGCTAAGTAGGATTTCTAGTCAAGAAATACGATTCTACGACTTCTCAATATGCTAGACGCTTGTCTTTAGAAAATGACCTTATTGCTGGAGTGAAGAATCTAATCATGACGGATTACTAATAACGACTCAAGGTCTTAGGAGGAATTTAGAAAGGGAATTTCTAGAGTTACTCAAGAATATTAAGGAATTATCGAATAAACAACGAGATTTTTATTTACTGAAAATCAGAGTTGTTACAAGTAGTGTTTGATTGTTGTTTTTGGTCCCCAGTGAAACCCTTGAAAAACAAAGGTCGCGTGCTGAAAACCCAAATTTTTCTTATAATTTCAAACGAGCATAACTTAATCGTTTGGAATCCATTTGGGGCATATTATATATCAAAATTGATGTACGAAAAGTCTATTTTCTAACGGTGGTGGTCTCATAGCCTAATTCTGAACCAATAAGATGTTGTAGCCAAAATAAGATAGGTTCGTTGTACGGTTTCATGTCGACTTTAGGGGTTATATTGTGTTTCAATCTTACGTGTGATTTGGTACAATTCAAAGTCGTCAAGGTAGACATATTTGTATACGTTGGGTATCCCTTTCCCTTAGAATTGTTTGAGTGAGACACGGATGTTCTTAGGTTTGTTTAAGTATTTGAATGATCTGACGAGGCCAGTGGTATGCCATTATGATTGAAGAAATGTTTGTGAACAAATAAAAGATAGGTAATGTGAGATGGTCGATGGTTAGAGTGAAATTAGAAATGGGGATAACCGTATTATATAAAAGACATGTGTAGTATAAAGGAGGATTTATCTTATGAAATGAGAATTTGGATATCTAATGAACAAATGGAATAGAAAACGGATAACAATGGATTAAATGGATGTTACCAATGATGATAACTTGAGAAGTGAATTGTTGATGTGGTGTGTAAGTTATTTGACGCCGTTACATGAGAATGAGCATTAGATCGCTTATTCAACACTTGTAGTACGATAAATGGAATTTGGTAAAATTACTTGGCATGAACTTATGGTGGATAAGTATTGATGGGTGTAAAGTAACAATATAATTGAGACCCCAAAAATTAGGGTTGTTTTCTCATTACGTTAAGTTATACAAGAGTAAAGAAGTAATTACACTCTACACCCTTATTTGCTAATCTAAATACATAAGAGATCAATTATACACTAATTACATATTACACCCATAACTTAACACTCCCCCTCAAGTTGGTGCGAAGATATCTATCAAGCCCAACTTGAACACAATGGGGTGGAAACTCTTGCTACCAAGTCCTTTTGTGAATATATCAACTAATTGATCTTCATATCTCATAAAAGGCATACATATCAAACCCTCACTCAACTTCTCCTTGATTAAGTGTCTGTCAATCTCTACATGCTTCATTCTGTCATGTTGAACAGGATTATTGTAGACACCCCAATTTGGCCTAACGATTATTTCAAGTCCCACCTTGGGGACCATCCCGATGATGAAATGGATACAGTGATTGCTGATTGCCTTCTCGAGAACCTTAGGACTTTCGGTAAGAACTTTGAGCCACTTAGAGGACCCAATCAGAGCCATACAGCCTTTCAGACAGAAAATACAGAAGCCTAGGAGAATCCATCTATCGGCCGTAACATCGATCTAACGGCCTTAACATCATTTCCTCACCCGAGCAACCTGTTGCTAGCAAAATCTCCCTGAGAGATCAATCCCTCGGCCGCAAGATCCATCCTTCGACCGAGACATCCATTCCTCGGCCGTGTGATCTATTACTCGGCCGCCAGATCGTCCTTTTTCCAGACTCTGGAACGTTCTGTCAGACGTTTGATCCAACTACACTACCTCTCCGATGCGTTCGGGCCACGTTCAGAGATTGCGACGTAGAGTTTGAATTGCATTGCAATTGCAATTGCAATCGTGCCATTTGATTGGCCGGAGTGAGTCACCAATTGCCTATATAAAGGGCCTTTGGACTCCGAAAATATACACACGAAAATTCATAAGTGAATACACTCTCTCAAGCTCCGATACTTTGTCAAAATACTCTCTCAAACCCACTCTTCAAAAGCCCTAACCTCCCGAAGGTAGCCATCAATCCGACGATCAAACCCCGAAGTTCCAAACCCTAACCCTATGGTTTCCAAGAAGCAATCAGTCAATCACACACAATCCGAAGCAATCAAGCAACTGAGGGATCAAGGTGGTGAGGCCCAACGGCCTCTGGTTTGTTTTATTTTCTGTCTATAATCTTAATCATAACGTTTTGATTATTTGCTAATCTTTCTGTCGGGTGTGAGGAAGAACATCGACCGGGGCTTCGATCCCTCGGCCGATATATCAAACCAGGAGAATCCCTCGGCCGTGACATCCATTCACCGGCCGCGGGATCCATTCCCCTGGGACAGCTTTGTTTTGTTTCCTGCTTTTTGATGCATGTTTCAATTACAGTCTTGGCTCACCATTAACTGCTTAAAGGCTAAAAACAGATTACGTGTTAGAATTAAATAAAGCATCTACATGTTTTATGTTGAATAACTATGGGCCAGTCTCATGGCTGGGCAGAGAGGGGTGCCTAACACCTTCCCCTTACTGTACTCTTGGCTCCCGTACTCAGAATCTCTATCTATTTTCCCAGTTTTAATAAATTGGGTGGCGACTCTGTTTTGATGATAACCGTTATTGTGTGGCGATGTTTCTAGTCATGGGAATGTCCACGATCTTGGTTTACGAAGCAAGCAACCAATCGAGCAACAAACGTGATCAATCTGTATGGCGATGCCCCGCTTGGGAGGTGTCTACAATTATGAGCAATGTTTATGGCAGCTTTACTGTCATAGTAGAGATAGGACCATTATTAGAAATTCCCAAATCACGTAATAAGGTTTAGAGCCACAAAAGCTCACAAACACCATTTGCCATAGCTCTATACTCACTTTCTCCACTAGACCTGGCGACCATAGATTGCTTCTTACTTCACCAAGTAACCAAATTCCCCCCGAGGCAAGTACAGTAGCCAGAAGTAGAGCATCTATCATCCACAGAACTAGCCCAGTTGGCATCAGTAAATGCCTCCAACCGCTGGTGACCATGATTGGAGAACATAATTCCTTTCCCTGGAGCTGATTTGAGATACCTCAAGATACGATAAACTGCATCCAGATGTGAAGTACAAGGGTCATGCATAAATTGACTAACAACATTCACTGCATAAGTAACTTCCGGTCGGGTGTGAGCTAAGTATATCAGTCGACCTACAAGTCGCTGACACCTCTCCTTATCAGTGCACTCCCCTACATCTCCACTAAGATTCACCTCAATTGGAGAATTTGCAGGTTTACAACCCAACATACCTATTTCTTCCAAAAGATCAAGTATATATTTCCGTTGGGAGATAAAAATGTAACGTCCTGATTTTCGGACACGTTAATTAAATCATTTTTAATTGATTTAATAATTCATAAAATTGATTTAAGAAATAAATTTTATTAAATAGAGTTTAGCAGCGGAAATCTCAGATACCAAATTCAAAACTACTTAATTGTCTACAACCCAATGAAATAAAACAGAGTTTGACAACTGTGATAACACTTTTGGAAATTTCAAATAACAATATTTTAAATTAACAGAGCTTCTAAGGGTAAGGCATCCAAGGCTCGACAAACTCTCCTTCCTCAGCTGGGAGGTCCTCACCCTGGTACTGATCATCTTGAGGAGGATTCTGTTCTTCGGTCTCTTGATTACCTGGCATGAAACGCCAGCCCAAGGGCACTATGATGAGTTTTGAAACTCAGTAGATAATCCCAACCCTACTAACCCCTTACTCTACAGTTAGCAATTCAACAATATAAGAATTGGTAATTCACAGAAAGTACATAATAATTACACATCATCCTTTTCTTTACTATCCATTAACTTACATGAAATCTAAGGATACTCTCCACGAGATCCTTTCCTCCCACATCCACTAACTACAACCGTCTCATGGGTCCACCCTTCCTCTTGCTTGTCCTGCACCAGGGTCCTAGGTGAGCGCACCTAAGTTATGTACCGAGTATGTTCTCACTTAAGACCATAACAGGAGGATCGAGTCATCCCATGACGCATCGTACATTAGGGTCGGACATCACCTACCACTAACTATAACCGTCTCATGGGACCTATTCCCTCTCGAACAAAAGAAGCGACTTTTCCCATGACGCATTATACATTAGCGTCACAACATCTCTCAACACTGGGCTCCATTGGTTACCCATTTCAACACAGGGCCCCATTGGTTACCCTTGCCATCGCCATGGCTCAAATCACAATCCACACAATCACACTTCAAACACTTTACCAATTTCCATTTACTTAACATCGTCTACGTGAGTCACTACTCGTAACCACCCAGGTGAGCCTAAGTCCATTCTAGCACGTACAACATGATACAATCAATAACAACTCAATTCATAACATGATACATTTCAATGAGATAAAAAGTACATATCAAATAATATTGTGCGAGTAAGTAAACACATAATATTTTATGCTTTGGGCCAATGCCCTTAAGGTTCGTTGAACAAGTAAATTAATTAAAGTTTTTATTAATTTCAAAGGTGCCGTTAGCGATTTCGTAGACCTAAAGGCTCTTTTAACAACTCTTATAGACTAACAAAAAAAAGTAATATTATTATTATTATTATTATTTTAAACTAGAATATTTTACTAACTAATTTATCACGTTCAGCGTTTTACTTAGTAATTAATACACACTCCATTTTTCACATTACATGGCATTATCATTTTGTTCACCACAAGCTTACCTACTGATCATTAACAAGATGTAAAAATCTATAGTTATTCTACTACAATCAAGTTTAGTGAATGTTTACATTAACATACTAACTTTACATTTGGCACAAACAGTTAGGATACAATCATTTTAAACATTGTCGTGTCACCACAGTAAATATATATATCAAGACAAAACATTCTAGGGCCAAATCCAAAAACTAAAAACTTACAGGGGTCAATGTGTAATAACAACCTAACATGTTATAACCATTTCGTCATGCAACAGTGGCTTCCAAAAGAAAACAGAGTAAGAGTTGGGTTTCTCAATTTCGATCCGCGGTTCAATTCACTCCATTATAACTAGTTTAAATTAATAAGTAGGAATAGATAATTAGGAGTGCTTAAGCGATCCCAATAATTTTAAACCCACTCGTGGGTTACTGTTCATTGCCGCGAAAAGCAGAGGAAAAATGGTCAGTCTCGACCACGCAACGTCAAGATTGATTTATTTCATTCCCGGATCGAAAAATCAATACGTATTCACATAATATACTTAGGAGAGAGTAGGGAAGCGATTATTCTACCTTGAATCCGGCCGAAAAAGCGATTAATGGGTTCGGTCGATTTTTAGCGATTGGAGAAGATGACGGGATCGGAGAACTCCGGGGCTGCCTCGGAACGAATGGAAGGTGGGCTGTGGATGCTTGATGATGTAGTGGTTGATTGGAAACCCGAATTTGATGTATGGAGTAGTGCTATGTAAGATCCCGTTTTTCTCTCTCTCTCTTAAAACTCCATGGATGAGAACTCAAGTTCTCTCTTTCTCTTTTTTTCTTTCTCTGGACTGAGTAGTAAAATGGAAAGGAGTAACTTTGGTCTTGATTTTCGGAATTATATGGGTGTGTATAATGGGAGTGAATGAGATAGTGGGGAGGTGGGGTGTTGTAGTGGTATGAGGGCATAGAGGGAGAAGTGGGGAAGTGGAAGAGAGATAATCGGAGAGAGAGTCAGCAGAAGAGAGATGAGAGGAGATGAGTCAGTTAAGAGGGATGAGAACATGTCCCATGTTTTGTGTAACTTGAAAGTATCCCCATGTATACCTAATACACGTACATATATGTTATGTTATATATTACATTTTATAACTTTGCTAAGATTTGTAATAATTACTAGTATATGTAATTAAAATAAAAAATAAAGCTAACAAAGAAGCTATTTACTAACTATTATAATTAAACTAACTAACATTATTTGAATTACAATAAAAAAAAATTAGGGAGAAAATTAGGGTCGTTACAAAAAATACCTCTATTAGACGTTGCCACTTCCATTCCAAGAAAGTATCTCAGTGGTCCCAAATCCTTAATCTCAAATTCTTGAGCCAGACTAGACTTAAGATTGAGAATCTCACCCACATCATTGCCTATCATAATTATATCATCAACATAAACAATAAGGACAACAATCTTACTAGCACCTCCTTCGATGAGCATAGTATGATCTGCATGGCTCTGTTTGTAACCAAATCTCAACATAGCCTTTGAAAATCTGTCAAACCAAGCTCTAGGTGATTGCTTCAACCCACAAAGAGCCTTGTTCAATTTACACACCTTTCCCTCAGTCTCAGAGGAAGAAAAACATGGTGATACATTCATATACACCTCCTCCTCTAACTCCCCATGAAGGAATGCATTTTTCACATCAAACTAGTGAAGAGGCCAATTCAAATTTGCAGCACAAGAAATTAGAGCTCGCACAGTGTTCATCTTTGCTACTGGAGCAAACGTCTCCTCGTAGTCAATACAATAGGTTTGAGTAAAACCCTTGGCAACAAGTCTTGCCTTGTATCTCTCAATTGTACCATCAGCATTCTGCTTAACAGTGAAAACCCACTTGCATCCCACTAATTTCTTTCCCTCTGGGAGTGACACCAACTCCCAAGTGTCATTCTTTTTCAAAGCTGTCATCTCCTCTACTATAACTTCTTTCCACTCAGATATCATGAGCGCATCCTGCCAATTCTATGGAATAGATATAGAAGAAAGAGACAAAACAAAGGCATGGGTATGAGATAAACAATCATAAGAGACATACTGGGAAATGGGATGTTGAGTACATGACCTAACACCTTTCCGAAGAGCAACAGGAAGATTATCAGAATCAATAATATGAGGTTCAATGGGAGAAGATTCATTACCAGATGAGTCAGTTGAGGGGTCCGAAATTGGAGCAAGTGATTATGATTGACAAAGTGGCATCACACAGGAGGACTTTCCATTTTTCTGTCTAGTTCTCTTGTAGACCTCCAAGTTAGGCCCTTTCGGTCGTTTTAGTGTTGCTCTTTCGGCAGATATTGGTTCCTCTCCAGATTTTTCCTTCTCCCCCTCAACATGACTATAAAATAAGTTCTCCCCCTCACCGTGATTATAAAAGGTGAACATCTCTTCCTCCCTCATCTCTTCTTGTCTATGCTCCCCCTGAAGAGATGGAGTGGAGGGAGAGTAAAAAGACTCGATTTCCCAAAAAGTGACATTCATAGAGACAAAAAACTTCCTAGAGTGCGAATCATAACATTTATAGCCCTTCTGGGTAGGAGAATACCCAACAAAAACACATTTATGGGCTCTAGGACCTAACTTGCCACCGGAAGGGTGAGGAGCATGAAGGAGCATGAACAAAACACACACAACCAAAAACTCTCGGGGGAAGAGTCAGGATACGAGAACTGTTAGGGAGACACTCAATATGAGTTTTGAAGTGGAGAATACTGGATGACATACGGTTAATAAGATAAGTTACAGTAAAAATCGCTTCTCCCCATAAATATTTGGGAACATTCATGGTGAACAAAAGAGAGCGAGCAACCTTAGCAAGATAACGATTTTTGCGTTCAACAACTCCATTTTGTTGTGGAGTGTCAACACAAGTCATCTGAAAAAGAATACCATTTCATCCAGAAAAACCCTAAAATTCTTATCGATATACTCAATGCCATTGTCACTACAGTGAATTTTGATATTCGTATCAATTTAAATGCGCACTATCGCATGAAAAGATTTAAAACAAGAAAAACTTCACTTTTTGACTTAAGTAAATACACCCAAGTAACAAGAGTAACAGTCAATAAAAGTGACAAACCACCGAAAACCTTTAAGAGAGGTAACAGGGAAAGGACCCCAAATATCAAAATGAATAACGATAAAAGGAGAAGCACTCCATTTATTAATAGGTGCATAAAATGAACGTTTATGTTTTCCAAACTCACAGGCTTCACAAAAAAACTGCCTCCTAGAATAATACTTAATTAAACTAGGGAAAAGTTTCTCTAAAATCCCAAAGAGGGATGACACAATCTATGATGCCACTGATGTAACATAGAAAGAGCGGAACTCATATCTGCTTGCAGAGCGAGACCACATGACATGGGTGAACGAGGAGCAGACTCCAAAAAATAGAGGCCATCTTGTGTTTTACCAGTGTCAATCACTTTGCCCGTGTCCAGTTCCTGAAAAACACAATGAGTAGGAAAAAAGGTCACTGAACAATTTGCAGAACGAGTAAGATTACTAACGAACATAAGGTTAATGGCAAAGTTTGGAATATGTAGGACTGAAGAGAGGGAAATAGAGGGATAATAGTGAATGGAACCTTTCCTTGAAATAGCATAGAATGATCCATCTACTATTTTGACCTTATCCTTACCAGAACAAGTAGAGTAAGAATCAAATATAGAGGAACAACCTGTCATATGATCTGAAGCACCTAAATCTATAATCCAAGGAATAACAGAAGAGGCAATAAATGCACTAGCCAGAATACCTGTGTGAGCAAAATAGGATGAAGTAGGACCTACTGTGAAAGTGGGAGCTATAGTAGATGGAGAATCAGCCCGAGCCATTAGGCGCCTAAGAGCTTGAATCTCCCCTGAGAAAAACCACCAACATGATCAGGCGATGCCTGAACCCCAGTACTGAACCCAGAATCAGGCAAGGTGACAACTATAGACTCCGAGACATGGGCCTGGGCCTGAGAATGCACGAGACCACGACCACCGCGTCCACCCCCTCGCCCACGAGAGGGATGGTCATGTAACTTCCAACAAAAATCCGTGTTGTTGCAATAATCACACCGAAGTGACTCACAATCAATAGGTCCGCTACTAGCACCTGACTGTGACTTACCACTCTGTGGAGTAGAACCGAACTGACCCTGAGGAATGGCAACCAAGGCAAAATGATCTGAAGTAGGAGTATGCAACATAGCACCCCTCCTACTCTCCTCCTGTTGAACAATGGCATAGGCCTCTCCCAAAGACAGAAACGGAACACGACCCAACACCTGCACTTTAATTTAATCATATTCTATATCAAGACCTGCAAGAAAGTCATAAACACGCTCTTTCTCCAACCTCTTTAGCCAATTAGCAGCATCAACAGAACAAACAGCCTGAAATCCCTGATAGTAATCAAATTATTGCCACACTCCATTCAAGTTAGCAAAATACACAGCGACAGATCGATTGTGTTGGTCCAACGTACGAAGTCTCTTCCTCAACTCAAAACACTGAGCATCATTACCTTGCTGAGAATAGGTTTGGGCTGTAGTAGTCCAAATCTTATGTGGAGTATCAAGAAGTAGGAAAGTATGGCGAATATCGGCTCTCATAGAGTTAAACAACCAGGTCATGACTAATGCTACGTCTTGGCTCGAATTCAACTTCTTCATCTTTGTCATGACTACTTTCACCAGTAGTCCTCAAAGTTCGCTTAGCCGAACTTGACTCTCCAATGGATCTATAAGGAAATATGTGCTCGAAAAACGTCACATTCCTAGACTCCAAGAGAATATTCTTGTGAATATCGGGTATGGCAGATTCATACACCAAAAACCAATATGCACTACTGCCTTCTGCATACCCGATGAACACACAGTCAACGGTTTTTGGACCAATCTTTTCCTTCTTAGGTTTTGGTATGGCCACCTTCGTGAGACACCCCCACATTCGTAAGTAATTGTAGGTAGGCTTCCTACCCTTGAACAATTCATATGGGGTTTTGTCAACTTTCTTACGAGGGATCTTGTTGAGGATATAATTAGCGGTGAGAATCGCATCCCCCCACATATTTTGAGGCAGCCCAGAACTGATCAACATAGCGTTCATCATATCCTTCAAAGTACGATTCTTGCACTCAACAATCCCATTAGACTGTGGCGAGTATGGTGCGGTGGTCTGGTAAATAATCCCGTGTTGGGCACATAATTCACCAAAAGGTGATTCATACTCACCACCTCGATCACTCCTCAAAGCCTTGATCTTCTTGCTAAGCTGTGTCTCGACTTCATTCTTGTAAAGAATGAATTTTTGCAGGGCTTCATCTTTGCTCTTTAGCAAGTATACATAGCAAAACTTGGTGCTATCATCGATAAACGTGATGAAGTACTTATTGCATGCTCGTGTTTGAACGTATTTCAAATCACACACATCTGTATGGATTAGATCCAACGGCTCAGTATTTCTTTCTATCGCTTTGAAAGATGATCTTGTCATTTTAGCCTCCACACAAGTTTCACACCTATGTTTCTTATCAATTTGGAAAGCTGGAATATGGTCCAGGTTAATCATTCTACGCAGAGAATCATAATTAACATGACCTAGTCTACCATGCCACAAAGAGGAAGACTCAAGCACACACGCAACTGGGGTTTTCATTTTATTCTCATAGGGAATTTTAGTCATTACATTCATTTTGAACAGACCATCGGTCATATAACCTTTCCCTACATACATTTCAGCCTTAGTCAGAGTAACCCTATCCGCTTCAAAAACCAGACGGAAGCCGTGCTTGCTCAGCAGAGAACCAGATACCAAATTCTTGCGAATATCTGGCACGAACAACACATTATTCAGAGTCAACTCTTTTCCTGAAGTCATCTTCAGGACCACTTTCCCCTGTCCCACAACATCCGAGGTAGCTGAATTCCCCATAAACAACTTCTCACCGTTAGCAGCCGGCTCGAAGGTAGTGAACATTTGCCTATCGCAACAAATATGGCGTGTAGCCCCAGTGTCTACCCACCATTCCTGTGGATTTGAACCCACCATGTTCACTTCAGAAACCATGGCTGAGAGGTTGATATCAGACACTCCCACTTCCACCTGTGCTAAGTGCGCCTGTGCACGAGGGTTAGGCGGCTTCGTACACTCCGAAGATTTGTGCCCGAACTTGTTGCAATTGAAGCATTTACCTTGAAATTTCTCCTTGGGTTTCTTGGCAACACCACCTCTCGGGCCCAGATTGATACCTCTGTCCCTCTGTTTACCAGTTTGCTTGTCAGACCGCTTGTCAGTACGCTTGTCATACTGGTTCCTCTTCGTGCCCGAAGACTGACCATGCTCCACCACATTTGCCTTGGCCATGTAAGAGGACTTGATATTCTTGTCCATACCCCGATTCTCCTCTTCAATACGGAGCTTGATGAAAAGAGCCTCTAAGGTCATCTCCTTATTTTTGAACATGAGATAGCTCTTGAATTCTTTCCATGCTGGAGGTAGCTTATGGATGACATCAGCCACCTGGAATGCTTCACTCAGAATCATCCCCTCAGTCCTGATCTCATTGAGCAGCAGCTGCAGCTCTTGGACTTGGACCGCCACATATTTGGAGTCCACCATCATGTAATCAAGGAACTGGCCCACAACGAACTTTTTGGACCCAGCACCCTCGATCTTGTACTTCCTGCCTAAGGAATCCCACAGTTCCTTAGCTGACTGAGCCTCGCCATACACAGAATATAGCGAATCATCCAGAGCATTCAAGATATAATTCTTGCACATGTAGTCATGTTTTTTCCACCTGGCCACATCTATTCGCTTCTGAGTGTCAGGATCATCCTCAGCAATAGCCGGTGCTTCCTCAACTAACCACTTCGCCAAGTTCAAAGTGGTGAGGTAGAACAACATTTTCTGCTGCCATCTCTTGAAGTCCACCCCAACAAACTTGCTCGGTCTCTCCACATGAGACATCGGAACGGAGGGAACTCCAGGGATTGGCACAGGAATTGGAACAGCACCACTGCTATTAGCATTCTCTTTGCCTTTGCCATTGACATCGCCAGTAGTTTTCCCAGTCTCACTTGTCATGTTTTTCCTGAAAATAGGAACAACCACATATAAGAGAACAAATCTCAATATCCAAGTGACAAGCTATACAAAAATAGATTAACAATCTATTAAACAAGCTAAGTTTGACATCTCCCACAATACCATGTACCCCGGGGGTCCCAGGGGGCGCGCCCCCTGGAGGGGGTCTCAGGGGGCCGTGCCCCCTGACGGGGTTCCTGGGGGCAGCGCCCCCGGGCGGGAGTCTGAGGGCTGGCCCTCAGCGGGGATCGCCCCCGAAAGGTAAACGGTATACACAATCTGTTAAGTGCAAGACTGAGATTGTCCGACTTCTCCTTACTCAAACAGACCAATCTGTGTCCTAGCCATACCACACATGCCACGCTCTACGACTGAATGAAGCAATCCTACCACTTGGATGCTCAAATCAGGCATAGCATTAATGGCCGTAACAAGCCTCCCACTGGCTATTCATAAGGCCAAAGACACAGACTGCTTCCATTGAGTAAGTCATATAACAGATTACGGCCAAGCAGTGTCACGGCAGAAACCGAGTAGATTGCTCCAGAGGCCCTTCCATCCATCAATCTTAGGCATAATCGCGCACGACTAGCCAAAGCCGTAGCCATCCAGTTTACCAACAGATCATGATCGAGTCGCACACGACTGATCTAGCCGAAGCTTTTCTGTTACCAACGTGATCCAGTCGCGCACGACTGGTCTGGCCGAAGCCGAACAGGTTATGAATATTTCTTATCCCGCTGGGCAAACACCGAGTAATCAACTGTGAAATAGATTACTCCTATGGTCTGGATATATTTATCTCATCCTGTCATGAAACTAATCTGCACAAGATTGTTAGAACCAACATAATATGTATTCTGGAATCCCGATCGCCAAAACCTGAATCTGTTTTAAGCTTGTTGGAAAAATATTGCGATATGATCGGAAATTCCAGAGTACACTTCCACTAATAATAAAACGAATTACAATAAAACGAATTACAGATTATATTTTGGTATGAACAGAAACGAAATATACAGAAACTTTGTTACACCGAACCGAGCCCTGAATCAGTCTCCTTGAAACAGATTCACCACCTCACCGTTGGGTGTTGGAGGTTGACCGGCGTCTGTCTCCCAGGATAGAACGGTTAGACCACGGCTATCGAAACACCACCGAAAAACCGCCTTGGCGAACTGAACGCTACGTCTGCTTTTCTCTCTCACACAAGAACTATATCAGAGTGGATTCGTGACTTGTGAATTCGTGTGTCACCTCTGAAAACGGGATGCTGTTTATATAGCCACAAATGACCAGGTATAACAGCTAGACCATGAATTCTGTCTTGAATACTCAGCCATGAATAGGAGATAATGCATGAAACGACCAGGAAATGAATTGGAGGATTGAATTCTGCCATAACCTCTCTTCATGGGGCATTTACCAGCTATAAACGGCTGGGACTTGTAAGGCCTCGTCCAGATACAATGAACTTACGGGAGACATTTCGGTTGCCTCGGGAGAGCCTCCGTATGTCCCAATTATCATTCACAAAATCTGGAAAATTTCCAACAAAAGATAGGCATTTACTGTGCCAAATGGATGTTCTCCGTGATAGATAATACGATTGATTTACGAAATCTAAATAGAAGAGTACTTAGTTATTAGATCGTGGGAAAAATGTAGGCAATGGCGGCGTTAGCATGGTAATGTATAGATATGATACTTATTTAATTATTGTTTATCTATTACAATAGGTTAATAATAAAGGCTGGGGCACACGCGAAACATGTGTAAATTCATATTTTTTCAAAATTTGCACAAATGCTCCCCACATATTGTTTGATCGAATTTTTACAAATTATGACAAAATCCAACTTGCTTGTGCCCGGCTTCTAATTGAGACAATAGTAGTCCTTTAGTTTGAGTTAGTTAAAGCGCGTTGGTTTGTGCTAAACAGAAATTCCAAAAAGACAACGAAAAATACAAAAAATAAATAAAGGCTGCTGATTTTGCCTCTTTTTTGTTGTTGTTATTAACGCCACTTCCCTACAAATATATTTTTGGGACAAAAATACACTTACAGGAGCGGCGTTGACAAAAAAAAAGTGGCAAAATCATTTCCATAAATAAATTGTGAAGTCGCCCTATTATCATTTTATTGCCCTTTTCGTTTGGCCTGTCTCTACGCAGTACAAACTACAACTCTACAACTACAAGCACTGAAGCCAATCGCTCCGCTATAAACCCTAGGACTCTCCCTCTCTTTCTTCTGCGGTTCTCAATCCTTCACCTGGAGAAGTGGATAAGCGCTTGAGAAGAAGAAGAAGAAGACAAGTTGATTTCTCGACACCAAGGTCTCAGAATTTGGGCTTTTCTTTTGAAATTTGAGAATCTGTTTCTGTTTGTGATTTCTGCAGATTCTGTTTTTTTCAGATGAATAGATTGTGAATCTGTTCTTTTTTAGATGATACTGGTGAAGAACGATTCAGTTTTCTGATTTTTAACCTTATTTCTAATTATCGGAGTGAGCCTAAGAGCAACGAAACCGAAATAACCGAACTGGTTCGGTCCGAGGCCACATATTAGCCTGATTATAGTTTATTTCAGTATCTGATCATAACAGATATTGAAATGGCAACTGATTTTCAGGTTCCTATTTTGCAGATTTTCAGCAGTGTATATGATGCTGGACAGCGTGTTTTAGCGTTATGTCTGACTGGCGATACAACACTTGCTCAAAGAAGTGAGAGTTTTCAATGGTACTTTCTGATTTTTAAGCAAAGATGTAAACTTCAGAACTTCTCATTACGTCAACTATATATTTTGTGGAGTGGAATAAATCATTTGTTAAAGCCAACCCTGCTGCCTCTACCTTGAATGACTGACATCCTCTGTCACCTGCATATAACTGCATCATTTACAACTATGATTCAGATTCATCCTATGTAGTGACAAACTTTTTAGTGGTTCATGCGCCAAAGTTTATACGTGGTAATTACAGTGTGTAATACTATGTCATGCACTAAAGGTTATGTGCAGGAGTTTTTGGGGGTTCGTCGTGTGTTGTCTTTCACTTGTTTGTTAATTCTTTTACAAGTCATCATAGATATTGCTCAATCTATTATCCTAGATTGTTTGTTTATGGAATGTTGATCATTGGCTGATTAATAATATAGGGAAGCGAGCGAACCAATGTATTTGTTGGTTTGATTTCCTTTCCCTTTTTGTTTGGAAGGGGCCTCTATACGACTCTATTTATCTTATGTACTCAATAGTCTATTTTGCTTTTACGAATAAAGGATATATGCCGCGAACAATAAGACTATTTTTCTTTGGCGATGAAGAATACTAGAGATAGATGATACAAATTCAGTGGCGGATGCAGGATTTGTATTCAGCAGGGGCCCAAATCAAGGTTGTGAATCCAGTTCCGTACCGGCCGGTACAGGCTGGATTTGTGAGAAACCGGTAAGTTGACCATCTGATACCGTTCCGGCGCCAATACCGGCGCTTACCGGTATGTACCGGAAAATTCGGCAAATCTCGGCCGAGATGTCGTTACTGGGAATTTCGTCCGGTATTTTGCAACCGATGGCCGACCGACTTCAAGGCCAAACTCGACCGATTCGACATCATCGGACTGTCGATCTTTTCTGGGGCCGACCGACTTCAAGGCCAAACTCGGCCGATTCGACATCATCGGACTGTCGATCTTTTCTGTTGGAGTATTTTTTGTCAGCATCACAGCTGTCTCACTTACCGTGGAAACTCGGTGAGATGTGAGAGAGAGGGAGTCGGAGATTGAGAGAGACAGAGGTTTTTTCGTCGTCGATTATCGTCGCCGTCTCATTTATTGACGGCAACGTTGTTGTTGACCTCAATGGGGGACCTGTTGCCGGCAAGTTAACATTAATATTTCCGTTTCAAAATTGTAGAGGAGACTGGAGAGAGAGGAGGGGGAATTAGAGAGAGAGAGAGAGAGAGAGAGAGAGAGAGAGAGAGAGAGAGAGAGGAGGAGGAGGAGGAGATCGAGATCCACTATTTATGCTAAAAAGTGAAAAGAATCTGAAAAGTCACATGTGATAGAGATAAAGTGTAATGGTGTATCATCCGCTCATAGCCTCGGATTCTGCCATGCGAGGATTCTGCCATGTGTATTGTGTACCTTAACTCCTTTTAATCGGATGGTTCGAAATTTTTTTGAGTTATAATTATTATATATATTGTAGTTGCGGTAAATCTGAAACGGTATCCGGTACCTGACCGGTACCGGTATGTACCGTACCAGTAAGAAAACCGGTACTCTGCCCGGTATTCAGAACCTGGGCCCAAATCATATGTATTTCTACATTAGTACAAAAAAAAAAAAAAATCCAAATATATTTGCTACTATCTAGTTCTGAGAATGAGACGAATTCATGTGTATATACCTAACCCCCATTCAATATGACCAGAAAAATGGTTGATAGCTTCAAATTTTAGGAGGCTTTTTAACACATGTATAAGAACTTTATGAACTTTTTTTCCCTCGAGACACTTGTAGGGGCGATCCTATAGAATTTTTCCACATTAACCTAAAAAACTAGTATAATTAATGGGAGTATTTGAAGTTGTGCAGGGCCTGGGCACCCGCCCCCCCCTCCTTGTGTCTGCCCCTGGATACAATATAGGGCTGTAGTGATAGGGAGACTTAGCCAAAAATCCCTCATATTTGCATTTTTTGAGCTCAAGGCAAGCACTTTTTGCAATCAAACATAAGGGAAAATGTGCCTATGAAAGAGCCTAAAACCCTAGGGTACCCTATGAAAGTGCCTAAACCACTAAAACCCTATAATAGGAAAGTGCACCCTAAAACCATACGAAAGTGCATAAACATGTTTTGGCCTTATGGTTAAAAAAGTAAAAAACTCAAAAAGTTGAAGGACCTCCACTGAAAAATATTTTGCTGGCATCCTTCCCCTAAATGAAAACTATTTTACCGTCGTTATGGCTAATTTTCCCTAATCAATCAATATAGTTGTTTTTGGATTCATGGTTGGCTGCTTGAACTTTTTTTCTTCTATCACCGCTTAATCGTCATGATTGATGCTGTTGCCATCAGTATCATTAGTCGACATGTTCTTGCTTCTTCTTGCTTTTGTTGCTATTATTGTTGGAAGGGTTGTATTGGTTGTGTCTCGGAATATGGGGGACCTTGTAATTTTGGGTTATTGACATGTAGGTTTGGGACTGTGGAGTCTGGAATCACTTGGGATTGAACATGGAAGATTTTCGTAGCAGTATGGGGACTAGGATTTGGTTTGTCTGTCATAGGGAACCCAGGGAAGTGTAGGAACTGTGCAGAGAGTAGAACATGCTTGTAGAGACGTAGGTGAGACACAGCACCTTCGCGACGATCGAGTGGAGAAAAGGGCATAGTTTCAGGGCTCGCTGTTTGGTGTCAGGATTTTGGTGTGACGATTGAGTCGAGAAAAGGCATCTGGCGTAATTTCAGGGCTCGTGGTTTGGTGTCTGGATTTTGGTATTCTAGTCTCTGTTTGTTCACTCTGTGGTGTATATTACTATATTAGATTTCATCTCGCCCGTGGATGTAGCCCTTGTTATTAGGTGAACTGCATAAAATCTCTTGCATGGGTTTTTCCTTTGGTGTGCGTGGACATGCATGTGTTTCTGTTCACTTTCATGAGATATCAAAAACTTGCTATCAGATCTTACTGTTGGCTGTCCGAACTCATGGTGGGACATTGCATAACTATAGGATATTTTGTCTCCCTGCCAATCACAAATCTACTTGCTTAGGGAAAGAGATGAGAGGTTACGATGGTTGATTGCAGTGGAAGAGAAAAAGGAAAAAAGTGTTTTTTGCTATTATCTGTTGCAACAATGGCGTCCGATGAAGGCATTGGCTTTTTTCCGTTGAAAACATATCAGGGACATCATAATTGTTTGGCTGTTCATTTGGACTTTGACTTGGTCAAAGAGGACTCCAATGTCACTAGCACTTGAATCATGGAAAGAAAGTTGTTGATATAGAGTTTTTCTTTTAAAGCGGTCTAGTTATATCACATTTAATTTCAAGACGAAGGTTAGGTCCTGTGGATTCATCAGTGCAGTCAACATTTATCGGATGTCTGAATGGATTAGCGGAACTAAACAGATTCACCGTTGATCGTGATTGATCAAAAGTGATCAGGTTAGATTGCCGGGTGATCAAATTCAATGGTGGTCTGGAGCATCTGGTTCAATTAACGGAAAAGACCAAACATCAACATATGCAACTTGTAGATCAGTTGCTGGCAGAGTCCCAATCAGACAACCATTTTCTAATCACATCACGCAGCGATTTCCTGATTTGACAGGTGATTGGTAATCAATATTTGGTTTTTTGAAGAATGATGTGATAGGTGGAGCTACTACCAACTATCAGACAAGTAGTATGGGTGGACCACATCCACAGGCGAAGCATATGGGTGAACTAGGAGAGCAGCAGTTGCTACAATGCTCACAGAATATGCGCTGGAGTACGCAGAAGCAACGTTTGGTGTGAGAGCGTAGATTAGTCTTGTAAGGTACTCTGGCAAAATGAGTCATTGACAATTGTTGTGTGTTCACAACAAAGCTCTGGGCAGAGAGAGCTAGATCTTTCACCTCCAGGTTCAGTGAGTGCCGCTGATCTTTCCGATTGTGCATGCAAAATGAAGAGAGAGGTGAAGTCGCAACTGGCATCCAAGTGAGTTCGCTCCTTGTGAACACACAACAATTCTTTATGACTCATTTTGTGTAGAGGTCCAATTGACATGTCTATTTTTGTGTAAAAAAAGAAGCTTGTGAATATCTAGACATTACTTTCTCCGGACAATTTGACTGCTCATGATTTGCGGATCTTTGTGAGTTCAAAGATGTAAAACCCTCTTGGCTCCCCCCCTAGGGCACAAAACCTTGTTGGTATTCAACTTGAAAATTAGCTTATTGTGCATCCTAGTGAGTTCGCTCCTAGGGTTACTTGCATTCAGGAAAACAAAGAATATATGAAAAGTGGAAGGATCTAAAAGACCTTCTGTTTACCTATATCCACAAAGAAAGCAGAAGAAAGTCAAAAGCAAAATAGTTAACAGTGAAATGTTTATTAAAAAATCTTCATCCAGTAGAAAACCAAATCAAAATAGTCCCGTGGCCGAAAGCTCATCAAAGCCGTGTTCGTGTATGTGTACACCAATTTGTAGTGCCTATGAAGCAATAATCCCTACATGTAGTTATATCTTGGTTAGTTGGTTTGATAATTATCTTGTTTCAATTTGCATTTTGCCTCTGCCATAGTAGGATTATGTGATCCCATTTGTGACAATGATTATTTTCTTTTTTCCTCGAGTACTGTGTACTCCCAGTTGTAATGAAATGGAATTTAGGAATTCGTAATTGTCTCATGATTTTCTTTCCCTCAATGTTCAATTTGTTTATTTATTGGAGGAATAATAGAGGAAAAAATTGATTGATTTGATATTTTGTAAATATCTGTGTTGACCGTGTCATGCTTGAGCAGTCAGCCCAAAAAGGGCTGGTCAGATGACCCACCTATAGTGAGAATGTCACGCCATGATATTCCGCGCTGACTTCTGAACATGCCATGACTGTGTGGTCAGCGTGCCGGCCTGGCTCAATCCAGTTGACATGTCTATTTTGTGTAGAAAAAGAAGCCTTGTGAAAAAATAGACATAACTTTCTTTGGACAATTTAACTGCTCATGATCTGCGGAATCTTTATATTCAAAGAAACAATAACCCTCTTTAGTATGTATACAGCCCCCCTAAGGCACAAACTCTGCATTGGTATTCAACTTAAAAGTTAGATCTTATGATGCATCCAAGTGAGTTCCGCTCATAGGGTTACTTGCATTAGGAAAATCAAAGAGAACATTGCAAAATGGAAGGATCGAAAAGACCTTTTTCTCTAGCAACAAAGATAGCAGAAGAAAATCAAAATCAAACTACTTACCGAGGAAATGTTGTAGCGAAAGACCAAATTTAAATCAGTCCTTTGGCTTGAGGCTCCTCGAAGCCATGTTCAGATAGGTGTCCTCCCATGTAATAATGCCATGTTTAGGTATGTATCCCCCTATTCATAATGCCCTTTTGATTATCTATTGGAAGAGCAATAGAGGAAAAAAGGATTGATTTGATCTTTTACATCCAGCTGTGTTGTGCATTCCATGTCCATGCCGTTGGCCCGAAAAGGGCAGCTTAGACGACAACCTATGGCGACAGTGTCGCGCTGTGCTGGCAGATGTTACTCCGCGCCTACTTCTAAACGTGCCATGTGTGTGTCATAAGTGTGCCAGCCTAGTCTGGCTCAATCCAGTTGACACGTCTATTTTGTGTAAAAAATAAGAAGCCTTGTGAATATCAAGAAATTACTTTCTTCCGACGATTTGACTGCTTGTGATTTGCGGATTCTTTAGGAATTCAAAGAAACAATAACTCTCTTTAGTTTGTGTAAGGCCAGCCCAAGTTGAAAAAGATTTTGGCAGATTACGAATTGTCAAATTGTCCAAAGAAAGTAAGTCTTCAATTGGTATAAACCCCATAAATGCTTAATATCTTCGTTGGTACTCAGCTTAAATACGAAATGGTATTGTGCATCCAAGCGGTTTAGTTCCTAGTGTTACATGCACTTGGGACAGCAAAGAATGCATGGAAAAATTGAAGGACCTAAATGGCCTTCTGCTTACAGATCAACAAAGAAAGCAGAAAAAGTAAAAAGAGAAAAACCAAAATCAAACTCATGGCCAAAAGACTAAACAAAAAGCCATGTTGAGGTATGTGTTCACCATTGTAATGCATCAAACTTTCTTCAGGTATGTGTTCAGTTCACCATTGCAATGCATCAAACTTTCTTCAAGTTGAAAAAGATTACACAGATTATGAGCTGTCAAATGTCCGTAGAAAGTAAGTCTTCAATGGGTATAAACCCCATATAAGCCTAAATCTTCGTTCGGATTCAGCTTAAATACTAAATCTTATTTCGCATCCAAGCTATTTAGTTTCTAGGGTTACATGCATTTGGAAAAGCAAAGAATGCATGGAAAAATTGAGGGATCTAAATGCCCTTCTGCTAACCGATTGACAAAGAAAGCAGTAAAAATAAAAAGCGAAAAGTGTAACAAGCAAATGTTTATTGGCAAACCTTCATCTAGCGAAAGACCAAATCGAAATCAATCGAATGGCCGAAAGGCCCATCGAAGCCATGTTCAGGTATGTGTCCATCGTCTGTAATGCGTATCTATCAATCTCATCCTAAAATTCAGATATATCTCATTTCGAGGAATATGTGCTTTCAATTTGCATTGAACAGGTATTAATGATCAATGTATATTGCGACTGTAGGATTGTGTTGAACAGGTATTCATGGTCAATGTATACTGCGACTGTAGGACTGTGTATTTGTAAGAGTAATTTCTTTTTTTTCCGTGATGACTGTATAATTCACCGTTACTGGTGTCACAGTGGTAATGAAACAGAACAAAGTAATGTAGGAATTTCTACTCTATGATGATTTTCTTCCTTCAATGTTCAAGTTGTTTATTGGTTGGAGAACTTTATTTTGGAGCAATAAAGAAATAAAAGATTGTTTTGATCCATGATTGAAAAGGGGGTTTATAGTGTTGGTGTTGTTTTGTTAACATACTTGTATTTCAAAACTTACTTGACTATGCAACAATGTACCCTATAGAGACATGAAAAGATTATGCAGCAATGTAAAGGATGAAAACTGAACTAGCACAACAAAGATGAGCTTCCAGATTCACGCACACAACGAAAATGAACTTCCAATGTGAAAAATAGCAAGAAGTGAATCTTTTCCCTTAGTGTATGCTATTTAAAGGTGGGATAATCTGATGTAATAATCATATATCTGTTTTTTTGTTCTACCCATCCGACTTGGAGATGCCTATGTGGCTCATTACTTTCTTTCCTGGATCGCTCCTTGAGTGAACTATTGATGCCATCCTTGTATAACAACGTATGCCATCATCATGCATCAGAATTGAATAGTAGATAGTCACATTTGGTATGGCAGCGCAGAGGTATTTTGCATGTATGTTTTTATTGATTTAAGATTGCGAACTAGTTCTAATTGCTCACGGCACTTAAAGAGAGATTAAGAGCAACTTTACTTCTATCTTTAAACTAAAAAGAGGCCAAAACTAAAAGAAACTAAGACAACCATTTGAGATCATAAGAAAATAGAAGTGAGAGATGCAGAGCACATTACATGAGATGCACATATCTCTAAGAAAATCCTACAGCAAGGTGACTACTGGCCTACCTTGGATGAAGATTGTCACGACGTCTTTAAGAAGTGTCAAAGATGTCAAACTCATGCTGACCTTATTTTTTGAAATAGTAGTAGATAAAAAACTTCTTAAGAAAGGGAATCAATCCACTATCAATGTTAACAAGGTTATTGCTTCCATTATTTTTTCATATTCTGATGGTTATTATGAAAGTTTCTATCTTTCAGAAGAGTGTATGGCTTTAAATCATACCATGCCTTCAATAACACGCTGGAGAAAATGCTATTTTTCTTGTCATGGAGAGTGGCATTATTGTTCTATGAATTTGTCTTATTAGTATTGCTAGGACTTATTAGAGCAGATGAGTAAGAGTAACAGATGAGTAAGAGTAACAAGACTACATGTTTTTTCAAGGTTCAACTACCAGAAGGAGTGCCACCATTCGTATATATCAATCAGAATGATTTCTTGGGCCGGAAGTAAGTGTTTTCTTTTCCTCCTGTTGATGTTTTTGTTTTGTTTCATTGCAGAATACAATTTTGGTACTTATGTTTTGAGAAACGATTGCTAGTTAGAGACATGTCCTCCATTCGTCAATACTTATTGTTAGAAACTAGACTCTTGCAATGTAACATTTTTGAATGGCTTTTAACGTATGGCACCGATCTATAATGCTGATCTTTATTGGAATAGACACGTACTCCTAAGTCTTTACTATTTACATATTCTTTTCTGTTTCAAGATCATAGTTATTAACGGCGAGAGGTGCACTAAGGCGCAAAGGTATGTTGGGTCTGGGCGCGAGGCGCATTTAAAGAGAGAAAAAATTGCAAAAACTTAATATAATACGACAATGAAGTTTAGAAAGTTAATGTAAAAAACCGATAAAATCACTTACCAAATGCTAAATAGTCAACAATTCTTGTGTAGAGAACTAGAACGTCAAATTTAATGACTTCTCTTCTCCTAGGAATCTGGTATGCAAACTCAAGAAAGCTATTTACGTTACGGCCTCCGACCGAGAGAGATCATTTGGTTTGAGTCGTTCACTGGGAAATCGACATGGTGTACTGATGTGTGAGGATCGTTTAGCCTTTAGGTTAAGAGGAGTTACATTTTTTCCCTTTAGATTTAAATTAGGTGTGAATTGAAAGGGGCTAACCAGGCGCACGCCTTGCGCTTGGTTGCCTAAGCCTCACCTTTGTCATGTTGGCTCACCTGGACCCCCTCTAGGTGCGAAGAGTGAGCCTTGATTGTGGGCACGTGCCTTTTATAACTATGTTGTAGATGTTAAAAAAAGTGGTTATTCACTCGCAAACAGTTCAAGAATTTGAGTCTACCATTCAAAGCTTTTAAAAAGTTTTTGATTTGAAGGTGGAGAAATAGTTGTGCATTTGTGCTCATTTTGTGTGTGTTAATTGGCATATCCTGGTTATTGAGATGGTTTGCTTGCAATAAGGTAGCTGTTTGCTTATGCTATTATACATAGAAAGTTGGCAGTTTGGTTTATGATGAGCTTTTGTTTTTTGGGGGGTGGGGGAGGGGGTTGAGGTTTATGATAGGCTGGAGTTTGATATTGCCATCTTCCAAATGGATGATTTATTATTATTATTGTACTTGCGGTACTGACTATGCCCAATGGTAATTTGTATGTTTTAGACACAAAAAGTTGAAAGAAGAGGACATTGCCATTTGTGAGTGCAAGTATGATGCCAATGATCCTGACAGTGCATGTGGGGAGAGGTGCTTGAATGTTCTGACCAGCACTGAATGCACGCCTGGCTACTGCCCTTGCGGTGACTATTGCAAAAATCAGGTGAAGATGAGGTCATCTCGCGTGTGTTTGTGAATGTGAATGGGCTAGTATCTGTACTACATGCTTATTTTGTTGTATTCTGTATGATATTAAATATCATTATCAGATACTTATTATTGCAGAATAAAGAAGATTTAAAAAAGGATCACAGGTTCCACATCTTGATTTTACGTAGAAGTCCCGCTAGATTAGTTTTTGATTTGAGAATGGATATACTAAATACTTATTTCTCTGAAAATTCCCTTGTTGATCCCAAGGTCAAAAACTCGACTTCGTTAGAGAGTCTCTGACTTTGTGCGTTTGTGGAATATGTCTTCATTTGGCCTACATTTATGTATTGGAAGTAGTTGTTTCGTATTATAATGGATGATATTTTATGGATACACCCTTGCTAGGCATTGTGACTTGCTATGCTCAGGAATAGGTGGTGGGTACGGCCATTTTTTTTTTATCAGCAAAAAATGATTTTATTAATCATTGAAACAAGTTACAATGATTAAAGGGATCTGAAGATAATGGCATCATGGAATTTTGGTAAGTCAATTCTATCAAATCCTTCCTACCTCCCTTTGGTCTGGTCTTAGAGCATTTCACCTCACTTTCGTATGAAGTTATGCTGCTCACTCTCATGTGGTGTCAGATTAAAGTGCTGCCAGTAAGTTAATGAAACTGTAACATACACGCTGAAACTGAGAATGGGCCTCAGAAAAGTTTAATAAATTCTATAGTATTAAAGTTTAATAAGTTTAACACTGTGTCAGTCCCTCATTTGATATTGGAGCTTCCTATACTATTGTTGATTTGTGTATAATGGTCTACGATAATAAATTCTGTAAAGGGGGCATCTTTGGGCCATTTTTTTTTGGTTTAATTCTGTTTCCGTAGTTGCAGTAGGGCAGATTGAGAGAAGTAAATCTAAGAAAATTGTTGGTTTTGTTGGAAACTTGGAATATTGGCAACATGTTGCCTAAATCTTTTTGATGATCCCTAGATCTCCAAACAATGTCCACTGATACATTTCACATACATATTGATGGTCCACCGTAACACATTGATTTAATGTCTATGGTGTTATGTGGAACATTAGTCATGGGAATGTCCTTGATTCAAAGTGGGAGTCCTACTAGAGTAGTTATCTTTAGAGTTAGCTATCTTTTGAATTAAGAATAAATATACTAAAGTATTTCAGTGGGAGTCCTACTACAGTAGTTATCTTTAGAGTTAGCTATCTTTTGAATTAAGAATAAATATACTAAAGTATTTGTTTCTCTGAAAATTCCCTTGTTGATCCTGAGGTCAAAAAGCTCAAGTTCGTTAGAGAGTCTCAGCCTTGTTTGTGTGTTTGTAAAAAAGTGTTTTTCATCTAAAAAGAATGATTTACCAAAAGGATGATTGGCCATCAAAAGGACCTTTTTTGCAAATCACAATTTTCCAGTAACAACAAACGCAAGTAACAGCAAAAGTACATGCCTGGTAGTGTTGGCCAAACAACTTAAACCCTGTTCCTTTCATAGCATAAGGGGAGGAAAAGAAACAGATCAAATAAATTTTAGTAGGATAAACTAGTCTTTAAACCTCGCCAAAAAATAAATGAAGAAATGTTTAAACCTCTCCACAGATAAATGAAGAACAAGAAGATTTGTAAGAAAACCTACAAAAATGAGAAAATTCGTTCAAAAAATCATGCCAAAGTTTGGGGCATTCTCCAAGTTGATGTCACCTCTTCCGATTACTACAGAAGCCAAAAAACAATTCACAGCTAATGGGGAGAAAAAGGAAGAAAATGCTAAGAACAAATCTAAAACAAAAACTTTTTTTCGAAAATTGAACAATAGTGTACCTTTATTTTTGATAAACCCATGAGTTAATGACCTGCATGAAAGAGAAATTGAATTAGTAATAAGGGCAAAGTCCACTTTCACCCCCTGTGGTTATCGCCATGTGCGGATACCCCCCTCATGGTTCAAAACTGACCACATAATCTACCTGTGGTTTTGAAAATGTGCGGATAGACCCCCTGTCGTCATATTTTCCATCCATATTAATGGAGGTGTATCTCACACGCCTCTAGAATGTAATCTGAGTCGTTCATAATGTATTAAATAAAGAATAGAGTATCTCTGTAAAAAATCATCTCGATTAGGCATCAATAACCCAGTGATCTAATTTTTAGTAAATTCAAATTTGAAATTTTAATTTCATAACAAAATCAATTCGACCATGAGCTTTTCATTTTTTGATTGACTTGAATTTTGGCATAGATGTAGTACTCGTCAAAATTTACAATATCAATGGTTTCGATTCAATTTTTGGTATAGGGGATGGTGTGATTAGATTTAAAAAAGAAGAAGAATCAAGGGACATGATGAGGGTATATCGGTCTTTTAATGTTGTATCCGTTAATATGGATGGAAAACATGACGGCAGGGGGTCTATCCGCACATTTTCAAAACCACAGGGAGATTATGTGGTCAGTTTTGAACCATGAGGGGGGTATTCGCACATGGCGATAACCACAGGAGGTCAAAGTGGATTTTGCCCTAGTAATAATCCATACGTAAACAACAATTTCTATATTTTACCTCTGACCTTTGCTTCATCAATGGACAACCACGAACCAAAAAATGCTTAATTACTAAAGGTGCTTTCCACACGCCTTTGAAACTCACTTCCTAAATTGCCTACGCAACTACTTACCACCATTGCTAATGGTTGCATTGCAAAGAAGAGCAGTAATAGAGGCAGAATCTTGGGCTAGGATTTGATTAGTAGGATTTCACGGCAAGGGAGACGGGCCTGATGGTTGTGGAGTTGCAACAATTCACTGAAGTCATCATCGGAGGAGGGGTAGGGACGCCAAACGTGTATCTGGAGAGAGAGGGGGTGATCAGATCCGGCCCTTATTGAAAGTAAAGCAGTCAAACGGTCAGAATTTAGACAGCACAATCGAATAAGGCGTATTTCACACTCCAGATCTAATCCCCTGTTAGAGCAGTAGGTTGAGCACCCATAACATTTCTTGACTGTTGGATTCGCACTCAAACTCATCTCAGCTGTTAAAACCTTCCAAAATTAATCTAGACCATTGAATATCAATCCAATGGCTGAAAGTATGTAAAATTCAAAAAGCTTGAATTGTTTTATTATAGAGATGCATGTTTTTTTTTTTTGCTTGCATAGATCCTTGCCAGGTACTACAACTTGGTATGCCAGGAATAGGTGTTGGTTATGGCTTGTCCTATTCAAAGTTTCGATGGTATGCTATTGCCTTTGTAACCTTTTACCTCAGGCCATGGTATTTTGGTATATGGTCATTCTATCGATTTCACAAAATTTAAAGGATAAAATCAAATCCTTGTTACCTTCCTTTTCAGTTGGTGGTGTATAGAGGTGCGATGTGGCGGATTATCTCAAAATGGATGGGGACATGCTGATGTGGGATATTTTTCTTTGTAGGGAGGTGCAGGATTGGTAGTTGGACGAGCTATTGAGCCCTTTGGGTAATTTATATGGTATGCGGGGCTTGGGGATGGGGCAGGATTCTTTGAGGCGAATTCCAACGGCAAATGGGGCTTTCCATGTGAAATCATTTTACTGAGTCTTGGTTGGAGGTACTAACATATGCTTTTCCTAGAAGGCCATTTGGTGAACTCGTGCTCCAAACAAGACTGCTTTCTTTGCATGGTGGACGGCTAAGGAAAAGATTCTTAGCATAGATAACCTTATTCGGCGTTGAAAGCTTATTGTTAATTGGTGTCCCATGTGCTTGAGTGATGGAGATTGGAGAATCAGAGGTTCACTTGTTTATTCATTGTATTTGTCTGGTTGCAAGGGAACTTTTGGGCTACGATACTTGTATGGTGGAGTATGCCTCGGGCTTTTCCATGTTTCCATGTTCGGTAGTAGAGCTAATTCAAGAAAGGTTTGGGGCTAGAGTGGGTTGACGAGGACGGAAGCTTTGGATTTTGATCCACTTTGCTTCATGTGGCTTATTTGGAGAGAACGGAATAATAGATATGTTGATGGGATTGGGAGGCCTATATTTAGGGTTAAGAGTCTTTTCCTTTTTAGTTTGGGTAGTTTTTTTTTTTTATAAGCCTTTTTAGTTTGGGTAGTTGGGAGTAGAGGGTATGCCATCATGCCCTTGATCAATTTCTTGATATGATAGATACTTTGGGAGTATAGAGTGGAGTGTAGTGCTATACATGCTGAATTGAGAGTGGGCCTCAAAAAAGTTTAAGTCGAAGTCAAATTGATGAAAATAGACAAGCATATCCTTGTCATCTTTGTCTACACTTCACTAAATTCCTAGCCAATCTGAAATTCTTATTATTTTGAAGAAGAAACAACTCCCTCGCCCACACAATTTGCATATCCGATAAAATTGCAGCTTTTCTCTACTCAAATTGGCCTCCTACTATTACTTTGATACCAATACTTAGGGCTATGTAAGACCCATGAAACTGTGAACTTGTTGGATATGTTCATAACTTTATGTACTTGAAGGGTCTGTTTGTTTGACCGGATATGCGCGTCGCATTGGACTATATGTCCAAGGTGACCAATGGTGTGTTGTTAAATATTTAAAATCCGGATTAAACATGCCTCGGATGTGTTTAAACATACAATACGGGTTAGGGAAGATTTTGTTTGTATTGCTCTCATGTTGGGCCATTGCGGATATCCATTTCTTGGAAAGTGTCTAAAGACAGGAGTTGCAATACTTGTCTTACTCAAGTTTCCCTCTCACTGATGTGGGATATAGTATGTTAGACCAACACTTGAGCCCCGCCTCCCCTGCCTATGGTTTTCCCGTGGCTAGCACTTGGGTGAGTTCCCAATTCCCATGCTTTTTATTACTTTAATAATGTGCATTCAAGCTGTATGGCAAGATTTTCAGCTATTACACTTACCAAGCATTATATTTTTAACTTTGCCTTGATATGCTTGTTATATTGGCTCTTTTCGCCTGTTATTTATGTATTTATTTTGGGTGTAAATTTAAGACTGTAAAAGTTTTAGAAGTATGATGGTTTCTGTGGAGCCTCTGAGGTTCCAATTCCTCATGTTTCATCATTATTTGTGTACAGAGGTTCCAGAAATCTGAGTGTGCCAAAACAAAATTTTTTAAGACTGAAGGACGTGGGTGGGGCCTTATAGCTGATGAAAGTATCAAGGTAATTACTCTCTAGCTGCATATGACATAATCTAGAAGAGATCAGTTATCTCCTGGTTTAAGGTTAGTTGTTATAGTTTCGCTGGTAAGTCTTTGTAATCAAACACAACAAATTATCTCTGGTATGTGTGCTGAATACTGATGTTTATCAAGTTTACCATTTCTTAAACATTTTATTTCAAAACCGATAAGAGATTGGGTTCTGCTATGATCTCATTTGCTGACTTTATAAGGCTTGAAATCATTTTGTACATTTCTAACTGGGCAGGGCTCAATCTTCAATTAATTAATAGCTGCTTGTCTGTGTTATTCAAAATGATTAGGCTGGACAATTTGTTATTGAATATTGCGGCGAAGTAATATCATCAGAAGAGGCACAGCAAAGGTCCCAAGCTTATGAAGCTCAGGGTAGGTCATATAATTATGAGAGAGAGAAGGTTGTACTACGATAACAGGAAACTGATTCTACAATTTTTTGTGGTCTGAAGCAGGTCTCAAGGATGCATATATAATTTCTCTCAATGCCAATTCGTATATTGATGCAACTAGAAAAGGCAGCCTTGCTAGATTTATAAACCACTCATGGTTAGTCACCGAAATGATATTATGGGTATCATGGAATAGTCACTGGAATAGCGATCTTAGCTGGGATTGACATATAGCTTTGGTGTTGCAGCGAACCAAATTGCGAGACGAGAAAGTGGACAATTTTGGGGGAAATAAGGGTGGGTATATTTGCAAAGCAAGATATTTATGTTGGAACTGAGTTGGCATATGATTATAATTTTGAGTGGTATGGTGGTGCTAATGTTCGCTGTCTGTGTGGAGCACCAAAGTGTTCGAAGTTTCTAGGCGCAAAGTCTCCTGCTTTCCTGGTGAGTTCAAAGTGAGAAGTTTTAATAAATCTTATTTGACATGCAATGAGTCATGAAAGACAACTGAACATGAATTTTATGCGAACTGCTAATGCTGTATTTTTGTGTATTTTTGGGTTCTTGTCTAATTGAGTCATGAAAGACAACTGAAAATGAATCTTATGCAAACTGCTAATGCTGTATTTTTGGGTTCTTTTCTAAGAGGCTTGGTGCTTTCCTACAATGTTGATTTTGTTCTCTATATTTCTTCATTATCTTCCTCTTTATTTATTGGTAATTTATTTTGGTTTAATCAGGAGTCATCCCGTTCTCTTTTTTATTTTATTTTGGTTTAATGTTGTTCTACTTTAACAGGAGCACAATCATGTGTGGGAAGAGGGGGATGACAGGTAAGTGGGTGCGCATTTATAGATTACAAGCAGCTTGAGTCTTTTCACTTGCACTTTGTACTGGTGTTATTGAAAGTCTTTCTACAAAATTTCTGGTAATTTTAGTTCCGTATGAATGGCAGTCAGCCAGTCACTCTATATGAGTTCTTTAAGAGCAAAAAGTTGAAGACAGTCCACTAGACTGGCGAAGGACAACAAGGATTCAATACGCAATACTGACCAATTAATCATATGCTGTTGCCTCCACAATTTTTCACGGGCTTTAGTTAATGTACTAATCTCTCTACGTCATGACTACCATGATAGATGAGTGAGCAATGAAAAGCACTCCAACTCTAAACCAATTGGGATGAGTGAAGAGGCTGCTGTTCGCACGTGCAGAGATAAACAATGGATCCATAACATAGTGATCACAACGAACAATGATACAAGGTGTGCTTAAGGCACAAACAACGGGGTAGTTAATCAAGAGAGTCTTGTCCAAAAGCCTTCGAAAGCCTAGCTCTGATGCCATGTTAAAACATCCAACTCAAAACCAATTGGCAATGAGAGGAGAGGCTGCCCAGGCTCATATGCTAGTTTTCGAGGTGATAATTAGCCTAGTTATGATATCATGTTAAAGCATCCAACTCCAAACCAATTTTGAATGAGTGGGAGGCCGCCGAGGCTCATATACTAGTTTGGAGGTTATAATTAACCAATGTGGGACAAGCTCTAACTAGCACCAAGATGGTTATAAATCAACCGTGAGGCCAAGTGCCACAAGCCCCATGCAATAACATCAATCACTGATTGTCATCCTATCATCATTTACTTTTATCCTACTTTTTGGAGTGCATGAATCTGGATATGAATCATCACTTGACTAGAGCCTTCAGACCTATGCAGATAGGTGACTTTTGCTTTTGGGTCACTCAGTTGTTTCAATGGTATTACTTCTTCGAGTACATCAAACTGGACAAAATTACTACAATATTGTTCAAGTGGTGTGCTCTTTCAAAAGGATGTGTGTTGGCATGGATAGATTTTGGCTGTGGGACAATAATATAACGGAAAACATGAGCTTTTAAATATCAAATGTGGCATGGATTTTTGATTCCGAACTTCCTCTCATGCCTATTGGGGGAGGATCTACTTAACACGAAACATAAATTCCAATATTCATGGATCCAGTCCTTGAGGTGGACTGAAGTTTTTCCTTGTCATTAAAATGTCTAGAATAAATTTCAGCTGTTTTCTTTTCGTACCTTGGTTTTCAAAAGACTACTTCAATGAGGTACTTGTGCATTTGAGGGTGTTTGGGAGCCTACTTTTTGGCTTTTCATTTTTAACTTTTTGCTTTTTTGACTTTTTGACTTATTATTAGAATGTGTTTTTAATTTTGTAGTGTTTGGATGATATGTGCAGAATGAATTTTGCAGCAGGAGTAGTGTTTGGGAGATATGGAATGAAAATGAATTATGGGTTGGTTTTTTACTATGTTGCCCCTGATTATATATAATAGTGTATAATGTGTATAAATAATATTTTAATTAATTATTTTAAGTTTTATTTTGAAATTAATTTCTTTACTTTTTTTAAACCCTTCGCCACCTGGCCTTTTCTTCATGGGAACTGCGCGTGAACAACACGCTGAGAGTGGATCTCACTCGCCGGCGACGCGCCTTATCCAATCGGCGCGTGAGCCTTCCTCCGGCGTCGTATTCGACGGCAGATCACCACCAATCTCTTCGTCTCACCTTGACGAAAAGGAATCTGTGGTTCAAAGTTGTTTTCGACCAACTTTTTCTCCTGGTGAAACTGAACAGACTCCGAGATGTATTTTCCGGCTTCTCCTCCACAGCGGATTACCACCAGTGTCGACGTCTCAATGAACAAGACCCAGTGGTTTTCAAGTATTTTCGAACACTCTTTTGTCTGGTTTTTTATCTGATCAGATTTTGCTCGTATGGTGAAAAGAATCAAAAAATGGAGAGGGTATATAGGTCTTCTGCCGCGGCTGGTTAACGAGAATGGAAAAAAGAGAATGGGAAAAGCTCTTCTTTCCCTCTTTTTCACTTCTCTTCTCCATTCTTCAAAACCGAAAACTCATTCTCAGAGAATATGTTCTGGGTTTTGCAGCCAAACACCCAAAACATGAAAAGGAGAATGCAAAAAAGTGGCGCCCAAATAGGAACTTACTAGAAAAAGAGAAGAATTATATATTGACATCTTGATTAACGTATTTACAAGAGAGGGGTATATATACGCAAGAGAATGAAACATAAAAGGAAAGAAAATAAAATCAAAGTACTAATATTATGGGATTGCATATCAATCAAATCCCTAAGAATCCAGGTCAACTATCAAGCCGGATATCCAACACTCCCCCTCAACCTTAGCAAAGATATTGATCATGCCCAGCTTGCGAAGAGTGGTCTTGAGAAGAGATGGCCCTATTTGTTTGGTAAGAGCATCAACAACCTGTTCAGCGGATGGAGCAAACTTAGTAACAATAATTCCCGATCTCACTTTTTCTCTAATGAAATGAATATCAACTTCAATATGCTTTGTTCTTTCATGGAGGACTGAATCAGAGGCTAACATAATAGCTGACTTGTTATCACAGTATAGTGTAGAGGGCATACATGCAGGAAACCTCAATTCTGCAAGAATGGAGTGAAGCCAAAAGATTTCGCAGGATCCCTGGGCCATTGCCCTGTATTCTGTCTCAGCAGAAGATCGAGAAACCACAAATTGTTTTTTACTCTTCCAAGAGAGAAGATGGTTCCCATAGAATGAACGAAAACCGGATGTGGACCTCCTATCTGTCATGGACCCAGCATAGTCAGCATCGGTGAAGCATGAGATTTCAGGAGAATTTTTCGAATCATAGAACAAACCAAGACCAGGACATGACTTCAAGTACCGCACTGCATCTAGATGAGAAGTGCGGGGGGAATGCATAAACTGGCTAACCAAACTCACTGCAAAAGCCAGATCTGGTCTAGTGTTAGTTAGGTAGATGAGTCTCCCAACTAGTCGTTGATACATTGTCGTATCCAGTAAAAGATCACCAGATTCAGCGGATAATTTTGCGTTTGGGTCCCATAGGAGTGGATGCAGGTCTACAACCTGTCATCCCAGTATCTCTCAAGAGATTGAGAGAATATTTCCGTTGTGAAAGGGAAATCCCATGCCTAGAGCGAGCAACTTCTATGCCCAGAAAGTATTTCAAGTCTCCCAAATCCTTAACATCAAAAACTGAGCTAAGGTTCTTCTTTACTTGTACAATCCCTGACCTGTCATCTCCTGTCAAAATAATATCATCCACATATACAGACAAAATCACACACTATCCTTGAGAATTCCTTCGGATGAAGCAAGTGTGGTCAGAATGACACCTTGAAAAATTCAGTGCAAGTACTACATCATTGAACCGAGCAAACCAGGCCCGATGAGATTGCTTCAACCCATACAGAGATTTTCGTAAACGACACACTTTGCCAGCATACTCCCCCTCAGCTCGAAAACCTGGAGGGGGGGTCCATATAAATGACCTCATCCAAATCCCCATTCAGAAAAGCATTCTAAACATCCATTTGGTGTAAAGGCCACGAATAGGAAGCGGCAAGGGAGATAAGCAAGCGAACTGTAGTGAGTTTTGCCACTGGAGCAAAGGTGGCAGTGAAGTCCTTCCCTGGAACTTGAGTAAAGCCCTTAGCAACTAGCCGAGCTTTATACCTATCAACAGAACCATCAACTTTCTGTTTCACAGCAAACACCCATTTGCACCCCACTGTTTTCTCTCCTTTAGGAAGAGCCACTAAATCCCAAGTATGATTTTTCTGTAAGGCAACCATTTCATCCTGCATAGCAGCCACCCAATGGGGACTCAACATAGCCTCCCCGATAGACCGAGGAATGGAAATAGAATCAAGCTTCCCAATGAAAGCCTGAAAAGGGACGGACAGTGCACTATACGAAATATGATGCTCAATTGGGTGATTAGTAGATGAAGAAAATGAAAAACGGTCAGGGGGTTGACGGTCCCTAGTGGGGTACCGCCGGGTAGGGGAGGAGAAGAAGGAGGCACGATACCTTCATTCAAAGGGGATTCTTGCTCAGGGATATGTGGGTGACGACTATTCACAAGCTCTGGTGTACCTGCAACAAGAGTATCCATAGTATCGAGAATAGGAATAGGACTCACAGTATCGAGAATAGGAATAGGACTGGGCACATCCTCAGTAGGAATTGTAGGGGAGGAAAATTTAATAGAAGTATGATTGACAAAGAAAGGAGTATCCTCCCAAAAAGTCACATCAAGAGAATTTAAAATTCTACGAGAAGAAGGATCATAACATCGATATCCTTTAGACGTAGAGGAATAACCCACGAATGCACACCTAATGGAATTGTTATCCAACTTTGTTTGAGAAGGACTCCTATTCTGAACAAAGCAAACACAACCAAACACCTTAGGAGGGATAGAGAATAGAGGTTTTTCGGGTTGAAGAACAGAAACAGGAGATTTTCCACCCAAAATCCGACTAGGAACATGATTAATCAAGTAAGTAGCAGTAAGAACTGTCATATGCCAAAAGGGTTTGGGAACATACATGCCTTGGAGAAGGCATCTCGTCACACCCGTAAGATGACGGTTTTTTTGTTCAGCAACACCATTCTATTCCGGGGTATGGGGACAGGTGAGTTGTTGAAGAATACCACGTTTGTTCAAGTGAGAAACAAGGTCCCTTGTCACATTCCCCCCCATTATCTGACCTCAAACTCCGAACCACAATATTGAACTGAGTTTTAATCATGGAGAGGAATTGGCAAAAAATTTCAAATTTTCTTTAGAAGATAAACCCAAGTGCACCTGGAAAAGTCATCAATAAATATAACATAATACCGATGACCAGAGAGAGCAATAACATGAGGAGACCCCCACACATCATAATGATTTAAATAAAAAACAGCTGGAGCACGATGCATTCGAGGAATATAAGGCTTACGACAATGTTTGGAAAGCTCACATACTTCACATTTAAACATAAATTGTTGACAAGCTGAGGAAAAAATTGGAAACATTAAACATAAATACTGAAAATTAACATGCCCCAATCGAGCATGCCACAAAGATAAGTCTTTAGAAGAAACAGAAATAGGAAAATCAAACACGACAGAGGTGGTAGCTTGTAACACAGGATCAGGGGGTCACCAAAGTAGTATAGTTCATCACGCTCATACCCCTTGCCAAAAATCCTCTTCGAACTCCGGTCTTGCAAAAGACAACAATCGGATAAGAAGATGACAACACAATTAAAGGATTTTGTGAGACGACTGACCGACAAAAGATTGAAGGCTAATTGAGGAACATAAAGGACCGACGATAGAGTAATATCAGAGGAGATTCTAACGCCCCCTTACTAATGGTAATTGATCTGTTAGCCAAACACACAGAAGTATGAGTGGAAGCCAAAGGAGTAGAAAACAAGGATAACTCACCCGTCATATGGTCATTAGCGCCAGAGTCTAGAACCCATGAGGGAGTTCTAGAGCGAACATGAAATGTAGTGGGAATACCTGAGGCCAAAGTGGCAGTAGTAGTTGCGGAAGGCATAGGAGCCGGAATAGATGTGGGCCTCTGAGACATTAACATTGCTACCTGAGCCTGAAGTTCGGCAACAACTGAAGGATGAGAATTAGATGCCTCGAAGGATGAGAATTAGATGCCTTGATAGTGGCTGCAACTCTGGCTGGGGGTCCAAATTTTTTCTTGAACTGAGCTTTTAACTCTGGGTGAAGTTTTCGGTGTCTTTAATATGTCTTGGATCTCTGCAATGATGGCAAGTTTTCTTACCCCTAGTAGGACGAAAACTCGAAGAAGCGGCAAATGCCATCTGATGAGATACAACCCCAATAGCTGGTGATAGGGTATGAATAGAAATAAGACGCCTACGCTCATCACCATCCACAATAGCATAAGTATCCAAAAGAGATGACAATGGTGAAGTATTGAGAATTTGACCACGAAGGTTTTCAAAATCTGTCTTGAGACCCATAAGAAAGAAATAAGTGTGAAGATGATCCATCCTTTTCATGGAGACATCCGCCGTTGCCCCGAAATCAATAACTGGATCATACTGGGCTAACTCATCCCACCGCACCTGCAAGTATCCAAAGAATTCTGACACAGACTAACCCAAACTCTCCTGAGATGCACGGGAGATCTCCTGATGTAACTCAAATATACGAGCTTCGTTATGAGAATGAGCATACATTTTTGTTAAAGCTTTCCAAAGGCTGTCTGCCGTCTCATGATACATAAACATGTTGAAAATAGACGGTTCCATAGAGCTAAAGAACCACCCAAGAACAGTCCAATTATTAATATCCCATTGTTCTACTTTGGGATCACCATCAGCGGGACGAGGCATTTTACCCAAGAGCTAGGGCACCTTGCCGGCCCCCCCCCCCCCCCCCCCCCCCCAAAGAGACGAAAAGATCGAGACCAAGCAGCAAAATTTCTGCCATTCAATAACACATTTGTTACCTTACCACTAGGCACAGGCGGAGACAACTCAGGCTTGATTACAGATGCACCAACTGATGACTCCACAACACCAGTGTTTTTACTTCCATCAGTCATTGTGAAGGTAGCACGAACAGACTGACAATAAACCTGGTGGTGATAAAGAAAGCGGGCTACACACTAATCTGTTAGCCCAAGAAAAGTAGAATAGAAAGGGCACACAAGGCCTTTCTACAACATCAACAAGTCACACACGTGACCAACTGTGACCTAAACGGATCACAGCAATCAAATAGAGAAGAAACCCTAGGTTGCTGTCAGAAGAGCAACTGGTGGAGAAACTAGGGCAGCAGCGTGGAGAGAAAGAGAGAGAGAGAGAGAAAGGAGTGATCGGAGGGTGGTGGCTAGGGCTCGTGGTTGGAGAGATAGAGAAAGAGAGAGGTCGGCTTTGATACCAACTAGAAAAAGAGAAGAATTATATATTGAAATTTTGACTAACGTATTTACAAGAGAGGGGTATATATACCCAAGAGAATGAAACATAAAAGGAAAGAAAATAAAATCGAAGTACTAATATTATGGGATTGCATATCAATCAAATCCTTAAGAATCCGGGTCAACTATCAAGCCGGATATGATGTGATTCCAACATTCTTCTCGATTGTATTCGTTTTTGGTTTTGCACTACCTCTTTGATCTCATCCTACCTGTTTTGATGCAGATATACTGTCGAGGAAATACCACTTTATGATTCTGCAGAGGATGAGCCTTCACTAATGGTCCCAAAAGATAAAAGTTCCTTTAGACATGAGTTCCTAGCCATAGGGAAGAATGATTCCCCTGTGGTAATTGGTGGTAGTGCGGGATCTGAACCTCGTTTGGGGTCCCATGTTGCAGTTGTTGAGCCACTTCATTCATTTTCCGCAGGTGTGGCAAATAACATTGTCAAAACTGAAGTGAGTGAAGAGGACAAATTATATTTCCAAGATACTCGACAAACCTTTCCTCCAAGAAATGTGTTGATATCTCGAATTCAAAGTAGTAGTGCTTGTCGGAATTATCAAATTGGGTCAGGCGCTGTTCCAAAGAAAAGGTCACACTTCGCCAACAAAAAGTCCAAACATAACAGTGGAAAGCAACTCGATGGAAAACATGTTGCGCAATTATTTACATCAAAGAAAGCTCAAGAGGAAATCATTAAATGTGAGGTACAAGCTTTACTTACTCTTCGAGTGATGGGCATGTACGTAAACTGTACTTTCTTGGCTTTTAGGTTCATTAGCTTTTGTTAGTGCAATGTCTCAGGAATCAGGATCACTTGTCGGGTTCATTCAATTCTGCTAATGTGTTCAAGATGTGATGTACATGTACTTCCTCGTTATGATTTTGTGAAGGGTGCTTGTAAATATAGGATTGTCAAGTAGAGGTTGCATAACTTCCGCACCCGAAATAATACACGCGGACTGTCTTTTGAGTGGTAACTTGTAAGGCTATGTTTGCCCATTTTAGATTTATAGGAAGTTGGGCATTATTTTAGGTTTTGACTTTTCTACATTCCTTTGGGTTTTATCTTTAAAGCTAAAGATTTGTTTGAGTGAGCTGTAGCCTTTGTTGCTAGGGTAGGGAAGAAATTCTAGCACTAGCATTGCTAGTCTCATAGGGGCAAAACTATTTTTGTTTCAGATGCCTCTTTTGATCTTTGATTTGGTAGCATTGCACAGAATGCTTTACCGGAATCTTGGTCGGTCTACTTACCCTATGAAATAACTTATATAAACATATCAGTTCAAATATTTTCAGTTAAGAGTCTTTGGATTTCCCTATCGCATAATGATGCCTTGTCATACGAGGCTTTCAATTTTGTACGCTTCAGATAGAATTTAGAAGGGAGAAAAAAAGAACGAACAGAAAATTGCATAGCATCCTGTATGGTTTCTTCCATTCCCTCTGAGCACAGAACTTCTGGGTCATGTTTATTCGACTGGATTAAGAGGAGGATATCAGTCCTGCAAGGTAATACTACATTTCACATGGATTGTGTGTCCTAAGTTTTGCGATGCATTTGTAATTGTGACTGGAAAAATTCCAAGGCAACACAGGATATGTGGTCCTCTTGGATTCGTAGTCCAATCCAATGTTCAATCTGGACTAACAGATGGGGCACTGGTGTATGATTGTCCACCTTGTGTTCTCTATTAGGATCTAATATGCGGTTGCCAAACCGTGGAACGAATGATGGATCTGGCGAAATGATACATATTTCGAGGTCAGCGGGGATTACCAGCAGTTGAAACACATGGGAACAGACTTTGGATTTAAGGGATGTTATTAACTGATTAATCTTGCCGTATGCGTCATCTTAATTTTGTGCATTAGTTGAATTAATATATTCTAGTCAGTATTATGACCACCAGTGAGACTCCCTTTTGGGCTGTATTTTCTACATGCTTGTAACCAAATAAATTTATATATTATTGGCATCTTCAATTGTTCTGTATAGGAAATAAAATTCCTGGCTGCATCCAAGCTCAACTCCTCATATGATGACATTCGACCTGCTATTGAAGAACATGAGAGGGATAGCCAAGACAACGTGGATATTAGTGCAGCTATGACATGGATAGGAGCCTGCTGCTCTAAGCTGAAAGCAGACTTTGACTTCCATTTTTCCATTGTCAAGAATGTTGTCTGCCCACCACCTGCTCAAGCCCCATCCAGCGCAGCAAAGCCTTCTGAAGAGGCAGACAATGAAACTGGGATGAAGTATCTAACACACTAATTTCTAATCATCTTTTTCTTTTTCTCAGCGAAAGTCAGCATTGTTAGTTACTAAAAAACAATTTCCAATCATGAATTTTGACATGTTACTTGGAGTTCATTTTCTTTTATTCTCCTCCACCTCTTTGAAGGGATTTTGGACATGGTGGTTGAGGCAATTTGACAATCTATTCATCTGAGTTTTATAATAGATTCAACCACCAAACTTGGTTTATGATTTTATTTTCTAATCTAAATACTGGTTCTTTTCACATTACCTGTTTGTAAGAAGCATGCATTTGACGCAACTAGTGCATGTTATGAACCTAAGTTTACTAAGCACCCAGAGAATTTTGACACGAGCATTCTTATCTGAAACATCTTTGTCAGTGAAATTTCGACTTGCTGCCTTCAGTTTGTTTGAAGGGGGCTTTGCCACCATATTATTGAGGACCCAGAAACTTGTTTCCGGGTTTTTGCTTTCTGAATTCAAAATCTACTGTGAAAAAGCAGAGTGGGAACCGTTAAAATTTCTTACTTTGTCCAGTGGTGTTTCTATTTGGGCGAGAGAACTCAATCCGGTTCAATCCCTTTTTCGTTCTGCCCTGGATTGGACCGGTTTAAATTGGGGTGTACAAACCAATTTCATGGCTCTTCAAAAAGACAAAAAAAGAAGAAAAGTGCTAATATCATGGAGCGCGGGTACTACTACTATCTTGGTAGTCGGTAGAAGAAAGAACAATCTATTCAAGCATGGTAAATGATTTTATATACCTCCCCATTGATTTCTAAATTGTCATGCTTTCTCTTCCACAAGGTCATGACCAAAGCTCAGCTTATGCAAGCAAATACTGGATAGAACTAACTTGGAGTTGTTGATAAAAATAAAAATAAAAAAACAAACTTGGAGTCGATCTCTGTTCATCCAAACATGCATGGGATTGCTTCCTTTGGGATGACCTGAAGTCACCGTGCAGGGTAGGCCAAGCCTCGTCTACCCTCCCGGATTCTGATCATGCTGCATATATTTTACACATGATTTTCAATTGTATTCCATACAGCTATATTTATGTTGATATTATTGTCACAATATTATACTTTTGCCTTGTCTGGTTGTCTTAATTTGTATCCATTAATATGCACGCAACAATACCATAAGGTGGTTGACATTTCTACTCCATGAATTACTTTTGTAACTTTTGTTGGGTGAATCACAATCATGTGCAAGTCAATCAACTTGATTTATGATCTTCAAAATGAAAAAAAAAAAAAAAAAACTTGATTGTATGACTTGTTTATTTTATTTGAGATGTTTTACAGGCCTTTTAATTTTAACTTTTTGTGGTCTTATTTTTTGTGGGAGTCTTGTTTCTTGGCATCAAGAGAGCATCAATTTACTTGATAATAGGAGTTAGTCACTATTCGAAAAGATTAACTAAGCAAAAATTAACTACAAAAAAACATAGCTATGCTAATACCTTAACAACTAAGGCTCCCATTTCTGCTAAAATTTTTGCACTACAACTTACTTATTTTTGTGAAGTTAATACTAAACTAAATTTTTTTTGGGTCAAAAGTTAAGTTTCCACTAAACTGAAACATTCAACACATTTTCCTCCAAACACCCAATACATTTTCTACAACTTTTAGTTTAGTGGAAACAATTTGACTACAAATAGCAACTAGAAACTAGAAGTTGACATCTTCTAGCTTACCAGAAACGCCTCCTAATCCCCCTACAGAAAAACATGCTCCCAGGGGTTGTAGCCTAATGGCAAGTGGCTTTTTTTTTGGGTAAATCAGCTTGAAAATAAAAAAGGCTAACCGAATATACAGCCTACAAGGGGCATACCCCAGGAGGAAAACAAAAGAAAACAAAGGATGAGAAAATTAACATCTATGCCAAGTGGCTACATGGATTGGATATATATTGTAATCTAGATGGAGACAAAACAAATCGCATCAAGAGAACCCCGAGATACAATTGTTTCCTAAGCATCTACAAAAGGGATAAAACAGTATTCCAAATAACTGAAACGGATGCAGCATGGCATACGGACTGAACTAGACAGATTTAGAATCTGCTGTGATGGTGATCAAGTATCATACGGCCATTACAGACCAGAATAGTAGAACAGCAGCAGCAACATGGACAGTGCATCAGTAGAAGCAGGAACGCAGCTAGCAACTAATTTGCTGCCATGTTGGAATCTCCACAAGGGTTTGGAATGCCATGTTGGCAAAAATTGATACAAGTTGGTCCCCCAAGTCTTGGCCAGCATGGATTACCCATATTTCCTCTTTTAGGGGAAAAACTCTAAGGAATGTTGTCACTAAACTGATATTCACTGCCACAGTATATCATCTTTGGATTGAGAGAAACTTGAGGAAGTTTCAAGCTACTACTAGCACCTGGGAAGTTGTTGTTCACAAAACCTTTAACATGGTTAAGGGTAGATTACTGTCGCTGCCTAAGTTGCCCGTAGGCTCACAAAATGATAGGTTTATTAGAGTTTGGGGCATCACTGGGTAATGAGGTACTTGATATTGATATTGGTGGTTATTGATACTTGTGGCCATGATTAATGGCCCTGCTTTCCTGGACATCCTTTTAGATACATTCTGTGCAGGTATAACAATTGTGAGGATCCAGTTAGCTATTTGGGCATCCTTGTGGGTGGCTGCCAAGTGCAGAGTTGACCCCAAGCTCCCACAATGTGGTCTCCTATTACTGCTATTAACCAGGTAGTTACCTTACTCCTTTGAGGGTTAATTGTTTGTGTGTACTCCTTCCATACTGTGTGCTATCCATGTGAGTTGAGAGCTAAATCCCCTTCATTCCTTGTGAGAGGAGGTAATATCTAGAGGGGGAATCGGGTGAGGTTCAGTGGAGGGAGAAGAGGGTCACCTTATTCTTGGTTTTGTTAAGAGAGTGGGAGTTGTAAGGTTCCGAGGGAGTAGAGGGGTGAGCACTATACTTTCTGTTTTCAGCTACTACCCTACTGTTCCATGTTGTGTGTGGCTAGCCTATGATATGTGTGGCTAGCCTTGTTCCATGTTGTGTCCCCAAGTCAGAAACCTAGCTGCATCAGTTTTGAATGCCTGATCAGTGTACCCATGTGGCTGGTGTTGTTGACTGTTATGATAACAGCTGATGTTCTGTTGTTATGTTCCTCATATTGTACTAAACTGATCTGCATTGTAGCAGTTGCTGTTATGCTGCTGCACTGCCCAAGGGTTGGTTGCTGCTACTTGGGCAGCCACATCTGTTTTGTTGTAATTTTATGTCTTATCATGCATCTGTTTAGTCCAAGTAGCTGTTGCCCAGATTCTGCCTTGGGATCGCTCTCTGATGATGCTGTCCAGTTTATAGTGTCTGATTTTGCTGATATTGATGGTATGAAGTGTAGCTGTAGTGGGCTGTCTGCTGTCTTCATTCATAGCAGGTTCAGAAGTTGATAGACAAGTTCAGAAGTTGTAGCAGGTTCTGTTTTCAGTTATGCCTAACCATCGGGGGCTGTCAATGGGATCTCCCTTCTCAGAGGGGGACGTCCTCTGTATAGTATTGTATATGTTTCCAGTATTGTATAGTATTGTACAAGTTCAGAAGTTGTAGTCCAAGTAGCTGTTTAGTATTGATGGCTGTGGTTACCACTGTGGTTCTAAACTTAGTTGATACCACTTAGCTGCTTGCATGGCAATGGTGTTGATGTTGTTGTTGAAACTGCATTCCTAGTTCTGCCTGCTGTTCTGAACTAGTATGTGTAGAGCTGCTGAAATCTGTTGGAGCAATCTGTTATGTGTAGAACTGTTGAAATCTGTTGAACCAGAAGTTGTTTGCTGTTGCTGTCAGAAGTGAACCTGTTGCTGACTCTGAACCTGTGCAAGTTCTGAACCTGTTGCTGATTCTGCATGTTCTGAACCTGTTGCTGCTGTTGAGTTTTGAACCTGTCCAGAGCTGCTGCTGTTATTAGAGTTGTTCTGAACATGTTAGTGGAGAACTATTAGAGTTGTTCTGATCATGTTAGTGGAGAACCTGTGCAAGTTCTGAACATGTTGTTGCTGCTATTGGAGCAAAGTTCTGAACTGTATTACCTGTTATGGAACTGAACTGCTATATTGTTGTCATGTTATGTTTTGGAGCAAAGTATCCCAAGCAATGTAATTGGGTTTTATGTTATGTCATGTTTTGTTGTCATTGCGTTGTTTTCTTCCCCTCTTCTAGATGGGCTGGAAACAGTGTCTATTAGGTTATTCCCTAGGCATGTAGCCATTTGGCATAGTCATTTTCTTATTTGGTTGTTTCCTTTTCCTCCTGGGGTATGCCCCTTGTAGGCTGTATATCCGGTTTCTTTTTTTCTATTTAAAGCTGTTTTACCCAAAAAAAAACTAATTTGCTGCCGAGAGGAATCACAAAAAGTAGTAACCGAACTATACAGTTACCGAACAACAGCAGCCATAAGCAGCAACTACACCAGCAATCTTCAATCTGGATAGGTTCAGATTCAGAACAAGCACAACAGCAGCTAGTAGAACAAGCACAACAGCAAGAAGCAGTAACTGTACTTGATCAATAAAGGAAGCAGACTGTTCTGGAAACTAGACTATGAAACTGGACAGCAGCAGGTAGGCAAACAGGCCAGCAGCACAGCAGCAAGGATAGGTCAATAAAGGATGCACAATAATTGTAACGCCCCTCATTTTTGGGTACGTTAAATAAACATTTTATTGATAAAATCAAATGGAGTCTGGCTCATTATTACATCATCAACCTCACAAGGAGTACATTTATTCAATAAGGGAGGGAACTAAGGTTCCTAACTACAGCTCCACCTGCTCTTTCATCCTAGCCAGCTCTTCGGCTCCAAAAGCCTTCAAAGTGTACATCTCATCATGTTCGTCTATAAAGTCTGACACATTATACCGGCGTCGCCACCAATATAATATGTCAGGGTCACCAAAGGCAACACCGTGAGCTTACAAAGCTCAATAGAATAAACCATACCCACTAACCCTTAACTTACACATAGCAAGTCACATATAACAGCAATGAATCATACAGATGATGATATCTACGCAGTACGTGTTTATTCAACAGCTATCAACAATAACACATCCGCATTTTCTATTAACTATCGTTGGTGTTCGTGATATCAGAGTTTCTCCTACGCAGCGTTTCATAGACCGTGTCACCATTTTTCCAAGATAAACCGTACCCACTAATCCTTACTTATAACCAGAAATTCACATAGACAATTACACATGCTCATTCATTATAGTAATTTAAGCAATAACACATCCGCATTCGCTATCTTTCTAACGTTGGTGTCATGCCTTTTCGTGTTTCTCCTACGCGACTCGTCATAGACCGTGTCATCCTTTTCACCTTTACCAAATCCACATTTCCAAAGTTTCATTAACAAATTGCTACTAATGGGGCTACCAAGTCCGGCTCCATTAGCAACACACACGATGGGCTACCAAGTCCGGCCACACCGCGGTTTTCACAATCCATTCAAATCTTGCATTGGCTCCTCTCCGCGGATAACCAAGCCATATTACCACATGAGACTACCACGTCCGGCCCCATTGGAAATCTTCGCAATGGGCTACCAAGTCCGGCCTCATTGCGGTTTTCGAAAACATACTCACATTGGGCTACCACGTCCGGCCACAATGTAGTTTCAAAAATATTTTATCCATATCAACCACACCCTAGGTGTTACGTTTCTACTTTCTCGATTTTTGTGTCTCGTTTGCATGTCATGACTCCGCGGTAGTTCATTTCACAATTTAAGTAATCTTGAAACTAAACTAACAAGATCATCCAACTTTATATTCACTATCATGCTCATATTATCACATAATCATGCTCAATCACATTTAAGCATAACGCCACATGTACGGACGCCTTTGGAGTGATAAATCACTTATGCTTTAATCAACAACCACAAGTAATGCAAGTAAACATGTAGTCATGCTCATCACCATCTTAAGATCAAAATACAAATACTTCAGCTTAATCCAAAATCATACTTCCTTTTTGAAAAGTTCAAAACAACATTTGTTTATTGAGTGATTCTAACGTTATGCAAATCATGCCATGGTTATCCAGAATAACAACTTATACACATTTCTAGTCATGCTTAAGGAAAGTAGATAAGGTAATCTACGTATACTTAGGAAATCTACGTATACTTAGGATAGGGATGTAGGAATATCCTACATATACTTAGAGTTAAAGGTCATAGGAAAAGTCTACGATCATACTATTGTTTATACTTAGGAAAATGAGTCGAGATTAATCTATCTATAAACAAGATTATCTATATTTCAAAGCAAACACATTTCTAATTTATATTTAGAGTTCGAAAGTATAGGAAAATCGACATATACTTAGAGTGTAGGAGGTATAGGAAAATCCTACCTTGATCCGAAACTAGTCGGGGCCGAATAAGCTAGTTGGAAATCCTACGGGCAGTGAAACTCTCGAATCTGGACCGAACTTTGGATGGCAGTAACTTGGTCAATATTTGGCCGAATACGATCGTTCTTGAGTTGACATCGAAGCTCTAGAAGTGCTCTACAACTTTTGTGAAGGAAGTTGATCCTAGAAAGTACTTTAGATAGGAGAAATATGATGATAAAGGAAGGGACAGTTTGCTGTCTGGAATCTGGAAATCCGAATTTTGACTGAACTTCGGATGTCAATATCTTTGTCGTTTCTTGACCGATTAGGGTGGTTCTTGGGTCTAACTTGAAGATCTCGAAGTGCTCTACAACCTTCCCGAAGGAAGTTGGTTCTAAAAACTACTCTAAGCAGGAGAATAATGAGGATTTACAAAAGGGCAGTAGGCTGTCTGGAAAAACAGAAATGGTTTCTAGAGAGAAGTTGGAGAAATGCTTGAATTTCTAGAGAGAAGTGGGAGCAATGCTTGAAGGTGTGAGTTCAAGGCTTGAATGGCTTGCTATTTATAGGCCAAGTTCTCCTCTCTCCTCTCCCTAGCCGGCCTCTCTCTCTCTCTCTCTCTCTCTACATCTCTTTTTTTTTTTTATTCAATCAAATCAAGCTTCCTTGGAAGATCAAGGTCTAAAACTAGGCTTGCATGGCTATGGATTTGGTTCTTGGAAGATTTTGAGTGAAAGATGAAGGTTTGTACAAGATTTGGTCACTTGTTTAACCATTTAGGACAATTGTACAAGATTTGGCTAGGAAGAATACAATCTTCATGGATATCAAGGTACAAGAAAGATCAAGGAAGATCATGCAAGGTACAATCCAATCTTTCTCCTTCTTTCCCTCTCTCTCTCTCTCTCTCTCCCTCTCGGAAATTCTCTCTCTCTCTCTCGGAAATCTCTCTCTCTCTCTCTCTCTCTCTCTCTCGGTACAATGTACGTAAGTACATAGGTGGAAAGATTACAAAGATTTTTCTTGTACTTTCTTCCAATCTAGGACAAGTGTAGGTGATTCTAAGGGCTTCCTAGTCTTGTCTAGTACTTAGAAGATTGGATAGGATAGAAAGAGTAAGAAAACTCTAGATTTGGTTGTCCTTGGATGATCAAGGTGTAAGAAAGACTAGATTTTTGTTGTACTTGGATTGTGTACAAAGATGGCCAACAAGGATGGACTAGATTTGGAGAGTACACTTGCACACACATCACACTCTCTCTCCCTCTCCCAATCCGGCCATCCCTCTCTCTCTCCCTCTCTATCTCTCTCGGCTCTCTCTCTCTCTCTCTCTCTTTGTACAAAGTACAACCAATGTATATATAAATGCATGGAAGGACTAAGGGTGGTTGGTTGACTAAGGAAGAGTAAGGATTTGGTTGTAAGTTTTGTAAGAGATCTTGTAAGAAATCTAGTACCTCAAATCTACCTCATGTCATCCTATATCACATTCTTACACAAGTACAAGTACTTAGGATGGATAAACAATTGGATTTGGTGGAGAAAGATCAAGAAGGTACATGCATATATATCTCTCTCTCTCCTATCTCTCTCCCCTATCTCTCTCTCTCTCAGCCTCCCTCCTCTCTCCTCTCTCGGCTCTCTCTCTCTCTCCTTGTCCCTCTCTTTCTCTTGTCTTATATATCTATATATAAATATATAGGAAAGAATACAAAAGGACAAGGTACTTACATGATCTTCCTAGATTTTCTAGGCCAAAATTCTATATTAAACTAAGTCAAATTGACACATGTTCTAGTATAATATAATATTGTAGTACAAAGAGAATCCTAGGGCTAGATATGATATCTATTTCTTTATTCTATTGGACACATGTCATCTATTAAGCAATTAAGCTAATAAATCCTAGTACTATGGCTTGACTAGACTTTATTGACTAATGGACCACAATTCCCCTAACATTATTATCCAATGGTTAATGGATGGAAAGTACTATGCTTATATACTCTATCTATACAAGTACAATGACTCATGGTGAATCTATTTTAAACTAATAGACCTTGTACTTAGGGAGAAAGACTAACCTATTGACCAATGGGTAACAATTCTCCTAACTTTTATTATCCAATGGACAAGGATGGTAAGTATTAAGCTTCCAATATATATATGTATAAGCATATTGACACATGGCAATCCTATTAAACTAATAGGTTTAGTACTTGGTGGAAAGACTAGGCTATGGACCGATGGGCAATATTTTCCCTAACTCCTATGGACCAATGGTTAAAGGAGTAAAGTATAAATTTTCAAATATGGGTACTTAGGCCTATATAATGCCATACAAGTGTACCTTGGTCAATCTAGTAAAATATCTTAGATGGAAAGTCTATCGTCCAATGGATAAAGATTTTCCCTAACTGCTATCGTCCAATGGATAATAACCAAGGTTGACTTTGGTCCAAAGGGTTCCCTTAGGGTCTGGAAAAGTTCAAAAGGTTCAACTAGGGTTGAGATTGGTAGTTAGGTCATCTCGATGAATTGGTTAGAAGCTAACTAGGCTCGCTAAGTAAGATTTCCAGCCATGAAATGAGATTATAAGACTTTATCTTAATAGTTAGGAAAATAAATCGGACACTTGTCTTTTGGAAAATGATCCTATTGCTCGGAGTGAAGAAATCTAATTACGACGGATTACTAGGGAAAATATACAAGTGCTTTTACAAGCATACTTGTCCTTGGGGAAATGACTAGAAAATTTATATGAAGAAAACTATATTTATAAGACTAGAATTTAGTAACGACGGATTTTTGGATCTTAGAGAGGAATTTTAAATGGAATCCAAGTAATAAAATAAAATTCAAATTTTTAACGAAATTTTTACTGACCAAAAATCAGGGTCGTTACAATAATCCTAGGGACATGCCCCCTAGTAAGGCATAAACATTCCGAGGGACAACCCCCCAAGGATAAGTCAATGAAAAGGTGAGCAACTAGAAACAACATAACAACTCAACTGCTCAACAGTCAATCTAGGATACCAAGCAACTTACTGTTGCATTGCTTCTCAGTACAATAGCATATTGAGATCAAGCATAATAGCAACAACTATAAGAAACAGCTTGCAGACATGGGAACATGCCCCCAAGGGATAACCAACACATTGAATTGAACCTCAACAGTAAATAGAAGCCAAGTAACCAAGGATTACATTCACCACAAATAGCCACCATAATTACAGTCAACAAGAGCATGACTGAACTACAAAGCAAGAGAGAGGACAAGAGTCCTGAACACAACCTCCCAATCTAAATGATTAAAGGTTACAACCCAACTCACTCCACTCTCCCTCACAAAGTGCCTCCCGCTAAGTATTACCTCCACTCTCAAGAAGATTGAGGCTCAAACACACTTCTCACAGGTTCTACATATAGTGGCACACTCAAGAGCTCCAAGGAGCAAAAGTAACCCTCACCTTAGTATAAGCTCCAGAACAAGAAAACAAATGCAGCAGCAGCAGCTAGAGAGTAAGATATTTACCTTGTACGTAGAAGTAATAGTAGTCCAGAATCAGACCCTCCAAACTGGTATACTCCTTTGAAACCTGCTAGCCTCCTGACATCCAAACATCAAAAACCTACTAGCCTCCTCAAACCATGCTCATAATGAATCTGCCATGAACACTCTCAGATCCAAGCTTGGTGGAGCTGCAAATCACAACCTGCCAAGCAAGACTCATATGCAAGATAGGATTTGGAAAACAAATGTATCAATTGAAGCAATTGAAGCAATTGTCACACATGCACATTATAATCCAAGCAACAATATTATTATTCCATAGTTATGCCCCATTCTCTAATAAACCTAGTATCATGTGATCCAATGGGCAATTTGGGCAATGACAGTAGTCTACCCTTAACCATGTTGAAGATTTTGTGAACTACTACTTCACAAGTGCTAGGTTTAGCTTGAAACTTCCTCATGTTTCTCTCAAGCCAAAGGTGATACACCGTAACAGTGAATACCAGTTTAGTAATGACATTCTTAAGGGATTTCCCCCTAAAAGTAGAGAAGTGAGTAATCCATGCTACCCAAGACTGTGGGGGCCACCTCTCATCAATCTTAGCCAGCATAGCATTCCAAACCTGTGTGGAAAACACACAGTTAAAGAACAAATGTGGATGTTTTAGTACGATATTGTACCGTTTTGGTGTGGTGTGGTACCGTATGGATGTTTTGGTACAGTATTGTACCATTTTGGTGTGTTTTCGTACCGTACGGATGTTTTGGTGCGGTACTGTACCATTCTGGAATGTTTCAGAATGGATGTTCTGGTATGGTATTGTACTGTTTTGGAACAGCATTGAAGTTTTGGAACAGTATTGAACCGTTTTGGTGTGTTTTGGAAACGAATGGACGTTTTAGTACAGTATTGTACCGTTTTGGTACCTTATGAATGTTTTTTTGGTACGGTATTTTACCGTTTTGCTGTGTTTTGATACCGTATGGATACTTTGGTCATGTATTGTACTGTTTTGGTGTGTTTTGAAAACGAATAGATTTATTGGTACGGTATTGGTATTGTACCGTTTTGATACCTTAAGGATGTTTTGGTACGGTATTGTACCGTTTTGGTGTTTTTGAACCATATGGATGTTTTGGTAAGGTATTGTACCGTTTTGGTACCGTATGGATGTTTTAGTACGGTATTGTACCGTTCTGGTTTGTTTTGGTACCGTATGGAAGTTTTGGTACGGTATTGTACCGTTTTGGTGTCTTTTTGTACCTTATGGATGTTTTGGTACGGTATTATACCGTTTTGGTATGGTATGGTACCGTATGGGTGTTTTGGTACAGTATTGTTCCGTTTTGGTACCTTATGGATGTTTTGTTACAGTATTATACCGTTTTGGTACCGTATGGAGTTTTTGGTATGATATGGTACCGTTTTGGAGTATTTTGGTACCGTATCGATGTTTTTTTTTGGGTAGATGTGTAAGGATGTTTTGGTACTGTATGGTACCGTTTTGGTATCGTATGAATGTTTTTTTTTGGAGTAAATGCATATGGATGTTTTCCTACGGTATTGCACCGTTTTGATGAGTTTTGATACCGTACGGATGTTTTGGTACGGTATTGTACCGTTCTAGTGAGTTTTGGTACGGTATTGTACCATTTTGGTGTGTTTTGGAACCTTATGGATGTTTTGGTAATGTATTGTACCGTTTTGGTGTGTTTTGGAACCTTATGGATGTTTTGGTATGGTATTGTACCGTTTTGGTGTGTTTTGGAACCTTATGGATGTTTTGGAACGGTATTGTACCGTTTTGGTGTGTTTTGGAACCGTATGGATTTTTGGTACGGTATTGTACCGTTTTGGAGTGTTTTGATAATGGATTTTTGGTACGGTATTGTACCGTTTTGGAGTGTTTTGATACCATATGGACGTTTTTGTACGGTATTGTACCGTTTTGGTTTCTTTTTGTACCTTATGAATATTTTGGTACGGTATTGTACCGTTTTGGTGTGGTATGGTACCGTATGAGTGTTTTGGTACGGTATTATTCCAATATGGTGTGATTTGGTATCGTATGGATGTTTTGGTACGGTATTGAACAGCTTTGATGTGTTTTGGTATGGTATGATACCGTTTTGATATGTTTTGGTACCGAATGGATGTTTTTTTTTTGGTAAATGCGTAAGGATGTTTTGGTACAGTATTGTACTGTTTGGGTTCATTTCGGTACCGTTTGTATGTTTTGGTACGGTAATGTACCATTTCGGTGTGTTTTGGTATCGTATGGATGTTTTGGTACAGTATTGTACGTTTTGGTGTGTTTTGGAACCGTGTGGATGTTTTGGTAAGGTATTGTACCGTTTTGGTGGGTTTTGATACCGTATGGAGGTTTTGGTACTGTAATGTACCGTTTTGGTGTGTTTTGGTACCGTATGGATGTTTTGATACGGTATTGTACCGTTTTGGTGTGTTTTGGTACCGTATGAATGTTTTGATACGGTATTGTACCGTTTTAGTGTGTTTTGGTACCGTATGGATGTTTGTACGGTATTGTACCGTTTTGGTGTCTTTTTGTACTTTATTGATGTCTTGGTACGGTATTGTACCATTTTGGTGAGGTGTGGAATGGTACCGTACATGTGTTTTGGTATGGTATTGTTCCGTTTTGGTGTGTTTTTGTACCGTATTAATGTTTTGGTACGGTATTGTAACGTTTTGGTGTGTTTTGATACTGTATGTATGTTTCAGTACGACATTGTACCGTTTAGGGGTGTTTTGGTACCGTATGTATGTTTTGGAACGGTATTGTACCGTTTTGGTGTGGTATGGTACTGTATAGGTGTTTTGGTACGTTATTGTAACATTTTTGCGTGTTTTGGTAACGTTTGGATGTTTTGGTACCGTATGGATGTTTAGGTATGGTATTGTACCGTTTGGTGTATTTTGGTACCATATGGATGTTTTGGTATAGTATTGTACCGTTTTGGTGTATTTTTATACCGTATGGATGTTTTTGTACGTATTGTACTGTTTTGGTGTGATATGGTACCGTATGGGTGTTTTGGTACGTTATCGTTCCGTTTTGGATTATTTTGGTATCGTATGGATGTTTTAGAACATTATTGTACTGTTTTGGTGTATTTTGGTATCGTATGGATGTTTTGGTACGGTATTGTATCGTTTTGGTGTGTTTTTTAACCGTATGGGTGTTTCGGTATGGTATTGCCCTGTTTTGTGTGTTTTTGAACCGTATGGACTTTTTGGTACAGTATAGTACCTTTATAGAGTGTTTTGGTACCGTATGGATGTTTTGGTACTGTATTGTTCCGTTTTGGTGGGTTTTTGAAACGAATAGATTTTTTGGTACGGTGTTGTACCGTTTTGGTGTGTTTTGGTTCCTTATGGATGTTTCGGTACGGTATTGTACCGTTTTAGTGTGTTTTGGTTCCTTATGGATGTTTTTAAACGGTATTGTACTGTTTCGGTGTCTTTTTATACCTTATGGTTGTTTTAGTACCATATTATACCGTTTTGGTGTGGTATGGTGCCATATGGGTGTTTTGGTACAGTATTGTTTGGTTTTGGTGTGTTTTGGTACCGTATGGATGTTTTGGTACGGTACTGTACCGTTTTAGTGTGTTTTGGAACCATATAGATGTTTTGGTACGGTATTGCACCGTTTTGGTGAGTTTTGGTACCGTATGGATGTTTTGGTACAGTATTGCACCGTTTTGGTGTGGTATGGAACGGTAAAGGTGTTTTGGTACGGTATTGTACCGTTTTGGTGTGTTTTGGTACCGTATAGATGTTTTGGTACGTTATTGTATCGTTTTGGTGTGTTTTTGTACCGTATGAAAGTTTTGGTACAATATTGTACCATTTGTTGTGGTATGGTACCGTATGGGTGTTTTGGTACGTTATCGTTCCATTTTGGAGTATTTTGGTACCGTATGGATGTTTTGGTACAGTATTGTACCGTTTTGGTGTGTTTTGGTACAGTATGGAGTTTTTTGTATGGTATGGTACTGTTTTAGCATTTTTTGAAACCGTATGAATGTTTTGGTATGGTATAGTACCGTTTTGCTGTGTTTCAATGTCGTATGAATACTTTGGTACAGTATTGTACCATTTTAGTGGGTTTTTGTAATGAATAGATTTTTTGGTACGGTATTGTACCGTTTTGGTGTGTTTTGGTACGATATGTATGTTTTGGTACTGTATTATACTGTTTTGGTGAGGTGTGGTACCGTATGGATATTTTGGTACGGTATTGTACCATTTTGGGTATGTTTTCGTACCGTACGGATGTTTTGGTGCGATACTGTACCGTTTTGGAATGTTTCGAAATGGAAGTTTTGGTACGGTATTATACTGTTTTGGGGTGTTTTGAAACTGTATTGATGTTTTGGAATGGTATTGTTCCGTTTTGGTAACTTATGGATGTTTTGGTACGGTATTATACCGTTTTGTTGTGTTTTCATACCGTATGGATATTTTGGTACGGTATTGTATCGTTTTTGTATATTTTGGAAACGAATAGATTTTTTGGTACGGTACTGTAACGTTTTGGTGTGTATTGGTACCTTATGGATGTTTTGGTACGGTATTGTACTGTTTTGGTGTTTTTGAACCGTATGGATGTTTTTGGTGCGGTATTGTACCATTTTGGTGTGTTTTGGTACCGTATGGATGTTTAGGTACGGTATTGTACCGTTCAGGTATGTTTTCGTACAGTATTGTTCCATTTTGGTGTCTTTTTGTACCTTATGAATGTTTTGGTACGACAATGTACCGTTTTGGTGTGGTATGGTCCCGTATGGAGTTTTTGGTATGGTATGGTACCGTTTTGGTACAGTATGGATGTTTTTTTTTTTGGGTAAATGCGTAAGGATGTTTTGGTATGGTTAGGTACCGTTTTGGTGTGTTTTGGTATCGTATGGATGTTTTTTTGGGGGGTAAGTGCATATGGATGTTTTCCTATGTTATTGTACCGTTTTGGAGTGTTTTGGTACCGTATGGATGTTTTGATACGGTATTGTACCGTTCTAGTGTGTTTTGGTATCGTATGGATGTTTTGGTACAATATTGTACCGTTTTGGGGTGTTTTGGTCCCTAGATCACGCGACTCGGAGGACTCCTCTGTCTCCTCCTCTGACTCCACGCGAGCGAGTCTCTGCTGGGATGCCGCCCTGGGCAAAACCTCGAACTGTCTAGCCTCCGCAGCGGGCCGCGACACTCCATGTGTCCCTCGTCCCCGTGTGCTGGCGGAAGCTGGAGAGCTCGTGGTAGCCTGTGGTCGTGCCCTGGCCGAACGTCGTGGCTGCACTTGCATATCACAAGCATGCGATCATTCTATGCACATTTGAAATTCAATTGATTCATTAAAAGTTCTATGAATGCATTTTTCATACCTGTGGAGCAACAGGAGAAACAGGCTCAGGGACAGGTCTGGTCTGCAGGACCCTCCCTCTCGCACAGCCCTTTAGCAGGTGGCGCGTCCCCACCATCAGCATTATGGCCGTCTCATCCCACTCTCGCGGCACCTGTAAAGTTCAAGAATCAGAAATGTGCAAGCATGAATCATTTAAAGCAATCAGAAGTACGAATTCGTGCATACCTGAGCAGGAAGCCGCATAGGTGGCTACGGAAGGCGTGGGACGTCTATCAACTCCCGCGCACCACTAGGCCCAGTCACGCCTATCGTCCACTCCAACGTAGGTAGCACCGTCGAACCTGACGCCTCCGCCGCCTCTGGTATCCTCGTGCCACTCTCCCCTCCGCCTGGCAGACTAACACCTCGCCCGCCAGCAGGCTGTCTACCGCCTCGCCCCCTACCTCGTGCGGACCGGCTGCCACGGCCCCGCACCCCAGCCTCTCCTCCAGCGCTAGGGCCTCGCCCTCCCTTAGCTACTCGCCGCTCTAGCTCTGCCTCCACTCCAAGACTCGTGGCCAGGTACTGGCCTACGTAAGCTGCGTAGTCCAGAGTGCGTCGTAGGTGCCTCTCCAAGTCTGTATCCGGCACAGTGAACAGCTCAAGCTCAGCACGGGTATAGGACTCTATCCTCTGCACGCGTGGAGGAAGCAGCCCGGGCACTACGAATGCCGAGAGACCAAGCGACTGCCGAGTCACCCGATCTCCCAGGTACCACTGCCAACCCAAGGGGCACTCCAGCAAGACCCTACTCCGTGTCACCTCCCGGCTCCTAGGAAGGAACTCAGCCTCCACCCTGGCCCAACGATCCCAGTGTACCTGCATGTCAATTTTTGGAACATCAATAAAGGCATACATCGAATGCGAAGAGAAATGAAAAGGGCAAATCATACCGTGACTCCAGTCAGGTTATCCAACCAACGCATGAAAGTCATCACCTCCCCTCTCCTCTCCTTTGTCCTCCTGTAAGCCTTACCCCACGCGAGCCCGCGAGGAAGCAAACCAGGATCTCGGCACGTGTTCTCAGGAGGGAACATCCCCAGAACCTCGAAAGCCCAAAGCTGCAAATCGTCGAATTCAAGTTCAAGTATGCATTTCAATGATCGAGCAATGGAAAGCGATTTAAAGCATGAACCATACCTCGACTATCCTCCAGTAGCCGCCAACCGTGTTGCCCACTCCGTGTGAGGCAGCCCCCAGGAAGCAGTAGAGAGTGCACAAGGCACCCCCTCCCCAGTCGAACCATCCTGCCGTCCTCAAGTCGACCAGGCCCGCCAAGTAGCAGAGGTGCACTCGCGACCGCCTATTCGGGTACAGAGAAGCCCCGAATAGGTAAAGTAGGTACGCCTGGGCCATCCTCGTCGCCTCCTCGTCGTCTGCGGGCTCGTGGTCCCAGTATTCCACGAACTGCCCGTACCCCGCCATCCCTCCGCTGTGACGTGGAACCCGCCCGAGGAACCACCGCAAGGCAGCGTCGTCCAACACCAGGCTCGAGTCGTAGGGGATCGGCTCTCCTCCCACTCTCAGCCCTGTGATCGCTGCAAAGTCGAGAGGTGTCAGCGTCATCACCCTAAACCGGAGGTGGAAGGTGTTGGTAGTATCCCACCACCTCTCGGTCAACGCCGTGAGCACGGCGCGGTCCACCCTCACCGCCGTCATCAGCTGGATGAAGGGCCCGAAGCCCGCCGCCTCCACCAACTCTCGTACTCTCTCGGGCAGCCCCTTGAAGTACTTCAGCAAGCTAGCTGAGCCCCCGTGGCCGTACACATCTGTCGTGCGCTGTTTCAACGGAGTAAAGAAATGGCATTTAACATCAACATTCAATATAGCAATTTGCAAAAACAATTCAAGTGTCGAATTCAAGAGTTACAAGTTGTCAAAATTTACCGTGGTCCAACCCGTAGAGATGTGCGAGTCGCGGTCTCGGAGAAGTAGGTCCTCGGGGTAGTCAGCTCGAGCGGGGACGTAGCTGTCCATCCCCACCGGCTCGAAGAAGTGAACCCTTGGAGCGTAGGTCGCAATCGCAAACCCAGCACGCTCTCCTCCCAAGTAGGCCTTCACCTTGTCAACGGCGGTGACCCGCGCCTCAGCAGCCACCTCCGGCTCCGGCCTCTCCATCTCCATCTCCTCCACCTCCTCCTCCTCAACCCGTCTCCTCCCGTGTCTGACGTCCCCGCGCCGCTCAGCAAGGCCCCCAGCAACAGCGCTGAGGCCCGGTCATCAGCGGTCTCCGCACCTCTCAACACAGCCGCTACCCCCGAGTCGAGGCCAAGTGTGTCCAGTATATCCCGCAGCTCCACGGAATCTAGAAAGTTGCCCTCCTCGAAGGGAACGGGGCGTGAGGCCCCGATCCCGCTGTCCCCTCCTCTCGGTGCCGCCGCCGTCGACCTCAAGGCGGGCGTGGCAACGACGCGACCTCCCACCACCGCCTCGTCGGCCTGTCGCTCGTCGCGGGCTCGATCCGCGGCCGCGAACAACTCCTCCACAGTAGGAGTGGGAGGAGTGCTCGTGGCACCTCCGCTACTGCCCGTGGCATCGACTTTGCTACCCGTGGCCTCCCCGCCACTCGTCACTTGGTTGGCGTCGCCTCCCCGCACAGCCGTACTCTCGCCAGCACCCCCTACCGTCGTTGAATCTCCACTAGCACTCGCCACCACCCCCGAACTCCCACCAGTGGCTGCCACCGCCACTGGGCCCTCGCCGGTGACCCTCCTGTCGCCAGGGGCGGCCGGACCATCGCCACCCTCGCCCGTCGCCGTCGTAGCAGCCGCACCACCGCGGGCCTGACCCACCGTCGGCCCCCTTCTCTCGCCTCCGGCCACAATCTCACCCACTCCTACCCACGAAGCCTTCGGCCCCTTCCGCCGTATCTCGTGAACCACCACGGCCCACCGGAATATCGTTGTGATTTCGAGATCTTTAAAGTCCACCATTTCAGTCGAAAGTTGGGATTTTTCGGTCGAGGGAAGAGAGAGAGAAATCGACAATAAGAGAGTGAGAAAGAGACCGTCAAGAGTCAGAAAGAGTGGGAAGCTGTGGACGTTCTGGTTCTCGAGCGCTCGAGAATAGGGGTTTGGCACCCCAGATCGAAGAAGAAGATGAAAAGACGGCGGGCCCCAGTGGTGGTCTCGAGCGCTCGAGACCACTCCCAAGCGCTCGGGAGTGGTTCCAAGCGCTCGAGTCTGTTTTCTTGTCCCGTCCCGTGCTGTCGACATCCTGTGCATTTCTCATTTCTCAAGCTTTATTATTTTCCATTTTATTTTACAAAATCAATCTCAGTCCTGATTTTTGTTCGTATCAAAACAGAGCAATTGATCACGAACTTCAGTCGATTATACACTTTTGGTTCACGTTTGAAAAATTGGTATTTTATGTCGAAGTCGATCAAAATAGTCTAATCTTTCCAATTTCACTGCATTCGCAGAATATTTTATCCTCGTTTCGTCCGCCAAACAGAGTAACAGGTGGACTCTCCATGCATTTATTTTATCAATGTCTTGTCGATGCTTTCTTTTCTGGTGCATGCATTACACGTGTTTGCATTTACCCCAAAGAACTACGCTGGTCTGATCCCTGCAGAAAAGGGTACGTAGGCAGTCCGAAAGGACACGACCTCATGCATTGAATGTGGTGTCTTCACTCGCATTTGTGTTTTGAATTGAGGATTTGACTTGGCTCGAATTGGGCTGTCTCAATCTTTGGACGGCACTCGTATCCAGACATGATGCCAAGCGTCGCCCAAAGAGGGGCAACTGTAGACACCCCAATTTGGACTTGTCGAATTTCCTTAATTTGTGGCCCTGAGGCTCTCCGATGATGAATTTGGATCAAAACAAGCCTTATACCAATTGAGACTTTGCTCCTTGAAGGATTTGAAAAAGGAAATAAAATGGTCAAAATCATTTCCAAGCGCTTGGAAGCAGTCCCAAGCGCTCCAAACTGTTTTTCAAAAAACACTGGCCTGGCTCACTCTCGAGCGCTCGAGATCACTCTCGAGCGCTCGAGTCTTTTGTGTTGCCCAATGGATGGCAGGATCATGCAACCCATCATTACCACCATCTTGAGCCAGCTGATGTTCAGTTAACACTCAACCTCTGGTGGCAGAAGATCAGGCCAAAGATTTTTCTTCTTAAAAAAATGTTTTATTTCAAATCTATTTGATTTCAAAACCATATGTTATTTTGGCCTATATATAGGAGTGCCTGGTTTCAGCTGAGGGGGCTACGAAATTTTCTCCCTCTCAAAACCACTCTTCTCTCTCTTGCTCAAGGAAAAAGTTTTCAAAACACAACTTGTTCTTCAACTTCAAACTTCAAGAGGTTTTCAAAAAATCACCAAGCAAAAGAGCAGAGAATCCAGAACACCCCAAGCTTCTGGTTTCCTGTTTTCCTCTCTCTGCATTCATCTTTCAAAACTTCCCAAGGAGCAAGGTGTCAAGGAAAAGGTAGAAATCTTTACCTTCAATCTCAAACAAAGAGGCTGTTTTTCCCTTCTGAGGGGGGTCTCTCAGCCTGACCCAGTCTTCAATACTGGGTGCATGGTTGGGAGACCTTAGTGTAAAAACAAGAGCAAAGGGTTCAAAAAAATGTTTTCTTAAAACCCCTACTGGAAACACTCTCGAGCGCTCGGGACTGTCTCCAGTCCCATGCATGGCACTTTGGCACACAACAGGTTGGGGGTGAGATGCATTCTTAAATAAGATGGTTTTTATCATGGCATGCAGACATAGAAAATCAGTTTTCCTAAAACATAAACATTTTTCACAAGTTTTCATGTAAGAAAAGGGTTTTCCAAAGTTAAAAGATGTTTTCCTCTTAGGAAAAAAACAAAACAAGGGTGTTTACATGTCAAGACAGTATCATTTCCTGTTTGAAACCAAGCTGAAATGCAGCTCACTCCCAAGCGCTTGGAACCATTCCCGAGCGCTCGGGAGCATTCCATTTTCCCAGTCTGCTGTGTTTTCTGATTTCGTGCATGCATAGATGTGTCCTTTTGCTCTTTTAAAGTTGTAGATCTAATTTTATTTGAGGGATTAAGGGCCTATCTCAGTCTGTCAAGTCCTCTGTTGAGCCCATAGCATGCTTAGATTCATTTCAGTTTACAGTTTAGCATTATATCTTGTCAGTACTAACAAAATTTGCAGGTTGTGAGTGTCAGCACTCCCAAGCGCTCGGGACCACTCCCGAGCGCTCGAGAGTGAGTCCAGTGACAGGGTTCCATTTTCAGCTATCTTGTATATCATGCATGGCCATTTTATCACCCCTGTACATCTGCACCAGTATACACTTCTTATTTGGTATAACTGTGGATATTTGCTAGTTGGTTAAATGAAATAAAATCCCTTTTTGAAAAATCCCACAAACGTTTAGTAGAGACCGATCTTGAATCGGGCGAGGGGGGTGCCGTAAAACCCTTCCCCCCTCGAACGTGGCTTCCGAACCCTCAAATGATCTCTGGTTTTCAATTTCAAATCAATCATTTTCAAGCAAAACGGTTTCTCGGGTGATAAACCATAAATCCGGGTGGCGACTCTTCAAACCATTTTCGAATCGATCCAAACACGAGGCGCGCGATTTTCATTGGGCCGCCCCGATCCACTCGGGGCTGTGGTAGCCCACACTCGTTTTCTGTTTGAAACTTCAATCAGGTATATAGACAAGGGTGTAGAAAGCTTTTGATTCCCTAAAGTCCCACTGTTCAAAGGACTTGAAAATTGAAAACGTGCATCATCGAGATGCACGACTCTTCATCGGGCCAAAGCAGTGTCCTAATAAGCTTAAGACAGACTCGAAAGATCGAGAACCTAGAAGCCGCCCTAAACATGCTCCTACGCAAGACGGAATGTATGTACTTTGCATTGTTAAGCTGATAGAATGTGGTTGCACTATATGGTTGTACTATGCCAAGTTATAGTTCAGTGTTTAAGTGTTGGTGTCCAACTTTTGTACATTTCCAGCTAGCTTTAGGTTAGGCTAGCTGCTGTAGCTGTTGAGTTGTCCAGCTTGTTGTTAGTCCATTTTTCTGTTAGTAGTTGCTGACTGATAGGACTGTCCCTTTTTGTACATCTAAAACACGTTTTCGGCTATAGCAGGGCAGTTCTGTTTTGGTGCCTTTTGCTGTTATTTCTGCCTAACCAACTGGGGATGTCATTGGGATCTCCCTTCACAGAGGGGGAATTCCTCTGCAATGTGTTACCTGCCTACTGCTGCTACTATAATCTGTTATGGTTCAGTTGTTTAGGATGCCTAATCTGCTACTGCTACTGCTATTATGGTTCAGTTATGGTTCAGTTGTTTGGCTACTAACATATTTGCAGCTGCTCAAAGAAGAACTGCACTTCTGTTTCAGCAGGGCTGTTGTGAACTGCTCTGATATGTCCCTTTCAATGTCATTGGGATGCACAAGGGTGCATGATGCTGATTCACTTCCATAAGCATCCTTGTGATGCACAAGGGTGCATGATGCTGATTGTCATGGAGCATCCAGTTCTTGTTTGTACCACTTGCAGTTTGTCCATTTTCTGATTGACTGTATATTCAGATGTTGTATGTTGTTGTTGACTGCTTGTATGAAGTTTATTTAGTGGTTGTTCATTTCTAATATTCGCCTAACCAATAGGGGCTGTCATTGGGATCTCCCTTCGCAGAGGGGGACGTCCTCTGCATATTGTTTTGTTTCAATGGACTGTTGCTGTTCTGTGATAGAAGCAGAATCCATGTTGTGTCCCCAAGTCAAATCCATGCTGTTCTGTTTTGCTTGTACTAGTTGTTAACTAGATGGAGTTACCTTTTGTTAGAGGGCTTGTCCCTAGTTGTGATATGATCAAGCACCTGATTTCTGCACCTGATCAAGCACCTGATTTCTGCACCTGATTGCTACTATGGCACAAAGGCTAGTGTAGCAGTCCATGGTGGTTCTAGTTCCTTTCTCCTTTTGGCAGTCCCTGCTAGCTAGCTGTTATGTTCTGTTATGTATGGACTGCTGCTGATGGCATCAGTTCTGAATTGTTGTTGCTGCTATGGCATGCTGCTGCTGCTGCTAGCTGCATCAGTTCTGAATTGGTGTATCCTCTTCCAGTTGATCATGGTAGAAGATACACCTGTTGACTAAGGTTCAATTCCAACAGTAGCAGGTGGTTGCTGAGGTTCAGTTCAGACATGATTTCAGCATGTGGATCAGTTCTTGAGTGGATTCAAGTTTAAATTCAAGTTTAGTATTTTCAGTATGTTCAGTTATTTCAGTATCATGTATAGTGGTTATATCTCAGTTTCCTTGCTGGTTACCAATCACGTATATTGGTTGTAATCATTTTGCCATTTGTTTTGTATCCCTCTGTTAGATGGATAGGAAACAGATGCTCTATTTACCTCTAGTCCTATGTAGCCGATTGGCATAGGCTTTCCTCTTTTTTTTTGGGTAATTTAGCTTGAAATTAAAAAAGGTTAAGCGAATGTACAGCCTACAAGGGGCATACCCCAGGAGGAAAAGAAAAATGAAAAAAAAAAACAAGAATGAAAAAAGTACGGTAACCATGCACAACCCGCATGGAGAGTAAATAAAGTGACATAGGTGATACAAATGGGTCTGAGTAGAACCATGTAGTAAATGAAATGAAATGAACTGAAATGGAAATACTTCCTGGCACAACCCGTCAGGCTAGGAGTTAATGTAAATAAAATAGATAGTCATGGTCAACGGTGACCACATGATAACCAGCGCTGAGGAGAGATCCTCCTCCTCCAAGGCTGGGATATGAAATCCAAGAACCGAGAAGCCCCTCACCCCGAAGCTAGCATAATACCCACTCAAAGAAGTCAACTACTACAGAGGGACTCGGACCGAGAAAGGTTCAAACTGGAGATGTCGGCATCCGACAAGGCTACCCTGCTAAGCACCCTGCACACCACGCCCATTCCATCCAGACTACTACAACCTCGCCCAAAACCCCTAGGCTCGCTAACTGCTATAAGCGGAACAGGAAGAGGGACCACCAAAAGTAGCCCCCCAAACCTCAAGTGGACCAAGCTGCTCTATTCGATCCGTGCAACCACTAAATCTAAACAGAACAGACTGCAAAACTATCCCTTACGATCAGTGAGAATCCACCAATCAAGTCAAAGACAGCTCCGGCAACTACCTTGCTCAATCAGACTCATCCATAATCTAATCATCGGCGCCCACAGCTGCTGCTACTGCGAGACTGCCCCTTAACTAGGATAATCCAATCTAATCAATAGTAGCCACGACCACAAGAATACTACGCAACTCCTCAGGGCAAAAAGCACTGGCTCAAGGGATACAGAGGGCTCGACAAAGAGCCCGCCCCCGATTTCAGTCCAACAGATGACCGCCTATCGGGGGATGCAAAAACTAACAGTAAACTGGCCCATAAGTCCAGCAACAATATGACAATAGATTGATAAGTGCAATGAGCTTAGTTGCATTGCATAAAGGTAAGAAAAGGATACTACCCCACTGCCCAAGCCACCAGCCGGCTTGCCTGCCCGAGCTGGCCCGCCATCGGGCGGGCTGATGCCTGCTGCTGCCTGCAGCCTGCTGCCACTGCCTGCCGCTGCTACTGCCTGCTGCCGCCTGCTGGATGAAGGAAGACTCGAAACGCCCGGGCAGAAGCTGCTGCCTAACCTCTGCCCGAGCAGAACAGTCACGGCAGCACACGGCTGCCCCCTCCGCCCGAGCCACTCCCGGATGGCCTGCCCGGGCTGGCATGCTTGGCTGTTCATGTGGCTAGGTTGTTTGTTGGCCGGACTGGCCTGGCTGGCCTGCTAGGCAGGTGACTACCCGAGCTGGCTGCCTGCCCAGCTTGTTGCTTAGAGGTGATTGGTGACTACCCGCCCGGGCTAGCAGCTTGGCCTGGCTGCTTGGCCCGTGCAGGGATGTGATGTCCTGGCTGGCCCAGGCGAATGAAGAAGACCAGTGAGCCACCGTGGCTGGCTAAGCCCACGGCGGCTGTTGAGCCCCACGGTGGTAGATGGTTCGGAGGTTTGGCCTTGCTGGGGTCTCTGCACATGTAGATCTCATTGGTGAATGAGCCTTGCCACCGTGCCACTGTACGAGCACAAATTGAAGCAACATAGGACATCATCTCCGGCGAGGCCTGATTGAACAGAAAAGCACCCATTACACTTCGACCCAGGAGGTTCCGAACTCAAGCTATGCCGTGAGGTTGAAGGCCTTGGTGATTCCTTGGCCGGATGGAAAGCCGAACCAAAGTGTAGAATGAACTAGATGGTGGCGGCTGGTGGTGGTTGGCCGGTATTAGACGGCTTGATTTCATATCTGCCCAGTGCAGATCCTAAGAGTTAGCCGCCGGTCCACGGCGGGGTTGGAGTTGTAGACGAAGCACCACGGCTGTTGAGCCACAGCGGTTGTTGTTTGACCGGACCAGCTGCCTACGGCTGTTGAGCCACGGCGACTGGACCAGTGTGAAGCTGGACCGGACCTGTTAGAGGCCGGCGGCCACCGCTTGAAACCCACTGAAACAAAAGGAGACCGGATGGTAGTGGCTATGTTGGTAACCCCTGAAATCGGATGGATTACCGACTGCGGGTTTGACTTGGACGCCCACCGATGGAACAAATCCCGCCTGGTTCAGTGTATGCGTGAGATCCAGAAATCTGGTTCAGTGTATGAGTGAGATCCCCTTTTCTGAAAACCCACTTGCTAGGATTTTGGGATCCCAGTGGCTCCGGGACCCGCCTGTGAGAATTGTTAAAACCCACGGCTGGAATGGCCGGATAAAGGTTGGCCGGACCAGGAGGCTGGACCGGATATGGGTTTGGGCGGTGGAGGAGAACTTCTCTAGAGAGAGAAGTTCCCTTGCCCCGTAGGCTTTCCTTTTTTGTTTTCCTTTTCTTTTCTTTTCCTCCTGGGGTATGCCCCTTGTAGGCTGTATATTCGGTTAGCCCTTTTTTTTATTTCAAGCTGATTTACCCCAAAAAAAAAGCAGTAACACGTAGACAACATATGGGTTTAGATGTAAATAGATCTTAACCTGTGGGTACCTGTCCTAGTTTGGAGAGTTAAAATGCTTTGTATATGCAAAGGCCAGTTTTGGTTCGTAACAGGGTCCTCGGACTAAAGCCAAGATATACCTCCCGCTGCCCGCATAACCACAGAGCAACAGTCAAACGGTAGAATGACTTATCATCGTCGAAGGTTGTTGGGCATTCGAGGTCCCCAGGCTCCGATAAACCGTGCCGGATTGCCAAAACGCTCCAACGAGGCTATCCCACATCGATGCAAATGAGAAATGCTAGAAATTGATTAAGAAGAAGAAGAATCACAAAATCGCAAAATGCCTTTTCAAATTTGGCTCACTTTATTTAGTCCATCTTTAGAGGAAACTACGCAAGTGAACAATCGAAAAAGTCCCAGATCAGTTTGGCCGGACACGAGGTCTTTTTAAATCACCATGCCAACCTTCGGTAGCGCGAAGCTCACCGTTTTGACAGACTTTTAAAGGATTGTTCACAAGTGTATTAAATTCTAAGTGTGGAGTAATATTGGTTCGATCATCCCCAGCAGAGTCGCCACTGTGGGCACAACATGCCCTTAGAAATTCCAGTTTCCAAAGCAAGGGCCCGGATCAAGGGAGCGCCAGCAGATGGGGCAAGCGCTCGGAATACAGAGTCGCCACTCGGGTTTGAAGGTTCGACACCCAAGGAACCGTATTTTGAAGCACCTGCCGCGCTATTTGATTTAAAAAAGTGAACGCACCAGTCTGTCATAACCATATCTGGGTTCGGGAGCCAGGTTACGAGAGGGGAAGGGTTTTAAGGCACCTCTCTCGCCCAATCTGGAGATCGGTCTCTACTTAGACATTTTGTGAAAACATTGCGATTCTTCTTTTACTAATCGATTTTTAGCCAATTAGGGCGGGGGAACAGTTTAATGGGAGTTAAAATTGTAACAATTTGCAGGATATGATTTGAAATAGCATGGATGTATGAGATGATAAGCAATGAATGGGATAAAGTCCAACACTGTGATTGAATACCAAAATAGTGCTTTGTATGAATTTGACGTGAATAGTGGCTAACTTGCATGCATGGATCTACGTGCATGCAAGCCACCAACGCACGCCAAATCCATACACACACGTGTGGGTTGATACTCTACAAACAGGTTGAATTTTATCCCCTTCTGGGCTCTGGAATGACCAGTGCTCACTCAAGGGCAAACCAAGCAGTTTATATGTACAGACAGAAAGTCATATTTACAAACAGAACAAATAAAATTGAAGTACAACCCCTAAACAGTGGGGGTATTAAAACGAAGGCCAGAGGCCAAGCTGCCCATGCAAGAACCAATCATTGGAAATGACTTGATGTGCGCACGTCTATCATGGACAAGCGCACGCCTGTTCTGACTGGACTTCCAGAAATTGGCTTTGCATGCCTGGGCTTTGAGACATGATCAGAAGCCACCCAGGGTATTCCAAAGCAACAGTAAAGCACTCTAAGCTAAACTAATAATTTTTACATGTAAAACAGGAAGTTCTTGTTAATTTTTCCTCTTTTCTTTTCCGTTGCAACTCAAAATCTTTGCCTCAAAACAACCCCTTCACATTTCTACATATTCAAGTGTTCCATCCAAGGCTTAACCTTAAGTTCATCATTAGATCGTTATTCAAGACCTAATCTTTCCTTTCAACATTTTTCCTCAGCATAAAATCAAGAAACTAAATTCAACCACTATTTTACACTAGTTCTTGTTAATTAACCAACATCATCAAGTCATATACTAACATCTCTAAGTGTCAAACACACACGTACCAACCTATCATCATGAAGGTAATAGAAAGCATTGCAATTCCAAAAGAATTTATGTTGTGTTTGGATTGGATTTTGAAAAGTTTTTTGAAATATAGTAGGGATAATAAGTGGAGAGAGATAGAGAGAGAAATGTTGGAAGTGGGGAGAATCTAGGGGGAATTTTTTAGGGGGAATTTTTTGAAAAATTCTTTTTGAATTGCAAAGAGAACAAGGCATTAACCATTTCACTTCACAGTTCTCAATTCTTCATCGGATGCAAAAACACATGTTCACATGAGACATAACCAGACATGCATACTCTTCATAACCCCTTTCAAACAAATTGATAAGCTCACCCATAGAGAAAATTTTGCAGTTGAACTTATCTCTTTATGGTTAAAAGAATTAAGTATTACCTTGCTTATTAGTACACCATATAAGACAAGGTCCAAGTTGATAACCCCCCTCCCTTTTTTAACAGGTGTCTATTCTAGATATTCAATCTCGAAGTCGCGGTGGCCAGCCGCACCTCAAACTGAATATCCGGAAGTAGATCCTCAAAATCTTAAAAAAAAATAAGTTTCACATATGCTAGATACGGTCACCCTTAGCAATCTATATATCAGTTAACATAAACATATGAGATGCACTATACGTTCAAGCTTACCATTTAAGATAGAACAAAACAGGTACCAAATAAAATAGCGTAAAATATTATACACACACAGAGTCACCCAGAACACTGATCAATACACCACAACCACGAGACATAACCACATCACCTAAACTACATTAATATGCATCTTTCTCCAAATACACATATTTGCAAAACACAAAATTTTTCAGTCGCCACAAGAGTTAAGGAGAAGAACCAATCAACAACCACAACTTCACTTACGAGGTCAAACCTCCAATTTTCTCTAATAAAGGTAAACAACACTATATGACGCTACAGGGATGCAATCAAGATGCCACGTAGATCGGTGTAAGCTATTCACGTACACACATAATTCATGCCCCAATGCAACCGCTAGACCCATGAGACTAAGTGTCTTCCCACGGTCCTAAGGTATTCTAAACCTATGCTCTGATACCAAGTTGTCACGCCCTCGATTTTTTTTTATAACTAAAATGGTAATACATTTTCTACAAACAAAAGTCCATCTCTCAACTATATTTACCCTTAAATGTCATGTCAATCCAAACAACGAATCAATGTCTCTTCTTCTTCTTCCCTCTAATTTTAATATTTTTTTTTTACATAGAGTCTCCCAAACGTCTGCCATTAAAAGGGTTTCATAATAATCAAGGAGAGGAGTTTATACATAACTTCTTCTTTTTTTGGGTAAATTAGCTTGAAATTAAAAAAGGTTAACCGAATGTACAGCCTACAAGGGGCATACCCCAGGAGGAAAAGAAGAGGAAAAGAAGAAAAGTGAAAAAAGTGAGATAAACCATGCACAACCCGCATGGAGAGTAAGGTAGAATAAAGTAGATAACAAGGTACAATGTGATTTGTCATCATACCCCATTGCTCTATCCAACTATGAGAAGGAAGTACAACGGGGTATGATACGAAGTGCTACAAGAAGTAGAGAAAATATGAAATCAAACTACTGCCTGGCACATCCCGCCAAGTTAGGAAATAAAATCAAAAGTCACAGTCAGAAAAGACTGAATGTTAACCAACACACAGAACAAGCAGAGCATAGTAAATCGGCATCAAGGGAAGGTTGAACAGCTACTACAAAGGAACAAGGCACCAAGAAGTGAATCAAACCAGAGATGTCAGCATCCGACAGGGGGCCCCACCTTGCACACCACACCTAATCCATCTAGCCTAATACACCCTCATCCAAGCCCAAAGGCTCGCCAGAAAACAACCCGCCCTCAGCCAACAACCAATCACCAAAGTTCCAGAGATGGGATAAGCAAACCACGAAACTAAAACTCCAACCGAACCCAGAGAGACAAGCAAAGCACCCTCTACTAAAAGAACAGCTACTACAGAGGGAACAGGCACCGAGAAGAGGCTCGAACTGGAGATGTCGGCATCCGACAAGGCTACCCTCCCAAGTACCCTGCACACCAAACCCATTCCATCCAGACTACTACACCCTCAACCTAATCCCCTAGGCTCGCTATAATCTAAAAGAGGGACAGAAGGAGGAGCCACAAAATGAGCCCACTCGAACCGCAGGAGAAACCAAGCTGCCCTTTTCGATCAGAGCACTACCACCAATCTAATCAATGACAGCCTGGGAGGCTACCCCTTTCAATCAGAGCACGGCCACCAATCTAATCAATGACAGCCCGAAGCTATCCCTTTCAATCAGGGCACTACTACCAATCTAGTCAAAGATAACCCCAGTCTCACCACACTAAGCTAAAGAACTAGGTCAGTGTAACAAAGAATCATGGAATTAATGGAGCTCCACAATAAGTTGTACAGCATTTGAGCCCCAAACTGGGCAATTTGTGCCCAGTAACTAAACTGGGCGTGATAATCTGGTCAGCCCCAGCATTTGGACAAAACAGCACCTGTGTTTTCCTTTGTTGGTAAAACCAAACTATGGCTTGTACCCTAAGCCGGCTACCTACCGGAAAATTAGCTAAAACAAGGATTAATGAGATAGATCCAAAAGATTAACCCAATCCCAGTCCAATCAGCTGACTGTCCGTTCGAGTTACTCAATATGGTCCGATAATTTTAAGAAACGATACCTGCCGATGGGAGTTCCAGCGAGAACAGACCCGGAACCCACAATGACCGGCGGCAATCCATTCGGACAATAACTTCCCCTTACCCACTGTACGGTTCCACCAGGAGGATATGAAAGCTCCGGCGAGTTGGATATGACTTTCGATGTAGGACTCGCAAGATTCCTCACCAGATTTCGTTAAATTCTTAGCTCCGAATGGACCCAGCTATGTCGATAGCTTGTTTGTGAGCTTGAACATCGCAGAACACAATAGCTGAGCTCGGGTTGCCACCTAATCCATCCGGTGATGAGAGGATGCCCCGATTAGATAACTGCGCTCTCTAATCAGATGAAACCCAACCTCCTAACCGCGTCACCGTCCGAACCCAGCCCCTCCGACTGGGTGTGGATCCTCGAAAATCAGATGTTGTAAGATGGTGTTGACCGATTCACCTTGAATGAAATGAAGATCGGCAGAGGGAAAAAGTGGGTTTAAGAACCCCTTTCTCTGATGTACCTCTATCCTATAGGAAATCAGTCCACTTGGTGGCTGAAGAATTAAACATATTCTGAACCGAGTAGATTGATGATGGGTTAACAAAACCCATGGGGTTGTGATAGTTGGTCCGGACCAAAGATGGCCGGATATGGATGTGGGCGGTGGAGGAGAGCTTCTCTAAAGAGAGAAGCTCCCTTGCCCCCATAACCATTAAGATTCCACTCATGTGCAACTATACATAACTTTACCTATGATCTAATCAAAAGGTACAACATTCAATTGCAAGTAAAGTACACGACATGAATTAAACTTGATGATAAACAACTCCTTAATGATTCCAATGAAGCTCTCAAAAGACATCTCAATGTACACTCCATGCAATCCAAGCTAAGTGTCATGGCGGGTACCTGAAAGGATAGGGTGAGCTACACTAGCTCATAGAGATATCCGTACCTAAATTATATGCAGATATGAAGGCAGATACCAAAAAAAAATATTTTCCAAAGGCAGATTTGTTTTGTCAAAAAGTGGAACACAAAATACCATACTCATGTTGGAAAAATATTTAACTTCATTTCTCAAATACTGACACTCAGCTACACACGCACACGCACCCACTTCTATCTTAAATAAACTCAGGCTGTCATTACCAAACTCAAAACATACTCCGAATTCTTTAACCAAGTTTACCATTATAAGTTTAAACTACAATACCAACGTAACTCTTTCATAATAGATATTATCACATCTACAGCATCAAATTAACACGTCTCCATACCAAATAAATTACCAAACCAATCCCAATTCATCAAGCCACTATAATTTAGGACGTCTATAAGAAGGAAGAAAGTAAGCATCGGCACTTCAAACCATCCAAAACACCAACTCAGGTTAAAAGTTCATAGTTTCTCACATGAGTGCTTCGTTCTGTCTAAATTTCACATTCTAAATCAATATATCAATACTCACAACCTTCTATATTACCACCCCTTGCGTTACAGTAAACATCACCCAATGGTTGGGTTTCAGCATTTCCACCCCTTGCGTTGCCGTCTGCATTACCACCCCTTGCGTTGCAGTAAAATGTAACCCATTAGTTGGGTTTCTGCATTACCACCCCTTGCATTGCAGTACCTCCCCATTACAACCCTTGGACTACAATCGATTAATCTTATCAATCAGATAACATCAATATCAAGCGCTTTTTCCCAATCTCGATGTACAACAAAACACACAGATCAAACCAACTCATAGATTAACTATGCATAAATAATTCCATCTTCACGATTATAACAATAAGAACACCCAAGTCCAACTCTTTCATGTAGTAAATCCACCACTTATCTTCATCAATTAAATAACATTAACATCAAGGCATTCGCTTGCATATCGACACATCAATACACGTGACACTTTAATCACGCCGGACATCGAGAAGCTCACACACACACATTTTACTTAGATTCTAGGCTTACCATTACCAATATCATTTTATGTTATCACGTTTCTATTTTTAAAGACTTGGATACACCTTAGGTTCTCGAACGACCACTTTCTCTTTACCAATTCATTTACTAAAACATACCCTTTTAACAAAATTAACTTTTCACATCTCTTAAATTAAACCCACATACCAAACACGCATACTAAACTAACCCATGGATACAACACATAAAGAGGAAAAACTGTTTATTTTCTCTAAGTATCAAACAACATCAATGTCAATACACCAACAATACATATCCCTTATACACCACAAGTTCTCTTTAATCCAACACCTAATCATCTAGATCAATCCATTGTATCCCCACATGTCAAATTGGCAAAGTTAATCATTTACATTAGACTATATCCAATTAAACAACGCGAATTCAAGGACGACACTTAAACCATTGAAAAGTATACTTCTTTTTCTTCGATCCATAGGTCATACATAAAAAACGGAGTTCGGGTAACCTTACTACGGCCTTGCGATTATAGCTCAACGTAACAGTGAAACTGGTGCAAATGCAGAATTTGGGTCAATTTTGGATGCAAATCTGTTATCATTTGGACATACCCATGATGCATGGGATGTATCGTTGGAAAGCTCTATGTGTCTAGTTTCTAACAAAACAAACAGTGCATCATTTTGAGTCCCGAGCTAGGAGTTATGGCCATTTTACCAAAGTCCACTGGTGCTGTCGGATTCTACGCGGGAATAAGAAAAATTGATTGAAAAATCATAACTCTTTCATCTTAAACCCAAAAATAGTGAAACTAACGCCAAACGTTGCACCACTACAAGCCCTACACTCAGTAAAAATCCCAGGTTTAGGAACGAGAGGGAATTAACCCAACCATCCAGAGAAAAACATGTTCGCAACCATTTTCGCACTAGTTAACCAACCCTACTTTAGAAATTCATCAAAAATTGTATACTTAACCGAATCACTTGATTCCAATGCTAATTCCTTCTTAACTTAAATATATAGCTCTTGTAAAAGACCCAAAGCCACCCAAGGTGTTCAACATGCCCAGGACGTTAAAAGAAGGCAGCCACGCACAGATTCGTACATCCAGGAAACAGCCGGTATTCAAAAATTCATAACTAATTTTGTGATTATCGGTTTTTCATGATCTTGGTACCGAAATCTTCGTATTGAAACGTACTTTAACAGTTATGAAGCACCGAAAATTGATTCCTAGCAGAAGGGCCCCAAAATGACAGATTACCAGAACCCACGAAATTCTCAGCATACACTAGATTTATTCAAGACTCAAAATAGATTATCAAGCTTGTTTCTTATATATCAAACCAACACATAAACATATAAAGAAGGCAAGAGATCCCTACCTTGAAGGTTAGAAGCAAGCCCGAACATGGAGGAAACCTCAAAGTGCTCTCTGATCATGATTCTTCTTGGATCGATAGGAAGATCTCGTCGCGTAGAACAACTTTAATACTTGGGATTTCTTCAAAATCTCTTTCTATGGAGATGAAATTAAAGAGAGAAGTTTGGAGGAGAGGTGAGAGAGAGAGAGAGAGTGAGAGAGAGAGAGAGAGAGAAACATGTGGAGAAATCCATATTTGTCATTGTGATGGAGATTCTCACTTGCCTTTTTAAGGAGAAATCCCTTCTTCCTGATTTCCATTTCCATTGGAGATGTGGAAAGACTAAACTTATCAATCTCTGCTTTGCTGATGATCTCATGATTTTCTGCAAAGGAGATCTCACTTCAGTCCATCACATTCAGGCTGCACTCACTGAGTTCCAGGCCTTGTCAGGCCTATCTCCTAGTCCAGGGAAAAGTAGCATTTATTTCACTTGAGTAAACACAAGCACTAGGCTGGCCATTCTGAGTGTCCTAGGATTTAAGGAAGGCACATTACCTGTCAAATACCTTGGAGTGCCTCTTATCTCTACTAAGCTTGAAGCCTCTGATTGTCAACGACTAGTGGATAGCATTACTGCAAAAGCTAAGTCTTGGACAAACAGAGATCTAACTTATTCAGGCAGAGTGTAGCTGATTAAGAATGTACTTTTCTCCATGCAAACCTATTGGTCCTCTTTATTTATCATCCCCAAAAAGGTGATTAAAGAGGTAGAGTCTATACTTAAGGCTTTTCTTTGGTCTGGTCCTGCCCTTGAGAGAACTGGTGCTATAGTCTCTTGGGAGCACTTGTGCTCTCCTAAGCAGGTGGGAGGTCTTGGATTCAAATCCATGCAAGTTTGGAATGAGGCTGCCATTGCCAAGCACACCTGGTTCCTGATTTCTAGTGGGGAGCAATCCATGTGGCGTTAATGGGTTAAATCATATTTAATAAAAGGGAGGAATTTTTGGAATCTTAAAATCTCTGGGGATTGCACATGGGTATGGAGGAAATTATTGAACTTGAGACCTTTGGTGCAACCATATTTTCTTAGTGTACTAGGTGATGGCCATTCCACTTCCTTGTGGTATGATAATTGGCATCCGCTCGGTCCTCTAATTGCAAAATTTGGTCCCACAATTTCCTTTGATTCTGGTATTTCTAAGGATGGTACTGTGTCTCACATTTTACAAAACTCAAGCTGGGTTTTTCCTATCACACAAACCCTTGAGCTCAATGAGGTGAGAAGAGCCTTACCACCTCTTAACCCCTCCAGGTTGGAGGAGGCAGACCGCATTAGATGGACTCTTACTCCTAATGGTCAGTTCTCAATTGCATCATTGTGGAATAAATTGAGAACACCCTTCCCAACAGTTGTGTGGCACAAATTGGTATGGTTCCCAGCCCATATTCCAAAATGTAGCTTTATCACCTGGTTGGCTATTCAGACTATGCTATCCACTGCTGATAGGTTGGTGCTGTTTGGCATGAACCTTCCCCCTCAGTGTAGTTTTTATTAAGGAAGTAAGAGTCATGACCACCTTTTCTTTAATTATGCATTCTCACGGCAGGTGTGGAACACCATGCTTTCCAAAATTAGGGTCAATTTGCACTCTAGATCTTGGCCTGAATGGGTCACCTTCCTCTCCAATTTAAAAGGCAAATCTTTTCAAACTGTTATTGCAAAGTTGGTTTTTACAGCTACTGTTTACCATGTTTGGATTGAGAGGAATGTGAGGAAGTTCCAAGGTATATCTTCCACTTGGGAGGTAGTTGCTCACAAAATTTACTCCATAGTGAGGTCACGACTTTTATCCTTACTAGCCCTACCTCCATTTCGAGCAGGGTGGGTTGCACATGAATGGAATATTGGTGGATCTTAATTCTCTTATTGATTAATACCATAGTTGCTTTATTGGTTATTGTCAAACACAAGTTTTCTAGTTGCAATTGTTTAGCTCAGGGCTGTACATACAAGGTGGGCAGGTTGTGCATGGCAGATTCTTTAAAAGCATGATTTGAGGAGGCTTCAAATACTTCTATGTACAAGGAGCTACCAGTTTGGAGGGACTGAATTCATGGCTATTATTACTTCTATTTACAAGGTAAATACCTTACTCTCAAGCTGTTGTAGCTGCATTTGTTTTCTTGTTCTGGGGCTAGAGCTAAGGAGAAGGTTACTTTTGCTCCTTGGAGCTCTTGAGTGTGCCAGTATATGTAGAACCCGTGAGAAGTATGTTTGAGCCTCAATCTTCTTGAGAGTGGAGGTAATACTTAGTGGGAGGCACTTTGTGAGGGAGAGTGGAAGGAGTTGGGATCCAACCTTTAATCATTTAGATTGGGAGGAAGTGTTCAGGACTCTTGTCCTCTTTCTTGCTTTTGTTAACTGTAATTGTGGCATGGTGTTATGTAGCTGTCTTCTAGTGGCTATTTGTGGTGACTGTAATCCTTTATCTGTTGAGGATACTATTCACTATTTTGGTTAACTCTTTTGTTTTGAGATTGTTTTGCTGTTGTACTGTGAAGCATAGTAAAGCCTCTTAATCATGTACTGTTATTTTATCAGTTGTAATAGCTATTCAAGTTAAATGCAACAGTGAGATGCTTTGGTATCCTAGTTAGATTATTGAGCATTTGGGTTGATATGTTGTTTCTAGTCGCTCACCAATTTTTATTGACTTATCCTTGGGGGGTTGTCCCTTGGAATGTTTATACCTTACTAGGGGGCATGTCCCTAGGTTTATTGTGCATCTTCTAACTTGTTGTGTGCATCTTCTAACTTGTAACTTGTTTTTTGGCTGCTTATGCTGCTGTTGTTACTTCCTAGAGCTCTGTTCTGATGCTGCTTCTTCCTGTAATGGCAGCTACAGATATGTTGCTCCTGTTCTGATCTGTACTATTATGCTATTTCCCATGGTTGTGGTTGTCCGTTTCTACTGCTTTGCTTACCTGTTGGACTGCTATTTGAGGCACAATCGCTACTCCAGTTATTTAGAAGGACTGCTAAACTGTTTTGTGAGTGCTTTTGAAAGTTACAACTGCTTGCTGCTGTAATGGCAGTCACTACAAGCTTGAAATTAAAAGAGGTTAACCGAATATACAGCCTACAAGGGGCATACCTCAGGAGGAAAAAAAAGGAAAAAAAAAATTTGAAAAAAGTGCGATAATCCATGCACAACCCGCATGGAGAGTAGGGTAAAGTAAATAAAATAACAAAAGTGCCATGTATGTAGAAATCATACCCCCGTTGCACTATCCATCTAAGCGGAAGGATAGTACAACGGGGTATGATATGAAGTGATACGAGAAGAAATAACATGAAATTGAACTACTACCTGGCACATCCCGCCAAGCTAGGAAATAAAATAAATAGTCACGGCCAAAGTTGACCAAAAGATAACCAACACTGAAGACTAGCAGTAACGTAGCAATACGGCATTAAGGGAAGCTGAACAGCTACTACAGAAGAACAAGGCACCAAGAAGAGCCTCGAACCAGAGATGTCGACATCCGACAGAGGGCCCCACCCTGCATACCACGCCCATTCCATCCGGCCTAATACTCCCTCATCCAAGCCTAAGGCTCGCCAGAAAACAACCCGCTCTCAGCCAACAACCAATCACTACAAACTCCAGAGATGGGATAAGCAAACCAAGAAATTAAAACTCCAACCAAACCCAGAGAACAAGCATAATACCCACTTCTAAAGAACAGCTACTACAGAGGGACAAGGAACCGAGAAGAGGCTCGAACTGGAGATGTCGGCATCTGACAAGGCTACCCTCTCAAGTACCCTGCACACCACGCCCATTCCATCCAGACTAAAACTCCCTCAACCTAATCCCCTAGGCTCGCTATAATCTAAAAGAGGGACAGAAAGAGGAGCCACAAATGTGGCCATTCGAACCGCAAGTGAACCAAGCTGCCCCTTTCGATCAGTGCACTACCACCAATCTAATCAATGACAGCCCACAAAGTTATCCCTTTCAATTAGTGCACAACCACCAATCTAATCAATGACAACCCCGGAAGCTACCCTTTTCAATCAGAGCCCAACCGCCGAACTAGTCAATGGCAGCCGCTAAGCTACCCCTTTCAATCAGCGCAAGACTCCAATCTAATCAATGATAGCCCCGATCACAACCATACTACGCACGACCACCGGGCTAATGAAGCATAGAAACTAGGGATTTAAAGAAGCTCAACAAAGAACTTGATATAACTCGATCTCAGTCCAAACAGATGACTGCCCATCAAGTCGGTCTCACCCTTACCAATCTGTTACAGACAAGCAGCACATGGTTTTGCAACTACGGGAATAGAAACCCGAATCTTGGAATCATAAGTTTTACCAACTGTATCACTACTCCGGCAATAATACACCCACGTTAGCTAATTATGGAACAAATTTAAAGTACTCCAATCGAAATCTGGAGGTCTCACCATGATTGTAGACAAATCTCAGTTCGGCCAGCACCATTCCGACGAGCGGAACTTAGCAGCACCAAGAACTCCTTAACTATGTAAATAGACCCACGAGCAATAGGCTCTGGATCAAATCTGCATTTGCTGACCATTAATTGCTGGACCACACCAGCAATCCCCACGGCTCTTTAATCATACCTTCATTGGATTGCAGAACTCCATGAAAGGCCCTATTGCCGTGCCCAATCACCACTGCCGTAGTTTAAGTCTATGGCCATGGCTGTCCCAGCGCAGCTCCGACTTGAGAATGACAGCCCATCCGGCAAGTCCGGCGAGCCACCGTCCTCTGCCATGAACCCCAGTCGAGCAGCTTAGCATCCAAATCAGATGATAATGATCCCTCTATACCCGCTCCTGTCGAACGGGATTCCACCAGGAGGATCTGAAATTTTTGGCGAACTGGTCTGGATTCCGGCATCCGTGTTGATGTTCCACGAGTGGGAAAGTTGTAATGTGCCACAGGTGTGACTTGGGTCGACCGGAGAAGAGGAGGGCATCACCATGGCCGGCGAGGTCCCCATTGCCGGGATTGGCTCTGGTTCTTGAAAGCTCTCAACCCATGAAGAATTTGAGTCCTTCCGTCTGAACTCCACCCGTCGCCGTACCATCGAACGGAACTGATTGAACGGAGTTGATTGGCAAGACCCAATCGGTGGTTTTTGATCAGGAGATCCCCTTTCTCCGATTGTGGAAATTGATTTATGAAGTGGACTGAATATATCCACAGATTCAAGAATGAATCTCTGTGAACCACCAGATTATCTTCTTGATTACCAAATGGAGCTACCGATTTGAGCTATGAACCTCAGAACCGGATTTGTAGTGGATTTTGGACTGAGGGAGTGCATTCTCTCTCTAGGTTTAGAGAGAGAAGCTCTCAACCTCAGCCCCAAAAAAAAACCTTGTGTCTACACTATTAGTCACTACAAGCTGATCTGTTCTGGCTAGTTATCTGTTGTTCTGTACTGATCTGTACATGCTGTACTTGTGCCTCAAATGTCTATCTTTACTTGGTTTGTAAATTGGTTCTCATTTAGTCATGTTGGCTATACGTAGTCAGATTGCACTAAGTGTAATTTTGCCATCTGTTTCGTATCCCTCTATTAGATGGATAGGAAACAGGTGTTCTATTTGCTTCTAGTCTTATGTAGCCGTTTGGCATAAGCTCTCTCTTTTGTCTCTTTTGTTTTTGCTTTATTTTGTTTTCCTCCTGGGGTATACCCCTTGTAGGCTGTATATTTGGTTAGCTTCTTTTTAATTTCAAGCTGATTTACCCACAAAAAAAAAATATATATCCCCTACACACACCTGCACTTATACACCATGCATATTACACTTGCATCTCGAACTTCTAAATTCTAGCACTTTCGACATCCAAACTCATGCTAAATTCTTTATAAAACATAAAGAATTATGGGAATAAAATACGGGTCTCTACATGTAGGGGAGTGACGTTAACAAAAAAAGGAGTGACAAAATCATTTCCCTAATAATATTATTAATAGCATTAATAATAATAATAGAATTATTTTAATACTTTTTTTATAATACAAATATATATGCATTTATATTACATGCACACGCATGCATGCACCACTCCATCTCCCTCACCCCACTCTCTCCTGCAATCTTTCTCTGTCTCTCCCTTTCCCACAGCCCACCAATTCCCATAGCTCACTCTCTCTCAATTTCCTTTCCCTCCAAGAAAAACCAAGTTCATTCCCCCTAGCACAAATCAAAAAATTCCTTCACCACCAAGCATAATCCGAATTCAATACCTTCTTATCCCCTTTTAGAACACTGCTTGTTTATCACTAAAGATAAAGAAATAGCCCACTCTAGACTGATCCGCGATATCTCCAACAATCTGCCTTTTCAACTAAACAAACCCCTTGAGTGGTCCATTGAAAACCTCAAAAGCCTAAAGCAAAACTATAATAAGCGATCATTCAGCCATTCTGGAAAAAAAAAAGCGTTAGAACTGACCTAAAGATCTGAGGCCGATACCGAGGAGATGCCTAGATGCCTAGATGGTGTAAGGGACTCTGGTGCCCCTAAGGAGATGCCTAGATGCGATTCCCAACACTAGGCTTATTCCGACGACGAAGACGAACTCTCCTCCGCCAAGACTTTCACCGAAAACGGCCCTTCCTCCAGCACAGACGCCATTCTTTCCGGTTTACTTCCAATTCCGGCAGCGAATATACACAAGCGCATAAATTCATTCCTATCTCGTCCATTTCAATGCCCAAGAGATCAAACTTCCATTAATGTAAGCTTATCACCTTCTTCAAAATTCTCCTATAAATACCCTACCACTTTGACCCACGAGCACACCATTGCAACCACCACCCTCCATTGAGTAAGAATCAAGAGAAAACCATGGCCAATTGAAGCTCTAATCCATGGAGTTTTAGAGAGAGAAAAATGGGTTTCATAGTTACGTTCCACCGAAACCCAATTCGACTGTTCCAAATACTTTCCAAAACTCCAAGCATCCCCAAACATCATCCAATTCGGCCCAAAGGTCCCCCAATCACCAAAACCGAAGTCATCTTCTCCAAAATTCAAAGTTTTGATTTTGAATCAATTCGATCAAACTAAGGTATTATAATCCTATCCAACTCTTCTCTAAGTTGAAGTGTTTTTAAGCTCAACTCTAAGCCCCAAATGGATCCATGCATCAAAACCATAGCAAAAAACCAAAAAAACGAAATCTGCACCCAACCTTGCGGCCGCAACCTTCGGACCGCTAAGTTTAGACATTTTCTGGCAAACCTTGTGGCTGGCACTCCCACCGCAAACTCCAAACGGTTTATTTAAAAAATGCTCGAAACCATTTTGCGACCTCCCAAACAATGTTTTTGACACCCGAACTATTTTTCCTAGACTCCTTACACCTCAAAGATGATATCTTGTTAAATTCAAAAAAAAATATTTAATTATCTTTTTTTTTTTGGGTAAATCAGTTTGAAAATAAAAAAGGCTAACCGAATATACAGCCTACAAGGGGCATACCCCAGGAGGAAAACAAAAGAAACAAAAACTTGAAAGAATTGGAATCTAAGCCAAGTGGCTACATGAATTGAATCAAGATGAAGACAAAACAAATAACATCAAGAGAAGCCCCGAGATACATTTATTTATTTCACAAAGTTTTCAATCAAAACCACTTTGCGATCTTATAAATCATGTTATTAATGCCCGAATAATTTTTTTTAGACTCTTTACACTCCTAAGATAAAACCTTGTTAACCTCATCATATTTTATTAATTAGATTATTTATTACGTAATTATTTTACTTTTGGTAATATCATTATTTAAAATAAACTCGCGACCCTCCGGACTCGATTTTTGACACTCGATCATGTTGCGTAGGACCGTTAGGACTCCTATTAAGGTAATGTTAATTATTCTAATATTTTATCTATTTAATGTATTTAATTTAGTTATTAATCAATCTAATTTCATAAAAATAAGCCTAGACTTACTAGCAAGTGTACAAAAATTATATTTCTTTTTTTCTCTTTATAAACAAGGATTTCCGCTAATAAGATTTAACTTCTTGGCCATACAAGATTAAGGGCAACGGCCCATCCTTAAAAAGTTACGTGATTTCTACGCTTATTATTTATTTCAATTATTACTTTGATTATTTATATATTGTTCAAACTCTTGATTTGTTCAAACTCTTGACTTATATGCTAGATTGGACCCTAGAGATATGGGGTGGTATGTGAATAGAATTCACCTAGACGATGCTAGGCAATGGATAAATTGGAAAGTATTGAGATGTTAGAGATTGCCTGCAGGTTGAATTTTAAGATGTGAATTAAGATGAGTGCTAACGGAGGCCCAGTCTCCAACCTGGCGGGAAGTCCAGTGATGATTTGAAACTGGCGGGAGTCCAGTGATTGTGAAGTGATGATTAAAATAGGCGAACCCTAGTTATGTCATGGCATGATAAGCTTTCCCTTTGTTTGTAGTTATTGGGATGCACGCTGGGTATATAACTTAGGTGTATTTGCGACAGCAAAAAGAAGTGATCTCATGGGACAGGGCATGACTAGCGATTGGGGAGGAAAGATCTCGCGAATGAGATCTTAGATGCCGTTCTGCTTTCTTTTCCAACCTTCTTTTTCAAAAAGAATGTAATTTCAAACTCAAATATAATGAAAATGAAAAATAATTTTTTAATGTTTTTTGCATCGTTTAAAAGATCTCAATAAGATATATCAAACAAGATCCATATTGGTAGGAAAATTATTTGCGTAAACACATGATTTTTGAGCTTGAAATTACCTTCCTTTTCTAAAACTTCATTTTTACAAAAACTGGAACGGCTCCTTAGATCACACGTTAGGTTAACGGATAGTAATAAACCGGTTTATGTGCAAAATCTCTGTTTTACTTCTTCACATCAATTTTTTTTTGTTACTTGCTAGTTGTAAAGTAAAAGGGGTAGTTGGGTTGGATTATTCTACTGGATGAACTCTATCGCTCAAGTACGGATTGCTTGGCATCCGTGCTAGATTTTGCAGAAAATTAGGAAGAGACACAGAACCCTGAAAGTGAGCAGTATTATGCAGAGGAGAATCTAGAGATGGAAGTCGAGCCAGAGTATGCTTGGGATCCGTATCAAGCTTAGGAGTCGGCTCTGTGTTTTGTCTATTTCATTACCACAAAAACTATTTAGTATTTCCACATTGGTTTGTAATAAATGAATTCTTATGTTGAATTATCTGTTTTGGATTTGGAACTTTAATAAAGTAAATTTATCAGAAATTAATATTCAATGCCTCCGATTTTTATTCTGAAAATCGGGACGTTACAATATATATATATATATATATATATATGAGTAAGCTTCTAATGCGGACCTCCGCATCCAAGCAAAGTGCGGACCACCCCATTTCTCCCCTTTCCCAATTGAATTTTTATGATCCGAGCTGTTCAATGTGTTAAGAACGTGATTTTAAGGGTACTCGCGAGAAATCGGCAAAAAAAATGATCGGAAAGTGCTTGATTTAAGCAGTTTTTATTTGAACCGTTCAATAAAAAATAAACAAAAACTACTCGGATGAAGCCCTTCCCAGTCTTTTTTTTTGCTGATTTCTCGTGGGTACCCTTAAAATCACGTTCTGAACACATTGAACAGCTCAGATCATAAAAATTCAATTGGGAAAGGGGAGAAATGGGGTGGTCCGCACTTTGCTTGGATGCGGAGGTCCGCATTAGAAGCTTTCTCTCTTTTTCTCTCTCTCTCTCTCTATATAAATATATACTAGCGAATGCCCGTGCCTGAAGGCACGGCTCGAACATTCAGCTCACGCAAATTAAAATCGAACATGTTAAAGTAACAACTAAGAATATAGTTGCAAGCTTCCAGAAATAGCAACCAACTTGGGCTCATGAAAAATAGAAAGAAATCATGATAGACTCAATACCCGTGTGGTGTCTTCGGCACTCATAATAGAACAAAACATCGATACCCCTTTCCTATTAATAATTTCATAGCTGAAAATTTTGGGGTAGGAAAAACAATGCAATGAGTTTAAATTCCAAATGTAATGTAATAGTAAATGAAGTGACAAACCCAAATATCATCCCACCGGCCTATTCACTAACATTTCAATATGAGTTTCCTAAGTCAAAAAAAATTCCACCCTTTGTAAGATTAGTTTTTTTTTTAAGTTAGCTCAACTAGTGACAGCATCATCAAATCCGAATATCATTCCACCTAATGGTAAGAGATTAAGTATGAGTCTTTCTAGGTTACACAAATCTGTTGAAAATTTAACTGTTATCTACAAAAAAAAATTCAATTATTTGGTAAACTCAGTTTTTTTTAAAGGTTTTTTAGTTGAGCCTCTATGTCCTTGGCATGCGTCTAGCAATAGGGAGAAATCAAGGACTTGGCATGCATCTACAAACAGAGAGAAATCAAGCACGTGGCAGTTCTGAGCGACAAATCCGAATATCATCCCACCTAACAGTAAGCAATTAAATACAAACAACTTTGTGGTACATCTTTTTTAACTGATCGATTTTGTAAAGAATGATGAAGGAGTCAGCATGCATGTTCCAAACGCCAAAAAAAAAAAGGGGGGGGGGGGGGGGGGGGGGGAATTGAGGGCATTGAAAATGGGAATTTCGGTAGTTTCGAAAATTTCGGTTATCCACATCTACCATATTAGGTGATGTTTCCTTTTTATTTACCTATCTCCTTAATTTTAGGGTGTAAATTTAAAAACGTTGTGGTGTTAGCAAAATGAGAAGCACAATCGACCAAAATTCTTAAGTCGTTCTATATCTATGAACATAAAAAATCTGTATCGTTCTATATCTATGAACATAAAAAAATCTGTATTGTTAGCAAGCAAACGTTGTAGACACCTCCCAAGCGGGGCATCGCCATACAGATTGATCACGTTTGTTTGCTCGATTGGTTGCTTGCTTCGTAAACCAAAATCATGGACATTCCCATGGCTAGGAACATCGCCACATGATAGCGATTATCATCAAAACAGAGTCGCCACCCAGTTTATTAAAACTGGGAAAATAGATAGAGATTCTGGACACGGGAGCCAAAAGTACAATAAGGGGAAGGTGTTAGGCACCCCTCTTTGCCCAGTCGTGAGACTGGCCCATAATCATTCAACATAAGACATATACACACTTTGTTTAATTCTAACACGTAGTTTTTTTTTAACCTTTAAGCAGTAAAGGGTGAGCCAATACGATAAATAAAGCATGCATCAAGAAAGCAGAACAAAACAAATTGTCCCAGGGAGATGGATCCCGCGGCCGGTGAATGGATGTCACGGCCGAGGGATCCTCCTGGTTTGATATACCGGCCGAGGGATCGAAGCCCCGGTCGGTGTTCTTCCTCACACCAGACTATACGATTAACAGATAATCAGAAAGTTATGATTAAGCATAAGAACGATAAATAAAACAAACCAGAGGCCGTTGGGCCTCACCACCTTGATCCCTCAGTTGCTTGATTGCTTCGGATTTGATTGTGATTGACTGATTGCTTGATTGAAAACCCTAGGGTTAGGGTTTGAACTTCGGGGTTTGATCGTCGGATTGACGGCTACCTTCGGGAGGTTAGGGCTTTTGAAGAGGGGGATTGGGAGAGTATTTTGGCAGAGTTTCGTGGCTTGAGAGAGTGTATTCTCTAATGAATTTTTGTGTGTATATTTTCGGAGTCCAAAGGCCCTTTATATAGGCAATTGGTGACTCACTCCGGCCAATCAAATGGCACGATTGCAATTGCAATTGCAATGCACCTCTAACTCTACGTCGCAATCTCTGAGCGTAGCCCGAACGTATCGGGAAGGTAGTGTAGTTGGATCAAACGTCTGACAGAACACGTTCCAGAGTCTGGAAAAAGGTCGATCTGGCGGCCGAGTAAAAGATATCACGGCCGAGGAATGGATGTCTCGGCCGAAGGATAGATCTTGCGGCCGAGGGATTGATCTCTCAGGGAGATTTTGCTAGCAATAGGTTGCTCGGGTGAGGAAATGATGTTAGGGCCGTGGGATCGATGTCACGGCCTACAGATGGATTCTCCTAGGCTTCTGTATTTCTGTCTGAAAGGCTGTATGGCTTTGAATTGGGTCCTCTAAGTGGCTCAAAGTTCTTACCGAAAGTCCTAAGGTTCTCAAGGAGGCAATCAGCAATCACTGTATCCATTTCATCATCGGGATGGTCCCAAGGTGGGACTTGAAATAATCGTTAGGCCAAATTGGGGTGTCTACAGATGCCCCTCTTTGACTGAACTCAGACGGATCGCAAGACATGTTTGAGTAAGAGTCAAAGCTGTAAAAAACAACTCAATTTGGTCCAACCACTATTCCAAGGGGTTTTTGAAAAAGGTTTTGTTATGGTCGGGCCGGGAGGCTGCCTACGTATTCCACAAAGGAAATTCAAACCAACCGTAGTTCGGGCAAAAAAGAAAAGTAAAAAGTTTTGGAGGGTTAGAGACAGAAGACGTACCTTTGGGCTTAAAAAGCCGTAGTGTGACGTACCTAGACTGAGCCAGGGTTTTGGCGAAGAGTAGTTGAAGGAGCGCGGGGCTGCCCGGGGAGTTTTTGCAGAGAGCTTTCTTAGTATTTTGGGGTAGATCAGTACACGGCAGGTGCGTTTGCTTTTCTTGATCATCCTTACTTTGACTGAAAGGAGCTCGGTAGAGTAGCCTATCCTTGCGAATGAGCTGGAAGGAATTGATGTAATGGGGTGGAATCCAAGCCATCTGCTGGGGATGAGTCGGATGCTGTTTGTTTTTGAGATATGGGGGGCACAGAGCTAGTAACTGGAGCACGGAGCTTTGCAGATGAGGGAACCGAGGCACGGAGCCGGTTGCAGTCTTGAGGCGAGGGCCTGAAGAGTGATGGAATCGAGGCGTGGAGCCTGTTGCAGTCTTGAGGCGAGGGCCTGAGGAGATTGGATTGATAGGACCGAAGCGCGGAGCTCGTGTTGATCATAAGGCGAGAGCCTGAGGTGTCGGAGCTTTGAGTTTGATAGGACCGAAGCGCGGAGCTGGTATTGATCACAAGGCGAGAGCCTGAGGTGATTAGATTGAGGCGTGGAGCCTGCTGTGGTTTATGAGGCAAGGGCCTGAGGTGTCGGAGCTTAGAGCTTGACGTGATTTGAACCGAAGCATAGAGCTGGTTGCATTCTGATGGTCTGTGCACGTAGCTTTCTCATCATAAGTGTTGGCGTAGAGCCAAAGGATCGAGGCGCTGAACCGATCAGTAAAACCGAGGCGTAGAGTCGGTTGATTACAGGGTTGACCTGTTTCATGAGAGATATGTAGAGTGTATATGTGTGATGATGGTTGTTAGATGTGAACAGATATGATGATGCAGACTCGATGTGATAATGTTGATGTGTGCACGGGCCCGTGCGTGTGTGTTTGTTTTAAGCTTAGAGCTTTTATCAAGTTCCGGACTTGAGCATTCAGAGCGTAGAGCTCGAGCATTCGGACGACAGAATCCGAGCATTCAAAGTACAGGCTTTGAGCGTCCAATACGCAGTGGTTGGGCATCCAAGCGTAGAGCTTGAGCATTCAAGTGTATAACTTGAGCATCCAGTACACAGTGGTTGGGCATCCAAGCGTAGAGCTTGAGCATTCAAAATGTTAGATTTTGAGCATTCAGGCGTAGAGCCTGAGAATAGATGTCTTGATTGTTGGGGCGGCGTAGAGCCTGTTGAGATTTGTTTGTTTACGGCTTTGAGCCAGTTGAGATAATGGGCTTGGAGCCGCTGAGTTGGTTGTTACGGCTTCGAGCCAGTTGAGATAGTGGGCTTAGAGCCGCTGAATTGTAATAGCGAGCGTAGAGCTGCTGAGTAGAGGGCTTGGAGCCGCTGAGATGGTAGACATAGGCTTCGAGCCTGTTGAGGTAATGGGCTTAGAGCCGCTGGGTGAATGAATACGGGCGTAGAGCCGCTGATTGGTTGTTACGGCTTCGAGCCAGTTGAGATAGTGGGTTTGGAGCCGCTGATAGTGCAAGGAGCGTGGTGCTGCTGAGTTGATGGAGACGACGGGCGTAGAGCCGCTTATGATAATGGGCTTGAGGCGTAGAGCCGCTTAGTTGGTGAGTTGGTGAATTCGGGCGTAGAGCCGCTGAGATAGTCGCTATGGCTTCGAGCCAGTTGAGATGGTGAATACGGGCATGGAGCCGCTGAATGGTGATTGGGCGAAAAGCCTGTCGATAATGGGCTTCAAGCCGTTGAGTGATGATCGGGAATAGGCATAGAGCCATTGAATTGTTTTGACGGCGGTGAATAGCAAAGTTGCTGAATGTCTTGGTTTGATGTAACAAGAGCTTGTGGTCAGCAGTTTGTGGAGAGAGATCTTTGATGCTTGGGCATGCCCCCAAGGCTAGTTTTGATTACGTTGTGTTGGCTCGGGGATGCCCCCAAGGCTACTTGGTTGGTTGAGGACTTAGAAGTCTGTAGTGGCTTGAGCCAGTGCACAGAGCAAGACCTGATATGGCTGAGGGAAATAGATTGGGAGGCCTGGAGATCGATCTCTCGGCCGAAGGATTGATGTCTCGGCCGAGGAATCGATGTATCGGCCGTGAGAAAACCAAAAGCCAGAAAATCGATTTAAGTTTGGTTTAATCGATTTCACGGCCCATTTAATCTTTTCTCCTCCTCCTCTCTTGTTCTTCTCCATTCCTCTCGTTCGACGACCACTGCACGCCGCCGTCCTCCTCCACTACCGTCGGCCACCATCATCTCCGGCGACCATCCTCTCCTGACCACTGCTGCCGTTGCTACCGGCTCTTGGTTTGTTTTGGGAACCGTTGGTTTTCTTTCTCGATTCGAACGTGATGGCCACGCCATCTTCGGGTGTTGCGGGTTCATCCTCGCACCCTCCATGTAGGTGCGAGTATCCGTCTTCTGACGAGGAGGCGATTGAGGAGCCTGGTTTGTTTGATGCCGCTACCTACATTCTTCCTTCGCGTAGGTTGGGTTATGGCGGTTTCCTGCAGTACCGCCCTCCTGTTGGTGGCCCAGAGGCCGAGGTAGTTCGCAGAGAGCCTGAGCAACACTTGAGTGTTCTAAATGTGCCGGTGAGTTTCCTTCCACCTTCCTTCTGCTGGCGAGATGACTGTCACTCCGGGTGACTTCTCTTTGCTGACTGGCCTGCGGGTATGCGGAGTTGCTCTTCGAGTTGACCCCCGGCTTTGGGAGCGAGAGGGTGCTTTGAGGTGGTTTCTGGGCAAGGTGCCCCCTGTTCGTTCCCGGGGTCATATCGACCTTGCTTGGCTAAGCAAGACTTTCATGGTGGCTGACATTCTGATCCAGGTGAGTGTCGAGCAATTGACACGGGCCTTCCTTCTTTACCTCCTTGGGCAAACGTTGTTTGACAACAAGGATGGTTCGGTACACACGCAGTTTCTAGCTCCTTTGTAGCACTTGGGAGCTATTCGAGAGTTTGACTGGGGCTCGTCTGTTTTGGCCACTTTGTATGGTAGTCTTGGAGCTTGCTCGCGGGACAAGAGTCCCATTCTTTGTGGTCACTTTCGAGTACTCGAGGTATATATTATTCCTTTGTACCTCTGTTCTTATTTTGGCTTTTTCCTAGTTCTGAATTTGTATTGCTAATCTTTATTTCAGCTCTGGGCTTTCGAGCATCTTCTCCAGTTTCCCCCTGAGACTAGGCATGGAGATGCGAACTGTATACCTCGTTACGAGCGATGGTTGGTGGGGCAACGGAGGCCACGGTCACCAGTTTTGAGCCTTCCCGAGTGGCGGCGAGTTTTGGACCGACTGACAGTCGATCAGGTACCTCTTTCTTTGTACCTCTTGTCCTTTAGACTTCCATATTCTTGTGTTGAGGCTGATTTGTCCTTGCTTTGTAGGTACGGTTTGACCCTTGGGGTGGTGTACCAGAGGATGCCCCTCTTGCACGTTGTAGAGTCCTGGACCGGACCCGTAGCTTGCTCGAGGGTCCATTTTGCCGAGCCTGGTACTTAGGCGATCGAGTGGCTAGTCAGTGGCGATCACGTGTTGAGGCTCTTCAGCTTGTTCCTCCTCCTCCTCCAGTGTCTATGAGGTCCACTTCCTTGATGTCGAAGGAAGATCTGAAGAATGCTCGGATCAGAGATTGGGCAGGTTTACTCCTTCAGGCAGGTGACTATACAGAGTACTGCCGTCTTTTCTTGGCCTCCCCTGTTGCGGCTCCTCCCGTTGCTCCTGTTTGGCCACGGGCTCCTTAGTTTGTCTCCTTCCACTTAGATGATGGGGAGGAGGAGCGTCTGGCGCTGACTCCTTGCACGACCCAGCTTTACACCTTGCCAGCCGGGGCTTCACAGGTATCTTTACCTTTCCAATTCTAGCTTTCATCACTTCGCATTGTATCCCTTGCTTAGATGTTTGTAATGTTTGATTGTTCCACAGGTACCTGCCGAGATAGTGCAGGAATGGCTTCACGCCTATCAGAGTGCAGAGGTTTTGGTTCGGAGGCAGCGCCGTAGGATCCTCGAGGTACGACTCTCTTCATGATTTTCATCTGCTGTGTATTATCCCTTGAGTCTGAATGTTTGTATCCCTCTTTGGCTGCAGCTTGAGGCTGAGGGAGTACCGGCTGCTGGTGGGGGGAATGTGGGGACCAATGAGCAGCCCTTGCCTTCTTCTCAGAGATCGCCTAGCTTTTAGGGCTTTTCTTTTTCCTGTTCATAGTTAGTGGGAGATAGGCAGAAACTATATTTGTATAGTGAAAGCAACCGCAACAATGGTTTTGTAAACAAGTTTTTGTTCATGAAATGAGAAATGCTTTTTATGCCCCTAGATGTCTTGAGTTTGCATGCGATAGTCAGAACATGGCTTTTTGAACAAGTTTTTGCTGATAGACAGTAATTTGTGTAAAAACACTTGGCCAAAGAATCAATCACTCGGCCGAAGGATCATTGTTGCGGCCGAGGTATTGATTATTCGGCCGTTACGTCTATTTTCCCAAAGGAGCTAGGTTTTGCTTTAGCCAAGTGGCATCTCACATTCCTTCCTATGCTCAGTCTTTGATTTTCAGTCTTTTGCTTTTGCCATGCTCTATAGTCTGATTGCCAAACTCAAGAGTTTTTTTGAGGTATCATACTCATTGCGTTGATGACTTTTAGGTTCGAGGGGATGAACTATAATTCTTGTGTCTATTGCTTGTTGCCAATTCTTCGAGAAAAGCATACTCATCTTTTGTGAGCTCAATACGCAGGGTTAGCTATGCCTATCATTGAGTACAAACCTGTTGATGTTTTTTTCTCTCCAAATGTTTGGGCCGCATCTCGATGCGAGATTGCCTATGTATCCCAATCAGGGAATCAGGCCTTTTACGTAGTTCCTAGATCACCACCTTTGGGGGTTGGATTTTCACTCTTGGTTTTTCTTTCTCTCATGCTCTAAGTTTTGCCTAGGTTACCTGATAGAGGTTGAGTCCCTAGCGAGCTTTCCTTCAAATGCCTTAACTTTTGCCTAGGCTGCGTTTTTCGCATTTCCTTATCCTAGCAGGCTCTGCTCTTTTCTTTTGCTTGGGCGTTTAGGTTACCCAACGAGCATTTTTTTCTCAAGAGGGTTTCAGCGTTTTGGAGGGGAATTTGATGGAGATGTTCTTATAAATCTCCTGTTGCATTTGTACCTTCACAATGGGTAAGCTAACCTTAAGTGTTCTCACGGAGATAGTGTCTTTTCTTTAAGTTTTGACAAAAACATAGTTTCTTAAGCAATTAGAGTTCATCCTTTCCTTCCCTTTTGCCGAGGACACAAAGATCTTGATCCCTTCGAATTTTCCCTTGTTTTGGCAATGAGAATACAGCGCATGGCAATTGCAATTTAGGAATTTAGATTTAGATAAGCATAATCTGGAAGATGAAAGAGAAATTCTCTTAGCGGAAATAAAATGCCCAAACAGGGGCCCAAAACTCGTTCTAGTTTGATTTAGAAAGCAAAAGCAATGTTTTAACGTTCTTTGCTATGTTGTGACTTCTCAGCTACCGCAGCATGTCGGGGTCATTTCCCTTGTCTTTTGCAACTTTGTACTCTTTCCCACCCTCTTCCTTGCCAAACAGAGCCTTTGAACTGGGTTCATCTTTGAAGTTTGCACGACGGCTACCTCCTTGAGCCATGAGTAATCCCCAGATGGATGTGTCGGTATGAATCTCCCTTTCTCTTTCCTCATTGATTGTGTGGTTATCAGCTATTTCCTCCTGATTGAATAGTGATGCTAAGGAGGTTTCGTCGAGCGGATCATTGCACTCTTCTTCGATTTCATCAAAGTCGCTTTCCCCTGTTTTATAGGGTTCTGTGTATATGAAATCTAGATCTTCTCTTTCCTCTATCCATTGACTATAGTCGCACTCGTCGTAAGGGTTGACCCATGGTTGCATTTGAAACTCCTCTACCTTCTCTATGAGATTGATTGTTTCCCAAACAATGGGCGGTGTCGGATTTTTGGGACGATTGATGCGTACCACTATTTGGGCAGGCTCGAAGCGAGCGTGCCTTCTCATCATGATGACCCTTTCTTTTTCCTTCTTCCTATTCTCAAACCAGATACGAAGCCATTCGTCATCTTCTACAAATGGAATGTCTGGATCCTCCAAATTGTGTTTTGCCCAGGAATGTTCCTTCCATTTCCTTAGCTTTTCCTCCTCTGCCTGATCTTTGCTACTTATGTCGGGCATGTCAACGTCGATTACTTCTGACTGACCAGAGTTATTATCCTCCTCTTCCTCCATCATGAAACACTCGTCCTCCTCGGGGAAGGTTAAGGTAGGTTTGGTTTGGCTGTCTTTGACAATGTATTGGCTGGGATTGTATGTGGGGTTGTGAGATAGATTTATGAGATTGATACTTCGAGGTGGCGGTTCAGCATTATGGATAGGGAGTGGGTTGGCTTGCTCATCAGGTTTTGGAGGTTTTATGGTTCGACTATCAATAAGGTCTTGAATGTCGTGACGAAGACGCATGCAATTGTCTGTTTTGTGCCCAGGGTGTTGGTGGTAGGCGCATTGTTTGTTTGGATCATGGTTTGGACCGTAGGGCGGTGGAGGAAGTGGTTTATTTAAAGGTTTGAGATGCCCTTGACGGCTGAGAATGGTCAAGGCTTGGGACAAGGTCATGTAAAGAGGATCAAAGTTGCGGCGGGGTCGATTTGAGCTTCGGGACGGGCTAGTTTGGAAAGGGTCTTGAGACAAGGATGTGCCAAGGGTATTCACGGAGGCGTGAGATGTACGGCTAGAGAAGGTTTTCTTAGGCGGAGGAGTGGCCTCTTCTTTCCCAATGAGCCCTAGTTTGATTCCATCTTCGATTTGCAACCCAGTGGCATGCAAGCGCTTGAAATCGGTGATAGCCTGTGTGTAGATGTGCCTGAGATATTTGGGTTGCAAATTTTTGACAACTATCCTCACTTGGTCTTCCTCGGAGGGGCGGTTCTTCATCTTAGCAGTCTTTTCCCTCCATCTTGCCACAAAGGTAGCAAAGTCCTCATTAGAATCTTGTTTGGTCATTTCCAAGTCTCGAGTTGTTAGCTCAATTTGGACGTTATACGCATATTGCTTGACGAAAGCATTGGCAATTTCTGGCCAAGTTTGATAGTGCACAAACTCCAAAGTGAGGAACCAGTCGAGAGCGCTTCCAGTGAGAGTTCGCTGGAACAACTGGGCGATGAGCTCGTCGTTCAAGCCCATTGGCTTCAGGGTGTTGATAACGTGGCGAACATGACTGGTAGGGTTGCCAGTTCCATTGAATTTCTCGATGTTGGGCATTTTGAAATTCTCGGGCAGCTTGGACTCTGGGAAGAGGCAAAGTCCCTCGAAATCCAGAATTTGGTCCCCTTGTGAACGTGCCAAGGCTTGTTTGATTTCCTTGACTTGCTTGGTCAACTCGAGACTTTCTGCCAATACCACTTTATTGGGGTTCTCGTCTTCCATTGATCTTTCCTCATCCTCGGCATCTCTAGCTGCCTTTTCTGCTAGTAGTGCAGTGATTTGAGCTTGGAGGTCGACAATAGTGGCGTCGTTGTCTGCCATGAAGGTAGAAGGGTTACTTGACGAAGCCTGGGGTTTAGTAAATGACGGGGTCCGTTGAGGGGATGACCGAAAAGTTTCTGAAAGCAGTTGGGATCGCTGTGGTGAGGGTGTTTTGTCAGATGAGGACGATAGACGGGAGGGTTGCAGAGACCTCTGTTTGGCGTAGCTTAGGGTGTTATAAGAGTACAAAGTTGGCTGTGGTTGCTTCTTTGATTTACCTATTGTGCCTGCTTGAAAAATAGAATACCTGGAAGTCAGTATTCGGCCTGTGTAGGGTTAGGATTCGGGTTGAAAATCCCAACCCTTCTGCACAGAAAGAGTTAATTACAACAACAAATGATACAAGGTGTGAGGAAGAACTTTTGCAAGTAAGATGCAAATAGGTTCCTAGCCTGTAGGTTCCTGTCTTAGTTTGATAAGTTCTATGGCTTTCTAAAACATGCGAAGTTTTGGTAGTCTCAGAGTGCTCCGTTGTCAAAGGGCACCAATCCTCTCACCAGCCCATCATAGGCGGTGATTGGGTGATTCCCTTTTTGATATACCACTAGGTATGAGTGACTGTGGAGTTTGCTGGAACCCCCAACATAACCTGTGTCATGCCGGGATATCAGGCGAACTCAACGGGTTGCCCGCTCGATGCATATGATAGATGAATTAGACAAGGCATGTATTAGTCTTATGTTGAACTTTTTGGTTATGGCTCTCATGTCCCCAGCAGAGTCGCCAAAAACTGTAGACACCTCCCAAGCGGGGCATCGCCATACAGATTGATCACGTTTGTTTGCTCGATTGGTTGCTTGCTTCGTAAACCAAAATCATGGACATTCCCATGGCTAGGAACATCACCACACGATAGCGATTATCATCAAAACAGAGTCGCCACCCAGTTTATTAAAACTGGAAAAATAGATAGAGATTCTGGACACGGGAGCCAAAATTACAATAAGGGGAAGGTGTTAGGCACCCCTCTTTGCCCAGTCGTGAGACTGGCCCATAATCATTCAACATAAGACATATACACACTTTGTTTAATTCTAACACATAGTTTGTTTTTAACCTTTAAGCAGTAAAGGGTGAGCCAATACGATAAATAAAGCATGCATCAAGAAAGTAGAACAAAACAAATTGTCCCAGGGAGATGGATCCCGCGGCCGGTGAATGGATGTCACGGCCGAGGGATCCTCCTGGTTTGATATATCGGCCGAGGGATCGAAGCCCCGGTCGGTGTTCTTCCTCACACCAGACTATACGATTAACAGATAATCAGAAAGTTATGATTAAGCGTAAGAACGATAAATAAAACAAACCAGAGGCCGTTGGGCCTCACCACCTTGATCCCTCAGTTGCTTGATTGCTTCGGATTTGATTGTGATTGACTGATTACTTGATTGAAAACCCTAGGGTTAGGGTTTGAACTTCGGGGTTTGATCGTCGGATTGACGGCTACCTTCGGGAGGTTAGGGCTTTTGAAGAGGGGGATTGGGAGAGTATTTTGGCAGAGTTTCGTGGCTTGAGAGAGTGTATTCTCTAATGAATTTTCGTGTGTATATTTTCGGAGTCCAAAGGCCCTTTATATAGGCAATTGGTGACTCACTCCGGCCAATCAAATGGCACGATTGCAATTGCAATTGCAATGCACCTTTAACTCTACGTCGCAATCTCTGAGCGTAGCCCGAACGCATCGGGAAGGTAGTGTAGTTGGATCAAACGTCTGACAGAACACGTTCCAGAGTCTAGAAAAAGGTCAATCTGGCGGCCGAGTAAAAGATATCACGGCCGAGGAATGGATGTCTCGGCCGAAGGATAGATCTTGCGGCCGAGGGATTGATCTCTCAGGGAGATTTTGCTAGCAACAGGTTGCTCGGGTGAGGAAATGATGTTAGGGCCGTGGGATCGATATCACGGCCGACAGATGGATTCTCCTAGGCTTCTGTATTTATGTCTGAAAGGCTGTATGGCTTTGAATTAGGTCCTCTAAGTGGCTTAAAGTTCTTACCGAAAGTCCTAAGGTTCTCAAGGAGGCAATCAGCAATCACTGTATCCATTTCATCATCGGGATGGTCCCAATGTGGGACTTGAAATAATCGTTAGGCCAAATTGGGGTGTCTACAAACGTATTGTTAAAAAATCTGATTAAATATAAAAAGCTATAATAATCACCAACAAAACTCCAAACCACAAAATATTAATGGGACCACTCATCACTTTCCCTCTTTTTTCAATACGTTTGACGCAAACTCAGGCATACATGGCATCAAAACATCAAGAATGGTATTCCGTTCACGTACAGAGCCTTAATCTTCATAGAATAGCGAAGGGCTATAATTCCGTTCACGTAACGTCTTTGTTTTTTTAAACTGTAGAGAAGGGGATTTAGCTCCGTGCATTAGAACTGGAAAAACTGTTGAAGCAGAATAACAAAAGATTATCTCATTATCGGTGTCTCGGTGATGTCTGCAATGGTCCTTATGGTTTAGCATCAGAAGTTGGAATTAAAAATCATCATTAAATTAGAGTTGGAATTGAAAACTAATATTAACACATTGTATCGTGCCGATTAAAAAAGAACACATTATATCGTCTTTCCTTTACCTTTACGGGAACCTTTTTTGCTTGCCGCTTAACAGCGATGGAAAGGGTGTAGATATCTCTGTGTCTCTGTGTATGAGAGAGAGAGAGAGAGAGAGAGAGAGAGAGAGAGAGAGAGAGAGAGGAAATTCACAGCCGTGATTGTGATTGTAAAATTGTATAATAAACCCCACAAAATCATAGCCGTGATTGTGATTCCTAAACTGAAAAGGAAATTCAAAAATTTTCTGGCAGCTTTACAACCGTGATTTTTGATTGTAAATTTTCTGGCAGCTTAACCCCTCCTCAGTTTGTGATTGTGATTGTCGCTTAACGGCCGTGATTTTTTCCTCCTTGCAATTCATTACGTGATCGGGGGTTCATTCTTTCCAATTAAAATTATAGCCCTAGTACCCGTTAATCTTAACCGTTGGAAAATGTGTACCGATCCTAGGGTCCAAAATATAGGAGAGAATTTAGGGATTCAAAAACCACCCTGTCATATTATATAGACTAGCGAATGCCCGTGCCTGAAGGCATGGCTCGAACATTCAGCACACGTAAAATAAAACTGAACAACAAATTTAACCAACTAAAACGCATAGAACAAACTCAAACGCATAAATCTTGATCAAATCAAAAAACACCATCCAAAACACCAATGAAAACTAAAAATGATATCTATATAATATGACGGGGAGGTTTTTTGAATCCGTATATTTTCGACCATTAGATTGGTACACATTTTTTCGACGGTTGAGATCTACTGATAGTAGGGGTAGCGATATATTTGGAAATAATCTATACTTGGAAGAAGGATGAAAGGAAAATCAAAGGTAAATATTAGATAACTGACGTCCACCCATAATTTATGTAGTTCATAATTGGCCAAATAATGTTCACTGCTAATAATCTTCCATAATTTACGGAGGAATCTTTTTGAAATTGTTAAATGGAGACATCTTTTTCTTCTTTCCTATTACATTCCACAATTATTTAGCTATACATAAGTATGAAACTTTTTGAAACTGTTAAATGGAAGGTAAATTAGGAAGATTATGAAAGGTAGCAATTATATATTCCTACGTAAATTACTAAATTATGGAAGGTAGCCAACCTTGAGATATTGCGTTGCTATATTTTCAATTGCTATTACTATATATATGCCTTTCCATTTCTATTGGTATCCCTTCTTTGCCGTCCCTTCTTTGCCGTCCAATGTCCTTGGCATGCGTCTAGCAACATGGAGAAATTGCTGGGCCAAATCATTTTTCTTTTTTGATTGGAATGGGTTCCCATATCAGGAGTTGTGGGGATTGGGAATATATGTCTTCCTAAATCTTTCCCCTTTTTTATCGGAATGGGTCTTGTTCTAAACACCATAAAAAATTGGCCATGCACGTAATTAAAACGTTTATAAGTCTAATCACATTGCCATGATTTATATCATGTGAACCAATACAACGATTGTACTGTAAATTCGTTTAAACAGAGCCAATTCAACAATGTAGTCGACCAAATGGCCCATACACAATCTATCCAATTGATTTCATTCAAAAATCTACACTACGATTTTATCGTAAATTCCTTTCGATGAAAGCCAATTCACCAATACTATGATCTTATCGTGGACTCCTTTCAATCAAAGCCTATATGCGGTCGACCAAACGGCCCAATTGTAGTACCTTGAATTTAAGCTCAACGGAAGAATTCTCTAAATATATTTTTTCTGATCTTTCCTGCAGTAAAATAATAGAAAGTAAGAAGATGGTAGAATAAACAACAAAATTAGGATTAACGTCAAAGACCCATGCAAGGTTGTAAAATAATCCCTCCCCTTGAATGAGAGCAATGCACTGTAAAAGCAACGTGGCTTAGTTTTTTGTTAAGCCCTTCCCCGTCCACAAAATAAGCCATTCCCTTCCATAAAATTGACTGATGCCCCTTGGACACGATTTTGGACAGCACCGTTCAAGTAACAATGACGCCTCGATTCCGAAAAATAGCTATCATTATTTCACAATTTTGAAATGTAGGTATAAGAAGTGTTAAAGAATCTTTTGTGTAGTTAGCTCTTTTTGAATTTCAATCCTATAGAATGAATTTCTTCATTACCAATACACTTTTGAATGGCTCGGATTAAAACTCTCTCCCTCCTTGTATGTTCTCAAAAAAAATAGATTCAAACATTATACCCAGTCATTCATCTTTCTCTACAATTTTGCACATGCAAAATAAAATAAAATAAAAAAATCAATTTGAATGTATGTTTTTTTGGGATAGAATAAAACTAACAAAGGTACAACAAAAAAAATCACACAAACTGCATACTGTTTTCAGATGCCATTTCACCCTCCTAAAGACAAATTGTAAAGTTCTACCTTGCTTGAACTCCAAAATAGGTCTGGTAACCAATACGCAATTAGGGCTCCACACGGTCATGGAATGATACCTGAGAAGAGGAGGGGGAAAACAAACCTAATGAGACCCGACAATAATCAATAATCAAACAAATAGGAAATCAGGATGAGGATAGTTGAATAACTGTTGTAAAGGCAAGACTATAAATATTATACGAACTCATTTAGCAAGACAGAGCTGGAGGAGGGCGAGAGCTGCCAGAGCCGGAGGATTTTAGCTTTAGATGAGGCTTGTTTCTTTTCACTTCGTTTCTCTGTTAAACACGGATTTAAGAAGAACAAAAAAACCTTACTTCTTCAGGTTTAAGGTAGCAAAAACAAAGAAAGGACACGTAATCTCATATACCTATTCACTCCGTTTTTCTGTTAAACATGGATTTAAGTAGAAAAAAAATTACTTCTACAAAAAAACGTTACTTCTTCAGGATTAAGGTCGCAAAAACAAAGAAGGGACATGTAATCTCATACCTATCACATTTTCTTGCGGACTGGAGGGCCACGAAGATGGCGCTGAAGAGGGCTACGTCCGTGTTATTCACTACAAAAAAACGTTACTTCTTCAGGATTAAGGTCGAAAAACAAAGAAGGGACATGTAATCTCATACCTATCACAATTTCTTGCGGACTGGAGGGCCACGAAGATGGCGCTGAAGAGGGCTACGTCTGTGTTCGCTGAAGAGATGCTGGAGCTTGGGAATAGACGAATTTAAGGGAAATTGCTGGGCCAAATCATTTTTCTTTTTTGATTGGAATGGGTTCCCATATCAGGAGTGGTGGGGATTGGGAATATATGTCTTCCCAAATCTTTCCCCTTTTTTTATCGGAATGGGTCTCATTCCCATATTAGGAATCTAAGGAATTTTAGGTTTCCCCTTTCATTAATTCTTTCCAAATATTTCTCTAGCAATACTGTTCGCAAATCTCAGCCGTTGAAAAAATGTGTACCAATCTAATGGTCCAAAATATAGGAGGAAACTTAGGGATTCAAAAACCACCCTGTTATATTATATAGATATAAAGGCCAATGGACAAAAAGTGAGTGTTAAAAGTCATTTCTCTATTCTAAGGCTTCCAATTTGGTGAAATAAAGTATTTTATCAATAGTCTTTATGGAAAAGCAACTCATTCAATCAAATACCGGTGAAAAACCTTGATTAATTCATTTAATTTTTTTTTATAAATTTGCAGGGACCAAAAATTGAAAGATCAAGTTTTTGTCGATATCCGACTAAATTAATTTTCTTTAAACTTTTAAGTAAATATTTTAAACAAAATAAACAACTTCGATAATTAATATGAGATTCCGATGTGAATCTCACACAACTCAATATATATTTGTTTTCACCCCTGGGTCGGACCGGAGCAGGATAGGCGACTAGTGGTGGTCCGGTGGGCGGCGGTCGACGGTGTGGCTTAATAAGGTGAAGGTGAGGTTGGGTTAGGGCTTTTTTTTATGGTTTTTTTTCTTCTTTTACCGGCTGTTTGGGTCTCCCCCAAATCGGTCCGGTTTTGTACCAGTTTGGTCTCCCCAGATCTGGTGTGGTTGCGGTGGTGGGCGAATAATCCGGCGCCTATTGAGGAATGGTCCGTTGTTGGTGGTTTATTGGTGTTTGTTTAGGGCTGATGGTAGTTCGATGGTGTAACAAGGGTTGGTGGTGGTCCGGTGGTGTTGGTTTGGCTGTGCAACAGTTCGACTGGAAGAAGGCTGGTCTTAGAGCAGTTTGCTTGCAGTTGTTATTGTTGTTGCTTGCCTGCAGGTTTCAGCGGTGCTTAGTTTTTAGGGTTTGAGCTGTGGATCTTTTGATCCTCTGTTATCTGGACCTAGATTGGTTCTTACGTATCGGCGATTTCGCCGGGCCTACTTCGGCAGTAGGTGCCTGAGATCGAAGTTTAGGTAGCTCTGGTTCTTTCCTGTATCTTTTCTGAAATCTGCTTTTGCCCGATGGGCTGTTGATGAATGAATGACTTCTTCAAAAAAAAAAAAAACATGGTCGGGCAACTGCATGTGTTTGCCTATTGATGTCCAATAATTCAATAGTTTTGACAGTTCGTCATTGTCGTTGCTATCCATGTCGGCTGAGAATATAATAAATTACTAGTACCAAATTGGAATTGCACCGTAAAATTCATGTGACGTCAGCCTGCCAATATTATTAATTTAGATAATTTTTTTTTTCAAAAGTTTAAAGATTCCATTGATAAACGCCCAGCGGCACTTAAAAAATAAATATTATTATATAGAATTTGGACAAAGCCAAATTAATCGTCTAACAAATACAAAACAAAACGAGTAAATCACAAGGTAATCGATATCTTTCATCCTAACCCCCGACGAAAAAACGACACTTTAAAACTGCCTAACATCTATTTAGGAGTCTAAAATGAGAAAAAAATGTAAAGTTAAGGTCAAAAGACCCTAAATACCCAGACGATCAGATGCACTCCAACCAAGTATGAACGCACCAATAAACTCCTAAAAACTACAGATCTGCCAAGTTGCCATGAGTGAAAAATTATTTTCGTAAACTTATTATTTTTAGGGAAATGATTTTACCACTTCTTTTTTTTGTTAACGCCTACAAGTATATTTTTGTGCAAAAATACACTTGTAGGATAGTGGCGTTAATAAAAAAAACATAGTGGCAAAATTAGTAGCCTATTTTTAAATTTGAAAATAGTTCCTTATTTGAGAATCTGGAACGGGGTGAATCGTTTGAGTGAAACTTATTTCACAAGATCCCATCAAGTGATACCACATCCACGCTAATTCGCTATACACACCCATCGCACCGCCACAAAAACTCCTCTGACCACCCCTTGGTTACATCAAACGGTTCCCACCGAGGCAACACACTAACACTCCTATCCCAAACGCCACACTTCCTCCCATTCCCACTGGATCGAGATTCTCTACGATAAAGACCAGTTTCCAAATCCGCACACGAAAACGTACTCTACGCGTCTCGCCACCTCCTTAACGACCAAGTAAAATCTCAATCCAGTCAAACGGTACGATAAAATCTCTCATCAGATCTACACGCCCCACGGGGTTTCCAGAAAAATCTTACCGTTTTGTATTCACAGACAGAGGGAGTTAGGGTTTCGATAAAATCTTACCGTTTTGGCCTGGGTGCGAGATTCTAGGGCGCGGAGATGGTGAGGCCCTCCGAGAACTGGGAACGGCTGGTGCGGGCGACGCTGTAGAGGGAGAAGCTCTGGGACGACGGCCACGAGAGGGCGCCGAACGGGATTGCCGGCTCCGTGCTGCCGTTGCTCACCAACATCGACCTGATCTTGTAGGCCGCCGACGAGATTCAGTCCGAGGACCCAAATGTCGCCCGAATCCGTACGTGAATTTCTACTCTCGGTTAACGTTCTCTCTTTGATATGTCGTGGGCTCGTCTGTCTGTTGTGGATTTTTTGTATGACAAAGATGCGTATGTGTTTAATTTAGGAATGCATATGTACTGTTTAGGAAGGCTTGTATGTGTGCTTTGTTTTTATCAGGACTTTTAAGAGCTAATGATGGAGTTTATTGCAAAGTGCGTGAGACCAATAAATCAAAAAAGAAAGGCCATACCTGTAGCTTTTGGTGCTAACTGATAAGTAACTGGTTCATGGGGCAAAGTGTCTTTCGATAATACCTTCGAAGCAGGAGAGCCCTTAGAATTAAGTAACTATTTTATCCATTGTGTGGTTTATTTGAGTGCCTGCCTGCCTGCTTAATGCCACATTGGTGACAAAATGAATCCTTGAGGTGGTACAGGTTGTATAATAGGTTATAGTGTTCGCCCAGCTTCACATCCCAAGTTTCCTTGCTTCATAATCTATCTAAATCACCCTTGTCATATAAGATCTCTTCTCACGTTTCGTATTATTTATGGGTTTGCATGAATTTAAGCCTTATTTTGAAGAAAGTACCGAAAACATGGTATTCTGTTTGGAGTTTGGTTTTCCTATCAACGATTGGATGGGATTATTTTGTTTTTAATTTCTCAAAGCAATTGTTTTCTACGTGCAATAATTTTATAACCACACACAAACACAAACACTTACACACACCCACGAAGGGAGTGGGCCCCACTGTACACCTCCCGTGTGTGCGGGGTCCACCCCCTTTGTGAGTGTGTGTAAGTTTTTGTGTGTGGTCGTAGCATTTTCCTTTCTACTTGCTATGATGGGATGTGTTTTCTTTTTAGTTTAGACTAAGGATACATTACGAAACGTTACTTCCTATGCAACGTACATGTCTGGTTGTACTAGCATATTTTGGGAATTGGGGACTAAGAACATGAAGTATGGATAATGTATGATGGATTTATGATACTTCTTAAACTTTTGATAAATCTGATGGTACATCTGACACGGTTTTTTTTTGTTATTTTCTCTTGGATTTTAGTTTGTGAGCAGGCATATATTATGGCACAAAATCTGGACCCTAACAGTGATGGTAGAGGTGTTCTTCAATTTAAGACCGATCTGATGTCTATGATCAAGGTACTACCATTTGGTTGATGGAGAATGATTCCCTCTTAGAGTTGTTATTTAACTAGACTAACTTAGTTGCTGTGTGACTATGTTTGATTTTCGTTAATTGATTTGAGAATCTGATCATATGAGGCATCAAAAACTTGCCAAAAGGGATGGCGCTAAAATAGATCGTAACCGTGATGTGGAATGCTTGTGGGAATTCTATCAACTGTATATCAACTGTATAAGAGGCAGAGTGGATGATATGCAAAGAGAGGAGCAGAAGTTACGGGAATCTGGACCTTCCCGTGCTAATTTGGTAGAGTATGGCCTTCTTATGTGCATTTTTAGTTTCCTTTTTTCCTAGTATGATTCTTTTACGGGAACATAATTTCATCCATAACTTGTTTGAAAGTTAGTCCTACACTACCACTTAAATTGTTACATGCTTTACATGTGAATTGCCCCTTACCTTTAGTTATCGCGCATAAATCCCTAAATCCATGTGATTGTGGACTTGTGTACTTGCACAACTAAAACAGCTAGCAGAAATCTAAAATTACTGTAATGCTCTCGTTATCTTTTTCTTCTCTTTTCTCTTTTCTGTATAGTATATGCAGCAAGATATGCACTTAAATGATTTGATGCCTAGTTACGCCAAAATTTCCGACCAACTTTGATAAATATGACCATTGAATTGTTTATTGGGTACAACTAAAAGCATTATCCCATCATAAGATGGACTGCTGGGGTAATTGGCTTTTTCCTTATTAAATTGATGGAAAATGGCGGCACCAAAAAAAAGTTTATGAAAGGCATTGGTTGGATGGTTCTTATGCCGAAGCCTTACCAAAATATTAAGTAGATATTGGCTGGAACATTAAAGGCTTTGACTTGATATTGGCTGGAACATATGCTGAATGATGTAGGGCCTAATTGGGATATATATTAAGTAGATATTGGCTGGAACATTAAAGGCTGTGACTTTTCATTTAGGAATTTAAACCACATATTCAATGTATGAAACCATCAGAGAACACATTCATCCTACCCAACCATCTAGGGAATAGTAAATAGTCTTTGGTATTAAACACATTAGGAACCTATAAATTGACGTCCGTCAAGATTATGAAGGTATGAATGAATATGTGCAATATCCTACAGCTTTATGCCTTGTTCTCGTCCCTTTTCAAAAAGAATTTTTTAAAAAATTCCCCCTAGATTCCCCTTACTTCCAACATTTCTCTCTCTATCTCTATCCATTTATTACCCCTACTATTTTTCAAAAAAAATTTCAAAACACAAACCAAACAAAGCATTAAGCTCTTAAGATTGTGTGATGCAATCCTTTTTCTTTGGTGTGATACTAAAGAGGCCCTAGGTGTGATGCTTAAGGTGGTATAGGTGTGATTGAGGCCTATAATTCTTTTATCTATCTACTGTTCACAGCCTGAAAACAACCCATTTTCTTTGTGCTTTGATCATCTGAATCCTCTTCAATTCTGTCTTACATCAGTATTGGGCCAACATATACCATTATGAACTTAATAGCGAGTGAGTTATTTTCCTTATACTTATTTTCTATTGCATTCTATGAACTTTTCTGATCTAATATTTTTGTCTCTTGGGTTTCCTTATTTTTTTTCATGTTAAGTTGTATATAGGTATTTTAGATGTCCGTTTACATTTGGGGCTTACAGCACAGCAAGGGCGATGGCTATCTCTAGGATTGTGATAAGATTTTTCTGGTTTGGATTGAGCTCCGCATTTGTGGTATACCTTTATGTGTGAGTCTCCGCTCTCCTTTCGTTCCACTTCATCCCTCTTCTTTGTTCTCTTAAAATTTTCTGTGGTGATTTTGCGTGGATTTAATTTTATCATTATTGTTTGTTCTGTTTCCTCACCCATACCAATAAACAAATTTCCAGGAAGGTTTTGGGAGAAAGGAATCAAGCTTTTCCTCAATCAACTTATTTTTGGATATATATTCTCTTATTGGGTGCTTATGCCAGTTTGCGCATCGTTTTTGCAACGCTACTTAAATTTCCAGCTTGGATTGTCGGAAATCTCCGATCAATCATTCTTTCAATTTTTCAAGTGGATTTATCAGGTGGTGATTACTGTTGAATATGTAGCTTTGAATCTTTCCAAGAATGGCTTGTAGTATCTTGTAACGTGTTTTACAAAATCTTTTTGTTTGTTCCAGGAACGATACTTTGTGGGCCGTGGCCTTTATGAAAGGACCACTGATTATTTAAGGTTAGTCATTTTGCACTTGGTAATAGGGCTTTCATTTTAGTTGTTTGCCACTAGCTGCAGAGCCTACTTCTTGTTGCGTACGTGGATACCACTTACCATTCATTATGTCCATCATATTTGTCTCACACTGTTGCTGTATAATATTTTTTTTAAAACCATATCCTTTCTAATTAACATCTGCAATGTTTGAACATTGATTGTTTGATGTGGGTGGCTTAACTATTGCCCTCATTTTGTGAATAATAACTATTTGCTACTTAATTGTCATGACCTGTTGCTTGAGTTCAGACCAAACCTGTGGGAGATGCTTTAAAATTTGTATGGTTGACTATATGGTGGTTGTGTATATTTAAAGACTGGTTGTACAGAAGATTCATTTAGTTATAAATTGAAGAATTGAAGCCTTTGATTTCTGCCCGATCTCCTCCATGAGGGGGTTGTAGTTAAGTTCAGGAGATTACTGATTACCCATGCTCTTAATGCGTAGCTAAATCTGTGGAGCATGAGTAAAGGACAAGATTTCCCATGCATATAAAAGGAGTCTGTCTGCCTTTGGTGTAGCTTTCTCTATATATGTTTGCCTTCTGAAGCAGATGGGAGTGAGCTGGATATTTTGTGGCTGTCGGTGAAATTTCAAACATCTTTTTCTGATAAAGTGAAAAATGACATTCCAAGCTTACATTCGGGATGACCAAATAAGAAGCCGAATCATGGAGGGCATCTTTCATGAATTTGGCCTAAGGCTGAGTACGGTTGGATTTGTGGGGGGTTTGAGTGTTGGGAACTAGGAAGCTTATAGTTCAGGGTTCTAAGAGGAAGAAATTCAAGGTTTGCTGTTAAACAACTGTGAGATTTGCTTGACGATCAAAGTAGCAGCTCACTAAATTGTTACTGTAGAGCATAAAAGGGTCCAAACGAGTGAGTAATTTGGGGTTTTAGTGGTTAAACGGAAGGCCAATTGTTAGAAGAAAGGGTGACGGTTTGGGTCTTAGGGCTGAAAAGGTACATTTTGAGGGCAGCAATTAGTAAACCCATGAATTTTTCTGGGTTTATTTAGGCACCTTTACGTAAAGGGTTAGGCAAACACACAACACTGCCATTCCTTCATATGAACATTTCTAGTGAATCAATGGGCCTAAACATTTATGTGGTTAACTCGTATTCTACTTATACAAGAAGTGATACTCCAAATTAGATGCAAAGAACATAGGCCACTAGGGATTCAAATAAAAATCACTTGGGCCACTTTATGACCAAATGGACTGAAGACTCAACTTATGGTAAATTACTAAATTGTGAAATTACCATTGCATCCTCGTGTACAAACCCTAATCCGAGTTGCCCTAAATTTTGAAAATTACTAGGACAAATGTTTTTAGAGTCATTTGTATGAAGAAGGATTGTGAGAATGAGGTTGTCAAAAGATGGATAGCGTTGTTGGCTTGTATGACCTGGAACTATATATCATAGCTTTGTATTTAAAAGGTGGTCATATGGAATTTTGCAAAGTACTTTTGTGCCTAATTTACTTAGAGTCTTGTGAATGATGCTAGAGGTGATCATTGATTTGGCTATGTGATGCGAGTCATTTGATCCCTTGGATGTATATTATGGTATCTTGAGATGTGACTCGCTTTCTTACAAAAGATGGCCAAGGGTCATAGACGGTGCAAGTATTTTAAAGATTGAAGTTGGTTTTGCTTTACTAATAAAGAGATTAGCAGTAGTATAACAGGCTTCTAGGAGGAGCTTTATAAAGACTCAAGAAGGTTGCAGTCTAGGTTGTAAATGGTGGTCTTCAGTAGATAGAAGAATGCCCTTTCTCAAAGGACAGGAACTCATATGGGTGCTTGAGAATTTTTTTAGAATTGGAATAGATGTGAAAGGCTTCGGAATTGGAAATGAGTTCGAAAAACATTTGATAGAATGGATACAGTTTGTATTATTTTTGGTGATGGCAGTTTGAGATGGGGAGGTTTAATATACCTAGTCCTCTCTGAAAAAGGGATTTGGAGATATGTTTGCAAGCAAGACACATTATGGGAAGTGTGGTGAAGTCAAAATTTGTGAATATGTGCTGGATTGATCTTTAATGTAGTTTATTTTCATATGAAAGGGCTTTTGGCAGGGTATGTAGACAGTTTTGTTTTTTTGGTGAAATCAGATCTGTTACTAGGGATGATGAAAGGCATCCTTTTCTGGTGTTGGTAGCAAAAAATATTATCACATTGGTCTTGATAATCACTTTGTCCATGGCAAGGTAGCCTATGTAGCATGGATACGGACACGAGACATGGCAATTCTAAAAAAATGGGGATACGGACACGGTGGGACACGCCATGTGTATAAATACATAAAAAATAAATATATGTACATATATATAAAAAAAATTATGAACCATTGTATATGAATAATTTCACAAATTATATAAATTTTTTCAAATGCATAATTACAGTTTGACCCAAATGTTTTGAATAATTTCATATTAACCTCCAAACATTTAAAAAATATTACATTTTGACCCCCAACCGTGTCCCCTATCAAAAAATAATAAAAATTATTGGATACGCCACTTGGCGTGTCCAATACGTGTCCCTGCCGTGTCCCCGTGTCCCATACATGCCCTTTTGGAGTGTCGGTGCTACATAGAAGGTAGCTGTGGGTTTATTATGTGAGTTTCAAAGATTAAAGCCTTCAGAGTTCAAACTGCTGACTTACCAGCCAAAAGGTCTGCTGATGTGTGACTTCTTTTTCCATTCTGAACTCTACATGTCCTACCAACAATCCCTTTTGATTCACATGCCACAATTACTTCATTAAATCTGTTACGATCAACTCATCCTTCTACGAGATTGCCAATTGAGAATGCAAGCCTAGGATAATTGGTTGCATATATAGATATTTTCTGTTGACTGGGATATATCCGTCTAATTTTGGAACTACTATTCCTGGTTTTTTTCTTTGGGGGTGTTCTTTATATTTCTTTGCCCTCCAACTCTTAAACCTAATTTAAATGGATAAGATGTTTGTCTTGGGATGCATGTTCTTAACATAACATCTCTCTGCGCTTTTCTGTTTTGTTCATTATGTTTGGGCTTTGACAGATTTTGGTTGAATGAAAGACTACTTTTTGTATGCATAACTTCCCATAAAAACGAAAGCTAAAGTCAGAGGGTTACTTGATCTTATTTAGATTATGGCTGAAGGTTGATCTTTTGTTTCATATTTGAATCGGTTACTCTGCTTGTAGATTCATTTCTTTCATCGGTTTGTTGCTTCACTTAACTGTGATCAGTGATGCTGAGCAAAAAAAAAAGAAGTGATCAATGACCCTGTTTGGAGAACATACCATGTTGACTTTGTGTATGGAATAACATGGAATGTAGAATGGCGAAAAGAGGGGATGGTGGGATATGACTTGGGTTTATAGTACCATTGATAAAGTTTAATTCATAAGTGTACATTATAAAATTAATCTGGGTTCTTCATATTGGTCTAGGTTTATCTTGAACTAATGTGGTAGTATATCATAGTGTCAATGAAAAATGTGGGCGCGACTATTGCAAACTCTTTGATTACCAGCCTCGTCACTGACCCTCTGTGTGGTAGGACCCAGCCCTCTGCCCGCTATTACCCCAGTGCTACCTTTATGCCTCTTCCATCACTAGTAGAAAGCACAAGACCAGTCATAATGGTTAGGAATTCACTTCATATTTTTTGCGGGTTCTCAATTTATTTAAATATCTTGTGGGTGCTTGATTTAATTAGGGGCATATTATTATGTGATTAGTTGAAAAACCTGTAGAGACATGTTCTTACTCGTCTTAGCTTCTCATTCTTCATATGTGCAATCCACAAGACAGTATATTGGTCCTCGCTAATACAGAATATTTTCCTTGTTGTGTAGGATAACTATCTTGAGGAGGCTATGAAAATGAGAAATCTGCTTGAGGAATTCCGTGCAAATCATGGCATTCGACCTCCAACTATTTTGGGTGTTAGAGAGCATGTGTTTACTGGAAGGTATGGTGCTTTTCATTTTTCTATTTCTTCCCAGTAGGCCTACTCGTTTCTGTTTCCTTGGTGATGTCTCTTACCTGTTTGTGTGGTATTTGATCTTCGCAGTGTTTCATCTTTAGCTTGGTTTATGTCCAATCAGGAGACTAGTTTTGTGACCTTGGGCCAGCGAGTTCTAGCAAATCCACTCAAGTGAGTTGTTGGACTTGAACTGACATTTTTCTGATTTAACTTATATTGTTTTTTTCCCGTCCATGAAATCAGGTTCACGAGTGATTTCTTGCATGCTAAACCACTGGGCATTTGCTGGAATGTAGCACATTGTGTTTGCAATAGCAGTATGTAATGTAATATTCAAAAAAGGATTCACCTTGCCTCACGTCTTGTCATCCAGGAAGTTCTATGTTGCCCTCTGTTGAAATTTGCTGGGATGTAATGTGAATCCATAACTTGCTCCAACGGAACAAATGCATTTAGAAATCACTCTACGTTTGTGTTAATTGAATGTACCATGTAGGATGTGTCATGGTTATCAGGGAAGTTTATCTGGGTAGTTAATATTGTCTATGGTCATGTATTTATCATGTTTGATACTTTTGCCCCATTTCTGCTGAACCTATGAATTGGAAGCTAGAAACTGTATTCTTTTTGTTGCCAAAGATGTTTAAACCATATACATACATGCCAATTGCTGAATATTAGTTAACGTTGAAAAATTATATGTAATATAATGAATAAGGAAACACTCTAGCATCCCCTACTTATTATGATTTTGGTTTTTTTAGTTCATACCATTATGCTCCCACTTCAAGAAATTCGTGATCTCTCCACGGGTGTTTTAGAAACGGTTGAAAAAATCGTCGGTATGGATGGAGTCTACTAACAGTCTTGAAGACGTTACTAGAAATGGGACTTTAGTGGCGCTTTTTGTTGAACCGTTATTGGATTACCAATTTTTGGTAACGGCCCAAAATAAATTGTTAGTATAGGCCTTACCCTTTAGGCCCAACAAATATAACCCGCCCAATATTTTCGCCCAAATATTTTAATTTCGTGCTATTAACCATTTCCCCCGAATGAATCCTAAGGCTTTGTTTGGAACTTAGGAAAAGTGAGGGAAAAGAAAGGAAAGTTAAAAAAATCTCCCTCAAATTGTTAGGATTGGAGAGAGAGGAGAGAATAAAAAAATTTAGGTTTTGTGAATAGTAAAATTTTCCTCTCATTTTCCCCCAATTTCATTTTCTCACTTTCCATCACTTTCCCTAAGTTCCAAACATAACTTTTATGTCTTGTTCTCTCCCACACTGGCACAATCGTAGTTCTCCTCTCCATCTCCATCTCACAGAAGCTCTATCTTTTTGTCCTACCGCAGCGCAACCATCAAGCCATCTCCCTTGGTTTTCAACCATATGCGACCCCGTGCTTCTTGGTTCGTCTTGTGCCTTTCTGGTTCAACATCTTCTCTTAATCTCTGTTCTTCTTCTTCTCTAAATTTGATTCAGATTAAATCGGTCTTAACTTTTGTTTCATGTTCTCTCTCACTGGTGTTCGTGACTTCTCCTGAACCTTTATGGTTGCTGCTCATCTTCTTCCATGGCACACCAGGTAACCCCATCGCTTCTGTTCATTCTTTGATCCATCGTCATTTTTGACACTCAACACCGACGAACAATACAAAAAATACTATCGACTCAAAAGAGTCAAAGGCCTCCTTTACTCCGGCCTCACCTCCTCCATCCCCCGCATCTTCCACCACCCACCTGACTCCCCACACCATCCTCGTCGTCGACCTCTCGAGCCCCAAACCTAATCGCATTATAAAATTTGCCTTCCTTAAATGCAAGAAGAATGATAGTAACCCCGAGAGATGCCTCAACAAAGGGCGTCAAGTCACTAGCTGCGTCGTTAGCCTCTAAGCACATACATAGACATTCTATTTTATTGATATGGAGTTGGATAAAATGTTGGTTTAGGGCCTTCTTTATTTTGAATTTCATTTTGAATTATGAAGGAGAAAGATTGGTAGTGAATTGAAGAAGTTCCTCTGAGTTTTGTACGTTTGGACAGAACAAGAGAATCTGATTAGATACAGAGTTGAACTTGGTTGTCATGTGATGATTTTGAGTCATAATAAGATCATTTTTGTATGGTGAAGCATTGCGCTTATTGTATCTCTGTATTGATTGACCAAGTATTTGGAATAGTAGTTAAGGATCTGAGCTTATGATAAAGTAGGGAACACATGTTTTTGTTCATGTCTTCATGTGTTCTAAATGGCGCTTGGCGCTAGTCGGGCGGCGACCCACTGCCAAGGCCGCCTAGGCGCCACCAAATTTTTCTTTAAGGCAATATCCCTGTTACATCATGTAGTTAAAAACAAACAAGGCCACTGCCTTTCAACTTTCAAGAACCATCCTCAGAACCATATGTTCAAACTAGTATAACGACAACAAAGGCAATGTTCAAACTTCATGGCATTACCACCACATTCAATGAATCACGGAGCAAAGTTCAATATTCAATATTCATTTTTCTAGCATGACTGAAAAGAGAAAAAAAGAGAAGTTAGTTCTAGCATGACTTAATAGCCAGTAGCTCGCTCAGGATAGTCCTTTCAGCTATGAGTAGCTTGAATTGCAACTCTGCTATCTATATAACAAGGGAGGAAGGAATAATAAAATGTCAAGTCTCACAAACTATCGTAATGTCATTTCTGATGTATGATGTTGTGGATTGAGATTTCCAAAAGGCCTTATATGCAACTTTGTTATGGATTCTGGTCATTTTTGGATTGAGATTTCCTAAATTTTTTGCAATTGAAAGAGTACAGTTGTCTATGTATGAAATGTTTCTAAATCAATTTATGATGTTTGATTTTTTCTTGTCGCAGGTCATTACCTAAAAGGTTCATCGGAACATTGAGGTACATAGATTTTTTTTGGTTCAGATTTATTCTTTTATATTGTTTGGGTTTTTCCTATAGTGAATGAGGTTGATAGTAATTTTGGTTTCTTGTCCTTTCTTCGTGTACTCCATTGAGCATGTGTGTTCATGAATGTGTTTACTCACAACAAGTCCATTTACTTTTTGAATGGAAAAATAAGTCGCAACAAGTTCTTTGAGAACTCACAGCACATTTAGGGGGAGGTGGGATGTGCCACCTCTAGGGCGGTTAAGAAAAATAAATAAAAAGCCCTATTCCACTTATTCGAAGTTTCCAAAGCTCAAAATGTTGAAGCCCTTCTCAGACTATCGTTGCAGCTCAAACTCGTTGTTTATGACGTCGCCGTTCAAACATGCCGTTCTCTACGCTGTCGTCGGAGGCCATCCTAGTCGTAGAAAGTAGAAACGTAAAGTTATACTGTTTGATTTATAGTATGATTCGTACGATTCTCTAAACTCCGATTTCTCTGTTGAACACTATTGTCTGATTCTCATCAAATAAGACTCTTTAACACCAAACTTCTCTCACTCTAAGGTGTAATGTTAATTTAGGCTATGTAACATATAGTTTGGGAAAAACTGTCTAACAGAGCCCTTGATCGAGGCTGGGGAGCTTCTCTCTCTAACCTAGAGAGAGAAAGCTCCCTCTGACCCAGCCAAATCAGCCGGCCTGGCCATCTTCGGCCCCATCCAGCCGGCGGCCGGGCATCCTCCGACCAGCAGCAGTAGCACAATCAAAGGCAAGGGAACCCCTCTCTCGACAGGGGCTCTCCTCCACCGCCGTACCATAACCAACCGGCTACCCACGGGTCCGGCCATCTACCACCATCTCCTGTCCAGATCTGGAAGCTAACACCATTTCCGGCAGTAGCAGAGGCAGCAGCTCCGGTGGCTGCCGCCATTAACAGCAGCAGCGGCCGCAAGTCATTCCGGCCATGGATCGACTCCCAACTGTGGGTCGCCGTGGTCCGGCCGCCGCTGGTCTTCAACAGATCCGGCGCCTCTCTCCGCCGGCCATTCAACAACCGGCAACCCTCGGGCCCGGCCTCCTATCATTCTCCAATCGGAGCTCCATGGGTTCACTAACCCTCGGCTCCGTTCAGATCTCGTAGCCATGGCTACCCAAAGCGGGTGGCCACTGGTCCGGCCAGCCACAGCCGGCCTCCACTTCCGAGCTTCTTTGGCACGGTCTCTGCAACTCTCTTGTCCGGTCATCTTTCCGGCCAAGCAGCGGCCAGCACGGCCCGCCGTGGATAGCCGTGGCACGGCCTGGCCATAACTTTATCAATGGCCACCGCAACTGGTGGCTCAGGTAGCAGCCAGACCGGGCAATCAGTAAGGCCACCAGTCAACAGCTGCCGTGGGCCTCGACAGCCATGGGCCAGGCCATCAACAGGGGCAGCCAGCTGGTAGCAGCCAGCCGTTGGCAGGTCAGCCCGGGCAGGCAAGCCGTCGGGCACAGCCTGCCTTCAGCCCGGGCAGCAAGCACCAAGGCCCGGGCAGGCAGCCCAATCAGCAGCCCATGCCGGTATACCTGGGTCAATTCATTATTAATATTAATACATTTACATTGTTGCTGGACTAGTGGGCCAGTTTACTGTTAGTTTTGCAACCCCCGATAGGCGGTCATCTGTTGGACTGAAATCGGGGGCCGGGCTCTTCGTCGAGCCCTCTATATACCTTGAGCCAGCGCTTTTAGCTCTGAGGATTTGCGTAGTATTCTTGTGGTCGTGGCTATTATTGATTAGATTGAATTCTCCTAGTTAGGGGTAGCCTCACAGTAGCAGCAGCTGGGGGAGCCGATGATTAGATTATGGATGAGTCTGATTGAGCAAGGTAGTTGCCGGAGCTGTCTTTGACTAGATTGGTGGATTCTCACTGATTGAAAGGGGTAGCTTCGTAGTCTGTTTCTGATTAGTTTTAGTGGTTTGCACTGATCGAAACGAACAGATTGGTCCGCTTGAGGTTTGGGGGGCTACTTTGGTGGTCTCTCTTCCTGTTCCGCTTATAGTTGTTAGCGAGCCTAGGGGATTTGGGTGAGGTGTAGTAGTCTGGATGGAATGGGCGTGGTGTGCAGGGTGCTTAGCAGGGTAGCCTTGTCGGATGCCGACATCTCCAGTTCGAACCTCTCTCGGTCCGAGTCCCTCTGTAGTAGTTGACTTCTTTTGAGTGGGTATTATGCTAGCTTCAGGGTGATGGGCTTCTCGGTTCTTGGTCTTCTTATCCCAGCCGTGGAGGAGGAGGATCTCTCCTCAGCGCTGGTTATCATGTGGTCACCGTTGACCATGACTATCTACCGTATTTACTTTATTTCCTAGCTTGGCGGGTTGTGCCAGGAAGTAGTTCAATTTCACATTTCATGTATTACAGTACGCATAGCATTTTGTTATGTATTTACTCTATCTCACTCTCCATTCGGGTTGTGTATGGTTTACCGCACTTTTTTCATTCTTATTTGTTTTCCTCCTTTTTTTTCCTCCTGGGGTATGCCCCTTGTAGGCTGTACATTCGCTTAACCTTTTTTAATTTCAAGCTAAGTTACCAAAAAAAAAAAAAAAAAAAACATATAGTTTGGGAATTTGAAACCCACACAATCTGGATCACTTGTATTACATCTATATGCTATAGCAACTAAATATCTTACTTAATTCCTAACGTGTATTGTTTACTGATTAGTATTGTTTATTCTCTTCCACCGAACCAACAATGTGATGAAATTCTAAACAATATGGGAAGCACCAACAATCTTGTTTAATTTTTTTTTTCAGTAGAAGCATAACTTATATTGATGACCAACCATTGACCACTCTTATCCTATAGTTTATTTTGATAATCATTTTTTATTCTGGATTTAGTGGTGCGACTCTGATCCCGATCTTATATGTGGCATAGAGTCTTTGTTTAGAGTTGATAATCAATCTATTTTGTTTATTTGCAGATTGATTCATGCCGATTTTGGGAATTGTTCCTTTGCTCATTCTTGTTGGTCACTGAGGTAATACTTAATCTTTTTTTTACACTCTCTAAGGAGAAAGTGGGATACCCCCATTGGTTTACCCAAAAAAAGTGGGATACCCTTGCATCCCTCCTTGACATCAAATGTGTGAAATATGTTTTGTTGTGGTGTTTGTCAAGGGAGAAAGTGCGATGCAATGGGTCCCCCCTTTTAATTACTTCATATCGCTTATCTTCTTAATGGTTAGTTCTTTTTTATACTCGCTAAGGCAGAAAGTGGGATACCCTTGCATCCCTCCTTGACATCAAATGTGTGAAATTTGTTTTGTTGTGGGGTTTGTCAAGGGAGAAAGTGCGATGCAATGGGTCCCCCCCCTTTTAATTACTTCGTAATGCTTATCTTCTTAATAGTTAGTACTTTTTTATACTCGCAAAAGGAGAAAGTGGGATACCCTTACATCCCTCCTTGACATTAAGTGTGTGAAACTTGTTTTGTTGTGGGGTTTGTCAAGGGAGAAAGTGCGATACAATAGCTCCCCCCATATATATACTTTGTAATGGTTAGGTTTTTATTTTTATTTTTATATACTCGCTAAGGGAGAAAGTGAGATACCCTTGCATCCTTTATTGAAATCAAATGTGTGAAATTTGTCTTGTTGTGGTGCATGTCAAGGGAGAAAGTGCGATGCAATTGCTCCCCCCTTTTAATTACTTCGTATTGGCTCCTCCCTTTTTTTATGAGAAAAACACATGACACGTTTAGTAGGTGTTAAGACTACTAGTCATTTGAAAAAAATTAGTAAAACACGTGACGGTTAGTAGTTGTTTAGACAACAAGTCATGTGAAAAAAAATAGTGAAACAAATAATGGTTAGTGTACAAGTCATGTGAAAAGAGAATAGTGATTGCTAGTAAATGTAAAGACTACTGATCACTAAGGGATAAGAACTCTGAAAGTGTGCATTTGAGATAACGGAATCGAAAAAATAGTGGTTTCAATCAATTGCAAAATATACGTAATAGATCAAAACGTGCTTATTGTCTCGAACCGATCTTGCCTGGGTCTACTATGGATCTAACTCTTATGTATTAGATCCAATAAATATTTGTGAAGAAAATATGACGAAACACATGAAGGTTAGTAGGTGTTTAGACTACTAGTCATGCAAAAGAAAAATAGTGAAACACGTTACGGTTATTAGGTTTTAAAACTACTAGTCCTGTGAAGAAAAGATGGTAAAGCACATGACCGTTAGTAGGAGTTTAGACTACTAGTCATGCAAAAGAAAAGTAGTGAAACACGTGACGGTTAGTAGGTTTTAAGACTACTATTCCTGTGAAGAAATCATGGTGAAACAAATAATGGTTAGTAGGTGTTTAGAATACTAGTCATGTGAAAAGAGAATAGTGATTCCTAGTGGATGAAAGGACTACTGATCACTAAGTGATAAACATTTTGAAATTGTGAAACAGAGATAACGAATTCGAAAAATTTGTTGTTTCAGTCGGTTTCATACGGAATAAAAGTGTACGTAGTAGATGAAAACATGCTTGCTGTCTTGATTCGATGTTGCTTGTTTCTACTTATCATACGAATAAAAATAGTGAAACACATGACGGTTAGTAGGTTTTTAGACTACTAGTAATGTGAATAAAAGATGGTGAAACAATGACGGTTAGTAGGTGTTTAGACTACTAGCCATGCAAAAGAAAAAAACAGTGAAACACGTGACGGTTAGTAGGTTTTTAGACTACTAGTCATATGAAGAAAAACATGGTGAAACACATGACAGTTAATAGGAGTTTAAACTACTAGTCATGCAAAAGAAAAATTGTGAAACACGTGACGGTTAGTAGGTTTTAAGACTACAAGTCATGTGAAGAAAAGATGGTCAAAAACATGACGGTTAGTAGGTGTTTAGACTACTAGTCAAGCAAAAAAAAATAGTGAAACACGTGACGGTTAGTAGGTTTTTAGACTACTAGTCATGTGAAGAAAAGATGGTGAAACACATGACGGTAAGTAAGAGTTTAGACTACTAGTCATGCAAAAGAAAAATAGTGAAACACGTGACGGTTAGTAAGTTTTAGACTACAATTCTTGTGAAGAGAAGATGGTGAAACACATGACGGTTAGTAGGTGTTAAGACTACTAGTCATGCAAAAGAAAAAATAGTGAAACACGTGACGGTTAGTAGGTTTTTAGACTACTAGTCATGTGAAGAAAAGAAGTGAAAAACATGACGGTTAGTAGGTGTTTATACTATTAGTCATGCAAAAGAAAAACAGTGAAACACGTGACGGTTAGTAGGTTTTTAGACTACTAGTCATGTGAATAAAAGATGATGAAAAACATGACGGTAGGCAGGTGTTTAGACTACTAGTCATGCAAAAGAAAAATATTGAAACACGTGACGGTTAGTAGGTTTTAGACTACTAGTCATATGAAGATAAGATGGTGAAACACATGACGGTTAGTAGGAGTTTAGACTAATAGTCATGCAAAAGAAAAAACAGTGAAACACGTGACGGTTAGTAGGTTTTTAAAGTACTATTCTTGTGAAGAGATGATGGTGAAACACAAGACGGTTAGTAGGTGATTAGACTACTAGTCATGCAAAAAAAAAACAGTGAAACACGTGACGGTTAATAGGTTTTTAGACTACTAGTCAGGTGAAGAAAAGATGGTGAAAAACATGACGGTTAGTAGGTGTTTAGACTACTAGTCATGCAAAAGAAAAACAGTGAAACACGTGACGGTTAGTAGGTTTTAAGACTACTATTCATGTGAAGAGAAGATGGTGAAATACATGACGGTTAGTAGATGTTTAGACTACGAGTCTTGCAAAACGAAAATAGTGAAACATATGACGGTTAGTATGTTTTTATACTAATATTCCTATGAAGAGAAGATGGTGAAACATATGACGGTAAGAAGGTATTTAGACTACTAGTCATGCAAACGAAAAATAGTGAAACACCTGACGGTTAGTAGGTTTTTAGACTACTATTCCTGTGAAGAGATGATGGTTAAACACATGACGGTTAATAGGTGTTTAGACTACAAGTCATGGAAAAGAAAAACAGTGAAACACGTGGCGGTTAGTAGGTTTTTAGACTACTATTCCTGTGAAGAGAAGATGATGAAAAAGATGACGGTTAGTAGGTGTTTAGACTACTAGTCATGCAAAAGAAAAAACAGTGAAACATGTGATGGTTAGTAGGTTTTAGACTACTAGTAATACAAAAGAAAAAACAGTGAAACATGTGACGGTTAGTAGGTTTTAGACTACTAGTCATGTGAAGAGAATATGGTGAAAAACATGACGGTTAGTAGGTGTTTAGACTACTAGTCATGCAAAAGAAAAACAGTGAAACACGTGACGGTTAGTAGGTTTTTAGACTTCCAGTCATGTGAAGAAAAGATAGTGAAAAACATGACGGTTAGTAGGTGTTTAGACTACTAGTCATGCAAAAGAAAAATAGTGAAACACGTGACGGTTTGTAGGTTTTTAGACTACTATTCTTGTGAAGAGAAAATGATGAAATACATGACGGTTAGTAGGTGTTTAGACTATTAGTCATGCAAAAGAAAAACAGTGTAACACGTGACGGTTAGTAGGTTTTTAGACTACTATTCCTGTGAAGAGAAGATGGTGAAAAACATGACGGTTAGTAGGTGTTTAGACTACTAGTCATGCAAAAGAAAAAAAGTGAAACACGTGACGGTTAGTAGGTTTTTGGACTACTATTCATGTGAAGAAGAGAGATGGTGAAACACATGACGGTTAGTAGGTGTTTGGACTACTAGTCATGTGAAAAAAAAGATTGTGAAACACGTGACGGTTAGTAGGTGTTTAGACTATTAGCATGCAAAAGAAAAACTATGAAACACGTGAACGTTAGTAGATTTGTAGACTACTTGTCTTGTGAAGAGAAGATGGTGAAACACATGACGGTTAGTAGGTATTTAGACAACTAGTATTGTGAAGAAAAGATGGTGAAACACGTGACAGTTAGTAGGTTTTTAGACTACTAGTCATGTGAAGAGAAGATGGTGAAAAACATGATAGTTAGTAGGTGTTTAGACTACTAGTCATGCAAAGGAAAAACAGTGAAACATGTGACGGTTAGGTTTTTAGACTACTAGTCATGTGAAGAGAAGATAGTGAAAAACATGACGGTTAGTAGGTGTTTAGACTACTAGTCATGCAAAAGAAACTAGTGAAACTCGTGACGGTTAGTAGGTTTTTAGACTACTATTCCTGTGAAAACAAGATGGTGAAACACATGACGGTTAGTAAGTGTTTACACTACTAGTCATGCCAAAAAAAAAATAGTGAAACATGTGACGGTTAGTAGGATTTTAGGCTACTAGTCCTGTGAAGAGAAGTTGGTGAAAAACATGACGGTTAGTGGGTGTTTAGACTACTAGTAATACAAAAGAAAAACAGTGAAACACTTGACGGTTAGTAGGTTTTTAAACTACTAGTCATGTGAAGAGAAGATGGTGAAATACATGACGGTTAGTAGATGATTAGACTGCTAGTCATGCAAAAGAAAACAGCGAAACACGTGACGTTTAGTAGATTTTTAGACTACTAGTCATGTGAAGGGAAGATGGTGAAACACAAGACGGTTAGTAGGTGTTTAGACTACTAGTCATGCAAAAGAAAACAGTGAAACACGTGACGGTTAGTAGATTTTTGGACTACTAGTCATGTGAATAGAGGATGGTGAAACACATGACGGTTAGTAGGTTTTTAGACTACTAGTCATGTGAATAAAAGATGGTGAAAAACATGACGGTTGGCAGGTGTTTAGATTACTAGTCATGCAAAAGAAAAATATTGAAACACGTGACGGTTAGAAGGTTTTTGGACAACTAGTCATGTGAAGAGAAGATGGTGAAACACATGACGGTTAGTAGGTGTTTAGACTACTAGTCATGCAAAAGAAAAATAGAGTAACACGAGACGGTTAGTAGATTTGTAAACCACTAGTCTTGTGAATAGAAGATGGTGAAACACATGACGGTTAATAGGTGTTTAGACTACTAGTCTTGTATAGAAAAGATGGTGAAACACGTGACGGTTAGTAGGTTTTTTGACTACTAGTCATGTGAATTGAAGATGGTGAAACACATGACGGTTAGTAGGTGTTTGGACTACTAGTAATGCAAAAGAAAAACAGTGAAACACTTGACGGTTAGTAGGTTTTTAGACTACTAGTCATGTGAAGAGAAGATGGTGAAATACATGACGGTTAGTAGGTGTTTAGACTACTAGTCATGCAAAAGAAAAACAGTGAAACACGTGACGGTTAGTAGGTTTTAGACTACTAGTCAAGTGAATAAAAGATGGTGAAAAAGATGACGGTTGGCAGGTGTTTAGACTACTACTAGTCATGCAAAAGAAAAATATTGAAACACCTGATGGTTAGTAGGTTTTTGGACTAATAGTCATGTGAATAAATGATGCTGAAACACATGATGGTTGGCAGATGTTTAGACTACTAGTCATGCAAAAGAAAAACATTCAAACACGTGACGGTTAGTAGGTTTTTAGACTACTAGTCATGTGAATAAAAGATGGTGAAAAAGATGACGGTTGGCAGGTGTTTAGACTACTAGTCATGCAAAAGAAAAATATTGAAACACGTGGCGGTTAATAGGTTTTTAGACTACTAGTCATGTGAATAAAAGATGGTGAAAAAGATGACGGTTGGCAGGTGTTTAGACTACTACTAGTCATGCAAAAGAAAAAAATATTGAAACACCGGACGGTTAGTAGGTTTTTGGACTACTAATCATGTGAATTAATGATGATGAAACACATGATATTTGGCAGATGTTTAGACTACTAGTCATACTAAAGAAAAACATTGAAACACGTGACGGTTAGTAGGTTTTTAGACTACTAGTCATGTGAATAAAAGGTGGTGAAAAAGATGACGGTTGGCAGGTGTTTAGACTACTAGTCATGCAAAAGAAAAATATTGAAACACGTGACGGTCAGTAGGTTTTTGGACGACTAGTCATGTGAAGAGAAGATGGTGAAACACATGACGGTTAGTAGGTGTTTAGACTAATAGTCATGCAAAAGAAAAACAGTGAAACACGTGAAGGTTAGTAGGTTTTCAGACTATTAGTCATGTGAAGAGAAGATGGTGAAACACATGACGGTTAGTAGGTGTTTAGACTACTAGTCATGCAAAAGAAAAAAAGTGAAAGACGTGACGGTTACTAGGTTTTTAGACTTCTAGTCATGTGAATAAAAGATGGTGAAACACATGACGGTTGGCAGGTGTTTAGACTACTAGTCATGCAAAAGAAAAATATTGAAACACGTGACGGTTAGTAGGTTTTTGGATTACTAGTCATGTCAAGAGAAGATGGTGAAACACATGACGGTTAGTAGGTTTTTAGAGTACTAGTCATGTGAATAAAAGATGGTGAAAAACATGACGGTTGGCAGGTGTTTAGATTACTAGTAATGCAAAAGAAAAATATTGAAACACGTGACGGTTAGTATGTTTTTGGACTACTAGTCATGTGAAGAGAAGATGGTGAAGAACATGACGGTTAGTAGGTGTTTAGACTACTAGTAATGCAAAAGAAAAATAGTGAAACAGTTGACGGTTAGTAGGTTTTAGACTACTAGTCATGCAAAAGAAAAACAGTGAAACACGTGACGGTTACTAGGTTTTTAGACTTCTAGTCATGTGAATAAAAGATGGTGAAACACATGACGGTTGGCAGGTGTTTAGACTACTAGTCATGCAAAAGAAAAATATTGAAACACGTGACGGTTAGTAGGTTTTTGGACTACTAGTCATGTGAAGAGAAGTTGGTGAAAAACATGACGGTTAATAGGTGTTTAGACTACTAGTAATGCAAAAGAAAAACAGTGAAACACTTGACGGTTAGTAGGTTTTTAGACTACTAGTCATGTGAAGAGAATATGGTGAAATACATTTCGTTTAGTAGGTGTTTAGACTAATAGTCATGCAAAGAAAAACAGTGAAACACGTGACGGTTTGTAGGATTTTAGACTACTAGTCATGTGAATGAAAGATGGTGAAAAACATGACGGTTGGCAAATGTTTAGATTACTAGTCATGCAAAAGAAAAATATTGAAACACGTGACGGTTAAAAGGTTTTTGGTCTACTAGTCATGTGAAGAGAAGATGGTGAAACACATGACGGTTAGTAGGTGTTTAGACTACTAGTCATGCAAAAGAAAAATAGAGTATCACGAGACGGTTAGTAGATTTGTAAACCACTAGTCTTGTGAATAGAAGATGGTGAAACACATGACGGTTAATAGGTGTTTAGACTACTAGTCTTGTATAGAAAAGATGGTGAAACACGTGACGGTTAGTAGGTTTTGGACTACTAGTCATGTGAAGAGAAGATAGTGAAACACAAGACGGTTAGTAAGTGTTTAGACTACTAGTCTTGCAAAATAAAAACAGTGAAACACGGGACGGTTAGTAGGATTTTAGACAAATAGTCCTGTGAAGAGGAGATGGTGAAAAACATGACGGTTAGTAGTTGTTTGGACTACTAGTAATGCAAAAGAAAAACTGTGAAACACTTGACGGTTAGTAGGTTTTTTAGACTACTAGTCATGTGAAGAGAAGATGGTGAAATACATGACGGTTAGTTGGTGTTTAGACTACTAGTCATGCAAAAGAAAAACAGTGAAACACGTGACGGTTATTAGGTTTTAGACTACTAGTCAAGTGAATAAAAGATGGTGAAAAAGATGACGGTTGGCAGGTGTTTATACAACTACTAGTCATGCGAAAGAAAAATATTGAAACACCTGACGGTTAGTAGGTTTTTGGACTACTAGTTATGTGAATACGTGATGCTGAAACACATGCTGGTTGGCAGATGTTTAGACTACTAGTCATGCAAAAGAAAAACATTGAAACACGTGACGGTTAGTAGGTTTTTAGACTAATAGTCATATGAATAAAAGATGGTGAAAAAGATGACGGTTGGCAGGTGTTTAGACTACTAGTCATGCAAAAGAAAAATATTGAAACACGTGGCGGTTAATAGGTTTTTAGACTACTAGTCATGTGAATAAAAGATGGTGAAAAAGATGACGGTTGGCAGGTGTTTAGACTACTACTAGTCATGCAAAAGAAAAATATTGAAACACCGGACGGTTAGTAGGTTTTTGGACTACTAGTCATGTGAATAAATGATGCTGAAACACATGATGGTTGGCAGATGTTTAGACTACTAGTCATGCAAAAGAAAAACATTGAAACACGTGACGGTTAGTAGGTTTTTAGTCTACTAGTCATGTGAAGAGAAGATCGTGAAACACATGACGGTTAGTTGGTGTTTAGACTACTAGTCATGCAAAAGAAAAACAGTGAAACACGTGACGGTTTGTAGGTTTTTAGACTTCTAGTCATGTAAATAAAAGATGGTGAAAACCATGACGGATGCCAGGTATTTAGATTAATAGTCATGCAAAAGAAAAATATTGAAACACGTGACGGTTAGTAGGTTTTTGGACTACTAGTCATGTGAAGAGAAGATGGTGAAACACATGACGGTTAGTAGGTGTTTAGACAACTAGTCATAGAAAAGAAAAACAGTGTAACACGTGACGGTTAGTAGATTTGTAAACCACTAGTCTTGTGAATAGAAGATGGTGAAACACATGACGGTTAATAGGTGTTTAGACTACTAGTCCTGTGAAGAGAAGATGGTGAATAACATGACGGTTAGTAGGTGTTTAGACTACTTGTAATGCAAAAAAAAAACAGTGTTCAACACAAGCCAAGTCAAGTCAAGTTACAAGTTCAAGCCCAGCCCAACTGCTGCTGCTGAAAGAAGCCAGCTACTCAATACTGTTCAGAATTTTCAGGCACAGCATTCCAAATTACTTTCAGGGATATGTAATTTGTTGTGCATTAGGAGCTACTATTGTTGGAATGGTGTTTTCCCCCTTTTTGTAGATGGGTAGGAAACAAATCAGTTGTTGTAGTTTGTTTTGTCTCCATCTAGATTACAACATATCCGGTCCATGTAGCCATTTGGCTTAGATTTCAATTTTCTCAATTTTTTTTCTTTTCCTCCTGGGGTATGCCCCTTGTAGGCTGTATATTCGGTTAGCCTCTTTTTTAATTTCAAGCTGATTTACCCAAAAAAAAAAAAAAAAACAGTGAAACACTTGACGGTTAGTAGGTTTTTAGACTACTAGTCATGTGAAGAGAATATGGTGAAATACATTTCGGTTAGTAGGTGTTTAGACTACTGGTCATGCAAAAGAAAAACAGTGAAACACGTGACGGTTAGTAGGATTTTAGACTACTAGTCATGTGAATAAAAGATTGTGAAAAACATGACGGTTGGCAGTTGTTTGGACTACTAGTCATGCAAAAGAAAAATATTGAAACACGTGAAGGTTAGTAGGTTTTTGGACTACTAGTCATGTGAAGAGAAGATGGTGAAACACATGACGGTTGGTAGGTGTTTAGATTACTAGTCATGGAAAAGAAAAATATTGTAACACGTGACGATCAGTAGGTTTTTGGACTACTAGTCATGTGAATAAAAGATGCTGAAACAGATGACGGTTGGCAGATGTTTAGACTACTAGTCATGCAAAAGAAAGACATTGAAACACGTGACGGTTAGTAGGTTTTTAGACTACTAGTCATGTGAAGAGAAGATCGTGAAACACATGACGGTTAGTTGGTGTTTAGACTACTAGTCATGCAAAAGAAAAACAGTGAAACACGTGACGGTTTGTAGGTTTTTAGACTTCTAGTCATGTGAATAAAAGATGGTGAAACAAATGACGGATGGCAGGTATTTAGATTAGTAGTCATGCAAAAGAAAAATATTGAAACACGTGACGATTAGTAGGTTTTTGGACTACAAGTCAGGTGAAGAGAAGATGGTGAAACACATGATGCTTAGTATGTGTTTAGACTACTAGTCATGCAAAAGAAAAACAGTGAAACACGTGACGGTTAGTAGGTTTTTGGACTACTAGTCATTAGAAGAGAAGATGGTGAAACACATGACAGTTGGTAGGTGTTTAGATTACTAGTCATGCAAAAGAAAAATATTGTAAGACGTGATGATTAGTAGGTTTTTGGACTACTAGTCATGTGAATAAAAGATGGTGAAAAATTTGACAGTTGGTAGGTGTTTAGACTACTAGTCATGCAAAAGAAAAACAATGAAACATGTGACGGTTAGTAGGTTTTTGGACTACTAGTCAATGTGAAGAGAAGATGGTGAAACACATGACGGTTAGTAGGTGTTTAGACTACTAATCATGCAAAAGAAAAACAGTGTAACACGTGACGGTTAGTAGGTTTTTAGACTAATAGTCATGTGAATAAAAGTTTGTGAAGAACATGACGGTTGGCAGGTGTTTAGACTACTAGTCATGCAAAAGAAATACCGTGAAACACGTGACGGTTAGTAGGTTTTTGGACTACTAGTCATGTGAAGAGAAGATGGTGAAACACATGACGGTTAGTAGGTGTTTAGACTACTAGTCATGCAAAAGAAAAACAGTGAAACACGTGACGGTTAGTAGGTTTTTAGACTAATAGTCATGTGAATAAAAGATTGTGAAAAACATGACGATTGGCAGGTGTTTAGACTACTAGTCATGCAAAAGAAAAACAGTGAAACACGTGACGGTTAGTAGGTTTTTGGACTACTGGTCATGCGAAGAGAAGACGGTGAAACACATTACGGTAAGTGGGTGTTTAGACTACTAGTCATGCAAAAGAAAAACAGTGAAACACGTGACGGTTAGTAGGTTTTTAGACTACTAGTCATGTGAATAAAAGATGGTGAAAAACATGACGGTTAACAGGTGTTTAGACTACTAGTCATGCAAAAGAAAAATCGTGAAACACGTGACGGATAGTAGGTTTTTGGACTACTAGTCATGTGAAGAGAAGATGGTGAAACACATGACGGTTAGTAGGTGTTTAGACTACTAGTCATGCAAAAGAAAAACAGTGTAACACGTGACGGTTAGTAGAATTGTAAACTAATAGTCTTGTGAATAGAAGATGATGAAACACATGACGGTTAATAGGTGTTTAGACTACTAGTCTGGTAAAGAAAAGATGGTAAAACACGTGACGGTTAGTAGGTGTTTAGACTACTAGTCATGTTAAGAGAAGATGGTGAAACACATGATGGTTAGTACGTGTTTGGACTACTAGTCATGCAAAAGAAAAAAGTGAAACACGTGACGGTTAGTAGGTTTTTAGATTACTAGTCATGTGAAGAGAAAATGGTGAAATACATTACAGATAGTAGGTGTTTAGACTACTAGTCATGCAAAAGAAACACAGTGTAACACGCGAAAGTTAGTAGGTTTTTAAACTACCCGTTATGTGAATAGAAATTGGTGAAAAACATGACGGTTAGTAGGTGTTTAGACTACAAGTTATGCAATAGAAAAAAACAGTGAAACACATGACGATTTGTAGGTTTTTAGACTACTAGTCATGTGAAGAGAAGATGGTGAAACTCATGACGGTTAGTAGGTGTTTAGACTACTAGTCATGCAAAAGAAAAACAGTGAAACACGTGACGGTTAGTAGGTTTTTAGACTACTAATCTTGTGAATAAAAGATGGTGAAAAACATGACGGTTGGCAGGTGTTTAGACTACTAGTCATGCAAAAGAAAAACAGTGTAACACGCGACCGTTAGTAGGTTTTTATACTACCCGTCATGTGAATAGAAATTGGTGAAAAACAGGACGGTTAGTTGGTGTTTAGACTACTAGTTATGCAAACGAAAACTAGTGAAACACGTGACGGTTAGTAGGTTTTAGACTAATATTCCTCTGAAGAGATGATAGTGAAAAACATGACGGTTATTAGGTGTATAAACTACTAGTAATGCAAAATAAATAAACAGTGAAACACGTGATGATTTGTAGGTTTTTAGACTACTAGTCATGTGAAGAGAAGATGGTGAAACTCATGACGGTTAGTAGGTGTTTAGACTACTAGTCATGCAAAAGGAAAACAGTGAAACACGTGACGGTTAGTAGGTGTTTAGACTACTAATCATGCAAAAGAAAAACAGTGAAACACGTGACGGTTAGTAGGTTATAGACTACTACTCATGTGAAGAGAAGATGGTGAAAAACATGACGGTTAGTAGGTGTTTAGACTACTAGTCATGCAAAGGAAAAACAGTTAACCACGTGACGGTTAGTAGGTTCTTAGACTACTAGTCATGTGAAGAGAAGATGGTGAAACACATGACGGGTAGTAGGTATTTGGAATACTTGTCGTGCAAAAGAAAAACAGTGAAACACGTGACGGTTAGTAGGTTTTAGACTACTAGTCATATGAAGAGAAGATGGTGAAAAACATTACGGTTAATAGGTGTTTAAACTACTAGTCATGCATAAGAAAAATATTGCAACACGTGACGGTTAGTAGGTTTTAAGACTACTATTCATGTGAAGAGAAGATGATGAAATACATGATGGTTAGTAGGTGTTTAGACTACTAGTCATGCAAAGGAAAAACAGTGAAACTCGTGACGGTTAATAGGTTTTAGACTACTAGTCATGTGAAGAGAAGATGGTGAAACACATGACGGTTAGTAGGTGTTTAGACTACTTGTCATGCAAAAGAAAACTAGTGAAACTCGTGACGGTTAGTAGGTTTTAGACTATTATTCCTGTGAAAACAAGATGGTGAAACACATGACGGTTAGTAGGTGTTTAGACTACTAGTCATGCAAAAAAAAAAACAGTGAAACACGGGACGGTTAGTAGGATTTTAGGCTACTAGTCCTGTGAAGAGAAGATGGTGAAAAACATGATGGTTAGTAGGTGTTTAGACTACTAGTCATGTGAAAAAAAAGAATGTAAAACACGTGACGGTTTGTAGGTGTTTAGACTATTAGTCATGCAAAATAAAAATAGTGAAACACGTGACGGTTAGTATATTTGTAGACTACTAGTCTTGTGAAGAGAAGATGGTGAAACACATGACGGTTAGTACGTTTTTAGACTACCAGTCATGTGAAGAGAAGATGGTGCAAAATATGACGGTTAGTAGGTGTTTAGACTACTAGTCATGCAAAGGAAAAACAGTGAAACACGTGACGGTTAGTAGGTTTTTAGACTACTAGTCATTTGAAGAGAAGATGGTAAAACTCATGACGGTTAGTAGGTGTTTAGACTAATAGTCATGCAAAAGAATAACAGTGAAACACGTGATGGTTAGTAGGTGTTTAGACTACTAATCATGCAAAAGAAAAACAGTGAAACACGTGACGGTTAGTAGGTTATAGACTAATACTCATGTCAAGTGAAGATGGTGAAAAACATGACGGTTAGTAGGTGTTTAGACTATTTGTCATGCAAAGGAAAAATAGTGAAACAAGTGACGGTTAGTAGGTTTTTAGACTACTAGTCATTTGAAGAGATGATAGTGGAAAACATGACGGTTATTAGGTGTTTAGACTAGTAGTCATGCAAAAGAAAACTAATGAAACTCGTGACGGTTAGTAGGTGATTAGACTACTAGTCATGCAAAAGAAAACAATGAAACACGTGACGGTTAGTAGGTTTGAGACTACTAGTCATGGGAAGGGAAGATGGTGAAACACATGACGGTTAGTAGGTGTTTAGACTACTAGTCATGCAAAAGAAGAACAGCGAAACACGTGACGATTTGTAGGTTTTTAGACTACTAGTCATGTGAAGAGAAGATGGGGAAACACATGACGGTTAGTAGGTGTTTTGACTACTATTCATGTGAAAAAAAAGATTGTGAAACACGTGACGGTTAGTAGGTGTTTAGACTATTAGTCATGCAAAAGAAATAGTAAAACACGTGACGGTTAGTAGATTTGTAGACTACTAGTGTCGTGAAGAGAAGATGATGAAACACATGACGGTTAGGAGGTGTTTAGACTACTAGTCTTGTGAAGAAAAGATGGTGAAACACGTGACGGTTAGTAGGTTTTAGACTACTAGTCATGTGAAGAGAAGATGTTGAAAAACATGATGGTTAGTAGGTATTTAGACTTCTAGTCATGTAAATGAAAAAACAGTGAAACATGTGACGGTTAGTAGGTTTTTAGACTTCTAGTCATGTTAAGAAAAGATGGTGAAAAACATGATGGTTAGTAGGTGTTTAGACTACTAGTCATGCATAAGAAAAACATTGCAACACGTGACGGTTAGTAGGTTTTAAGACTACTATTCATGTGAAGAGAAGATGATGAAATACATGATGGTTAGTAGGTGTTTCGACTACTAGTCATGCAAAAGAAAAACAGTGAAACACATGACGGTTAATAGGTTTTTAGACTACTCTCCTGTGAAGAGAAGATGGTCAAAAACATGACGGTTAGTAGGTGTTTAGATTACTTGTCATACAAAAGTAAAACAGTGAAACACGTGACGGTTTGTAGGTTTTTAGACTACTATTCATGTGAAGAGAAGATGGTGAAAAACATGACGGTTAGTAGGTGTTTAGACTACTAGTCATGCAAAAGAAAAACAGTGAAACACGTGACGGTTAGTAGGTTTTTAGACTACTAGTCATGTGAAGAGAAGATGGTGAAACACATGACGGTTAGTAGGTATTTAGACTAATAGTCATGCAAAAGAAAAACAGTGAAACACGTGACGGTTAGTAGGTTTTAGACTACTAGTCATGTGAATAAAAAGATGGTGAAACACATGATGGTTGGCAGGTGTTGAGACTACTAGTCCTGCAAAAGAAAAATATTGAAACACATGACGGTTAGTAGGTTTTTGGACTACTATTCCTGTGAAGAGAAGATGGTGAAAAACATGACGGTTAGTAGGTGTTTAAGCTACTAGTCATGGAAAAGAAAAACAGTGAAACACGTGACAGTTAGTAGGTTTTAGACTACTATTCATGTGAAGAGAAGATGGTGAAACACATGACGGTTTGTAAGTGTTTAGACTACTAGTCATGCAAAAGAAAAACAGTGAAACACGTGACGGTTAGTATGTTTTTAGACTACTATTCATTTGAAGAGTTGATGGTGAAACACATAACGATTAGTAGGTGTTTGGACTACTAGTAATGCAAAAGAAAATCAATGAAACACATGAACTAGTCGTGTGAAGAGAATATGGTGAAAAACATGACGGTTATTAGGTGTTTAGACTACTAGTCATGCAAAAGAAAAACAGTGAAACACGTGACGGTTAGTAGGTTTGTGGACTACTATTCACGTGAAGAAAAGATGGTGAAACACATGACGGATAGTAGGTGTTTAGACTACTAGTCATCCACAAGAAAAATATTGAAACACGTGACGGTTAGTAGGTTTTTAGACTACAAGTCATGTGAAGAGAAGATGGTGAAACACATGACGGTTAGTAGTTGTTTAGAGTACTAGTCATGCAAAAGAAAAACAGTGAAACACGTGACGGTTAGTAGGTTTTTAGACTACTAGTCATGTGAATAAAAAGATGGTGAAACACATGACGGGTGGCAGGTGTTTAGACAACTAGTCATGCAAAAGAAAAACAGTGAAACACGTGACAGTTAGTAAGTTTTTGGACTACTAGTCATGTGAATAGAAGATGGTGAAACACATGACGGTTAGTGGGTGTTAAGATTACTAGTCTTGCAAAACAAAAACAGTGAAACACGTGACGGTTAGTAGGTTTTAGAGTACTAGTCTTGTGAATAAAAATGGTGAAAAACATGACGGTTGGCAGGTGTTTAGACTACTAGTCACGCAAAAGAAAAATATTGAAACAAGTGACGGTTAGTAGGTAGTGTCGGTTAGTAGGTTTTTGGACTACTAGTCATGTGAAGAGAAGATGGTGAAACACATGACGGTTAGTAGGTGTTTAGACTACTAGTCATGCAAAAGAAAAACAGTGTAACACGTGACGGTTAGTAGGTTTTTAGACTACTATTCCTGTGAAGAGAAGAAGGTGAAAAACTTGACGGTTAGTAGGTGTTTAGACTACTAGTCATGCAAAAGAAAAACAGTGAAACACGTGACGGTTAGTAGGTGTTTAGACTACAAGTCATGTGTAGAGAAGATGGTGAAACACATGACGGTTAGTAGGTGTTTAGAATAATAGTCATGCAAAAGAAAAACAGTGAAGCACGTGACGCTTAGTAGGTTTTTAGACTACTAGTCATGTGAAGAGAAGATGGTGAAACAATGACGGTTAGTAGGTGTTTAGACTACTAGTCATGGAAAAGAAAACAGTGAAACACGTGACGGTTAGTAGGTTTTTAGACTACTAAACTTGTGAAGAGATGATGGTGAAAAATATGACGGTTAGTAGGTGTTTAGACAACTAGCCAAGCAAAAGAAAACCCGTGAAACACGTGACAGTTAGTAGGTTTTTAGACTACTAGTCGTGTGAAGAGAAGATGGTCGAACACATGACGGTTAGTAGGTGTTTAGACTACTAGTTATGTGAAGAGGAGATGGTGAAACACCTGACGGTTAGTGGGTGTTTAGATTACTAGTCATGCAAAACAAAAACAGTGAAACACGTGACGGTTAGTCGGTTTTTAGACTACTTGTCATGAGAAGAGAAGATGGTGAAAAACATGACGGTTAGTAGGTGTTTGGACTACTAGTCATGCAAAAGAAAAACAGTGAAACACGTGACGGTTAGTGGATTTTAGACTACTAGTCATGTGAAGACAAGATGGTGAAACACATGACGGTTAGTAGGTGTTTAGATTACTACTAGTCATGCGAAAGAAAAACAGTGAAACACGTGACGAGTAGTAGGTTTTTAGACTACTCGTCAAGTGAAGAGAAGATGGTAAAAAACATGACGGTTAGTAGGTGTTTAGACTACTAGTCATGCAAAAGAAAAACAGTGAAACACTTAACGGTTAGTAAGTATTTAGACTACTAGTACTGTGAAGAGAGGATGGTGAAACACATGACGGTTAGTAGGTTTTAAGACTACTCGTCATGCAAAAGAAATACAGTGAAACACGTGACGGTTAGTAGGTTTTAAGACTACTAGTCATGTGAAGAAAAGAAGGTGAAACACATGACGGTTAGTAGGTGTTTAGATTACTAGTCATGCTAAACAAAAACAGTGAAATACGTGACGGTTAGTAGGTTTTTAGACAACTAGTCATGTGAAGAGAAGTTGGAGAAACACATGACGGTTAGTAGGTGTTTAGACTGCTAGCCATGCCAAAGAAAAACCGTGAAACACGTGACGGTAAGTAGGTTTTTAGACTACTAGTCATGTGAAGAGAAGATGGTGGAATACATGACGGTTAGTAGGTGTTTAGACTACTAGTCATGTAAAAGAAAAACAGTGAACCATGTGACGGTTAGTAGGTTTTAAAACTACTAGTCATGTGAATAGAAGATGGTGAAATACATGACGGTTAGTAGGTGATTAGACTACTATTCTTGCAAAAGAAAAATAGTGAAACACGTGACGGTTAGTCGATTTTTAGACTACTTGTCATGTGAAAAGAAGATGGTGAAAAACATGACGATTAGTAGGTGTTTGGACTACTAGTCATGCAAAAGAAAAACAGTGAAACACGTGACGGTTAGCGGATTTTAGACTACTAGTCATGTGAAGACAAGATGGTGAAACACATGACGGTTAGTAGGTGTTTAGACTACTAGTCATACAAAAGAAAAACAGTGAAACACGTGACGGTTAATAGATTTTTAGACTACTAGTCATGTGAAGAGAAGATGGTGAAACACATGATGGTTATTAGGTGTTTAGACTATTAGTCATGCAAAAGAAAAAACAGTGACATACGTGACGGTTAGTAGGTTTTTAGAATAATAGTCTAGTGAAGAGAAGATGGTGAAACACATGACTGTAAGTAGGTGTTTAGACTAATATTCATGCAAAAGGAAAACAGTGAAACACGTGACGGTTAGTACGTTTTCAGACTACTATTCATGTGAAAAGTCGGTGAAACACATGACGGTAAGTAGGTGTTTAGACTACTTGTCATGCAAAAGAGAAAACAGTGAAACACGTGACGGTTAGTAGGTTTTTAGACTACTAGTAATGTGAAGAGAAGATGGTGAAACACATGACGGTTAGGAGGTGTTTAGACTACTAGTAATGCAAAAGAAAAACAGTGAAACACGTGACGGTTAGTAGGTTTTAAGACTAATTCTCATGTGAAGAAAATATGGTGAAAAACATGACGGTTAGTAGTTGTTTAGACTACTAGTCATGCAAAAGAAAAACAGTGAAACACTTGACGATTATTATGTTTTTAGACTACCATTACTGTGAAGACAAGTTGTTGAAACACATGACGGTTAGTAGGTGTTTAGACTACTAGTCATGTGAAGAAAAAAGATGGTGAAAAACATGACGATTAGTAGGTGTTTAGACTACTAGTCGTGCAAAAGCAAAACAGTGAAACACGTGACGGTTAGTAGGTTTTTAGAATATTATTCATGTGAAGACAAGATGGTGAAACACATGACGGTTAGTATGTTTTTAGGCTACTAATCATGCTAAAGAAAAACAGTGAAACACGTGACGGTTAGTAGGTTTTTAGACTCCTAGTCCTGTAAAGAGAAGATGGTAAAAAACATGACGATTAATAGGTGTTTAGACTACTAGTCATGCAAAAGAAAAATAGTGAAACACGTGACGGTTAGCAGGTTATTAGACTACTAGTCAAGTGAATAGAAGATGGGAGCTTCTCTCTCTAGCCTAGAGAGAGAAAGCTCCCTTGGCCCGGTCAAAATCCAGCTGGCCAAGTCCGGCCTGGCCCCACCTTCGGCCCCAGTTCCAACCGGCTGCCGGGCATCCCTCCTCCGGCCAGCAGCTGTGCAACATCAAGGGCAAGGGAGCCCCTCTCTCGACAGGGGTTCTCCTCCACCGCCCGTACCATTACCAACCGGCTACCCGCGGGTCCGGCAATCTACCACCATCCACTGTCCAGATCTGGAATCAAGGGTTGGAGCAGCGGCAACAGCTCCGGTGGATGCCGCCATAAACACCAGTAGCGTCCACCGCCCACCTCTCAAACCGGCCACCTCTGGCCCGGCCTCCTAAGGTCCAGTCCTTCCGGCCGTGGATCGACTTCCAACTGTGGGTCGCCGTGGTCCGGCCGCCGCTGGTCTTCAACAGATCCGGCGCCTCTCTCGCCGGCCATTCAACAACCGGCAACCCTCGGGCCCGGCCTCCTATCATCCCCCAATCGGAGATCCACGGGTTCTCTGACCCTCGGCTCCCTTAGATCTCGTAGCCATGGCTACCCAAAGCGGGCGGCCACTGGTCCGGCCAGCCACAGCTCGCCTCCACTGGACCGGCCAAACCACTTCGGGCTACTACGGCACGGTCTCTGCAACTTCCATCATCTCTCCTGTCCGGTCAACCTTCCTGCCAAGCAGCGGCCAGCAGCAGCGGGCCGTCGGGGCATCAACAGCCGTGCCAGCCAGCCCAGGCAGGCCATCTGTGAGTGGCTCGGGCGGGGGGCAGCTTGGCTGCCAGTGATTGTTTTGCTCGAGCAGAGGCTAGGCAGCAGCTTCAGCCCGGGCGATTCGAGTCTTCCTCTTCCAGCCGTAGCGGGCCCGGGCAAACAGTCAGCCCGGGTAGCAGTGCAGCAGGCAGCTGCCACCCGATGGCAGGCCAGCCCGGGCAGGTAAGCCGGCTGGGTGGCCCGGGCAGTGGGGAAGGTTGAGCAGTGGGGAAATTTAATATTCTGTTATGCAATATACTGTTTTTCCATTTATTTTGTTGCTGGACATGTCTAGGATCTATCAAGTAAATCTGATCCAAGTTCAAACCGAGAAATCAAGTATGACCTTTCCGATGAATGGAATAGTGTAGAAGAGATGCTTTCACACCCTATGGTAGCCAGCAGCCTAACTACTAAAAATCACAACTCTGTGACCAGTTGTCTGCTACTAGGAACTCCGTTACAAGATCAACAGCCCTTTTGGGACATGTCTAGGATTTATCATGTAAATCTGATCCGAGTTCAAACCTAGAAAACATGTATCTTGGGACCTTTCCGATGAAGAGAATAAAGTAGAAGAGATGCTTTGAAAACCTACGGTAGCCAGCATCCTAACTACTTGGAATCACAACTCTATGACCAGTAGTCCACTACTAGTAACTCGATACAAGATCAACAGCCCTTTTGGGACATGTCTAGTATCTATCTTGTAAATCTGATCCAAGTTCAAACTGAGAAAACTTGAATCTTGGGACCTTTCGGATGAAGGGGAATATAGTTGAAGAGATGCTTTCAAACCCTACGGTAGCCATCAGCCTAACTACTAGGAATCACAACTCTGTGACCAGTAGTCTACTACTAGGAACTCGGTTAAAAGATCAACAGCCCTTTTGGGACATTTCTAGGATCTATCATGTAATTCTGATTCGAGTTCTAACCCAGAAAACATGTATCTTGGGACCTTTCCGATGAAGGGAATAAAGTGGAAGAGATGCTTTCACATACTAAGGTAGCCAGCAACCTTACTATCGTAATCACAACTCTCTGACCAGTGGTCTACTACTAGGAACTCCGTTACAAAATCAACAGCCCTTTTGGGACATGTCTAGGATCTATCATGTAAATCTGATCCATGTTAAAACCTAGAAAACATGTATGTTGGGACCTTTCCGATGAAGGTAATAGAGTAGAAGAGATGATTTCACACCCAATGGTAGCCAGCAACCTTCCTACTAGGAATCACAACTCTGTGACCAGTAGTCTACTACTAGGAACTCCGTTACAAGATCAACAGCCCTTTTGGGACATGTCTAGTATCTATCATGTAAATCTGATCCGAGTTCAAACCTAGAAAACATGAATCTTGGGACCTTTCCGATGAAGGGAATAGAATAGATGGGATGCTTTCACAACGTACGATAGCCCGCAGCCTAACTACTTGGAATCACAACTCTGTAACGAGTAGTCTACTACTGGGAACTCCGTTACAAGATCAACAGCCCTTTTGGGACATGTCTTGGATCTATCAAGTAAATCTGATCCAAGTTCAAACCGAGAAATCATGTATGACATTTTCGATGGAGGAAATATTGTAGAAGAGATGCTTTCACACCCTACGATAGCCAGCGGCCTAACTACTAGAAATCACAACTCTGTGACCAATAGTCTATTACTAGGAACTCCGTTACAAGATCAACAGCCCTTTTGGGACATGTCTAGGATCTATCATGTAAATCTGATCCGAGTTCAAACCTAGAAAACATGTATCTTGGGACCTTTCCGATAAAGAAAATTGAGTAGAAGAGATGCTTTGAAAACCTACACTAGCCAGCAGCCTAACTACTTGGAATCACAACTCTGTAACCAGTAGTCTACTACTAGGTACTCGTTACAAGATCAACAGCCCTTTTGGGACTTGTCTAGTATCTATCTTGTAAATCTGATCCAAGTTCAAATTGAGAAAACATGAATCTTGTGACCTTTCGAATGAAGGGAATAGAGTAGAAGAGATGCTTTCAAACCCTACTGTACCCAGCAGCCTAACTACTAGGAATCACAACTCGGTGACCAGTAGTCTACTACTAGGAACTTCGTTACAAGATCAACAGCCCTTTTGGGACATGTCTAGGATCTGTCATGTAAATCTGATCCGAGTTCAAACCTAGAAAACATGTATCTTGGGACCTTTCCGATGAAGGGAATAGAGTAGAAGAGATGTTTTCACAATCTATGGTAGCCAGCAGCCTAACTACTTGGAATCACAACTTTGTGACCAGTAGTTTACTACTAGGAACTCCGTTACAAGATCAACAGCCCTTTTGGGACATGTCTAGGATCTATCATGTAAATCTGATCCAAGTTCAAACCGAGAAATCATTTACGACCTTTCCGATGTAGTGAATAATGTAGAAGAGATGCTTTCACACCCTACGGTAGCCAGCAGCCTAACTACAAGAAATTAGAAATCTGTGACCAATAGTCTACTACTAGGAACTCCGTTACAAGATCAACAGCTCTTTTGGGACATGTCTAGGATCTATCATGTAAATCTCTTCCGAGTTCAAACCTAGAAAACGTGTATCTTGGGACCTTTCCGATGAAGGGAATAGAGTAGAAGAGATGCTTTCACAACCTACGGTGGCCTGTAGCCTAACTACTTGGAATCACAACTCCGTAACCAGTAGTCTACTACTAAGAACTCCGTTACAAGATCAACAGCCCTTTTGGGACATGTCTAGGATCTATTAAGTAAATCTGATCCAAGTTCAAACCGAGAAATCATGTATGACCTTTCCGATGAAGGAAATAGTGTAGAAGAGTTGCTTTCACACCCTACGGTAGCCAGCAGCCTAACTACTAGAAATCACAACTCTATGACCAATAGTCTACTACTAGGAACTCCGTTACAAGATCAACAGCCCTTTTGGGACATGTCTAGGATCTATCATGTAAATCTGATCCAAGTTCAAACTAAGAAAACATGAATCTTGGGACCTTTCAGATGAAGGGAATAGAGTAGAAGAGATGCTTTCAAATCCTACTGTACCCAGCAGCCTAACTACTAGGAATCACAACTCTGTAACCAGTATGTCTACTACTAGGAACTCCATTACAAGATCAACAGCCCTTTTGGGACATGTCTAGGATCTGTCATATAAATCTGATCCGAGTTCAAACTTAGAAAACATGTATCTTCGGACCTTTCCGATGAAGGGAATAGAGTAGAAGAGATGCTTTCACAATATACGGTAGCCAGCAGCCTAACTACTTGGAATCACAACTCTGTGACCAGTTGTCTACTACTAGGAACTCCGTTACAAGATCAATAGCCCTTTTGGGACATGTCTAGGATCTATCAAGTAAATCTGATCCAAGTTCAAACCGAGAAATAATGTATGACTTTTCCGATGAAGGGAATAGTATAGAAGAGATGCTTTCGCACCCTACGGTAGCCAGCAGCCTAACTACAAGAAATCACAACTCTGTGACCAATAGTCTACTACTAGGAACTCCGTTACGTCACTTGATCTCAGTCCAACAGGTGACTGCCCGTCGAGGTTCTCAGAAAATCACATTAAACTGGCCCTAATGTCCAGCAACAATTTGGTAGGAAATAAGCAAATGCAAGTCGCCTAATTATTAAGAATTGACTATTAAAGGATACCGGGCTGCCCTGGGCCGGCTGGGCAGGCTGCCACCAGATGAACCACCAGGCCCACCAGCACCCAGATCTGGCGTGACTGCCCACTACCAGCTGTTGAGCCTCACGGCGGTTGTTGAGCCCCACGGCGGGTTGGGGTTGGAGATGAAGGCCGACGGCTGTTGAGCCACGACGGTTGTTGATTCCTTGGCCGGATAGAAGACCGGACCAGAGAAACGGAGTAGTTGTGAAGGCCGGACCAGATGGAGACCGGACCGGTTGGAGCTGGACCGAATGTGAAGACAAGTTGGAGCTTGACCGGGCCAGATGAGGACCGGACCGTGACTGCCCACCGGCCATCGGCTGTCACAATCGGTCGGATGGAGCTATTTGAGCGAACCAGTGGTGGCCGAACCAGATCTGACCAGAGCGGACCAGAGACGGTCGGATGTTTGATGCGGGCCCGAGGATTGCCGGTTGTGGAGGGCGATGGAGGTGAGCCTCTCTAAGGAGAGAGGATCCCTTGCCCGGATAGTGGCTGCTGCACCGCGTGGATCACCGGAGATGGAGTTGAACGGCCGGAGGGGGGCTTTCTCTCTCTAGGTTCGAGAGAGAAGCTCCTCAGGTTAGACTTTGTGCGTAGTATGGTTGGGTGTAGCTATCATTGATTAGATTAGAGTTTGTGTTGATTGAAAGGGGTTGCCTTGCGGCTGCCACTGATTAGATTGGTGTGGATTCTGGTTGAGCAAGGTAGCTGCCGGGGCTGTCCATGATTAGATTGGTGGACGTTCTCTGATTGAAAGGGACAACTTTGCAGGTTGTTTTTTTGACTAGATTGGCGGTTTGGCACTGATCGAAAGAAGCAGCTTGGCCCTCCTACGGTTCGTGTGGCCACTTCGTGTGGTTCATCTTTCTGTCCCGCTGTTAGTCATTAGCGAGCCTAGGGGATTAGGTCGAGGGAGTAGTAGTCTAGATGGAATGGGCGTGGTGTGCAGGGTACTTAGCAGGGTAGCCCTGTCGGATGCAGACATCTCCGGTTCGAGCCTCTTCTCGGTTCCTTGACCCTCTGTAGTAGCTGATCTCTTTGAGTGGGTACTTTGCATGCTCTCTGGGTCTGTTGGATGTAGTAGGTTCTTGGTTTGCTTATCCCAACATTGGAGGAGGTGGTAGTTGGTTGACATCAGGTGGTTCGGGCGAGCCTTAGGTTTGGATGAGGGAGTATTAGGCCGGAAGGATTGGGCGTGGTGTGCAGGATGCTTGGCAGGGTAGCCTTGTCAGATGCCGTCATCTCTGGTTTGAGCCTCTCTTGGTGCCATGTTCCTCTGTAGTAGCCGTTCAGCTTGCTTTGAAGCCGTGTTGCTTTGCAGCTGTTCTCCTCAGTGTTGTTTATCATGTGGTCATCTCTGGCCGTGACTATGTACTTTACTTCCTAGCCTGGCGGGTTGTGCCAGGTGGTAGTTCAATTTTAGTTCATATCATGAAATTTATACTCGTACCACTTCATATCATACCCCGTAGTACTATCCTTCTACTTAAATGGATAGTACTACGGGGGTATGATTTCTGCACTTATGACACTTTTGTTATTTTATCTACAATATCCTACTCTCCATGCGGGTTGTGCATGGTTAACGCATTTTTCTCAATCTTCTTGTTTTGTTTTCTTTTCCTCCTGGAGTATGCCCCTTGTAGGCTGTATATTCGGTTAACCTCTTTTAATTTCAAGCTGATTTACCCAAAAAAACTCCTTTACAAGATAAACAGCCCTTTTGGGACATGTCTAGGATCTATCATGTAAATCTGATCCGAGTTCAAACCTAGAAAACATGTATCTTGGGACCTTTCCGATTAAGGGAATAGAGTAGAAGAGATGCTTTCATAACCTACGGTAGCCCGCAGCCTAACTACTTGGAATCACAACTCCGTAACCAGTAGTCTAATACTAGGAACTCCGTAACAAGATCAACATCCCTTTTTGGACATGTCTAGGATCTATCAAGTAAATCTGATCCAAGTTCAAACCGAGAAATCATGTATGACCTTTCTGATGAAGGAAATAGTGTAGAAGAGATGATTTCACACCCAACGGTTGCCAGCAGCCTAACTACTAGAAATCACAACTCTGTGACCAATAGCCTACTACTAGGAACACCATTACAAGATCAACAGCTCTTTTGGGACATGTCTAGGATCTATCATGTAAATCTGATCCGAGTTCTAATCTAGAAAACATGTATCTTGGGACCTTTCCGATGAAGGGAATAAAGTAGAAGAGATGCTTTCACATCCTAAGGTAGCCAGCAACCTTACTATCGTAATCACAACTCTGTGACCGGAAGTCTACTACTAGGAACTCCGTTACAAGATCAACAGCCCTTTTGGTACATGTCTAGGATCTATCATGTAAATCTGATACGAGTTCAAACCTAGAAAACATGTATCTTGGGACCTTTCCGATGAAGGTAATAGAGTAGAAGAGATGCTTTCACAACCTACGATAGCCCGCAGCCTAATTACTTGGAATCACAACTCTGTAACCAGTAGTCTTCTACTAGGAACTCCGTTACAAGATCAACAGCCCTTTTAGGACATGTCTAGTATCTATATTGTAAATCTGATCCAAGTTCAAACTGAGAAAACATGAATCTTGGGACCTTTCGGATGAAGGGAAAATAGTAGAAGAGATGCTTTCAAACCCTACTATACCCAGCAGCCTAACTACTAGGAATCACAACTCTGCGACCAGTAGTCTACTACTAGGAACTCCGTTACAAGATCAACAGCCCTTTTGGGACATGTCTAGGATCTGTCATGTAAATCTGATCCGAGTTCAAACCTAGAAAACATGTATCTTGGGACCTTTCCGATGAAGGGAATAGAGTAGAAGAGATGTTTTCACAATCTACGGTAGCCAGCAGCCTAACTACGTGGAATAACAACTCTGTGACCAGTAGTCTACTACTAGGAACTCTGTTACAAGATCAACAGCCATTTTGGGACATGTCTAGGATCCATCAAGTAAATCTGATCCAAATTCAAACCGAGAAATCATGTATGACCTTTCCGATGAAGGGAATAGTGTAGAAGAGATGCTTTCACACCCTACAGTAACCAGCAGCCTAACTACTAGAAATCACAACTCTGTGACCAATAGTCTACTACTAGGAACTCCGTTACAAGATCAACAGCCCTTTTGGGACATGTCTAGGATCTATCATGTAAATCTGATCCGAGTTCAAATCTAGAAAACATGTATCTTGGGACCTTTCCGATGAAGGGAATAGAGTAGAAGAGATGCTTTGAAAACCTACGGTAGCCAGCAGCCTAACTACTTGGAATCACAACTCTGTGACCAGTCGTCTACTACTAGGAACTCGTTACAAGATCAACAGCCCTTTTGGGACATGTCTAGGATCTATCATGTAAATCTGATCCAAGTTCAAACCTAGAAAACATGTATGTTGGAACCTTTCCGATGAAGGGAATAGAGTAGAAGAGATGATTTCACACCTACGGTAGCCAACTACCTTGCTACTAGGAATCACAACTCTGTGACCAGTAGTCTACTACTATGAACTCTGTTACAAAATCAACAGCCCTTTTGGGACATGTCTAGGATCTATCATGTAAATCTGATCCAAGTTCAAACAGAGAAATCATGTATCTTGGGACCTTTCCGATGAAGTGAATAGTATAAAAGAGATGCTTTCACACCCCACGGTAGCCAGCAGCCTAACTACTAGAAATCACAACTCTGTGACTATTAGTCTACTACTAGGAACTCCGTTACAAGATCAACAGCCCTTTTGGGACGTGTCTAGGATCTATCATGTAAATCTGATCTGAGTTCAAACCTAGAAAACATGTATCTTGGACCTTTCCGATGAAGGGAATAGAGTAGACGAGATGCTTTGAAAACCTACGGTAGCCAGCAGCCTAACTACTTGGAATCACAACTCTGTGACCTGTAGTCTACTACTAGGAATTTTTTTTTTGGGTAAATCAGCTTGAAATTAAAAGAGGTTAAGCGAATATACAGCCTACAAGGGGCATACCCTAGGTAAGACAAAGCAAAAAGAAAACGACAAAAATATAAAAAGCCAAGTGGCTACATGGGTTGCCCGTGTCCAAGCCCCGTCAAACAAACTATCCCAAGGAATAGAGGGTTCAACGGGAAACCTGGACACGGGCATGGTAATAGCAGAAAATCCACAACACAACCCGTCGGGATAGGGGTAAATTAGAGGCCCTCGAAGTCCTCGCAAGCACAGAAATAACTAAGTAAGTCAGCTACTGCTACCAGAAGCAACCAGTAATACTAAAAGTAAACAGTAGTAGACTGTATGATAGATAAATAAATGCCCGAGCCACACTGCCCGGGATGGCAAAAATTTGTTGGCCAAGCCTGTGGTTGGCTGGCCTGGGCTGGCTGGCCTTGGCCTTGCCTGGCTGGCCTTGGCCTTGTCGCCTGCTGCTGCTGCCCGCTGCGTGGCCCGGGCTGGCTGATGATTGCCCGGGCTGGAAGGCCAACTGACCCCCGAGGCGGCTGATGAAGTGGTCAGAGAGGGCCTTGACTGCCCGGGGCTGGCGGCCCAGGCTGATGAGGATGCTGATGCTGACTGGGGCCGAAGGCCCAAGCTGCTGGCTGGACTGGCCTTACCAGCCTGCCAGGCTGCTGTCTGTCTGGATTGCCCGGGCTGGCCTTGCCTGGATGGCCTGGCCTACCGGCTGGCCTGCGTGGCCTTGAATGCACCGCTGCCCGGGCTGCTTAGACGCCATCTATGGCATTTCATTGGACCAGATCGAGCCGACTGGTACCCATTGCAGAGATCGGGCTGTAGAGCCCGGGGCCCGTCCAGTGATGTCCAACTATGGCTGGCCGGAACTGTTCATCATCTTCCTTGTGCAGCTGGTACTTTTGAGTTTGAGACCAACTCCATATAGATGACCCAACCGATCCAGAACCGACATGGTATTACTCCACCCGCCGTGACATCTTGACACATAACGGGAGGAAACTGATTTGTGGAGAGGTCAGAGCTCAGAGAAAGGACCCAAACTCTGGGAGCACCTGCGCGAAGAACGAGTGTACAGGGGGTGCAGGGCTGTGCATCGATGAGGTTAGGGCCGGAGCCCGATTTGTACAGGAGGAGCAGTCCTGCGACCAACAGATCTGGGTTGGGTCGATCCGTGGCCGGAAGCTGTCCACTAGTGATGGCCAGACCGTAGTAGGCCTGCCGCTGCTGTCGCCGGAGCTGGACACCACTGCAGTTGTTGAGCCTCACGGCGAGGTCGTGGTTGGAGGCCGGACCAGATCTAGAACGAACCAGATCTAGACCGTACCTGTTGTAGTTTGCCCGAGTGTGAAGCCCCGGTCCAGCGTTGGTCGGACTGGACCAGGTGATGGCCGTCGACTGCCGGATGTGGAGGGCGATGGAGGAAGTGTTGACCACGGCCCGAGCTGTTGCACCGGAGCTGGAGCTGGTCGATTGAGGCCAGATCTTATCAATGGATGGCTAGACCAGTGGGTAGCCAGTTGGGGAACGGGCGATGGAGGAGAGCCCCTGTCGAGAGGGGGCTCCCTTGCCCTTTGGAGTAAATCACTACTACTAGGAATTTGTTACAAGATCAACAGCCCTTTTGGGACATGTCTAGTATCTATCTTGTAAATCTGATCCAAGTTCAAACCGAGAAAACATGAATCTTGGGACCTTTCGGATGAAGGGAATAGGGTAGAACAGATGTTTTCAAACCCAACGGTAGCCATCAGCTTAACTACTAGGAATCACAACTCTGTGACCAGTAGTATACTACTAGGAACTCCGTTACAAGATCAACAGCCCTTTTGGGACATGTCTAGAATCTGTCATGTAAATCTGATCCGAGTTCAAACCTAAAAAACATGTTTCTTGGGACCTTTCCGATGAAGGGAATAGAGTAGAAGAGATGCTTTCACAATCTACGGTAGCCAGCAGCCTAACTACCTGGAATCACAACTCTGTGACCTGTAGTCTACTACTAGGAACTCCGTTACAAGATCAACGGCCCTTTTGGGACATGTCTAGGATCAATCAAGTAAATCTGATCCAAGTTTAAACCGAGAAATCATGTATGACCTTTCCGCTGAAGGGAATAGTGTAGAAGAGATGCTTTCACACCAACGGTAGCTAACAGCCTACTTACTAGAAATCACAACTCTGTGACCAATAGTCTACTACTAGGAACTCCGTTTGCAAGATCAACAGCCCTTTTGGGACATGTCTAGGGTCTATCATGTAAATCTGATCCGAGTTCAAACCTAGAAAACATGTATCTTGGGACCTTTCCGATGAAGGGAATAGAGTAGAAGAGATGCTTTGAAAACCTACGGTAGCCAGCAGCATAACTACTTGGAATCACAAATCTGTGACCAGTCGTCTACTATTAGGAACTCGTTACAAGATCAACAGCCCTTTTGGGACATGTCTAGGATCTATCATTAAATCTGATCCAAGTTCAAACCCAGAAAACATGTATGTTGGAACCTTTCGGATGAAGGGAATAGAGTAGAAGAGATGATTTCACACCCTACGGTAGCCAACTACCTTGCTACTAGGAATCACAACTCTGTGACCAGTAGTCTACTACTATGAACTCTGTTACAAAATCAACAGCCCTTTTGGGACATGTCTAGGATCTATCATGTAAATCTGATCCAAGTTCAAACAGAGAAATCATGTATCTTGGGACCTTTCCGATGAAGTGAATAGTATAGAAGAGATGCTTTCACACCCTACGGTAGCCAGCAGCCTAACTACTAGAAATCACAACTATGTGACTATTAGTCTACTACTAGGAACTCCGTTACAAGATCAACAGCCCTTTTGGGACGTGTCTATGATCTATCATGTAAATCTGATCCGAGTTCAAACCCAGAAAACATGTATGTTGGAACCTTTCCGATGAAGGGAATAGAGTAGAAGAGATGATTTCACACCCTACGGTAGCCAACTACCTTGCTACTAGGAATCACAACTCCGTGACCATTAGTCTACTACTATGAACTCTGTTACAAAATCAACAGCCCTTTTGGGACATGTCTAGGATCTATCATGTAAATTTGATCCAAGTTCAAACAGAGAAATCATGTATCTTGGGACCTTTCCGATGAAGTGAATAGTGTAGAAGAGATGCTTTCACACCCTACGGTAGCCAGCAGCCTAACTACTAGAAATCATAACTCTGTGACTATTAGTCTACTCCTAGGAACTCCGTTACAAGATCAACAGCCCTTTTGGGACGTGTCTAGGATCTATCATGTAAATCTGATCCGAGTTCAAACCTAGAAAACATGTATCTTGGGACCTTTCCGATGAAGGGAATAGAGTAGACGAGATGCTTTGAAAACCTACGGTAGCCAGTAGCCTAACTACTTGGAATCACAACTCTGTTACCTGTAGTATACTACTAGGAATTTGTTACAAGATCAACAGCCCTTTTGGGACATGTCTAGTATCTATCTTGTAAATCTGATCCAAGTTCAAACTGAGAAAACATGAATCTTGGGACCTTTCGGATGAAGGGAAAAGAGTAGAAGAGATGCTTTCAAACCCTACGGTAGCCAGCAGCCTAACTACTAAAAATCACAACTCTGCGACCAGTAGTCTACTACTAGGAGCTCCGTTACAAGATCAACAGCCCTTTTGGGACATGTCTAGGATCTGTCATGTAAATCTGATCCGAGTTCAAACCTAGAAAACATGTATCTTGGGACCTTTCCGATGAAAGGAATCGATTAGAAGAGATGCTTTCACAATCTACGGTAGCCAGCAGCGTAACTACGTGGAATAACAACTCTGTGACCAGTAGTCTACTACTAGGAACTCCGTTACAAGATCAACAGCCATTTTGGGACATGTCTAGGATCTATCAAGTAAATCTGATCCAAGTTCAAACCGAGAAATCATGTATGACCTTTCCGATGAAGGGAATAGTGTAGAAGAGATGCTTTCACACCATACGGTAGCAAGCAGCCTAACTACTAGAAATCACAACTCTGTGACCAATAGTCTACTACTAGGAACTCCGTTACAAGATCAACAGCCCTTTTAGGAAATGTATAGGATCTATCATGTAAATCGGATCCAAGTTCAAACCTTGAAAACATGTATTTTGGGACCTTTCCGATGAAAAGAATAGAGTAGAAGAGATTATTTCACATCCTACGGTCGCCAGCTACCTTACTACTAGGAATCACAACTCTGTGACCCAAAGTCTACTACTAGGAACTCCGTTACAAGATCAACAGCCCTTTTGGGACATGTCTAGGATCTATCATGTAAATCTGATCCGAGTTCTAACCTTGAAAACACGTATCTTGGGACCTTTCCGATGAAGGTAAAAAAGTAGAAGAGATGCTTCCACATTCTAAGGTAGCCAGTAACCGTACTATCGTAATCACAACTCTGTGACCAGTAGTCTACTACTAGGAATTCCGTTACAAGATAAACAGCCCTTTTGGGACATGTCTAGGATCTATCATGTAAATCTGATCCAACTTCAGATCTTGAAAACATGTATGTTGGGACCTTTCCGATGAAGAGAATAGAGTAGAAGAGATGATTTCACATCCTACGGTCGCCAGCTACCTTACTACTAGGAATCACAACTCTGTGACCAGTAGTCTACTACTAGGAACTCCGTTACAAGATCAACAGCCCTTTTGGGACATGTCTAGGATCTATCATGTAAATCTGATCCAAGTTCAAACCTAGAAAACATGTAAGTTGGGACCTTTCCGATGAAGGGAATAGAGTAGAAGAGATGATTTCACTTCCTACAGTCGCCAGCTACCTTACTACTAGGAATCACAACTCTGTGACCATTAGTCTACTACTAGGAACTCCGTTACAAGATCAACAGCCCTTTTGGGACATGTCTAGGATCTATCATGTAAATCTGATCCAAGTTCAAACCTAGAAAACATGTAAGTTGAGACCTTTCCGATGAAGGGAATAGAGTAGAAGAGATGATTTCACTTCCTACAGTCGCCAGCTACCTTACTACTAGGAATCACAACTCTGTGACCATTAGTCTACTACTAGGAACTCCGTTACAAGATCAACAGCCCTTTTGGGACATGTCTAGGATCTATCATGTAAATCTGATCCAACTTCAAATCTTGAAAACATGTATGTTGGGACCTTTCCGATGAAGAGAATAGAGTAGAAGAGATGATTTCACATCCTACGGTCGCCAGCTACCTTACTACTAGGAATCACAACTCTGTGACCAGTAGTCTACTACTAGGAACTCCGTTACAAGATCAACAGCCCTTTTGGGACATGTCTAGGATCTATCATGTAAATCTGATCCGAGTTCTAACCTTGAAAACACGTATCTTGGGACCTTTCCGATGAAGGCAAAAAAGTAGAAGAGATGCTTCCACATTCTAAGGTAGCCAGTAACCTTACTATCGTAATCACAACTCTGTGACCAGTAGTCTACTACTAGGAATTCCGTTACAAGATAAACAGCCCTTTTGGGACATGTCTAGGATCTATCTAGTAAAAATGATCAAAGTTTAAACCGAGAAATCATGTATGACCTTTCCGATGAAGGGAATAGTGTAGAAGAGATGCTTTCACACCCTACGGTAGCCAGCAACCTAACTACTAGGAATCACAACTCTGTGACCAGTAGTCTACTACTAGGAACTCCGTTACAAGATCAAAAGGCCTTTTGTTACATGTCTAGGATCTATCATGTAAATCTGATCCAAGTTCAAACCGAGAAATCATGTATAACCTTTCCGATGAAGGGAATAGTATAGAAGATATGCTTTCACACCCTACAGTAGCCAGCAACCTAACTACTAGTAATCACAAATCTGTGACCAATAGTCTACTACTAGGAACTCCGTTACTAGATCGACAGCCCTTTTGGGACATGTCTAGGATCTATCATGTAAATCTGATCCGAGTTCAAACCTAGACACCATGTATGTTGGGACCTTTCCGATGAGGGGAATAGAGTAGAAGAGATGCTTTGAAAACCTACGGTATCCAGCAGCCTAACTACTTGAATCACAACTCTGTGACCAGTAGTAAATACTAGGAACTCGTTACAAGATCAACAGCCCTTTTGGGACATGTCTTGTATCTATCTTGTAAATCTGATCCATGTTCAAACTGAGAAAACACGAATCGTGTGACCTTTCGGATGAAGGGAATATGGTAGAAGAGATGCTTTCAAACCCTACGGTAGCCAGCAGCCTAACTACTAGGAATCACAACTCTGTGACCAGAAGTCTACTACTAGGAACTCCGTTACAAGATCAACAGCCCTTTTGGGACATGTCTAGGATCTATCATGTAAATCTGATCCGAGTTCAAACCTAGAAAACATGTAACTTGGGACCTTTCCGATGAAGGGAATAGAGTAGAAAATATCCTTTGAAAACCTACGGTAGCCAGCAGCATAACTACTTGGAATCACAACTCTGTGACCATCTACGACTAGGAACTCGTTACAAGATCAACAGCCCTTTTGGGACATGTCTAGTATCTGTCTTGTAAATCATATCCAAGTTCAAACTGAGAAAACATGAATCTTGTGCCTTTTCGGATGAATGGAATAGAGTAGAAGAGATGCTTTCAATCCTTACGTTAGCCATCAGCCTAACTACTAGGAATCACAACTCTGTGACCAGTGGTCTACTACTAGGAACTCCGTTACAAGATCAACAGCCCTTTTGGGACATGTCTAGGATCTATCATGTAAATCTGATCCGAGTTCAAACCTAGAAAACATGTATCTTGGGACCTTTCCGATGAAGGGAAAAAAGTAGAAGAGATGCTTTCACATTCTAAGGTAGCCAGCAACCTTACTATCGTAATCACAACTCTGTGACCAGTAGTCTACTACTAGGAACTCCGTTACAAGATCGACAGCCCTTTTGGTACATGTCTAGGATCTATCATGTAAATCTGATCCAAGTTCAAACCGAGAAATCATGTATTATCTTTCCGATGAAGGGAATAGTGTAGAAGAGATGCTTTCACACCCTACGGTAGCCAGCAACCTAACTACTAGGAATCACAACTCTGTGACCGGTAGTCTACTACTAGGAACGCCGTTACAAGATCAATAGCCCTTTTGGGACATGTCTAGGATCTATCAAGTAAATCTGATCCAAGTTCAAACCGAGAAATCATGTATAACCTTTCCGATGAAGGGAATAGTATAGAAGAGATGCTTTCACACCCTACAGTAGCCAGCAGCCTAACTACTAGAAATCACAACTCTGTGACCAATAGTCTACTACTAGGAACTCGGTTACTAGATCAACAGCCCTTTTGGGACATGTATAGGATCTATCATGTAAATATGATCCGAGTTCAAACCAAGACAACATGTATGTTGGGACCTTTCCGATGAAGGGAATAGAGTAGAAGAGATGTTTTGAAAACCTACGGTAGCCAGCAGCCTAACTACTTGAATCACAACTCTGTGACCAGTAGTATACTACTAGGAACTCGTTACAAGATCAACAGCCCTTTTGGGACATGAATCTTGTAAATCTGATCCATGTTCAAACTGAGAAAACATGAATCGTGTGAACTATCGGATGAAGGGAATAGGGTGGAAGAGATGCTTTCAAACCCTACGGTAGCCACCAGCCTAACTACTAGGAATCACAACTCTGTGACCAGTAGTCTACTACTAGGAACTCCGTTACAAGATCAACAGCCCTTTTGGGACATGTCTAGGATCTGTCATGTAAATCTGATCCGAGTTCAAACCTAGAAAACATGTATCTTGGGACCTTTCCGATGAAGGGAAAATAGTAGAAGAGATGCTTTCACATTCTAAGGTAGCCAGCAACCTTACTATCGTAATCACAACTCTGTGACCAGTAGTCTACTACTTGGAACTCCGTTACAAGATCGACAACCCTTTTTGTACACGTCTAGGATCTATCAAGTAAATCTGATCCAAGTTCAAACCGAGAAATCATGTATAACCTTTCCGATGAAGGGAATAGTATAAAGAGGTGTTTTCACACCCTACAGTAGCCAGCAGGCCTAACTACTAGAAATCACAACTCTGTGACCAATAGTCTACTACTAGGAACTCCGTTACTAGATCAACAGCCCTTTTGGGACATGTCTAGGATCAATCATGTAAATCTGATCCGAGTTCAAACCTAGACAACATGTATGTTGGGACCTTTCCGATGAAGGGAATGGAGTAGAAGAGATGCTTTGAAAACCTACGTTAGCCAGCAGCCTAACTACTTGAATCACACCTCTGTGACTAGTAGTACACTACTAGGAACTCGTTACAAGATCAACAGCACTTTTGGGACATGTCTAGTAACTATCTTGTAAATCTGATCCATGTTCAAACTGAGAAAACATGAATCGTGTGACCTTTCGGATGAAGGGAATAGGGTAGAAGAGATGCTTTCAAACCCTACGGTAGCCAGCAGCCTAACTACTAGGAATCTCAACTTTGTGACCAGTAGTCTACTACTAGGAACTCCGTTACAATATCAACAGCCCTTTTGGGTCATGTCTAGGATCTATCATGTAAATCTGATTCGAGTTCAAACCTAGAAAACATGTATCTTGGGACCTTTCCGAAGAAGGTAATAGAGTAGAAGAGATGCTTTCCCAACCTACGGTAGCCCGCAGCCTAACTACTTGGAATCACAACTCTGTAACCATTAGTCTACTACTAGGAACTCCGTTACAAGATCAACAGCCCTTTTAGGACTTGTCCAGGATCTGTCATGTAAATCTGATCCGAGTTCAAATCTAGAAAACATGTATCTTCGGACCTTTCCGATGAAAGGAATAGAGTAGAAGAGATGCTTTCACAATCTACGGTAGCCAGCAGCCTAACTACGTGGAATCAGAACTCTGTGACCAGTAGTCTACTACTAGAAACTCCGTTACAAGATGAATAGCCCTTTTGTGACATGTCTAGGATCTGTCATGTAAATCTGATCCGAGTTCAAACCAAGAAAACATGTATCTTGGTACCTTTCCGATGAAGGGAATAGAGTAGAAGAGGTGCTTTCACAATCTACGGTAGCCAGCAGCCTAACTACTTGGAATCACAACTCTGTGACCAGTAGTCTACTACTAGGAACTCGTTACAAGATCAACAGCCCTTTTGGGACATGTGTAGTATCTATCTTGTAAATCTGATCCAAGTTCAAACTGAGAAAACATGAATCTTGTGACTTTTGGGATGAAGGGAATAGAGTAGAAGAGTTGCTTTCAAACCCTACGTTAGCCAGCAGCCTAACTACTAGGAATCACAACTCTGTGACCAGTAGTCTACTACTAGGAACTCCGTTACAAGGTCGACCGCCCTTTTGAGACATGTCTACGATCTATCATGTAAATCTGATCCGAGTTCTAACCTAGAAAACATGTATCTTGGGACCTTTCCGATGAAGGGAAATAAGTAGAAGAGATGCTTAAGGTAGCCAGCAACCTTACTATCGTAATCACAACTCTGTGACCAGTAGTCTACTACTAGGAACTCCGTTAAAAGATCAACAGCCCTTTTGGGACATGTCTAGGATCTATCATGTAAATCTTATCCAAGTTCAAACCTAGAAAACATTTATGTTGGGACCTTTCCGATGAAGTGAATAGAGTAGAAGAGATGATTTCACATCTTACGGTAGCCAGCTACCTTACTACTACGAATCACAACTCTGCGACCAGTAGTCTACTACTAGGAACTCCGTTACAAGATCAACAGCCCTTTTGGGACATGTCTAGGATCTATCACGTAAATCTGATCCAAGTTCAAACAGAGAAATCATGTATCTTGGGACCTTTCCGATGAAGGGAATAGAGTAGACGAGATGCTTTGAAAATCTACGGTAGCCAGCAGCCTAACTACTTGGAATCACAACTCTGTGACCAGTAGTCTACAACTAAGAAATCGTTACAATTTCAACAGCCCTTTTGGGACATGTCTAGTATCTATCTTGTAAATGTGATCCAAGTTGAAACCGAGAAAACATGAATCTTGTGACCTTTCGGATGAAGGGAATAGAATAGAACAGATGTTTTCAAACCCTACAGTAGCCAGCAGCCTAACTACTAGGAATCACAACTCTGTGACCAGTAGTCTACTACTAGGAACTCCGCTACAAGATCAACAGCCCTTTTGGGACATGTCTAGGATCTGTCTTGTAAATCTGATCCGAGTTCAAACCTAGAAATCATGTTTCTTGGGACCTTGCCGATGAAGGAAATAGTGTAGAAGAGATGCTTTCACACCCTACGGTAGCCAGCAGCCTAACTACTAGAAATCACAACTCTGTGACCAGTAGTCTACTACTAGGAACTCCGTTACAAGATCAACAGCCCTTTTGGGACATGTGTAGGATCTATCAAGTAAATCTGATCCAAGTTCAAACCGAGAAATCATGTATCTTGGGACCTTTCCGATGAAGGGAATTGTGTAGAATAGATGCTTTCACACCCTACGGTAGCCAGCAGCCTAACTACTAGAATTCACAACTCTGTGACCAGTAGTCTACTACTAGGAACTCCGTTACAAGATCAACGGCCCTTTTGGGACATGTCTAGGATCTGTCATATAAATCTTATCCGAGTTCAAACCTAGAAAACATGTTTCTTGGGACCTTTCCGATGAAGGGAATAGAGTAGAAGAGATGCTTTCACAATCTACGGTAGCCAGCAGCCTAACTACTTGGAATCACAACTCTGTGACCAGTAGTCTACAACTAAGAACTCGTTAGAAGATCAACAGCCCTTTTGGGACATGTCTTGTGTCTATCTTGTAAATGTGATCCAAGTTGAAACCGAGAAAACATGAATCTTGTAATCTTTCGGATGAAGGGAATAGAGTAGAACAAATGTTTTCAAACCCTACGGTAGCTAGCAGCCTAACTACTAGGAATCACAACTCTGTGACCAGTAGTCTACTACTAGGAACTCCGTTACAAGATCAACAGCCCTTTTGGGACATGTCTAGGATCTGTCATGTAAATCTGATCCGAGTTCAAACCTAGAAAACATGTTTCTTGGGACCTTTCCGATGAAGGGAATAGAGTAGAAGAGATGGTTTCACAATCTACGGTAGCCAGCAGCCTAACTACTTGGAATCACAACTCTGTGACCAGTAGTCTACTACTAGGAACTCCGTTACAAGATCAACAGCCCTTTTGGGGCATGGCTAGGATCTATCATGTAAATCTGATCCAAGTTCAATCCTAGAAAACATGTATCTTGGGACCTTTCCGATGAAGGGAATAGAGTAGACGAGATGCTTTGAAAACCTACGGTAGCCAGCTGTAACGCCCCCATTTTTGGGTACGTTAATTAAACATTTTATTGATAAAATGAACAGAGTCTAGCTCATTATTACATTGTTAATCTCACAAGGGAGTACATTTATTCAAAAGGGAAGGGAACTAAGGTTCCTAACTACAGCTCCGCCTACTCTTCCATCCTAGCCAGCTCTTCGGCTCCAAAAGCCTCCACCGTTTACATCTCACCCTGTTCGTCTATTAGGTCTGACACATTATACTGGTGTCGCCACCAATATAATATGTCAGGGTCACCAAAGGGCAACACCGTGAGCTTACAAAGCTCGATAGAATAAATCATACCCACTAACCCTTAACTTATAACAAGAAGCAGATAAACAATTAGACATGCTCATTCAAAAACATAGTCTAGCAATTACACATCCACATTCGCTATCTTTCTAACGTTGGTGTCATGCCTTTTCGTGTTTCTCCTACGCGACTCGTCATGGACCGTGTCATCCTTTTCACCTTTACCAAATCCACATTTCCAAAGTTTCATTAGCAAATTGCTACTAATGAGGCTACCAAGTCCGGCTCCATTAGCAACACACACGATGGGCTACCAAGTCCGGCCACACCGCGGTTTTCACAATCCATTCAAATCTTGCATTGGCTCCTCTCCGCGGATAACCAAGCTATATTACCACATGAGACTTCCACGTCAGGCCCCATTGGAAATCTTCGCAATGGGCTACCAAGTCCGGCCTCATTGCGGTTTTCGAAAACATACTCACATTGGGCTACCACGTCCGGCCACAATGTAGTTTCAAAAATATTTTATCCATATCAACCACACCCTAGGTGTCATGTTTCTACTTTCTCGGTTTTTGTGTCTCGTTTGCATGCCATGACTCCGCGGTAGTTTTTTTTTGTGGGTAAAATAGCATGAAATAGAAAAAAGGGTAACCGGATATACAGCCTACAAGGGGCATACCCCAGGAGGAAAAGAAGAAAAGAAAACAAAAAAGATAAAGAAAATTGATAACGCCAAATGGCTACAAGGTCTTGATGAGAAGCTATGTTTCCAATCCATCTAGAAGAGGGAAAGGAAACACAGCCAATTGAAAGCAACAAAACTATGCCCAAGGCATCTAGAAGTTCCCCTTACAACACTTCTGAACTGAACATGCCTATACAACTGTTTGTTCAGTTCAGGGCAGGAGCCTATACAACTGACTAGCTTCAGAACTGATAGCTTCAACATAATGATTGAGTTGATTTTCCAAACTGATTACAACTGCTTGTTCAGTTCAGGGCAGGACACAAGTGTTCCCCTTGACTAGCTTCAGAACTGATAGCTTCAACATAGCTTGAACATAGCCTCACTTCATTACAAGCTTCAATGACAGCCAAAATGCAGTCCAACATCTACAAGGCAGTCCATCAGCTTCCAAACTTCTGAAACACATTCTGGACACACAGTCAAAATGCAGAGGACGTCCCCCTCTGCGAAGGGAGATCCCAATGACAGCCCCTATTGGTTAGGCTAAAAACCTCTAAACAAACTTCATTACAACTTCTGACTGTAAAAGAAATAGAATAGCAAAACCACTACATTACAGCAGGTTCAACTTGAAATGGGTGACTTGGTAAGTATAGCAAAACCACCACTACATTACAACTTCTGACCGTAAAACAAACTTCATTACAGCAGGTTCAGAACATCAGGTTCAGAACATTTAAGGTTCAGCTAGCATGGGACAGCTAAGGTTCAGAACATCAGCCAGCTAAGGTTCAGAACTTCAGAAGCTAGCATGGGACAGTAGCAATAGCAAAACCAGCTAACCAGCAGCTAGCAATACTAACTATAACAGTCAACTCAGAAACATCACAGAAACAGAACAGCAGAGGACGTCCCCCTCTGCGAAGGGAGATCCCAACAACATCCCCAGTTGGTTAGGCATGTACTAACTATAACAGTCAACTCAGAACAGCAGCTGTTACAATTGCATAATCATCCCCAGTTGCATAATCAGACAGTAACAATTATACCACAATGCAGACAGCAGGAAATGGTCTAACAAAGTGGTATATCAATACAATACTGGCATCTAACTGAAAACAGAACCTGCTCCTTAAACCAGCAGACAAAACAGTTCAGCAACAGTTCAGCATCCAAAAGTTACACTGTCAAAACAGGAATGCTGATCACAACAGTAAAATGGTCTAACAAAGTGGTGCACAGTCTACTGATGTAGTCTACTGGTGCACACGACATGCTTATCAACAACAACAACAAAATGAACATGTAATTCTTCATGAGCAATTAACAGTCTACTTTCCTCACTAGCTATTAACAGTCTCGAGAGCTGAGAACCCCTCACTCCCTCCTCTGAACCTCACATAGCTCCCCCATTAAATATTACCTCCTCTCTCAAGGACTGTTGGGGCTCTAGCACACAACTCACAGGGTTAACACACAATATAGTAACTACCTGCTAGAATAGGCAGATTCAGAACTGAATAACAACAGGTAGGTTCTGTGACCCTCTCATGCCAAGGATTAAGGTAACTACCTGCTAGAATAGAAGTAATAGAAGCCATACTGGAGAACATGCAGCAGCCACAACAGGCAGATTCAGAACAGGCAGTTCCAGATGTAACCAGTCACAGTGACTGTTGGACCCTTCTGAATCCCCCCTGGACCCTTCTGAATCCCACTATGAGTGATGTGGATTCTCATTTGAACCCCAACCTCTTAGAATGGAATGAAATCGTATAGGACCAAGGGGGGTCCAAGCTTTGAAGCTGAACCCCCTTGAATCAGAGCCTGCAAATGTCACCATAGTTAAGCATGAATATTCCAACATAACAAATGTATTTAGTTTAATCATGTATTCCACAAAGCTAGTAAATGAGAGGGTCCTTTAATAGCCAAAGATAACAATCTGCATCTAACCTCATGTGAAATTTTGTTAGCAACCACTCCCGGGGGGCAGCTAAGATTTTGAAACTTTCTAAAATTCCTCTCAAGCCACAATTGGTGCACATAGACTGTAAATACTAGCTTAGCAACTGTGACAGCCATGGATTTACCTTTTAAATTGGACAATTTACTTATCCACTGCTGCCAAGAAGACAACCCTACCATAGAAGGGCATTTAGAGGTAAGAATACCTCTAATCTGTGTAGCTATGGGGCACTCGAAGAATAGGTGATCGTGCGATTCTACACCTATACAGAAACTACAAATGGATGTGGGTTTTATGCCAAACAGAACAAGTCTATCCTCAGTAGATAATCTATTCTGAATGGCCAACCAAGATATCACACTACACTTCGGAATGTGCCCTGAGAACCAAACCACTGTAGTCCAGGTGACAATAGGGAAATGAGGTCTCAGATGCTCCCAAAGAGAGGAGATAGTAAATTTCCCAGAGGTAGTAAGAGTCCAAATGCATCTATCTTCTATGGCAGTATTGATTTGGACAGTTTGTAGTTCATTTCTCACTTCATTAAGATCAGGAGACTGAGTCATAGGGAAGGCCCAATGATTATCCCTAATGATTGCCTGCACAGTGACATCCTTTGTAAGCCCAGAATCATAGGCAATCCTAGGACCAAATCTTGGAAAGAGGGGCCCAAGGGGGTGCCAATTGTCAAACCACAGAGAGGTTAAATGGCCATTCCCAATTTTGTATTTAATGTGAGGTTGGACATATGGTCTAAGGTTGAGGATTTTCCTCCAAACCCAAGATGGGTCACTTGGAGCTTTAATACTCCAGAAACTTCTGCCTTTGAGTAAATAAGATTTTACCCATTGGCACCACATAGATTGTTCCCCCCTAGAGATAAGGAACCAAATGTGTTTGGCCACAGCAGCCTTATTCCAGATCTCCATAGACTTAAAGCCCAATCCACCTTCCTTGACAGGGGAGCAAAGGTGTTCCCATGAGACTTTGGCACCAGTCTTCTTAAGGTCAGGACCAGTCCAGAAGAAGCCTCGAAGGATTGATTCAATCTCCTTAATTACCTTTTTAGGGATAATAAAGAGAGATGACCAATATGTTTGCATAGAAAAGAGTATTGACTTGATCAATTGTATCCTACCAGCATAAGACAGGTATCTAAGGGTCCAAGATTTTGTTTTGGCAACTATCCTATCCACCATGACTTTACAGTCTGTGTGTTTGAGCTTGGTGGATAGAAGTGGGACTCCCAAGTATCTTACAGGTAAAGACCCTTCTTGAAAACCCAATAAATTGAGAATGGAGGATTTGGTGGTAGGGTTGACACCAGAGAAGAAAATATTACTCTTGGTAGGGCTGGGGGAGAGGCCAGACAAGGCCTCAAACTCAGTCAAGGATTGCTTAATATGACTAATAGTGCTTACTTCACCTTTGCAAAAAATCATAAGATCGTCTGCAAAGCATAGATTGACAAGTTTGGTAGAGCTACATTTCCAATGGAACTTAAAGTCAGGAAGAAGAGACTTCTCCTTTAGAATGCAAGTCAAAACCTCCATTACAATCACAAATAAGTATGAAGACAATGGGTCACCTTGTCTTAGACCCTTCTGCCCAGGTATGTATCCTATAGCTTCCCCATTGAAGCATAAAGAGTAATTGGCAGTGGAAACACAGGTTTTCAACCATTGGATCATCTTAGGATGGAAGTTCATGGAGGCTAAAACATCCCAGAGGAAGTCCCATCTAACGTTATCGTAAGCCTTCATGATATCCACTTTCATAGCACATCTAGGGGATGAGGAGTGTTTGTGATATCCCCTCATTAATTCCTGGGTAAGGAAAATGTTATCAGCTATCCTCGTACCTTGTACAAATCCAGATTGGGCAGGGTCAATGAGAAATGGTAGGACATGCTTTATTTTGTTGGCCAGGATTTTAGCAATACACTTATATACCACATTACAACATGAGATAGGTCTGTAATCCCCAACCTTAGAGGGGTTGGGGATTTTAGGCACCAACGCTACCGAGGTAGCATTAGCCTTCTTCTTTTTTGGGTAATTTAGCTTGAAATTAAAAAAGGTTAAGCGAATGTACAGCCTACAAGGGGCATACCCTAGGAGGAAAAGAAAAGGAAAAAAACAAGAATGAAAAAAGTACGGTAACCATGCACAACCCGCATGGAGAGTAAATAAAGTGACATAGGTGATACAAATGGGTCTGAGTAGAACCATGTAGTAAATGAAATGAAATGAACTGAAATGGAAATACTTCCTGGCACAACCCGCCAGGCTAGGAGTTAATGTAAATAAAATAGATAGTCATGGTCAACGGTGACCACATGATAACCAGTGCTGAGGAGAGATCCTCCTCCTCCAAGGCTGGGATAAGAAATCCAAGAACCGAGAAGCCCCTCACCCCGAAGCTAGCATAATACCCACTCAAAGAAGTCAACTACTACAGAGGGACTCGGACCGAGAGAGGTTCGAACTGGAGATGTCGGCATCCGACAAGGCTACCCTGCTAAGCACCCTGCACACCACGCCCATTCCATCCAGACTACTACATCCTCGCCCATATCCCCTAGGCTCGCTAACTGCTATAAGCGGAACAGGAAGAGGGACCAACAAAAGTAGCCCCCCAAACCTCAAGTGGACCAAGCTGCTCTATTCGATCCGTGCAACCACTAAATCTAATCAGAAACAGACTGCGAAACTATCCCTTTCGATCAGTGAGAATCCACCAATCTAGTCAATGACAGCTCCGGCAACTACCTTGCTCAATCAGACTCATCCATAATCTAATCATCGGCGCCCACAGCTGCTGCTACTGCGAGACTGCCCCTTAACTAGGATAATCCAATCTAATCAATAGTAGCCACGACCACAAGAATACTACGCAACTCCTCAGGGCTAAAAGCACTGGCTCAAGGGATACAGAGGGCTCGACGAAGAGCCCGCCCCCGATTTCAGTCCAACAGATGACCGCCTATCGGGGGATGCAAAAAACTAACAATAAATTGGCCCATAAATCCAGCAACAATATGACAATAGATTGATAAGTGCAATGAGCTTAGTTGCATTGCATAAAGGTAAGAAAAGGGATACTACCCCACTGCCCGAGCCACCAGCCGGCTTGCCTGCCCGAGCTGGCCTGCCATCAGGCGGGCTGATGCCTGCTGCTGCTGCAGCCTGCAGCCTGCTGCCACTGCCTGCCGCTGCTACTGCCTGCTGCCGCCTGCTGGATGAAGGAAGACTCGAATCGCCCGGGCAGAAGCTGCTGCCTAACCTCTGCCCGAGCAGAACAGTCACGGGCAGCACACGGCTGCCCCCTCCGCCCGAGCCACTCCCGGATGGCCTGCCCGGGCTGGCTTGCTTGGCTGTTAATGTGGCTGGGTTGTTTGTTGGCCGGGCTGGCCTGCTAGGCAGGTGACTGCCCGAGCTGGCTGCCTGCCCAGCTTGTTGCTTAGAGCTGATTGGTGACTACCCGCCCGGGCTAGCAGCTTGGCCTGGCTGCTTGGCCCGTGCAGGGATGTGATGGCCTGGCTGATAGCCTACGGCTGTGAAGCCTCCGCCTGGCCTGGCTGGCCCAGGCGAATGAAGAAGACCAGTGAGCCACCGTGGCTGGCTAAGCCCATGGCGGCTGTTGAGCCCCACGGTGGTAGATGGTTCGGAGGTGTAGACACCCCAATTTGGACTCCTCAAAATTCCTTGATTTGTGGCCCGGAGGCTCCCCGATGATGACTTTGGATTGAAACAAGCCTGGTACCGATCGGAACTTCGCTCCTTGAAAGATTTGAAGAGGGATTAAAAATGGTAAAAGGGCATTTTCAAGCGCTTGGGAGCAATCCCAAGCGCTCAAAACTGTTTCACAAAACCTCTGGCCTGGCTCTTTCTCGAGCGCTCTAGAGTGAGGTCCCAAGCGCTCGGGAGTGATCCCAAGCGCTCGAGACTATTCTGTTGCCCAATGGATGGCAGTATCACCCACTCACCATGCTACTCATCATTACAGCCACCTTGAGCCCGCCGATGGCTCGGTCCACACTCAACCTCTGATGGAAGATATTCATGCCAAAGATTTACCTATTAAAAAAATGTTTTATCAAAACCATTTGATTTTCAAAAACCATTTGAGGTCTTGGCCTATAAATATAACTGGTTTTTCAGCTAGAAGGAGGACCACGAAATTTTCATCCCAGAGCACCCTTACTCTCTGCTCTTTTTCTCTCTCTAGCTAAAGACCAAAAACCTCCAAACTCTCTTCCAAACTTCAAAGGTTTTGCAAATCATCAAGGAAAAGGACAAGAAATCTAGAATACCCTTCTGATCTCTTGCACTCTCCTCTCTTCATCCACATTTCAAAGGCACACCCAGGAGCAAGGTTCAAGGAAAAGGTATAAAACTGTACCTTTGATCACAACTAAAGGGCTTTTCATCCCTTCTGAGGGGGTCTCTCAGCCTGACCCAGTCTTCAATACTGGGTGCATGGTTGGGAGGCCCTAGTGTAAAAACAAGAGCAATGGGGTACAAAAAAAATGTTTTCATAAAACCCTTACTGGAAACACTCCCAAGCGCTCGAGAGTCTTCTGGAGCGCTCGGGACTGTTCCAGGTTTCATGCATGGCCCCTTATGACACAGTAGGTTGGGAATGAGGTGTAATATTAAAAGGATTGGTTTTGTTTTGGCATGCATGCACAGAAAATGGTTTTCCCCTAAAAACATAAACATTTTCTCACAAGTTTTCATGTGTGAACAAGGCTTCTCCCTCTCAAAGTTAAAAGAGGTTCTCCTCCTGGGAAATGTCAAAATAAGGGTCTTTGCATGTCAAAATGGTACTATTTCCTGTTTGAGAGTAAGCTGACATGCAGCTCACTCCCAAGCGCTCCGAACTGTTCCAGAGCGCTCGGGAGTGCATGCATGCCATTGCTTCCCATTTCCCAGTCTGTTGTGTTATCTGGTCTCTGCATGCATTAGTGTGGACTGTTGCTCTTTTAAATTTGTAGATTTAGCCTTGTTAAGGCAGGGATGCATGATCTGAAAGATTGAAGGCTTAGCTCAGTCCTTCAAATCCTCTGCTGAGCCAGTAGTGTATCATTTCAGTTTCCAGTTTTAGCATTGTATTCTGTCTGTGCTAACAAAGCTTGCAGGTTGAGTGTCAGAACTCCCAAGCGCTCGGGACTGATCTCGAGCGCTCGAGAGTGAAGTCAGTGGCAGTTTCCAATTTTCTGTCATTCATGCACTTGCTCACCGTTACCCCATCATTTCATTCCTCCCCTGCACAACTGCACATGCATGCACTGTTTACCTGTTATAACTGCGGATACTTGCTAAATGATCTAATGAAACAAAATCCCTTTGAAAAATCCCACAAACGTTTAGTAGAGACCGATTTCGAATCGGGCGAGGGGGGTGCCGTAAAACCCTTCCCCCCTCGTAACATGGCTTCCGGACCCTTGAAACTGATCTCTGGTTTTCAACTTCAAATCAACTGGTTTTCCAAACAAAACGGTTTCTCGGGTGATATACCGCAAATCCGGGTGGCGACTCTTCAAACGGCGTATTTCTCTTCAAAGCGGCTAGAAGAACAAAAAGAACGACCTTCGTTTTTCGGGTAGGTAGCCCACAGGAGGTTTGGCCTTGCTGGGGTCTCTGCACATGTAGATCTCATTGGTGAATGAGCCTTGCCGCCGTGCCACTGTACGAGCACAAATTGAAGCAACATAGGACATCATCTCCGGCAAGGCCTGATTGAACAGAAAAGCACCCATTACACTTCGACCCAGGAGGTTCCGAACTCAAGCTATGCCGTGAGGTTGAAGGCCTTGGTGATTCCTTGGCCGGATGGAAAGCCGAACCAAAGTGTAGACTGAACCAGATGGTGGCGGCTGGTGGTGGTTGGCCGGTATTAGACGGCTTGATTTCAGATATGCCCAGTGCAGATCCCAAGAGTTAGCCGCCGGTCCACGACGGGGTTGGAGTTGTAGACGAAGCACCACGGCTGTTGAGCCACGGCGGTTGTTGTTTGACCGGACCAGCTGGAGGCCGGACCAGGTGGAGAACCAGATCTGTCCAGAAACAGTCGATTATGTACGGCGGCCCGAGACTTGCCGATAGTGGAGGGCGGTGGAGGAGAGCCTCGTCTAAGGAGAGAGGATCCCTTACCCGGAGGTGGCTGCTGCACGGCGTGGCCGGCCTTGTGGTGGCTGCCGATGGCCAGCCGGATGCGGCTGTTGAGCACCCATTTAACCGATGTAAGGTTGGATAAGAGAGTGGGAGGCGTTGGAGGAGAACTAACCCTAAGAAGGGACGTTCCCTTGCCATCCCTATGCCGGATCTATGGTTAACCGGAGCTGAGACGGCCGGCGGCCGGAGGGGTGAGGGCTGGAGAAGAGCTTCTCAAGAGAGAGAAGCTCTGACTTATGACAATGTTAGGTAGCATTAGCCTTCTTCAATAGTTGACCAGATCTAAAGAAGAGTTTGACAGCTGAGGTGACTTCATGGCCAATTACAGGCCAAGCTTATTGGAAGAAGGCTGCATTGTAGCCATCTGGACCAGGTGCTTTCTGGGGATTGAGGGACCAAAAGGTATCCTTGATCTCTTTATCTGTTACCTCAATCACCATTCCCATACTTTGGGAATGGGATAGTCTCCTAGTAATAAGTTGGTCCACTCTGGATGATCCAGAATAGTCAGTCAAATGCTTGGTGCCCAACAGGTCAGTATAGTAGTTTATGAAAGTTTGCTTCACCAATTCAATGTCATGAGTGACTGATCCATCTTCCAGAACTAAACTGGAAATTCTGTTTCTATTCCTAGAATTGGTAACAGTCTTGAAGAAAAAAGAAGTACATTGGTCCCCCAATTTTAACCATTGAATTCTTGACTTTTGCTTGGCCAAACTTTCTTCAGCCCTAGCAAAAACAAGGTACTGCTTACACAGCTCTCTTTCAATGGCCTGTTTAGAGTGGTCATTAGGGTGAGAACCAAGCTCTCTTTGGATGGCCTCCAGTTGTATCCTAAGAGAGGCCACCCTTGCTGACAGGTCACTGTACTCATCATTATTCAATTTTTTGAGGCCCTCTTGCAAGTGCTTAAGTTTCTCACAGACACAGTACATAGGATTACCAAGGATTACCCTCCTCCAGACCTGCTGGACTGTATCTATGAATTTAGGGTATTCAGCCAAAAAATTAAAGAACCTAAAAGGTCTTTTCTTTGGAGGAGAGGTAGCTGACAAAAACACAACAGCAGGGGAATGGTCAGACACACCAGGGTTGAGAAAATGAGCATTGGACCAACAAAAATCTTTGATCCAACGCTCATTGACTAAAACCCTATCAATTTTGGTGCTAATGTGTGCATCTCCCAATTGTTTATTTGACCAGGTGTAGTAACAACCAGAGAATCTAAGGTCAACTAGTTCAGTTGATTGGAGGCAAGAGTTGAACTCCTCCATCCAAGGCGTCCAAGACCTATCCCCACCTACTTTTTCGATATGCGATTTTATGGCATTGAAATCACCTAAAACCACCCAGGGATTGATAGTACAAAGCTGCTGTAAGTCAGCCCATAGTTGTTGTCTCTCCAGGTAGCAGTTTGCCCCATAGATAAACGTGGCCACAAAAGAGTACTGTCCATCGCAAGTAAGTACCTTACAATGGACATATTGGCTTGACTGACACAAAACCTGAACATGGAAGACCAAAGGGTTCCAACATATCAAGAGTCTACCCAATGTAGAGCTGGGGTGGTTGCTAACAAAATTCCAAAGAGGGAGCAAAGATTTGACAATGCTAGAGACTTTGGGTTCTTTAACTTTATGTTCAATGAATCCTACTAGAGATAATTTATTCTTAACAACCCAATTTTTTGCCTCCCTCTGTTTGAGAGGATCATTAAGACCTCTCAAGTTCCAAAAACCAAAATTTGTAGGTGAGCAATCCATAAAACAATATTATGTACAACCACAAAGTTACAATCAGAAAATTAAGAGTGGATAGCAAAACACTGATATAACTATAAGTGGACAAAATACAAGTAGAGAGTGTTACTTCCCTGACTTGTGGAAAGAGCTGTACGTAGGGCCCTTCTGTCTCCCTATCTGTCCAGCTTTGGAGAAATCCCCCATTTGCACTTTCACTGCTCCAGGATCAGGTGGCTTCTTATTTCTGAGTTTTGCAGCCTTTCTAGCAGCATTCCTAGCACTGATCTGGATACTTGAGCATTAGGGGTATGATTAACCTGCTGACTGGAAGAGTTTAAGTCCTCATCACTGAGAGCTTCTTCTTTGTTGTTAACAGTTAGGACAGTTCCAGTCTGTGGAATTTCATGACAGCTCCTAACCACTCCCTCAAGAACTCCTAACAATTCCTCTTCAGATTCTGACTCACTAAGGTCAGCTGGGTTGATAGCATGCTGTTTCAAGGAGTCCAATGGGTCAACAGATTTGTCAGTGGGCAAGGGTGTTTCAAGTGAGCTAATTACTGTACTTTCTAGTACATTTTCTGGTACAATCTCTGAATCATCAGCCACAACTAAAGGAATAGTAGGGTTAGTTGAAGTTGCACTCAAAGTTGTGTCAGGCCTTTGTTTTCTATTGCCCACTGTAGTCCATTCCTGATTGAGGTTGGGAGTTGAGGATGGTGTCTTAGAGCATTGTGTATTAGAATGACCAAAAACTTTGCATTCTTTGCACAATGAAGGTAACACCTGATATTCGATAGGGACCACGACTGAATTGTTACCAACAGTGATTGTCACATCTTCAGGAAGGTCATTCTCAGCATTAATTTCAATGCAAACTCTTGCACTAGTTGACTTAGTCTGGAGAAGGCCTGGTTGTCTTGAGGTTTTGGCTGTGGCCTGGTCCACATGTAGTGGTCTGCCGATGGTACTTGCCACTTTACTTAAACATTCCTGGTTCCATAGTTCTAAGGGTAAGTTACGCAACCTCACCCAGACAGGGATATGAGAAGGTTGTTCTTTGACTGGTTGCATCATTCTATGCCAATCTTTGAGGACCAGATATCTTTGAGAAAAGAAATAGGGGCCCCCATCCAAAACAAGTTGCTTAGCCTGTTCGTCTCTAAATTCGAAAAGGTAGCATCCTGCCACATCCGGTTTAACTGCCACAAACAATTCTTTCCACTGATTCCTAGCAGTGGAGAGAACCAGTGGGTATGCCATTTTCCCATCTAGAAAGTGACCTACTAAATACTTGTTCCACAACCCAACATCGGTAAGTTCAACATCAATTTCTACCTGAGCTTATTTCCCTCGGAATAGGTCAGGATGAAATTCTAGTTTCACATCAACAGAAGGACTTTGCGATTGTAATAAAGCTGCCCAATTTTTTGGTTTGGGTTTGGTACCATTCAGAACCTGTCGGGGTTTATTGGGAATTCGAGAATCATTTGCCTGACTTATGGAAGTCCATGGCCGCCTGGGTTTGGTGTCAATTTCATCATACCCCATATTGGGGTCCCCCTCCAGGTATGGGGTTCCTCTAGGGTTAACTAAGGTTTTTGGAGCAGGATTTGATGATACCTGTTGTCGTTGCTGTTGTTGAAGAAGATCGGTTTGTTGTTGATTCTGAGAGGAACTCCCATGGACAAGAATCACTTCTGTTCCAGAATTGATCACTTCGTATTGTTGTTTGCGAGCCCGCTCCTCAGCTTCCAATTTCAAACCCTCCTCAAAGAGCGCCTGTTGAATCTTCCTAGAGGGGCTGGATTTCTTGTTTAGAGGAGCCTGGTTCTCAGCTTCTCTCCATGACTGCTGTATACTCAGTAATTTGGCTGTAACCACATCTAGAACAAATGAATCTTCCGAAGAGTTGAGCTCGTCCTCCAGGTGACCCACGATTTCAAGCATTCGAGCTTCAGAATCCGTACGCATGCCTTCCTTCTGAGGCACCTTTTGCGGCTGATGGACTGAATCCGTCTGGTTGTACCTGGGACTGTGAGCCCTAGATTTCTTAACCGAGTTAGGACTGAACTTCCCAACCTCAGCTAAAGATGCCGAAGGAATAGTGGTTCGAATAGTAGACTCGAGGATGATATCTCTTGAAACATTCGGTTTTAGGGCTTGCAGGTCCGACTGAATCGGAGCAGCCGTGGATTCGAGTGAAATGGATTTGGAATTGCTGAGATTTTGGTGAGTGGGAGTTGGACCACGGATCTTCCTTCGCAGTTCATTGGAATCGACAGCTCTGATTCCAATTCCATCAGCCATGGAGATCGTACCGTCCCCCATTGTGAACAGTACTGTAATCGCCCAAATCGCCTAACCCATTATGCTGCTGCTGTTTTGTCTTTCCGCGGTAGTTCATTTCACAATTTAAGTAATCTTGAAACTAAACTAACAAGATCATCCAACTCTATATTCACTATCATGCTCATATTATCACATAATCATGCTCAATCACATTTAAGCATAACGCCACATGTACGGACGCCTTTGGAGTGATAAATCACTTATGCTTTAATCAACAACCACAAGTAATGCAAGTAAACATGTAGTCATGCTCATCACCATCTTAAGATCAAAATACAAATTCTTCAGCTTAATCCAAAGGGAAAATTTCAAAATGACACCTGAACTTTGCACCAAATGTCACAGAGACACCTGAACTTAAGTTTATTTCAATTAAACACCTGTACTAACAAAATCCCCAAATTTAGACACCTGAATTTAAGTTTATTTCAAACACCTGCACCCACTACGTATAAGTACTTTACATTCGCTTGGGTGCATCGTCCCTTGTTGGAAATATGTGTAATAGGGCAACTTAAACGGGTTGGAGATGCCATGTTAGCAATTTTTGGGACAGAGAATAACGGCGGGGGTCTAAATTTGGAGATTTTGTTAGTACAGGTGTTTAATTGAAATAAACTTAAGTTCAGGTGTCTCTGTGACATTTGGTGCAAAGTTCAGGTGTCATTTTGAAATTTTCCCTAATCCAAAACCATACTTCCTTTTTTTTTTGGGTAATGCCCTAGGGCGGTTAGCTTGAAATATAAAAGAGGTTAACCGAATGTACAGCCTACAAGGGGCATACCCCAGGTAAGACAAAGCAAAAAAATATAAAGAGCGCCAAGTGGCTACATGGGTTGCCCGTGTTCTTGCCCCCGCCGAACAAACTATCCCAAGGAATAGAAAGTTCAACGGGGAACCTGGACACGGGCGTGGCAATAGTAGTAAATACCCGACAACAACCGTCGGTATAAGGTACAATTAGAGGCCCTCGAAGTCCTCGCAATATATACTACGGAAACATAAAAGATAATGGCCAGTGCATAACCCGCACTACCCGAGACTGCTGCGTGGCCAGGCAGACTGTTTGCTGACTGTTGATTGCCCGGGCTGGCTGCTGCTAGGCAGGCAGTGGCTGGCCTGGCTAAATTGCTGGGCTGCTGGGCTGGAAACTCCTGGCCCGCAAGGGCTGCCCGAGCCACCAGTTGCGGTGGCCATTGATGAAGTTATGGCCAGGCCGTGCCACGGCGAGCCACGGCTGGCTGGCTCAGCTATTGATGCCCCGACGGGCCTGCTGCTGCTGGCCGCTGCTTGGCCGGAAAGATGACCGGACAAGAGAGTTGCAGAGACCGTGCCGTAGAAGCTCGGAAATGGAGGCCAGCTGTGGCTGGCCGGACCAGTGGCCGCCCGCTTTGGGTAGCCATGGCTACGAGATCTGAACGGAGCCGAGGGTTAGTGAACCCATGGAGCTCCGATTGGAGGATGATAGGAGGCCGGGCCCGAGGGTTGCCGGTTGTTGAATGGCCGGCAGAGAGAGGCGCCGGATCTGTTGAAGACCAGCAGCGGCCGGACCACGGCGACCCACAGTTGGGAGTCGATCCATGGCCGGAATGTCCTGCGGCCGCTGCTGCTGTTAATGGCGGCAGCCACCGGAGCTGCTGCCGCTGCTACTGCCAGAAATGGTGTTAGCTTCCAGATCTGGACAGGAGATGGTGGTAGATGGCCGGACCCGTGGGTAGCCGGTTGGTTATGGTACGGCGGTGGAGGAGAGCCCCTGTCGAGAGAGGGGTTCCCTTGCCTTTGATTGTGCAACTGCTGCTGGCTGGAGGATGCCCGGCCGCCGGCTGGATGGGGCCGAAGATGGCCAGGCCGGACTTGGCCGGAGGGAGCTTTCTCTCTCTAAGCTCCCAGCCTGTTTGCTTTTAATTCTCGACTATCATACTTCCTTTTTGAAAAGTTCAAAACAACATTTGTTTATTGAGTAATTCTAACATTATGCTAATCATGCCATGGTTATCCAAAATAACAACTTATACATATTTCTAGTCATGCTTAAGGAAAGTAGATAGGGTAGTAAAAACACAACAAAACATCCATACCTCTGACATGTGAGGCGATTAGGGCGACTTCTGACAAGGCCATGGAGAAACAATGAGATCCATGGCTGACGGTACAATATCAATGGTGGAAGGACTAGGGATCAAAGCACTGGACTCGAATGAGCTTCGAAGGAAACAAGTTCTGCACATGGAAAGCCCTAAAGGTGGAATTCCATTTACTCTAAATCCTCAGGGATCGAGCATCTCAGGTGGTTTCGATCTACAATCAAGCAGAACCAGGTCGGTTCAGTGGAAACAAGTTCTGCACATGGGGGCATGTCCCTAGTTTTTTTACTGCTTACTATTGAGTGGCTGCTACTGCTATTGATCTGTCGTATTTAACTTAGACATCAGCTGTGTTCTGATTTGGATGTGTTGCAACCTTGCTGCTTATTGTTCTGAACCTGCTTCTGAACCTGCTACTGTTGTCCAGCAACCGGCTGTGCTATAGTCTTGTTCTGAACCTGCTACTGTACCACTAGCTGCTGCTATAGTCTTGCTGCCCAGAAATGCTGTCATAGCAGTTTGGGACTGCCTGTTCTGCTATAAGCAACTGCTGTCCAGCAACCGGCTGTGCAGCAAACTGCTGCTATTGCTTTTGCTGTCCAGCATAATTCTGTTTTCTGCTGCTGTTCTGATGCTGTTATGCTCCAAATGCTGCTGTGTTCTGCTGTCCAAGTCATAGCCACATCAGTTGGCTGCCCCAGCTGTGTTGTGAAGCTAGGCAGTCCTTATGCTATTCTGATTATATTTTGCTAATGCCAAGCAGTTCTAGTACTGCTCATTACTTCCATGTCACTTTTGTAATACTTAGGTGTCCAAGCTCTGGCTTTGACTTTCATTAAGGCGTTGTTTTCCTTCCCTCTTACTAGATGGATTGGAAACATCGCATTTCATTTATCCCGTGTAGCCACTTGGCATAGGTAATTTTCTCTTCTTTTGTTTTGTTTCTTCTTTCTTTTCCTCCTGGGGTATGCCCCTTGTAGGCTGTATATTCGGTTAGCCTTTTTTCTATTTCAAGCTGAGTTACCCAAAAAAAAATAAATAAATAACAAGCAAGAACAAGCAAGAAAACTAAACTTTCTAGAGAGAGAAGTGAACTATGGAAGGTGTGAGTTGAAATGGAAAGGAATGGGTGCTATTTATAGCCAAAGGTTGGTCTATTATCCAAGAGACAATTTTTCCCCTAACATTTCTTACCCAATGATTAATAGAATGACTAGATTTAGCCCAGCCACGCCGGCCATCCAACGGCAGAAGCAGCAGTCCTCGGGCAAGGGAGCCCCTCGCACGACAGGGGCTCTCCTCCACCGCCCCTTCTACATCCCAGATCTGGAATCTGGCAAGTTCCAGCCCTTCTACCCGGCCAGCCCACAGCTGGCCTTCGATGGCCTATTCAACCCACAGCCGGCCGTCCAGGCCCGGCCAGTACAGCAGCTTAGCCCTCGTGGCTGAGTTGCCTTATCTCCGGCAAGTTCTCTTACCGGCCTTTTCAGATCTGGAAGTGCGCCGGCCATGTCCGGCGTCACTGTTCATCTTCTTCAAGGAACAACCCACAACATCCACTGATTACTCGGTGGACAATCAATTCCGACCAGCGGTAGGGACAATCAACTAAGGGCGTCTCAATCGTTGCCGGTCTTCTCAATGGCAGTGACTGCCATGGCCGAAGCTTGAGCAGCAGCATGGGTCGAGGCTTCATGGGTTCCGTTCTGTTCTACCAGTCATCGTCGGAGATGATGACCTTTGTTGTTTCAATATGTGCTCGGACAGTGGCACGGCAACAAGGCTCAATCACTGATGAGATCTAGATGTACAGATACCCCAGCCGTGGCTCAACCGCCGTGGCTCAACACCCGTGGCTCAACACCTGCCGTGGCGTTACAGCCGTCGGCCACCATCTCCAGCCCAACCCAGCCGTGGGACAGCCGTCGGCCACCATCTCCAGCCCAACCCAGCCGTGGGACCCAATAGCCGCCGTGAGGTGGCCTGCCTCAGGTGGCCTCCATTCATCAGCCGCCGTCAACCGCCGCCGTCAGTCAGCCCGGGCAAGTGGTCCATCCGGACTCTCAGCCAGCTCGGGCAAGAACTGGCCCGGCCTTCATCTCCAGTCAGTTAACCTGGCCAGGCCAACCTCCGGCCTTCTACGGGCCGGTCTATGCACCTCCCTCCATCTCCCTCCAACAACTGTCGGGCACCAACAGCCAAGCAGGCCAGCCCGGGCAGGCCTTCCGTGAATGGCTCGGATGGAGGCAGCCACGGCTGCCAGGGACTGTTTGCTCGGGCAGGGGCTTAGCAGCGGCTTCAACCCGGGCAATCTCATTCCACCTTCGGCCAGCCACAGGGAAGGCCACCCAAGCAGCTAGCCCGGGCAAACAGCCAGCCCGGGCCAAGCAGCAGGCAGCAGCGGAAAGCAGCAGCGGCCAGCAGCAGCAGCAGCAGCTCGCGGCAGCCCGCTCGGGCAGGTACGCTAGGCCAGGTGGTTCGGGCAGTGAGGGAAACATTGTATCATTGTTTGCATTGCACTATGCAATTATTTATATCTTGTCTTGTTGCTAGACTTTTGGGCCAGCTTACTGTTTGACTCTGCGATCCCCGATAGGCGGTCATCTGTTGGACTGAAATCGGGGGTCGGGCTCGTTGTCGAGCCTTTTATATCCCTAGAACCAGCGTTATTTGCTCTGAGGTCGAGTGTAGTATTCTTGTGGTCGTGGCTATTATTGATTAGATTAGACTCTATCCTAGTTAAGGGGTAGTCCGCAGTAGCAGCAGCTGTGGGTGCCGATGATTAGATTATGGATGGAGTTTGATTGAGCAAGGTAGTTGCCGGAGCTGTCATTGACTAGATTGGTGGATCCTCACTGATCGTAAGGGGTAGCTTTGCAGTCTGTTTCTGATTAGATTTGGTAGTTTGCACTGATCGAAAAGAGCAGCTTGGTCCACTTGAGGTTCGAGTGGCTACTTTTGGTGGCCTCTATTTCTGTTCCGCATTGAGTCGTTAGCGAGCCTAGGGGATTTGGGCGAGGATGTAGTAGTCTGGGTGGAATGGGCGTGGTGTGCAGGGTACTTAGCAGGGTAGCCTTGTCGGATGCCGTCATCCCCTGGTCGAGCCTCTCTCAGTCCGAGTTCCTCTGTAGTAGTTGACTTCTGTTGAGTGGATATTATGCTTGCTTTGGGGTGATGGAAGTCTCGGGTCTTGGTTTTCTTAGCCCAGCCTAGGAGGAGGAGGATCTCTCCTCAGCGCTGGTTATCATGTTGTCCTCGTTGACCATGACTATTTACTTCATTTACTTTATTTCCTAGCCTGTCGGGTTGTGCCAGGAGTAGTTCAATTTCATTTCAGTACATTTCATGGTTCTATTCAGATCCATTTGTATCACATATGTCACTTTATTTTACTCTCCATGCGGGTTGTGCATGGTTACCGTACTTTTATCATTCTTGTTTTTTTCCTTTCTTTTCCTCCTGGGGTATGCCACTTGTAGGCTGTACATTCGTTTAACCTTTTTTAATTTCAAGCTAAATTACCCAAAAAAAAAAAAAAGAATGACTAGATTTGATGGTACTAGGATTGTGTGAGGTGTTGGCCAAAGGACCATGACAAGGCTTAAGAGTACACATGCACACATCACACAAGATCAACAGCCCTTTTGGGACATGTCTAGGATATATCATGTAAATCTGATCTGAGTTCAAATATAGAAAACATTTATCTTGGGACCTTTCCGATGAAGGGAATAGAGTAGAAGAGGTGCTTTGAAAACCTACGGTAGCCAGCAGCCTAACTACTTGGAATCACAACTTTGTGACCAGTAGTCTACTACTAGGAACTCGTTACAAGATCAATAGCCCATTTGGGACATGTCTAGTATCTATCTTGTAAATCTGATCCAAGTTAAAACTGAGAAAACATGAATCTTGGGACATTTCGGATGAAGGGAATAGAGTAGAAGAGATGCTTTCAAACCCTACGGTAGCTAGTAGCCTAACTACTAGGAATCACAACTCTGTGACCCGTAGTCTACTACTAGGAACTCCGTTAGAAGATCAACAGCCCTTTTGGGACATGTCTAGGATCTATTATGTAAATCTGATCCGAGTTCAAACCTAGAAAACATGTATCTTGGGACCTTTACGATGAATGGAATAGAGTAGAAGAGATGCTTTCACATCCTAAGGTAGCCAGCAACCTTACTATCGGAATCACAACTCTGTGACCAGTAGTCTACTACTAGGAACTCCGTCACAAGATCAACAGCCCTTTTGGGACATGTCTAGGATCTATCATGTAAATCTGATCCAAGTTCAAACCGGGAAATCATGTATCTTGGGACCTTTCCGATGAAGGGAATAGTGTAGAAGAGATGCTTTCAGACCCTACGGTAGCCAGCAGCCTAACTACTAGGAATCACAACTCTGTGACCGGTAGTCTACTACTAGGAACTCCGTTACAAGATCAACAGCCCTTTTGGGACATGTCTAGGATCTATCATGTAAATCTGATCCGAGTTCAAACCTAGAAAACATGTATCTTGGGACCTTTTCGATGAAGGGAATAGAGTAGAAGAGATGCTTTCACAACCTACGGTAGCCCGTAGCCTAACTACTTGGAATCACAACTCTGTGACCAGTAGTCTACAACTAGGAACTCCGTTACAAGATCAACAGCCCTTTTGGGACATGTCTAGTATCTATCTTGTAAATCTGATCCAAGTCAAACTGAGAAAACATGAATCTTGGGACCTTTCGGATGAAGGGAATAGAGTAGAAGACATGCTTCACACCCTACGGTAGCCAGCAACCTTACTACTAGGAATCACAACTCTGTGACCAGTATACTACTAGGAACTCCGTTACAAGATCAACAGGCCTTTTGGGACATGTGTAGGATCTATCATGTAAATCTGATCCAAGTTCAAACCGAGAAATCATGTATCTTGGGACCTTTCTGATGAAGGGAATAGTGCAGAAGAGATGCTTTCACACCCTACGGTAGCCAGCAGCCTAACTACAAGGAATCACAACTCTGTGACCAGTAGTCTACTACTAGGAACTCCGTTACAAGATCAACAACCCTTTTGGGACATGTCTAGGATCTATCATGTAAATCTGATCCGAGTTCAAACCTAGAAAACATATATCTTAGGACCTTTCCGATGAAGGGAATAGAGTAGAAGAGATGCTTTCACACCCTACGGTAGCCAGCAATCTTACTACTAGGAATCACAACTCTATGACCAGTAGTCTACTACTAGGAACTCCATTACAAGATCAACAGCCCTTTTGGGACATGTCTAGGATCTATCATGTAAATCTGATCCAAGTTCAAACCGAGAAATCATGTATCTTGGGACCTTTCCGATGAAGGGAATAATGTAGAAGAGATACTTTCACACCCTACGGTAGCCAGCAGCCTAACTACTAGGAATCACAACTCTGTGACCAGTAACCGTATTGATGTTTTGGTAAGGTATTGTACGGTTTTAGCGTGTTTTGAAACCGCATGGATTTTTGGTAAGTTATTGTACCTTTTTGTTGTGTTTTGGTACCGTTTGGATGTTTTGGTAAGGTATTGTATGGTTTTGGCGTGTTTTGGAACCATATTGATGTTTAGATTTTTTTGGGTAACTTAGCTTGAAAATAAAAAAAGGTTAATCGAATGTACAGCCTACAAGGGTTATACCCAAGGAGGAAATCAAAAGGAAAAAAAAAATAAGATTGAAAAAAGTGCGATAGCCCATGCACAACCCGCATGGAGAGTAAGATAAAGTAAATAACATAACAAAAAATGCCATGTATTCTGAGATCATATCCCCGTTGTGGGGTATGATTTTAAGTGATACAGTTAGTAATAGTTGTAAATGATCTACTACTACCTGACACATTTTTTTTTTGGGTAACTTAGCTTGAAATTAAAAAAGGTTAATCGAATGTACAGCCTATAAGGGGCATACCCCAAGAGGAAAATTAAAGGAAAAAAAAAACAAGATTGGAAAAAGTGCAATAGTTCATACACAACCCGCATGGAGAGTAAGATAAAGTAAATAACATAACAAAAAAATGCCATGTATGCTGAGATCATATCCCCGTTGCACTATCAAGGATCATACAACGGGGTATGTTATTAAGTGATACAATTAGTAATAGTTGTAAATGATCTACTACTACTTATCGTATGGTAATTCTATCTTTTCTTTGGAGATCAATACCCACATGGCGATTTGTTGGGCGATCTGTTGCTCCTCCGTCTGATACATCATGGCCGACGGAACGGTATCTATGTCAGATGGGTTGGGTTTCAAGGCTCTTGACTCCAGTGGGCCCCGGCGAAAGCAGCATGTCTCAGACCAACAGTCTCATCCGTCCTCGTCGGGTCTAGAAACATCAAGGGTGATCAACTCAGGTGATTCCAACCTTGGATTCTCCCTCAAAAATGCTAATCATGCTCCATCTCCAACTGGGTTTGGGGCGGGTAGCCCTAAATCGTTCAAAAGCTCAAGTCCTTCTCGCAAGCTCCAACAAGTTTTCGAGGCAGATGGTACGATCCTGTTAGCAGATGGGTTAGGTCTCAAAGCCCTCGACTCCAATGAAATCCGTCGCAAGCAGAGGTCAACGATTGATCTCTCAGAAGAAAGTAAGTTCCATTGAAACTCCTGGCCCGCAAGGGCTGCCCAAGCCACCGCCGGTGAGCCGTGGTACCCGAGCCACCAGTTGCGGTGGCCATTGATGAAGTTATGGCCAGGCCGTGCCACGGCGAGCCACGGCTGGCTGGCTCAGCTATTGATGCCCCGACGGGCCTGCTGCTGCTGGCCGCTGCTTGGCCGGAAAGATGACCGGACAAGAGAGTTGCAGAGACCGTGCCGTAGAAGCTCAGAAGTGGAGGCCAGCTGTGGCTGGCCGGACCAGTGGCCGCCCGCTTTGGGTAGCCATGGCTACGAGATCTGAACGGAGCCGAGGGTTAGTGAACCCATGGAGCTCTGATTGGAGGATGATAGGAGGCCGGGCCCGAGGGTTGCCGGTTGTTGAATGGCCGGCGGAGAGAGGCGCCGGATCTGTTGAAGACCAGCGGCGGCCGGACCACGGCGACCCACAGTTGTGAGTCGATCCATGGCCGGAATGTCCTGCGGCCGCTGCTGTTGTTAATGGCGGCAGCCACCGGAGCTGCTGCCGCTGCTACTGCCGGAAATGGTGTTAGCTTCCAGATCTGGACAGGAGATGGTGGTAGATGGCCGGACCCGTGGGTAGCCGGTTGGTTATGGTACGGCGGTGGAGGAGAGCCCCTGTCGAGAGAGGGGTTCCCTTGCCTTTGATTGTGCAACTGCTGCTGGCCGGAGGATGCCCGGCCGCCGGCTGGATGGGGCCGAAGATGGCCAGGCCGGACTTGGCCGGAGGGAGCTTTCTCTCTCTAACCTAGAGAGAGAAGCTCCCAGCCTGTTTGCTTTTAATTCTCGACTATCATACTTCCTTTTTGAAAAGTTCAAAACAACATTTGTTTATTGAGTGATTCTAACATTATGCTAATCATGCCATGGTTATCCAAAATAACAACTTATACACATTTCTAGTCATGCTTAAGGAAAGTAGATAGGGTAGTAAAAACACAACAAAACATCCATACCTCTGACATGTGAGGCGATTAGGGCGACTTCTGACAAGGCCATGGAGAAACAATGAGATCCATGGCTGACGGTACAATATCAATGGTGGAAGGACTAGGGATCAAAGCACTGGACTCGAATGAGCTTCGAAGGAAACAAGTTCTGCACATGGAAAACCCTAAAGGTGGAATTCTGTTTACTCTAAATCCTCAGGGATCGAGCATCTCAGGTGGTTACGATCTACAATCAAGCAGAACCAGGTCGGTTCAGTGGAAACAAGTTCTGCACATGGGGGCATGTCCCTAGTTTTTTTACTGCTTACTATTGAGTGGCTGCTACTGCTATTGATCTGTCGTATTTAACTTAGACATCAGCTGTGTTCTGATTTGGATGTGTTGCAACCTTGCTGCTGATTGTTCTGAACCTGCTTCTGAACCTGCTACTATTGTCCAGCAACCGGCTGTGCTATAGTCTTGTTCTGAACCTGCTACTGTTCCACTAGCTGCTGCTATAGTCTTGCTGCCCAGAAATGCTGTCATAGCAGTTTGGGACTGCCTGTTCTGCTATAAGCAACTGCTGCCCAGCAACCGGCTGTGCAGCAAACTGCTGCTATTGCTTTTGCTGTCCAGCATAATTCTGTTTTCTGCTGCTGTTCTGATGCTGTTATGCTCCAAATGCTGCTGTGTTCTGCTGTCCAAGTCATAGCCACATCAGTTGGCTGCCCCAGCTGTGCTGTGAAGCTAGGCAGTCCTTATGCTATTCTGATTATGTTTTGCTAATGCCAAGCAGTTCTAGTACTGCTCATTACTTCCATGTCACTTTTGTAATACTTAGGTGTCCAAGCTCTGGCTTTGACTTTCATTAAGGCGTTGTTTTCCTTCCCTCTTACTAGATGGATTGGAAACATCGCATTTCATTTATCCCGTGTAGCCACTTGGCATAGGTAATTTTCTCTTCTTTTGTTTTGTTTCTTCTTTCTTTTCCTTCTGGGGTATGCCCCTTGTAGGCTGTATATTCGGTTAGCCTTTTTTCTATTTCAAGCTGAGTTACCCAAAAAAATAAAAATAAAAAACAAGCAAGAACAAGCAGGAAAACTAAACTTTCTAGAGAGAGAAGTGAACTATGGAAGGTGTGAGTTGAAATGGAAAGGAATGGGTGCTATTTATAGCCAAAGGTTGGTCTATTATCCAAGAGGCAATTTTTCCCCTAACATTTCTTACCCAATGATTAATAGAATGACTAGATTTAGCCCAGCCACGCCGGCCATCCAACGGCAGAAGCAGCAGTCCTCGGGCAAGGGAGCCCCTCGCACGACAGGGGCTCTCCTCCACCGCCCCTTCTACATCCCAGATCTGGAATCTGGCAAGTTCCAGCCCTTCTACCCGGCCAGCCCACAGCTGGCCTTCGATGGCCTATTCAACCCACAGCCGGCCGTCCAGGCCCGGCCAGTACAACAGCTTAGCCCTCGTGGCTGAGTTGCCTCATCTCCGGCAAGTTCTCTTACCGGCCTTTTCAGATCTGGAAGTGCGCCGGCCATGTCCGGCGTCACTGTTCATCTTCTTCAAGGAACAACCCACAACATCCACTGATTACTCGGTGGACAATCAATTCCGACCAGTGGTAGGGACAATCAACTAAGTCTGCTGGCTACTGGTCACAAAGTTGTGATTCCAAGTAGTTAGGCTGCTGGCTACCGTAGGTTTTCAAAGCACCTCTTCTACTCTATTCCCTTCATCGGAAAGGTCCCAAGATAAATGTTTTCTATATTTGAACTCGGATCAGATTTACATGATATATCATAGACATGTCCCAAAAGCGCTATTGATCTTGTGTGATGTGTGCATGTGTACTCTTAAGCCTTGTCATGGTCCTTTGGCCAACACCTCACACAATCCTAGTACCATCAAATCTAGTCATTCTTTTTTTTTTTTTGGATAATTTAGCTTGAAATTAAAAAAGGTTAAACGAATGTACAGCCTACAAGGGGCATACCCCAGGAGGAAATGAAAGGAAAAAAACAAGAATGATAAAAGTACGGTAACCATGCACAACCCGCATGGAGAGTAAAATAAAGTGACATATGTGATACAAATGGATCTGAATAGAACCATGAAATGTACTGAAATGAAATTGAACTACTCCTGGCACATCCTGACAGGCTAGGAAATAAAGTAAATGAAGTAGATAGTCATGGTCAACGAGGACCACATGATAACCAGCGCTGAGGAGAGATCCTCCTCCTCCTAGGCTGGGCTAAGAAAACCAAGACCCGAGACTTCCATCACCCCAAAGCAAGCATAATATCCACTCAACAGAAGTCAACTACTACAGAGGAACTCGGACTGAGAGAGGCTCGACCAGGGGATGACGGCATCCGACAAGGCTACCCTGCTAAGTACCTTGCACACCACGCCCATTCCACCCAAACTACTACATCCTCGCCCAAATCCCCTAGGCTCGCTAACGACTCAATGCGGAACAGAAAGAGAGGCCACCAAAAGTAGCCACTCGAACCTCAAGTGGACCAAGCTGCTCTTTTCGATCAGTGCAAACTACCAAATCTAATCAGAAACAGACTGCAAAGCTACCCCTTACGATCAGTGAGGATCCACCAATCTAGTCAATGACAGCTCCGGCAACTACCTTGCTCAATCAAACTCCATCCATAATCTAATCATCGGCACCCACAGCTGCTGCTACTGCGGACTACCCCTTAACTAGGATAGAGTCTAATCTAATCAATAATAGCCACGACCACAAGAATACTACACTCGACCTCAGAGAAAAAAACGCTGGTTCTAGGGATATAAAAGGCTCGACAACGAGCCCGACCCCCGATTTCAGTCCAACAGATGACCGCCTATCGGGGATCGCAGAGTCAAACAGTAAGCTGGCTAAAAAGTCCAGCAACAAGACAAGATATAAATAATTGCATAGTGCAATGCAAACAATGATACAATGTTTCCCTCACTGCCCGAACCACCTGGCCTAGCGTACCTGCCCGAGCGGGCTGCCGCGAGCTGCTGCTGCTGCCTGCAACATGCTGCTGCTGCTTTCCGCTGCTGCCTGCTGCTTGGCCCGGGCTGGCTGTTTGCCCGGGCTAGCTGCTTGGGTGGCCTTCCCTGTGGCTGGCCGAAGGTGGAATGAGATTGCCCGGGCTGAAGCCGCTGCTAAGCCCCTGCCCGAGCAAACAGTCCCTGGCAGCCGTGGCTGCCTCCATCCGAGCCATTCACGGAAGGCCTGCCCGGGCTGGCCTGCTTGGCTGTTGGTGCCCGACAGTTGTTGGAGGGAGATGGAGGGAGGTGCATAGACCGGCCCGTAGAAGGCCGGAGGTTGGCCTGGCCAGGTTAACTGACTGGAGATGAAGGCCGGGCCAGTTCTTGCCCGAGCTGGTTGAGAGTCCGGATGGACCACTTGCCCGGGCTGACTGACGGCGGCGGTTGACGGCGGCTGATGAATGGAGGCCACCTGAGGCAGGCCACCTCACGGCGGCTATTGGGTCCCACGGCTGGGTTGGGCTGGAGATGGTGGCCGACGGCTGTAACGCCACGGCAGGTGTTGAGCCACGGGTGTTGAGCCACGGCTGGGGTATCTGTACATCTTGATCTCATCAGTGATTGAGCCTTATTGCCGTGCCACTGTCCGAGCACATATTGAAACAACAAAGGTCATCATCTCCGGCGAGGACTGGTAGAACAGCTTGGATAGATCTCCCTTTTGTGCTAGTGAGAAGGGAGACCCAATCAGCCCAAGATCTAGAAGTCCAAGAGACATGAAGTTTGGATTGTATATAGGCCCACACTTGCTTTGAAAATGGGCAATTAAAGAACAGATGGTCATGGCTTTCATTCTCTGGACAAAAACTACATTGAGCAGAGAGGGGAAGGCCAAAAGATACTAGCCTATCAGCTGTGGAAAGTCTAGTCTGAATAGCCAACCAGGTGATAAAACTACATTTTGGAATGTGACCAGAGAACCACACCAAATTGTGCCACAACACTTTAGGGAAAGGAGTTCTCAGTTTGTCCCAAAGAGAGGAAATTGTAAATTGACCATTAGGAGTGAGGGACCATTTAACTTGGTCAATCTCATTCCTTCTGGAAGGTAAGAGGATTGGCATTGCATCTCTTATCTCATTGAGCTCCAGTGTTTGAGTAACTGGAAATGCCCATCTAGAGTTATGGATGATGAGAGCCACAGTAGCCTCTTTAGATATTCCAGAGTCATAGAGAGCTCTATGGCCAAACTTGGCATACAAAGGGCCCAAAGGATGCCAATTGTCGAACCACAAGGAGGTAGCCTGACCATTACCTATCAAACTAAGTATATAAGACTGCACTTTAGGTCTAAGATTCAAGAGCTTTCTCCAAACCCAAGAGCAATCACCAGGAATCTTCAAATTCAAAAATTGTTGCTTTTTATTAAGTAGGATTTGACCCATTGACACCACATTGACTGTTCTCCCCCTGAGATAATGAACCAAATGTGCTTGGCAATAGCAGCTTGGTTCCAAATTTGCATGGACTTGAATCCCAAACCCCCCTCCTGTTTGGGGGAACACAGGTGCTCCCAAGAGACCTTGGCACCAGATTTTTTAAGATCAGGGCCAGACCAAAGAAAGGCCCTGAGAATTGACTCAACTTCCTTAATCACCTTTTTAGGAATGATAAACAAGGATGACCAGTAGTTTTGGATAGAGAAGAGAACATGTTGAATTAGCTGGACCCTACCAGCATAGGTAAGGTCCCTATTGGTCCAGGACTTAGTTTTGGCAGTAATACTATCAACCAAACACCGACAATCAGAAGCTCTGAGCTTAGTAGAGAGGAGAGGAACTCCAAGATACCTGACAGGCAGAGAGCCCTCTTTGAACTTCAGAACATCCAAAATGGCTAGCCTAGTGACCACATTAACACCGGAGAAGAATACACTACTCTTCCCCGGGCTAGGAGAAAGGCCAGACAGGAGTTGAAATTCAGAGAGTGCATCCTGAATATGTATGACCGAGGTCAAATCCCCCTTGCAGAAAATCATTAGATCATCCGCAAAGCAAAGGTTAATGAGCTAAGTCCTGCTACACCGCCAATGAAAGTGGAAGTTAGGGAGGATGGATTTCTCCCTAAGTAGGCAGGTGAGAACCTCCATAACAATCACAAAAAGGTAGGAGGATAGAGGGTCACCCTGCCTAAGACCTTTTTGCCTTAAAATGTACCCAGTGACCTCACCATTGATGTTAAGAGAATAGTTAGCAGTGGTAACGCAAGCTTGGAGCCACTTGATCATTGTAGGATGGAAGTTCATGGAGGACAGAACATCCCATAGGAAATCCCATCTAACATTATCATACCCCTTCATGATGTCTACTTTCATAGCACACCTGGGAGATGAAGATGATTTGTGATAACCTCTCATAAGCTCCTGTGTAAGGAAAATATTATCTGCAATCCTCCTACCCTTAATAAAACCTGATTGAACAGGATCAAGATGCACTTGTAAATTGTGTTACAACAAGAAATTGGTCTAAAGTCCCCTACTTTGGATGGATTTGGGACTTTAGGGACCAAGGCAACAATGGTTGCGTTGACCTTTCTTAGCAATTTACCCGATCTAAAGAAATTCTTAACAGCTGAAGTTACTTCGCGACCAATAATAGGCCAAGTGAGGGAGCTTCTCTCTCTACCCTAGAGAGAGAAAGCTCCCCAACGGCATCCAGCCTCGTCGGCCTCCCAGCCTCCTGGCCCAGCCACGCCGGCCTCCCACCTTGACGGCAGCAGCAGCAGACCTCACCGGGCAAGGAAGCCCCTCGCACGACAGGGACTCTCCTCCACTGCCCTCCATACCCGGCCTCCCGGAGCTCAACTCCACCTGGTCCGGTCCAACCTCAACCCCGCCGTGAACCGGCGGGTACCATTCCGGATCTACCAGTCCGGATCTACTCCGACCAAGCTATGGTCGGCCCCAGCCGAGGGTACATCTTCAACGGCCAAGCCAACCTCAGGCCGCATCTCAGCCGTGGGTGGTTCGGCCTTCTACCATCCTACGACTGGAGCTCCGAGTCATATGAAGCTTCAGACCTCACACCAGGCATCTCAAATGGGGCAAGTGGGTTTCACTGTCCAATCGTGGGACCTGTGCAGTTCCGATCGTGGAGCCTCGATTCCAGATCCAACCCCGCCGTGGACCGGCGGCTACCTCTTGGGATCTGCACCGGGCAGACCTGAAATCAAGCCACGGCCGTAGCTTTGAGTTCGGAACCTCATGGGTCGAGCTTTATGGGTTCCTTCTGTACCAGACCTCGCCGGAGATGTTGTCCTTTCCTGCTTCAATTTGTGCTCGTACAGTGGCACGGCAGCTAGGCGGATTCACCACTGAGATCTACATGTGCAGAGTCCCAGCAAGGCCACACCTCCGAACCCTGTACAGCAACGGTAATAACAGCCGTCGGCCATCATCAAGCATCAACGGTGACCGGGGTCAAGCCCAGCCGCCCACCTTTTACAGCTCCGTGGGGCTTAGCCAGCCACGGCGGTTCGCCGGGGTTCTTCAGGCGCCGGGCCAACCAGGCCAGGCAGAGGCTTCACAGCCGTTGGCCTTCACCAGGCCACCAAATCCCCGCGTGGGCCAAGCAGCCAGGCCAAGCTGCTAGCCCGGGCAAGCAGTCACCATTTCAGTTCTAAGCAGCAAGCGGGGCAGGCTGCCAGCTAGGGCAGTCACCAGCCTAGTAGGCCAGCCAGGCCAGCCCGGCCAACAAAAAACCCAGCCACAGAACAGCCAAGCAAGCCAGCCCGGGCAGGCCATCCTGTGTGGCTCGGGCGGAGGGGGTAGCAGCAGTGCTGTCCGTGACTGTTCTGCTCGGGCAGAGGATAGGCAGCAGCTTCTTCCCGGGCGTTTCGAGTCTTACTTTCGTCCAGCAGGCAGCAGCAGCGGCAGGCAGTAGCAGCAGGCTGCAGGCAGCTGCAGCGGCAGGCATCAGCCCGCCCGATGGCAGGCCAGCCCGGGCAGGCAAGCTGGCTGGTGGCTCGGGCAGTGGGGGTAGTATCCCTTACTTTACCATTATGCAATGCAGCCATACTCTTTGCACTTATCTATTTATTGTCATATTGTTGCTGGACTTAAGGGCCAGTTTACTGTTAGATTTTGCAACCCCCGATAGGCAGTCATCTGTTGGACTGAAACCGGGGGCGGGCTCTTCGTAGAGCCCTCTGTATCCCTTGAGCCAGTGCTTTTAGCCCTGAGGAGTTGCGTAGTATTCTTGTGGTCGTGGCTGCTATCGATTAGATTGGATTATCCTAGTTAAGGGGCTATCTCGCAGTAGCAGCAGCTGTGGGCGCCGATGATCAGATTATGGATGAGTCTGATCGAAAGAGGTAGTTGCCGGAGCTATCATTGACTAGATTAGTGGATCCTTGCTGATCGAAAGGGGTAGTTTTGCAGTCTATTTCTGATTAGATTTAGTGGTTGCACTGATCGAAAAGAGCAGCTTGGTCCACTTGTGGTTTGGGGGGCTACTTTTGGTGGTCCCTCTTCCTGTTCCGCTAAGAGCAGTTAGCGAGCCTAGGGGATTTGGGCGAGGTGTAGTAGTCTGGTTGGAATGGGCGTGGTGTGCAGGGTGCTTAGCAGGGTAGCCTTGTCGGATGCCGACATCTCCAGTTCGAACCTCTCGGTCCGAGTCCCTCTGTAGTAGTTGACTTCTTTTGAGTGGGTATTATGCTAGCTTCGGGGTGAGGGGCTTCTCGGTTCTTGGATTTCTTATCCCAGCCTTGGAGGAGGAAGATCTCTCCTCAGCGCAGGTTATCATGTGGTCATCGTTGACCAAGACTATCTACTTTACTTACATTAAGTCCTAGCCTGGCGGGTTATGCCAGGAAGTATTTACATTTCGCCTCACTTCATTTCATTTACTACATGGCTCTACTCAGACCCATTTGTATTGCCTATGTCACTTTATTTTACTCTCCATGCGGGTTGTGCATGGTTACCGTACTTTTTTCATTCTTATTGTTTTCCCTTTTCTTTTCCTCCTGGGGTATGCCCCTTGTAGGCTGTACATTCGCTTAACCTTTTTTTTTTAATTTCAAGCTAAATTACCCAAAAAAATAATAGGCCAAGCCTTCTTGAAAAAACCAGCATTATAACCATCAGGACCGGGAGCTTTGGAAGGGCTAAGAGCCCAAAAGGTGTCCTTGATTTCATGATCAGTTACCTCAGAGATCATAGCAGACCTTTGACTGTCTGTTAATCTTCTCTTGACTACCTGCTGGACTCTAGAATGCCCAACGTATGGAGTAGGATGGGCTGTCCCTAGCAAAGCAGAATAGTAATTACAAAGCTGGACTTGATGACCTCAATGTCATGAGTGAGGGACCCATCTTCTAAAACCAGACTGGTGAGTTTACTTCTATTCCTAGTGTTACTTACAGATTTAAAGAAATAGGAAGTGCATTGATCCCCAAGCCTCAGCCACTGGATTCTAGATTTTTGTTTAGCTAGGCTTTCCTCAGCTCTAAGTAACGTTAAATGAAGCCTGTAAGCCACTCTCTCCTGGTTAATGATGGAAGGAGAAGCCAATTGTGAGCTCATACCTTTCTGCAAAGACTCTAAGGTTTGCCTGGAATCGGCAACCCTACTCGAGATATCACTAAACTCCCTACTGTTTATCTGCTTAAACTCATATTGCAATAACCTAAGTTTTTCACAGACACAGTACATGGGATTTCCAATAATCACTCTCCTCCAAATTCCTTGAACTGTAGTTAAGAACTGAGGATGTTCAGCAAGGAAATCAAAAAACTTAAATGGCCTAATAGATTTCTTAGGACCAGGGGTGATGGTCACAACGCCTGGAGAGTGATCAGAAATCCCAGCAGTTGGAAAATGAGCAGAAGAACAGTTAAATGTTTTCATCCAGTGTTCATTAACAAGGACTCTATCCAACTTTGAACTGACATAATGAGACGGGTCTTGCTTATTAGCCCAGGTGAGAAAGCTGCCTGAATACCTGAGGTCATCAAGCTCTAAATTATAAAGACATTGATTAAACTCATTCATATGAGGAGGCCAGAGGGAGGAGCCCCCAACCTTCTCACCCGGAAACCTGACGGCATTAAAATCCCCTAAAACTATCCAAGGCAAGGGAGAGTTCAAACGATTAAGACTAGACCACAGGGCCTGCCTATTCAAATAGTTATTAGCCCCGTACACAAATGTAGCCAAAAAAGGGGCACCCCCACACTTAGACTGTACCTCACAATGAATAAACTGATCAGATTGATCCAAAACCTGTACATTGATTAAGGTGGGATCCCAACACACAAAAATTCTACCAATAGGAGCCTGAGGATAATCGTTCACAAAATTCCAATTAGGGCAGATATATTTAAGAATCCTAACAGCCCAAACTTCCTTAATTTTATGCTCTATTAAACCCACAAAAGATAAATTGTTATTTTTCACAAAACATTTTACCTCTTTTTGTTTGATTGGGTCATTAAGACCCCTTATATTCCAAAAACCAATCTTAAGAGGATGCATAGACATAAGACAGTTATTCAAGCAGAACTAAGTATGAAAATGACAAGATATGGAAGTATTAAGGATAATGTCATGACAAAAGGATACGGATAATTTAATTCCGTCTTCTGGATAGGGAACTTAGTGGCTGCTCCCTAGCTAGCTTTTTCTGTTTCCTTTGGGCTGATCTCGAGAGAACTTTCTGAAAATTCCCCTTGAAATCTTCCTCCATTACTTCCAACCTTACCTCTGGAACTTGGGGATCAGGTGGTTTAGGATTCAGCTCAATACCCATTCCAGCACTCGGCATAGGTGTGGAAAAAGACTCTTTACCACAGCTTGTGACTTCCAACTTGGGCTGTGACCGTGAGTCAGCCTCTAGAGAGCTCCTTACCACACTTTCCAGAACTCCCATTAATTCCACTTGAGATTCTGTCTCACTTAAGTCATCAATTGAGTTGCCAGCTTGAGGACTAGATTTAGATGACTCCTTTAGCTGCTGAACAGGAACCTTTGGTGCATGCTCCCTAGCTACCTCTTCCAGATTAGTAGCAATCATAAGAGGAGACTCCTGATGTTGGGAGTCTATCTTTCCATTTCCAGCTGGTATCTTGTCCTTTTCTACCTGATTGACTGGCTGTGAGGATGCAACACCACTCTGTGCACAAGAATCTGTGGAGTGCCCAAAGACACGGCAGTTGCTACACATTGGAGGAAGAACCTGATATTCAACGGGGACAACTACTGATTCCCCTGCTACAACCACAGTAACTTCATCAGGGAGGTCTTGCTCGGCACTAATCTCAATACACACTCTTGCTTTTGTGGTTCGGGTATGTAGTAGGCCAAATTGTTTAGCTGTTTTGGCAGTGGCTTGATCCACATGAAGAGGCCTCCCTATTGAGCTGGCCACTCTACTCAAGCATTCTTGAGTCTTGTTGGTTTACTTGAACATAAAATTAGGGCAACTTGGGCAGATAGAATCACCCAATTCATTTGTCCTGGCTGGAGTTTTGTGAACAATTACCCCCAAGCTGCTTTAGGGAGGATTTTTGTTGGATGGGATCCTAGTGTCTTGTCTCTTACAGTGTTATGTCAGGCAGATCAATTCATTCACTGTCAGGTCCAACCAAAAGATGGGAGTGCATTATTTTTGGTCACTATGGTCTACGGGGCAAACTCTATCTTAGACCGTAGATCTCTTTGGCTTAGTCTATCTCAGTTTAGGTCCTCTTCTCCCTGGGTGGTCCTTGGTGACCTTAATGCTATTAGGCATCCTAGGGAGAAAGTTGGGGGGAATGCACAGTGGTATCCTCCCATGGATGACATTAATCAATGTTTGTTCTCCTCTGAGCTAGATGACCTTAGGTTTTCAGGGTGCCTATTTACATGGTCCAATAAGCAGGTCCCTCCTCATTTTGTGGCCTCCAAAATTGATAGGGTCTTAGTGAATGAGCCTTGGATGAAAACCTTTTCTCAATCATCGGCTCAATTTTTGGTGCCAGGAATTTCAGACCATTCTCCAGGGGTGGTGTTTGTCCAGCCCAATCCAAGGAAGTCAATTAAGCCCCTCAGGTTTTTTGACTTCCTTGCTGACCATCCTCAATTCCTTGCAATTGTCTAGAGGAGTTGGAGGACAATTGTACTTGGGAACCCCATGTTCTGTGTGTGTGTGTGAAACTTAAACACCTCCAACATGATCTGAAGCAACTTAATAAGGAGGAGTTTAGTGGCATCTCTGATAGGGTGAGTGCCACTAAGCAAGTCCTAGAAAACATGCAAGCAATTATAGGCTCTCACCCGAATAATAGCGCTGCCATAGAACAAGAGATGGTGGTGGTACACAAACAATACATCACATTGCTTAGGGCTGAGGAAAGTTTAGCTAAACACATCGCTCAGAGGAGTGCTTGCTTCAATTTCAACTCTGGAACCAAGGTTCACACTCTTGGTCCCAATTGTGCTTGCTACCCTCTTCCTGTTCCGCTTATAGTCGTTAGCAAGCCTAGGGGACTTGGGTGAGGATGTAGTAGTCTGGTTGGAATGGGCGTGGTGTGCAGGGTGCTTAGCAGGGTAGCCTTGTCGGATGCCGACATCTCCAGTTCGAACCTCTCTCGGTCCGAGTCCCTCTGTAGTAGTTGACTTCTTTTGAGTGGGTATTATGCTAGCTTCGGGGTGATGGGCTTCTCGGTTCTCGGTCTTCTTATCCTAGCCTTGGAGGAGGAGGATCTCTCCTCAGCGCTGGTTATCATGTGGTCACCGTTGACCATGACTATCTACCGTATTTACTTTATTCCTACCCTGGCGGGTTGTGCCAGGTAGTAGTTCAATTTCACATTTCACGTATTACAGTACGCATAGCATTTTGTTATGTATTTATTCTATCTCACTCTCCATGCGGGTTGTGCATGGTTTACCGCACTTTTTTCACTCTTGTTTGTTTTCCTTTTCTTTTCCTCTGGGGTATGCCCCTTGTAGGCTGTACATTCGCTTAACCTTTTTTAATTTCAAGCTAAATTACCCAAAAATATTTTTAAAAATAAAAAGAGATGACCAATAAGTTTGCATTGAGAAAAGTGTTGACTTTATTAATTGTATCCTTCCAGCATAAGACATATGGGTCCATGATTTGGTTTTGGTTACAATCCTAACCACTATGCCTTTACAGTCAGTGTGTTTGAGCTTGGTGGATAGAAGAGGAACCCCCAAGTACCTCACAGGTAGAGTCCCTTCCTGAAAACCCAATATATTGAGTATGGATGATTTGATGGTAGGATTGACACCAGAAAAGAGGATATCACTCTTAGTAGGGCTTGGAGAAAGGACAGACAAGGCCTCAAACTCAGTCAAGGACTGTTTAATGTGATTAATAGAGCTGACTTCATTTTTGCAAAAGATCATAAGATCATCTGCAAAGCATAGATTGACAAGTTTGGTGGAACCACATTTCCAATGGAACTTAAAATCAGGGAGAAGAGACTTCTCCCTAAGAATGCAAGTCAAGACCTCCATTATGATCACAAATAAGTAGGAAGACAAGGGATCACCTTGTCTTTTTTTTTTGGGTAACTTAGCTTGAAATTAAAAAAGGTTAAGCGAATGTACAGCCTACAAGGGGCATACCCCAGGAGGAAAAGAAAAGGAAAACAAATAAGAGTGACATAAATGCAGTAAACCATGCACAACCCGCATGGAGAGTAGGATAAAGTAGATACATAACAAAATGCTATGTGTACTGAAATACGTGAAATGTGAAATTGAACTAGTACCTGGCACAACCCGCCAGGCTAGGAAATAAAGTAGATAGTCATGGTCAACGGTGACCACATGATAACTGGTGCTGAGGAGAGATCCTCCTCCTCCAAGGCTGGGATAAGAAGACCAAGAACCTAGATGCCCACCACCCTGAATCTAGCATAATACCCACTCAACAGAAGTCAACTACTACAGAGGGACTCGGACCGAGAGAGGCTCGAACTGGAGATGTCGGCATCCGACAAGGCTACCCTGCTAAGCACCCTGCACACCACGCCCATTCCATCCAGACTACTACATCCTCGCCCAAATCCCCTAGGCTCGCTAACGACTATAAGCGGAACAGGAAGAGGGACCACCAAAAGTAGCCACTCAAACCACAAGTGGACCAAGCTGCTCTTTTCGATCAGTGCAAACCACTAAATCTAATCAGAAACAGACTACGAAGCTACCCCTTTCAATCAGTGAGAATCCACCAATCTAGTCAAAGACAGCTCCGGCAACTACCTTGCTCAATCAGACTCCATCCATAATCTAATCATCGGCACCCACAGCTGCTGCTACTGCGAGACTGCCCCTTAACTAGGAGAATCCAATCTAATCAATAATAGCCACGACCACTAGAATACTACGCAAATCCTCAGAGCTAAAAGCGTAGGCTCAAGGGATATAGAGGGCTCGACGAAGAGCCCGACCCCCGATTTCAGTCCAATAGATGACCGCCTATCGGGGGTTGCAAAACTAACAGTGAACTGGCTCAAAGTCCAGCAACAATATAAATGCAAAAACAGTACATTGCATGACAGAATAGTAAATTTCCCCACTGCTCAAAAAACCTTCCCCACTGCCCGGGCCACCCAGCCGGCTTACCTGCTCGGGCTGGCCTGCCATCGGGCGGCAGCTGCCTGCTGTTGCTGCTGCCCACTGCCTGCTGCTGCTGCCTGCTGCTTGGCCCGGGCTGGCTGCTTGCCCGGGCTAGCTGCGGATGGCTATCCCAGCGGCTGGACGCAGGTGGACTCGTATCGCCCGGGCTGAAGCTGCTGCCTAGCCTCTACCCGAGCAAACAGTCACTGGCACTGCTGCCCCCGGCCCGAGCCACTCACGGATAAAAATCGGCTGGCTGGGTATTGCCCGGGCTGTTTGCCCGGCTGGCTGGAAGGGAGCTGGGAGGATGCTAGGCTGGCCTCGCCAGGCTAGCTGTGGTTGGGTCCCCTGCCCGAGCTGGCTTTGGACCACTTGCCCGGGCTGGACTGACGGCGGCTGTGAGGTGGCTAACTGTGAGTTGGCTGGACCAGTGGCCGGCCGCTGTGGCTAGCCATGGCTGGTAGATCTGAACGGCACCAAGGCTTGGAGTTGTGCCCCACGGCGGCTAAGCCCCACGGCGGCGGGGTTGGGAATGGAGAGAACCCAGGTGTTGGCTGGATCTGAGATGTACCGAGCCAGAGGTGGCTGGATGCTGATGAGGGTCACCACGGCGGGGCTGGTCACCACGGCGGAGCCAGAGCTGGTCACCACGGCGACTGCAGCGCCCTGGCTGTGATTGGCCAGTAATGGCCGTTGTACTTTCAGATCTGCCCGGTGCAGATCCCAATAAAGGTACCCGCCGGTTCACGGCGGGGTTGAGGTTGGATACCATGCCTACGGCTGTTGAGCCACGGCGACTGGACCAGTGTGAAGTTGGACCGGACCTGATAGAGGCCGGCTAGAGTGAGGTCGACCGAACCAGATCTAGCCGGAGCGGCGGCCCAAGGGCTGCCGGCTGTGGAGGGCGGTGGAGGAGAGACGGCCCGAGGGCTGCCGGCTGTGGAGGGCGGTGGAGGAGAGACTCTCTAAGGAGAGAGGATCCCTTGCCCGGATGACTTCCTTGTTGTTGCTGCTGCTGCTGGCCGGAGGTGGCAGCCGGCTAGATTTTGACCGGGCCAAGGGAGCTTTCTCTCTCTAGGCTAGAGAGAGAAGCTCCCAGCCTTGGAAACGTAAGGATGTCATTGCCTTGTCTCAACCTAACCTAACGGATCACCTTGTCTTAAAGGTTTAAGACAAGATAAGATCACCTTGTCTTAAACCTTTCTGTCCAGGAATGTATCCTATTGCTTCCCCATTAAAGCACAAGGAGTAATTTGCTGTGGAAACACAAGCTTTCAGCCATTGAACCATCTTAGGATGGAAATTCATGGAGGCTAGAACATCCCAGAGGAATTCCCATCTGACATTGTCATAAGCCTTCATGATATCCACCTTCATGGCACATCTAGGGGATGGGGAGTGTTTATGATAACCCCTCATTAATTCCTGAGTAAGGAATATGTTATCAGCAATCCTTCTACCCTGTACAAAGCCAGATTGGGCAGGATCAATGAGATAAGGTAAGACAGGTTTGATTTTATTGGCCAAAATTTTAGCAATACACTTATATATTACATTGCAACATGAGATTGGTCTATAATCCCCCCACCTTCGAGGGGTTAGGGATTTTAGGCACCAAAGCTATTGAGGAAGCATTAGCCGTCTTACTCGGTGGCTTCTCCTCAGTGTTGGTTATCATGTGGTCATCTCTGACCTCGACTATTTACTTTACTTACCTTATTTCCTAGCCTGGCGGGTTGTGCCAGGTGGTAGCTCTATTTCATTTAGCTCTATTTACTTTACTTACCGTATACATGGCTTCTTCATGTATTTACTTTATCTAACTCTCCATGCGGGTTGTGCATGGTTTACCGCACTTTTGTCATTCTTATTTTTTTTCCTTTTCTTTTCCTCCTGGGGTATGCCCCTTGTAGGCTGTACATTCGGTTAACCTTTTTTAATTTCAAGCTAATTTACCCACAAAAAAAAAACTTGGGATTTTGGAATATCCGGGGTCTTAATGACCCAATCAAACAAAAAGAGGCTAAAGGTTTTGTGAATCAAAATAATATATCACTATTTGGGTTGCTAGAGCATAAAATAAAAGAAGCTTCGGCCTCTAGAATAATAAAGTATGTTTGCCCTCAATGGAATTTTGTGAGCAATTACCCCCAAGCTCCCAATGGGAGAATTCTGCTGTGTTGGGATCCGATTGTAGTCAATCTTCAGGTTATTGATCAATCTGATCAATTTATTCATTGCGAGGTGCAATCAAGGAGTGGAGGGGCCCCCTTTTGGGCAACTTTTGTTTATGGAGCTTCTAGCTATCTGGATAGACAAGCACTTTGGTCTAGTCTTCATCATTTTAGCTCCTCATCTCCTTGGATTGTTCTTGGGGATTTCAATGCTATTAGGTTTCCTAATGAGAAGGTGGGTGGCCTTACTTCCTGGCTCCCCCATATGGATGAGTTTAATAATTGTCTATATGCTTTAGAGCTCGATGATCTTAGGTATTCTGGTTGTTTCTACACGTGGGCCAATAAGCAAGATCCATCTCATTTTGTTAGTACCAAATTGGATAGAGTATTAGTGAATGAGCAGTGGATGGCAGCATTTAGAAGTTCTTCTGCCCATTTTCCCACTTCTGGTGTATCCGATCACTCTCCTGCCGTTGTGCACATTCTCCCTAGCCCTAAGAAATCTCATAAACCATTTAAATTCTTTGACTTCCTTGCTGACCATCCTCAATTCCTTTCTATAGTTCAGACTACAAACTAGGGTTATTTGTAGTCTGACAAAGGAAGCTGAAGCAAGGGCACGGGTGATTCACCTCCATGGAAACACCTACCAATTCCAGCGTACCCCATCAGAGGTAAGGAAACCAAACCCTAACTCTAGGATTTTAATTAATGCTAGGGGAAATCCTTACGTAGAAGGGGATCCCAACATGGGGTATAGTTCAGAGGATCTTCTACCTAGATATACCCCACAGCAGGTCCAACCAGCCACTGTTCTTAAAACTGCAGATGTACCCCATGTATCTTCAGCAACTATACCTAACAAGAGCGGACCCTCGCATTACTCGCAAAAAATACCTCACCAGAATGCAAATAACCCTAGGTTGAATCCAATTGCTCCTAAACCAAAACCGAAAAATTGGGCATCCTTATTACAATCACAAAGCCCTTCGTTAGATATGAAACTTGAGTTTTATCCTGATCTCTGTAGGGGAAAAGAAGCCCAGGTAGAAATAGACGTTGAGTTAACAGATGTTGGTAGTTGGAACAGGTACCCAGTGGGCCATTTCCTTGATGGGAAAATGCCTTACGCTTTGGTCGTTTCAACTGCCAGATACCAGTGGAAAGATCTATTTGTGGCTGTTAAGCCAGATGTTGCTGGTTGTTATCTATTTGAGTTTAAAGATGAACAGGCTAAACAACAAATTCTGGATGGTGGTCCCTATTTCTTTTCACAGAAATACTTAGTCCTTAAGGATTGGCATCGTATGATGAAACCGGTTAAAGAGCAACCCTCTCATATCCCAGCATGGGTAAAATTGCATAACTTACCCTTAGAGTTATGGAACCAAGAGTGTCTTAGTAGGGTGGCTAGTACTATTGGAAAACCACTTCATGTGGATCATGCCACAGCTAAAACCTCGAAACAACCAGGTCTACTCCAAACAAAGTCAACCAGTGCGAGAATCTGCATTGAGATTAGTGCTAAAATTGACCTACCTGAAGATGTGAGAATAACTGTAGGGGGAAACTCAGTGGTTGTGCCTATCGAATATCAGGTGTTACCCTTATTGTGCAAACATTGTCAAGTTTTTGGCCATTCAACTAACCAATGCTCTATGAAAGTCCCCCCAACTTCCACCCAACCCATTCAAGAATGGACTTTAGTGGGTGATGGGAAACCAACAACTATTCCTACTCAACCAGAATCCAGTGACCCCTTAACTCCTTCCCATACTGCCATTGTGAGTTCCCAAGTAGAAGACCTTGCAGATTCAGAGGAAGAGTTAGAACATGTACTGGTAGGAGTTGTTAGTAGCTCTCATCAGTCTTTCAGCCTAATTCAAAATGAAACTCCCAATCAGCAACAGGAAGCCATTGTTCCAACTGTTAACAGTAAAGAGGATCCTCTCACATTGTCCCAGTATTTGGTGAATGACAGTGATAAGGACTCAAGCCAATCCAGTCAGCAGGTTAATCTTACTCCTACTGCTCAAGTTTCCAGATCAGCAGCTAGGAATGCTGCAAAAAAGGCTGCAAAACTCAGAAATAAAGAGCCACCTGATCCTGGTGCAATGAAATTGCAAATGAGGTACTCCTCCAAAGCTGGACAGTTGGGGAGACAGAAGGACTCTATAGGGAAGTAACTCTCTTTAACTGTGTTTTGTCCATTTATAGTTATATCTGTGTTTTGCTATTCACTCTTACTTTACTGTTAAGTAACTTGGTGGTCGTACTTAGTATTGTTTTATGGATTGTTCGCCTAAAAATTTTGGTTTTTGGAACTTGAGAGGTCTTAATGATCCTCTCAAACAGAGGGAGGCAAAAAATTGGGTTTTTAAGAATAATTTATCTCTAGTAGGTCTCATCGAACATAAAGTCAGAGAACCCAAAGTCTCTAGCATTGTCAATTCTTTGCTCCCTCTTTGGAATTTTGTTAGCAATCACCCCAGCTCTACAATGGGTAGACTTTTGATCTGTTGGAATCCTTTGGTTTTCCATGTGCAAGTTCTGTGTCAGTCTAGTCAGTATGTCCATTGTAAGGTACTCACTTGTGATGGATAGTTCTCTTTTGTTGCCACGTTTGTCTATGGTGCTAACTGTTACCTGGAGAGACAACAGCTTTGGGCTGACTTACAGCACCTCTGTGTTGCCACCCCTTGGGTGGTATTAGGTGATTTCAATGCCATTAAATCCCCTACTGAAAAAGTAGGTGGGGATAGGTCCTGGACATCATGGATGGAGGAGTTCAATTCTTGCCTCCAATCAACTGAACTAGTAGACCTTAGATTCTCTGGTTGTTACTAAACTTGGTCAAATAAGCAATTAGGAGATGCACACATTAGCACCAAGATTGATAGGGTTTTAGTCAATGAATGTTGGATCAAAGATTTCTGTTGGTCCAATGCTCATTTTCTCAACCCAGGAGTGTCTGACCACTCCCCTGCTGTTGTGTATTTGTCAGCCACCACTCCTCCAAGGAAAAGACCTTTTAGGTTCTTTAATTTCTTGGCTGAACACCCAAAATTCATTGACACAGTACAGCAGGTCTGGAGGAAGGTAATCTTTGGTAATCCTATGTACTGCGTCTGCGAGAAACTTAAGCACTTGCAGGAGGGCCTCAAAAAATTGAACACTGATGAGTACAGTGACTTGTCAGCTAGGGTGGCCTCTCTTAGGCTACAACTGGCAGCCATCCAAAGAGAGCTTGGTTCTCACCCTAATGATCCCTCTAAACAGGCCATTGAAAGAGAACTGCGTAAGCAGTACCTTGTTTTTGCTAGGGCTGAAGAAAGTTTTGCCAAGCAAAAGTCAAGAATTCAATGGTTAAAATTGGGGGACCAATGTACTTTTTTTTTCAAGACTATTAATAATTCTAGGAATAGAAACAAAATTTCCAGTCTAGTTTTGGAGGATGGATCAGTCACTCATGACATTGAATTGGTAAAACACACTTTCATAAACCATTATACCAATTTGTTGGGTACCAAGCACTTGACTGACTATTCTGGATTCTCCAGAGTGGACCAACTTGTTACTAGGAAACTATCCCATTCTAAAAGTTTGGATATGGTGATTGAGGTAACAGATAAAGAGATCAAGGATACCTTTTGGTCTCTCAATCCTCAGAAAGCACCTGGTCCAGATGGCTACAATGCAGCTTTCTTCCAAAAAGCTTGGCCCGTGATTGGCCATGAAGTGACTTCAGCTGTCAAAGACTTTAGATCTGGTCAACTCTTGAAGAAGGCTAATGCTACCTCTGTAGCGTTAGTGCCTAAAATCCCCAATCCCTCCAAAGTCGGGGACTACAGACCAATCTCATGTTGTAATGTTGTATATAAGTGTATTGCTAAAATCCTGGCCAACAAAATAAAACCTGTCTTACCATGTCTCATTGATCCTGCCCAATCGGGCTTTGTACAAGGTAGGAGGATAGCTGATAACATATTCCTTACCCAGGAATTAATGAGGGGTTATCACAAACACTCCTCATCCCCTAGATGCGCCATGAAGGTGGACATCATGAAGGCTTACGACAATGTCAGATGGGATTTCCTCTGGGATGTCTTAACCTCCATGAATTTCCATCCTAAGATGATTCAATGGTTGAAAACCTGTGTTTCACTGCCAATTACTCTTTGTGCTTCAATGGGGAAGCTATAGGATACATACCTGGGCAGAAAGGTTTAAGACAAGGCGACTCGTTGTCTTCATACTTATTTGTGATAGTAATGGAGGTTTTGACTTGCATTCTAAAGGAGAAGTCTCTTCTTCCTGATTTTAAATTCCATTGGAAATGTGGCTCTACCAAACTTGTTAACCTCTGCTTTGCAGACGATCTTATGATTTTTTGCAAAGGTTAAGTAACCTCTATCAATCATATTAAGCAATCCTTGACTGGGTTTGAGGCCCTGTCTGGCCTCTCTCCCAGCCCTACAAAGAGTAACATTTTCTTTTCAGGTGTCAACCCTACCACCAAATCCTCCATTCTTAATATATTGGGTTTTCAAGAAGGGTCCTTACCTGTAAGATACTTGGGGGTACCTCTTCTATCTACCATCAAACACACAGATTGTAAAGTCATGGTGGATAGGATTGTCGCCAAAACAAAATCATGGACCCTTAGATACCTGTCTTATGCTGGTAGGATACAATTGATCAAGTCAATCCTCTTCTCTATGCAAACTTATTGGTCATCTCTCTTTATTATCCCTAAAAAGGTAATTAAGGAGATTGAATCAATCCTCCGAGGCTTCTTCTGGACTGGTCCTGACCTTAAGAGGACTGGTGCCAAAGTCTCATGGGAACACCTTTGCTCCCCCGTCAAGGAAGGTGGATTGGGCTTTAAGTCTATGGAGATCTGGAATAAGGCTGTTGTAGTCTGTTTCAGATTAGGTTAGCTCATGGGAACACCTTTGCTCCCCCGTCAAAGGGGTAGCTTTGTAGTCTGTTTCAGATTAGGTTTAGTGGTTTGCACTGATCGAAATGTACAGCTTGGTCCACTTGTGGTTTGGGGGGCTACTTTTGGTGGTCCCTCTTCCTGTTCCGCTTATAGTCGTTAGCGAGCCTAGGGGATTTGGGTGAGGATGTAGTAGTCTGGATGGAATGGGCGTGGTGTACAGGGTGCTTAGCAGGGTAGCCTTGTCGGATGCCATCATCTCCAGTTCGAACCTCTCTCGGTCCGAGTCCCTCTGTAGTAGTTGACTTCTTTTGAGTGGGTATTATGCTAGCTTCGGGGTGATGGGCTTCTCGGTTCTTGGTCTTCTTATCCCAGCCTTGGAGGAGGAGGATCTCTCCTCAGCGCTGGTTATCATGTGGTCACCGTTGACCATGACTATCTACCGTATTTACTTTATTTCCTAGCCTGGCGGGTTGTGCCAGGTAGTAGTTCAATTTCACATTGCATTTTGTTATGTATTTACTCTATCTCACTCTCCATGCGGGTTGTGCATGGTTTACCGCACTTTTTTCACTTTTATTTGTTTTCCTTTTCTTTTCCTCCTGGGGTATGCCCCTTGTAGACTGTACATTCGCTTAACCTTTTTTAATTTCAAGCTAATTTACCCCAAAAAAAAAGGCTGCTGTAGCCAAACACATTTGGTTCCTTATCTCTGGGGGGGGGGGGGGGGGAGCAATCTATGTGGTGCCAATGGGTTAAATCTTATTTACTTAAGGGCAGGAGTTTTTGGAGTGTTAAAGTCCCAAGTGACCCATCTTGGGTTTGGAGGAAAATCCTCAATCTTAGACCATATGTCCAGCCTCACATTAAATACAAAATTGGGAATGGCCATTTAATTTCTCTGTGGTTTGACAATTGGCATCCCCTTGGGCCTCTCTTCCCAAGATTTGGGCCTAGGATTGCTTATGATTCTGGGCTTACAAGAGATGTCACCGTGCAGGCGATTATTAGGAATAATCAGTGGGCCTTCCCTATAACTCAGTCTCCTGATCTTAATGATGTGAGATCTGACCTACAAAATGTCCAAATCAATACTGCCATAGATGATAGGTGCACTTGGACTCTCACTATCTCTGAGCAATTTACTATCTCCTCTCTTTGGGAGCATTTGAGACCTCATTTCCCTGTTATTACCTGGGCTAAAGTGGTTTGGTTTTCAGGGCACGTTCCTAAGTGTAGTGTCATCTCTTGGTTGGCCATTCAGAATAGATTGTCTACTGAGGATAGACTTGTTATGTTTGGCATAAAATCCACCTCCATTTGTAGTTTCTGTATGGGTGTAGAATCCCACGATCACCTATTTTTTGAGTGCCCCATTGCTACACAGATTAGAGGAATTCTCTCCTCTAAATGCCATTCTATGGTAGGATTGTCTTCTTGGCAGCAGTGGGTAAGCAATTTATCCAATTTAAAAGGTAAATCATTGGCTGTCACAGTTGCTAAGCTAGTATTTACAGTCTATGTGCACCAATTATGGCTCGAGAGGAATTTTAGAAAGTTCCAGAATCTTAGCTGCCCCCCTGGAGTGGATGCTAACAAAATTTCACATGAGGTTAGATGCAGATTGCTGTCTCTGTCTTTCAAAGGACCCTCTCATTTATTATCTTTGTGGAATATTCATGCTTAAACTAAATAGACTTGTTATATTGGGACATTCTTCTACTCATTTGTTGTCATTTGTAGGTCCTTGTTCAAGGGGGTTCAGCTTCAAAGCTTGGTCCCCTTGACCCAATATGATTTTTACATTCCAAGAGGTTGGGATCCACATGAGTATCCACATTGAGCACCCCTTTGATCCAGAAGGGTTCAGCAGTTGTAGTTCAAGGGGGATTCAGAAGGGTCCAGCAGTCACTGTGACAGGTCCAAGTAGCTTCTAAACATCTGGAGCTCCTACATGTTGGCATGAGAGGGTCACAGAACCTGCTTGCTGTCCAGTTTGGCTGCTATTACTTCTACTCTAGCAGGTAGTTACCTTAATCCTTGTTGGATGACCTTGTGAGTGTCATTACTATTATTTTTTTTTGGGTAATTTAGCTTGAAATTAAAAAAGGTTAAGCGAATGTACAGCCTACAAGGGGCATACCCCAGGAGGAAAAGAAAAGGAAAAAAACAAGAATGAAAAAAGTACGGTAACCATGCACAACCCGCATGGAGAGTAAATAAAGTGACATAGGTGATACAAATGGGTCTGAGTAGAACCATGTAGTAAATGAAATGAAATGAACTGAAATGGAAATACTTCCTGGCACAACCCGCTAGGCTAGGAGTTAATGTAAATAAAATAGATAGTCATGGTCAACGGTGACCACATGATAACCAGCGCTGAGGAGAGATCCTCCTCCTCCAAGGCTGGGATAAGAAATCCAAGAACCGAGAAGCCCCTCACCCCGAAGCTAGCATAATACCCACTCAAAGAAGTCAACTACTACAGAGGGACTCGGACCGAGAGAGGTTCGAACTGGAGATGTCGGCATCCGACAAGGCTACCCTGCTAAGCACCCTGCACACCACGCCCATTCCATCCAGACTACTACATCCTCGCCCATATCCCCTAGGCTCGCTAACTGCTATAAGCGGAACAGGAAGAGGGACCAACAAAAGTAGCCCCCCAAACCTCAAGTGGACCAAGCTGCTCTATTCGATCCGTGCAACCACTAAATCTAATCAGAAACAGACTGCAAAACTATCCCTTTCGATCAGTGAGAATCCACCAATCTAGTCAATGACAGCTCCGGCAACTACCTTGCTCAATCAGACTCATCCATAATCTAATCATCGGCGCCCACAGCTGCTGCTACTGCGAGACTGCCCCTTAACTAGGATAATCCAATCTAATCAATAGTAGCCACGACCACAAGAATACTACGCAACTCCTCATGGCTAAAAGCACTGGCTCAAGGGATACAGAGGGCTCGACGAAGAGCCCGCCCCCGATTTCAGTCCAACAGATGACCGCCTATCGGAGGATGCAAAAAACTAACAGTAAACTGGCCCATAAGTCCAGCAACAATATGACAATAGATTGATTAGTGCAATGAGCTTAGTTGCATTGCATAAAGGTAAGAAAAGGGATACTACCCCACTGCCCGAGCCACCAGCCGGCTTGCCTGCCCAAGTTGGCCTGCCATCGGGCGGGCTGATGCCTGCTACTGCTGCTGCCTGCAGCCTGCTGCCACTGCCTGCTGCTGCTACTGCCTGCTGCCGCCTGCTGGATGAAGGAAGACTCGAATCGCCCGGGCAGAAGCTGCTGCCTAACCTCTGCCCGAGCAGAACAGTCACGGGCAGCACACGGCTGCCCCCTCCGCCCGAGCCACTCCTGGATGGCCTGCCCGGGCTGGCTTGCTTGGCTGTTAATGTGGCTGGGTTGTTTGTTGGCCGGGCTGGCCTGGCTGGCCTGCTAGGCAGGTGACTGCCCGAGCTGGCTGCCTGCCCAGCTTGTTGCTTAGAGCTGATTGGTGACTACCCGCCCGGGCTAGCAGCTTGGCCTGGCTGCTTGGCCCGTGCAGGGATGTGATGGCCTGGCTGATAGCCTACGGCTGTGAAGCCTCCGCCTGGCCTGGCTGGCCCAGGCGAATGAAGAAGACCAGTGAGCCACGGCGGCTGTTGAGCCCCACGGTGGTAGATGGTTCGGAGGTTTGGCCTTGCTGGGGTCTCTGCTCATGTAGATCTCATTGGTGAATGAGCCTTGCCGCCGTGCCACTGTACGAGCACAAATTGAAGCAACATAGGACATCATCTCCGGCGAGGCCTGATTGAACAGAAAAGCACCCATTACACTTCGACCCAGGAGGTTCCGAACTCAAGCTATGCCGTGAGGTTGAAGTCCTTGGTGATTCCTTGGCCGGATGGAAAGCCGAACCAAAGTGTAGACTGAACCAGATGGTGGCGGCTGGTGGTGGTTGGCCGGTATTAGACGGCTTGATTTCAGATCTGCCCAGTGCAGATCCCAAGAGTTAGCCGCCGGTCCACGGCGGGGTTGGAGTGGTAGACGAAGCACCACGGCTGTTGAGCCACGGCGGTTGTTGTTTGACCGGACCAGCTGGAGGCCGGACCAGGTGGAGAACCAGATTCTGTCCAGAAACAGTCGGTTATGTACCGCCGAGACTTGCCGATAGTGGAGGGCGGTGGAGGAGAGCCTCGTCTAAGGAGAGAGGATCCCTTACCCGGAGGTGGCTGCTGCACGGCGTGGCCGGCCTTCTGGTGGCTGCCGATGGCCAGCCAGATGCGGCTGTTGAGCACCCATTTGACCGATGTAAGGTTGGATAAGAGAGTGGGAGGCGTTGGAGGAGAACTAACCCTAAGAAGGGACGTTCCCTTGCCATCCCTATGCCGAATCTATGGTTAACCGGAGCTGAGATGGCCGGCGGCCGGAGGGGTGAGGGCTGGAGAAGAGCTTCTCTAGAGAGAGAAGCTCTGACTGTTCCATTACTATATTGTTTGTTGACCTTGTGAGTTGTGTGCTAGAGCCCTTACATTCCTTGAGAGATGAGGTAATATTTAGTAGGGGAGCTATGTGAGGTTCAGAGGAGGGAGTAAGGGGTTCTCAGCTCTGGAGACTGTTAGCAGTTAGTGAGGAAAGTAGGTGGTTCTCAGTGCTTGTGAGTTGAGTGGGAGGTCAGTCCTCTAGGGTGTTTTGTTCACCCTTTTGGAAACCACACTCAATTTGAAAACTACATAGCTGTAGGTTCAGAGCAAGTGTCCAGATCATGGACTGTTCCAACTGTTCTGTTTGCTGCAGTTGCTGTTTTCTGTCTGTTTTCTGTAATTCAAATGTTCCAAATCAAATGTTCATATGTAGTATTTTCTTTTGGGATCAAATGTGCATCAGTAGACTGCAGTTGCGGTCAGCTGTTGACTATCAGTTGCAAGTGTTATGACTGTTATGAAATCTGATGCTGTTATGAAATCTGGTGCCATCAACTATACTCATTAGTAGTGGATTTTGTAGCAGTCCAGTTCAATTTGTATGCCTAACCAACAGGGGATGTCGTTGGGATCTCCCTTCGCAGAGGGGGACGTCCTCTGCAAAAAGTTTTTGTAAAGTTTGAGCTGTAAAAACTTTGGTAGTTCTGTAAATAGCAGTTCTGTAAAGTGTGAGCTATAAAGTTTTTGTAAAGTTTGAGCTGTATAGCTAGGGCCAATGGGGTCAGTTGCTGCTGCTGTTCTGTTTCAGTTGCTGCCTTTCTGAATTTCTGTAAACCAACACAATGCCCAGCTAGGTGTTGGTGTGCTACCTTGATCCTTATCAGTGACTTCCAACACCATGCCCAAGCTTCACCTGCTGCTGCTGTTCTGAAATGTAAATTGTGAATGGCTGATCATATGACCAATGAAGCTAGGTTCTTTTGTAAACAATCTGAATGCTCTATGCTATTAATAGGCTAGACTCTACTTCTGTAAACCCTTCTTTTGGCATGTGTTTCTCTCCCATCTCTTAGATGGCCTTGAAACATGTGGATCTCATTACTTAGAATCAATTAATTTCTTGTATTTAGTCAATGTAGCCGCTTGGCTTAGGCCAATCTTTTCTATCTTTGATTTTCTCTTTCTTTCCTCCTGGGGTATGTCCCTTGTAGGCTGTATATCCGATTATCCTCTTTTTATATTTCAAGCTATTTTACCCAAAAAAAAAAAAAAACAAGGATGACCAATAAGTTTGAATGGAGAAAAGCACATTCTTAATAAGTTGAACCCTACCAGCATAGGTGAGGTCTCTATTGGTCCAAGTCTTAGTCCTTGCAATGATGCTCTCCACTAAACGCTGGCAATCCGAAGCCTTGAGCTTAGTGGAGAGGAGGGGTACGCCTAGATACCTAACAGGGAGGGTGCCCTCCTAAAATTGTAAGACGTTCAAAATGGCTAATCTTGTGGTAATGTTGACCCCAGAGAAATATATGCTACTTTTCTCGGGGCTTGGAGAGAGACCAGACAAAGCTTGGAACTCAGAGAGGGCTTCCTGAATAAGTGTGATCGAAGACAGTTCACCCTTACAAAGATCATAAGGTCATCCGCAAAGCAAAGATTGATGATCTTAGTTTTCCCACATCTCCAATGGAAGTGAAAATCAGGTAACATGGATTTCTCTCTAAGAAGACAGGTGAGAATTTCCATAACAATGACGAAGAGGTATGATGACAGAGGATCACCTTGCCTAAGACCTTTTTGCCCGATAATGTAACCAATGGACTCCCCATTCAAGCTGAAGGTGTAATTAGCCGTGGTAACACAAGCTTGAAGCCATTTCATCATTGTAGGATGGAAATTCGTAGAGGACAGAATATCCCAGAGAAAATCCCATCTGACATTATCATAAGCTTTCCTAATGTCAACTTTCATCGCACATCTTGGGGATGTTGATGATTTATGATACCCTCGCATTAGTTCCTGGGTAAGGAATATGTTGTCAGCAATCCTCTTCCCTTTAACGAACCCTGATTGAACAGGATCAATTAGAACAGGGAGAACATTCTGGAGCCTTTTGGCAAGTATTCTAGCAATGCATTTGTAAACAGTGTTACAACATGAGATAGGTCTAAAATCCCCAACTTTGGATGGGTTAGGTATCTTAGGGACAAGAGCTACCATGGTAGAGTTGGCCTTCCTAAGCAGCTTACCAGACCTAAAAAAGGTCTTGACAGCTGCAGTGACTTCGTGCCCAATGATAGGCCAAGCTTTTTTGAAAAAGCCAGCATTGTAGCCATCCGGACCAGGTGCTTTGCTGGGGTTGAGGGACCAAAATGTGTCCTTAATCTCTTGACTAGAGACCTCCACAATCATTGCTAACTTTTGAGAATCAGTTAGTTTCCTATTAACTAACTACTGGATTCTGCTATGGCCATGATAAGCATCAGGATGGGCAGAACCAAGCAAGCTAGTGTAAAAGTTGACAAAATTGGACTTTATGACCTCCACGTCATGTGTGAGGGACCCATCCTCCAAGACCAAACTGGTTATTTTATTTCTATTTCTAGCATTAGTCACAGATTTGAAGAAATAAGTACACTGATCACCCAACTTCAACCACTGAATTCTAGACTTTTGCTTAGCCAGACTTTCCTCAGCCCTTAGCATTGTAAGGAGCTGTTTGTGAACAGCTCTTTCCTGGCTAATCAAGGAAGGATTAGGATTCTGAGAACTCAAAGAATGCTGCAAGGTATCCAATTGTTGTCTGAGGGCAACAACCCTAGCAGTGACATCGCTATAATCTCTATTATTAATTTGTTTAAACTCACCTTGCAACAGCTTGAGCTTCTCACATACACAAGACATGGGATTCCCAATAATCACTCTCCTCCAAACTCTCTGAACAATACCTAAAAACTGAGGATGATCCGCTAGGAAATCAAAAAACTTAAAAGGTTTATTTGATCTCCTAGGACTAGGAAGAATAGATGTGATGGCAGGAGAGTGATCAGAAATCCCAGGAGTAGGGAAATGAGCAAAGGAGCTTTTATACACCTTCATCCAATTCTCATTGACAAGAACACGATCCAGTTTTGTACTAACAAAATGTGCAGGGTTCTGTTTGTTGGCCCAAGTGTGAAAGCAACCAGAGTATCTAAGATCATCAAGCCCAAGAGAATACAAACAGCTATTAAATTCATCCATATATGAAGGCCAAGAAGCAGAACCCCCAACCTTTTCCCTAGGAAACCTAATGACATTAAAATCGCTAAGAACAATCCAGGGGGCAGAAGTACTCAAAATATGAAGTCTAGGCCACAAAGCCTGCCTAAGTAGATAACTGTTCTCCCCATGCACAAAGGTTGCAAAAAAGGGGGGCTCACCACATTTAGGTTGCACCTCACAATGTAAAAGCTGGTCAGTTTGATCAAGGACCTGAATATGAGCAACATTAGGATCCCAACACACAAAAATCCTGCCAATGGGAGCTTGAGGATAGTTGTTCACAAAACTCCACTGAGGACAGACAAACTTTATCACTTTAGATGCTTTATCCTCCTTTATTTTGTGTTCTAATAGGCCTACAATTGATAGCTTGTTCTTATTAACAAAACACTTAACCTCTTTTTGCTTGATAGGGTCATTGAGACCCCTGATGTTCCAAAAACCAAAATTCAGAGGATGGATAGTCATTAACAATATTTAACAAATTTAAGCAAAACTAATTATAGAAATGGCAGGAGGAATAAGAGTTAAGCATACTGCCCTGACAAAAAGGGGATGGATGAGTTAATTCCTTCCTCTGGATTGAGAACTCATAAGCTGCTCCCTTTCAAGCTTCTTCATCCTTCTTTAAGCTGATCTGGATAAAACTTTCTGAAAGTTCTCCTTGAGATCTTCTTTTGAGGCTTTATCCCCCACCTCTGAACCGTGGGGATCTGGTGGTTTAGGAGAGAGGGTTTGGTTTACCACTCCACCCTTCGGTACAGCGGACTGGAATGAATCTGTTCTGTTTCCCATGCCTTCCAAATGAATCTGTGGTTGTGAAACTTCATGACAGCTTCTGACCACTCCCTCTAGAACCTCTAACAATTCCACTTCATTTTCTGACTCTATCAAAGGGTCAACTGAGTTGACAGCAAGCTGCTTCTGAGGCAAGGAAGTGCTATCATTAGAGGAATCCAATTGCGGCTGTATAGGATCACTTGCTGCCTGCTCGAAGATTGCCTGCTGTTTACCATTGCCCTGTTGGGTTCCAACTTGAATTGTAGATGTGGAAGGAATCTTACCACACCGCCCAGAGGAGTGTCCAAACACATGACAATGCAAACAGATGGGAGGAAGAACTTGGTACTCGATAGGAACAGTAACTGACTCTCCTTCCACCACCACTGTGACCTCATCAGGAAGATCCTGTTCGGCACTAATCTCGATGCAAATCCTGGCCCAAGTGGACTTAGTATGGAGGAGACCAGGTTGTTTGGCCGTCTTAGCTGTGGCCTGATCAACATGTAAAGGCCTCCCAATTGTACTTGCCACACGGCTTAAACACTCTTCTTGATTCCAGAGTTCAAAGGGTAGATCGTGAAATTTAACCCAAGCAGGTATCTTGGCAGGCTGCTCCTAAGCAGGCTTCATCATCCTATGCCAATCCTTGAGAACAAGATATTTCTGAGAGAAAAAGTAAGGACCTCCTTCAAGCACTATCATCTTGGCCTGTTCATCCTTAAATTCGAAAAGATAAAACCCTGCGACATTAGGTTTTACCGCCACAAATAGATCCTTCCATTGGTTCCGAGCAGTGGCCGCAAGCAACGGATAAGCCATACTTCCATCCAAAAAATGACCTACCAGATAACGATTCCACTTCCCTACTTCAGTCAATTCTATATCGATTTCAACCATCGCCTCCTTACCTCTCTGAAGATCAGGAAATAATTCGAGCTTCATGTCCAAAGAGGGACTCTGAGACTGAAGTAAAGAGGCCCAATTCCTAGGCTTAGATTTAACTTGACCATTATTCAATTTCGGATTGATCTGGTGTGTTTGAGAAGGGACAGAGGGCTCTCGAAGTGAGGATTTCTGATTAAGATTAGAGGTGAATCTATGAGCTGGAACACTCTGTGAAGGATCCGACTCTAAATGGGGACGACGAGGCATATTGTCCTCTATGCTATACCCTAGACTGGGGTCACCCTTCACATAGGGATTGCCTCTAGCATTGACCAGGATCTGAGACTTAGGGTTCGAGAGCTGTACCTTTCCTTGTTGATGTTCGAACTTGGTGTTGTTAACAAGTTCAGCTGCACGTTCCTCAGCTTCCCTGACAAGAGCCTCCTCGAAGACTTGCTGTAATTTCCTCGAGGGACTAGGGGGTTTTGTCGTTTTAGGACTGAAGGGCCCATACCCATATGAAGATGTGGCTTGATTTGCATTACCGAGAAAGGTTTCCGAGTTGAAATCGCTGGAGATAATCAGCTGTTGGGTACCGGAGCTAGGGTTGTTAGATGGGATAGAGGATAACACCGATGGGGGTAAAGCCCCAGGGCAGAGGTCGAACAGTTTGTGGATGGGTTCAAACTGGGAAGAAGAGGACCAATTGGGTTGGCCTGGATGGATCTTCCGAGAATGGCCAAGTTTTTTAGCCGAATTGGGTGAAAGTGAGTGGGATTTGCTCGATGACAACTGAGCTTCCATAGTGTTCTGATGAGATCTTCTGCTTTCTTCGTAGTTCAATGGAATCAACAGCTTTGAATCCGAGTCCATTAGCCATGGAGATTGTACCGTCCCCCATTATGAACAGTACCTAAAACGCCCAAATCGCCTAACCCATTTTTAGGGCAGATTGGATTGATATTGCTGCTATTACTTCTATCCTAGCAGGTAGTTACCTTAATCCTTGTCGGATGTTGTGGTGTCTTGCAGTTTTGAGTATCTTTACTATATTGAGAGTTGACCTTGTGAGTTATGTGCTAGAGCCTCAACATTCCTTGAGAGAGGAAGTAATATTTAGTGGGGGAGTCTTGTGAGGTTCAGTGGAGGGAGTAAGTGGTCCCTCAGCTTTGAGTTTGTTTGAGAGAGGGTGGTGTGAGGTTTCAAGGTTGTAGAGGTTGAGGTGGTGGTTTATGTAGTGCTTATTCATTGGTGCTAACCTCAGTGCTTTGTTTTGGTTTTGATTTATTCCTTTTGGTCTGTTATGTAACTTTAATTCTGATTCAGACATTTCTGCTGCTGTTTACTGCTGTTGTTAAGCTGTTTACTGCTGCTACTGTTAAGCTGGTTACTTTCATCCATGTTAAGCTGCTAGTTTGTGTCTTCTGCTTCGCTTAACCATTAGGGGCTGTCGATGGGATCTCCCTTCACAGAGGGGGACGTCCTCTGTATTGTATAGTATTTGCTCTACTTAGCGACTGTGTTTGGCTGTTCTGACTTTGGCAGCCACATCTGATCTGCTATTTTGTTATGCTGTTGTCTCTGATGGACTGCTGCTGTTCTGTGCTGGCTGTTATGCTGATTACCAACATAGCAGCCTCGTTCCATGTTTCCATGTTATGTTCCATGTTCCAAGCTGCACCAGTTCTACTGATTCAAGTTTTGTTGTTATGCTGTCTGTTATAGCTATGGCTATTGCTATCTGTTATACTGCTTGCTGCTGCTGCTGCTCCTATTCCAACAGCCGGACTAATTTACAAGACAGACAGTTCCCATGTTGCTGCCTGTTCCAGTTCTGTGGATGCCTATTCTCCTACTGTTTTGATGTTAAGATGGTGTTATAGCTGCTGTTTAGTAGTCTGCTGCTGTTGCTGTTTTCTGTTTGCTGCTGCTCCAATTCTGCAGCTAGCTACTACTGCTGGTGTTGTACTACTGCTGCTGCTTGCTGAATGCTTTCTATCAAGTGGAAACATAGCTTTTAAGTTGCTCAAGATGTTCTCTGCGGGCACTGTGCATTTGGTTTTGTAATTGCATTTTTAGATGCCTTGGGCGTAGTTTTTGTTGTTATCAATTGGCAGTGTTTCCCTTCCCTCTTACTAGATGGATTGGAAACATAGCTTCTCATCAATGCCTTGTAGCCATTTGGCGTGATCAATTTTCTTACTCTTTTTTTTTTGTTTTCTTTTCTTTTCCTCCTGGGGTATGCCCCTTGTAGGCTATATATCCGGTTATCTTTTTTTCTATTTCATGCTATTTTACCCCAAAAAAAAAAAAATGTAGCTAGGGGAATCTTTGAAAGCCCCCCCTTTGAGCTATGACCTGCAAATAAAAGCAAATGAGAAATAGTACCCCTCAATCTAACACATATACCTAAGTCAAACATGAATGTTCCACATAGAAAGTAAATGAGAAGGCCCTCTGATGGAAAGGGACAATAACCTGCATCTAACTACATTTGAGATTTTGTTAGCAACCACTCCAGGAGGGCAACTAAGATTCTGAAACTTCCTATGATTCCTCTCAAGCCACATTTGGTGCACATACACTGTGAATACTAGCTTAGCAATAGAGGTTGCCAAAGATTTACCCTTTAAAGTGGATAATTTACTTACCCACTGAGACCAAGTAGCCATTCCAACCATATGAGGGGTCTGAGGGGACAGGATTGCCCTAATCCGAGTAGCCATAGGGCAATCAAAGAATAGGTGATCATGTGATTCAACACCCATACACAGACTGTAAAGAGAGGAAGATTTCATGCCAAACATGACTAATCTATCCTCAGTAGATAACTTATTAAGAATGGCCATCCAGGAGATCACACTGCACCTAGGGATGTGTCCTGAAAACCATACCACATTGTGCCATGTAATAGTAGGAAAGTGTGTTCTCAAATGATCCCAAAGAGAGGAAATGGTAAACTTTCCCGAAGTATTGAGAGTCCAAGAACACCTATCCCCAATGTCGAAATTAATGGGGACATCCTGAAGATCAGATCTTACATCATTAAGATCAGGAGATTGAGTTATTGGGAAAGCCCACTGGTTGTTCCTAATAATAGTCTGCACAATGACATCCTTGGGAAGTCCAGAATCATACATAATTCTAGGACCAAACCTAGGCAGAAGGGGACCAAGGGGATGCCAGTTGTCAAACCACAAAGAAGTTAGTTGGCCATTACCAATTTTGTACTTTATGCGAGGCTAGATGAGAGGTCTAAGATTAAGGAGTTTCCTCCAAACCCAGGAGGGATGACTTGGGATCTTAACACTCCAAAAACTCCTACCCTTAAGTAAGTAAGACTTGACCCATTGGCACCACATGGATTGCTCCCCCCCCCCCCCCCCCCCCCCCCCCCCCCCCCCAAGACAAGGAACCAAATGTGTTTGGCCACAGCTGCCTTATTCCAAATCTCCAAAGATTTAAAACCCAAACCACCTGCCTTGACAGGGGAGCAAAGGTGTTCCCATGAGACTTTGGCCCCAGTCCTCTTAAGATCAGGACCAGACCAGAAAAAGGCCCTAAGGATTGATTCAATCTCTTTAATTATCTTCTTAGGGAGGATAAAAAGAGATGACCAATAAGTTTGCATTGAGAAAAGTATTGACTTTATTAATTGTATCCTTCCAGCATAAGACATATACCTATGGGTCCATGATTTGGTTTTGGTTACAATCCTATCCACTATACCTTTACAGTCAGTGTGTTTGAGCTTAGTGGAAAGAAGAGGTACCCCCAAGTACCTCACAGGTAGAGTCCCTTCTCGAAAACCCAATAAATTGAGTATGGATGATTTAATGGCAGGATTGACAACAGAAAAGAAGATGTCACTCTTAGTAGGACTTGGAGAAAGGCCAGACAAGGCCTCAAACTCAGCCAAGGACTGTTTAATGTGATTGATAGAGCTGACCTCACCTTTGTGATCATCAGATCATCTGCAAAGCATAGGTTGACAAGTTTGGTGGAACCACATTTCCAATGGAACTTAAAGTCAGGGAGAAGAGACTTCTCCCTAAGAATGCAGGTCAGGACCTCCATTACAATCACAAATAAGCAGGAAGACAAGGGATCACCTTGTCTTAAACCTTTCTGTCCAGGAATGTATCCTATTGCTTCCCCATTAAAGCACAAGGAGTAGTTTGCTGTGGAAACACAGCAAACTAGGGTTATTTTAAACACTCTTGGTTCCAGAGTTCAAAGGGTAAATCGTGAATCAGTTACTGTTGCGATTGAGTACCAAGTTCTGCCTCCCATCTGTAAGCATTGTCACGTGTTTGGGCACTCCTCTGAGCGATGTGTTAAGAGAGCTCTCTCTTCTTCTCCTTTCACATCCACAATTCAAGTTGGGTTTCAATTAGGCAATGGTACGCAAATGGCAGTATTGGAACAAGTAACAAGGGATCCTATACAGCCGAAATTGGATTCCTCTAAAGGTAGCCCTTCCTTGCCTCAGAAGCAGCAAGCTGCCATCTCAGTTGACTCTTTGAATGAGTCAGAATCTGAAGAGGAGCTGTTAGAGGTTCTAGAGGGAGTGGTCAAAAGCTGTCATGAAGTTTCACAGCCACAACCTAAATTGGAAGGCATGGGCAGCAGAACAGATCCATTCCTCTCAGCTGTACCAAGGGATGAATCGGTAAACCAAACACTCTCTCCTAAACCACCCGATCCCCAAGGTTCAGAGGTGCGGGATGAAGCCACAAAAGAAGAGCTCAAGGAGAACTTTCAGAAGGTTATATCCAGATCAGCGCAAAGAAGGATGAAGAAGCTTGCACGGGAGCAGTTTATGAGTTCCCAATCCAGAGGAAGGAATTAACTCTTCCATATCCTTTTTGTCAGGGCAGTATGCTTATTTTTTCTACCTTTTGCCATTTCTATAATTAGTTCTGCTTGAATATTTGTTTTATGTCTATGCACCCTCTCAATTTTGGCTTTTGGAACATCAAGGGTCTCAATGACCCAATCAAACAAAAAAAGGTAAAGTGTTTTGTAAATAAGAACAAGCTATCAATTGTGGGTTTATTAGAACATAAAATAAAGGAGGATAATGCATCTAGAGTGATAAAATATGTCTGTCCTCAGTGGAATTTTGTGAACAACTATCCTCAAGCTCCCATAGGCAGGATTTTTGTGTGTTGGGACCCTAACGTTGCTCAAATTCAGGTCCTCGATCTATCTGACCAATTTATACATTGTGAGGTGCAACCTAAATGTGGTGACCCCCCCTTTTTTGCAACTTTTGTGTATGGGGAGAACAATTATCTGCTTAGGCAGGCTTTGTGGTCTAGACTTCATCTCCTGGGCACTACATCCCCCTGGATAGTGGTTGGAGATTTTAATGTCATTAGGTTTCCCAGAGAGAAGGTTGGGGGAACTACTTCTTGGCCTCCTTATATGGATGACTTTAATAGTTGTTTGTATTATTTGGGGCTTGATGATCTTAAGTACACAGGTTGCTTTCTCACCTGGGCCAACAAACAGGACCCTACACATTTTGTTAGTACAAAATTGGATCGAGTTTTAGTCAATGAGAATTGGATGAAGGTGTATGATTGTTCCTTTGCTCATTTCCCTACTCCTGGGATCTCTGATCACTCTCCTGCCATTACGACTATTCTTCCTAGTCCTAGGAGATCAATTAAACCATTTAAGTTCTTTGATTTCCTAGCGGATCACCCTCAGTTTTTGGATGTAGTTCAGAAAGTCTGGAGGAGAGTGATTATTGGGAATCCCATGTATTGTGTCTGTGAGAAGCTCAAGCTGTTGCAAGGTGAGTTTAAACAAATTAATAATAGAGATTTTAGTGATGTCACTGCTAGTGTTACTGGTTTTAGACATCTTCTGGATACCTTGCAGCATGCTCTGAGTTCTCATAATCCTAATCCTTCCTTACTTAGTCAGGAAAGAGCAGTTTACAAACAGCTACTCACAATGCTTAGGGCTGAGGAAAGTCTGGCTAAGCAAAAGTCTAGAATTCAGTGGCTGAAGTTAGGTGATCAATGTACTTCTTATTTCTTCAAATCTGTGACTAATGCAAGAAATAGAAATAAATTAACCAGTCTGGTCTTGGAGGATGGGTCCCTCACACATGACATAGAGGTCATAAAGTCCAATTTTGTTAACTATTACACTAACTTGCTAGGTTCACCCCATCCTGATGCTTATCATGGACATAATAGAGTCCAGCAGTTAGTAAATAAGAGACTAACTGATACTCAAAAGTTGGCAATGATCGTGGAGGTCTTTGATCAAGAGATTAAGGACACATTTTGGTCCCTCAACCCCAGCAAAGCCCCTGGTCCAGATGGCTACAATGCTGGTTTTTTTTAAAAGCTTGGCCTATCATTGGCCATGAGGTCACTGCAACTGTCAAGACCTTCTTTAGGTCTGGTAAGCTGCTCAGGAGAGCTTCTCTCTCTAACCTAGAGAGAGAAAGCTCCCTCTGACCCAGCCAAATCAGCCGGCTCAGTTTCCTTCGGCACCGGCAACGAATAAAGGACGGCAAGGGATCATCCCTCCTTAGGGAATGATCTCCTCCATCGCCTCCCATTAACAACAGTACTGGAGCAAGCAGGAGCTGGGAAGCTCCATCGGCCCAGCAACAGTGGCAGCAGCGGCCTGGCAACCCACCGGCCAACATCATTCCGGCAGCTACAGCGCCGGGACAGAAAGGGCAAAGGAGCCTCAAACTCTCGGCCTTGGAGCCTCTCTCCTCCACCGCTCACTTCTCATCCCGCAACCCTCGGGTCCAGTCATCGTCCGATCGGAGATCCGATTCAAATAGCGCTCAGTCACCGTCCAGTCATCGGCGTCGGACCCGCCGTGGGGCTGACCAGCCGTAGTCCCGCAACCCTCAGGTCCAGTCACCGTCCAGTCAACGGCTGCCGGAGTCCGTCTCCGGCCAAACAACATCAGACCGCCGTTCACAAGTCCCGTTGGGGTTCAATCACAGATCCTGAGGTGGGACTCTGCCCTCCGGCAGCAGCAGCGGCCGGCCACCACTGGTCCGGCCAATTCAGATCCCAGCCGAGGTGAGATCCGGCCACCACTGGTTCGGCAGTGGCGGCCCTACCTACATCACCTGGTGCTTGGCACTGTCGGAGGGGCAGGGCCATCCAGCCCAGCAGCCTGGGCTTCGGCCTGGGCCATCAGCCAGCCCAACCTTCAAGCCAGGCGGCCAAGCACTCAGCCCGTCGTCCAGCAGCTGGCAAGGCCAGCCCGGGCCAGCCAGGCACAGCCTGCCTTCAGCCCGGGCAGCAAGCAGCAAGCTCTCGTATCCATTGCGCCTATCGTTTCAATTTGCCCTTTGCACTTATTTGTTTATTGTCTTTCTGTTGCTGGACGATCGGGCCAGTTTACTATTAGTTTGGCGATCCCCGATAGGCGGTCATCTGTTGGACTGAAATCGGGGGTCGGGCTCGTTGTCGAGCCTTTTATATCCCTAGAACCAGCGTTTTTTGCTCTGAGGTCGAGTGTAGTATTCTTGTGGTCGTGGCTATTATTGATTAGATTAGACTCTATCCTAGTTAGGGGTAGCCCGCAGTAGCAGCAGCTGTAGGAGCCGATGATTAGATTATGGATGGAGTTTGATTGAGCAAGGTAGTTGCCGGAGCAGTCGTTGACTAGATTGGTGGATCCTCACTGATCGAAAGGGGTTGCTTTGCAATCTGTTTCTTATTAGATTTGGTGGTTGCACTGATCGAAAAGAGCAGATTGGTCCACTTGAGATTCGAGTGGCTACTTTTGGTGGCCTCTCTTTCTGTTCCGCTTTGAGTCGTTAGCGAGCCTTGGGGATTTGGGCGAGGATGTAGTAGTCAGGGTGGAATGGGCGTGGTGTGCAGGGTACTTAGCAGGGTAGCCTTGTCGGATGCCGTCATCCCCTGGTCGAGCCTCTCTCAGCCCGAGTTCCTCTGTAGTAGTTGACTTCTGTTGAGCGGGTATTATGCTTGCTTTGGAGTGATGGATGTCTCGGGTCTTGGTTTTCTTAGCCCAGCCTAGGAGGAGGAGGATCTCTCCTCAGCGCTGGTTTTCATGTGGTCCACGTTGACCATGACTATCTACTTCATTTACTTTATTTCCTAGCCTGGCGGGTTGTGCCAGGTGTAAACACCCCAATATGGCCTAACGATTATTTCAAGTCCCACCTTGGGACAATCCCGATGATGAAATGTATACAATGATTGCTGATTGCTTCTTTGAGGACCTTAGGACTTTCGGTGAGAACTTTGACCATTTAGAGGACCCAATTCAAAGCCATACAGCCTTTCAGACAGAAATACAGAAGCCTAGGAGAATCCATCTGACGGCCGTAACATCGATCTAACGGCCATAACATCAATCCCTCACCCGAGCAACCTGTTGCCAGCAAAATCTCCCTGAGAGATCAATCCCTAGGCCGCAAGATCTATCCTTCGGCCGAGACATCCATTCCTCGGCCGTGACATCCTTTGCTCGGCCGCCAGATCGACCTTTTTCCAGACTCTGGAACGTTCTGTCAGACGTTTGGTTTGATCCAACTACACTACCTTTCCGATGCGTTCGGGCTACGTTCGGAGATCACGACGTAGAGTTAGAGATGCATTGCAATTGCCATCTCGTGATTTGATTGGCCGGAGTGAGTCATCCCTATGCCTATATAAAGGGGCCTTTGGGTTCCGAATTAACACACAGAAATTGAGATACCCACACACTCAATCAAACCTCGAAACTCTGCAGAAATACTCCCTCAATCCCATACTCCAAAAGCCCTAACCTTCCGAAGGCAGCCGTCAATCCGGCGATCAAACCCCGAAGTTCAAACCCTAACTCTAGGGTTCTCAATCAAGCAATCAATCAATCACACCCAATCCGAAGCAATCAAGCAACTGAGGGATCAAGGTGGTGAGGCCCAACGGCCTCTGGTTTGTCTATATTTACTGTATTTCTAACTAAACGTAGCATTTCGATTATCTGTTAATCTTTCTGTCTGGTATGAGGAAGAACACTGACCAGGGCTTCGATCCCTCGGCCGGTACATCAAACCAGGAGGATCTCTCGACCGTGACATCTATTCACCGGCCGCGAGATCCATCTCCCTGGGACATTATGTTTGCTTTCTGCTTTCTGATGCATGCTTCAATTATCGCACTGGCTCACTTTGCTTACTGTTTAAAGGAATAATTAAACAGACTATGTGTTAGGATTAGATAAAGCATCTATACGTCTTATGTTGAACGATTATGGGCCAGTCTCACGACTGGGCAGAGAGGGGTGCCTAACACCTTCCCCTTACTGTACTTTTGGCTCCCGAATCCAGAATCTCTATCTATTTTCCCAGTTTCAATAAACTGGGTGGCGACTCTATTTGACGATAACCGTTATCATGTGGCGATGTTCCTAGCCATGGGAATGTCCATGATTTTGGTTTATGAAGTGAGCAACCAATCGAGCAAACACAATGTGATCAATCTGTATGGCGATGCCCCGCTTGGGAGGTGTCTACAGTTTTTGGCGACTCTGCTGGGGATTTGAGAGCCATAACCAAAAAGTTCAACATAAGACTAATACATGCCTTGTCTAATTCATTTATCATATGCATCGAGCGGGCAACCCGTTGAGTTCACCTGATATCCCGGCATGACACGGGCTATGTTGGGGGTTCCAGCAAACTCCACAGTCACTCGTACCTAGTGGTATATCAAAAAGGAAATCACCCAATCACCGCCTATAATGGGCTGGTGAGAGGATTGGTGCCCTTTGACAACGGAGCACCCTGAGACTACCAAAACCTCGCATGTTTTAGAAAGCCATAGAACTTATCAAACTAAGACAGGAACCTACAGGCTAGGAACCTACTTGCATTCTACTTGCAAAAGTTCTTCCTCACACGCATTGTATATGTGTATGTTGTAAAGTTTCTCTTTTGCAGGTTAAACCTTAGGAATCTCTCTAAGTCAAATAATCAGTAGGTAAGATTAATCAATCTGACTAAAGCAAAAAACCCTTTTTCAGGAAAAATGACTGCATCATTGTTCACGTCTGATTCGCACTTTCAAGTTGTCACCAAGCTGTCTGGCCCGCTCCACTTTGCTGTTGAAGATTTCAACCCCTCTGAATACATCACTCCAGTAAATCAACCCCAGCCTATGGTGGCTATCATTGAAGATGACCATGTCATGTTCGCTGGAACAGTTTATGAGGAAGAGGTAGAAGACCTGATTGAAGAAGAAGGGCTTCGCAGGGTTCCAATCTACTTTTATGACCCTTATGCACCTACCGATGATTATTGGCCAATAGACGAGGTCAACAACCTCGAGACTGAAGAGGCAAAGGAAGAAGAGGGTGTCGACAATGACCCACTAGACGAAATATCACTAAACCTGCTCTTTGATGAGGGGGTCACCAACAATGAAATAAGGGTGATCCATCCCATCATAGACAGCTTTGGTAATTGGTGGGGCTTTGTTGGCACACGACGGGTCGACAACAGCGACGAAGCCAAAATTGAAGCTCAATTGGAAGAGATAACAGCAATAGCAAATCAAATGGCCCTCCAAGACTTGCAGGGTGACAACGATGAAAGTGCGAATCAAGGTGACAGTGAGGTATTGGTGATCGACCTTGGTGATGAAAGAGACTGCTCTGAGCTGATTGTGGATGCTGAAAAAGGGGCTTACCCTAACTGGACCGTGGAACACACTCTAAAATACAAAATGAAAAGCGCTAATTCTGATCTTAGTTCTGATTCCGATTCCGACTCCGAGTCGACTCAGTCCGAGTCAAGCTTTTCATCCTTTGAAACTACTAAATCTAGTGAGGAAAACCTGGTCAAAGTACGAAGGCATAGCATTTACTTTGAGTTCGACTCTGAAATGTCTTTTGATAAATTTAGCAATGAAAAGGAAGATTTAGAGTATTTCACTTTGCCTATGATCAATTGTGTGGATTCCGACAAACCAAATTTTGAGGAAGAAATTCCAAAAGAAATTCTAGAATTCATCGAGAGAGAAGAGGAAAGGCACGCTAAACCTTTTTCTGAGGAGATAATCGCAGCAAACATAGGCTCTAAAAATGAGCCCAAAATGGTTAAAATTGGTGCCGCACTATCCCCTCAGGAAAGTGAAAAACTAATCCTTTTGCTAAAAGAATACAAAGATGTTTTTGCCTAGTCTTATGAGGACATGCCTGGAATAGACCCTGAAATTGTTCAACATAAAATTCCTCTTCATCCCGATGCAAAACCAGTTAAACAAAAACTGAGACGTATGCGCCCTGATTGGGTCCTAAAGATAAAAGAAGAAGTCACTAAACAAATCAACGCCGGTTTTCTCATAGTCACCGAATACCCACAATGGGTAGCAAACATCGTTCCCGTACCAAAGAAAAATGGAGGAATCAGGGTCTGTGTAGATTTCCGAGATCTCAACAAAGCCAGCCCGAAAGATGACTTCCCATTACCTCACATAGACGAGCTAGTGGATAACACCGCAGGCCATGCATTGCTATCTTTCATGGACGGATTTTCTGGGTATAACCAAATTCTTATGTCTCCTGAGGATAGAGAGAAAACCACCTTCACTACACCTTGGGGAACCTACTGCTACCGAGTAATGCCATTTGGGTTGAAGAATGCTGGAGCCACTTATCAGAGGATGGCCACAACACTGCTGCACGACATGATGCACAAAGAGGTCGAGGTATATGTCGACGATATGATAGTCAAATCAACGGAAAGGGAAGGACACTATGGAGCACTCCAAAAGTTCTTTGAGAGGATTAGGAATTATAAGTTGCGTCTTAACCCTCAAAAATGCACTTTTGGGGTAACAGCTGGAAATATGTTGGGTTTCCTCATCACTCAAAGAGGAATCGAGGTAGATCCTTCCAAGATACAGGCTATCATGGAGATATCACCACCTAGGACAGAGAAGGAAGTAAGGAGCTTTTTAGGGAAGGTACAGTTCATCAGCAGGTTCATTTCCAAGCTCACAACCACCTGTGAACCTCTCTTCAAGCTACTGAAGAAAGGTACGGATTTTGAATGGAGCCAAGACTGTCAGCAAGCATTCGAGGCAATCAAGGAATACCTTCAGAATCCACCTGTACTATCGCCACCCATCCCTGGGAAGCCATTGATTCTGTATCTCTCAGTAACAGACACGTCCATGGGATGTATGCTAGCGCAAGAAAACGACGCCAAAGTAGAGTGCGCCATATACTACCTCAGCAAGAAAATGATGGATTATGAGACAAGGTACACTCCCCTCGAGAAAACCTGTTGGGGGCTAGTATGGGCCACAAAGAAACTGAGGCACTACCTGTTAGCACATCCGGTGGTGCTGGTCTCTCGTTTAGACCCAATCAAGTATCTTTTCGAAAAGCCAGCACTTATCGGAAAGCTAGCTAGGTGGTTATTGCTGCTAGCGGAGTTCGACCTCAAATACATGACAAGGAAATCAGTAAAAGGAAGAGCTGTGGCAGAATTCTTGGCGGATCACCCTGTGACAGAGGCCGAGGCAGAGGACTTCATGTTCCCCGACGAGGATATCTTATGTCTTTTTTTTTTGGGTAATTTAGCTTGAAATTAAAAGAGGTTAATCGAATGTACAGCCTACAAGGGGCATACCCCAGGAGGAAAGAAAAAAAGAAGAGTGAAAAAAAGTGCGATAACCCATGCACAACCCGCATGGAGAGTAGGATAAAGTACGGAATGCAACAAGCATGCAATGTGATTTGATATCATACCCCATTGCACTATCCATCTGTAAGGAAGGATAGCACAACGGGGTATGATATGAATGAAGCGAAATGAAATAACAAGAAACTAACTATATCCTGGCACATCCCGCCAGACTAGGAAATAAGATAAATAGCTAATGACGAAGATTCCAATGCATAATAAGTTGACCAAGATTCCAATGCTCCAACCTAGCACAGAAGTATCAAGTATAGCACCCACTTCTAAGGAACAGTTATTGCAGAGGACCGGGCTCCGAGAGAGGGTCGAACCGGAGATGACGACATCCGACAAGGCTACCTCCCCAAGTACCTTGGACACCACGCCCATTCCATCCGATCTAAAACTCTCTCGACCTAGTACACAAGGCTCACTATAACCTAAAAGTGGGACAGTACAAGGGCCTCGAATCCAGCCGCCATTAACAGTGCATTACCACCGAATCATCTGGCAAGACATAAAAAGAGGACACAAGATACTGCAGGAGGATCAAAGCTGCCTCATTCAATCAGCGATCAACCTCCAATCTAATCAAAGACAGCCCCAGAAGCTACCTCTTTCAATCAGAGAACAACCACCAACCTAATCAACAACAGCCTCGAAAACTACCCCTTTCGATCAGAACCCAACCACCGACCTAATCAGTGACAGCCGCGAAAGCTACCCCTTTCAATCAGAGCAAGACCCAATCTAATCAATGATAGCCACGGTCACAACCATACTACACACAACAACCGGCCTAGAGAAGGAATTTTAAGAAGCTCAACAAAGAGCTTGAACAATGAAACCCAAAGATGGTTCCACAAAAACTAACAGTACATTGGCCCAACAGTCCAGCAACAACTTTGACATTAAACAGATAATCTAACTAGCTCACGGGTTAGCAAAAACCACAACCAGTTAATTCGGACAGTGATTGATGATTCAGTCAGTAACGACCTCCTTACCCACTCTTCGGGATCTGAAAATTCCGGCTATCTGGACATGTCTCCGGCAGTCGTGTAGGCGTTCCCACAGTTGGGATAATTGTGGACTTCCACTGGAAAGACCCATGAAAACCCACTTTAATCTGTGATTTCCAGCACAATCGGACCTCCATTTTCAGCACAATCGGACCTCCATTTTCAGCTGACGTGCCGCTGGAAAGATCCGGCGATTGTTGGAACGGAAAAGCTCCAACCTGACTTGAAACGGAAAAGGGTATCCTCGAGATCTGGGAATTGCAGCACCCACGCTGAACCCGAAGTCCATACGCGGATTACCGTACAGCCGTATCAAATTAGAGCAGCGTCAGGATGAAGCTACTCGTAGCCCATGGCAGATTTATGGTTCCTGGTTCCAGGTGAATGATTCCACTTGAAACCCATGGTAACGTGCCCCATTTGGACAATCAAAAGGGGTTTCCTCCACTCGATTATGTTTCAAACCGAAGGTGGAATCATAATCCACTTCATGAGGAATCTGAGCTGAGATTACCTCTAATATGGAGTGAACGAAGTAGATTGGGATGACCCATACCGGTGTCAGATGAAGCTCTAAACGCCAGACCTCTACACAGCCCGTCGGTACGGTGTGGCAATTTGAACAGATCGAAGCGTGATAGTTGAGAGAAGATGCGATGTTGAAATCAACATCTGTACTTCTTGATGACCAAACTGAGCTGGGATTACCTCAGGTTTGGTGTGAGCCGAAAAGATTGACAGGGGGAGTGCATTCTCTAGAGAGAGAAGCTCTCAACCCCTCCCTTCCTGTGAGAGTTTTAAACATCGGTTAATGAAAAATTGATATCTTATGTCTCTTAGACGACACCTGGCAACTTTACTTTGATGGAGCATCAAACCAATGTGGATATGGCATAGGGGTATTGCTAGTTTCCCCAAACGACTCTCACATCCCTTTGTCATATAAGCTAAGGTTTGAAGTCACTAACAACCAAGCTGAATATGAGGCTTGTATTGCTGGAATGGAGGCAGCCCTGGAGGTAGGAGCAAAAAGGGTAGAAGTCACTGGGGATTCAAACCTGGTGGTATCTCAAGCAAGAGGAGACTGGAAGGTCAAGGAGGATACACTGAAGCTATATCACTCTGTGCTGGAAAATCTAATTCCACAATTCGATTCTGTTATCTTCACACACACTCCTCGAGTGAGCAATAGATTTGCAGATGCACTGGCGACATTGGCGTCTATGGTCGAAATACCCCTGGGATTCACAATGCGGCCTCTCATGATCGAACAAAAGGTTAAACCAGCATGTGAGTGTACCTTTACCGAGGAAGGTGAAGACGATGGCAAGCCATGGTACGAAGACGTGAAGAAATTCCTAGAAAAAGGAGAATACCCGTCCGAGGCCACCTCAAAGGACAAGACGGCTCTGCGGAAGTTTGCTGCTCGATTTATAATCTGTGGAGGAGCATTGTACCGAAGGGCACACTTGGGTCCAAGTCAACTTTGCGTCACAACGGAGGACAGCCGCAAGGTAATGGAGGAAATACATGAAGGAATTTGTGGGCCACACATGAATGGGGCAACGACGGCAAAGAAGATCCTGCGTCAGGGATATTACTGGACTACAATGGAAGCCGACTGCGCTGATTATGTCCGCCGATGTTACAAATGCCAAACTCACGCTGATCGTATGCGTATTCCCCCTACAGAACTGTATAGCATGACGTCCCCTTGGCCATTCTCCACTTGGGGAATAGATGTCATTGGAAGCATAAATCCAAAGGGGAAATACAAACATCAGTTCATTCTGGTGGCCATCGACTACTTCACCAAATGGGTAGAGGCAGCCTCTTATGCTACTCTCAAAGCCACTCATGTGGCCAAATTCATTCGTACTAATATCATCTATCGATATGGTGTACCTCACGAGTTTGTCTGTGATAATGGATCGCACTTCAAGGGGGCGACAAAGAAGCTTTTCGCCGAATTTGGGATACAAAATCATCGGTCATCTACTTATCGACCTCAAACTAATGGAGCAGTTGAGGCTGCAAACAAGAATGTCAAGAGGATTCTGCGGAAGACTATCGACACTTACACAGACTGGCCGGAAATGCTACCTCTGGCGCTATGGGGATATCGAACAACCGAAAGGACTTCAACTGGGGCTACTCCCTACTCTCTAGTCTTTGGAATGGAAGTTGTCTTGCCCATCGAATTGGAATTACCTTCGTTGAGGGTTCTAGCTGAGACTGGGATGATCGAGGAAGACTGGGTTCAAAACCGCTACGACGAGTTGGCACTACTAGACGAAAGGAGACTGAGGGCTTTATACCATGTACAAGGGTATCAACGCCGCATTGCACGGGCATTCAACAAGAAGGTGAAACCTAGGGATATCAAGGTAGGAGACATGGTGCTCAAAGCAATTCGTCGCCACGTCTCGGACCCAAGGGGCAAGTTTAGACCAAACTGGGGAGGCCCCTACCTTATCAAACGCCTACTTTCTGGAGGAGCAGCATACATTGCAGACTTGGATGGAATGGAATTCGCAACGCCAGTCAACGTTGACAAGCTAAGGAAGTATTACCCATGAGAGATGCTCGTTGGACCGAAAACCACAAGGGTGGGCGGATCCAAGCAAAAATTAGAGCAGCCTGCTAGGTCGAAAACCCGCAAGGGCGGCTTAGGCAAAAACTAAGGCATAAATAAAATGCTCGCTAGACCGAAAACCCGCAAGGGCGGTTTTAGGCAAAATTTAGAGCACAAAAGGAAAGGAAAATACCCGAGTGGACCCTAACTAAAAACGAAACAAATCCCCTTTGTTGGAACTACGTTTACGGCCTGATTCCCTCTATGGGATACGTAGGCAATCTCTAAGTTTGAGATTCGGCCACTGCTATCATCATCACTTCCAAAATTTCTAGGTCTATCCTAAAGCATGTTCACCATCAAATCATGGCAACAACATCTTCAAATAAAACGACCAAATGTTTTATTATTTCCAAAGAGAGAGGACAAAGCAAACCTAAACAATTCTTAATCCATGAAAGCTAGAATCAAACAAACATCTTTTGAAAAACATAAGCAAAGCGTCGATCTCTAGGTCTTCCTTCTCTTTGCACTTCTATCCTCCAAAAGGTTTTTCTTCAACCAGCGTTTGTAAGAACCCGATAACTTGGCAACAAAGCTCTCAGCAACCTCCTGCATCACTCTATTTGGCCAGAGACGTAGCATATTGCGACGGAAGTTGGCATCATGGATCTTAGAAGCGGTGTACTCAGGGTCACCCAAGATTGCGGCTTGTTCGGCCCCAAATTGCCTTTGAAAGCGAGCAGGGAAGTAGAAAACGACTCGAGTAATGCCGATCACTGCTACACCAAAGTGGTTCATGGTACTTGTGGTCATACTCTCGATACCATACCAGGGGCAAACCCATTGAATCCAATCACCTCTGCAAGTCTTCATCCACGCTTCCCAAGCAGCCTCAGTTGGGAACTGTTTAACCATGTGACGCTCCGTGCATTGGTCTGGATTGTAAGGAAGTCGCTCCGGCACATCCCACACTTTTAGCTTCTCAAACAGCCACACCTAGAGAAAAAGGGAAAATTGTGAGCTGAGAGAACATGTGAGTCAAAACAAAAGAGTGATGAGTGAAAAGATAAATCTGACAAATAAAACAAGTAAAAGAGCGAACCTGCAATAGCAAGGAACCGCCTGAGAACTGAGCTGTAGGATTACCCTTCATCACATCTAGACCCATCAAGGTCTCTGCCAATACTAAACTAGCGAAACCCATACGGTTTCCAATTTGCTGAGCAAGGTTAAGCAATATAGGATCAGCATGACCAGAGGCGGGGCCAAGTAAGTGGTAATGAAGGAGACAAATGCACAATGCATGAAAGCACGACTTCTGTAGGGAAACTTGGCGATGCGCCTCAGCCGCACCAAAACGCTGGATGAGTTGCAGAATCTCCAGCCTCCCTTTCACTAGGAAGAACTTAACTTCATGTTTCTGAACTTGGAGTAAATCCTTCAGGAGATCACCACGGTTGAACAAAGGATTAGGGACAATGAAACCCTCTCTATCCGAATGACCCATGATGGCTGCAAATTCCTCGATGGTAGGACATAACTCCTCCCTCTTAAATCGAAAGACGTGAAAATCAGGGTCCCACAAACTAGCGGCTGCCCTAAGGAAAGCAAAATTCACGGGAATGTGGCGAAGGGAAAAGAGGAAGTCCATACCAAAGGACTTAAAGTGCAGACGGTCCAGGCCATTGAAGGAATCCAACCACTGATCAAGGATTGGTTGTGCCATGTGCAAGGAAATTGCTGCTGACAATACTATCGGGTTCGTAGAACGCGTACTTATAGGGCTAAGTCGAGTCTTAGTTCGAATCGGAATCGGATTCTTGATCCTCGGAAATTCAGTCGGTCACTCGGCCGGCACTTCGATTAAGCGGCCGTGGGATCAATCCATCGGCCCGTAGATAATAGGGTTAGTCTAACCCAGGCAAACAAAACGATCCTTCGGCCGTTAGATCGAAGCTTCGGCCGCGTAATCATTTGGTCGGCCGCTAGAACGGCTATTTTACAGACTGTTCCCACGGTTCAGTTCGTTTCGTTGGATTAACAAGGGTTATCATACGCAAACAACGTAACACAGCATATACAATCACAAACAGAGCAAGAAGGTTTTTGTTTCATATAACGAAAGCTTTTTACATCACAAGGTGGATCATCCCACATTTCCTAAACAAACTATACATCGATTTCCTGTCAAACTAACCTATGCAGGAAGAGAAACAGAAAAAAGACAGGAAAGGATGCCGGACCCTCTAGTGCTCTGAACACCAGAGGCCTGCTGCAAAGAAACTAAGAAGAGGACACCCCTGGGGCGGTGTATACCAGAGGAGTACTATGGTGCAAAAGAGACACCACATAGCCCAGAAAAATCACCACATCGCGCACCACCGCCACACCAGGAGTTCCGCGTCACGGAAGCAAGCCACCCATGCAAGGGTCCCTAATCAAGCGTCAAGACAGGACCAAGAACAGTGCGGCCTCCCTCCGCAATCTCTGGCCGTGCACCCTTCATGGTCCGAAGTCGACAGGAGTGAGGAGCAACGAAGAGGAGCCTTCGGCTGTGAAGAAGAGAAGAGGAAAAGAAAGAAAAGTGAAATGAAACGGTCGACGCTGTGACCTTTTATAGGCCCCTGGAAATAAAGGGATTACGCGGCCGATACATTGATAGCTCGGCCAGCTAATCAATTATGCGGCCGAGAAATCGATCTCCTGGCCCCTTAATCAAATTCCCTCAGCAACATCAGATCATGCTCAGTGCACCAATCCGAGCCATCATGAATTCTGGGTCCGTGACCAACAGAACCAATCAAAGTAGCCTTGGGGGCATCCCCAAGCCAATGCAATGTAATCCAAACCAGCCTTGGGGGCATGCCCAAGCATCGAAGCTCTCTCTCCACAAACTGCTAGCCAAAGCAAGTTGAAACACCCAGCGGCTTTACGCCCATATCCATTATCGACAGGCTCTACGCCTGTACTTATTCAGCAGCTCTACGCTCGCTATCACAATCTCAGCGGCTCGAGGCCTATCATTTCAACAGGCTCGAAGCCTATATCTACCATCCCAGCGGCTCTGCGCCCATTACTTCAGCAGGCTCTACGTCTGAATTCACTCACCTGGCGGCTCTGAGCCCATCATTTCAACAGGCTCGAAGCCTTCGTCTACTATCACTCAGCGGCTCCAAGCCCTCGACTCAGCAGCTCTACGCTCGCTATCACAACAACAGGCTCTATGCCTGTATTCATTCAACTCAGCGGCTCCAAGCCCACTATCTCAACTGGCTCGAAGCCGTAAACAACCGGTCTCAACGGCTCAAGGCCCGTTATCAAAAGGCTCTACGCCTGTTATCTCAAACTCAGCGGCTCAAAGCCCATCATCTCAACTGGCTCAAAGCCGTAAACAAGCAACAGGCTCTAAGCCGCCCCAGCAATCAAGACATTTATTCTCAGGCTCTACGCCTGAATGCTCAAAAATCTAACATTTTTGAATGCTCAAGCTCTACGCTTGGATGCCCAACCACTGTGTACTGGATGCTCAAGCTATACACTTGAATGCTCAAGCTCTACGCTTGGATGCCCAACCACTGTGTACTGGACGCTCAAAGCCTGTACTTTGAATGCTCGGATTCTGCCGTCCGAATGCTCGAGCTCTACGCTCTGAATGCTCAAGTCCGGAACTTAATAGAAGCTCTAAGCTTAAAACAAACACACACGCACGGGCCCGTGCACATTTGCATCAACATTTTCACATCGAGTCTGCATCATATCTGTTCACATCTAACAAACATCGCACATATACACTCTGCATATCTCTCATGAAACAGGTCAACCCTGCAATCAACCGGCTCTACGCCTCAGTTTTATTGATCGGCCCAACGCCTCGATCTTTTGGCTCCACACCAACACTTATGATGGAAAAGCTCCGTGCGCAGACCATCAGAATGCAACCAGCTCTACGCTTCGGTTCAAATCACGTCAAGCTCTAAGCTCCGACAACTTAGGCCCTTGCCTCAAGACTGCATGCAGGTTCCACGCCTCAATCACTTCAGGCTCCACGCCTCAGTTCCCTCACCTCAGGCTCTTGCCTTATACCAGCTCCGCGCTTCGGTTCATCACGTCAAGCTCAAAGCTCTGACATCTCAGGCTCTCGCCTTATGATCAACACCAGCTCCGCGCTTCGGTCCTAGCAATCACCTCAGGCTCTCGCCTTATGATCAACACCAGCTCCGCGCTTCGGTCCTAGTAATCACCTCAGGCTCTCGCCTTATGATCAACACCAGCTCCGTGCTTCGGTCCTAGCAATCACCTCAGGCTCTCGCCTTATGGTCAACACCAGCTCCGCGCTTCGGTCCCAGCAATCACCTCAGGCTCTCGCCTTATGATCAGCACCAGCTCCGCGCTTCGGTCAAACCCAATCTCCTCAGGCCTTCGCCTCAAGATTGCAACAGGCTCCATGCCTCGATTCCATCACTCTCCAGGCTCTCGCCTCATGACTACAACCGGCTCCGTGCCTCGGTTCCCTCATCTCCAAAAGCTCCGTGCTCCAGCTACTGGCCCTGCGCCTCCCCTCATATCTCAAAACAAACCGGCGTCCGATTCATCCCTAGCAGATGGTTTGGATTCCACCCCAACTACATCAATTCCTTCCAGCTCATTCGCAAGGATAGGCTACTCTACCGAGCTCCTTTCAGTCAAAGTAAGGATGATCAAGAAAAGCAAACGCACCTGCAGTGTACTGATCTACCCCAAAATACTAAGGAAGCTCTCCGCAAAGAAACTCCCCAGGCAGCCCTGCGCTCCTTCAACTATCTTCCGCCAAAACCCTGGCTCAGTCTAGGTACGTCACACTACGGCTTTTTTTAAGCCCTAAGGTACGTCTTCTGTCTCTAACCTTCCAAACTTTTACTTTTCTTTTATTGCCTGAACTACGATTGGTCTGAATTTCCCTTGTGGAATACGTAGGCAGCCTCCGGGCCCGACCATAACAAAACTTTTATTGCCTGAACTACGATTGGTCTGAATTTCCCTTGTGGAATACGTAGGCAGCCTCCGGGCCCGACCATAACAAAACTTTTATTGCCTGAACTACGATTGGTCTGAATTTCCCTTGTGGAATACGTAGGCAGCCTCCGGGCCCGACCATAACAAAACTTTTATTGCCCGAACTACGATTGGTCTGAATTTCCCTTGTGGAATATGTAGGTAGCCTCCCGGCCCGACCATAACAAAACCTTTTTCAAAAACCCCTTGGAATAGTGGTTGGACCAAATTGAGTTGCTTTTTATAGCTTTGACTCTTACTCAAACATGTCTCGCGATCCGTCTGAGTTCAGTCAAAGAGGGGCATCTGTAGACACCCCAATTTGGCCTAACGATTATTTCAAGTCCCACCTTGGGACAATCCCGATGATGAAATGGATACAATGATTGCTGATTGCTTCTTTGAGGACCTTAGGACTTTCGGTGAGAACTTTGACCATTTAGAGGACCCAATTCAAAGCCATACAGCCTTTCAGACAGAAATACAGAAGCCTAGGAGAATCCATCTGACAGCCGTAACATCGATCTAACGGCCATAACATCAATCCCTCACCCGAGCAACCTGTTGCCAGCAAAATCTCCCTGAGAGATCAATCCCTCGGCCGCAAGATCTATCCTTCGGTCGAGACATCCATTCCTCGGCCGTGACATCCTTTGCTCGGCCGCCAGATCGACCTTTTTCCAGACTCTGGAACGTTTTGTCAGACGTTTGGTTTGATCCAACTACACTACCTTTCCGATGCGTTCGGGCTACGTTCGGAGATCACGACGTAGAGTTAGAGATGCATTGCAATTGCAATTGCCATCTCGTGATTTGATTGGCCGGAGTGAGTCATCCCTATGCCTATATAAAGGGGCCTTTGGGTTCCGAATTAACACACAGAAATTGAGATACCCACACACTCAATCAAACCTCGAAACTCTGCAGAAATACTCCCTCAATCCCATACTCCAAAGGCCCTAACCTTCCGAAGGCAGCCGTCAATCCGGCGATCAAACCCCGAAGTTCAAACCCTAACTCTAGGGTTCTCAATCAAGCAATCAATCAATCACACCCAATCCGAAGCAATCAAGCAACTGAGGGATCAAGGTGGTGAGGCCCAACGGCCTCTGGTTTGTCTATATTTACTGTATTTCTAACTAAACGTAGCATTTCGATTATCTGTTAATCTTTCTGTCTGGTATGAGGAAGAACACCGACCAGGGCTTCGATCCCTCGGCCGGTACATCAAACCAGGAGGATCTCTCGGCCGTGACATCTATTCACCGGCCGCGAGATCCATCTCCCTGGGACATTATGTTTGCTTTCTGCTTTCTGATGCATGCTTCAATTATCGCACTGGCTCACTTTGCTTACTGTTTAAAGGAATAATTAAACAGACTATGTGTTAGGATTAGATAAAGCATCTATACGTCTTATGTTGAACGATTATGGGCCAGTCTCACGACTGGGCAGAGAGGGGTGCCTAACACCTTCCCCTTACTGTACTTTTGGCTCCCGAATCCAGAATCTCTATCTATTTTCCCAGTTTCAATAAACTGGGTGGCGACTCTATTTGACGATAACCGTTATCATGTGGCGATGTTCCTAGCCATGGGAATGTCCATGATTTTGGTTTATGAAGTGAGCAACCAATCGAGCAAACACAATGTGATCAATCTGTATGGCGATGCCCCGCTTGGGAAGTGTCTACACCAGGAATAGTTCAATTTCATTTCAGTACATTTCATGGTTATGTCACTTTACTTTACTCCCCATGCGGGTTGTGCATGGTTACCGTACTTTTATCATTCTTGTGTTTTTTTTCCTTTCTTTTCCTCCTGGGGTATGCCCCTTGTAGGCTGTACATTCGATTAACCTTTTTTAATTTCAAGCTAAATTACCCACAAAAAAAATAAAAAAAAAGCTGCTCAGGAAGGCCCACTCTACCATGGTAGCTCTTGTTCCAAAGATCCCTAACCCATCCAAAGTTGGGGATTTTAGACCTATCTCATGTTGTAACACTGTTTACAAATGCATTGCTAGAATACTTTCCAAGAGACTCCAGGTTGTCCTCCCCGTTCTAATTGATCCTGTTCAATCAGGGTTTGTTAAAGGAAGGAGAATCGCTGACAACATCTTCCTCACCCAGGAGCTAATGTGTGGGTATCATAAATCATCCCCATCCCCAAGATGTGCGATGAAAGTAGACATTAAGAAAGCTTATGATAATGTCAGATGGGAATTTCTCTGGGATATCCTGTCCTCTATGAATTTCCATCCAACAATGATCAAATGGCTTCAAGCCTGTGTTACCACTGCTAGCTACACCTTAAGCTTGAATGGGGAGACCACTGGGTACATTATTGGGCAAAAAGGTCTAAGGCAAGGTGACCCTCTATCATCATACCTTTTTGTCATTGTTATGGAAATTCTCACCTGTCTACTTAGAGAGAAATCCATGTTACCTGACTTTCATTTTCATTGGAGATTTGGGAATACTAAGATCATCAATCTTTGCTTTGCGGATCTTATGATTTTTTGCAAGGGTGAATTGTCTTCAATCACACTTATTCAGGAAGCCCTCACTGAGTTCCAAGCTTTGTCTGGCCTCTCTCCAAGCCCCGAGAAAAGTAGTATATACTTCTCTGGGGTCAACACTACCACTAGAATAGCCATTATGGACGTCTTAAGATTCCAGGAGGGCACTCTCCCGGTCAGGTATCTGGGTGTTCCCCTCCTCTCCACTAAGCTTAAGGCTTCGGATTGCCAACGCTTAGTGGAGAGCATGATTGCTAGGACTAAAACTTGGACCAATAGAGACCTCACCTATGCTGGTAGGGTTCAACTAATAAAGAATGTGCTTTTCTCCATTCAAACATATTGGTCATCCTTGTTTATCCTTCCCAAAAAGGTAATCAAGGATATTGAGTCAATACTTCGGGCTTTTCTTTGGTCTGGCCCTGATTTAAAGAAAACAGGTGCTAAAGTTTCTTGGGAGCATCTATGCTCCCCTAAAGAGGAGGGGGGTCTTGGTTTCAAATCTTTGCAAATTTGGAATAAGGCCGCCATTGCAAAACATATTTGGTTCCTAATCTCTGGGGGAGAACAATCCATGTGGTGTCAGTGGGTCAAATCGTACTTAATAAGAGGTAGGAATTTCTGGAATCTGAAAATACCTGGAGATTGTACATGGGGTTGGAGGAAGCTTTTAAATCTCAGGCCCTTGGTCAAACCATTTGTCCTTTGTATACTAGGTAATGGGAATTCAACATCCCTGTGGCATGACAATTGGCATCCTCTCGGCCCTTTATTGGATAGATTTGGTCCTAGAATTGTGTATGACTCTGGCATCCCACATGATGCCTTTGTCTCTCACATAATAGATGGTTCAATTTGGGTGTTCCCCATTACCCAAACATTTGAACTGAATGAGGTGAGAAACACTCTGCCATCTCTGGTTCAGTCCAGGTTGAATGGGGCAGATCAAACAAGGTGGACTCTCACTTCCAATGGGCAATTCACAATTGCCTCCCTATGGAACAAACTGAGAACTCCCTTTCCTAAGGCCTTATGGCATAAGGTTGTGTGGTTTTCTACGCACGTACCAAAATGTAGCTTTGTCACATGGCTTGCCATTCAGAATAGACTAGCCACTACTGATAGACTCTTGTCATTTGGTCTGAATGTTTCTCCGCAATGTGGTTTGTGTCAGGGGAGTGAAAGCCATGATCACCTCCTATTTAATTGCCCATTTACCAGCCAGGTGTGGGATACCATTCAAGCCAAACTCCATGTTACATGGCCTGCTAGATCTTGGGCAGACTGGGTAACTCTGTTATCAAAGTTTAAGGGCAAAACTCTCAAAAGTATAATCATTAGATTGGGCTTTACGGTAACTGTTTATCATATCTGGATTGAGATAAACTCGAGGAAATTCCAAAATCAATCTTGTACTTGGGAGATAGTTGTTCAAAAAATTTGCAACATGGTGAGAGCAAGGCTATTATCACTTTCTAATTTCCCTCAATCACAAGTAGAGTTGATTGTAAATGAGTGGAACAATGTTGTGAGCTAATTTACTTTGCTAGTTGCTGGTTCTAATTGACTATGTGATTCAATCTCATGTGGTTCAAATTCATAGCAAGTTATATACAGTTTTGGCATCCATGAAGGTGGCTACCAAGTTCCAATGATGGATACTTGACCGCTAATTCTCCTACTTATAAGCTTCTTTGAGTGCTTTTGTGTGTACCCGTGAGTTGTGCGGTTGAGCCACATTTTTCTTGTGAGAGGAGGTAATATTTAGTGGGAGTTTTTTTGTGAGGGAGAGGTAAGGGAGTTGGGTTCCACCCTGTTGCTTCCAGTTTTTTTTTTTTGGGGGTAAATCAGCTTGAAATTGAAAAAGAGGCTAACCGAATATACAGCCTACAAGGGGCATACCCCAGGAGGAAAAGAAAAGAAAACAAAAAGATTGAAGAAAATTTCTAACGTCAAATGGCTACTAGGGCTAAATGATATGCGTTGTTTCCAATCCATCTAGTCAGAGGGAAAGAAAATAACGCCAAAATGAAATGACCAACAGGTCTCTTTGTTAACCTGAGCTTGGGCCTACCATCCTAGGCTTCCTAATCATTACCAAAAGATATGGAACTAACTGGAAATAACTTATAGTAAACAGTTCTATTACAATCAGCTAGGAACTAGCTTACTCAATGAATTACACTTAAGAATACTGTAGACGAGAGGAGCCACCAGCAACACCTGTCCAGATAGCACAGTAGTAGCAACAGCAACAACAAGCAACAACAGCAGGTGGCATATACAACTGGACAGTGGCCATAACAGTTAGCAAGACAGCAACAGATAGCACAGTAGTAGCAGTAGCTTCCCACATGGGTTGAACTATGGCTGCTGCCACAACAAGCAGCAGCAGCAGGTGGCATATACAACTGGACAGCAGCATATCAAACTTGCAGCAACAGACCAGCAGCAACACAGCTGCAGAAATCAAAGCAGCAGTTACCGAACTGTCCCAAAACCAATAGAAAGCAATTTACATCAACTATACCTCAACTATACATCATGCAGAGGACGTCCCCCTCTGCTAAGGGAGATCCCAACGACATCCCCAGTTGGTTAGGCAAATACAAAAGTAACAAAAGGTTGCAAAAGTAACAAAAGGTAGCAAAAGTAGTAGTAGTAGCAGCCTGCTCCACTAGATTGTAGCCAGGGTTACAAGCATCCCGAAAACAGGAAATAATAGCAGCTACCAGGATGACTACAAACAGAAAATAGGAAATAACAACAGCATGCACCCTAGCTGTGATGACCAAACTGGACAGGTTCAATGGGGGTCTTCAATGACTGAGCCATTTATGGCTGGCACAACAACTTCTGAAATGTTGCAGCAGCTACAAACAGCAGCTACAACTTCTGAATTCAATCAGCAGTTCATAACAGCACATAGCAAAACAGCACTGCTAGCTCTCACATAACAGATCATAGCAGAAAGCAGTTCATAACAGCACATAACAGATCAGAGCAGAACACTCACTGCTAGCTCTCACACACAAAATGCAGAGGACGTCCCCCTCTGCGAAGGGAGATCCCAATGACAGCCCCTATTGGTTAGGCAAATACAAAAAAGGTGGAATACCACAACAGCAGTATAACTTCAGTAGCAGACAGAACATACGCTTAATAGTAATTAAAGCTTCCAAAACAGAACTATCAACTTAATAAAATCACAATCAGCCTTAGCATGCAATTACAAAGTGAAAACATAGCAATGAGACTGGTTAGTCTTAGCATACATTTACACTTATGTACTCACACCTCATCTGTAATTGCATGGGAGTTGCTCCTCACAAAAGATTAAGATATATACCTGCTACATAGAAGTAATAGCAGTAGCAGCTCATCAGTCAAAACAGTTTCAGCACAAGCTGAAACAGTGCCCAACTCATGCATTTATTAAACCATGAATGCCACAACTAATGCATCCCTTGGATACACTATTGCTTATGCTCTTAGGTCATCCTGTCAACCTGCCCAGAAAACTACATACCCACACATCAATAGCATTCGGTTGTAAAACAAGCAAACAACAACATAGATCAACATGCTACAATGTTCCAATGTTCCATTCATTTACAATCCATTGTGCTTGTGATTGAGGCAGTTTAGGAAGTGATAAAATCCTCGCTCTCACCATGGTGCATATTTTATGAACTACTATCTCCCAAGAACAGCAGTGACTTTGATACCTTCTCACATTTCTCTCTATCTAAATATTGTACACAGCTACTGTGAAGCATAGCTTAGTGATAAGGTTTTTAAGACTTTTCCCTTGTACATTTGACAACAATATTACCCAGTCAGCCCAAGACCTATCAGACCATGAATGTTGCTTCCAGTTGTTGGTGGTTTAGGCCTCGAGGGAGTAGTAGGTTAGCAGATAAAGCAATAGGGTTTTCATGTCTTGCTGTTGCCACTGTCTCTTTCTTGGTTGTTTGGCTATCGTTGCTCATTGTTTGGCTATCGTTGCTGATGTTTTCTGTTGATGTTATCTGTTTTCTGCTGCTACTGCTCTCTCTACTGATTAGCTGATTGATGTACATTCATTTTCTGATTGCTATAGCTATTGATTACCTGCTGCTGTTCCAGCGATTAAACAGCTGGGTAGACTGCTACCATTAGTTATGTAGCTGCTGCAGACTGCTACTCATTTTCTGATTGCTGCAGCTGTTTGCTGCTCTAATGGTAGTAGACTGCTACTGTTGTGGATGTGGTTTCTGCTACTGTTCAGCTGTATTGATCCATTGGAGTGATCCAGCTACCATTAGTTATGTAGCTGCTGCCCTTTTAGTTTTGATTCAGTTAGAATGCTTAACAATTGGATGTACAGTAGTCACATGTGTATGCAATTTAAATGGTTGTGAGTAGACATCTTCAGCTGGTCTACGTGTGTTTCTAAGGTGTTTTAACCTATCCTTGGGGGGTTGTCCCTAGGAATGTTAATGCTTTTCTAGGGGGTCGTCCCTAGCTCTTCTCTACAGCTCAGTTCTGCTCCTGTTTGTGCTGTTTCTGTATTTCTGCTCTGCTGCTACTGTTAATGGTTGTGGCTTCTCTGATGTTCTGCAATCTGCTGCTGTCACTCTGATGTTCTGCAATCTGTTGCTGTCCAGCTTGGACTGCTTGTTGTGGCTGCTGCTTCTAGTTCTGCTGTTTGCTGTCCAATTCTGAAGCTGCTGAATTGAGCCCAATCAAGTCAAGTTCTGAACCTGCTATCCAGTTCTGAAGCTGCTGCTTTAGGAGCAGGTTCAGTTTTCAGTTAGGAGCAGGTTCTGTTTTCAGTTAAGGCCTACATGCTAAGATTGAAGTTCAAATGGTGCCAATCAAATGGTGCCAATCTGTGGTAGCTTTAATTAGGAAGCTTAGTTTAGTTGGTTGTATCTCAGTGCTGGTTGCACATTGTGTAATTATTTTGTCATTTGTTTTGTATCCCTCTGTTAGATGGATAGGAAACAGATGCTCTATTTACTTCTAGTCCTATGTAGCCGTTTGGCGTAGGCTTTCTCTTTTGTTTTCCTTTTCTTTTCTTTTCCTCCAGGGGTTTGCCCCTTGTAGGCTGTATATTCGGTTAGCCCCTTTTTTATTTCAAGCTGATTTACCCAAAAAAAAAGATTAATTTTCTGTAGCAGTAAATACCTAAAGATAACAAATACCATCATCTAGAACGAAAGAGAACGAATAGAAAAACAAAAGCTAACTAAGAACCATATTAGGGCGTGGAGAAGCAATTCTCCAGGTGTTTCATGGCCGATGGTACCATCTCTCTTTCAGATGGATTGGGTCTCAAAGCCACTCCAATGAACTTCGGAGGAGGCAACAGGTCCTAGATCCTTCAAAATCCCATCATCTTCATCCTTCTCCGATGACGGTAGAAACTCAACGGAGGAGCAACTCAGGTGACTCTAGTTCAGGATTCAAACTCAGAAATGCTGTTCAATCCTATTCAGATGAGTTTGGGGTTTTCAGCCCTAAAACGTCTAAGCAATCAAGTCCTTCAAGGAAGCTGCAGCAGGTCTTCGAGGAGGCCTTGGTAAGAGAAGCGGAGGAGAGAGCATCCGTTCTACCTGCTGGTAACACCAAGATCGGGAACATCTCGGAGCATTTCATCTCGTAAGATATGAGGGTAGAAGCTGAAGTCGCGTCGAAGGGCTCGATTCTACCATCATCTTCGGATGGGTCTGGGGCGCTTAGCCCTAAACCGCAAACCAACCCAAACTCTAATGCTGCTCAGAAGTTTCAACAACGGGTGACTCATCTCCATGGAAACACTTACCAGTTTCAGCGCACTCCATCAGAGGTACGGAATCCAAACCCTAACTCAAAAATATTGTTGAATGCTCGGGGAAATCCTTACGTAGAAGGGGATCCCAATATGGGGTATAGTCTAGAAGACACTCAACCTCGGTACCAACAAGTTCAATCCCATCCTGCATTACCAAGTCATCAATCCCACAACCCAAAGCCCATTACAGGACAGAGCAGACCGAAACCAAAAAATTGGGCATCCCTTCTCCAGTCCCAAAAACCATCCCTGGATATGAAGTTGGACTATTTCCCAGATCTTCAGAAGGGTAAGGAAGCATTGGTTGAAATTGATGTAGAGCTGACTGAAGTGGGAAAATGGAATAGGTATCTAGTGGGGCATTTCCTTGATGGGAAAATGCCATACGCCCTTCTTTTCTCCATTGCTCGTAATCAATGGAAAGAACTCATGTCCCATGAGTGAAAAAACTGGTTGAGAGCTTTTCCTAGAGAGAGAATGCACTCCCCAAGTGTTCCTCTTCCGATTTTGCCATAAATCAGCCATAAATCTGATCCAGAGGTAATGTAAAGCTCTGATCGGAATTCTCCTGAAGTGGGTTTGCATCTTCGACCTTAGTTCTTCGAGGTCTAAGCACGCCTTCCAGCTTCTGCATCTTTCAAATGGGTTTTGATACCCACCATCAAAATACTCAATTTGGGCTGTCGACTAGGAGGGATGCCAGCTACAGAGCTGGCCTCTCGTACTCGTTCCTCCAAGGAACAAATTCCAACCGGCCTTCCACAGCTTCGGTTCAGCGACGGGTTCACCGGATCTGCTAACGTCTTTCAGGAGACATCAAGCTCAGTGGGTTCCATTTTTTTTTACATCAACTGGGTTCGTTGCCGGACCTCTCAACGGCGGGGTCAGCCATGGCTGAAGAACTAGACGGCTCTCGCTGCATCTTTCAACATCAACTGGGTTCCGATCGGCCGCTGCAGTTGGAGGTCAAGACGATGCCGCTGCAGTGTGTGAGAATGCCGGTGTTGGCAGAGTACTCTGGGAACTTGACCAAGTTTGCCGACGATGATGTCGAGTTCGGGTTTGTTTCTGTTCCGCCGGGTCTCGCCGACGCCCAGCCGAATGGGTTGGGCAGGTCTTCAACAGCCGGCCACGGCTATGGTGTATTCCCTCTAACCGGGCCGGCCCGAACTACATCTGTGGAATCCCGCCCGCTGGAATTTCCAGATACATTGAAGGTATAATCAATTGGAACTAATTTGTGTTAAGGACAGTCTAAATTGGCTGTAATTTTACAATCTGTACATTCGTATCGAGAACTCGATGGGCAGTCATCTGTTTGGACTGAGATCGGGTTAATCTGATTTGGATTTATTTCATTAATCCTAGACTCGTGCAAGATCACAGTAGGCTTTTATTGTGGGATTGCATTTTCAATGCCCAATTTGGGGCTAAATTGCCTGGTTTAGTTACTAGGCTCATCTCCATTCAAGCTATTTGATGAGCTTCTTTGTATTCCTAGTTTCTTTGCTTCATTAGCCGGTGGTAGTGCGTAGTATGGTTGTGACCGTGGCTATCATTGATTAGATTGGGGTTTTGTGCTGGTTGAAAGGGGTAGCTTTCGTGGCTGTCTTCGAATAGATCGGTTGTTAGGCTTTGATTGAAAGGGATAGGTTCTGGAGCTGTCATTAATTAGATTGGAGGTTGTGGCTGGTTGAAAGGGGTAGCTTCCGTGGTTGTCATTGATTAGACTGGCTTGAGCTCTGATTGAAAAGGGCAGCTTTGGTTCTCCTGCGGTATTTTGTGTCCTCTTTTTGTGCCAAATGATTCGGTGGTCATGCACTGTTAATGGCGGCCTGAGGCCCTTGTATTGTCTCACTTCTTGATTATAGCGAGCCTAGGGTGTTAGGTTGAGGGTGTAGTAGTCTGGATGGAATGGGCGTGGTGTACAGGGTACTTTGGGGGGTAACCTTGTCGGATGCAGACATCTCCAGTTCGAGCCACTTCTCGAATCCTAATTCCTCTGTAGTAGTTGTTCTCTTAGAAGTGGGTATTATGTTCGACTCACTAGGTTAGTTTGGAGTTTTAGAATCTTGGTGTTCATATTCCATCTCTGGCAACTGTGGTGATTGGTTTTGGCTGAGGCAGGTTGTTTTTTCAGTTGCTGTTCAGCCTCCTCTCGGTGCCGTGTTGCTATGTTGCTGCTATTCCTCAGTGATGGTACATTATCTGGTTGTTTGACCGTGACTTTTTTATCTTACAGCTTAGCCTGGCGGGCTGTGCCAGGCGGTAGTTAACTTTCATGTTATTATTACTTCTTGTATCACTTTGTATCATACCCCGTTGTGCTTTCTTCCTGATGGATAGTACTACGGGGTATGATACCGAATCACAATGCACCTTTTTTTTGGGTAAAACAGCTTGAAATTAAAAGAGGCTAAACGAATATACAGCCTACAAGGGGCATACCCCAGGAGGAAAAGAAAAGAAAAAGAGAAAGTAAAAAAAAAGATTACCTAAGCCAAGTGGCTACATGAGATAACTAACATGCAGTGTTTCCAATCCATCTGGAAGAGGGAAGGAAAACAACGCCAATGCAGGACATTACAAAGCTTATAAACCTTATACCAATCAAAATGACTGGACTAATTACAAGAAATCTTGACCAAATACAAGTATGGGACTTCATTTGAGCATAGCATCAATATGCAGAGTATCCAAATACAATGTCCAAAACAGGTTCAGAACTTGATCAAAACAGGTTCAGAACTCAGCATGTAGAATCAGCAACAGGTGCATAACTACTTTGTGCACTAATCTTGCACTTGTTCTCCACTAGATTCGTGAAGATTCCAAAGCAGCAACTGGCCAGTGACTGCTGCCATGACTTATCAGCCCAGTGATGGCAGCAACAGAAGACAGGGCAGTAGTAGCATAGGTTACAGCAGCACCCACAGAAGCAGCAGAGCAGCAACCATAGGTTACAACAGCTGCTGCTAACAGCCCAATTGAGGAGCCAACAGCTGCTACCAACAGCAACAGCAACGGCAAGCAGCAGCAGCAAATGAAAACAGCAACTTCTACTTGAAACAACATAGAACAAAGCAAAATGAAGCAAAAGCAGAGGACGTCCCCCTCTGCGAAGGGAGATCCCAATGACAGCCCCTATTGGTTAGGCGAAAATTACAACTGAAACTTTCAACCTTTCAAAACAGAACCAACTGATTGTGCAACACAATTCAGAACAATCTGAATTGGACAACTTCTATCACTTGAAGCTCCTCACAACACTTCAAAACACTTTGACACTCTTCGATTGCTCAGGACAGCAGCAGGATGGCCGCTAAGAACAGCAGCATAACTGGACAATGAACAGGAAGTAGACTACATCAGCTACACAACCTGCTCAAACTGGCATAGCTGCTCGACAACAGCAGCAAATCAGGAACTGGATTGTGTTGGACCAGAGCCAAAGATGCTGCTGCTGTGTTGAGCTGGATAGCAGCAGCATGAACTGGATAGCAGCTAAGCTATCTTCCACCTTATAGCAGCAAACAGCAGCAGGAAATAACAGCAGGCCTGTGGTTAGGCCTATGGCATCAGAACTTGATCTATAGCACTTGCAGGCCTTTCACAATCAAACTACATGAACTGAACTGGACACGGCAGCATAGTCCAGAACTGGACTGGACTGGACCCAGCAACAGTCAAACAAAATACCCACAAACTATACATCATGCAGAGGACGTCCCCCTCTGCGAAGGGAGATCCCAACGACATCCCCTGTTGGTTAGGCATAAACTACCAAGCAAATGTTCTAAGCATAACATTACAATACCTTCCTAGCCCACTAGAATAGCATTAACCTTCCTAGGGACACCCCCCCAGGATAGGCTACAAAACACCAACACCTGTTACACAGTCATAGTAGCAGCAGTAGCAGTACATTAGCATCTAAAGACCTGCTCAATCTACATAACCTGCTCACAACTCAACATCACCTACTCAATCTAGATGGCATACCATTACATAACAGTCAGCAAAGCATAAGCACAACAGCAGTACAGCAGTGGCAGTAGCAGTTCTGCTCTGTTTCAAAAACTGAGGACTAGCAGCCTCACAAATCATACAAACAACAGCAGAACAGCATTGGCAGTAGCAGTAAACTGAATATTAAAGCAGCAACAGATTTGCCCAATACTCAATAGTGTAGTAGCAGACTCACACAATCAGTCAGTCTAAGTACTTGGTAAGTATAGTGCTCACACCTCTACTCCCTCGGAACCTCACAACTCCCACTCTTTTTTTTTTTTAAGGAACAAGGAAACCCTCTTCTCCCTCCACTTAACCTTACCAGAATCCCCCTCTAACTATTACCTCCTCTAACAAGGAAGGAAGGGGTTTTAGCACTCAACTCACATGGATAGCACACAGTATGGAAGGATTACACACATACTTTGAATTCCAAGTAACCCTACAAGGAGTAAGATAACTACCTGGTTACGTAGTAGTAATAGGAAACCACATGGACTGATGGATTTGGGTTGACATCCTCCAGACCAAGTCTGATGGTGCTCTAAGGATGCCATACCAAGATCTTGGAAACTTGGCAGCCACCCTCAAGGATGCCAAAACAGTGACCAACCTGCCTGCTAGCTAGCTAGCTCATCACACTTGTTATACCTGCAATGTATCTACAAATATGTCCATGACCACAAACATCAATAACCAATAACAAATATCATCACAGATATCCATCACTACCTAGTGATGCCCCATACTCTAATAAACCTTTCATTTTGAGAGCCTACGGGCAACTTTGGCAGCGACATCAATCTACCCTTAACCATGTTAAAGATTTTGTGAACGACAACTTCCCAGGTGCTAGTTGTAGCTTGAAACTTCCTCAGATTTCTCTCAATCCAAAGATGATACACTGTGGCAGTGAATATCAGTTTAGTGACAACATTTCTAAGAGATTTTCCCCTAAAAGAGGAGAAATGGGTAATCCATGCTGGCCAAGACTTGGGGGACCAGCATGTATCTATTCTTGCCAACATAGAATTCCAAACTCGTGTGGAGAAACCACAATTGAAGAACAAATGATCATGGCTTTCACTACCTTGACAGAAGCTGCACTGAGAAATCGATTTAATCCCAAATAGCACTAATCTATCCTCAGTGGAGAGTCTACCCTGGATAGCCAGCCATGTAATGAAGCTACACTTAGGTATATGGCCAGAAAACCAAACAGTCTTGTGCCAAATTACTTTGGGGAAAGGGACTCTCAATTCCTCCCATAGAGAGGCTATGCTAAACTGCCCATTAGCATTAAGAGTCCATCTAACTTGGTCCCTGGGACCACTCAGGGGGGGAAGATGCTGTCTAACCTCATTCAACTCCCATGTTTGCGTGATTGGGAAAGTCCAAACTGAATTTTGAACTATGAGTGACACTTTGGCAGTCAAAGGGAGCCCAGAGTCATAAACGATTCTGGCACCAAACTTATCCCACAAAGGCCCCAAAGGGTGCCAAAGGTCATACCACAGTGATGTGTTCTCCCCATTGCCAATAAAATGACGAATGAAGGGATGGACTACAGGTCTTAGATTAAGTAGCTTACGCCAAACCCAAGAGGGATTAGCAGGCATTTTAAGGCTCCAAAAGTTTCTACCTTTTAATAAATAAGACTTTACCCATTGGCACCACATGGATTGCTCTCCCCCGGAGATCAAGAACCATATATGCTTTGCAACCGCAGCCTTATTCCACACCTCCATAGATTTGAAACCAAGACCCCCCTCATCTTTAGGGGCACATAGCTGCTCCCATGCTACCTTAGCCCCTGATTTCTTAAGGTCAGGGCCCGACCATAAAAAGGCCCGAAGAATGGATTCAACTTCCTTGACGACCTTTTTTGGTAAAATGAAGAGGGAGGACCAATACGTTTGCATTGAAAACAAGATGTTCTTGATAAGTTGGACTCTACCCGCGTAAGTAAGGTCCCTATTGGTCCAACTCCTAGTTTTGGCAGTGATACTATCGACCAGCCTCTGACAGTCCACTGCTTTAAGCTTAGTAGATAACAAAGGGACTCCCAAATATCTCACTGGGAGGGAACCCTCCTGAAATCCCAGCTCAAGCAAAATAATCTCTTTAACTCCCACACTAACACCAGAGAAGAATACGCTACTCTTGCCTGTGCTAGGAGAGAGACCAGAAAGAGCCTCAAACTCAGTCAAAGCTTCCTTGATGAGTTTTATCGAAGAATGCTCTCCCTTGCAAAATATCATTAGATCATCAGCAAAACACAGATTTACCAATTGATTAGTTTTACATCTCCAGTGAAAGTGAAAGTCAGGGAGCTGGGCTTTCTCCTTAAGTAAGGTCGTAAGCACTTCCATCACAATAACAAAAAGATATGGGGACAGAGGATCCCCCTGTCTCAGTCCCTTCCTCCCTTTAATATACCCAGTCACCTCACCATTGATACATAGTGAGTAATTTGCGGTGGTTACACATGCCTGAAGCCACTTAATCATTGTAGGATGGAAGTTCATGGCGGACAGGACATCCCACAGAAATTCCCACCTAACATGGTCATATATGCTTTCATTATGTCCACTTTCATGGCACACCTAGGGGTAGAAGAGGATTTGTGATACCCTCTCATGAGTTCCTGAGTGAGGAAAATGTTATCAGCAATTCTCCTACCTTTCACAAATCCTGATTGGACCTGATCTATGAGCAACGGGAGAGCAGATTGCAATCTCTTGGCTAATATCCGAGAGATACATTTGTAAATGGTATTGCAGCATGAAATGGGCCTAAAGTCACCCACCCTGGAAGGGTTTGGTACTTTAGGAACAAGTGCTACTATAGTGGAATTAGCCTTGGTGAGCAATTGTCCAGACCTGAAGAAGTTCCGGACAGCTGAAGTGACCTCTCTCCCAATAACAGACCATGCTTTCCTAAAAAACCCTCCATTATACCCATTCGGGCCAGGTGCTTTGGTGGGATTAATAGACCAAAAGGTCTCTTTGATCTCCAGATCTGAGACAGGGGAGACCATATTAAGACTTTGCTCAGGGCTGAGTTTATTCCTGATTAATTGTCCCACTCTATTAGGTCCCAGATGGGGAGTGAGATGGGCTGTGCCAAAAAGAGTTGTGTAAAAGTTAACAAACTCTTCTTTGATGACCTTGGGGTCATGTGTGGTAGAACTGTCAATTAATTCTAAACTTGTTATTTTGCTCATATTCCTCCTATTACTCACAGCTTTAAAGAAATAGGAGGTACACTGATCTCCAAGTCTCAACCATTGTATTCGAGACTTTTGTTTAGCGAAACTTTCCTCAGCCCTAAGCAATGAGATGTATTGTTTGTGTACCACCTTCTCTTGTTCTAAAGCAACTCTATTATTTGGGTGAGAGCCTATGATTACTTGCAAGTTTTCTAAGGCTTGCTTAGTGGCACTTACCCTCTCGGAAATGCCACTAAACTCCTCCTTATTAAGTCGTTTCAAATCATGTTGAAGGTGTTTAAGCTTCTCACACACACAGAACATGGGGTTTCCAATTACAATTGTCCTCCAACTCCTCTGGACAATTGCAATGAATTGAGGATGGTCAGCAAGGAAGTCAAAAAACCTGAAGGGCTTAGCTGACTTCCTTGGATTAGGCTGGACAAACACCACTCCTGGAGAATGGTCTGAAATTCCAGGCACCAAAAATTGAGCCGATGATTGGGAAAAGATTTTCATCCAGGGCTCATTCACTAAGACCCTATCAATTTTGGAGGCCACAAAATGAGGAGGGACCTGCCTATTGGTCCACGTAAATAAGCACCCTGAAAACCTAAGATCATCAAGCTCAGAGGAGAACAAACAGTGGTTAATGTCATCCATGGGAGGATACCATTGTGCATTCCCCCCAACTTTCTCCCTAGGATGCCTAATAGCATTAAGGTCACCAAGGACCACCCAGGGAGAAGAGGACCTAAACTGAGATAGACTATGCCAAAGGAGTCTACGTTCTAAAATAGAGTTTGCCCCATATACCATAGTTACCAAAAATAATGCACTCCCATCTTTTGGTTGAACCTGACAATGAATAAATTGATCTGCCTGACATAATACTATAAGAGACATGACTCCAGGGTCCCATCCTACAAAAATCCTCCCTAAAGCAGCTTGGGGGTAATTGTTCACAAAACTCCAACCCGGACATATATATTGGGTGATTCTATCTGCCCAAGTTGCCCTAATTTTATGCTCAAGCAATCCAACAAGACACAATTTATTGGTGCTCACAAAAGATTTTGCTGCTTTCTGCTTAATGGGGTCATTTAGACCCCGGATGTTCCAAAAACCTAGATTGAACGATTGTAAAGACATTGGAAACAAAAAACACAAAGTAACAACAATATGTATAGCTTGAAAGGAATACAGCTACAACCACTCAAAAGGATACCAAAAAGGATATCATTTATTCTTTCTCTTGGAGCTACCACTCCACTTTTTGTTGTTGTTCTTTCCGCTGACCTTGTTCTTCTGAGTTTTGAAACCCTTAAAGTTCTGAAAGGATGCCTTTCCCTTTACTGTTTCACTCTCATCATCCGGAGGGACTGGTTTCCCTTGCGGAACAGGTTGAGAAGGGAATACCTCAGGTTGTAGATCATGAGAAGGTTTACTTGAGCCGGCCTCCACACTTCCCATGAGAACCCCCGTATCCACAGTCACCTCACAAGGAATATCAGAATAGCAATTTATTTCCTCACCTTCTGATTCACTCCCATCTATTACATCTACGGGGACCTTAGGCATTGAGGTTTCCAACACAGCCACCACAGGAATTGAAACTGCATCCAGAGCTGCTGACCCCCCGACGTTGCTTACAAAGGTTCCATTAATAAAACAGTATGCCAATCCTCCTTCGGAGCTCCATGGTCTTGAGTTTGTTTATGCGGGATGGACTTTGAACATCTTGATGTAGCATGGCCAAAAACCTTACACTCTGAGCAGATAGGCGGCATAAATTGGTATTCCACTCAACTGATACACTCTCCCCATCCACTGTGACCTGTATGTCATCTGGAAGTTCATCCGCCGCCTCAATTTCCACACACACTCTAGCATATGCAAGCCTAGTCCTCTTTTCTGTAGCTCGGTCAACATGTTTTGGCTGACCAATAGCACTAGCCACCCTGCTCAGTCCCTCTTCTGTCCAACACTCAGGGGGCAAGTTATGCAACTTAACCCAAGAAGGGATAGAGGACGGCGAGATCTTAGTTGGGGTCATCATTCTTCTCCATTTCTTTAGAACAAGGAATTTTTTAGAGAAGAACCAAGGCCCCCCTTCTAATACTGCAAGTTGAGACGCTTCATCTTTAAACTCAAAATATAAGAACCCTGCATTATCTGACTTGACTGACAACAGGCCATACTTAGTATTTTTTCCCCATTGCTTATGGGCAGTTGAGTTTGCTAGTCTAAAGTCCATCCTCCCATCTAGGAAATGACCAACCAAGCAATGTGACCAGCAGTTCTCATCCAAGTGAGTAATATCTAGCTCAACAACAGCATTTTTCCCTCTCTGTAATTCTGGATAAAAATCTAATTTCATATTACTTGATGGTCCTTGGGACCTAAACAGGGAGGCCTAATTCTTATTAGGTTGCACCGTACGATTCAGAGCTTTAGGCTGAGATACAGGGTTAGTACTCGTGGAAGGTACGTCACCTGACTTTGATCCTTGTACAATAGTTGAGGGAATATACCGAGGTTTCGTATCCTCGACAGGAAACCCTAGGTTAGGATCTCCTTCTACATATGGATTTCCCCGAGAATTAAACAAAATCGTTGGATTAGTGTTAGATTTCCAAACCTGTGCAGGAGTACGTTGGAACTGATAAGTGTTTCCATGAAGATGAGTGACCCGTGCTCTTGCTTCTGCTTTCCTTTCCAGTCCCTCCTCAAATAAAGCTTGCTGCACTTTCTGAGCAGGGGTAGGGTTGGTTTGAGCATTTGGGCTATGCGCACCGGGCCCATTCGGAGATGATGGTGGAACCGAGCCCCTCTTTTCAGGTTCAGCTTCTACCCTCAAACCTTCTTCAAGAAATACCTGTTGGAGTTTCCTTGCTGAAATTGGATTTATGCCCGATTTAGGGCTGTGAGCCCCAAACCGTATCGGAGATGATTTCGGCCCAGAGGTTGAAGTCGTGGTTCCGAGTTCTACCTCCTCTGAGAGACCAGATATCGGCTTCTCCTGACCTCTATTGTTCTGCAACCAGGTAGCTCGCTCCTCCGCTTCCCGGATTAACTCTTGTTCAAACACGTGTTGGAGCTTCCTTGACGGGCTTGAATATTTGGCCGATTTAGGGCTAGACTCCCCAAACTCGGCTGTACAGGACGGAGGAACAGGACCTCCTAGCGTGGATCCAAGGTTGAGGTCGCCAGAGGTTATCATTTCCAGATCCCCCTAACCAGAACGGATCTGGTGAGATTTTGGGGGCTCAGATGAATTCCTTTGCCTCCTTCTCATTTCGTTAGAGTCGATGGCCTTGCACCCTAGACCTTCCATCATCGAACTGGATTCACCTGGATTGCCCCCTTGTTGAGTTTCTTCCTTCCATGATTGTTGAATGCTCAGTAGTTTAGCAGTTACGACATCAAGCACGAAGGGATCTGCCGAATTGTTGAGCTCCTCCTCTAGTTTACCCACAATTTCAAGCATCCTAGATTCGGATTCGCTCAGACACTTCTGTTGCAGTTCAAGAGCGGGATCACCTGGGTCGCCCATTCCTCTTTGCTTTCTTCGGGATTCGTTTGGGTCCAAGGCTTTGAGGCCCAAACCCTCATCGAAGGTGATAGAGTCGTCGGCCATGATGGACGATCACTGTTCAACGAAGATCGGCTCGGACCTGTCAGAAATCGCCATTGGGGTTTCTTTCTCTATTATGCCTACCCCCTCCTTGTTTCAACTGCTAGGTACCAATGGAAAGAACTCTTCGTGGCTGTCAAAAACTCACAATGCACCTTGTTATTTACTTTATTCTACTTTACTCTCCATGCGGGTTGTGCATGGTTTATCGCACTTTTCTTCTTTTCCTTTTTTCTTTTCCTCCTGGGGTATGCCCCTTGTAGGCTGTACATTCGATTAACCTTTTTTAATTTCAAGCTAATTTACCCCAAAAAAAATGGAAAGAACTCTTTGTGGATGTCAAGCCAGATGTAGCTGGCTTCTATCTGTTTGAGTTCAAAGATGAACAAGCAAAGCAACAAGTACTTGAGGGAGGTCCGTACTTCTTTTCTCAGAAATACCTTGTTCTCAAGGATTGGCATAGGATGCTTAAACCTGCTCAAGAACAGCCTACTAAAATCCTAGCTTGGGTGAAATTTCATGATCTCCCTTTTGAGCTATGGAATAAGGAATGTTTAAGTCGAGTAGCTAGCACAATAGGGAGACCATTACATGTGGATCAAGCAACCGCTAAGACTGCAAAACAGCCAGGCCTCATCCATACTAAAACCTCCAAAGCAAGAATATGTATAGAAATCAATGCTGAACATGATCTTCCCGAGGAGGTTACTGTTGTTGTGGAAGGTGAATCTGTTACTATTCCAGTTGAATACCAAGTTCTACCTCCTATGTGCAGTGTATGTCATGTATTTGGGCATTCAAATGTCCAATGTGCCAAGAAAGCCTCAACCTCCTCCTCCCTATCCAAGGTAGAAGTTCAGAATGAGAATGGGATTCATGTAGGGAATGGAATTTCTTCACTTCCTCAGAAACCTGAAAAGCAAGAATGGGTTCAAGTGAGGAATGGAAAGCAAAAAGTGGTTCAGGAGCTCTCTAAGAAAGGGGAGGCTGATCTGGTCATGTCCATTCCAAGTGTTTCAGGAACCCAATATAGTTCGGCAGATTGCACCTCTGATTTGGTGGAGCAGGTGCAAAGTGATTCTGACGAAGAGTTATTGGGAGTCCTAGAGAAGGTAGTGAGTTCTACCAAGGAGGCTCAGATGGTGCAAATTGCAACTCCTTTGGAGGATGGCCAACTTCCACAGATCACAAGCTCGGATCCAGTTATTAATAGAGTAGGGGAGGTGGTTGGCATCACTTCCATTGCTCAGGCCGAGCAACTAAATCCCAAACCACCTGATCTACTTAGTGGAAAATGCAAGGAGAAAGCACCTGCTGTAAAGCAGCCTCTCTCCAAGTCCGCTCAAAAAAAATTGAGGAAGCAAGTTAGGGAGCAAGCTCTTTGTTCCTTTTTTTTTGGGTAAATCAGCTTGAAATTAAAAGAGGTTAACCGAATGTACAGCCTACAAGGGGCATACCCCAGGAGGAAAAGAAAACAAAACAAGAAGATTGAGAAAAATGCGTTAACCATGCACAACCCGCATGGAGAGTAGGATATTGTAGATAAAATAACAAAAGTGTCATAAGTGTAGAAAACATACCCCCGTAGTACTATCCATTTAAGTAGAAGGATAGTACTACGGGGTATGATATGAAGTGGTACGAGTATAAATTACATGATATGAACTGAAATTGAACTACCACCTGGCACAACCCGCCAGGCTAGGAAGTAAAGTACATAGTCACGGCCAGAGATGACCACATGATAACCAACACTAAGGAGAACGGCTGCAAAGCAACACGGCTTCAAAGCAAGCTGAACGGCTACTACAGAGGAACATGGCACCAAGAGAGGCTCAAACCAGAGATGACGGCATCTGACAAGGCTACCCTGCCAAGCACCCTGCACACCACGCCCAATCCTTCCGGCCTACTACTCCCTCATCCAAACCTAAGGCTCGCCCGAACCACCTGATGTCAACCAACTACCACCTCCTCCAAAGTTGGGATAAGCAAACCAAGAACCTACTACATCCAACAGACCCAGAGAGCATGCAAAGTACCCACTCAAAGAGATCAGCTACTACAGAGGGACAAGGAACCGAGAAGAGGCTCGAACCGGAGATGTCTGCATCCGACAGGGCTACCCTGCTAAGTACCCTGCACACCACGCCCATTCCATCCAGACTACTACTCCCTCAACCTAATCCCCTAGGCTCGCTAACGACTAACAGCGGGACAGAAAGATGAACCACACGAAGTGGCCACACGAACCGTAGGAGGGCCAAGCTGCATCTTTCGATCAGCACCAAACCGCCAATCTAGTCAAAAAACAACCTGCAAAGATGTCCCTTTCAATCAGTGAACGACCACCAATCTAATCATGGACAGCCCCGGCAGCTACCTCGCTCAACCAGAATCCACACCAATCTAATCAGTGGCAGCCGCAAGGCAACCCCTTTCAATCAACACAAACTCTAATCTAATCAATGATAGCTACACCCAACCATACTACGCACAACTTCCGGACTAAGAAACAAAGGATCTAGGAATATAACGCGGATCGACAGAGAGCCCAAACACTCGATCTCAGTCCAACAGGTGACTGCCCGTCGAGGTTCTCAGAAAATCACATTAAACTGGCCCTAATGTCCAGCAACAATTTGGTAGGAAATAAGCAAATGCAAGTCGCCTAATTATTAAGAATTGACTATTAAAGGATACCGGGCTGCCCTGGGCTGGCTGGGCAGGCTGCCCAAGGCCGGCTGCCCTGGGCCGGCTGCCACCAAATGAACCACCAGGCCCACCAGCACCCAGATCTGGCGTGACTGCCCACTACCAACTGTTGAGCCCCACGGCTGACGGTTGTTGAGCCTCACGGCGGCTGTTGAGCCCCACGGCGGGTTGGGGTTGGGGTTGGAGATGAAGGCCGACGGCTGTTGAGCCACGGCGGTTGTTGATACCTTGGCCGGATAGAAGACCGGACCAAAGAAACGGAGTAGTTGTGAAGGCTGAACCAGATAGAGACCGGACCGGTTGGAGCTGGACCGAATGTGAAGACCAGATGGAGCTTGACCGGACCAGATGAGGACCGGACTGTGACTACCCACCGGCCATCGGCAGTCACAATCGACCGGATGGAGCTATTTGAGCGAACCAGAGACGGTCGGATGTTTGATGCGAGCCCGAGGACCGGTTGTGGAGGGCGATGGAGGAGAGCCTCTCTAAGGAGAGAGGATCCCTTGCCCGGATAGTGGCTGCTGCACCGCGTGGATCACCGGAGATGGAGTTGAACGGCCGGAGGGGGGCTTTCTCTCTCTAGGTTAGAGAGAGAAGCTCCCCAGGAGCTTTTTTTTTTGGGTAATTTAGCTTGAAATTAAAAAAGGTTAAACGAATGTACAGCCAGGAGCTTTTGGTTGTACCTAGCTTTGTTTCCTTGCTCTTTGTTCCTTTACCAGAAGGGGAAAGTAAATCACACGTATCCTTTTGTTAGGACAGTATATTAATACTTCCATTTCCTGCCTTTTACTTTCAAGTTTTGTTTGATCTTATTTTATGTCTATGCAAGCTCTTAAATTTGGATTTTGGAATATTAGGGGTCTTAATGACCCTTTCAAGCAAAAAGAGGCAAAATATTTTGTGCATTATAATAAACTTTCGGGAAAATTTCAAAATGACACCTGAACTTTGCACCAAATGTCAAAGAGACACCTGAACTTAAGTTTATTTCAATTAAACACCTGTACTAACAAAATCTCCAAATTTAGACACCTGAACTTAAGTTTATTTCAATTAAACACCTGTACTAACAAAATCCCCAAATTTAGACCCATGCCGTTATTCTCTGTCCCAAAAATTGCTAACATGGCATCTCCAACCCGTTTAAGTTGCCCTATTACACATATTTCCAACAAGGGACGATGCACCCAAGCGAATGTAAAGTACTTATACGTAGTGGGTGCATCGTCCCTTGTTGGAAATATGTGTAATAGGGCAACTTAAACTGGTTGGAGATGCCATGTTAGCAATTTTTGGGACAGAGAATAACGGCGGGGGTCTAAATTTGGGGTTTTTGTTAGTACAGGTGTTTAATTGAAATAAACTTAAGTTCAGGTGTCTAAATTTGGGGATTTTGTTAGTACAGGTGTTTAATTGAAATAAACTTAAGTTCAGGTGTCTCTGTGACATTTGGTGCAAAGTTCAGGTGTCATTTTGAAATTTTCCCTAAACTTTCTATCATAGGTTTGCTAGAACATAAAATAAAAGAGGATGTGGCTTCTAGAATAATGAAATTTATATGTCCCACTTGGAATTTTGTGAGTAACCACCCTCAAGCTCCCATTGGCAGGATTTTGGTGTGTTGGGATGCTTCTACTGCTCATGTTCAGGTTTTGAATCAATCTGACCAACACATTCATATTGAGGTTCAAGATAAGGGGGGAGGGGCCCCTTTTTGTGCAACTTTTGTGTATGGGGCTAGCAATTATTTGGGTAGACAGGCACTTTGGTCTAGTCTACATCATATTAAACCCTTATCCCCTTGGATTGTTCTTGGGGATTTTAATGCCATTAGGTACCCTAATGAGAAGGCTGGGGGCAATATTAACTGGCCCCCCCATATGAATGAGTTCAATCAGTGCCTATATACTTTGGAACTGGATGATCTTAGGTATACAGGGTGTTTCTTCACGTGGGCAAACAAGCAAGATTCCTCTCATTTTGTCACTACCAAGTTGGATAGAGTGTTAGTTAATGAGCAGTGGATGACAACTTATAGTGGTTCCTCTGCTCATTTTCTAACTCCTGGGGTATCTGACCACTCCCTTGCCATTGTAAGCGTCAAACCTAATCCTCGGGCTTCTATTAAACCCTTTAAGTTTTTTGATTTCTTAGCTGACCATCCCCAATTCATGAATGTGGTTCAGAGAGTATGGAGGGGTGTGGTTATTGGAAACCCCATGTATTGTGTTTGTGAGAAACTAAAGTTGTTGCAGCCTGAGTTTAAGCAGCTCAATCATAGAGAATTTAGCGACATCTCTAAACGGGTGCTTGAGACTAGACAAACCTTGGAGTCCTTACAGAATGTTTTGGGTACCTTTCCTACAGATCCCACTGTAATTAATCCAGATAGGGAGGTTCATAAGAAGCCCCTCACGTTGTTGAGAGCAGAGGAAAGTCTAGCTAAGCAGAAGTCGAGAATCCAGTGGCTCAAATTGGGTGATCAGTGCACTTCTTACTTCTTTAAATCTGTGAATAATAAGCGTAATAGGAGTAAGATATCCAGTCTGGTCATGGATGATGGGACTCTCACTCATGACAGTAAGGTAATTAAATTCAGCTTTGTCAAATGCTATACTGACCTACTAGGCACTACCCATCCCTCTTCTTATGATGGGCGCTCTAGGATCCAACAAGTTGTGGGGTTAAGACTAACTGATAGTCAAATGATGACCATGATTGCAGATGTCACTGATATTGAAATAAGGGACACCTTCTGGTCTCTTAATCCTTCCAAAGCTCCTGGCCCGGATGGCTATAATGCAGGTTTTTTTAGGAAAGCATGGCCTATCGTGGGTCATGAAGTCACTGCAGCTATAAGATCTTTCTTTAGGTCTGGTCAATTACTTAGGAAAGCTAATGCGACTATGGTGGCCCTAGTACCTAAGGTTCCCAATCCATCGAAAGTAGGTGACTTTAGACCTATCTCTTGCTGTAATACAATTTACAAATGCATCTCTAAAATCCTTGCAAGAAGAATACAGGTAGCCCTTCCTAATTTAATTGATCTTGTGCAATCGAGCTTTGTTAAAGGGAGAAGGATTGCTGATAATATCTTCCTGACTCAGGAACTCATGAGAGGATACCATAAATCATCCCCCTCTCCTAGGTGTGCCATGAAAGTGGATATCATGAAAGCCTATGATAATGTGAGATGGGAATTTATTTGGGATGTGCTAGCTACCATGAACTTTCACCCTACCATGGTTAAATGGCTTCAGGCTTGTGTTACCACAGCTAATTACACGTTAAGTATTAATGGTGAAGCCACTGGGTACATCATTGGGAAAAGAGGGCTAAGGCAGGGGGATCCATTGTCCTCATACTTGTTTGTCATTGTTATGAAAGTACTCACCTGTTTGTTGAGAGAGAAATCCCTCCTTCCTGATTTTCAATTTCATTGGAGGTGTGGTAATTCCAAGATTATCAATCTGTGCTTTGCTGATGATCTAATGATTTTCTGTAAAGGGGATTTGTCCTCTGTCAGGCATATTCATGATGCTCTCATTGAGTTCCAGGAGATGTCAGGCCTTTCCCTTAGTAGTATCTTCTTCTCTGAAGTCAATGCCACCTCTAGATTAGCCATTCTGAATATCCTAGAGTTTAAAGAAGGCGCACTGCCTGTTAGATATCTTGGAGTACCTCTAATCTCCACTAAACTCAAAGCCTCTGACTGTCAGCGCTTAGTGGATAGCATTACTGCCAAAACTAAGTGTTGGAACCTTAAAATCCCTGGGGATTGCTCGTGGGTTTAGAGGAAATTATTGAACCTTAGACCTTTGGTGCATCCATATTTTCTTAGTGTTCTAGGTGATGGCCAGTCCACTTCATTGTGGTATGATAACTGGCATCCTCTTGGTCCGCTAATTCCAAAATTTGGCTCCAGAATTGCCCTTGATTCTGGTATTTCTAGGGATGCGACTGTCTCTCATATTTTACTAAATTCGACCTGGGTTTTCCCCATCACGCAAACTCTTGAGCTCAATGAGGTAAGAAGAACCTTGCCTACTCTTACCCACTTAAGAATGGAGGAGCCAGATCACATTAGATGGACTCTTACCCCTAATGGTCAGTTCTCAATTGCATCTCTGTGGGATAAATTGAGAACACCCTTCCCGACAGTTGTGTGGCACAAATTGGTGTGGTTCACTGCCCATATTCCAAAATGTAGTTTTATCACTTGGCTGGCTATCCAGAATAGACTATCCACTGCTGATAGGCTGGTGTTGTTTGGCATGAACCTCTCCAATCAATGTAGTTTTTGTCAAGGGAGTGAGAGTCATGATCACCTTTTCTTTAATTGTGTATTCTCTCAGCAGGTGTGGAACTCCATGCTCTCCAAAATTAGGGTCTCTTGGTCCTCTAGAACTTGGCCTGAATGGGTCACTTTCCTCTCCAATCTAAAAGGGAAATCTTTTCAAACTGTTATCGCAAAATTGGTCTTTACAACTATTGTCTACCACGTTTGGATTGAGAGGAATGTGAGGAAGTTTCAAGGTGTATCTTCCTCTTGGGAGGTAGTTGCTCACAAAATTTTCTCCATGGTGAGGTCACGACTTTTATCATTACCAACCTTGCCTCCATTTAGGGCAGGGTGGATTGCACATGAATGGAATATCAATAGGTCTTAATCCTCTCATTGATTGCTGCCATTGATTTACACTCATGGTAACATAAAGCTAGGAGTCTTTGCTGGATTCTGATTATACCTTGGTTTCTACCTGTCCTTAGTTTTGTCATGACTGTGGCAGCAGCAGCTTTAGTTGTAGCTGCTGCTGCTATACTGTTCTGTTCTGCTCTGTCATAACAGGGCAGTCCTGTTTTGGTGCCTTTTGCTGTTAATTCTGCCTAGCTAGCTGTTTTCTGATCTCTGATAGTGGTATCAGCTAGTTGTTGCATTTTGATAAACCATTTCACTAATGACTGTTGTTGCTGAACTGATAGGGGGCTGTTATGTTCTGTTATGTTCTGTCATGTTTTCACCTGCTAGTTGGTTCCAGCTAGCTGTTATGTTCTGTTAGCAGGTTCTGTTTTCAGCTGTATGCTGTCCACATGCTGTCCTCTTGCTGTCCAAGTTGGCTTGGTTGTCCAGTTTTAGGGCTGTTCTGCTGCTGTCCTGATCTGTTCTGAGCATCAGCTCCAGACCTGATGCAGTTCTGATGGCAGAAGAGCATGGCTCATGTTGATTAATGTTATTACCTAATGCCCTGTATTCTATCTGATAAGGGCTATATCCACACATGCCTCAGTTTGATCAGAAGTTGGGAAGTGGTTTGTTGTTGATTCAGAAGTTGTAATGTAGCTTGTTCAGTGGTTTTCATTTCTAATATTAGCCTAACCAATAGGGGCTGTCATTGGGATCTCCCTTCGCGGAGGGGGACGTCCTCTGCAATTTTGCATTTTGCATTTTGGTGTGTGAATTGTTATATCTGTTAAGGTTCAGAATCTGAGGTTCTGAACCTACTGTTCTGATGGTGGTTCAGTTGTTGGCTTTTTTGCTATCATGTAGCTAGCAGGTAGCAGTGCTGCTGATTTGTGAACTAGTGCTACTGATGGCCTACGCCAAACGGCTACATAGGACTAGAAGTAAATAGGGCATCTGTTTCCTATCCATCTAACAGAGGGATACAAAACAAATGACAAAATAATTACACAATGTGCAACCAGCAAGGAAACTGAGATACAACCAACTAAACTGAGCTTCCTAATTAAAGCTACCACAGATTGGCACCATTTGAACTTCAATCTTAGCATGCAAGCCTTAACTGAAAACAGAAAACAGAACCTGCTCCTAACTGAAAACTGAACCTGCTCCTAAAGCAGCCGCTTCAGAACTGGATAGCAGCTTCAGAACTTGACTTGATTGGACTCAATTCAGCAGCTTCAGAACTGGACAGCAGACAGCAGAACTAGAAGCAGCAGCCACAACAAGCAGTCCAATGGACAGCAACAAGCCTGGAAGTACGAACTAGAGTGACAGTTTCTGGACTGAATCCAACACAATTACAGCTCAAAACTGGACGCTCAGTTTACACCAAAAGGGATACAGCAGAGAACATAACAGGACAGTAGCAGAAATGCAGCTAGTGACTATGCAGAGGACGTCCCCCTCTGCGAAGGGAGATCCCAATGACAGCCCCTATTGGTTAGGCAAAATAAAGAAGACAGCAATACTTAAGCACAATATGGGCACCTTCACCCATAATATGCTCTAGTAAGAACCAAATAGCAGACTTAGTAGCAGTCCAAACTGGACAGCAATACTTAGCAAAGTAAGAACCAAATAGCAGACTTAAGCTAAGCAACCAATGCATACCATAGCAGACTGAATAGACTAGGCTTGTAACCAATTACAAGCTACAGCTGCAGAGTCAACTGAACAGCAGCAGCATCTAGACAGCAGCAGCAGCAACCAAACAGCAGCAGTACTGGATTGTAATTGGTTACAGCATCACCACACCAGCAGGAGAAGCTGGCTGCAGAACTGGACTTGAACAATCTGGTCCCTCAGAACTTGAACAACTTAGAACCTGATCAATCTGGTTGCAGAACTAGACAAAATCTGGACAGCAGCAGCCACAAACAATTGCTGGACTGTGTCCACCACAAATACAGCTAAAGCAGCAAATGTAGGTAATAAACCAATTAACATGTTTAGTGTTCAACTACTGAAGCAGTAAAAGTTGTTCAACTACTGAGAACAGCTACCAAGAGTAACATTTTCCTATCTGGTGTTAACCCTTCCACAAAAACAGCCATCTTGAATATTCTAGGTTTCCAGGAGGGGTCCTTGCCAGTAAGGTACTTGGGGGTACCTCTTCTGTCTACCAAACTCAAGCACACTGACTGTAAAGTCATGGTTGATAGGATTTTAGCCAAGACCAAGTCATGGACACATAGGTATTTGTCTTTTTTTTGGGTAATTTAGCTTGAAATTAAAAAAGGTTAATCGAATGTACAGCCTACAAGGGGCATACCCCAGAAGGAAAAGAAAGGAAAAAAACAAGAATGATAAAAGTACGGTAACCATGCACAACCCGCATGGAGAGTAAAATAAAGTGACATAACCATGAAATGTACTTAAGTATTTGTCTTACGCTGGTAGAATTCAATTAATCAAATCAATTTTGTTTTCAATGCAAACTTACTGGTCATCTCACTTTATTATCCCTAAAAGGGTAATTAAAGAGGTTGAATCCATTCTTAGAGCTTTCTTTTGGTTAGGCCCGGACCTTAAGAAGACAGGTGCAAAAGTTTCGTGGGAACACATTTGTTCCCCTTTTAAAGAGGGTGGTTTGGGCTTTAAATCTATGGAGATTTGGAACAAGGCAGCCGTAGCCAAGCACATTTGGTTCCTTGTCTCTGGTGGGGAGCAATCAATGTGGTGCCAATGGGTTAAGTCCTACTTACTTAAGGGTAAAAGTTTTTGGAGTGTTAAAACTCCGAGTAACCCCTCATGGGTTTGGAGGAAAATCCTTAACTTTAGACCACTCATTCAACCCCACATTAAATATAAAATTGGGGATGGCCAGTTAACCTCTTTGTGTGAGAGCTCTCAGGGAGCTTCTCTCTCTAAGCTAGAGAGAGAAAGCTCCCACCCTGCCAAAAGCAGGCAGCACCAGCCAGCCACGCCTGGCCCAGCCCAGCCCAGCCACGCCGGCCATCCAACGGCAGAAGCAGTAGTCCTCGGGCAAGGGAGCCCCTCGCACGACAGGGGCTCTCCTCCACCGCCCCTTCTACATCCCAGATCTGGAATCAGGCAAGTTCCAGCCCTTCTACCCGGCCAGCGTCCTTGTCTCTGGTGGGGAGCAATCAATGTGGTGCCAATGGGTTAAGTCCTACTTACTTAAGGGTAAAAGTTTTTGGAGTGTTAAAACTCCGAGTAACCCCTCATGGGTTTGGAGGAAAATCCTTAACCTTAGACCACTCATTCAACCCCACATTAAATATAAAATTGGGGATGGCCAGTTAACCTCTTTGTGTGAGAGCTCTCAGGGAGCTTCTCTCTCTAAGCTAGAGAGAAAAAGCTCCCACCCTGCCAAAAGCAGGCAGCAGCAGCCAGCCACGCCTGGCCCAGCCCAGCCCAGCCACGCCGGCCATCCAACGGCAGAAGCAGCAGTCCTCGGGCAAGGGAGCCCCTCGCACGACAGGGGCTCTCCTCCACCGCCCCTTCTACATCCCAGATCTGGAATCAGGCAAGTTCCAGCCCTTCTACCCGGCCAGCCCACAGCTGGCCTTCGATGGCCTATTCAGCCCACAGCCGGCCGTCCAGGCCCGGCCAGTACAGCAGCTTAGCCCTCGTGGCTGAGTTGCCTTTATCTCCGGCAAGTTCTCTTACCGGCCTTTTCAGATCTGGAAGTGCGCCGGCCATGTCCGGCGTCACTATTCATCTTCTTCAAGGAACAACCCACAACATCCACTGATTACTCGGTGGACAATCAATTCCGACCAGCGGTAGGGACAATCAACTAAGGGCGTCTCAATCGTTGCCGGTCTTCTCAATGGCAGGACTGCCATGGCCGGAGCTTGAGCAGCAGCCGTGGCTCAACACCCATGGCTCAACACCTGCCATGGCGTTACAGCCGTCGGCCACCATCTCCAGCCCAACCCAGCCGTGGGACCCAATAGCCGCCGTGAGGTGACCTGCCTCAGGTGGCCTCCATTCATCAGCCGCCGTCAACCGCCGCCGTCAGACAGCCCGGGCAAGTGGTCCATCCGGACTCTCAGTCAGCTCGGGCAAGAACTGGCCCGGCCTTCATCTCCAGTCAGTTAGCCTAGCCAGGCCAACCTCCGGCCTTTTACGGGCCAGTCTATGCACCTCCCTCCATCTCCCTCCAACAACTGTCGGGCACCAACAGCCAAGCAGGCCAGCCCGGGCAGGCCTTCCGTGAATGGCTCGGATGGAGGCAGCCACGGCTGCCAGGGACTGTTTGCTCGGGCAGGGGCTTAGCAGCGGCTTCAGCCCGGGCAATCTCATTCCACCTTCGGCCAGCCACAGGGAAGGCCACCCAAGCAGCTAGCCCGGGCAAACAGCCAGCCCGGGCCAAGCTGCAGGCAGCAGCGGCCAGCAGCAGCAGCAGGTTGCAGGCAGCAGCAACAGCTCGCGGCAGCCCGCTCGGGCAGGTACGCTAGGCCAGGTGGTTCGGGCAGTGAGGGAAACATTGTATCATTGTTTGCATTGCACTATGCAATTATTTATATCTTGTCTTATTGCTGGACATTTGGGCCAGCTTACTGTTTGACTCTGCGATCCCCGATAGGCGGTCATCTGTTGGACTGAAATCGGGGGTCGGGCTCGTTGTCGAGCCTTTTATATCCCTAGAACCAGCGTTTTTTGCTCTGAGGTCGAGTGTAGTATTCTTGTGGCCGTGGCTATTATTGATTAGATTAGACTCTATCCTAGTTAAGGGGTAGTCCGCAGTAGCAGCAGCTGTGGGTGCCGATGATTAGATTATGGATGGAGTTTGATTGAGCAAGGTAGTTGCCGGAGCTGTCATTGACTAGATTGGTGGATCCTCACTGATCGAAAGGGGTAGCTTTGCAGTCTGTTTCTGATTAGATTTGGTGGTTTGCACTGATCGAAAAGAGCAGCTTGGTCCACTTGAGGTTCGAGTGGCTACTTTTGGTGGCCTCTCTTTCTGTTCCGCTTTGAGTCGTTAGCGAGCCTAGGGGATTTGGGCGAGGATGTAGTAGTCTGGGTGGAATGGGCGTGGTGTGCAGGGTACTTAGCAGGGTAGCCTTGTCGGATGTCGTCATCCCCTGGTCGAGCCTCTCTCAGTCCGAGTTCCTCTGTAGTAGTTGACTTCTGTTGAGTGGATATTTTGCTTGCTTTGGGGTGATGGAAGTCTCGGGTCTTGGTTTTCTTAGCCCAGCCTAGGAGGAGGAGGATCTCTCCTCAGCGCTGGTTATCATGTGGTCCTCGTTGACCATGACTATCTTCTTCATTTACTTTATTTCCTAGCCTGGCGGGTTGTGCCAGGAGTAGTTCAATTTCATTTCAGTACATTTCATGGTTCTATTCAGATCCATTTGTATCACATAGTCAATTTATTTTACTCTCCATGCGGGTTGTGCATGGTTACCGTACTTTTATCATTCTTGTTTTTTTTCCTTTCTTTTCCTCCTGGGGTATGCCCCTTGTAGGCTGTACATTCGCTTAACCTTTTTTAATTTCAAGCTAAATTACCCAAAAAAAAAAAAAAAAAACCTCTTTGTGGTTTGACAACTGGCATCCTCTTGGCCCCCTTCTGCCAAAGTTTGGGCCTAGAATTTTCTACGATTCAGGACTACTCAAGGATACCACTGTGAAGGATATCATTACCAACAATCAATGGGCCTTCCCAATGACCCAATCCCCTGACCTCAATGATGTGAGATCTGAATAACAATCTGTCCCCACTAATGATTCCATTGTGGATAGATGTATTTCGACTCTCACTGCATCTGGTAAATTCACCATTTCATCCCTATGGGAAAATTTGAGGACACATTATCCTGCCATCACTTGGTGTAAAGTGATTTGGTTTTCTGGTCATATTCCTAGGTGCAGTGTGATCTCTTGGTTGGCCATTCTTAATAGATTATCTACAGAGGATAGATTAGTTTTGTTTGCCATGAAATCCTCATCCATATGTAGTCTGTGTTTGGGTGTTGAATCCCGTGATCACCTGTTCTTTGGCTGTCCCATGGCTGCACAGATCAGAGGTATCCTGTCCTCTAAGACCCCTCATATGGCTGGTCTGACATCCTGGCAGCAGTGGGTGAGTAGGTTGTCCACTTTGCAGGGTAAATCCTTGGCCATCACAATTGCGAAACTGGTTTTCACAGTCTATATCCACCAGTTATGGATTGAAAGGAATTATAGGAAATTTCAGAATATTAGCTGCCCCCCTGGAGTGGTTGCTAGCAAAATCTCAAATAATGTTAGGTGTAGGTTGCTTTCCTTACCCAAGTTCAAGGGACCTTCACCTTTACTCTCTTTGTGGAACATTCATGATTAACATATTTAGATACAAATGTGGATTCTACTCATATTTTTACATTTGCAGGTCATTGGTCAAGGGGTGCAGCCTCAAAGCTATTTCCCTTGGTTTTATGAGTCTCCATGTTCAGCAAGAGCTACCAACAGCTGCAGTCTGTCACAGTTGCTATTACTTCTATCCTAGCAGGTAGTTACCTTAATCCTTGTCGGATATTGTGGTGACATGCAGGTTTTGAGTGCCTTTACTATATTGTGTGTCGACCTTGTGAGTGTGTGCTAGAGCCCCATCATTCCTTGAGAGAGGAGGTAATATTTAGTGGGGGAGTCTTGTGAGGTTCAGTGGAGGGAGTAAGTAGTCTCTCACCTTGAATGCTTGTAGCTTCCATTTGTGTAGCTTTCACACAAATGGTTTGGAGTTACCTTTTGTTAGGGGGCTTATCCCTAGATGTGTAGCTTCCCCTGATTCTGATATGATCAAGCACCTGATTTCTGCACCTGATTGCTAATGTTACCTCTGTTCTGTTGTTCATATGGCACAAGTTGCTGCTCTGACTGTAATGGCACAAGTTGTTTGTATGCTGATTGCTAGCTGTTTTTCTGTTATTGTTGTAATGGCTCTGACTGTAATGGCTGCTCTGTTGCACCTGTATCACCAGCTGTTTTTCTGTTATTGCTGCTGCACCTGATTTCTGAGTTGATCATGCCTCAGTTTTCTGTTGCTGCACACTCCACACATGCCATTCAAGGCAGTCAAGTTGGTTTACTGCACTTTGTCTCTGTTAGTTTTCTGCTCTGACTGTTATGAACACACCAGTCAAGTTGTTTTTCTGCACTTTTTTTGTGTGGGTAAAACAGCTTTAAATAGAAAAAAGAAACCGGATATACAGCCTACAAGGGGCATACCCCAGGAGGAAAAAAGGAAACAACCGAGTAAGAAAATGACTATGCCAATTGGCTACATGCCTAGAGAATAACATAAAAGACGTTGTTTCCAGCCCATCTAGAAGAGGGGAAGAAAACAACGCCAAATGACAACAACAACATAGGATACGAAACATAAAACCCAATTACATTGCTTGGGATACTTTGCTCCATAACATAACATGACAACAATATAGCAGCAACAATGCTTGGGATCTAATACAGTTCCATAACATAAGTAATACAGTTCAGAACTTTGCTCCAATAGCAGCAACAACATAGCAGCAACATACAGTTCAGAAGTAGACTGGACAGCAGCAGAGCAGGCACAGGCAAGTGCTCACAACAACAGCAACAGAAGCTGGCCGTGCAGCTCTACACATGACAGGCAAAAAGTAGATCCTGCTCCACTAGTTCAGAACAGCAGGCAGATCAGACAGCAGACCACTAGTTCAGGAGCCAATTTGCATCTTCCACATCAGAACAGGGACAGCAGCAGAGCAGGCAAGCTTCAGACAGAGCAGCAGACAGGCAAGCTTCATACAGTTCTGATGCAGCTTCAGAATTCACAACTAGACTACACAGTTCAGCAGCTCTACACAGTTCAGCAGCAGCACAAACAGAACAGCAGCAATAGCAGACCAGCAGTCCAAAAGGTTGAAACAAAGTGCAAACACATCCCACTAGTGGTTAGGCCTAAAACAAAATATTAGACACTAGCAACTATATACTTGCAAAGGACTTCCCCCTCTGCGAAAGGAGATCACAACGACAGCCCCAGTTGGTTAGGCCTAAACAAAAAAAATAGCACTCCAAAGCAGTTTAATGTTCAGAACTTACAAACTTGAATGTTAACCATGTTCAGGACTTAACAGTAGCAGGTATAACAGGTATAACAGGGGCCAAAACAGATTCAGCACATCAGATTCTGAACCTTAGCAGTCCATAACAGGTATCACAGATTCAGAACATCAGATGCTATCATGACAGCAGGCTCAGAAAGTAGGTACAGAACTCAACTACATAACAACTCAACCACAGAACAGCAGCAGCAAACTTCTGAACCATTCACACACTTTCATCACTTTCATCATTTTCAGAACACAGATTTCATCACTTTCACTTTCATCACTTTCATCACTCTCAAATCTGTGTTCTGTTTCAGATGCTGAACCATATGGATTCTGCTTCCCTCACTTTCAGAAGTTTACCATTCACACACAGTCACTTCAAACTTCTATACAATAGCTGGCTGTGCATCTAGCTGTGAAGGGGCAGAACAGCAGAAATGCAGGACAACATCTGCTATGGACAGCAGATTCATACCAGGTATCATGAATGGCAACTATTACTAAGCTGCTAAACAGGACAATTGCTATCCCTATCTGCCCCCAACTGAACCAAAAGAACAAACTCTCCCTACAATTATCTACTCCCCACCTTACCCCCTCGAAACCTAACTCACCAAAACTGAAAGCAATAGGAGGGATCCGAACACCCTCAACTCTCCCTTACACAAAGTCTCCCACTAGCTATTACCTCCACTCTACAAGAACTCAGGGGCACGAGCACACAGGTCACAGGTACACACATCAAAATTGTAACTCAGAAGTCAGTCATCAAAGATTAAGGTATATACCTGATAAAATAGAAGTAATAGGAGATATAGCCAAAGCATGCCAATATAGATGTACCAGCAGCCAACCCCCAAACCTGCAAAGAAAGTATCTAAAACCATGTCCACAATATCAATACCCCACAACAATATCATCACAAACACACAAACACACAAGTACCTCATTACCCATTGATGCCCCACACTCTAATAAACCTATTATTTTGTGAGCCTACGGGCAACTTTGGCAACGACAGTAATCTACCTTTAACCATGTTAAAGACTTTGTGAACAACCACTTCCTAGGTGCTGGTTGTAGTAGTGAAAATCAACTTAGAGACGATATTCCTTAGAGATTTTCCCCTAAAAGAGGAGAAGTGGGTAATCCATGCTGACCAAGACTTAGGGGACGAACTCGTATCCATCTTTTCCAACATAGCATTCCAAACCCGTGTGGAAAAACTACAGTTGAAGAACAAATGATCATGGCTTTCACTACCATGGCAAAAACTGCATTGGGAAATTGATTTAATCCCAAAGAGAACTAATCTATAATCAGTGGAGAGTCTACCCTGGACGGCCAGCCATGTAATGAAGCTACACTTAGGTATATGGCCAGAAAACCAAACAGCCTTGTGCCAATTAACCTTGGGGAAGGGAACCCTCAATTCCTCCCATAGAGAGGCTATGCTAAACTGTCCCGATGCATTCAGGGTCCATCTAACTTGGTCCCTAGAGCCACGCAAAGGTGGGAGATGCCGTCTAACTTCATTCAACTCCCATGTTTGCGTGATTGGGAAAGTCCAACCAGAATTGTGAACTATGAGGGACACTTTGGCATTCAAGGGTAGGCCAGAGTCATAAACAATTATGGATCCAAATTTATCCAACAAAGGGCCTAACAGATGCCAAAGGTCAAACCACATGGATGTGTTCTCCCCATTACCAATAAAGTGACGGATGAAGGGTTGGACTAAATGTCTTAGATTAAGTAACTTACGCCAAACCCAAGAGGGATTAGCAGGCATTTTGAGGCTCCAAAAGTTCCTACCCTTTAATAAATAAGATTTAACCCATTGGCACCACATGGATTGCTCTCCCTCGGAGATCAAAAACCATATATGCTTGGCAACCGCAGCCTTATTCCACACCTCCATAGATTTGAAACCAAGACCCCCCTCATCTTTAGGGGCACATAACTGCTCCCAAGCTACCTTAGCCCCTGCTCTTTTAAGGTCGGGGCCAGACCATAAAAAGGCCCTAAGAATAGATTCAACTTCCTTGATGACCTTTTTCGGTAAAATGAACAGGGAGGACCAATACGTTTGCATTGAGAACAAGATGTTCTTGATAAGCTGGACTCTTCCCGCATACGTAAGATCCCTATTAGTCCAACTTCTAGTTTTGGTAGTGATACTATCAACTAGTCTCTGACAGTCCACCGCTTTAAGCTTAGTAGATAACAATGGAACTCCCAGATATCTAACTGGGAGGGAACCCTCCTTAAATCCCAACTCACGCATAATAGTCTCCTTAACTCCCACATTAACACCAGAGAAGAATATGCTACTCTTGCCTGTGCTAGGGGAGAGACCAGAAAGAGCCTCAAACTCAGTCAACGCTTCCTTGATGAGTTTAATCGAAGAAAGCTCTCCCTTACAAAATATCATTAGATCATCAGCAAAGCTCAGATTTATTAATTTATCAGTTTTACATCTCCAGTGAAAATGAAATTCAGGGAGCTGGGCTTTCTCCTTAAGTAAACTCGTAAGAACTTCCATCACAATAACAAAGAGATATGGGGACAAAGGGTCCCTCTGTCTCAGCCCCTTCCTCCCTTTAATGTACCCAGTCACTTCCCCATTTATACATAGGGAGTAATTTGCAGTGGTTTTTGCAGTGGTTACACATGCTTGAAGCCACTTAATCATTGTAGGATGGAAGTTCATGGCAGACAGGACATCCCATCCCAAAGAAATTCCCACCTAACATGATCATATGCTTTCATTATATCAACTTTCATGGCACACCTAGGAGTAGGAGAGGACTTGTGGTACCCTCTCATGAGTTCTTGGGTTAGGAATATGTCATCAGCAATTCTCCTTCCTTTCACAAATCCTGATTGGACCGGATCTATGAGCCCAGGAAGAGCAGATTGCAATCTTTTGGCTAAGATCCAAGAAATGCATTTGTAGATGGTATTGCAGCATGAAATGGGCCTAAAGTCCCCCACCCTGGAAGGGTTTGGCACCATAGGAACAAGTGCCACAATAGTGGAATTAGCTTTGGTGAGCAATTGTCCAGACCTGAAGAAGTTCTGGACAGCTGAAGTTACATCCCTCCCAATGACAGTCCACGCTTTCCTAAAAAACCCTCCATTATACCCATCAGGGCCAGGAGCTTTGGTGGGATTAATAGACCACATGATCTCTTTGATCTCAACGTCTGAGACAGGGGAGACCATATTAAGACTTTGCTCAGGGCTGAGTTTATTCCTGACTAATTGACCCACTCTAGTTAGTCCCAGATGAGGAGTGGGATGGGACGTGCCAAAAAGAGTTGTATAAAAATTCACAAACTCCTCCTTGATAACCTTAAGGTCATGAGTGGTAGACCTGTCATTCAACTCTAGACTAGTTATTTTGCTCCTATTCCTCCTGTTGCTCACAGCTTTAAAGAAATAGGAGGTGCACTGATCACCAAGTTTCAACCATTGTATTCGGGACTTTTGTTTAGCTAAACTTTCCTCAGCCCTAAGCAGTGTGATGTATTGTTTATGAGCCACCTTCTCTTGTTCTACGACAGAGCTATTATTAGGGTGGGAGCCTATAATTGCTTGTAGGTTTTCTAAGACTTGCTTAGTGGCACTCACCCTCTCAGAGATGCCACTAAACTCCGCCTTATTAAGTTGCTTTAAATCATGTTGAAGGTGTTTAAGCTTCATACACACACAAAACATGGGATTCCCAAGTACAATTGTCCTCCAACTCCTCTGTACAATTGCAAGGAACTGAGGATGGTCAGCTAAGAAGTCAAAAAACCTGAAAGGTTTAATTGACTTCCTTGGGATGGGCTGGACATACACCACACCTGGAGAATGGTCTGAAATACCAGGCACCAAAAATTGGGCCGATGATTGAGAGAAGGTTTTCATCCAGGGTTCGTTCACTAAGACTCTATCAATTTTGGAGGCCACAAAATGGGGAGGCTCCTGCTTATTGGACCAGGTAAAAAAGCACCCTGAGAACCTAAGATCATCAAGTTCCGAGGAGAATAAGCAGTGATTAATGTCATCCATGGGTGGATACCACTGTGCATTCCCCCCGACTTTCTCCCTAGGATGCCTAATAGCATTAAGGTCACCAAGGACCACCCAAGGAGAAGAGGACCTAAACTGAGATAACTACGCCAAAGAGACCTACGGTCTGAGATAGAGTTTGCCCCATAGACCACAGTGACCAAAAAGAAAGCACTCCCATCTTTTGGTTGGACCTGACAGTGAATGAATTGGTCTGCCTGACATAACACTGAAAGAGACATGACTCCAGGGTCCCAACCCACAAAAATCCTTCCTAACTCAGCGTGGGGGTAATTGTTCACAAAACTCCAGTCAGGACAAATGAATTGGGTGATTTTTTTTTTTTTTGGGTAAAACAGCTTGAAATAAAAAGGGGCTAACCGAATATACAGCCTACAAGGGGCATACCCCAGGAGGAAAGAAAAGAAAAGGAAAACAAAACGCCAAAAGGCTACATAGGACTAGAAGCAAATAGAGCATCTGTTTCCCATCCATCTAACAGAGGGATACAAAACAAATGACAAAATGATTACAACCAATATACGTGATGTACAACAATGACGAAATGTACCACCACTATACTGCCCACTATCAACAATCCTTAGAATACAAACAGCATAACAGCTGCAACCATCACCATGGCAGAACATAACCAGGTTACTAAGCTCCCAATACCACCACTATACACCATGAAAGCATGATCATAACCAACTTCTGACATGGGGACTTGGGGACACAACATGGAGCATGGCTGCTTTGCTAGTAACAGCCATCACAGAACAGCAGAACAGACTTCTGAACTTCAAAACTTCAAAACTTCAAAACTTGGGGACACAACATGGATACTGCTTCCATCACAGAACAGCAGTTTCTGAAGCTCCAATACCTTTTACACACAATCAAATGAAACAAAACAATATGCAGAGGACGTCCCCCTCTGCGAAGGGAGATCCCAATGACAGCCCCTATTGGTTAGGCGAATATTAGAAATGAACGACCACTAAATAAACTTCATACAACTCTGAAAATACATTCAATATCAGTCAAATCAGTCAATAGAAAATGCCAAAGCAGAGCATTAGTGGTATCAAATAAGAGCATTAGTTGCAGTTGAACATGAGTTGCAGCTGAGCATTAGTGGCAGTAGCAGTAGCAGGTTCAGAACAGGTATATGTTAAAGGTTCAGAACAGGTTCAGAACAGGCTTCAAACAGTCAATAACAGTCAATAACACCACATGGAACAACATGGAACAAGGCTGCTATGATGGTAATGAGCATAACAACCATCACAGAACAGCCACTAAAACTCACAACATGGAATCACTCTACACCCTCAACTAACAGCCACTAAATATAGTCAACAACAACAGAAGCTCAGTTCAGCAACAATCAGAACAGCCACTAAAGTTTTGACTGCCAAAAGAGCATCTTCAGCAGAAATCAGAAAGCCAGAACAACTGAACCATAACCCTAAACAATTAGGTACAGCAGGTACAGCAGCAGTAACAACTGAAGCATATCAGGGGCCACAACCATCAACAACTGAACCAAGCCCCTATTGCTAATGTTGCTGCTGCCAGTAAACTAAACTACAACAGCCAACAGCCAAAACCAAACTACAACAGCCAAAGCCACCAAATGGGGGCAAAAGCCACAACACCCTCGAGGCTCAATCACACATCTCACAACCCCCTCACCTCTCCCTCACCATATGACTCCCACTAAATATTACCTCCTCTCACAAGAAAATTGAGGCTCAATCACACATCGCACGGGTTCTCACAAATGCTGGACACACAAAGAAGATTCGGAGAATGAGATAGAATCAATCCAGAACCTAACACTAAATATCAAATACAGAACCTAACTCCAAAATCAGAATCAGTCACCAAATTTTAAGGTATCTACCTGCTATGATAGAAGTAATAATCAGTCCCCAAACTCCTGATTAGCCCCTGCTCTTGGCACACAAATGCATGCCTTCAATGGAACCTGTTAAAAAATTAGCTAGTTGGACAATTTGGAAAACAATATATGCAAATGTCAACTTGTAGGTAGCAAATAAAAATTAAGAACCATTAAGATTCCACTCATGTGCCACCCAGTCAGCCCTAGATGGAGGTAATGTGTTGAAAGATAAAAGCCTTGACCTCGCCATAGAATAGATTTTGTGAGCAACCACCTCCAAGGTACAAGATTTGCCTTGGAATTTCCTCATGTTCCTTTCAATCCAAACTTGGTACACAGTAACTGTGAAGATCAGTTTAGTAATTATTGTCTGAAAAGATTTGCCTTTAATATTGGAGAAGAAAGAGATCCACTCAGCCCATGTTCTGGAATATCTGCCCAAGTTGCCCTAATTTTATGCTCAAGAAGACCACCTAGGCTCAAATTATTGGTGTTCACAAAAGATTTTGCCGCTTTTTGATTAATGGGGTCATTCAGACCACGAATATTCCAAAAACCTAAGTTAAAAGCTCGTAGCGACATCGGAAACAAAACACAAGGTAACAACAAGAAGCTGATACTGAAAGAAGTAATACTACAACATTCAAAAGGATATCATTTATTCCTCCTCTTGGAGCTGCTACTCCACTTTTTGTTGTTGTTTTTACCACTGACCTTGTTATTATGAGATTTCAAACCCTTAGAATTCTGACAGGATGCCTCACCCTTTCCTGCTACAGTCTTATCATCCGGAGGGACTGGTTTCACTAAAGGAACAGGTTGAGCAGGGATTATTACAGATTCTGGATCCTGAGAATGATTGATTGGACTGTCCTCCACACTGCAATGCAGGACAGCAGCCAGAACAGCAGCTTCAGTATCCTCAATCACCTGATCAGGGGCCATATCAGCAGCCATTTCAGCAGCCATAACAGAATTGCCATTCAGCTCATCCCCTTCCGATTCACTTCCACTTATGTCCACCTTTGTGACCTTGGGCATTGAAGTATCTACCACAGCCACCACAGAAACTGAAGCTGCATCCAGTGCTACTGAACCCCCTACGTTGCTTCCAGTGGTTCCTTTCCCAACAGTTTGCCAATCCTTGTTTGGTATTCCACGATTTTGTGTTTGTATATATGAGGGATGGTCCTTGGACATTTGGGAATAGCATGGCCAAAAACCTTACACTCTGAGCAGACAGGAGGCATTAATTGGTATTCCACCCTAACTGATACACTCTCCCCATCCACTGTGACCTGTATGTCATCTGGAAGTTCATCAGCAGCCTCAATTTCCACACACACTCTAGCATATGCAAGCCTAGTCTTTTTTTCTGTAGCTTGATCAACATGTTTGGGCTGACCAATTGCACTGGCCACCCTGCTTAACCCCTCCTCTGTCCAACACTCTGGGGGCAAATTATGAAGCTTAACCCAGGTAGGGATAGAGGATGGAGAGATCTTAGAAGGAGACATCATTCTTCTCCATTTCTTTAGAACAAGAAATTTTTGAGAGAAGAACCAAGGCCCCCCTTCTAAGACTGCAATTTGACTCGCTTCATCCTTAAATTCAAAATATAAGAACCCTGCATTATCCGACTTGACTGACAACAGGCCATACTTAGTCAACTTGCCCCACTGTTTATGGGCAGTTGAGTTAGCCAGTCTAAAATCCATCCTATCATCTAGGAAATGGCCAACCAAGCAATGTGACCAACAATTCTCATCCAAGTGAGTAATATCAAGTTCAACCACAGCATTCTTCCCTCTCTTTAATTCTGGAAAGAAATCTAACTTCATATTACTTGAGGGCCCTTGGGACCTAAAAAGGGAGGCCCAGTTCTTATTAGTTTGCAACGGACGATTCATGTTTTTAGGCTTAGTTACAGGGTTAGTACTTGTGGATGCATCAGACGCTGGGTTTGGAACCAAACCCGACTTTGGTACTTGTACTTGAGTTGAGGGATGATATCGGGGTTTAGTATCCTCGATAGGAAACCCTAGGTTAGGGTCTCCTTCTACGTAGGGATTTCCCCTAGAATTAAACAATATCTTAGGATTAGGGTTAAATTTCCGAACCTCTGAGGGAGTACGCTGAAACTGGTACGTGTTACCATGAAGATGGGTCACCCTTGCTCTTGCTTTTGCTTCCCTTTCCAGTTCATCCTCAAATAGAGCTTGCTGCAATTTCTGAGCAGCATTTGGGTTACTTTGCGAATTTGTCCTATGAGCCCCAGACCCATTCGACGATAATGGAGGAACCGAGCCCTGAGATGCGACCTCAGCTTCTACCCTCAAACCCTCCTCAAAAAAGACCTGTTGTAACTTACGCGCTGAAGTCGTAGCCTTGGCCGATTTAGGGCTGTGAGCTCCAAATCCGTTTGGAGGTGATGCATGACCCGAGCTTATTCTGGTGGAATGAAGATCGGTGTCCCCAGATTGCATGATGTTGAGTTGGAGAGGGCTTATAGGTTCAGAGATGCCTTTCTGCTTCCGTCGGATCTCGTTAGAATCAATGACTTTACCCCCAAGACCCTCCGCCATCGTCCTTGAAGGACTTGAGAGCTTAGCCGATTTAGGGTTGGAAACCTCAAACCCACCTGAATAGGATGCGTGAACATCATTTCCGAGATTGAAACCCGAACTGGAGTCACCTGGATTGCCCCCTTGTTGAGTTTCTACCTTCATCGGAGAAGGAAGAAAATGAGGAGAATTTGATGGATCGAGAACCTGTTGTCTCCTCCGGAGTTCATTAGAGTCAAGAGCTTTGAGTCCCAATCCCTCTGCAAGAGAGATGGTACCATCGGCCATGATTTACCTGGAGAACCAGCTTCTCCACGCCCTTGTCAGATTTTGCCTAGATCGCCTGGATTTCACTGTTACTCCACGGCCATGTCAGAATCGCCCTAATCGCCTTACATGTCAGACGATATGCACTTTTTTTTGGTGCAAATTTTCTGCACTTTGTCTCTTTTGTTGTATCAGAAGTTGTAATGAAGCTTGTTCAGTGGTTTTCAGTGGTTTTTTTTCATTTCTAATATTAGCCTAACCAATAGGGGCTGTCATTGGGATCTCCCTTCGCAGAGGGGGACGTCCTCTGCATTTTGATTTTGATTGTGTGTGAATTTTGGCTGTTCTGGGTTGGTGTTGGGAGCTTCAGATTTGGAAGCAAATGCCTTGTAGAATAGCAGCATCAATTCTGAAGTGAACTGTATCAGTTCTGAACCTTGCTGTAATGTAGTGTGTTCTGGACTGCTGCTAGCTGCTACACAACTGCTTCAGAGGTTACAGAGGTTACAGAGGTTACACAGCTGCTAGGACTCCATGTTGTGACTGTTGTGACTGTTGACAGCAGCTGTGACTGTTTTGAAGATTGTAAGTTCTGAAGTTTGGAAGACTGTTTTGACTGCATCAGTTATAGTGACTCAAAGGGACTGCATCAGTTTTGACTGCATCATCAGTTTTGTCTGCATCAGTTATGGCTACTATGTGACTGGGCTTTGTCTGCATTTTGTTTCAACTCTTTAGGAGCTTCAGAAGTTTGGAAGCTCCTGGCTGACTAACTGTTGATAGAGGATACACCTGTTGGTAGAGGATACACCAGCAGAAGCAGGTGGTTGCTGAGATTCAGTTCAGCATGTGGATCAGTTTTTGAGAGAATTCCACTGTCTAAATCCATGTTTAGTACTTTCAGTATGTTCAGTATTCTCTTCTTTGAATGAAGCTTCTTTTGTAATGCTTAAGAGTCTACTTAGACGCGCTGTTTTCCCTCCCTCTACTAGATGGATTGGAAACAGCGCATTTCATTTACTCCATGTAGCCTCTGGGCGTAGCTAATTTTCTCTTTCTCTATTCTTTTGTTTTCTTTTCCTCCTGGGGTATGCCCCTTGTAGGCTGTATATTCGTTTAGCCTCTTTTTATTTCAAGCTTTTTTACCCAAAAAAAAACAGATACAGTTTCAGAAAGCTCACAACACCTCCTCTTCTATACACTCATGTGCTAGGGTCCACCAACTCCCCTCCCTAGACCTCACAAAACGCCCCCACTACATATTACCTCCTCTCTCAAAGAAATGAAGAAGCACAAGCACACATCTCACCAGGTAGCACACATCTCACACTATATGAGGTAGATTCACACAAAGTCTCCAATTAACCTCACCAAAGAATAAGGTATATACCTGCTAAATAGAAGTAATATAAACATAAATGGAAAGCTACAACAAATGCAGCCCTTGGATACTCTCATGCTCATGCTCTTGATGATACCTCTTACATCCTGCCAGTCACAACCTGCTAAGAAAAGATATGCTTTGGAAAACAAATGCAACTTAAAACAAGAAAACACATGCAGCACAATTCACAATCCACATGCACACTCACCATGCAATATATGATTTTTTTTTTTTGGGGTAAAATAGCTTGAAATATAAAAAGAGGATAATCGGATACAATATATGATTATTCCAAAGTGATACCCCATTCTCTGATAAATCTAGTATCATTAGAGCCTGGAGGCAATTTGGGCAGGGACAGAAGTCTACTCTTAACCATATTATAAATTTTGTGAACTATTGCCTCCCAGGAGCTAGTAGTAGCTTGAAACTTCCTCATGTTCCTCTCAATCCAAAGGTGATACATTGTAACAGTGAATATCAATCTGAGAACAACACTCTTAAGAGATTTCCCCTTAAAAGTGGATAAGTGAGAAATCTAGGCTGCCCAAGACTGTGGGGGCCACCTCTCATCAATTCTTGCCAAGATAGCATTCCAAACTTTCGTGGAGAATACACAATTAAAGAACAAATGGTCATGGCTTTCACTGCCAGTGCAGAGGCAGCACTGAGAAGAAGGTTTAATCCCAAAAAGAACAAGCCTATCTTCAGTGGAAAGTCTTCCTTGGATGGCAATCCAGGTAATGAAGCTACATTTTGGGATATGGCCAGGAAACCAAACTGTTTTGTGCCAAGTTACTTTGGGAAATGGCTCTCTCAATTCTGCCCATAGAGAGGCAATGCTAAACTGTCCATTTGGGTTAAGAGTCCGTCTAATTTGGTCCCTACCATTCCTCACTGAGGGAAGTTGAGATCTGACTTCATTCAGCTCCCAAGTTTGTGTGACCGGGAATGCCCAAGCAGAGTTGAGAATTATTTGGGACACTTTGGCATTCAAGGGAAGGCCAGAATCATACACAATTCTGGAACCAAACTTGTTTAATAAAGGGCCTAAAGGATGCCAATGATCATGCCACAGGGATGTGATGTCCCCATTGCCAATAATGTGAAGTATGAATGGTTGAACTAAATTCCTCAAATTAAGCAACTTTTTTTTTTTTTTTGGGTAACTTAGCTTGAAATTAAAAAAGGTTAATCGAATGTACAGCCTACAAGGGGCATACCCCAGGAGGAAAAAAAAAAGGGAAAAAGAACAAGAATGACAAAAGTGCGGTAAACCATGCACAACCCGCATGGAGAGTAAGATAAAGTAAATACATAACAAAATGCCATGTGTACTGAGATATGAAATGTGAAATATGAAATTGAACTACTACCTGGCACAACCCGCCAGTCTAGGAAATACAGTAAATAGAGTAAATAGTCACGGCCAGAGATAACCACATGATAACCAACACTGAGGAGAACAGCTACAGAGTAATACGGCTTGAAAGCAAGCTGAACGGCTACTACAGAGGAACAAGGCATCAAGAGGCTCGAACCAGAGATGACGGCATCCGACAAGGCTACCCTGCCAAGTACCCTGCTCACCACGCCCAATCCTTCCGGCCTACTACTCCCTCATCCAGGCCTAAGGCTCGCCAAAACCACCTGCTGAAACCCACAACCCAATAACCTCCTCATCCAAAGCTGGGCTAAGAGAACCGAGAACCTAATACCTCTAACAAGCCCAAAGCATGCATAATACCCACTCATCAGAGGTCAACTACTACAGAGGGACAGTACCCGAGAAGAGGCTCGAACTGGAGATGACGGCATCCGACAAGGCTACCCTGCTCAGTACCCTACACACCACGCCCATTCCATCCAGACTACTACTCCCTCTACCCAATCCCCTAGGCTCGCTAACAACTAAAAGAGGAACAGAAAGAGTAACCACAACAAATGGCCACCCTAACCGCCGGTGAACCAGGCTGCTCCTTTCGATCAGTGCAAGTCACTAATCTAATCAACAACAACCTGTGAAGCTACCCCTTTCGATCAGTGAACGACCACCAATCTAATCAATGAGAGCCCCGACAGCTACCTCGCTCAATCAGAATCCATCCACCAATCTAATCAGTGGCAGCTGCAGCTGCTGCTACTGCAAAGCTACCCCTTTCAATCAGAACAGACTCTAACCTAAACAACGATAGCCACGACCACAACTACTATGCACAACCTCCTGGCTAAAAAAGTACAGGATCTAGGGATATCAAAAGGCTCAACAAAGAGCCCGAACCCCCGATTTCAGTCCAAAAGGTGACCGCCTATCGGGGATCGCAGATACTAACAGTAACTGGCCCACAAGTCCAGCAACAATTTAATTGTAGATAACCATATTCAAAGCTCATATTGAGCAAATATTGATAATGATTTGACCCAGGTATACCGGCCTGGGCTGCTGATTGGGCTGCCTACCCGGGCTGGGCTGGCTGATGCCTGAGCTGATTGGGCTGGCTTTGCTTGGCTGGCTGATGCCTGACCTGGCTGGCCCGTGCGTGACTGGCCTGGCTGGCCTCTTGGCTGGCCTGCCAGGCTGTTGGCTGGCCCGGTTGAGCCCGGACTGTTGACTGGCCGACGGCCTTTGAGCGGGCCAGATCTGGCCAGAGCTGTTGCTGCTGCTGCTGTTAACGGCTACAGCCACCGGAAAGGGGGTGGCCACCGGAATGGGTTTGGACGGGCCGAAACCTCCGCCGCGTACCCCTGTTGTTGAACCAGTCCACCGCGTGGACTGAGACCGCCGGACTGTGGTTAAAGCAGAACGGCGGTGATGGAGCTCCGACGCCGGTAAACCCTTTGGCCGGTCAGTGAGAGATCTGGCTTTAAGACTCACCCACGGTTTGGGATTTGATTTTGATTTCAGTGAGCTGTTACCGTGAATAGGACCACGGGTCACCTTGGTTTCCACCGGCCCGATGGGATCTGAATCCTCCATTAACGGCAGCCGACGTCGGTGAAGGGAACCCAGCTTCGAACGCCGGTGAGTTGATTGATGGAGACCTGCTTTAGTGGTGGGCGGTGGAGGAGAGCCTCTCTAGAGAGAGAGGCTCCCTTGCCCGGTTGCCGTCCGCCTGTGATGGCCGGACCAGAGGTGGCCGGCTGCAGCTGCCGCCGGAATGGGTTTTGCCAAACTAGCTGCTGCTACTGACACCAAACCCAGGAGGGAGCTTTCCTCCAAACCCAGGAGGGATTACTTGGCATTTTAAGACTCCAAAAGTTCCTACCTTTTAATAAATAGGATTTAACCCATTGACACCACATTGATTGCTCGCCCCCTGAAATCAAGAACCAAATATGTTTAGCAACCGCAGCCTTATTCCAAATTGCCAAAGATTTGAAACCAAGACCACCCTCATCCTTGGGAGCACAAAGATGCTCCCAAGCAACCTTAGCCCCAGTCCTTTTAAGATCAAGGCCAGACCACAAGAAGGCCCTAAGGATGGACTCAACTTCCTTAACGACCTTTTTTGGTAAGATAAATAGGGAGGACCATAATGTTTGCATTGAGAACAAAATGTTTTTTATAAGTTGCATTCTCCCAGCAAAAGTAAGATCCCTATTAGTCCAACATTTAGTTTTGGCAGTAATACTATCTACCAATCTCTGACAATCAACAGCCTTGAGTTTAGTAGATAGTAAGGGGACCCCCAGGTATCTCACATGGAGGGAACCCTCCTGGAATCCAAGCTCTTGCAAGATTGTTTCCTTAACCCTCACACTAACACCTGAAAAGAATATGCTACTCTTGCCAGGGCTAGGGGAGAGACCAGAAAGAGACTCAAACTCAGTCAATGCATTCTGGATGTGTTTGATCGATGGAAGCTCCCCTTTACAAAATATCATTAGATCATCGGCAAAGCAAAGATTAATCAACTGATTATCTTTTCATCTCCAGTGGAAGTGGAAATCAGGGAGATGAGATTTCTCCCTAAGCAAAGCCGTAAAAACTTCCATGACAATAACAAAGAGATAAGAGGATAGAGGATCCCCCTGCCTCAGACCCTTCCTACCTTTAATGTAACCTGTAACTTCTCCATTGATACAAAGAGAGTAGTTAGCAGTGGTTACACATGCTTGGAGCCACTTGATCATGGTAGGATGAAAGTTCATTGCTGAAAGAACATCCCAAAGAAACTCCCACCTAACATGATCATAAGCTTTCATTATGTCCACTTTCATGGCACACCTAGGAGAAGGTGATGACTTGTGATAACCTCTCATGAGTTCCTGAGTGAGGAATATGTTATCTGCTATTCTCCGACCTTTCACAAAGCCTGATTGGACAGGATCGATTAGAAGAGGAAGAACAGATTGCAGTCTCTTAGCTAAAATCCTAGAGATGCATTTGTAGATGGTATTGCAACATGATATGGGCCTAAAGTCACCCACCTTGGAAGGGTTTTTTACCTTAGGGACAAGAGCTACAATGGTGGAGTTAGCTTTGGTGAGTAATTGACCAGACCTGAAGAAATTCTGGACAGCCGAGGTGACTTCATTCCCAATGACAGGCCAAGCTTTCCTAAAAAACCCTGCATTGTACCCATCAGGGCCCGGGGCCTTGGTGGGACTAAGAGACCAAAAGGTTTCTTTGATCTCCAAATCAGTAACAGGAGAGACCATCCGATGACTTTGTTCAACACTAAGCTTATTTCTAATTAATTGCTCAACTCTATTTGAACCCAGATGAGGTGTGGGGTGAGGAGTACCAAATAGAGTTGTGTAAAAGTTAACAAACTCTGCCTTGATAACCTGAGGATCATGAGTGATAGAGCTGTCTCTAAGCACTAAACTTGTTATTTTGCTTCTATTCCTCCTATTACTTACAGTTTTAAAGAAATAGGAAGTGCACTGATCACCAAGTTTCAACCATTGTATTCGCGACTTTTGCTTGGCTAGGCTTTCCTCAGCTCTAAGCAAAGTGATATATTGCCTGTGTACCACCCTCTCATGTGCTATGGCAGAACCATTGTTAGGGTGAGACCCTAGAATAGCTTGAATGTTTTCTACGTCCTGCTTGATGGCACACACCCTATCAGAGATGCCACTGAATTCAGCTTTATTAAGCTGCTTCAGGTCATGTTGTAGGTGTTTAAGCTTTTCACACACACAGAACATAGGGTTACCAATTACAATTGACCTCCAAACCCTCTGAACAATTGTGAGAAACTGTGGATGATCAGCAAGGAAGTCAAAAAACCTGAAAGGCTTAATTGATTTCCTTGGATTGGGCTGCACACATACCACAGCTGTAGAATGGTCTGAGATCCAGGAACCAAAAAATGAGCGGAGGATTGGGTAAAAGTTTTCATCCATGGCTCATTCACAACCACTCTATCAATTTTAGAGGTCACAAAATGAGGAGGGTCCTGTTTATTTGACCAAGTGAATAAGCACCCGGTGAATCTAAGATCATCAAGCTCAGAGGCAAACAAACAATGATTGATGTCATCCAAGTGTGGAGACCACTGAGTAGTACCCCCAACCTTCTCCCTAGGGTGTCTAATAGCATTAAAATCACCTAGGACCACCCAAGGTGAAGAGGTCCTGAACTGACTAAGACAATGCCAAAGAGACCTACGCTCCAAATTAGAATTTGCCCCATACACCATAGTGACCAAAAAGAGTGCACTCCCATCCTTGGGTTGGACCTCACAGTGAATGTATTGATCAGACTGACCTAGCACAGTAAGAGAGAATACTCCAGGGTCCCAACCCACAAAAATCCTCCCAAAAGCCGCCTGGGAGTAATTATTCACAAAACTCCAATTAGGACAGATGTATTTAGTGATTCTGTTTGCCCAAACAGCCCTAATTTTATGCTCAAGAAAGCCAACTAGATTAAGTTTATTAGAGCTGACAAAGGTTTTAACTTCTTTCTGTTTAATGGGGTCATTCAGACCACGAATAATCTAAAAACCTAGATTGAAAGCTTGCAAAGACATACAAAACGGTATCACAAGTAATTAATGTAGAGATTGAAAGAATTAGTACTGCAAATACTCAAAAGGATACCAAAAGGATATCAATTATTCTGAACTTGGAGGCGTGATTTAATGCCCTCCATTGATTCCTCCTTAGCTTGCTTCTTCATCCGCTTCTTAGCAGACTTGGAGAGGTATTTATTGAAGCCAATGCTGCCCTTGGAAACCAGATCAGCCGCTACCTTGCTGACTCCAGAACCTAACCGATCAGGTGGCTCAGGAGCTAGGGAGGAATTGAGCTCAGATTGAACTTTAACCAAAGAGGTTGCTGACTTGATATGTTGACTCATTTCTCCGTCATCCTGATTGCTACTCACTACCCCTTCCAAGACTCCAAGTAGCTCATCTTCGGAATCATTGAGCTCCTCCCCATTGGAAGGAGTATCTAAGGGTGAACTACTGGATTGTATAGGCTGATCACAGTCAACCCTATGATTCTCTTCCCCAAAAAGAGACACAGACCCATCTTGAACTGTAGGTTGTGGGGAAAGTGGAGTTGTGCAAAAAAAAAAAAAAAAAAAAAAAAGTGGAGTTGTGGATGGTTTGCTAGCGCATTTGATTGTGTGATGACCAAAGACATGGCATATGTCACACTTAGGAGGCAGTACCTGGTATTCTACCGGAACAACTACAGATTCTCCAGCGACAATGACTGTGACCTCATCCGGGAGAACCCTCTCAGCACTCACCTCAATACAAATTCTAGCTTTAGTGGATTTAGTATGGAGGAAGCCAGGTTGCTTGGCAGTCCTGGCTGTGGCTTGATCAACATGAAGGGGCTTCCCAATTGTACTTGCTACCCGACTTAGGCACTCCTGATTCCAAAGCTCAAAAGGAAGATCGTGCAACTTAACCCAAGCTGGTATTTTGGAAGGTTGTTCCTGAGCAGGCTTCATCATCCTGTGCCAATCCTTAAGGACAAGATACTTTTGAGAGAAGAAATAGGGTCCTCCTTCTAGAACTTGTATTTTAGCTTGTTCATCTCTGAATTCAAACAAGTAAAAACCAGCAACATTAGACTTGACAGCCACAAAGAGATCCTTCCATTTGTACCGAGCAGTGGAGACCAACAGAGGGTAAGGCATTTCACCATCAAGGAAACGACCAATCAGATATTTGTTCCATTTCCCCACCTCAGTTAGCTCTATGTCTATTTCAACCATAGCTTCTTTTCCACTCTGTAGTTCAGGAAAATACTCTAATTTCATATCCAGAGAAGGGCTCTAGGACTGAAGAAGAGAGGCCCAGTTCTTAGGTTTAGGTTTAGCCTGACCAATACTTTTTTCGGATTTGAATTTACCTTGGTTTTGAGAATGAGTCAGTCCAGTAGCTGGCTTATGAGCAGGAAAGCTAGTTGAAGGATCCGTAACTGGTTCCCTAACTGGTTGGTGAGAAGTGGAACCAGCAGTAAAGTACCTAGGCCTAGTATCCTCTAAACTATAACCCAGATTGGGATCTCCTTCCAAGTAGGGATTTCCCCTAGAATTATACATAACCTTAGGATTAGAATGAGGAACTTGTACCTGATTTTGATTTTGATGACCACCGAACTGAGAAGGAGGAGCTTGTTTTTCAGCTTTTCTCCATGACTGCTGGATACTCTGTAGTTTGGCTGTAACTACATCGAGAACAAATGGGTCTTCCGAAATGTTGAGTTCGTCCTCCAGATGACCCACGATTTCAAGCATTCGAGCTTCGGAATCCGAACGCATAACCCCCTTTTGAGGCACCTGTTGTAGCTTGTGAACTGGTTCAGACTCATCTTCCCTTGTCAAATGACTGTGAACTCCGAACCCAGTTGAAGATGGGTGGTTTGCAGAGATGGCAAGAGCGTGACGCGCTCGCTCCTCGGCCTCCAGTTTCAAGCTTTCTTCAAAGAGCGCTTGCTGGAGCTTACGAGAGGAGCTAGGGTTCTTAGATGGATTGGAAGGTGAAACCGATGGGGGTAGATCCCCAGGACAGAGGTCGAAAGGTTTGTGTACTACTGAGGTCTTTTGCTTCTGTTTAGCTCCGAAATGGCTCAAAGGACTGAGCGGGCGTGCCAGGACTTGTTGCGTCCAACGTGAAGGACTGGGCGTCCCTTTTCTGACTTCTAGATCTGAGAGGGCGATAGTGCTGCAACCTAAGGGCTGGATTGCAGTGAAGGTCCGTGGTTTTGCCTCTTCGTGCGAGGACTTAATAATTTCCTAACCGTGTAGGAAAGAAAGTAACAACGTAGAATTACTTTACTATATCGTAATAATAAAGTAGGGGATGGAGAGAGATAGGAATAACTTTATTATGTTTCGTAATAACAAAGTTGGGATACAAGAGAGACGAAACTCGAATTACTTGGTGAAGTAATTGAGTGAAGGTGAGAAAATAGAGATAATTGCTTCGCTGGGAAGGCTTTTTTTTGTGTGGGTAATTTAGCTTGAAATTAAAAAAGGTTAAACGAATGTACAGCCTACAAGGGCATACCCCAGGAGGAAAAGAAAGGAAAAAAACAAGAATGATAAAAGTACGGTAACCATGCACAACCCGCATGGAGAGTAAAATAAAGTGACATATGTGATACAAATGGATCTGAATAGAACCATGAAATGTACTGAAATGAAATTGAACTACTCCTGGCACAACCCGCCAGGCTAGGAAATAAAGTAAATGAAGTAGATAGTCATGGTCAACGAGGACCACATGATAACCAGCGCTGAAGAGAGATCCTCCTCCTCCTAGGCTGGGCTAAGAAAACCAAGACCCGAGAATTCCATCACCCCAAAGCAAGCATAATATCCATTCAACAAAAGTCAACTACTACAGAGGAACTCGGACTGAGAGAGGCTCGACCAGGGGATGACGGCATCCGACAAGGCTACCCTGCTAAGTACCCTGCACACCACGCCCATTCCACCCTGACTACTACATCCTCGCCCAAATCCCCTAGGCTCGCTAACGACTCAAAGCGGAACAGAAAGAGAGGCCACCAAAAGTAGCCACTCGAACCTCAAGTGGACCAAGCTGCTCTTTTCGATCAGTGCAAACTACCAAATCTAATCAGAAACAGACTGCAAAGCTACCCCTTACGATCAGTGAGGATCCACCAATCTAGTCAATGACAGCTCCGGCAACTACCTTGCTCAATCAAACTCCATCCATAATCTAATCATCGGCACCCACAGCTGCTGCTACTGCGGACTACCCCTTAACTAGGATAGAGTCTAATCTAATCAATAATAGCCACGACCACAAGAATACTACACTCGACCTCAGAGCAAAAAACGCTGGTTCTAGGGATATAAAAGGCTCGACAACGAGCCCGACCCCCGATTTCAGTCCAACAGATGACCGCCTATCGGGGATCGCAGAGTCAAACAGTAAGTTGGCCCAAAAGTCCAGCAACAAGACAAGATATAAATAATTGCATAGTGCAATGCAAATAATGATACAATGTTTCCCTCACTGCCCGCACCACCTGGCCTAGCGTACCTGCCCGAGCGGGCTGCCGTGAGCTGCTGCTGCTGCCTGCAACCTGCTGCTGCTGCTGGCCGCTGCTGCTTTCCGCTGTTGCCGGCTGCTTGGCCCGGGCTGGCTGTTTGCCCGGGCTAGCTGCTTGGGTGGCCTTCCCTGTGGCTGGCCGAAGGTGGAATGAGATTGCCCGGGCTGAAGCCGCTGCTAAGCCCCTGCCCGAGCAAACAGTCCCTGGCAGCCGTGGCTGCATCCATCCGAGCCATTCACGGAAGGCCTGCCCGGGCTGGCCTGCTTGGCTGTTGGTGCCCGACAGTTGTTGGAGGGAGATGGAGGGAGGTGCATAGACCGGCCCGTAGAAGGCCGGAGGTAGGCCTGGCCAGGTTAACTGACTGGAGATGAAGGCCGGGCCAGTTCTTGCCCGAGCTGGCTGAGAGTCCGGATGGACCACTTGCCCGGGCTGACTGACGGCGGCGGTTGACGGTGGCTGATGAATGGAGGCCACCTGAGGCAGGCCACCTCACGGCGGCTATTGGGTCCCACGGCTGGGTTGGGCTGGAGATGGTGGCCGATGGCTGTAACGCCACGGCAGGTTGAGCCACGGGTGTTGAGCCACGGCGGTTGAGCCACGGCTGGGGTATCTGTACATCTAGATCTCATCGGTGATTGAGCCTTGTTGCCGTGCCACTGTCCGAGCACATATTGAAACAACAAAGGTCATCATCTCCGGCGAGGACTGGTAGAACAGAACGGAACCCATGAAGCCTCGACCCATGCTGCTGCTCAAGCTCCGGCCATGGCAGTCACTGCCATTGAGAAGACCGGCAACGATTGAGACGCCCTTAGTTGATTGTCCCTACCGCTGGTTGGAATTGATTGTCCACCGAGTAATCAGTGGATGTTGTGGGTTGTTCCTTGAAGAAGATGAACAGTGACGCCGGACATGGCCGGCGCACTTCCAGATCTGAAAAGGCCGGTAAGAGAACTTGCCGGAGATAAGGCAACTCAGCCACGAGGGCTAAGCTGCTGTACTGGCCGGGCCTGGACGGCCGGCTGTGGGTTGAATAGGCCATCGAAGGCCAGCTGTGGGCTGGCCGGGTAGAAGGGCTGGAACTTGCCAGATTCCAGATCTGGGATGTAGAAAGGGCGGTGGAGGAGAGCCCCTGTCGTGCGAGGGGCTCCCTTGCCCGAGGATTGCTGCTTCTGCCGTTGGATGGCAGGCGTGGCTGGGCTGGGCTGGGCCAGGCGTGGCTAGCTGCTGCTGCCTGCTTTTGGCCGGGTGGGAGCTTTCTCTCTCTAGCTTAGAGAGAAGCTCCCATCCTCAGTGTTTTTTACTGGGAAGGCTTTGGTTTTTAAGCGTTGAGCTTGATTGGTGTGGGAACCCTTTTTCCTTCTTGTCTTCTAGTATTTATAGACCAATGCTTCACCGGCTCAGATCTGAACTGGTTTTCCCGCCTTCACCACAAGCTGCCATGTGTCCCGAGTAGCCTTCAGATCTTGCCAAGTGTCCCAAATAACTACCCACCAACATACTTAGTGGGATCATGGGTAGTTATTTGAAGTACACAACAATTACCCGTGTGCTAATTCTTCTAACGTGGGAAGTTACCAGAGGTGAATTCCAATTACCCATGAGTTAATTCCCCCATCATAGGCAGTTGGCCCAGATAATGGCCACCTCACCCCTTTTTCCGTGGGCCACTTAGAACTTCCAACCATTTGACTCGGTCAAATGGCTCTTGCCAGGCAACAAATATTCAAACATCCCTCCACTTTTCGTGGGTTGCTTAGACAATGGGCCATTTAATAATTTAAATGGCCTTTTAACTCATTTAACCAAAATCCACTTTTAACAAACCCAACCAAATCATGGGCCATCCGAATACTTTTGTAAATAGGCCCAAACTCACGAACTCAAGCCCAAATCCAACTGAAATTAATTGGGCCCCCCATACTCTTGCCTTGGCCCATTAATTTTGATCCAATAACTCTTCAATTCATGGCCCAATTCGATTAAATTCTAACCAAATGGCCATCCAATGCTAGCCTTGGATTGGGTGCCAAAAACGGGTGTAAACAGCTTCCTTCAAAGCTCATTTGAATCTTGGGCCTTGCATCCCAGCCCTTCCGAGATAGAAACTGTATCGTCTGTGTTGTGCGAATGCAAGGATCTCAGTTCGTTTGGAGGTATACTCTTAGGGTTTTCAGAGACAAGCTTCTGCTTCCTTCTCGCATTGGAATCAAGAGCCGTGAACCCCAATCCCTCCGCCATAGAGATCGACCCATCAGCCATGGAGAATCACGTTTCTCCAAGAGCCTGTCAGAATCGCCCGATCGCCTCACATGTCAGAGCACTCGTGGTGACACTAAATTGGTGGTGTTTTTTTTTTTTTTGGTAACTTAGCTTGAAATTAAAAAAGGTTAAGCGAATGTACAGCCTACAAGGGGCATACCCCAGGAGGAAAAGAAAAGGAAAACAAATAAGAATGAAAAAAGTGCGGTAAACCATGCACAACCCGCATGGAGAGTGAGATAGAGTAAATACATAACAAAATGCTATGCGTACTGTAATACGTGAAATGTGAAATTGAACTACTTCCTGGCACAACCCGCCAGGCTAGGAAATAAAGTAAATACGGTAGATAGTCATGGTCAACGGTGACCACATGATAACCAGCGCTGAGGAGAGATCCTCCTCCTCCACGGTTGGGATAAGAAGACCAAGAACCGAGAAGCCCATCACCCTGAAGCTAGCATAATACCCACTCAAAAGAAGTCAACTACTACAGAGGGACTCGGACCGAGAGAGGTTCGAACTGGAGATGTCAGCATCCGACAAGGCTACCCTGCTAACACCCTGCACACTACGCCCATTCCATCCAGACTACTACAACCTCACCCAATTCCCCTAGGCTCGCTAACAACTATAAGCGGAACAGGAAGAGAGACCACCAAAGTAGCCCCCCAAACCTCAAGTGGACCAAGCTGTTCGATTCGTCCAGTGCAAACCACTAAAACTAATCAGAAACAACCTACGAAGCTACCCCTTTCAATCAGTGAGAATCCACCAATCTAGTCAAAGACAGCTCCGGCAACTACCTTGCTCAATCAGACTCAACCATAATCTAATCATCGGCTCCCCCAGTTGCTGCTACTGCGAGGCTACCCCTAACTAGGAGAATCCAATCTAATCAATAATAGCCACGACCACAAGAATACTACGCAAATCCTCAGAGCTAAAAGCGCTGGCTCAAGGGATATAGAGGGCTCGACGAAGAGCCCGGCCCCCGATTTCAGTCCAACAGATGACCGCCTATCGGGGGGGTGCAAAACTAACAGAAAACTGGCCCACTAGTCCAGCAACAATGTAAATGTGTTGTTGTAGTTTAGTGACTGTAGTTCAAGTTCCGAAGCTGCATTAGTGGACTGAAGCTGTAGTGACTGAATTGAGCTGAATTGTAGATTAGTCCAGTATTGTAGTTTAGTCCTGAATTGAGCTGCATGTTCTGAAGCTGCATGTTGAGCCAGTTCTGCCCAGATGTATTCATTACAGCTGTAATCGTGGGGTGGATGTATTCAAGGAGATGGCAGTGTTCTGCAGTCAGTTTATGCTTATGCCTAACCAACTGGGGACCAATACTGATGCTACTCTAATCTGCAACATCAGTCCACCAGGCCAAGTGTCCTGATGATCAAGTGCAGCAGTTCTGTTAGCTGATCAAGTGCATGGTTATCACTCCAAGTTTTGCTCAAGTCCAAGATCAGAATCTGGTGTTCTGAACCTGTTCTGAACCTGTTCAAGACCTTAGTTCTGGTATTCCATAGTGTTTCATGTTTAGTAGTATCAAGCTACTTTCAAACTATTTTGTTGGTACCATTAAGGCGTTGTTTTCCCTCCCTCTTTTTAGATGGACTGGAAACAACGCATACCCTTTAGTCCATGTAGCCTTTTGGCATTAGCTATTTTCTTTAATATTGTTTTTTTTTTCTTTTTTTCTTTTCTTCCTCCTGGGGTATGCCCCTTGTAGGCTGTATATTCGGTTAGCCTCTTTTTTTCAATTTCAAGCTGATTTACCCAAAAAAAAAAAAAAAAAAAAAAAACAATGTAAATGTAGATAGCCATATTCCAGGCTCATATTGCACAAACATTAATAATGGATTGACCCAGGTATACCGGCCTGGGCTACTGGTTGGGCTGCCTGCCCGGGCCTGATTGGGCCTGCCCGGGCCTTGGCTTGCTGCTTGCTGCCCGGGCAGAAGGCAAGCTGTGCCCGACGGCGGCCCGATGGCAGGCCAACGGGCTGGCTGCTACTACTACCAGCTGGCTGGCTCCTGTTGAGGGCCTGGCCCAAACTGGCCCACGGCGGCTGTTGATGGTGGCCTAGCCCACGGTGGCTGGTGGCCACGGCGGCTGGTGGCTGGTGGCCACTGTCGATGCCCATAGTTGCCAGAACTGCCCTCGTCTCCGGCAAGTTCAGACCGGCAACTGGAGGCTGAGATTCAGATCAGCAGCTCAATGTTACCCAAGGTCGCAACCCAAGTTCGCCGTCGCCGGACTGAACAGCAACCCAAGGTCCCTGTCGGCGTTGCCGATGTATTGAGGTCTTCGATTGAGCTCGCCGGACTGAACAATTTGGTTTCAGATCTGCCCGGAGCAGATCCCAAATGGTACCCACCGGTTCACGGCGGGGATGTGGTTGGAGGCGCCCACGGCTGTGGAGCTCCGTAGTGACGTTTGACCGGACCAGATGAAGGCCGGCCAGGTGGAGTGACCGCACCAGTTCTGTCCGGAGCGGAGGGCGGCGGAGGAGAGCGGTGGGTTGCCGGTTGTGGAGGGCGGTGGAGGAGAGCCTCTCTAAGAAGAGAGTATCCCTTGCCCGGAAGGTGGCTGCTGCCCGGTGGCTGAGCCTTGTACGACTGGAAGATCGGTGGCTGCTGCCACTGCCGTGGATCAGAGGGAGCTTTCTCTCTCTAGGTTAGAGAGAGAAGCTCCCAGCTTTGTTTTTGGTGGTGCTTTGCTTTGCCTGTTATGACTGTTGCCGCTGTTCTTCTACGGCTGCTGCTATTTTCTTGCTATTTCCTATTTTAGCAGCTGTTTTGGTGTATCTCATTGCTGCTTGGCAGCTTGTTTGCTGATGCAGCTTGGGTTTGTTGTTGCTTGGCAGTTGGGTTTGCCTAGTGCCTACCCTTGGGCTGTTAAGCCTTTCTAGGGGGCTTGTCCCCAGCTTCTTCTATTACTCTGTGTGTAGCTAAGTTAGGAGCTTCATTATCATCGCAAGCTATGGTATGGTGGTCTGTTCTATTTAAGGCCTGTTCTGTTATGTTTTGACTGTTCGGGACAGTCTTCTGTTGGGCCCAGATCAGCGTAGAGCCGGTTGTCTGCTGCTGCTTTTTTTTTCTTTCTTTTTTTGTGTGGATAAATCAGCTTGAAATTGAAAAGGAGGCTAACCGAATATACAGCCTACAAGGGGCATACCCCAGAAGGTTAGAAAGAAGGCAAAACAAAACAAAAGAAGTTTTCCAACTTTTATCGGCATAGCTTGTGATGTACCCTTGAGCTGAATTCTGGGCTACTACTGCTTCTACGTACAAGGTAATTACCTTACTCTCAAGCAGCTGCTGTTCTACACTTACCTTGTAATTACCTTACTCTTAAGGTTTCTTGGGAATTCAAAGACATGAGCGTTCTTACTATATTGTGTGTAACCCTTGTGAGCAGTGTGCTATCTCCCCATCATTTCTTGTGAGTGGAGGTAATATCTAGTGGGAGAATTTTTGTGAGGGAGAGGTGAGGGAGTTATGGCCCATCTGTTTGTCTCTAGAATGTTGGCGAACTAGGTTTCGAGGGTGGAGAAGGGTGAGTAACAATATTTTCTCTCTTGTCTCTAATTCATTACTGGTTCTCCATATGACTGATGCTGGTTGGCTCTGTTTTGCTATATCTGCTGTAATCTACTGCTGCTATCTGCTGTTATGGTTCAGTTGTATAGTTGTTGGTTTGGTATGCATTAGTACTCAGTCTTGGTACAATCTGTTCTCATCAACATAGGTGCTTTGATTATGGTTACTGCAATTTGTTATTGCTGCAATTTTCACCATCATAGGTGCTTTGAATTTGTCTTGACTTATCCTGGGGGGTTGTCCCTTGGAGTGTATTTTGTTAGCTGTGTTGGATGTTGCTACTGCCCAGTTGCTGCTGTGCACTACGGCTGATGCTTCAGTTGTGTCCTGAAGTTTTTCGGAAGGTTTTATAGCAGGATTTGTTCATGTTATAGCTTTACTTCAAACTGTTGTTTTTTTTTTTTTTGGGTAATTTAGCTTGAAATTAAAAAAGGTTAATCGAATGTACAGCCTACAAGGGGCATACCCCAGGAGGAAAAGAAAGGAAAAAAACAAGAATGATAAAAGTACGGTAACCATGCACAACCCGCATGGAGAGTAAAATAAAGTGACATAACCATGAAATGTACTGAAATGAAATTGAACTATTCCTAGCACAACCCGCCAGGCTAGGAAATAAAGTAAATGAAGTAGATAGTCATGGTCAACGTGGACCACATGAAAACCAGCGCTGAGGAGAGATCCTCCTCCTCCTAGGCTGGGCTAAGAAAACCAAGACCCGAGACATTCATCACCCCAAAGCAAGCATAATACCCGCTCAACAGAAGTCAACTACTACAGAGGAACTCGGGCTGAGAGAGGCTCGACCAGGGGATGACGGCATCCGACAAGGCTACCCTGCTAAGTACCCTGCACACCACGCCCATTCCACCCTGACTACTACATCCTCGCCCAAATCCCCTAGGCTCGCTAACGACTCAAAGCGGAACAGAAAGAGAGGCCACCAAAAGTAGCCACTCGAACCTCAAGTGGACCAATCTGCTCTTTTCAATCAGTGCAACCACCAAATCTAATAAGAAACAGACTGCAAAGCAACCCCTTTCGATCAGTGAGGATCCACCAATCTAGTCAATGACTGCTCCGGCAACTACCTTGCTCAATCAAACTCCATCCATAATCTAATCATCGGCTCCTACAGCTGCTGCTACTGCGGGCTACCCCTAACTAGGATAGAGTCTAATCTAATCAATAATAGCCACGACCACAAGAATACTACACTCGACCTCTGAGCAAAAAAACGCTGGTTCTAGGGATATAAAAGGCTCGACAACGAGCCCGACCCCCGATTTCAGTCCAACAGATGACCGCCTATCGGGGATCGCCAAACTAACAGTAAACTGGCCCGATCGTCCAGCAACAGATAGACAATAAACAAATAAGTGCAAAGCGCAAATTGAAACGATAGGCGCAATGGATACGAGAGCTTGCTGCCCGGGCTGAAGGCAGGCTGTGATTGAGCCCTGGCCTGGGCTGGCTGGCCCGGGCTGGCCTTGCCAGCTGCTGCCTGCTGCTTGGCCCAGGCCTGCTGTGCCCGACGGGCTGAAGGCAGGCTGCTTGGCCCAGGCCAACGACCTGGCTAAGTTGCTGGGCTGCTGGGCTGGAAGCTCCTGGCCCGCAAGGGCTGCCCGAGCCACCGCCGGTAGCCTCAAGCTGTTGAATGGCCGGCGGAGAGAGGCACCGCCGCTGCTGCTGTTAATGGCGGCAGCCACCAGCTGCCACCGCAGCCCCCATGTGGCCGATGGCTGTAGAGGCCCCGACGAACCTTGGCCGGAAGAAATTTGCCCGGGCCGGCTGATTGCCCGGACGGCTGGACTCCACGGCGGATAGTGGGTCCACGGCGGGGATGGAAGACACGGCTGCTGAGCCACAATGGATTACCAACGAGCAGCCAGGCTGTGTTCTGGCTGAGCCACCTTGACAGGCGGCGTGAAGGTGATCACCTGTTGTTCTCTGTTACAGTACATTGTACTTGCTATTTTGGACTTGTAGTCAGTCTTGTTCTAGTTTGAGCAGGTTTAGTAGTTAAGCTTTTGGTTTTACCTGTCCTCGGGGGGTTGTCCCTGGGAGTGTATATTGCTTTTGCTAGGGGGCATGTCCCTAGTGGTGGCTGCCTATTTTCTGCTGCTGCAATGTTGCTGCTGTCCTGTCCTGCTGTTATGCAGCAAGTGTGGCTGCTGCTACCCACTGTTGTCATGTTGATTGCTGTGTAATGACTGCTACTGCAATGTTGCATCGGTCTGCTATCATGTTGATTGTTGTAACTGCTGTCCAGTGTTGATATGAAGACCAGATTACGGTTCTGCCCAGGTTCTGCTGCTGTCCAGTCTTCATATATGAAGTCCTTTGTGCTTTGTAGAGTTTGCAAGTTCTATCTTTTTCATGTTTAGATGTGCCAAGCTGCTTTCAAGCTATTTGTTGGTGCCATTAAGGCGTTGTTTTCCCTCCCTCTTTCTAGATGGACTGGAAACATCGCATATCTTTTAGTCGATGTAGCCTTTTGGCATAAGCTTTTCTTTAATCTTGTTTTTTTTCGCTTTTTCCTCCTGGGGTATGCCCCTTGTAGGCTGTATATTCGGTTAGCCTCTTTTTTTCAATTTCAAGCTGATTGTAGACACCTCCCAAGCGGGGCATCGCCATACAGATTGATCACGTTGTGTTTGCTTGATTGGTTGCTCACCTCATAAACCAAAATCATGGACATTCCCATGGCTAGGAACATCGCCACATGATAACGGTTATCATCAAATAGAGTCGCCACCCAGTTTATTAAAACTGGGAAAATAGATAGAGATTCTGGATACGGGAGCCAAAGGTACAATAAGGGGAAGGTGTTAGGCACCCCTCTTTGCCCAGTCGTGAGACTGGCCCATAATCGTTCAACATAAGACGTATAGATGCTTTGTTTAATCCTAACACATAGTCTGTTTAATTATTCCTTTAAACAGTAAGCAAAGTGAGCCAGTGCAATAATCGAAGCATGCATCAGAAAGCAGATAAAGCAAACGAAATGTCCCTGGGAAATGGATCCCGCGGCCGGTGAATGGATGTCGCGGCCGAGGGATCCTCCTGGTTCGATGTACCGGCCGAGGGATCGAAGCCCCGGTCGGTGTTCTTCCTCACACCAGACTAAAAATTAACAGGTGATCAAAGCGTTACGATTAGTAAAACAGGACAGTAAATAAGACAAACCAGAGGCCGTTGGGCCTCACCACCTTGATCCCTCAGTTGCTTGATTGCTTTGGATTGGGCGTGATTGACTGATTGCTTGATTGAAAACCCTAGGGTTAGGGTTTGAACTTCGGGGTTTGATCGCCGGATTGACGGCTGCCTTCCGAAGGTTAGGGCTTTTAAAGTATGGGATTGAGGGAGTATTTCTGCAGAGTTTCGAGGTTTGATTGAGTGTGTAGGTATCTCAATTTCTGTCTTTATTTCGGAGCCCAAAGGCCCCTTTATATAGGCATAGGGATGACTCACTCCGGCCAATCAAATCACGAGATGGCAATTGCAATTGCAATGCATCTCTAACTCTACGTCGTGACCTCCGAACGTAGCCCGAACGCATCGAAAAGGTAGTGTAGTTGGATCAAACAAAACGTCTGACAGAACGTTCCAGAGTCTGGAAAAAGGTCGATCTGGCGGCCGAGTAAAGGATGTCACGGCCGAGGAATGGATGTCTCGGCCGAAGGATAGATCTTGCGGCCGAGGGATTGATCTCTCAGGGAGATTTTGCTAGCAACAGGTTGCTCGAGTGAGGGATTGATGTTATGGCCGTTAGATCGATGTCACGGCCGTCAGATGGATTCTCCTAGGCTTCTGTATTTATGTCTGAAAGGCTGTATGGCTTTGAATTGGGTCCTCTAAGTGATCAAAGTTCTCACCGAAAGTCCTAAGGTCCTCAAGGAAGCAATCAGCAATCATTGTATCCATTTCATCATCGGGATTGTCCCAAGGTGGGACTTGAAATAATCGTTAGGCCAAATTGGGGAGTCTACAGATGCCCCTCTTTGACTGAACTCAGACGGATCGCGAGACATGTTTGAGTAAGAGTCAAAGCTATAAAAAGCAACTCAATTTGGTCCAACCACTATTCCAAGGGGTTTTCGAAAAAAGGTTTTGTTATGGTCGGGCCGGGAGGCTGCCTACGTATTCCACAACGGAAATTCAGACCAATCGTAGTTCGGGCCAAAAAATAGCTTTGTTATGGTCGGGCCGAGAGGCTGCCTACGTATTCCACAAGGGAAATTCAGACCAATCGTAGTTCAAGCAAAAAAGAAAAGTAAAAAGTTTGGAGGGTTAGAGACAGAAGACGTACCTTAGGGCTTAAAAAGCCGTAGTGTGACGTACCTAGACTGAGCCAGGGTTTTGGCGAAGAGTAGTTGAAGGAGCGCGGGGCTGCCGGGGGAGTTTTTGCGGAGAACTTCCTTAGTTATTTTGGGGTAGATCAGTACACTGCAGGTGCGTTTGCTTTTCTTGATCATCCTTACTTTGACTGAAAGGAGCTCGGTAGAGTAGCCTATCCTTGCGAATGAGCTGGAAGGAATTGATGTAGTGGGATGGAATCCAAACCATCTGCTGGGATGAGTTTGGACGCCGGCTTGTTTTCGAGATGTAGGGGAGGCGCAGGGCCAGTAACTGGAGTACGGAGCTTTGGTGATGAGGAAACCGAGGCACGGAGCCGGTTGTAGTCATGAAGCGAGAGCCTGAGGAGTGTGACAGAATCGAGGCGTGGAGCCTGTTGTAATCTTGAGGCGAAGGCCTGATTGGATAGGACCGAAGCGCGGAGCTGGTGTTGATCATAAGGCGAGAGCCTGAGGTAATTGATAGGACCGAAGCGCGGAGCTGGTATTGATCTTAAGGCGAGAGCCTTTTTGAGCTTGATAGGACCGAAGCGCGGAGCTGGTGTTGATCTTAAGGCGAGAGCCTTTTGAGCTTGATAGGACCGAAGCGCGGAGCTGGTGTTGATCTTAAGGCGAGAGCCTTTTGAGCTTGATAGGACCGAAGCGCGGAGCTGGTGTTGATCTTAAGGCGAGAGCCTTTTGAGCTTGATAGGACCGAAGCGCGGAGCTGGTATTGATCAGGATGAGAGCCTGTGGTGTCAGAGCTTTGAGCTTGACGTGATGAACCGAAGCGCGGAGCCGGTATAAGGCAAGGGCCTGGGGTGAAGGAACTGAGGCATGGAGCCTGAAGTGATCGAGGCGTGGAGCCTGTGTGCAGTCTTGAGGCGAGGGCCTGAGTTGTCGGAGCTTAGAGCTTGACATGATATGAACCGAAGCGTAGAGCTGGTTGCATTCTGATGGTCTGTGCGCGGAGCTTTCTCATCATAAGTGTTGACGTGGAGCCAAAGGATCGAGGCGTTGGGCCGATCAATAAAACCGAGGCATAGAGCCGGTTGATTGCAGGGTTGACCTGTTTCATGAGAGATATGCAGAGTGTATATGTGCAATGCTTGTTCGTTAGATGTGAACAGATATGATGCAGACTCGATGTGAAATGTTGATGCAAATGTGCACGGGCCCGTGCGTGTGTGTTTGTTTTAAGCTTAGAGCTTCTATCAAGTTCCGGACTTGAGCATTCAGAGCGTAGAGCTCGAGCATTCGGACGGCAGAATCCGAGCATTCAAAGTACAGGCTTTGAGCGTCCAGTACGCAGTGGTTGGGCATCCAAGCGTAGAGCTTGAGCATACAAGTGTATAACTTGAGCATCCAGTACACAGTGGTTGGGCATCCAAGCATAGAGCTTGAGCATTCAAAAATATTAGATTTTTGAGCATTCAGGCGTAGAGCTTGAGAATAGATGTCTTGATTGTTGGGGCGGCTTAGAGCCTGTTGCTTGTTTACGGCTTCGAGCCAGTTGAGATGTTGGGCTTTGAGCCGCTGAGTTGTTTGTTATAACAGGCGTAGAGTCTGTTGTTGTGATAGCGAGCATAGAGCTGCTGAGATAGTAAACATAGGCTTCGAGCCTGTTGAGGAGATGGCTTGGAGCCATTTGAGATAATGGGCTTTGAGCCGCTGAGATAGACTTGATTGTTACGGCTTCGAGCCAACTGAAAACGGTGGGCTTGGAGCCGCTGAGTTGTGTGGAGACGATGGGCTTTGAGCCTGTCAGGATAGTGAGCGTGGAGCCGTTGAGTTGAAGGCGTAGAGCCGCTGAGTGAGTGTATACAGGCGTAGAGCCACTGGGATGGTAGACATAGGCTTCGAACCTGTTGAAGTAATGGGCATAGAACTGTTGGGTTGAGGGCTTAGAGCCGTTGAGTGAGTTGAGAGTGATAAGCGTGGAGCTGCTGTACGAGTTGACGATGATGCAAGGAGCATGAGGTGGTCAAGTGACTTGTGCACATGGCTATCGAGTGTAGAGCTGCTGGGATGATGAGCTCAGGGCTGCTGAGTGCCTTGTTGCTTTGGTTTGTGGAGAGATCTTTAGTGCTCAGGCATGCCCCCAAGGCTAGTTTTGATCTTGCTTTTGTTGGTCACGGACCCAGAATTCCATAATGGCTTAAGTTGGTGCACTGAGCAAGTTTTGTTGTTGCTGATTGAAGGGCCAGGAGATCGATTCCTCGGCCGAAGGATCGATTAGTCGGCCGAGCTATCAATGTATCGGCCGCGTAATCCCTTTATTTCCAGGGGCCTATAAAAGGCCACAGCGTCGACCGTTTCATTTCACTTTTCTCTCTTTCTTTTCCTCTTCTCTTCTTCGTTTCGGGAGCTCCGCAACCGAAGGCTCCTCTTCGTTTCTCCTCATTCCTGTCGACTTTGGACCATGAAGGGTGCGTGGTCAGAGATTGCGGAGGGAGGCCGCATTGTTCTTGGTCCTGCCTTGACGCTTGATTAGGGACCCTTGCATGGGTGGCTTGCTTCCGTGACGCGGAACTCCTGGTGTGGCGGTGGTACGCGGTGTGGTGATTTTTCTGGGCTATGTGGTGTCTCTTTTGCACCGTAGTACTCCTCCGGTATACACCGCCCCAGGGGTGTCCTCTTCTTAGTTTCTTTGCAGCAGGCCTCTGGTGTTTAGAGCACCAGAGGGTCCGGCATCCTTTCCTGCCTCCTCTTTTTTTCTGTTTCTCTTCCTGCATAGGTTAGTTTGACAGGAAATCGATGTATAGTTTGTTTAGGAAATGTGGGATGATCCACCTTGTGATGTAAAAAGCTTTCGTTATATGAAACAAAAAAACTTCTTGCTCTGCTCATGATTGTATATGCTGTTCTTACGTTGTTTGCGTGTGATATTCTCGTTAATCTAATGAAACGAATTGAACCGTGGGAACAGTCTGTAAAATAGCCGTTCTGGCGGCCGATTTAATGATTACACGGCCGATGCTTCGATCTGGCGGCCGAAGGATCGTTTTGTCTGCCTGGTTTTGACTTGCAGTCAACCCTGATTTTCACAGGCCGATGGATAGATCCTACGGCCGTCATATCGAAGTATCGGCCGAGAGACCGATTCTGAGGATTAAGAATCCGATTCCGATTCGGACTAAGACTCGACTTAGTTCTATAAATACGCGTTCTACGAACCCGATAGCATTGTCAGCAGCAATTCTTTGCACATGGCACAACCAGTCCTTGATCAGTGGTTGGATTCCTTTAATGGCCTTGACCGTCTGCACTTTAAGTCCTTTGACATGGACTTCCTCTTTTCCCTTCATCATATTCCTGTGAATTTTGCCTTCCTTAGGGTAGCCGCTAGTTTGTGGGACCCTGATTTTCACGTCTTTCGATTTAAGAGAGGAGTTGTGTCCTACTATCGAGGAATTTGCAGCCATCATGGGTCATTCGGATAGAGAGGGTTTCATTGTCCCTAATCCTTTGTTCAACCGAGGTGATCTCCTGAAGGATTTATTCCAAGTTCAGAAACATGAAGTTAAATTCTTCCTAGTGAAAGGAAGGCTGGAGATTCTGCAACTTATTCAGCGTTTCGGTACAGCTGAGGCTCATCGCCAAGTTTCTCTACAGAAGTCGTGCTTTCATGCGTTGTGCATTTGTCTCGTTCATTATTATTTGCTTGGCCCTTCCTCTGGCCATGCCGATCCTGTGTTGCTTAACCTTGCTCAACAGATTGGAAATCGTGTGGGTTTCGCTGGCTTAGTATTGGCAGAGACTTTGATGGGTCTAGATGTGATGAAGGGTAGTCCTACAGCTCAGTTATCAGGCAGTCCCTTGCTATTGCAGGTTCGCTCTTTTATTTGTTTATTTGTCAAGTTTATCTTTTCACTCATCACTCTTTTGTTTTGACTCACGTGTTCTCTTAACTCACAATTTTCCCTTGTTCTCTAGGTGTGGTTGTTTGAGAAGCTAAGAGTGTGGGATGCGCCGGAGCGACTTCCTTACAATCCAGACCAGTGTACGGAGCGTCACATGATTAAACAGTTCCCAACTGAGGCTGCTTGGGAAGCGTGGATGAAGACCTGCAGAGGTGATTGGATCCAATGGGTTTGCCCCTGGTATGGTATCGAGAGCATGACCGCGAGTACCATGAACCACTTTGGTGTAGCAGTGATTGGCATTACTCGAGTCGTTTTCTACTTCCCTGCTCGCTTTCAAAGGCAGTTTGGGGCTGAACAAGCCGTAATCTTGGGTGACCCCGAGTACACCGCCTCTAAGATCCATGATGCCAACTTCCGTCGCAATATGCTGCGTCTTTGGCCAAATAGAGTGATGCAGGAGGTTGCTGAGAACTTTGTTGTCAAGCTATCGGGTTCTTACAAACGCTGGTCGAAGAAAAACCTTTTGGAGGAAAGAAGTACAAAGAGAAGGAAGACCTAGAGATCGACGCTTTGCTTATGTTTTTTGCTTGATTCTAGCTTTCATGGATTTAGAATTGTTTAGGCTTGCTTTGTCCTTTCTCTTTGGAAATAATAAAACATTTGATCGTTTTATTCGAAAATGTTATTGCCATGATTTGATAGCGAACATGCTTTAGGATAGACCTAGAAATTTTGGAAGTGATGATGATAGCAGTGGCCGGATCTCAAATTTAGAGATTGCCTACGTATCCCATGGAGGGAATCAGGCCATAAACGTAGTTCCAACAAAGGGGATTTGTTTTGTTTTTAGTTAGGGTCCACTCGGGTATTTTCCTCTCCTTTTGTGCTCTAAATTTTGCCTAAAAACCGCCCTTGAGGGTTTTCGGTCTAGCGAGCATTTTATTTATGCCTTAGTTTTTGCCTAAGCCGCCCTTGCGGGTTTTCGACCTAGCAGGCTGCCCTAATTTTTGCTTGAGTCCGCCCACCCTTGTGGTTTTCGGCCCAACGAGCATCTCTCATGGGTAATACTTCCTTAGCTTGTCAATGTTGACTGGCGTTGCGAATTCCATTCCATCCAAGTCTGCAATGTATGCTGCTCCTCCAGAAAGTATGCGTTTGATAAGGTAGGGGCCTCCCCAGTTCGGTCTAAACTTGCCCCTTGGGTTTGAGACGTGGCGATGAATTGCTTTGAGCACCATGTCTCCTACTTTGACGTCCCTAGGTTTCACCTTTTTGTTGAATGCTCGTGCAATACGGCGTTGATACCCTTGTACATGGTATAAAGCCCTGAGTCTCCTTTCGTCTAGTAGTGCCAACTCGTCGTAGCGGTTTTGAACCCAATCTTCCTCGATCATCCCAGTCTCGGCTAGAACCCTCAACGAAGGCAATTCTAACTCAATAGGCAAGACAGCTTCCATTCCATAGACCAGAGAGTAGGGAGTGGCCCCAGTTGAAGTCCTTTTCAGTTGTTCGATATCCCCATAGCGCCAGAGGTAGCATTTCTGGCCAGTCCGTGTAAGTGTCGGTAGTCTTCCGCAGAATCCTCTTAACATTCTTGTTTGCAGCCTCAACTGCTCCATTAGTTTGAGGTCGGTAAGTAGATGACCGATGGTTTTGTATCCCAAATTCGGCGAAAAGCTTCTTTGTCGCCCCCTTGAAGTGCGATCCGTTATCACAGACAAACTCGTGAGGTACACCATATCGATAGATGATATTAGTGCGAATGAATTTGGCCACATGAGTGGCTTTGAGAGTAGCATAAGAGGCTGCCTCTACCCATTTGGTGAAGTAGTCGATGGCCACCAGAATGAACTGATGTTTGTATTTCCCCTTTGGATTTATGCTTCCAATGACGTCTATTCCCCAAGTGGAGAATGGCCAAGGGGACGTCATGCTATATAGTTCTGTAGAGGGAATACGCATACGATCAGCGTGAGTTTGGCATTTGTAACATCGGCGGACATAATCAGCACAGTCGGCTTCCATTGTAGTCCAGTAATATCCTTGACGCAGGATCTTCTTTGCCATCGTTGCCCCATTCATGTGTGGCCCACAAATTCCTTCATGTATTTCCTCCATTACCTTGCGGCTGTCCTCCGTTGTGACGCAAAGTTGACTTGGACCCAAGTATGCCCTTCGGTACAATGCTCCTCCACAGATTATAAATCGGGCAGCAAACTTCCGCAGAGCCGTTTTGTCCTTTGAGGTGGCCTCGGATGGGTATTCTCCTTTTTCTAGGAATCCTTTCACGTCTTCGTACCATGGCTTGCCATCATCTTCACCTTCCTCGGTAAAGGTACACTCACATGTTGGTTTAACCTTTTGTTCGATCATGAGAGGCCGCATTGTGAATCCCAGGGGTATTTCGACCATAGACGCCAATGTTGCCAGTGCATCTGCAAATCTATTGCTCACTCGAGGAGTGTGTGTGAAGATAACAGAATCGAATTGTGGAATTAGACCTTCCAGCACAGAGTGATATAGCTTTAGTGTATCCTCCTTGACCTTCCAGTCTCCTCTTGCTTGAGATACCACCAGGTTTGAATCCCCAGTGACTTCTACCCTTTTTGCTCCTAGCTCCAGGGCTGCCTCCATCCCAGCAATACAAGCCTCATATTCGGCTTGGTTGTTAGTGACTTCAAACCTTAGCTTATATGACAAAGGGATATGAGAGTCGTTTGGGGAAACTAGCAATACCCCTATGCCATATCCACATTGGTTTGATGCTCCATCAAAGTAAAGTTGCCAGGTGTCGTTTAAGAGACATAGGATATCCTCGTCGGGGAACATGAAATCCTCTGCCGCGGCCTCTGTCACAGGGTGATCCGCCAAGAATTCTGCCACAGCTCTTCCTTTTACTGATTTCCTTGTCATGTATTTGAGGTCGAACTCTGCTAGCAGCAATAACCACCTAGCTAGCTTTCCGATAAGTGCTGGCTTTTTGAAAAGATACTTGATTGGGTCTAAACGAGAGACCAGCACCACCGGATGTGCTAACAGGTAGTGCCTCAGTTTCTTTGTGGCCCATACTAGCCCCCAATAGGTTTTCTCGAGGGGAGTGTACCTTGTCTCATAATCCATCATTTTCTTGCTGAGGTAGTATATGGCGCACTCTACCTTGGCGTCGTTTTCTTGCGCTAACATACATCCCATGGACGTGTCTGTTACTGAGAGATACAGAATCAATGGCTTCCCAGGGATGGGTGGCGATAGTACAGGTGGATTCTGAAGGTATTCCTTGATTGCCTCGAACGCATGCTGACAGTCTTGGCTCCATTCAAAATCTGTACCTTTCTTCAGTAGCTTGAAAAGAGGTTCACAGGTAGTCGTGAGCTTGGAAATGAACCTGCTGATGAACTGTACCTTCCCTAAGAAGCTCCTTACTTCCTTCTCTGTCCTAGGTGGTGATATCTCCATGATAGCTTGTATCTTGGAAGGATCTACCTCGATTCCTCTTTGAGTGATGAGGAAACCCAACATCTTTCCAGCTGTTACCCCAAAAGTGCATTTTTGAGGGTTAAGACGCAACTTATAATTCCTAATCCTCTCAAAGAACTTTTGGAGTGCTTCATAGTGTCCTTCCCTTTCCTTTGATTTGACTATCATATCGTCGACATACACCTCGACCTCTTTGTGCATCATGTCGTGCAGTAGTGTTGTGGCCATCCTCTGGTAAGTGGCTCCAGCATTCTTCAACCCAAACGGCATTACTCGGTAGCAATAAGTTCCCCAAGGCGTAGTGAAGGTGGTTTTCTCTCTATCCTCAGGAGACATAAGAATTTGGTTATACCCAGAAAACCCGTCCATGAAAGATAGCAATGCATGGCCTGCGGTGTTATCTACTAGCTCGTCTATGTGAGGTAATGGGAAGTCATCTTTCGGACTGGCTTTGTTGAGATCTCGGAAATCTAAACAGACCCTGATTCCTCCAGTTTTCTTTGGTACGGGAACGATGTTTGCTACCCATTGTGGATATTCGGTGACTATGATAAAATCGGCGTTGATTTGTTTAGTGACTTCTTCTTTTATTATTAGGACCCAATCAGGGCGCATACGTCTCAGTTTTTGCTTAACTGGTTTTGCATCAAAATGAAGAGGAATTTTATGTTGAACAATTTCAGGGTCTATTCCAGGCATGTCCTCATAAGACCAGGCAAAAACATCTTTGTATTCTTTTAGCAAAAGGATTAGTTTTTCACTTTCCTGAGGGGATAGTGCGGGACCGATTTTAACTATTCTGGGCTCTTTTTCAGAGCCTATGTTTGCTGTGATTATCTCCTCAGAAAAAGGTTTAGCGTGCCTTTCCTCTTCTCTCTCGATGAATTCTAGAATTTCTTTTGGAATTTCTTCCTCAAAATTTGGTTTGTCAGAATCCACACAATTGATCATAGGCAAAGTGAAATACTCTAAATCTTCCTTCTCATTGCTAAATTTATCAAAAGACATTTCAGAGTCGAACTCAAAGTAAATGCTATGCCTCGGTACTTTGACCAGGTTTTCCTCGCTAGACTTAGTAGTTTTAAAGGATGAAAAGCTTGACTCGGACTGAGTCGAGTCGGAATCGGAATCAGAACTAAGATCAGAATTAGCGCTTTTCATTTTGTATTTTAGAGTGTGTTCCACAGTCCAGTTAGGGTAAGCCCCTTTTTCAGCATCCACAATCAGCTCAGAGCAGTCTTTTTCATCACCAAGGTCGATCACCAGTACTTCACTGTCACCTTGATTCGCACTTTCATTATTGTCACCCTGCAAGTCTTGGAGGGCCATTTGATTTGCTATTGCTGTTATTTCCTCCAATTGAGCTTCAACCTCGGCTTCGTCACTGTTGTCGACCCGTCGTGTGCCAACAAAGCCCCACCAATTACCAAAGCTGTCTATGATGGGGTGGATCACTCTTATTTCATTGTTGGTGACCCCCTCATCAAAGAGTAGGTTTAGTGATATTTCGTCTAGTGGGTCATTGTCGCCAGCATCTTCTTCCTTTGCCTCTTCAGTCTCGAGGTTGTTGACCTCGTCTATTGGCCAATAATCATCGGTAGGTGCATAAGGGTCATAAAAGTAGATTGGAACCCTGCGAAGCCTTTCTTCTTCAATCAGGTCTTCTACCTCTTCCTCATAAACTGTTCCAGCGAACATGACATGGTTGTCTTCAATGATAGCCACCATAGGCTTTGGTTGATTTACTGGAGTGATGTATTCAGAGGGGTTGAAATCTTCAACAGCAAAGTGGAGCGGGCCAGACAGCTTGGTGACAACTTGAAAGTGCGAATCAGACGTGAACAATGATGCAGTCATTTTTCCTGAAAAAGGTTTTTGCTTTAGTTAGATTGATTAATCTTACCTACTGTTTTTTTTTTGACTTAGAGAGGTTCCTAAGGTTTAACCTGCAAAAGAGAAACTTTACAACATACACATATACAATGGGTGTGAGGAAGAACTTGGAAATAAAATGCAAGCAGGTTCTTAGCCTGTAGGTTCCTGTCTTAGTTTGATAAGTTCTATGGCTTTCTAAAACATGCGAGGTTTTGGTAGTCTCAGGGTGCTCCGTTGTCAAAGGGCACCAATCCTCTCACCAGCCCATTATAGGCGGCGATTGGGTGATTTCCTTTTTGATATACCACTGGGTACGAGTGACTGTGGAGTTTGCTGGAACCCCCAACATAGCCCGTGTCATGCCGGGATATCAGGTGAACTCAACGGGTTGCCCGCTCGATGCATATGATAAATGAATTAGACAAGGCATGTATTAGTCTAATGTTGAACTTTTTGGTTATGGCTCTCATATCCCCAGCAGAGTCGCCAAAAACTGTAGACACCTCCCAAGCGGGGCATCGCCATACAGATTGATCACGTTGTGTTTGCTTGATTGGTTGCTCACCTCATAAACCAAAATCATGGACATTCCCATGGCTAGGAACATCGCCACATGATAACGGTTATCATCAAATAGAGTCGCCACCCAGTTTATTAAAACTGGGAAAATAGATAGAGATTCTGGATACGGGAGCCAAAGGTACAATAAGGGGAAGGTGTTAGGCACCCCTCTTTGCCCAGTCGTGAGACTGGCCCATAATCGTTCAACATAAGACATATAGATGCTTTGTTTAATCCTAACACATAGTCTGTTTAATTATTCCTTTAAACAGTAAGCAAAGTGAGCCAGTGCGATAATCGAAGCATGCATCAGAAAGCAGATAAAGCAAACGGAATGTCCCAGGGAAATGGATCCCGCGGCCGGTGAACGGATGTCACGGCCGAGGGATCCTCCTGGTTCGATGTACCGGCCGAGGGATCGAAGCCCCGGTCGGTGTTCTTCCTCACACCAGACTAAAAATTAACAGGTGATCAAAGCATTACGATTAGTAAAACAGAACAGTAAATAAGACAAACCAGAGGCCGTTGGGCCTCACCACCTTGATCCCTCAGTTGCTTGATTGAAAACCCTAGGGTTAGGGTTTGAACTTCGGGGTTTGATCGCCGGATTGACGGCTGCCTTCGGAAGGTTAGGGCTTTTAAAGTATGGGATTGAGGGAGTATTTCTGCAGAGTTTCGAGGTTTGATTGAGTGTGTAGGTATCTCAATTTCTGTCTTTATTTCGGAGCCCAAAGGCCCCTTTATATAGGCATAGGGATGACTCACTCCGGCCAATCAAATCACGAGATGGCAATTGCAATTGCAATGCATCTCTAACTCTACGTCGTGACCTCCGAACGTAGCCCGAACGCATCGGAAAGATAGTGTAGTTGGATCAAACAAAACGTCTGACAGAACGTTCCAGAGTCTGGAAAAAGGTCGATCTGGCGGCCGAGTAAAGGATGTCACGGCCGATGAATGGATGTCTCGGCTGAAGAATAGATCTTGCGGCCGAGGGATTGATCTCTCAGGGAGATTTTGCTAGCAACAGGTTGCTCGGGTGAGGGATTGATGTTATGGCCGTTAGATCGATGTCACGGCCGTCAGATCGATGTCACGGCCGTCAGATGGATTCTCCTAGGCTTCTGTATTTCTGTCTGAAAGGCTGTATGGCTTTGAATTGGGTCCTCTAAGTGATCAAAGTTCTCACCGAAAGTCTAAGGTCCTCAAGGAAGCAATCAGCAATCATTGTATCCATTTCATCATCGGGATTGTCCCAAGGTGGGACTTGAAATAATCGTTAGGCCAAATTGGGGTGTCTACACTGATTTACCCAAAAAGAAAAAGAAAAAGAAAATAGCTTACGCCAAGTGGCTACATGATATGCGATGTTTCCAATCCATCTAGAAGAGGGAAGGAAAACAACAACGCCTTAAAGAACTAATGTCAAAGCCAATAGGTAATAGCAAATGGAGCCGAATACATAGCTTCTAGCATATGTTAAACATGGAACAGATTACAGAGCGTATCAAAAATATAGCTCAACAAAACAGAAAATACAGATTGCTGGACAGTAGATTGTTGCCGTAGCTACAACTGGGACTTGAAAGCATATCAAAAGGACACAATAGCAGCAAAACATCATGTAATGAACAGCAGCTCAGGTGGGACAATACCAGCAGCAGTAGTAGCATTGGAATACATCCAAAACACTCGATAATGAACTTTAGTTTGCTCCATAGCAGCAAAACATCATGTAATGAACAGCTTGTGCTTGCTGGCTCTACCATTACCAGCAAAATGGGCAGCAACATGCAACATAAAAAGTAGCAGCAGTGTGTACAGCAACAGCAACAGAAGCTGGATAGCAGCAGTTTGCTGGACAGTAGCATCTATGACAGCAACAGTTCAATAGCAGAATAGTCAGTAGCATCTATGACAGCATCGAATGAGCTCTCACCAAGGACAAAAAACCCAAAGGAGAGGGTAGAGAGCTAGGGACAAGCCCCCTAGCAAAGCTTAAACAACCCTAGGGACAAACCCCAAGTTCAAGTTTACTGAACATTTACTTCTTAACCACCTTATATTAAACAACCCGAGGGACAACCCCCCAAGGGAAGGCATAAACAATGGGACAACCCCCAGGATCACAACTACTTAACATATACAAGACACCAGTCATGGACTGACAATAAACCAATACCATAAACACATCAGCATCCCCTTGCTGCTATGACAGTAGCAAACAGCAACACACATGCCCAAAAAAGTAATGCCCAACAGCAGAAAAGTAATGCCCAACACAAATGCCCAACAGCAGTAGCAAAAACAAAAAGTAAAGCCGTTGCAGGCCCAAAAAGCTTCAGAACAGGAAGAGCATGAAGGTGTTCAAATGCTCTAAACTCAAACAGTCAAACAATCAACAGAAAGCATGAAGGTGTTCAAACTTTCAATTTAGGTTTTTGGAACATCCGTGGTCTGAATGACCCCATTAAGCAGAAAGAAGCAAGATCTTTTGTGAACACCAATAAGTTGAGTCTTGTTGGATTACTTGAGCATAAAATAAGGGCAACTTGGGCAGATAGAATCACCCAATTCATTTGTCCTGGTTGGAGTTTTGTGAACAATTACCCCCAAGCTGCTTTAGGGAGGATTTTTGTTGGATGGGACCCTGGTGTCTTGTCTCTTACAATGTTATGTCAGGCTGATCAATTTATTCACTGTCAGGTCCATCCAAAAGATGGGAGTGCATTATTTTTTGTCACAATGGTCTATGGGGCAAACTCTATCTCAGACCGTAGATCTCTTTGGCTTAGCCTTTCTCAGTTTAGGACCTCTTCTCCCTGGGTGGTCCTTGGTGACCTTAATGCTATTAGGCATCCTAGGGAGAAAGTTGGGGGGAATGTACAGTGGTATCCTCCCATGGATGACATTAATCACTGTTTGTTCTCCTCCGAGCTTGATGACCTTAGGTTTTCAGGGTGCTTATTTATGTGGTCCAATAAGCAGGTCCGTCCTCATTTTGTGGCTTCCAAAATTGATAGGGTATTAGTGAATGAGCCTTGGATGAGAACATTTTCTCAATCATCGGCTCAATTTTTGGTGCCTGGAATTTCAGATCATTCTCCAGGTGTGGTGTTCGTCCAGCCCAATCCAAGAAGGTCAATTAAACCCTTCAGGTTTTTTGACTTCCTTGCTGACCACCCTCAATTCCTTGCAATTGTCCAGAGGAGCTGGAGGACAATTGTACTTGGGAACCCCATGTTCTGTGTGTGTGAGAAGCTTAAACGCCTTCAAAATGATTTGAAGTAGCTTAATAAGGAAGAGTTTAGTGGCATCTCTGAGAGGGTGAGTGCCACTAAGCAAGCCTTAGAACACATACAAGTAATTATAAGCTCTCATCCTAATAATAGTGCAGCCATAGAGCAAGAGAGAGTGGTACACAAACAATACATCACATTGCTTAGGGCTGAGGAAAGCTTAGCTAAACAAAAGTCTCGAATACAATGGTTGAAACTTGGAGATCAATGTACGTCCTATTTCTTTAAAGCTGTGAGCAATAGGAGGAATAGGAGCAAAATAACAAGTTTAGAATTAAATGATGGATCTACCTCACATGATCTCATGGTCATCAAAGAACAGTTTGTTAACTTTTACACAACTCTCTTTGGCACGTCCCATCTCACGCCTCATCTGGGACCAACTAGAGTGTGTCAATTAATCAGGAATAAACTCAGCCCTGAGCATAGTCTTAATATGGTCTCCCCTGTCTCAGATTTGGAGATCAAAGAGACCATTTGGTCTATTAACCCCACCAAAGCACCTGGCCCTGATGGGTATAATGGAGGGTTTTTTAGGAAGGCATGGTCTGTTATTGGGAGAGAGGTCACCTCAGCTGTCCAGAACTTCTTCAAGTCTGGACAACTACTCACTAAAGCTAATTCCACTATTGTAGCACTTGTTCCTAAGGTACCAAACCCTTCCAGGGTGGGTGACTTTAGGCCCATTTCATGCTGCAATACCATTTACAAATGCATCTCTCGGATTTTAGCCAAGAGATTGCAATCGGCTCTTCCTTTGCTCATAGATTCGGTCCAATCAGGATTTGTGAAAGGAAGGAGAATTGCTGATAACATTTTTTTTTTTTTGGGGTAAATCAGCTTGAAATAAAAAAGGGGCTAACCGAATATACAGCCTACAAGGGGCATACCCCAGGAGGAAAGAAAAGAAAAGAAAAGAAAACGAAAACAAAAGGAAAGCCTATGCCAAACGGCTACATAGGACTAGAGGTAAACAGAGCATCTGTTTCCTATCCATCTAACAGAGAGGGATACAAAACAAATGGCAAAATGGTTACAACCACTATACATGATACTAAACTTGATTTTAACTTGAATCCACTTAACAGGTGTATCAGAGGATCCATTGTGGAGTTCTGATTTATACTCCTTTTCTGATCTGTTCTGAACCTTGCTGTGCTGCTGCTTCTGCATGTTCTGAACCTGAACCTTGCTAAGCTGCAGCTGCATGTTCTGAACCTTACAAAGCTGCTGTTGCATGTTCTGCTCAATACACCACATGACTTGCAGTCATAGCTTTGTTGCCACATGACAACTACAGCAGTGATAAAACTTGGGGACACAACCAGCTGCTTCTGACTTGGGGATACAACCATTGTTGCCTTTGTGCCATAGTAGCAGTCAGGTGCAGTATGCACCCTTGTGCATCACAACTTCTGAACGTGAACTCAGTAGCAGCAACAGGTTCAGAACTGCTACTAAACTAAGGATCACCATAACAAAAACATATACAATGCAGAGGACGTCCCCCTCTGCGAAGGGAGATCCCAATGACAGCCCCAATTGGTTAGGCTAAAATTAGAAAAGATAAAACCACTGAAAAGATAAAATTAGAAATGACAGTGGAATTCATTGAGAGACTGATCCACATGATGAACTGATTCTCAGCAACCACCTGCTGCTGCTGGTGTAACCTCTACCACCAGGTGTAACCTCAATTGGTTACATTCTTGTGTGTCCTCTGAAGCAGCAACATCAAATTCTGCTGCTGCAAGGGATGTCCTCCAGGATAACAGCAGCAGCCAGAACTGCTGCATCAAAACTTCTGACAACAGTTACAGCCAGAACTGCTGTAACCTCTGATAACAGTTACAGCCAGCTGGGCTAAGCTCCTTGTAGCAATGGGAGATTGTTCTACCAACAGTCAAAACAGTCTTCCAACAGTCCTAACAGTCCAAACTTCAGAACTCACAACAGTCCTAGCAGTCAACATGGAACCCTTTCCAATGCTAGAAAACTATACCAGAATACTATATGTTGATGTCCAAAACTGGACGGTCAATCCGAGCTCCGACTTCGAGGAGTTCCTGCAAAACAGCGTCCGGGGACTGGGGGCGTTTCCAGTCGTGGACCCTCCGATGGCTAAGTCAGCAAGAGTATGAGAGATTACAGATCTGTGTGCTTAGCAGATAGAGTTTTGTACGTACCGTAAACCCATGGATGAGCTGCCCATTTATAGGCGAGGTGGTTCGTGTCCCCGCGAGGGGCACGAAGGTGGCAGATCGTGGGCCACGACGACGGTTGAAGTCCCCCGAGGTGGGGGGACTCCCGTCCGAACTGGAGTGAGTGGTGGACGTGGGAGTCATGGCTCCGTAGTCCAGGAATCCAGGGGACGTGGGGTTGCCCCCCTCACGTCCGAGGATACCGGCGGGTGTAACCGTATTGACCCAGTCAGCGCTTATCCTGTCGTCCCAGCGAGGTTGGAGGAATCTGACCGAGCGACTTGAATGTGACCGAGCGACGGCTGTCCGACCGAGCAGGTCACCTCTTGACACGTGTCGACAGAACAACGCTCGTCAGTATAGTCTAAAAATATCCTCATCAGTTGCCCCCCATTCCCAAGTCGAGCAGAGCGAGTCTCGACGCTGGGAATAATTGCTCTGCTTGTGAACGCGGTGCCCGATGTAGTTAATGCGAGGGAAAGAAGTCTCCCTTTACCCGAGGATAATGATGAGTAACCGCCAAAATACACACCCCACGTGAAGTTGGGTTTTCCAAATTTCAAAATTCCCGAGATACGAGGACGGCTGTGGTTGGGGATCTGGCGGCAGATCCTGCTTGTTCATGATCGGACGGTCGAGAAGTCCAAGGATTTTCCTTGATTCGCCCACCCGAGGAAGGGTACAAATACGATCATGCAGCTATTCCCAAACACTCCTCGTTTTCTGCCCCCCAAGTCGATTTGCAACGCTGGATCCAGAAACAGACGCCAATCCGGGTGACCCGATACCCGGGGTTGATTTTCCCCTTCAAGCGATCGAGCCCGTGGTTCCTTATTACAGATTGAAGGAATTATTTGGTGCTCTTCGAGTGTGGAACCAGTTGTTGCGATTCCGTTTTGAGCGACAAGCCCTAAAACCCCTTCTCCATTCGTACACCAGTCAAGAGCCGTTCTTGCACTTTGTGAGGGATCTCTCCCGTCTTGCTTCCGATTCCCCTGTACCTGAGGTGGAAGAGACTGCCCCTGCCAATGTCATCGATGTGGAGACCGTCGTCAAGGTCCCGTCCTTTAGGGCTGAAACGCTCGTGAGCGTGATTTACGAGGAGGACCTGGGGACGATCAGAGCGGCCTACCAGATCCCGGATTCTGTGACCCTCCGAGCGGCCCGTCCGGAAGAGAGGGCTTGCTCCTTTGCAGAGGGCGAGGTGTGTGTTTATGAGCACGCCTTCTTCGCTGGGCTGCGAGTCCCATTTCCACGGATCGTCCGAGAGCTGTTGGGCCGCATGAAGCTTGCCCCTGGGCAGCTTATGCCAAATGCTTGGAACATCTTCTTTGGGGCATTTATGATGTTCGAGGCGTTGGGTGCCGAGGGCCGCCCTATGACGATCGACGATTTCTTTTACTGCTATACCCCGAAGGGGCTTCTGGTACTTCCAAGCACTTGACGGTCGCCAGATCGTGTTTAGGTACCCATCGTCTGTCAAAAAATGGAAAGAGAAGTTCTTCTTTATTTCTGGAGAGGGATGGGAGTATCAGAGTGACGAAGTGGTTGGCCCCAACACCCCAGGGATCCAAACAGTGTGGGGAGACCCCGAGCCGAGTGACTTCCGGCGGGTGGAGAACCCCAACCCAGACATCGACGGACTGATTGCAGCCATGCGGAAAGAGAAGATCCCCTTTGAGGAGTTGGTGAACCCTCAGAAGCTGTTCGACCACCTACTGGGGCCAAATCCTGCGGGTAACGTTTCAATCCCTTCTACTTATCCGTCTTTGACCGTGTCCTTCCCATTTTCTGACTATTGCTTTAATTGTGTTCTTACCTCCAGACATCAAGCCGTTTGACAAGGTGGCTTATACCCAGATGAGGGCCCGAGCGGCCGTTCCAACGAACCTTCCACCAGCGGCTCCCACAAGGCTCTCCCGACTGAGGATTGGCAAGGAGATTTTGGAAAAAACGCTGGAAGCAGCCGGTGGATCGGCCCTGAAGGCCCTGGGCAAGAAGAAGAGAAAGAGAGTTGCGGAGATAACCGATAAAGACGAGGCCCTTGTCGCGGAGATGGCGGACCCCGATATTTCGATCGGTCGGGTGTTAGAATCCCTCGTGAAAGAAGGTGAGCTCCCCGGTCCGACCGAACAGAAGAAAAGCGAGAAAGAACGGCCACCCTCTCCAGCGGCAAAGGACCCGACTCCTTTAAAGAAAGTGGCATTCCAAACATCCCCTTCTACCCCTGCAGCCCCGTGGACGGAAACAGAGATGGCAAGCATGGCTGGGCTGATATACCCAGCGGCGAATGACTACGCAACAATTCCGGTGAAAGGGAGCATCCTGTCGGACCCGTCCGCCAGCCACCGAGCGTTGAACGCCTTTGTCCAACCTGTCTACGACGGCCTTGCTTCGCTGCCGGCGGAGAAGCTGCTGAGAAACTTCGAGCTGCATCTGAGTAGGGTAAGTGTTGCTCTTTGATACCTGCTCTTGTGACGAAAACCTTTGATGCCTAATGACTGTTCCTGTATTCGTTATCTGTAGGCCATTGCTGAAGGAGTGGTTGTTGCAAGGAGGCTGGCCGACCGAGAGCTAAGGCTTCATGGTGCCATGCGTCAAGCCCTGGAATGTAGCAACTCCTTGGAGCTGCTAGAGAAGACTCACTCCGGCTGCCCTTCAGCACTGCAACAAGCCGTGGAGGAGGCCGGCCGAGCGAGAGGGGAGGCGGAGCGGTTGCGTCAAGCGGTCAAAGAGGCCCAAGAGAAATCTGAGGGAGATTTGAGAAACTTGAGGGAAGCCCTGTCAGGTAGAGAGGAGGAGCTGAAAGCATTAAAGCAGGCGTCCGAGAATACCACCACCCGGCAATCAACCATGATCTTGAAGCTTCAAAGCGACCTTGGCCAGGCGAGGGCCACCACAGCCCAGGCGGTTGAAGAGTACAAGGCCTCTGATGAGTGTGCCAGCGAGCTAATGTTATACTTTTCAGGTGGCTTCGAGCAAGCCATTAAGCGTGTGAAGGCCAAGTACACCGACCTCGACCTGAGCGAACTGAAGCCTGAGCCTCCGTCCGATGTGGAGAACACCGAAATGGGTGGTGGTGGAGGTGACGACGAAGACGACGACGCCCAGAGTTGAAACTGGCTGCCCTCTGTGCCCTTACCTCCTGTGTTTTTGTTTTGATGTACAATGTTTTGTTTTCGCAAGCGGAAGACTCGTACCCCCGTATAATCAGGCATCCCACCGTATAATTAGGCATTCCACCGTATGATTAGGCACTCGACCGTATAACTGGGCACTCCACCGTATAACTGGGCACTCCATCGTATGATTGGGTATATAGCAATGTTTTCTTGTTCGTTATTCCAAGGTGGAGAACGGGGTTCGTCCCTCTAGGGGCATGACCGTTGTTGTTGTATTTGTTTATCTGTTGCTTGTCTTTGATTCCACCCCAAGAGAGTTTTTGGGTGGAGTGTCACACTGAATGATCCGTCGAGAGCCGAACGAATAAACAGGTGTCGAACGAGCGTGTCTGCCAGACCGAGCGGTTCCCTTCGGGAGCACTGGATAATCTCAATGATGGGCGAGAGAGGCTCATCGAATCAAGCAGATTTGATCATTAAATGCATGCTTTGTACAGATAAGAAAGTAATCATGCGAGGTGCACTTCATTAATTAATGCAGGCTATCCCGTACTCTTGGGCTGACGCCCAGACTGATGAGTGGTAGTAATTACGCCGTCGAGCGAGTGATTGTGTACGCTTTGGCAGTTGGCGCAAGTGTATCCCGCCAAACGAGGAGAGCATTCAGGCTAGACATCAAAGTAGTTTAGTTTCCCGAGGAATTTTAACAACACTTCCACTTCTACCGCCATTAAGGCAGTTATTAATTGATTCAAATTTCGAAAGAGTTGGTTGATTTCTCCTTCTATAAAAGCGGACCCTGGTACTCCTTCTCCCCCACAAAACTTTTCATTTCTGAGGTAAAGAGAGAAAGGAAAGAGTCTGCAAAATGTCGCGTGATATCAACGACACACTGGAGAACTTATGCCAGCAAGTGCAGGGCCTTAGAGGTGTCGTGGAGGGGCTGTCAGCGAGGGTGGAGGTGATGGAGGACACGGTCCGGAACGCTGAGAAGGTGGTCCGGCTCCTGCTGATAACAGGCTGGAACCCCCTCCATGGCCCCCGGCCGGCGACTCCATCTCCTCCACGGGGAATGGTAACCTCCCCCGAGGGCTCGCCGTCGGCCTCCCCCGAGGCCATGAGAGGACGTGAGGACGGGCCACATTAAATGCCTCACGCGGACTCGCTTAGGCTTCAGGGTTTTTCTTTTTTCTTTTTTTTATTTATTTATTAACGGGAGTCTTCCCCCTCCTCCCGAAGTAAAAGAGGGGGTTTAGTTTAATGAAAAATTTCCTTACATCGTTAAGCCTCTTTGTGAATGACTGCACAAAAAGATGCAGGCCTAAAGTTACGCAATATGGTTACTCATGCATAAAACTTAAACGAAAGTGAAGTGATACCGTTCACCCTTTGAAATGCTGTAAGAAACTGCTGTGTATTAACTCGTGTAGTTCCGTCGTCCGTTTGAGGAGAGTCTGTTTGTTTCTCAAAATGGTTTGTTTATAGATGAGTGCCGTCCTGTCAGGAGAGCGTGTTAACTCGCTGACCGACCGAAGAGGGCCATGTTAGTCTCTTCAAATCGTTTTATTTATAGACGAGTGCCGTCCTGTCAGGAGAGCGTGTTAACTCGCTGACCGACCGAAGAGGGCCATGTTAGTCTCTTCAAATCGTTTTATTTATAGACGAGTGCCGTCCTGTCAGGAGAGCGTGTTAACTCGCTGACCGACCGAAGAGGGCCATGTTAGTCTCTTCAAATCGTTTTATTTATAGACGAGTGCCGTCCTGTCAGGAGAGCGTGTTAACTCGCTGACCGACCGAAGAGGGCCATGTTAGTCTCTTCAAATCGTTTTATTTATAGACGAGTGCCGTCCTGTCAGGAGAGCGTGTTAACTCGCTGACCGACCGAAGAGGGCCATGTTAGTCTCTTCAAATCGTTTTATTTATAGACGAGTGCCGTCCTGTCAGGAGAGCGTGTTAACTCGCTGACCGACCGAAGAGGGCCATGTTAGTCTCTTTGGGTCGCTATACCCGGGACAATCATTGTTCGAAAAGTTGTTTAAGACCATCTTTCGAAAAGAAAAGACAAGGATATTCCCATTGATAATTAAAAGAGAGATTACAAATCGATCGTCTAGAAACTCATCGAATGGGATAGGGATAGAGGCGTATAGCCTAGAAAAAAGAACAGTACTAGACCCAACTGTACGAGGGTCGAGAAACAAATTTAAAGAAAAGTAACTTGGATTTTACTGGTAATAAATTTTCAGATTGTCCGCGTTCCACGGGTGAGGGAGTTTCCAACCAGACATGGTGACCAGTTGGTATACCCCGGACTTGATGATTTTTTGGACCTGGAACGGGCCTTCCCACTTCGAATTCAGCTTACCTAGCTTTTTCTTCTCCAGCACTTTTTTTAGGACTAGATCACCAACTTGGAAAGCTCTATGTTTGACCTTCTTGTCGAAGTAAAGCTTCGCCTTCTGTTGGTATGCGGCCACTCTGACTGCGGCCGCTCGCCTGGTTTCCTCGAGCAAGTCGAGGTTTAGGCTGAGGGCCCTGTCGTTCTGCTCTGCATTGTAGTGTTGGACCCTGTAGCTTGGGATAGCGACCTCAACTAGGATGACCGCTTCAGAGCCAAAGGCCAACTGGAAGGGAGTTTGTCCCGTCGGGGTGCGTACAGTGGTGTGGTATGCCCAGAGGGTGCTTGGTAACATTCCTGCCCATAACCCTTTGGCATCGTCCAGCCTGGTTTTGATGATGCCAAGAAGGGTGCGATTGGTGACCTCTGCCTGCCCATTGGCCTGAGGGTGACCAGGAGTTGCGTATTTGCACTTGGTGTTGAACTGCTCCCAAAAATCTCGTATCATCTCATTGTCGAATTGCTTGCCGTTGTCCGAGACGATGGCATGGGGAATCCCGAACCTGCAAACAATGTGCTTCCAGACGAAATCTCTTACTGCCTCTTGAGTGATTTTGGCGAGCGGCTTTGCTTCCACCCACTTAGTGAAATAGTCGATTGCGACTATGGCAAACTTGTGCTGCCCTGGCCCCAACTTTTTTTGGGTAACTTAGCTTGAAATTAAAAAAGGTTAAGCGAATGTACAGCCTACAAGGGGCATACCCCAGGAGGAAAAGAAAAGGAAAACAAATAAGAATGAAAAAAGTGCGGTAAACCATGCACAACCCGCATGGAGAGTGAGATAGAGTAAATACATAACAAAATGCTATGCGTACTGTAATACGAGAAATGTGAAATTGAACTACTTCCTGGCACAACCCGCCAGGCTAGGAAATAAAGTAAATACGGTAGATAGTCATGGTCAACGGTGACCACATGATAACCAGCGCTGAGGAGAGATCCTCCTCCTCCACGGCTGGGATAAGAAGACCAAGAACCGAGAAGCCCATCACCCTGAAGCTAGCATAATACCCACTCAAAAGAAGTCAACTACTACATAGGGACTCGGACCGAGAGAGTTTCGAACTGGAGATGTCGGCATCCGACAAGGCTACCCTGCTAAGCACCCTGCACACCACGCCCATTCCATCCAGACTACTACAGCCTCACCCAAATCCCCTAGGCTCGCTAACAACTATAAGCGGAACAGGAAGAGAGACCACCAAAGTAGCCCCCCAAACCTCAAGTGGACCAAGCTGTTCGTTTCGCTCAGTGCAAACCACTAAAACTAATCAGAAACAGCCTACGAGGCTACCCCTTTCAATTAGTGAGAATCCACCAATCTAGTCGAAGACAGCACCGGCAACTACCTTGCTCAATCAGACTCATCCATAATCTAATCATCGGCTCCCCCAGTTGCTGCTACTGCGAGGCTACCCCTAACTAGGATAATCCAATCTAATCAATAATAGCCACGACCACAAGAATACTACGCAAATCCTCAGAGCTAAAAGCGCTGGCTCAAGGGATATAGAGGGCTCGACGAAGAGCCCGACCCCCGATTTCAGTCCAACAGATGACCGCCTATCGGGGGTTGCAAAACTAACAGAAAACTGGCCCACTAGTCCAGCAACAATGTAAATGTAAATAGCCATATTCCAGGCTCATATTGCACAAACATTATTAATGAATTGACCCAGGTATACCGGCCTGGGCTACTGGTTGGGCTGCCTGCCCGGGCCTTGGCTTGCTGCTTGCTGCCCTGGCAGAAGGCAGGCTGTGCCCGACGGGTTGAAGGGTTGAAGGCAGGCTGTGCCCGACGGGTTGAAGGCAGGCTGTGCCCGACGGGCAGCCCGATGGCAGGCCAACGGGCTGGCTGGCCCCTGTTGAGGGCCTGGCCCAAACTGACCCACGGCTGTTGATGGTGGCCTAGCCCATGGTGGCTGGTGGCCCACGGTGCTGGTGGCCACGGTGGCTGGTGGCCACTGTCGAAACCCAAGGTGGCTGGTGGCTGATGGCTGGTGGCTGGTGGCTGGTGGCCACGGTGGCTGGTGGCCACGGTGGCTGGTGGCCACTGTCGAAACCCATGGTGGCTGGTGGCTGGTGGCTGGTGGCCACGGTGGCTGATGGCTGGTGGCCGGACCAGGAGGAGGCCGGACCAGATGGCCGGTAGTGGCTTCAGATCTGCCCGGAGCAGATCCAAAACGTAGCCGCCGAAAAACGACTGTGGCTATCGATGGGCCACAGTGGCTTCAGATCTGCCCTGGCCCCAACTTGAAGGGGCCAATGATGTCGATCCCCCATTGCGTGAACGGCCAAGGGTTATCGATGGGCGTAAGTGGCTCTGGAGGCTGATGGGGGATGTTGGCGAAGCGTTGGCATTTGTCGCATCGACGTACGAAGTTGTTGGAGTCAGCCTTCATGGTGGGCCAATAATAGCCCGCTCGGAGTGCTTTGAACACCAGCGCTCGGCCCCCGGAATGGTTGCCGCAGATTCCTTCATGAATTTCCCTCAAAATGAACTGACCCTCCACATCTGAGACACACCTGAGATAGGGGTAGGTGTAACCTCTTTTGTAGAGGGTGCCATCCTGGAGGAGGTATCTTGCTGACCGGTACCTGAGCTTCTTTGCTTCCCTTCTATCTGGGGGAAGTTCCCCATTCTGGAGGAATTTAATGATGGGATCCGCCCATTCTGCATGGGAATGGATAACCTGGACCTCCTCGGATTCTTGGTCACAGATGCTTGGCTCTGCAAGGTACTGGATAGCAGCCACGGGTCCCAAGTGTTCATCAGGAGCGCTTGCCAAGCGAGCCAATGAGTCCGCCTTTTGGTTTTCTTCACGTGGGACCTGTAAGAAGGTCACTCTCTCGAAGGTTGCTCTGATCCTGGCGACTAGCTCCGAGTACTTCTTCATCTTCTCGTTTTTGGCCTCGGCTTCCCCGTTGGATTGATTGATCACCAACTGGGAGTCGCTGAGGACTTTGACCACTTTAACTCCCATCTGTGAGCATAGCAGCAACCCAACAGCGACTGCCTCATATTCGGCCTCGTTGTTGGTTGCGTTGAACCCAAATCGTAGTGCATATTCCATCTGCTCACCGAATGGGGAGATAAGCACAATCCCAGCGCCGCTTGCGGCTTTGTTGGACGAGCCGTCCGCGTAGACTGTCCAGCATACCACGTCTTGTCCCTTTGTTTCGACCATCTCATCTTCTTCCTGTAAAGGGTTAGTGAATTCTGCCAGGAAGTCTGCCATGACCTGTCCCTTCCTTGCCTTGCGCGGTTGGTATACAATATCGAACTCACTGAGCTCGATAGACCACTGGATGAGCCGGCCGGACAACTCAGGCTTTTGAAGTACTTGCTTGAGCGGTCGGTCGGTCAGCACCACAATGGTGTGTGAGCAAAAATAAGGGCGCAAGCGTCTCGCCGAGATAATCAAAGCAAAAGCTAGTTGTTCAATGAGTGGGTACCTGACTTCAGGGCCGCGAAAAGCTCTGCTAACGTAAAATACTGGCTTCTGAATGCCTCGCTCTTCTCTGAATAGGGCTGAGCTGACCGCGTTTGGGGAGACTGCCAAGTATAGGTAAAGCTGCTCTCCTGAAATGGCCCGGGAGAGTAAGGGAGGAGAGCTGAGGTAGGCCTTTAGGTGCGCAAACGCTTCTTCGCACTCGTTGGTCCACTCGAAAGCTTTCCGCAGAGTTTTGAAGAAGGGGAGGCACTTGTCCGTCGACCGACTGACGAATCGGTTGAGTGCTGCCACTCGCCCGGTAAGGCATTGAACCTCCTTGATTGTTCTTGGTGCCTGCATGTTGATCACGCTTGAACCTTCTCGGGATTGGCTTCGATTCCTCGCTGGCTAACCATGAACCCAAGGAATTTTCCTGCCCCTACTCCGAATGCGCACTTGGTTGGATTAAGCTTCATGCCAAATTTTCTGAGGATTTGGAAAGTTTCAGCCAAGTCGGTTGGGTGGTCGCAGGCTGACTTGCTTTTAGTAAGCATGTCATCCACGTATACCTCCATATTCTGGCCAATTTGCCCGGCGAACATCTGGTTAACCAACCGTTGGTAGGTTGCTCCTGCATTCTTTAGTCCGAACGGCATACGGTAACAGAATAGCCCTCGTTCGGTGATGAAAGACGTCCCCTCTCGGTCGGCCGGGTGCATCAAGATCTGATTGTACCCAGAGAAAGCGTCCATGAAACTCAAGAGTTCATGTCCCGCTGTTGAATCAACCAGCTGGTCAATCCTGGGGAGTGGGTAGCTGTCCTTCGGGCATGCTTTGTTCAGGTCTTTAAAGTCCACACACATGCGCCAGTTGCCATTCGCCTTCTTGACCAGCACCACGTTGGCCAACCAGTCAGGATATTGCACCTCCTGGACAAATCCAGCATCGATCAGCTTCTGGATTTCCTCAAGGACGGCATCGCTCCTCTCTTTTCTGAAGATTCGCGGTTTCTGTTTACAGGCTTGAAGGTAGGATCCACGTTCAAGTGGTGGGTCATTATCTCGGGATCGATCCATGTCAGGTCCGCATGAGACCAGGCGAAGACGTCCTTGTTATCCTTCAGGAAAGTGACCAACTGCTCCCTTAGTTGAAAGGGGAGCAGTGAGCCAATCTGAAGATACCGGCCTTCTCCTATGTCTGCCTTGTCCAGCTTTTCTACTGGCTCCGCGTGGATTTCCTCCTTCTCGTCGCGCACTTCGAGGGCGTCTACCATGAAGGTTTGGTGTGATCGTTTCTCTTTAAGGGTGGCGACGTAGCATTCTCGTGCTGAGGCTTGATCTCCCTTCTGAATCCCCACACCGTTCTCGGTTGGGAACTTGATCACCAGATGGTATGTGGAGGTAACCGCCTTCATGCTGTTGAGGGCCGTGCGCCCGAGAATTGCGTTATAAGCAGAGGGGCAGTCCACAACGAGGAACTTGACCATTTTCACGATCTGGCAAGGCTCAGCCCCCATGGTGACTGGGAGATCAATCGTCCCCATGGGTTGAACCTTTTCGCCGGAGAAACCCACCAACGGGGACCGGACAAGCTGCAGTTTGTCCTTTGGGATCCCCATTTGATGGAAGGCCCCGGAAAAAAGGATATCTGCAGAGCTTCCATTATCAACAAGGACCCTGCTGTTTTTGAAGTTTCCAATAGTGATGGTGATCACTAGCGGATCATCATGAGGGTGTTGGACGCCTGTGGAGTCGCTGGCATGAAAACTGATGGTTTGCTCTTCCATTCTCCTTTCCTTCCAAGGCCTCTCGGTGTGGAGGATCTCTGTCGATCGCAACTTGCGGGCGTGGGCACGTCTGGAAGTACTGGACTCGCCACCCCCGGCATACCCACCAGAGATAGTGTGGATTTCTCCGAGTGCTCTGCGGGGTTCCGGATTAGTGCGAGGATTACGGTCCTCCCGCCTGTCCTGGTGCTGGGGCCGAGCGGACGGCTCAGGCTTGTCTTGAAGGAACCTCCGCAAGCGCCCGCGCTGGATCAGATTCTCAATCTGTTTTTTGAGCTCAATACAGTCGGAGGTGTCGTGTCCATGATCCCTGTGGAAGCGACAATACTTGCTTCGGTCTCTAGGGACCCCTGGTTTCATTGCTTTGGGCCAACGAAGCTCTGGATCGTTGATCAAGTGAACCAGCACCTGTTCGGGCATTGCGTTTAGCGGTGTGAACCGCTCGAAACGTCCGCGAGCACGTGGACGATCCTCCCCTCTCAGCTTCTTCTCCGGCTTGGCCTCCTTCTGGGGTTTGGACTGCTCCGCTTCATGCCTCCGTTTGCCACTGCCTGATGTTTCATCCGAGTGACGTCGAGCGGCCATTGCCTCTTCGGCGTTGATGTGCTTCTGAGCCTTGTTCATTAACTCCGCCATGCTAGATGGCGGCTTCTCCGAGACAGATTCGAAGAATTTGGTAGGCTGGAGCCCATCAATAAAGGTGGTGAGAGCCACTTTGTCGTCTACTTCGTCAATTAGGAGCGCCTCGTTGTTGAAACGCTTAAGGTAGTCGCGGAGCGATTCTCCTTCCTTCTGCTTGACGTTGAGAAGGTAGGTAGCTGGCCTGTGCTGACGCCGTCCGCTGTAGAAATGCTCGATGAACAGCTTGCTCAATTCGTCGAACGTCCCAATTGAGCCCGGTTTGAGCTTTCCAAACCAAACCCTGGCCGAGCCTTTTAAAGTAGTGGGGAAGGCTCGACACATGATCTGGTCCGGACAAGCGTGCAACGTCATGAAGGCCTTGTATGTCTCCAGATGGTCGAGCGGGTCGCCCAATCCATCAAAAGGCTCAAGCGATGGGAGCCTGAACTTTTGGGGGCGTGGGTAAATGGTGACTTCGGCCGTGAAAGGGAGATTGGTCTTCTGAACCAGATTCTCCACAGTCCTGGCCCCTCGATCGTTAACCTGCTTCAGCACCTGGTCCATCTTCTCCTGCAGTTCTTTGAACGCAGCCCCCTGAGCCAATGATGACCCAGAGTTGGGAGCATTCCTGTGTCGGAGGGCGACGAAGCTATTATCACCAGCCGCCGTGGACTGGTGATGATTAGCTGTGTCGGAGGGGTTCCCACCATGGTGGGTGCCCTGAATCTCTGGTGAATCTCCGCTCGCCTCCCGCTCTTCGTCAGGGGGAGTTGGTTGAGGGAGGCGTTGGAGAAGCTCCGCGTTCTGCTCCCGGAGCTGGTTAACCATCTGAGTGAGTTGATTAACCTGCTCCTGGAGAGGGTTACCGCGGTCTTCTCCATCTGGGCCGTTTCGTTGGCTTCCGGCTCTCGTGTTGACCATTCTTCTGGGATTCTGAAACAGTTGAATTTATGAAGTAGGAAACTCGTCGATTCCCACAGACGGCGCCAAACTGTTGATGTCCAAAACTGGACGGTCAATCCGAGCTCCGACTTCGAGGAGTTCCTGCAAAACAGCGTCCGGGGACTGGGGGCGTTTCCAGTCGTGGACCCTCCGATGGCTAAGTCAGCAAGAGTATGAGAGATTACAGATCTGTGTGCTTAGCAGATAGAGTTTTGTACGTACCGTAAACCCATGGATGAGCTGCCCATTTATAGGCGAGGTGGTTCGTGTCCCCGCGAGGGGCACGAAGGTGGCAGATCGTGGGCCACGACGACGGTTGAAGTCCCCCGAGGTGGGGGGACTCCCGTCCGAACTGGAGTGAGTGGTGGACGTGGGAGTCATGGCTCCGTAGTCCAGGAATCCAGGGGACGTGGGGTTGCCCCCCTCACGTCCGAGGATACCGGCGGGTGTAACCGTATTGACCCAGTCAGCGCTTATCCTGTCGTCCCAGCGAGGTTGGAGGAATCTGACCGAGCGACTTGAATGTGACCGAGCGACGGCTGTCCGACCGAGCAGGTCACCTCTTGACACGTGTCGACAGAACAACGCTCGTCAGTATAGTCTAAAAATATCCTCATCACTATACAATACTGAAAACATATACATTACAGAGGACGTGGGCTCTGTGAAGGGAGATCCCATTGACAGCCCCCGATGGTTAGGCAAAATCTAAGTAGAGCTACCACAGAATGCACAAAACAGTAAAACAGTTAATATTGCAGCTACTACAATCAGTAGAAAACACAAGATGCACTCCCTAGCAGCAGCTATAACTTCTGCTGAAAACAGGCTGAAAACAGAACAGCAGTAAAACTTCTGAACTTGCTACAAACAGAACAGGCTGAAAACAGAACCTGCTATCAACTCCTGAAGCTAACTGACAGCATCAGCAGCAGAGCAGTACTGAGGCTTACCCTCCCTTGCACTATCTTGGGAAGCTCACAACAGCCCTATTCTATTCACTCATATGCCGGGGACCACCAACTTCCATAAGATATGAGATATATACCTGCTAAATAGGAGTAATACTCAAAATGACAGGCTACAGCAACCTGCTACAACCTGCCAAAACTCAGTGATCTGACTTTGAAGTCCTGCTTAGGTCCTCAACTCTCTTACATGCTCATGCTCTTGACGAAATTCTGCAAGACAACATGAAATATAGGAATGGTGAATGGAAGGATATAAAGTTATGTAGGTGTTGGGAGTGCATTTCTTAAACAATGTTCCATTGTGTTTTTAAATGACCAGAGAGTATGCCACTCGGCAGATTGGCAATGGACAACAGCCTAGTCCTTATAACATTGGAGATTTTATGGGCAACCACATCGGGAGGGCAACAAGTGTTCTGGAACTTCCTATAATTCCTTTCCAACCAAATTTGATGAACATACACTGTGAAAGTCAGTTTTGCAATGGTGTTGGCTAAGGACTTACCTCTCAAATTAGAGAGACAGTCCACCCAAGATTGCCAACCCTGATGTCCACTCACATGGGGGGACTTAGGGGACAGGATACTCCTGATCTGGGAAGCCATAGGACATTCAAAAAAGAGATGGGCATGGTTTTCCTCAGCAGGGCAAAATGTGCATTGGGATAATGACTTGAGGCCAAACAAAACAAGCCTATCCTCAGTGTTTAACCTATGCAAAAGGGCCATCCAGGTGATTAAGCTGCACCTAGGAATATGGCCAGGAAACCACACAACCTTATGCCATGTAACAATAGGAAAGTGGATTCTTAGATTGTCCCAAAGGGATGCGATAGTGAATTTCCCTGAAGTATTAAGTGTCCACTTGCAATAATCCTTGGTCATAGGATTAAATGCAACTTTATGCAAATCAACTCTGACCTCATTTAGGTCAAGAGTTTGTGTGCCCGGGAGGGCCCAATGATTATTGTGTATTATGTCATGAACGGTTGCATCCTTGGTAAGGCCAGAGTCGTAAACAATTCTCTGGCCAAACTTTGAAAATAAGGGGCTAAGGGGTGCCAATTATCATACCACAGAGAGGTAGACATTCCATCCCCTAGCTTGTATGTAATAAAAGGCTGAACAAGGGGCCTCAGAGATAGAATTTTCCGCCATACCCAGGAGGGATTACTGGGAGTCTTAATACTCCAAAAGCTTCTACCTCTGAGTAAGTAGGATTTAACCCATTGGCACCACATGGATTGTTCTCCACCAGACACAAGGAACCAAATGTGCTTAGCCACAGCAGATTTGTTCCAGATTTCCAAAGATTTAAAACCCAGTCCGCCTTCTTGAACTGGGGAGCAGAGGTGCTCCCAAGAGACTTTAGCTCCAGAAGTTTTGAGATCAGGTCCAGTCCAAAAAAGGCTCTTAAAATTGCTTCCACCTCCTTAATGACTTTCTTAGGGAGGATGAAGAGAGAGGACCAATATGTCTGCATGGAGAACAATATGGATTTGATTAGCTGAATTCTCCCAGCATAGGAGAGGTATCTATTGGTCCAAGATTTTGTTTTTGCAATAATTTTATCTACCATAATCTTACAATCAGAGTGCTTAAGTTTTGTGGACAAAATGGGAACACCCAAATACTTAACAGGTAAAGATCCCTCCTGAAAACCTAGAATGTGCATGATTGAAGATTTGGTGGATGAGTTAACACCTGAGAAGAAGATGTTACTCTTGTTTGGACTAGGGGAAAGCCCAGATAAAGACTGGAACTCTTCCAAAGAGGACTTGATGTGTGAGACAGAGCTTATATCCCCCTTGCAAAAGATCATAAGGTCATCTGCAAAACACAGATTAACCAGCTTGGTGGATCCACATTTCCAATGGAAATTGAAATCTAGCAGTAGGGTTTTCTCCTTGAGAATACAAGTAAGTACCTCCATGACTATAACGAATAAGTATGAGGAAAGGGGGTCACCCTGCCTTAAGCCCCTTTGACCAGGAATGTATCCAATGGACTCCCCATTGAAGCTTAGGGAGTAGTTGGCAGTGGTTACACATGCCTTTAACCACCTAATCATTTGGGGATGAAAGTTCATAGATGAAAGGACATCCCAAAGGAATTCCCACCTAACATTATCATAGGCTTTCATTATGTCAACTTTCATGGCACATCTAGGTGAGGGGGATTGCTTGTGGTACCCTTTCATCAATTCCTGTGTGAGGAAGATGTTATCTGCAATCCTCCTACCCTGCACAAAGCCGGATTGTGCTGGATCAATCAGGTGAGGAAGAGCAGATTTAATTCTATTAGCAAGAATCTTGGCAATAAACTTGTATATGAGGTTGCAACATGAGATTGGCCTATAGTCCCCAACTTTTGAAGGGTTAGGGATTTTAGGCACAAGAGCAACCAACGTTGCATTGGCTTTCTTAAGTAGTTGGCCAGATCTGAAAAATGCCTTGACTGCAGAGGTGACCTCATGGCCAATCACAGGCCAGGCTTTATGAAAGAAGGTAGCATTGTACCCATCGGGACCAGGAGCTTTTTTTTTTGGGTAAATAGACCAGGAGCTTTTTGTGGGTTAAGAGACCAAAAAATATCCTTAACTTCTTTGTCAGAAACTTCCATAACCATATCAAGTCTCTGGGATGCAGATAATTTCCTAGTTATGAGCTGCTGGACTCTAGAAGTTCCATCATAGTCGCTTTGATGAGGGGAACCAAGCAGCTTGGAGTAATAATTGATGAAAGAATTTTTGACTATTTCAATATCTTGGGTGATTGAACCATCTTCCAAGACCAGGCTAGTAATCCTATTTCTATTCCTAAAATTACTAATGGATTTAAAGAAGAATGAGGTACATTGGTCACCCAGCTTCAGCCATTGAGTTCTAGATTTTTGTCTTGCAAAGCTCTCCTCAGCTCTTGCAAAAGTAAGGTACTGTTTACACAATACCTTCTCAGAAGCCTGATTGGCTGCATCACTAGGGTTTGAGCCCAGGGCATTCTGAATAGCATCTAGTTGTTGTTTGGAGGAAGCAACTCTAGATGATAAGTCATTGAATTCATTGGTATTCAACTGTTTAAGATCCTTTTGTAGGAGCTTCAGCTTTTCACAGACACAAAACATGGGGTTACCAATGATTACTTTCCTCCAAACTTGCTGGACAATGTTAATAAAATTGGGGTGATCAGCCAGAAAGTTGAAAAATCTGAATGGCCTACATTTAGGGGGCAAGGTGGGGGGCCAGTGAGATCAATGCTGGAGAATGGTCTGAGGCTCCAGGGTTAAGGAAATGGGCATTGGACCAGCAGAGAGTTTTAATCCAACTCTCATTGACCAGGACTCTGTCCAATTTAGTGCTGATGTGGGAAGCCCCAACTTGCTTATTGGACCAGGTAAATTGGCAACCTGAGTATCTAAGATCAACAAGTTCAACAGATTGGAGGCATACATTAAGATCATCCATCCAAGGGAGCCAGTGCTTATCTCCTCCCACATTTTCAGATGGAGACCTAATAGCATTAAAGTCTCCAAGGACTACCCAAGGGGATGTTAGAGCCAAAGTTTGCAGATTAGACCAGAGTGTTTTTCGTTCCAGGTGGCAACTAACCCCATAAACAAAGGTGGCTGCAAAAGAGTATTTGCCATCACTAGAATGCACATCACAGTGTATGAATTGGTTTGATTGAGAAAGAAGCTGAACTGAAAAAACAGAGGGGTCCCAACAGACCAAAATTCTGCCCATAGGGGAGTGGACATGGTTGCTAATAAAACTCCAATGAGGCAGGACGAGGCTAACAAATCTAGTGATCTTGGGCTCTTTGAGTTTGTGTTCAATGAGCCCAACAAGAGACAATTTATTATGGTGAACCCATTTCTTAACCTCCCTTTGTTTAAGAGGATCATTGAGACCTCTCATATTCCAAAAACCAAAATGTAGTGGTGTGCTATCCATTAATTCAACAAAAACTACCACAATGAGCAACAACTAATGAGTGTAAGAGTGATGCACAAGTTGAGCATTATTTAGATAATTGTGGACAAAAATGAGGAGAGATAAGTTACTTCCTTTGTTTATGGGAGCCTTTGAAGTGACTCCTTTGTTTGCCTTTTTGACTAGCTTTGGAGGAACCTCCCATTAGTAGCTTGGTATCAGGATGGTGCAACAAATCAGGAGGTTTCTCTTTTTCATCACCACTTGGCCCTTGGTCAAGAGAGTTGCTCCTGCTATTAGACCAAGCTGCTTTTGCAGCTTTGTTTGCTGTTTTGTTGGACTGCTGAGAGGGAGTATTGACTGGTGAGTTGTTATTGCTGATGGTAGGTGGAGTCATGACCCTTTGGGAGTGGATCACAGAGCTGACAACACCCTCCAAGACTTCCAGCAGATCTGCTTCTGAGTCATCAGACTCCTTCTCAAGGACTGGTGGCAGAACAGGGCAGGGAGGATCTTGAGGGCCAAGGAGATCCTTTTGAGGAGACAGCTTCCCTAACTTCTGTTTTCCATGACTCACAATCTTCCACTCTGAATCTTCTGCTACTGGCAAGCTAGGGGAAGGGGTAGCAATATGTTTAACACACTTGGATGTGCTATGCCCAAATACATGACAGTGAGAACACATGGGAGGGAGAACTTGGTATTCAATGGGTACTGCCACTGTCTCACCTTGTACAGTTACTATGACTTCATCAGGAAGTTCTTGTTCTGCACTAATTTCGATACAAACGCGTGCTTTAGTGGTCTTGGTATGCAAAAGCCCTGGTTGCTTGGATGTTCTTGCAGTTGCCTGATCCACATGCATAGGTCGACCTACTGTACTGGCAACCCTACTGAGACATTCTTGATTCCACAGCTCAAAGGGTAGGTCATGAAACTTCACCCAAGCAGGTATTTTAGAAGGTTGTTCTAAAAGAGGTTTCATCATTTTGTGCCAATCTTTAAGAACTAGATATTTTTGGGAGAAAAAGTAAGGGCCCCCTTCTAATACTTGCATCTTAGCTTGCTCATCTTTGAATTCAAATAAATAGAAACCTGAGACATCAGGTTTGACAGCCACAAATAATTCTTTCCATTGGTATCTAACAGTGGAGACTAAGAGGGGATAAGCCATCTTCCCGTCCAGGAAATGACCTATCAGATATCTAGACCACATCCCCACGTCAGTTAGTTCCACATCTATTTCTACTACGGCTTCCTTGCCTTTCTGTAGGTCTGGAAAGTATTCAAGTTTCATGTCCAGAGATGGACTTTGGGATTGAAGAAGAGATGCCCAGTTTTTGGGTTTGGGCTTGTTTTGTCCATTATAGGGTTTGGGAAAGGGGTGATGAGATTGAGGAGGCCGATTGAAATTGGATTGAGGAGGCCGAGAACTAGTGTCTTCTACAGCATATCCTTGTACAGAAGGGGGACGACTGGGTTTAGTGTCCTTAATCAATATCGTAGAGTTAGGGTTACAGTTCTGTACCTCTGATGGAGTGCGTTGAAATTGGTAGGTGTTCCCATGGAGATGAGTCACCTGTGTAGATCTAGTGTTGGCGTTTTCTTCAGCTTCCAGCTTCAGACCCTCAGCATTTCTCCATGACTGCTGAATACTTTGCAGTTTGGCTGTGACCACGTCTAGAACGAATGGGTCTTCCGACAAGTTGAGCTCGTCCTCCAAATGGCCCACGATTTCAAGCATTCGAGCCTCGGAAGGACTTGCAGTAGTGGCGAGTGTGGCTTGTTGTAGATGTCGGGCTCTATCCTCTGCTTCCATTATCAGACCTTCCTCAAAAAGGACTTGCTGTATTTTCCTTGCTGTACCCGATTTAGGGCTCCGACCTCCAACCCCAGAAATCCCCGGTTGAGAGTTACCTGAGATTGGAGAACTTGAAGTGGAGATGATTTGGGGATTTAGAGAGATTGGAGAGCTTGAGACCACCCGCCCAGGATGAATCGAACATTTAGGGTTTTGTGTGTTTGGAAGCTGCTTACGCCGTAACTCATTTGAGTCTTGGGCCTTAGATCCCAGCCCTTCAGCAAAGGAAATGGTCCCGTCGGCCATTGTTGATCACCACTGTATCAACCAAAGATGCAGATCCGAGTCGCACGAGTCGCCCAAATCGCCTGCATCTCGCCTTGGGTAGATTTTTTAAGTGCAGTAGTTCTCTTAGCTGCTGCTGCTGATAACATTTTCCTTACCCAAGAACTCATGAGAGGGTATCACAAGTCCTCTCCTTCCCCTAGGTGTGCCATGAAAGTTGACATAATGAAAGCATATGACAATGTTAGGTGGGAATTTATTTGGGATGTCCTGTCCGCCATGAACTTCCATCCTACAATGATTAAGTGGCTTCAAGCATGTGTAACCACTGCAAACTACTCCCTATGTATCAATGGGGAAGTGACGGGGTACATTAAAGGGAAGAAGGGGCTGAGACAGGGGGATCTGTTATCCCCATATCTCTTTGTTATTGTGATGGAAGTGCTTACGATTATACTTAAGGAGAAAGCCCAGCTCCCGGACTTTCATTATCACTAGAGATGTAAAACTAATCAATTGATAAATCTGTGCTTTGCTGACATGAGAGGGTATCACAAGTCCTCTCCTTCCCCTAGGTGTGCCATGAAAGTTGACATAATGAAAGCATATGACAATGTTAGGTGGGAATTTATTTGGGATGTCCTGTCCGCCATGAACTTCCATCCTACAATGATTAAGTGGCTTCAAGCATGTGTAACCACTGCAAACTACTCCATATGTATCAATGGGGAAGTGACGGGGTACATTAAAGGGAAGAAGGGGCTGAGACAGGGGGATCTGTTATCCCCGTATCTCTTTGTTATTGTGATGGAAGTGCTTACGATTATACTTAAGGAGAAAGCCCAGCTCCCGGACTTTCATTATCACTGGAGATGTAAAACTAATCAATTGATAAATCTGTGCTTTGCTGATGATCTAATGATATTCTGCAAGGGAGAGCCTTCTTCGATTAAACTCATCAAGGAAGCTTTGAATGAGTTTGAGGCTCTTTCTGGTCTCTCCCCTAGCACAGGTAAGAGTAGCATATTTTTCTCTGGTGTTAGTGTGGGAGTTAAGGAGACTATTTTGCAGGACTTGGGATTTCAGGAGGGTTCCCTTCCAGTGAGATATCTGGGAGTTCCATTGTTATCTACAAAGCTTAAAGCTGTGGACTGCCAAAGGCTGGTTGATAGTATCACTGCCAAAACTAGAAGTTGGACCAATAGGGAACTTACTTATGCGGGGAGAGTCCAGCTTATCAAGAACATCTTGTTCTCGATGCAAACGTATTGGTCCTCCCTGTTCATTTTACCAAAAAAGGTCATCAAGGAAGTTGAATCTATCCTTAGGGCCTTTTTATGGTCTGGCCCTGACCTTAAAAGATCAGGGGCTAAGATAGCTTGGGAGAAGTTATGCGCCCCTAAAGATGAGGGGGGTCTTGGCTTCAAATCTATGGAGGTGTGGAATAAGGCTGCGGTGGCCAAGCATATATGGTACTTGATCTCCGGGGGAGAGCAATCCATGTGGTGCCAATGGGTTAAATCCTACTTATTAAAGGGTAGGAACTTTTGGAGCCTTAAAATGCCTGCTAATCCCTCTTGGGTTTGGCGTAAATTACTTAATCTAAGACATTTAGTCCAACCCTTCATACGTCACTTAATTGGCAATGGGGAGAACACATCCATGTGGTTTGACCTTTGGCACCCGTTAGGCCCGTTGTTGGATAAGTTTGGTTCCAGAATTGTTTATGACTCTGGCCTTCCATTGAATGCCAAAGTGTCCCTCATAGTTCACAATTCTGGTTGGACTTTCCCAATCACGCAAACATGGGAGTTGAATGAAGTTAGACGGCATCTCCCACCTTTGCGTGGCTCCAGGGACCAAGTTAGATGGACTCTGAATGCATCTGGACAGTTTAGTATAGCCTCTCTATGGGAGGAATTGAGGGTTCCTTTTCCCAAGGTTAATTGGCACAAGGCTGTTTGGTTTTCTGGCCATATACCTAAGTGTAGCTTCATTACATGGCTGGCCATCCAGGGTAGACTCTCCACTGAGGATAGATTAGTTCTCTTTGGGATTAAATCAATCTCCCAATGCAGTTTTTGCCATGGTAGTGAAAGCCATGATCATTTTTTCTTCAACTGTAGTTTTTCCACACGGGTTTGGAATGCTATGTTGGAAAATATGGATACGAGTTGGTCCCCTAGGCCTTGGCCAGCTTGGATTACCCACTTCTCCTCTTTTAAGGGAAAATCTCTAAGGAATATCGTCTCTAAGTTGATTTTCACTACTACAGTATATCATATTTGGATTGAAAGGAACTTAAGGAAGTTTCAAAATACAACTAGCACCTGGGAAGTGGTTGTTCACAAAGTCTTTAACATGGTTAAGGGTAGATTACTGTCGTTGCCAAAGTTGCCCGTAGGCTCACAAAATAATAGGTTTATTAGAGTGTGGGGCATCAATGGGTAATGAGGTATTTGTGTGTTTGTGTGTTGTGATGATATGTTATTGGGTATTCATATTGTGGCCATGGTTGTAGAGGCTTTATTACAGGTTTGGTCAGCAGGAAGGCTGCCTTAATCAAGTAAAAACCAGTGGCCTCTGAATTTGGATGGCTGAAGTGCAGCCCCTGATGCCAGGTATCATAGACCAGTACAGCCAGGTTTTATTTATTGCTATTATTCAGGTAGTTACCTTAATCCTTGTTGGTACTACATGGATACTGATTTCCTACTATATTGTGTGTGACCTTGTGAGTGGAGTGCTAGAGCCCCTACATTTCTTGAGAGAGGAGGGAATAATTAGGGGGGTGTCTTGTGAGGTTTAGGGGAGGGAGTCCTGGATGGTGTGAGGTTCCAATCCACCAGCAATGTTGTGTGAAGTGTGCTTTGTTCTACTGTATCTACTGTATGTGAGGTTAGTGGAGGGAGTCCTTGTTCTTGGCAGAGTATAAGACAGTCCTTGTCCTTATTCTTGGTAGAGTCCTTGTTCTGTGATGGTTGTTATGCTCATTACCAGCTTAGCAGCATTGTTCCATGTTGTGATCCCAAGTCAGAAACCTAGCTGCATCAGTTTGGGGCTGTTGTTCCTCAATTGGTGTTGTTGACTGTTATGATAGTTAAGGTTCAGATTCTGTTGTTCTGATGTTCTTTTTTTTTTTTTGGGTAAATTAGCTTGAAATTAAAAAAGGTTAACCGAATGTACAGCCTACAAGGGGCATACCCCAGGAGGAAAAGAAAAGGAAAAAAACAAGAATGACAAAAGTGCGGTAAACCATGCACAACCCGCATGGAGAGTTAGATAAAGTAAATACATGAAGATGCCATGTGTACGGTAAGTAAAGTACATAGAGGTAAATGAAATAGTGCTACCACCTGGCACAACCCGCCAGGCTAGGAAATAAGGTAAATAAAGTAAATAATCGAGGTCAGCGATGACCACATGATAACCAACACCGAGGAGAAGCCATCGAGTAAGACGGCTACAAAGCAAGCTGAACGGCTACTACAGAGGAACAAGGCATCAAGAGGCTCGAACCAGAGTTGACGGCATCCGACAAGGCTACTGCTGCTGCTCAGTACCCTGCTCACCACGCTCAAACCTTCCGGCCTACTACTCCCTCATCCAAGCCTAAGGCTCGCCCAAACCTCCTGCTGAACCCAACTACCTAATAACCTCCTCCTCCAAGGCTGGGTTAAGAGAACCAAGAACCTAGTACTTCCATCAACCCCAAAGCTAGTATAATACCCACTCAACAGAAGCCAACTACTACAGAGGGACACGGACTGAGAGAGGCTCGAACTGGAGTTGTTCTGATGTTCTGATCATTATCTGTCCTGTTATACATGTTCTAAACCTGTTGTTCTGATGTTCTGTTCTGATAGTTAAGGTTCAGCTACTGCCACTGTGGTTCTGAACCTTAGCAGCTGCAACTAATGTTCTGATTTGGCAGCTACTGGGCAATCTAGCAACTCATGGTGGCAGCTACCACTTAGCTTCTTTGCAGATTGCATGGCAATGGTGTGTTGCTACCCCACATTATGTTGTTGTTGGTCAGCTAAGTAGATGTTTGTATAGAATGGTGAATCTCTAATTCTGCTGTTCTGAATCTGCTGGTTGTAAGTAGATACTAATTAGGATGTTTGAATAGAAGATTGTAAGTCCAATTTGTACCTTTTGCTTAACCAATTGGGGCTGTCATTGGGATCTCCCTTCGCAGAGGGGGACGTCCTCTGCATATTCTAAGGTTGCTGCATTTTCTGTTATGGTGAAGCTGCATATTTTGTTATGGAGATCAAGTGCAATTAATGCACAAAGTGTTCTCCCTGCATAATTTCTGTTATGGTGAAGCTGCATATTCTGAACCTGTTTTTTTTTTTTTTTTGGGTAAATCAGCTTGAAATTAAAAGGGGTTAAGCGAATATACAGCCTACAAGGGGCATACCCCAGGTAAGACAAAGCAAAAAGAAAACGACAAAAATATAAAAAGCCAAGTGGCTACATGGGTTGCCCGTGTCCAAGCCCCGTCAAACAAACTATCCCAAGGAATAGAGGGTTCAACGGGAAACCTGGACACGGGCATGGTAAATTAGAGGCCCTCGAAGTCCTCACAAGCACAGAAATAACTAAGTAAGTCAGCTACTGCTACCAGAAGCAACCAGTAATACTAAAAGTAAACAGTAGTAGACTGTATGATAGATAAATGCCCGAGCTACACTGCCCGGGATGGCAAAAATTTGTTGGCCAAGCCTGTGGTTGGCTGGCCTGGCTGGCCTTGGCCTTGCCTGGCTGGCCTTGGCCTTGTCGCCTGCTGCTGCTGCCCGCTGCGTGGCCCGGGCTGGCTGATGATTGCCCGGGCTGGAAGGCCAACTGACCCCCGCGGCGGCTGATGAAGTGGCCAGAGAGGGCCTTGACTGCCCGGGGCTGGCGGCCCAGGCTGATGAGGATGCTGATGCTGACTGGGGCCGAAGGCCCAAGCTGCTGGCTGGACTGGCCTTACCAGCCTGCCAGGCTGCTGTCTGTCTGGATTGCCCGGGCTGGCCTTGCCTGGATGGCCTGGCCTACCGGCTGGCCTGCGTGGCCTTGAATGCACCGCTGCCCGGGCTGCTTAGACGCCATCTATGGCATTTCATTGGACCAGATCGAGCCGACTGGTACCCATTGCAGAGACCGGGCTGTAGAGCCCGGGGCCCGTCCAGTGATGTCCAGCTATGGCTGGCCGGAACTGTTCATCTTCTTCCTTGTGCAGCTGGTACTTTTGAGTTTGAGACCAACTCCATATAGATGACCCAACCGATCCAGAACCGACATGGTATTACTCCACCCGCCGTGACATCTTGACACATAACGGGAGGAAATTGATTTGTGGAGAGGTCAGAGCTCAGAGAAAGGACCCAAACTCTGGAAGCACCTGCGCGAAGAACGAGTGTACAGGGGGTGCAGGGCTGTGCATCGATGAGGTTAGGGCCGGAGCCCGATTTGTACAGGAGGAGCAGTCCTGCGACCAACAGATCTGGGTTGGGTCGATCCGTGGCCGGAAGCTATCCACTAGTGATGGCCAGACCGTAGTAGGCCTGCCGCTGCTGTCGCCGGAGCTGGACACCACGGCGGATGTTGAGCCTCACGGCTAGGTCGTGGTAGGAGGCCGGACCAGATCTAGAACGAACCAGATCTAGACCGTACCTGTTGTAGTTTGCCCGAGTGTGAAGCCCTGGTCCAGCGTTGGTCGGACTGGACCAGGTGATGGCCGTCGACTGCCGGATGTGGAGGGCGATGGAGGAAGTGTTGACCACGGCCGGAGCTGTTGCCCAGAAGGTGACTGCCATGGCCGGAGGGAGCCTGGGCTGGAGAAGGCCAGCTATGGCTGCCCGATGGAGAGATAGAGGTGGCCGGTTGGAGGTTGGAGGCGATGGAGGAGAGCAGGCCCTAAGAAGGGTTGCTCCCTTGCCGTCCTTGCTGTTGATGTTGCTGGTGGCCGGAGGTGGAGACCGGCGACCGGCTGGATCTGGACCAGGGGAGCTTTCTCTCTCTAGGTTAGAGAGAGAAGCTCCCCAGCCGTTTTTCCTTTCTGAACCTGTTGCTGCATGCCTGTTACATTTCTGTTATGGACAGCATCATTTTGCACAGCATGGTGGATATTCAGAATCTGTTACATTTCTGTTTTGGAGCAACAGTCTGCTACTCAGAATCTGATGATGTAGTGTAGCTAGTCCTTGTGTTTTGTTTAGTTCTGAACCTGCATGTATGCCAAAGTTCTGTATTGTATATGCCTATCCTAGGGGGGATGTCCCTTGGAGTGTATGTTTTTGTATCTGCTGCTGCTGAACCTGGCCCTATGTGAAGGCTGAACCTGGCCCAGCCTGACTGCTGTTGCTTCCTGTTTGCTGTTCTGTTCCTGGTCCAGCCTGTTTTTGGTATTGCTGTTCTGTTGCTGTTGGTCAAGTTCTGAACTTGACCAGATTTGACTCTGCATTTTGAGCTGTGCAAGTTCTGATCCTGCTGATGTTGTGCAAGGTCTGAACCTGCTGTTATGAACTTGTTGAGATGTATAGTGCTCTGTATTGTGGTCTGTAATTAGTCCAGTCAGGTTGATTGGTATAAGTTTTATAAGGCGTTGTTTCCCTTCCCTCTTCCAGATGGATTGGAAACACTGCATGTTAGATATATCTTGTTGCCACTTGGCTTAGGTATTTTCTTTACATTTTGCTTTTCTTTTCTTTTCCTCCTGGGGTATGCCCCTTGTAGGCTGTATATTCGCTTAGCCTCTTTTTATTTCAAGCTGTTTTTACCCAAAAAAAAAAACAGAGAGGCCGACAGATTCAACCACAAGATAGTCCATAGCAGCATCATAGAACTCTTTGAGTTACTAACAGAATAATAACAGCAGCACAGCTACGAAATCAGCCCACTAGGCAATGAGAAATCAGATCATGGACTACGAAATCCCACAGGATAATAAGAGCAGCAGTAAAAGTCAGACCCAGGACATTCCAAAAGAGAATATCTCCTCACTCTACTCCTCTCTCGGAGCCTAAGTCACCAGCACTTTAAAAGCAAAAGGGTTAGCTACTACTCCCTCACCTCGCCCTCATAAAATGCCTCCCTCTATTTATTACCTCCGCTCACAATAAGAAAAGGCTCAAACCCACAACACACAGGTTCACAGCAAAAGTGGCAGAGTAAAACGTCAAAACAAACCTAACCCTTTTTTTTTTTTGGATAAATCAGCTTGAAATTGAAAAGAGATTAAACGAATATACAGCCTACAAGTGGCATACCCCAGGAGGAAAAAAAAAAAAAAAAAAGGAAAAAAAATTGCAAGTGCCAAGTGGCTACATGGGCTAGAAGATACACGCTGTTTTCAATCCATCTAGAAGAGGGAGGGAAAACAACGCCAAGGAGATACCACCAAAATCATAACAGACTGTAGGTAGAAATACAGCACTGCAAAACTTACACTAAACATGACACCTATTACAAAATCCTGAAAGTGACCAAATATTTGCACATGAGAACTTCTGAAATTATGAAGTTCTGAACCTTCTGAACTTGTGAGCTTCTGAACAAGCTGGACTGGACTGCTGAGCTTCAGATGAGTGATATGGTTAAGCTGAGCTTCATATGAGTCTTGGTTAAGCTGATCAAGTCCAGCAACTGTTCCTGGACAGCACAAACTGGACACAATATGGACACCTGACAGTGCATTCCAACAGAAAACTGTCCTGCATCACACCTGACAGTGCAGTCCAATATGGAAATGCAGATCCAATCTGCACGTAACTTCTGTGTCTGACTTGTCAAGTCAGCCCTTGCAAGCACACTAAAGTAATGCACACACTAAAGTAGCTCTTGAAGCACTGCTAACTCTCACAATGCACAAAGCAGTTCAAAACAGGTCAAAGCATATCTTAGCAGAACAGACACTGCTAGCTCTTACACTCTTACACTCAAAAGCAGAGGACGTCCCCCTCTGCGAAGGGAGATCCCAATGACAACCCCTATTGGTTAGGTGAAAATAAAAGACAGCTCCTTACATAATCAAATACGAAAAGCAGCTATACATCAGAACAGAACAGCAGCTATACATTCAGAACAGCCATGAACTGTGCTACACCTAACCCATTCAGACTGTACATCCGGTTATTCTCTTTTTATTTCAAGCTATTTTACCCAAAAAAAAAAAAAATCCAAGAAGGAACCAATAGCAGCAGCTGACCTACAAACCAGCTCGAGTTTAAGATATTTACCTCATAATTAGAAGTACTAGCAGCCAAGAACCCCTCAGATTGAACCTTGTAGCTCCTACACTTGGCAGTACTCTGTCAACACAAGTGAATCCACCACCATGCATTCCAATACTGTGAACAACCTGCCATTTTGAATCACAAAACCACTATGGAGAACAGTTAAATCCAGATCCAACAGATACTGAAGTGATACAGTAATTGGTACAAAATTAGCTTAAATAGTGTTCCACACATGTACAATCCAATCAGCTTGAGCATGCGGCAAATTAGAAAGTGATAAAATCCTAGCTCTTACCATCATGCAAATTTTGTGAACAACTATCTCCCAGGTACAGGATTGGTTTTGGAACTTCCTCAAATTTCTCTCAATCCAAATATGATAAACAGTCACAGTAAAGGCCAACCGAGTGATCACACTCTTAAGGGATTTACCCTTAACACCTGATAACAAGGTCACCCAGTCTGTCCAAGATCTAGCAGGCCAAGAAGCTTGGAGTTTGGCCTGAATGGAATTCCACACCTGTGTGGTGAATGGGTAGTTAAATAAAAGATGGTCATGGCTTTCACTCCCCCGACACAAACCACACTATGGGGAAATGTTTTGACCGAATGACACAAGTCTATCTGCAGTGGATAGCCTATTCTGAATGGCCAGCCAAGTAACAAAGATACATTTAGGGATGTGAGCAGAGAACCATACTACCTTATGCCACAAAACCCTAGGAAAGGGAGTTCTCATTTTGTTCCATAGAGATGCAATCGTGAACTGCCCATTGGAATTAAGGGTCCACCTTGCCTGATCTGCCCCATTCAACCTGGCTTGAACAAGAAGAGGTAGAGTGCTTCTCACCTCATTTAGTTCAAAAGTTTGAGTAATGGGAAATACCCAATTTGAGTTATTGATAATGTGAGACACAAAAATGTCCTATGGTATACCAGCGTCATATGCAATTCGTGGACCAAATCTGTCTATTAAAGGACCGAGGGGGTGCTAGTTGTCATGCCACAAGTATGTGGAATTCCCATTCCCTAGTATAATTTGAACATATGGTTTAACCAAGGGTTTGAGATTCAAAAGTTTCCTCCAAACCCATGTACAATCACCAGGTATTTTCAGAGTCCAGAAACTCCTACCTCTTAACAAGTACGACTTGACCCACTGACACCACATGGACTGTTCTCCCCCGGAGATTAGAAACCAGATATGTTTTGCAATAGCTGCCTTGTTCCACACTTGCAAAGATTTGAAACCAAGACCTCCCTCCTCTTTAGGGGAAAACAGATGCTCCCACGAAACTTTAGCCCTCGTTTTCTTTAGATCAGGGCCAGACCACAGAAAGGCCCTAAGAATTGACTCAACTTCCTTGATTACCCTTTCGGGAAGGATAAAAAGGGAGGACCAATACGTTTGAATGGAAAAAACAACATTCCTAATTAATTGGACCCTACCTGCATAGGTGAGGTCTCTATTGGTCCAAGTCTTAGTCCTAGTAGTCATGCTCTCCACTAGACGTTGGCAATCAGAAGCTTTGAGTTTAGTAGAGAGGAGGGGCACACCGAGATATTTGATAGGAAGAGTGCCCTCCTGGAATCTTAAGACATCCAGAATGGCTATTCTAGTGGAGTTGTTGACCCCAGAGAAATATATACTACTTTTCTCAGGGCTAGGAGAGAGACCAGACAATGCTTGGAACTCAATAAGAGCTTCCTGAATGTGGATGATTGAAGACAATTCACCCTTACAAAAAATCATGAGGTCATCTGCAAAGCAAAGATTGATGATCTTAGTATTCCCACATCTCCGTGAAAGTGAAAATCAGGTAACATGGATTTCTCTCTAAGTAAACAGGTGAGAACCTCCATTACAATGACGAAAAGGTATGATGACAAAGGGTCTCCTTGCCTTAGACCTTTTTGCCCTATAATGTAACCAGTGGATTCCCCATTCAAGCTGATAGTGTAATTAGCAGTGGTAACACAAGCTTGAAGCCATTTGATCATTGTTGGGTGGAAATTCATGGAGGACAAGATATCCCAAAGAAAATCCCATCTGACATTATCATAAGCTTTCCTTATATCTACTTTCAGTGCACATCTTGGTGTTGATGAGGATTTATGATACCCTCTCATTAGTTCTTGAGTGAGGAATATATTGTCAGCAATCCTCCTACCTTTAACAAACCCTGATTGAACAGGATCAATTAGATCGGGGAGGACATTTTGCAGTCTTTTGGAAAGTATTCTAGCAATGCACTTGTATACAGTATTACAACATGAGATAGGTCTAAAATCCCCAACCTTGGATGGGTTAGGGACTTTTGGAACAAGAGCTACCACTGTAGAGTTGGCCTTCCGGAGCAACTTACCAGACCTAAAAAAGGTCTTGACAGCTGCTAGGACCTCATGGCCAATGATAGGCCAAGCTTTCCTAAAAAAACCAGCATTCTAGCCATCAGGACCAGGGGCTTTGCTGGGGTTGAGGGACCAAAATGTGTCCATGATTTCTTGATCGGTGACCTCAGCAATCATTGCAAACTTTTGGTGATCAGTAAGTTTCCTATTGACTAGTTGCTGGATTCTGCTATGCCCATGGTAAGAATAAGAATGGGCAGTACCTAGCAAGGCTGTGTAAAAGTTAACAAAACTTGACTTAATGACCTCAATGTCATGGGTGAGTGACCCATCCTCTAAAACTAAACTGGTTAACTTACTTCTATTTCTTCTATTAGTCACAGATTTGAAGAAATAAGAAGTACATTGGTCACCCAACTTCAACCATTGAACCCTGGACTTTTGCTTAGCCAGACTTTCCTCTGCTCTAAGCATTGTGAGAAGTTGTTTATAAGCCACTCTTTCCTGACTAATCAAAGAAGGATCAGGATTCTGAGAACTCATGGAATGCGGTAAAGTTTCTAGGCGTTGTCTAGTGTCAACAACCCTAGCAGAAACATCACTAAAATCTCTAGTATTAATCAACTTAAACTCACCTTGCAACATCTTGAGCTTCTCACAAACAGAGAACATTGGATTCCCTATGATCACTCTCCGCCAAACCTTTTGCACAACAATAATAAACTGCGGAGGAAGCTACTATCCAAGGGGATGTAGTACTTAGGTGATGTAGACTAGACCATTGGACTTGCCTATTCAAAAAATTGTTCTCTCCATACACAAAAGTTGCAAAGAAAAGTAACCCCTCATGGGTGTGGAGGAAGCTACTCTGACATCGGCCATGGAGAAACTCTAAATCCATGGCAGACGGAACAATTTCAATGGTTGAAGGGCTAGGTCTCAAAGCGCTGGATTCGAATGAACTAAGGAAGAAACAACAGGTTAGCTCTAATCTTACAAAGAGCCCACTGAATCAACATCCACTCTCGGAAAACCCTAAGAGCCAACCTGGGATGGAGATGCCAAATCCTCTCATCTCAGGTCATTCTCAATCCATCTCCACTCCGCCAGCTCGTCCATCGTGTTTGTTACAACTTGAATTCGATGATGTCGGCCACAAATCGGTCCTTCACATCAACCGACTTCAACGTTACAGGGTTCTGACTCTGTAAACCCTAATCTCCCTCGGATGTTACTACCAGGGGATTCGTCCAACACCCCAATTGCTGGGGTTGAAAGCCACAGCCCGAAATCGACAACTGCAAGGAAGATACAACAAGCATTATTTGAGGAAAGCTTGATCCTGGAGGCGGAGGAACGAGCTCAACAGGAACTCCAACACTTACGGCAGGTACAACCCCCAATCCCTACCCCAAGAACTTTAATCAATACCAGAGGTATCCCGTATTTAGAGGGGGATCCTAATTTAGGATATCCTGAAGCTGATACTAAACCTAGGCGTCCTTTTTCCCCCAAAACTCAGTTCAACCAGAATTTTTCTACACATTCTGCTCATACCCTACCTCCACAAGCATCCAATAAACCTAGACCTAATTCAAATGTACCTAAACCCAAGCCTAAAAATTGGGCTTCCCTGCTGCAGTCCCAAAGTCCGTCACTGGACATGAAATTGGAGTTCTACCCAGACCTTTGTAGAGAGAAAGAAGCCCAGGTGGAAATTGATATTGAACTTACCGATGTTGGAAAATGGAACAAATACTTGATAGGCCACTTCCTCGATGGGAATATGGCCTATCCATTGATTGTTTCCACAGCCTGATATCAGTGGAAGGAACTGTTTGTGGCTGTCAAGCCAGATGTTGGAGGTTGCTACCTCTTTGAATTTAGAGATGAACAAGCCAAACAAGAAGTTTTGGATGGGGGTCCATATTTTTTTTCACAAAAATACCTTGTCCTTAAAGATTGGCATAGAATGATGAAACCAGTCAAAGAACAACCTTCTCTTATTCCAGCATGGGGTAAATTGCATGACCTCCCTCTAGAGTTATGGAACCAAGAGTGTTTGAGTAGGGTGGCTAGTACTATTGGTAAGCCATTACATGTGGATCAAGCCACAGCCAAGACCTCAAGACAACCGGGTCTTCTCCAAACAAAGTCTACTAGTGCTAGAATATGCATTGAGATCAGTGCTAAACATGAATTGCCTGACGATGTGAGAATTACTGTGGAGGGAGAATCAGTTGTTGTACTTGTTGAATATCAAGTGTTACCTCTCATGTGCAAGCTCTGCCAAGTTTTTGGCCATTCTACAGCTCAATGCTCTAAGAAAACACCCCCAACAACCAGTCAGGATTGGATTGTAGTGGGCAATGGTAAACCAAGGAATCACTCTTCCTCACCTACCCATTCCAAGCTTGCTATAGAGTGCCCTCAAGCTGAAGTGCCTTTTGATTCAGAGGGTGAATTGGAAAAGATGCTTGAAAGTGTAGTGAGCAGTTCTCAAGCAACCTTGATCCAGCCTCAAAATGGATCACTTCCTTCCACCAACCACCCAAGCCTGAGTATTCCTGTTGAGCAAAAAGAAGCCCCACAGCAAGCTGTCACCAATCATAACAGTTCTGAAGAACAGATCAGCAATAGCAAGGAATCAAAAGTTCAGGAGGTTACATCTAGCCTGGCAGCTCCTATTTCTAGATCTGCAGCTAAGAAAGCTGCCAAAGCTGCTGCAAAACTAAGAGTTCAAGAACCTCCTGATCCTGGAGTTCCTGACATCAAGTTGCTGATGGGAGGCTCTTCCAAAGCAGGGTCGAGAGGGAAGCAGAAGAGCTGGAGCTCTTCCCACAGATCAGGGAAGTAACTTTTTGTACCTGTGTTTTTGTCCACATTTAGTTAATCAGTGCTATCTGCATTTCACTCTCACTCATGCTGATTTGAAACTTTGTGGTTTATTTAGTTTTGTTTTATGGATTGCTCAGCTATACATTTTGGATTTTGGAATTTGAGGGGTCTTAATGACCCTCTCAAGCAGAGGGAGGCAAAAAAGTGGGATCACTGGGATTAGAGCCAAGCTCTCTTTGGATGGCTTCCAGTTGTTGTTTATAGGAGGCCACCCTGGTAGACAGTTCACTGAATTCGTCGGTATTCAGGTGTTTAAGGTCGTCCTGCAAGTGCTTAAGTTTCTCACAGATGCAGAACATTGGATTACCAATGATAACCCTCCTCCAAACCCGCTGAACAGTGTCAATGAATTTAGGGTGTTCAGCCAAAAAGTTGAAGAACCTAAACGGCCTTTTCCTTGGAGGTGAGCCAGCTGTCAAGTGCACAACAGCAGGGGAGTGATCAGACACTCCAGGGCTGAGAAAATGAGCATTGGACCAACAGAAGCCCTTGATCCAACATTCATTAACTAGAACCCTATCAATCTTGGTACTGATTCAGGCATCTCCTAGTTGCTTATTAGACCAAGTGTATTGACAACCAGAGTATCTGAGATCAACTAATTCAATTAAACTAAGTCATCAATTGAGTTGCCAGCTGGCCATCAGCCGACTTGGGAGCTTCTCTCTCTAGCCTAGAGAGAGAAAGCTCCCTTGGACCGGTCAAAATCCAGCCGGCTGCCACCTCCGGCCAGCCGCAGCAGCAACAACAAGGCCCGGCCTCGCCGGTCAGCACTAGGCCCAGCCACGCCGGGCAGCAATCACCATCCGGGCAAGGGATCCTCTCTCCTTAGAGAGGCTCTCCTCCACCGCCCTCCACAATCGGAACCCCCCGAGCCGCCTCTACATCCGACGGTCTCTGGCTCTCCTCCTCCTGGCTGGCCTTCATCTGGTCCGGAGCTCCACAGCCGTGGGCTTCGTCCCCAACCTCAACCCCGCCGTGAACTGGCGGGTACCATTTGGGATCTGTACCGGCAGATCTGAAATCACACCGGCCATTACTGGCCAATCACAACCAGCCACCATCAGCCGGTCTCCCGGCCGCCGGGACCTCGCCGTGGGACTCAACAGCCGCCATGGGGCCCAGCCGTCGTGTGGCTCACCTTCACGCCGCCAGTCAAGGACCTCTCCGGCCAGATCTGTTCAGTCAGACCAGGTCGTGGTCAGGCCATCTCGGGCAGGCCCTGGTCCGGTCTTCCTTCCGGATCACCGTGGCTCAACAGCCGTGGCTCTACAGCCATCGGCCATCATCTTCAACCCCAACCCCCGCCGTGGACCCAATAGCCGTCGTGGGGTCCAGCCGCCCGGGCAACCAGCCAGCCCGGGCCAAGCAGCGGGCAGCAGCGGCCTGCCCAGCCAGCCAACTTCAAGCCGTGGGCCAGTTCGGGGCCAGGCCATCAACTCGGGCAGAGGCTTGGCAGCAGCTTTTTGCCCGGGCGAATCGAGTCAATCTTCGTCCAGCCACAAGGAAGGCAGCAGCCGGCTGCGGCAGCAGGCAGCAGCCCGCCCGATGGCAGGTTGGGCCTAAATTTCTTTCAAAAAAAAAAAAAGTGGCACGGATTCCAAACATAATTCCAAGTCCAATATTGGTTTATTGTCAATCTGTTGCTGGACGAACGGGCCAGTCTGATGGTGTTATTAACCCCCGATAGGCGGTCATCTGTTGGACTGAAATCGGGGGTCGGGCTTATGGTCGAGCCTTTTATATCCCTAGAACCAGTTTTTTTTGCTCTAAGGTTGAGTGTAGTATTCATGTGGTCGTAGCTATTTTTTATTAGATTGAACTCCTTCCTAGTTAGGGGTAGCCTGCAGTAGCAGCAGCTGCAGGAGCCGATGATTAGATTATTGTTGGAGTTTGATTGAGCAGGGTAGTTGCCGGAGCTGTCATTGACTAGATTGGTGGATCCTCACTGATCGAAAGGGGTTGCTTTGCAGTCTGTTTCTGATTAGATTTGGTGGTTTGCACTGATCGAAAAGAGCAGCTTGGTCCACTTGAGGTTCGAGTGGCTACTTTTGGTGGCCTCTCTTTCTGTTCCGCTTTGAGTCGTTAGCGAGCCTAGGGGATTTGGGCGAGGTTGTAGAAGTCAGGGTGGAATGGGTGTGGTGTGCAGGGTACTTAGCAGGGTAGCCTTGTCGGATGCCGTCATCCCCTGGTCGAGCCTCTCTCAGTCCGAGTTCCTCTGTAGTAGTTGACTTCTGTTGAGCGGATATTATACTTGCTTTGGGGGGATGGAAGCCTCGGGTCTTGGTTTTCTTAGCCCAGCCTAGGAGGAGGAGGATCTCTCCTCAGCGCTGGTTATCATGTGGTCCATGTTGACCATGACTATCTACTTCAATTACCTTATTTCCTAGCCTGGCGGGTTGTGCCAGGAATAGCTCAATTTCATTTCAATACATTTCGTGGTTCTTTTCAGATCCATTTGTATCACATATGTCACTTTATTTTACTCTCCATGCGGGTTGTGCATGGTTACCGTACTTATCATTCTTGTTTTTTTTTCTTTTCTTTTCCTCCTGGGGTATGCCCCTTGTAGGCTGTACATTCGATTAACCTTTTTTAATTTCAAGCTAAATTACCCAAAAAAAAAAAACTAATTCAATTGAATGGAGGCAAGAATTAAACTCCTCCATCCAGGACAACCAGGTTCTATCCCCACCTACTTTTTCCATGGGAGACTTTAAAGCATTGAAATCACCTAGTACCACCCAAGGTGTAGCAATACAGAGCTGCTGTAAAGCTGTCCAAAGTTGTTGTCTATCAAGGTAACAGGTAGCTCCATAGACAAAGGTGGCAACAAAAGAGTATTGGCCATCACAAGAGTGCACTTTACAATGGATAAACTGACTGGATTGGTGTAGTACTTGCACATTAAACACTAAAGGGTTCCAGCAAATCAGAATTCTCCCCATAGGAGAGCTGACATGATTGCTAAAATGATCCAATGGCTGAAAGCTTGTGTCTCCACAGCTAATTATTCCTTGTGCTTTAATGGGGAGGCTATAGGATACATTCCTGGTCAGAAAGGGTTACGACAAGGTGATCCCTTGTCTTCTTACTTGTTTGTGATCGTCATGGAGGTTTTGACTTGTATCCTCAAGGAAAAGTCTCTCCTTCCTGACTTTAAGTTCCATTGGAAATGTGGCTCAACCAAGCTTGTCAATCTTTGCTTGGTGATGTGAGTTCCATAACTCACATTAAAGACTCTCTAGCTGAATTTGAGACTTTGTCTGGACTCTCTCCTAGTCCTAACAAGAGTAACATTTTCCTCTCTGGTGTCAACCCTTCTACAAAAACATCCATTTCGAATATTCTTGGTTTCCAGGAGGGGTCTTTGCCAGTGAGGTACTTGGGGGTTCCTCTTCTGTCTACCAAACTCAAGCACACTGACTGTAAAGTCATGGTTGACAGAATTTTAGCCAAGACTAAATCATGGACACATAGGTATTTGTCTTATGCTGGTAGAATTCAATTAATAAAATCTATTCTGTTTTCAATGCAAACCTACTGGTCATCTCTCTTTATTATCCCTAAAAGGGTAATTAAAGAGGTTGAATCCATTCTTAGAGCTTTTTTTTTGGTCAGGTCCTAACCTTAAGAAGACTGGTGCAAAAGTTTCATGGGAGCATCTTTGCTCTCCTGTCAAGGAAGGTGGGTTGGGCTTTAAATCTATGGAGATTTGAAATAAAGTTGCTGTAGCCAAGCACATTTGGTTCCTTGTCTCTGGTGGGGAGCAATCTATGTGGTGCCAATGGGTTAAGTCTTACTTACTTAAGGGTAGAAGTTTTTGGAGTGTTAAAACTCCGAGTGACCCCTCTTGGGTTTGGAGGAAAATCCTTAACCTTAGACCACTCATTCAACCCCACATTAAGTATAAAATTGGGGATGGCCAGTTAACCTCTTTGTGGTTTGACAACTGGCATCCTCTTGGCCCCCTTTTGCCAAAGTTTGGGCCTAGAATTGTCTACGATTCTGGGCTACTCAAGGATGCCACTGTGAAGGCTATCATTTTGAACAATCAATGGGCCTTCCCATTGACACAATCCCCTGATCTCAATGATGTGAGATCTGAATTACAAACTGTCCCCATCAATGATTCCATTGGGGATAGTTGTTTTTGGACTCTCACTGCAACCGGTAAATTCACCATCTCATCCCTATGGGAAAAATTGAGGACACACTTCCCTGCTGTCACTTGGTATAAAGTGATATGGTTTTCTGGTCATATTCCTAGGTGCAGTGTGATTTCATGGCTGGCCATTCTTAATAGATTACCTACAGAGGATAGATTAGTTTTGTTTGGCATGAAATCCTCATCCATTTGTAGCCTGTGTTTGGGTGTAGAATCCTGTGATCACCTGTTCTTTGACTGTCCCATGGCTACACAGATTAGGGGAATTCTGTCTCCAAAGACCCCTCATATGGCTGGTTTGGCATCCTGGCAGCAGTGGGTGACTAGGTTGTCCACTTTGCGGGGTAAATCCTTGGCCATCACAATTGCGAAACTGGTTTTCACAGTCTATGTGCACCAGTTATTGATTGAGAGGAATTATAGAAAATTTCAGAATATTAGCTGGAGTGGTTGCTAACAAAATTTCAAATGAAGTTAGGTGTAGGTTGTTATCCTTATCCAAATTCAAGGGACCTTCACTTTTACTCTCTTTGTGGAACATTCATGATTAATAGATTATTTGTTAGAATGGAAAGTGGATTCTACTCACATTATTACATTTGCAGGTCACTAGTCAAGGGGTGCAGTCTCAAAGCTATATCCCTTGATTTTATTAGTCTCCATGTTTAGAAGCAGGGTACATCCACAATTTTCCACACATTGGGCTTCTATGGACCCAAGGGCAGATTAGATTCACATGCCATTCAAAGCATTCCACATTGAGCTTCTAGTACTGCTAAATATTCAGATAGTTACTTTAATCCTTGTTGGAAGATTTGGTAATACGAATTATGAGTGTCCTTACTATATTGTGTGTAGACCCAGTGAGTTTTTTTTTTTGGGTAAATCAGCTTGAAATAAAAAAAGGCTAAGCGAATATACAGCCTACAAGGGGCATACCCCAGGAGGAAAGAAAAGAAAAACAAAAGTAAAGAAAATTATCTAAGCCAAGTGGCTACATGAGATAACTACCATGCGGTGTTTCCAATCCATCTAGAAGAGGGAAGAAAAACAACGCCAAAGCAAGGCATTACAAAACTTATAATATGAGCTAGGAAGCTGCCATGGCAAAATAGGACCAGTAGCAGCAGCAGCCTGATCTTGAGATGGACAGGTTAATAATGAAGGTGCAGAACAGATCAGAAAGGAGCATAACAGAACTCCACAACTGATCTTGAGATACCCCAACTTATACAGAGGATACAGGACTGCACTCAATTCAGAATTCAGAATTCCACATTTCTAACAGCAGCAGGCACTAACCACTATACAAATGAACCAAAACAGAGGTCTGCACATAATAAGCATCCCCAAACTGAACCAACAGTAAAATGATGACCATCAGTCTTTAATGGCCATTGCAGCAACCAGATGCAGGAATGCAGTAATGCACTAAACACCAAGCAAATCAGAACCAGATGCAGGTGCCACACCAGATGACCATTCCAAAGTTATCAGGAATGCAGTAATGACCATTCCAAAGTTCTGATGCACCCACACCAGATGCCAATGATCTTCTGATGCTCCCCATTCAACATGAGGACTTCTGAACCTCGGCTTCCAAAGTTCTGAACAAAGTTCTGAACAATTAGACCCAGTGAGTTGTGTGCTAGATCCCCATCATTCCTTGAGAGAGGAGGTAATAATTAGTGGGGGAATCTTGTGAGATATAGTGGAGGGAGTATGTGGATCCCTAACTAGAGAGTGTGAGGTTCCAAGGGAGAAGAAAGCTCTTTAATTGCTTAGTGCATGATCCTGTCTTTATCAACTGATTCTGTTGTAGCTAATTCTCAAGTGCTGCTGCATGGCTGTTAGGATTTCCTTTTGCTGATGAATAGTCATCTGCTTTGGGTTTCTTTACTGCGTAGTGCTCTGCTACGGCTACTGCTGTTCTGTATTCTGCAGCTGTGCTACTTAGGATAGACCTTGGTTCTGTCCAGATTGCTATGGCATATCTAGGTGCCTGTCGCATACTTATTTGGTTCTTATTCAATGCTATTTTCTGTATCTACTGCTGCTGTCAAGAAGTCTTCTGCTACTGTTTTGTTGCCATTGGGACTTGTAACTTATGCCTAACCATCAGGGGCTGTCGTTGGGATCTCCCTTCACAGAGGGAGACGTCCTCTGTATAGTATAATTTCTACTGCTGCTATTTCCGGCTGTTTTGTTGTTGAATCTACTACTGTTTTGGCTATTTTGCTATCGCATGGTTGCTTAGAGTTCCATTAAGCTAGCTGCTACTGTTATGGTTGCTCTGCTGTATGGTTGCTCTGCTGAAATGTATCCCACTGCTGTTATGGTTGCCTTGCTGCTGCTGCTGCTATTGCTATCACAAATGGACTGTGTTGCTGCTGTTTTTATGCCTTATTATGCAACTGTTTCATCAAGCTGCCAAGGGGGACGTCCTCCTCCAACATCTAGATTTTGGTTGCCTGTTCTGAAGTTTCCTATCATGGGATTCATGTCTGTTGTCTCCAGTTACTGCTGCTACTGTTTTCACCTAGTCTGCTACTGATACCTCACTGTTTTCTGGTACTGCTGCACCTGATTTCTGATGTGATCAAGCCTCAGTTTTCTGCTGCTGCCGTTGCTACGGCAGCTGCTTCTGCTCTGAGTGTCCCAGCAAGTTCAGAAATGAGGATGCTCCTAATTCAAGCATGTGGATCAGTTTTTTTGTGTGTTGATTCCACTGGACTAAATTCAAGTTGAATATTCTTCTTTGGCATGTGTTTCTCTCCCATCTCTTAGATGGAATTGAAACATGTAATCCGTTGGAGTAGGTCATTGTAGCCACTTGGCTTAGGTCTTTTTTCTCAATCTTTTGGTTTTCTTTTCTTTTCCTCCTGGGGTATGCCCCTTGTAGGCTGTATATTCGCTTAGCCTCTTTTTATTTCAAGCTATTTTACCCCCAAAAAAAAAAGTTGCAAAGAAGGATGGGTCTCCACATTTAGGCTGCACTTCACAATGGATAAACTGATATGACTGATCAATAACCTGGATTTGGGGATGGCTACAATGCTGGTTTTTTTAGGAAAGCTTGGCCTATCATTGGCCATGAGGTCATAGCAGCTGTCAAGACCTTTTTTAGGTCTGGTAAGCTGCTTAGGAAGGCCAACTCTACTGTGGTAGCTCTTGTTCCTAAGGTCCCTAACCCATCCAAGGTTGGAGATTTTAGGCCTATCTCATGTTGTAATACCGTATACAAATGCATTGCTAGAATACTTTCTAAAAGATTGCAGAACGTCCTCCCTGTTCTAATTGATCCTGTTCAATCAGGGTTTGTTAAAGGGAGGAGGATTACTGACAATATCTTCCTCACCCAAGAACTAATGAGAGGCTACCATAAATCCACATCAACCCCAAGATGTGCTCTTAAGGTAGATATAAGGAAAGCTTATGATAATGTCAGATGGGATTTTCTTTGGGATATTTTGTCCTCTATGAATTTCCATCCTACAATGATCAAATGGCTTCAAGCTTGTGTTACCACTACTAACTACACTTTAAGCTTGAATGGGGAAAACACTGGTTACATCATTGGGCAAAAAGGTCTAAGGCAAGGTGACCCTCTGTCCGCATATCTGTTTGTCATTGTAATGGAGGTTCTCACCTGTCTACTTAGAGAGAAATCCATGTTACCTGATTTTCACTTCCACTGGAGATGCGGGAATACTAAGATCATCAATCTCTGCTTTGCCGATGACCTCATGATTTTTTGTAAGGGTGAGTTGTCATTAATCATCCGCATTTAGGAAGCCCTCACTGAGTTCCAAACTTTGTCTGGTCTCTCTCCTAGCCCAGAGAAAAGTAGCATTTATTTCTCTGGGGTCAACAACACCACTAGATTGGCTATTCTGGATGTCTTAGGATTCCAGGAGGGCACACTTCCTGTCAAATACCTTGGTGTACCCCTCCTTTCTACTAAACTCAAGGCCTCTGATTGCCAACGTTTGGTGGAGAGCATGACTGCCAGGACTAAGACTTGGACTAATAGAGACCTAACCTATGCTGGTAGGGTTCAATTAATTAAGAATGTTCTCTTTATTCAAACGTATTGGTCCTCCAAAAATCCAATGGGCAAGGGAGTTTCTCTCTCTAGGGAAACTCTCCTCCACCGCCCATCACTATTGCCGGCCACCTCTGGTCCGGCCATTTTTCCGGCCACGGGTCGGCATCCAACCCGGTATCCCGGTCTGGCCATCTATCCATCCAAGGGCTCTCCTCCATCGCCCTCCACTTCCGGCAACCGAATCAAGCAGTCGACGGCCTCTAGGCCGATCTGGTCCATTAAGCAGTCATTGGCCATCATCTGGTCCGGCCACCACTGATATTAGCAGGGTGGTCCGCCTCTGGCCCGCAAAGGTCTGGTCAGGCCAACACTGGATCGGGCCTTTTCGGGCAAGCTCCAACAGGTACGGTCTAGATCTGGTCCGGCCTTCACAGTTACTCCGTTTCTCTGGTCCGGCCAAGCTCCATCCGTCGGCCTTCATCTTCATCTCCAACCACAACCTCGCCGTGGGGCTCAACCGCCACCGTGGTTACCAGCTCGGGCGGCGGCAGCGGCGGGCCTACTCTGGTCCGGCCATCACTGGCGGACATCACTCGGGCAAGGGAGCCTCTCTCGCTAGGGAGGCTCTCCTCCACCGCCCACCTCTCATACCGGCCATCTCTGGTCCGGCCCCTAAGGTCCAGCCATTTAGGCCTCGGATCGACTTCCAACCCAGATCTGTTGTCGCCACAGATTTAGGGCGTCACAGGTCGTGGCCGGCCTCCACCACCTGGTCCGGTCAAGATCCACTCTGGTCCGGTCTTCCATCCGGCCTAGAAATCAACACCCGCAGTGGCCCAACAGCCGTCGGCCTTCAACTCTGCGGGCATCAACAGCCGAGCAAGCAGCAAGCCAGCCCGGGCAGGCCATCCGTGAGTATCTCGGGCGGGGGGCAGCGGTGGGCTGCCAGTGATTGTTTTGCTCGGGCAGAGGCTAGGCAGCAGCTTTTTGCCCGGGCGATTCGAGTCAATATTCGTCCAGCCACAAGGAAGGCAGCAGCCGGCTGCAGCAGCAGGCAGCAGCCCGCCCGATGGCAGGTTGGACAGAACAAGCCTGCAGTCAATTTGTTGCTGGACCTATGGGCCAGTTTACTGTTAGTATCTGCGATCCCCGATAGGCGGTCACCTGTTGGACTGAAATCGGGGGTTGTCGGGCTCTTGGTCGAGCCTTTTATATTCCTAGATCCTGTGCTTTTAGCCCTGAGGTTGTGTGTAGTATTCTTGTGGTCGTGGCTATCGTTGATTAGATTGGGATCTGTTCTGATTGAAAAGGGTAGTTCGCAGTAGCAGCAGCTGTGGGTGCCACTGATTAGATTGGTGGATGGATTCTGATTGAGCGAGATAGCTGCCGGAGCTGTCATTGATTAGATTGGTGGTTGTTCACTGATCGAAAGGGGTAGCTTTGCGGTCTGTTTCTGATTAGATTGGTGGCTTCGCTGATCGAAAGGAGCAGCTTGGTCCACTTGAGGTTTGAGTGGCTATCGTTGATTAGATTAGAATCTGTTCTGATTGAAAAGGGTAGTTCGCAGTAGCAGCAGCTGTGGGTGCCACTGATTAGATTGGTGGATGGATTCTGATTGAGCGAGATAGCTGCCGGAGCTGTCATTGATTAGATTGGTGGTTGTTCACTAATCGAAAGGGGCAGCTTGGTCCTCTTTCAGTCGTTAGCGAGCCTAGGGGATGTAGGCGAGGTTGTAGTAGTCTGGATGGAATGGGCGAGGTGTGCAGGGTACTTGGCAGGGTAGCCTTGTCGGATGCCGACATCTCCAGTTCGAGCCTCTCTCAGTCCGTGTCCCTCTGTAGTAGTTGGCTTCTGTTGAGTGGGTATTATACTAGCTTTGGGGTTGATGGAAGTACTAGGTTCTTGGTTCTCTTATCCCAGCCTTCGAGGAGGAGGTTATTAGGTAGTTGGGTTCAGCAGGAGGTTTTGGCGAGCCTTAGGCTTGGATGAGGGAGTAGTAGGCCGGAAGGTTTGAGCGTGGTGAGCAGGGTACTGAGCAGCAGCAGTAGCCTTGTCGGATGTCGTCAACTCTGGTTCGAGCCTCTTGATGCCTTGTTCCTCTGTAGTAGCCGATCAGCCTGCTTTGTAGCCGTCTTACTCGGTGGCTTCTCCTCAGTGTTGGTTATCATGTGGTCATCTCTGACCTCGATTATCTACTTTACTTACCTTATTTCCTAGCCTGGCGGGTTGTGCCAGGTGATAGCTCTATTTCATTTAGCTCTATGTACTTTACTTACCGTACACATGGCATCTTCATGTATTTACTTTATCTAACTCTCCATGCGGGTTGTGTATGGTTTACCGCACTTTTGTTATTCTTGTTTTTTCCTTTTCTTTTCCTCCTGGGGTATGCCCCTTGTAGGCTGTACATTCGGTTAACCTTTTTTAATTTCAAGCTAATTTACCCCAAAAAAACGTATTGGTCCTCCCTATTTATCCTTCCCAAAAAAGGTTATCAAGGAGGTTGAGTCAATTCTTAGGGCCTTTTTGTGGTCCGGACCTGACCTAAAAAAAACTGGGGCTAAAGTTTCGTGGGAGCATCTGTGTTCCCCTAAAGAGGAGGGAGGTCTTGGTTTCAAATCGTTGCAAGTTTGGAACAAAGCAGTTATTGCAAAACATATCTGGTTTCTCATCTCCGGGGGAGAGCAGTCCATGTGGTGTCAGTGGGTCAAGTCGTATTTGTTAAAAGGTAGGAGTTTTTGGACTTTGAAAATACCTGGTGATTGTACATGGGTTTGGAGGAAACTTTTGAATCTCAGACCTTTGGTTAAACCATATGTTCTCAATATACTTGGGAATGGGAATTCCACGTACTTGTGGCATGACAACTGGCACCCCCTCGGTCCTTTAATGGATAGATTTGGTCCTCAAATTGCATATGACGCTGGTATACCACAGGACGCATTTGTGTCTCACATTATTAATAACTCAAATTGGGTGTTTCCCATTACTCACACTTTTGATCTAAATGAGGTGAGAAGCACTCTACCTCCTCTTGTTCAAGCAAGGTTGAATGGGGCTGATCAAACAAGGTGGACCCTTAATTCCAATGGTCAGTTCACAATTGCATCTCTATGGGACAAATTGAGAACTCCCTTTCCAAGGGTATTGAGGCATAAGGTAGTTTGGTTCTCGGCTCACATCCCAAAATGTAGCTTTGTCACATGGCTTGCCATTCAGAACAGGCTATCCACTACAGATAGACTTGTGTCATTTGGTCTAAACATTTCCCCTCAGTGTGGTTTGTGTCAGGGGAATGAAAGCCATGACCATCTTTTATTTAACTGCCCATTCACCAATCAGGTGTGGAATTCCATTCAGGCTAAACTCCAAGTCTCTTGGCCTGCTAGACCTTGGGCAGACTGGGTGACCTTGTTGTCAGGTGTTAAGGGTAAATCCCTTAAAAGTGTGATCACTCGATTGGCCTTTACTGTAACTGTTTATCATATTTGGATTGAAAGAAATTTGAGGAAGTTCCATAATCAATCCTGTACCCGTGAGGTAGTTGTTCACAAAATTTGCACGATGGTAAGAGCTAGGATTTTATCTCTTTCTAATCTGCCGCACTCTCAAGCAGATTGGATTTTGTGCATGTGTGGAACACTGTTTAAGCTCATTTTATATCAGTTACTGTTTCATTACTGTATCTGTTGGACCTGATTTTAACTTTTTTCTTTAGTGGTTTTGTGGCTCATAAGGCAGGTCAAAGGGGGATACTTAACTGCTATGAAGTTGTGGAGCTAAACATTGTGGAGCTTCCCATACATTTTAGCAGATTTGGGAAGTAATTTTCAAGTGCAAGAGCCATCAGTTTGGAGAGGCTTACAGCTTGGCCAGGCTTCTACTACTTCTATTCTATCAGGTACATATCTTATTCATTGGTGGAGATTTTGGAGCTTTGTGTATCCCCTCCTTATAATGTGTGTTTACCCTGTGAGATGTGTGCTAGTACCTCATTTCTTTGAGAGAGGAGGTAATACGTAGTGGGGGCATTTTGTGAGATTTAGGGAGGGAGTTGGTGGAGCCCTGTCCTAGCACATGAGTGAAAAATTGAGTGGGAGCTGTGAGCCTTCCGAGGGAGTTGTAAAGTGAGGACATAGTGCTATGGACATCATCTTCAACTTATACTTTTACTTCTTAGCTGTGGTGTACCTGTACATACTTACTTATATCCCTTGGACAGCACAGGTTTCAATGTTTAGCATGTATAGCCTCATTATTGTGCTGTCCAGGTAGTTTAACCTGTTGTAGCTGCTACTATTGTTGGGGAGCAAAAAAAGCAATAGGCATTTTTCTATTTCTGTATGTGCTACTGCTGCTGACTGTCAGATTGGCCCTGTTTTGGCTGTTTGTTGTCAAAGGTTGCTGTCAACTCTGTTTTGCTGTTGTCTTGCTATCGTCTTTTGCATTCTGTGAAGTTAAGTCAGATGTTAGGCTGTAGCTTTCAGTTGTTTAGCTGTTGGATTTCTTGTGTATGAGCATTCAGTTTAGATACAGTGAGGTGTGGCTCTTTCATTTCATGGATCATTAATCGTTGTGCACTCTCTCTTTCTGAACTGGACTGTGTGCAGCTCCTTGTATTTACCAGGTTTTTCTGTTTTGCCTATCCTTGGGGGGATGTCCCTTGGAAGGTATAGGCTTTTCTAGGGGGCATGTCCCTAGTTGTTGCTTCTATTCATTGATGTTCTGCTACTGCTGTTACTGCTTCCTGCTAACGACAGCTACTGCTACTGCAAATGTGTTGGCAACTTGCTGCAACTGCTTCACTTGTGGGGGCTGCTGATATGGCAATTGCCCCAGCCATTGCTGCTTCTCGCGACTGCTGCTGTTCTGTTTTTCTGTGCAGTCCAGCTGCTGCTGTTGTCTGATTAGTCACGATCATCGTGAAGAGCTTTTGTCCAGCATGTGGCTGCTACTTCTTTTGACTGCTGCAGTGGATGGAAATCGTCCAATTGGCAGCAAACTGCTGTTGCTGTTCTGCTGTTGTTTTTTGTTAATTCAGTTATCGTCCAATTGGCAGCAAACTGCTGCTGCTGTTGTTTTTTGTTAATTCAGTTATCGTCCAATTGGCAGCAAACTGCTGCTGCTGTTGTTTTTTGTTAATTCAGTTATCGTCCAATTGGCAGCAAACTGCTGCTGCTGTTGTTTTTTGTTAATTCTGTTACGGGTGCATGCTGTTTTTATAGCTGCTGGTTGCTGCTGTACTGTGTAGGCCAGCTAGTGAAGTGTTTTGCTACTCCTGTTCTCTGCTGTTTTTTTTTTTTGGATAAACCAGCTTGAAATAGAAAAGAGATTAAACGAATATACAGCCTACAAGGGGCATACCCCAGGAGGAAAAGAAAAGAAAACAAAATAGAGTAGAGAAAATTGCTAATGCCAAATGGCTACATAGGCTAGAAGATACACGATGTTTTCAGTCCATCTAGTAAGAGGGAGGGAAAACAACGCCTAGAGGATACCAACACTAGCTGGTCTGCACAGTGGAGTTAGGATACCATATAGCTTACTACCAGTAGAATACCATCTTAGCTTAGCATAACACTGCACTAGACATTACAAAAGAGACATGGCTGCACTATACATGACTGCAGAACACTCACTGAGAAAACAGACATCATCCTTACAACTTGGAAGCATGTTGACAGCATGCTAACAGACAAACCCAATAATGGCACATGAGGTGGATTGACCTTGGAAGCATGCTGACAGCAACCAAAACAACCAAAACAAAAACAACCAAAACAACTTCTGAGCCTGAACTGCTGCTGAACTGGACAGGATCAATGGGGGACTTCAATGACTGAGCAGCAGCTACCTGCAGTAGCTACAACTTCAACTTCTGAATTCCATAAGCAGGTTCAATGCCTGGCCTGCTGTGCCTGAACTGGACAGTTTAGCACTACACTTCTGGATTCAAACAGCAGCAATAGTCACAACATGGAGCAACCATCAGCAGCAGCCCAGAAAACAGAACCTGCTACAACTTCTGAATTTGTACAATACTGAAAACATAAACAATACTATACAGAGGACGTCCCCCTCTGTGAAGGGAGATCCCATTGACAGCCCCGGATGGTTAGGCATAATCCAAGTAATGTAGCACTGAACCTGCTACAACTTCTGAACTTATCTATCAACTTCTGAACCTACTACAACTTCTTAACTTGAATTGAAATGGTCTATCAACAGTCACCAGTTGGTTAGGCATGAATTAAAGTAAGAAAAGCATCTCCTAACTGAAGCTACAATCACCAGCTGGACAGGTTCAGGAGCTACAGTAGCAGCAGCTACAACTTCTGATTAGCAACAGCTACAGCACTGCTAACAACTGACACATAACAAAATGCACATAGCTGGCCAAATAACAGATCATAGCAGAGAGCAGTTCATATCAGCACAAACAAATCATAGCAGAAATAACAAAATGCAGTAGCTGGCCAATAGCAGCAGCCCTAGCAGTTAGAGAAAAACACAACAACTGAATCAACTAAAACCCAGCAGAACAGAACAGCAGCTATATCACCAACTACTGAACCATACAGCTACTGAACCACCAGCAGAATGGCAAAACAGAACATAGCTGGCACAAAGAGACTAATCAAAACTCCACAGCTACCACAGCCATGGAAATATAGAACAAGATTGAAACAAAACAATGTTCTTGGGGAATATAGTACTCACACTACTACACCCTCGAAATCTCACACCTCCCACTCTCTAATACACTGCCAAGAACAATGAAACCCTCTTCACTCTCTACATCACCATACACTAGCCCCCACAAAAAACCTCCTCCCACAAGGACAGATGGGACTATAGTACACAACTCCCATGGATTGCACACAATATAGTATGGACTCTCACTTGCTTTGGATTCCAGGATAATCTACAATGAATAAGTTAACAACCTGGATACGTAGCAGTAATAGGAGCCAAAACAGGATGATCAGAATTCAGCTCAATGGTATATCACAATCGAAGTAGATAAAGGTAGGAAAACAAATGAAATACTCATGTTAAGTTACCAACCACTACAAGTTATTGGCCATTAAGATTCCATTCATTTACCACCCAGTCAGCTTGAGATGGTGGCAGCGTTTGTAGTGAAAATAGTCTCGCCCTCACCATAGAATAAATTTTATGAGCAACTACCTCCCCAGAACAGGATGTGCCTTGAAATTTCCTTACATTCCTCTCGATCCACACATGATAAACTGTTGCTGTAAATACCAGTTTAGTAAGTACTACATGAACAGATTTGCCCTTTTTGTTTGAGAGGAAAGTGACCCACTCAGACCATGGTCGAGAGTGCCAAGTTACATGAAGTTTAGCAAGAATAGTGTCCCACACCCGTTGGGAGAACGGACAATTAAAGAAGAGGTGGTCATGACTTTCACACCCCTGACAAAAGCTACATTGAGAGGAGTTGGTAACACCAAACAGCATTAGTCTATCTGCCGTGGATAGTCTTTGCTGCACAGCCAACCAAGTAATGAAGCTACACTTTGGTATGTGGCCTGAGTACCACACCAACTTGTGCCAACTCTGCTGTTTTTTTTTTTTTGGGTAAAACAGCTTGAAATAAAAAGGGGCTAACCGAATATACAGCCTACAAGGGGCATACCCCAGGAGGAAAAGAAAAGAAAAGGAAAACAAAACGCCAAAAGGCTACATAGGACTAGAAGCAAATAGAGCATCTGTTTCCCATCCATCTAACAGAGGGATACAAAACAAATGACAAAATGATTACAACCAATATACGTGATGTACAACAAATGACAAAATGTACCACCACTATACTGCCCACTATCAACAATCCTTAGAATACAAACAGCATAACAGCTGCAACCATCACCATGGCAGAACATAACCAGGTTACTAAGCTCCCAATACCACCACGATACACCATGAAAGCATGATCATAACCAACTTCTGACATGGGGACTTGGGGACACAACATGGACTCAACATGGAGCATGGCTGCTTTGCTAGTAACAGCCATCACAGAACAGCAGAACAAAACTTCTGAACTTCTGAACTTCAAAACTTCTGATCTTCAAAACTTTAAAACTTCAAAACTTGGGGACACAACATGGATACTGCTTCCATCATAGAACATCAGTTTCTGAAGCTCCAATACCTTTTACCACAGTCAAATGAAACAAAACAATATACAGAGGACGTCCCCCTCTGCGAAGGGAGATCCCAATGACAGCCCCTATTGGTTAGGCGAATATTAGAAATGAACGACCACTAAATAAACTTCATACAACTCTGAAAATACAGTCAATATCAGTCAATAGAAAATGCCAAAGCAGAGCATTAGTGGTATCAAATAAGAGCATTAGTTGCAGTTGAACATGAGTTGCAGCTGATCTTTAGTGGTATCAAATAAGAGCTAAGGTTCGGAACCACAGTGGCAGTAGCAGTAGCAGTAACCACAGCCATCAACAACAGGTTCAGAACAGGTATATGTTAATCAGGCAGGTTCAGAACAGGTTCAGAACAGGCTTCAAACAGTCAATAACAGTCAATAACACCACATGGAACAAGACTGCTATAATGGTAATGAGCAAACTAAACTCTACTGTTTTGCTAAGCAAAGATGGTATTCTGCTGTTTTTTTTTACTGCTGTTATGTCCTAAGTTCACTCCAGCTCTCTTGTGGAGTTTAGTTTCAGGTGTTCATTCTAGGCGTTGTTTTCTCTCCCTCTTACTAGATGGATCGAAAACATCGCATATCTTTTAGCCCTTCTAGCCATTTGGCATTAGAAATTTTCTTTAATCTTTTTGTTTTCTTTTCTTTTTTTTTTTTTTTTGGGTAAATCAGCTTGAAATAAAAAAGGGGGGGGCTAACCGAATATACAGCCTACAAGGGGCATACCCCAGGAGGAAAGAAAGGAAAAGAAAAGGAAAAAATTATAAAACAAGAGATCGCCTACGCCAAACGGCTACATAGGACTAGAAGTAGATAGAACGTCTGTTTCGTACCCATCTAAAAGAGGGATACGAAACAGAACACATAAAGCTACTGAATTAGTAAATTTCATGCTACTACATTACATGCTATTCATTCAAAACACTTGGCAACAGCTAACAGAACTGCTGCACTTGATCAGGGCTGGTCTTGAACAGGTTCAGGTTCAGAACAGGTTCAGGACACCTGCTCTGTTGTTCTGAACTTGGACATGAACAACAGAACTGCTATCAGAACTTCACAGCAGCTGCTGCACTTGATCATCAGGACACTTGACAGAACTGATAGCACTAGACTTGAACTTGGAATTCTGAACATGTCTATACAAAAGAAGTGTTCCCATCAGCTTCCAATTCTGCTAGCTCTCACACAGTAGGTTCAAATTCTGCTAGCTTTCATGTAGATTCTGAACCTTAGGTGGCAAACACAGGTATCCATGACAATCAGCATCATGAACAAGGCTGACTATACAATACTGAAAACATATACAAGACTATACAGAGGATGTCCCCCTCTGTGAAGGGAGATCCCATTGACAGCCCCCGATGGTTAGGCGTAACTGAAAACAAACCTGCTACAGCTCAGAACATAACTGAAAACAGAACAGCCAAAACAGGTTCAGAACATTTTAAGGAACTGAGGATAGAGTGCAGTTGTGACCTTAACTGAGGATAGGAACTGAACATTCTACATTACAACTTCTGACCTTAAAACAAACTTCATTACAGTCAGAACAATAGAGTGCAGTAGTGTTTATGGGGTGTCCCCAATGTGTTCATGAACCATTTCTAGACTACCTGAATGGTAACTGCTGCCATCAGTCCAGAAGTAACAACTGAATTAACAGATGCATCCCAATATTCCCACATTACAACATTCCAAATGCAGAAAATGCAGAGGACGTCCCCCTCCGCGAAGGGAGATCCCAATGACAGCCCCAATTGGTTAGGCTAATCTAGGAATGAGAACCACTGAACAAGATGCATAACAACTGAATCAACAAAACGTGGCATATCTCTGTACACTAGCCACTACAACAATGCATGACTATCAACTTCCTGTCTATCAACAATGCATGACTATCAACAATGCATGACTATCAACCATAGCAGCAGTCCATCAGAACATAGCAGTCATAGCAGTTACTGAACCATAACTGAGCCAACTACTGAACCATCAGTCAACTACTGAACCACCAACATAATTGAACAATGTTCACTACAACAATGCATGACTATCAATTTCCTGTCTATCAACAGTCATCAACAGTCAGCAATACATCCAATCTGGATAAACATAATGCTTTGTAAAGTAAATGTGATGCAATGCAGTCACCACAGAGTCAGAATCCAGATGGAACAGTGCACCAACAGAGATTAAGGTAACTACCTGAATAATAGAAGTAAATAGAACCTGAGCTGAAGTATAGCCTTTGAATGTGGATCCAGCCTTCTTCTTCTTGCTGAAGTATAGCCCTTGCTGCTTCTTGTTGAAGCAATCCCCTGCTTCTGCTTCTGTTTCTGTGCCCATCTCATTAAGATCAAGGAGGAGCAGCATGAAGCTGTATCCCCCTTGACCAATGACCTGCAAGTGTGATAGTATGTTAATTTCATAGAACCAAGGGAAGACTCATTTTGTTAGTGCTTGAAGTACACCACTAAACAATGTTCCATTGGACTTTTAGTTGTCTAGAAAGGGGACCACTAGGTAGGTTAGCCAAGGACAAAAGCCTAGACCTTATATCATCGGAGATTTTATGAGCAACTACAATGGGGGGGCAGGAGGAGTTCTGGAACTTTCTGTGGTTCCTTTCCATCCAAATATGATGAACATATACAGTGAAAGCCAGCTTTGCGATAGTGTTGGCCAAAGACTTACCTCTCAAAGTAGAGAGGCAATCCACCCAAGTCTGCCAGTTCTGATGCCCTTGCATGTGGGGGACTTTGGGAGACAGAATATTCCTGACTTGGGCAGCCATAGGGCACTCAAAAAATAGGTGGGCATGGCTTTCCATGTCAGGGCACATTATACATTGGGAGGTGGATTTGAGCCCAAACAGGACTAGCCTATCCTCAGTGTTTAATCTTTGAAGAAGGGCCATCCAGGTAATTAGACTACACCTCGCTATATGTCCTGGAAACCATACAACCTTATGCCATGTAACAATGGGAAAGTGGGTTCTAAGGTTGTCCCATAGGGATGAGATGGAGAACTGCCCTGACTTAGTTAGCGCCCACATGCATGTATCCTTGGTAGCACTATTGACAGTAATTGTATGCAAACCAGTTCTTATTTCATTAAGTTCCAGGGTTTGGGTAACAGGGAAGGCCCACTGGTTGTTATGTATTATATGTTGAACAGAGGCATCCCTAGCTAATCCAGAATCATAGATAATTCTAGGACCAAATCTTGGGAGTAGTGGTCCTAGGGGATGCCAGTTGTCATACCATAAAGAAGTAGACATTCCATCCCCCAACTTGTACAGAATGTGTGGCTGAACAAGGGGTCTCAAGGATAGGATTTTCCTCCACACCCAGGAAGGTTCACTTGGGACCTTAACACACCAAAAGTTCCTACCTCTGAGTAAGTAGGACTTGACCCATTGACACCACATGGATTGTTCCCCGCCGGACACAAGGAACCAAATGTGCTTTGCCACTGCAGATTTGTTCCAAGTCTCCAAGGACTTGAACCCAAGACCACCTTCTTGGACAGGGGAGCAAAGATGTTCCCATGAGACTTTAGCTCCAGAGGTTTTGAGATCAGGTCCAGTCCAGAAGAAAGCTCTCAATATGGCTTCCACTTCCTTAATGACTCTTTTCGGAAGGATAAAGAGAGAAGACCAATAGGTCTGCATGGAGAACAAAATGGACTTAATCAATTGAAGTCTCCCAGCATAGGAGAGGTATCTGTTGGTCCAGGACTTTGTTTTTGCAATGATTTTATCCACCAAACATTTGCAGTCAGTATGCTTCAGTTTGGTGGACAGTAGGGGAACACCTAGATATCTAACAGGAAGGGTACCCTCCTGAAAACCAAGAACATGCAATATTGATGCTCTGGTGGAGGAGCTAACACCTGAGAAGAAAATATTGCTTTTGTTTGGACTAGGGGAGAGGCCAGATAAGGATTCAAACTCTTCCAATGATGACTGAATATGGTTTATAGAACTTAATTCACCCTTGCAAAATATCATAAGGTCATCTGCAAAGCATAGGTTAACCAATTTGGTTGACCCACATTTCCAATGGAAATTAAAATCAGGCAGTAGGGTTTTCTCCTTGAGAATGCATGTGAGGACTTCCATGGCAATAACAAATAGGTATGAGGAAAGGGGGTCTCCTTGCCTCAATCCCCTTTGACCAGGGATGTACCCAATGGCTTCACCATTGAAGCTTAGGGAGTAATTGGCTGTGGTTACACAGGCCTTTAACCACCTGATCATCTGAGGGTGGAAGTTCATTGAGGCAAGGACATCCCAGAGGAAGTCCCACCTAACATTGTCGTAGGCCTTCATTATATCTACTTTCATGGCACACCTAGGAGAGGAGGAGTGTTTGTGGTAACCCCTCATCAACTCCTGTGTGAGGAATATGTTATCCGCAATCCTTCTGCCCTGAACAAACCCAGACTGTGCTGGATCAATCAAGTGGGGGAGGGCTGACTTAATTCTATTGGCTAGAATCTTGGCAATACACTTGTAAATGAGGTTGCAACATGATATTGGCCTGTAATCCCCAACCTTTGAAGGATTGGGAACCTTAGGCACAAGAGCAACCAGTGTTGCATTGGCTTTCTTTAACAGTTGGCCAGATCTAAAGAAAGACTTGACAGCAGAGGTGACCTCATGACCAATCACAGGCCAAGCCTTATGAAAGAAGGCAGCATTATATCCATCAGGTCCGGGGGCTTTCTGAGGGTTAAGGGACCAGAAGATGTCCTTAACTTCTTTGTCAGTGACTCCCACTACCATATCCAGCCTCTGAGACTCTGACAGTTTCCTAGTGATGAGCTGCTGGACCCTAGATGATCCAGCATAGTTGCTTTGGTGGGGGGAACCAAGCAACTTGGTGTAGTAATGGATAAAGGATCCTTTGATCAGCTCAATATCCTGTGTGGTATTACCATCTTCCAAGACCAAGCTAGTAATCCTAGTTCTATTCCTGGAATTACTAATTGATTTGAAGAAAAAGGCGGTACATTGGTCTCCCAGTTTCAACCATTGAATTCTTGATTTTTGTCTGGCAAAGCTCTCCTCGGCTCTAGCTAGGGTAAGGTACTGTTTGCATAATACCTTTTCAGCAACTTGATTTGCTGTGTCACTAGGATCTGAGGCCAGGGCATTTTGAATAACATCCAGCTGTTGTCTGGTAGAGGCAACTCTGGAAGATAGATCACTGAATTCTTTGGTATTCAACTGTTTTAGATCCTTTTGTAGGATCTTCAACTTTTCACAGACACAATACATGGGATTACCTATGATCACCCTCCTCCAGACACTCTGAACAATGTTCATAAAGTTAGGATGGTCTGCCAGAAAGTTAAAGAATCTAAAAGGTCTAGATTTAGGAGGGGTGATGGGTGCCAATGCCACAATTGCAGGGGAGTGGTCAGAAGCTCCAGGGTTTAGGAAATGAGCACTAGACCAACATAGAGTTTTGATCCAATTCTCATTTACTAGGACCCTGTCCAACTTTGTGCTAATGTGGGATACACCAATTTGTTTATTAGACCAAGTAAATTGATTCCCAGAGTATTTAAGGTCAACCAGCTCCACAGATTGGAGGCAAACATTAATATCATCCATCCAAGGGGGCCAGTGTTTATCACCTCCCACTTTCTCAGATGGTGACCTGATAGCATTGAAGTCTCCAAGGACTACCCAAGGGGGTGAAAGAGCAGCTGTTTGCAGGTCACGCCAAAGTGACTGCCTTTCAAGATGGCAATTATCCCCATATACAAAGGTGGCTGCAAAGGAATAATTGCCATCACATGATTGCACATTGCAATGTATAAATTGGTTTGATTGGGAAACAGGTTGGACATTAAAAAAGGAGGGGTTCCAGCATACCAAAATTCTGCCCAAGGGGGAGTGGGCATAGTTGCTAATAAAACTCCATTGAGGTAAGATAAGACTAACAACTCCAGTGACCTTTGGTTCTTTAATTTTGTGTTCAATTATCCCCACAAGGGACAAATTATTGTTATGAACCCATTTCTTAACCTCTTGTTGCTTCAGTGGGTCATTGAGACCTCTAACATTCCAAACTCCAAAATGTAATGGTTTGCTAAACATTAATACAAAAGGGTAAAGATAACCACAATGAGCTTCAACTAATGAGATTAAGAGTGATGCACAAGATGAGCTTTATTTAGATAATTGTGGACAAAAAGAGAAGAGGAGGGAAAGTTACTTCCTTTTCTTATGTGAGGAGCCTTTGGATTGACTCCTATATTTGCCATTGTGAGCAGCCTTCTTGGAACCTCCCAATTGCAATTTGATATCAGGTGGCTTCCCCTGTTTCTCATCACCAACTGATTGCTGAATTTCAGAGCTAGTACTAGTACCAGATCTTGCTGCCATTGCTTCCTTGTTTGCTTCCTCATTGGACTGACTATGTTCTGTGTTCTCTGTCAGCTTATTTACATGTACTACTGAACTTACCACCCCCTCTAGTACATTCAGAAGTTCTACATCAGAGTCATCAGAATCTTCAGTAATCTCCTTTAGGTTGGATTGATCCCTAGGTGAGGCTACTGACAGGTCAGGAGGTAGAGGGCTATGAGGGGGGTGAGCAATCCTGACTAGGGAGGGCTGTTCAACTGCTTTCTGTTTCCCACGATTCACAACCTGCCATTCCAATTGACTGGGGGGGGGGGGAGGGGGGTACAACAGCTTGCTTGCTACATTTGGATGTAGCATGACCAAAGACATGGCATTGTGAACACATAGGAGGTAGGACTTGGTATTCCACAGGGATAACAACAGATTCCCCTTCCACTACTACTTGAACCTCATCAGGGAGGACTTGTTCAGCACTGACCTCAATGCAGATTCTTGCCTTTGTAGATTTAGTCTGTTGTAGACCTGGTTGCCTAGCAGTCTTTGCAGTGGCATGATCAACATGCAGGGGTCTACCAATAGAACTAGCTATCCTACTCAAGCACTCTTGGTTCCATAGTTCCATTGGTAGATCATGCAATTTCACCCAAGCAGGTATTTTGGTAGGCTGTTCTCTAGCAGGCTTCATCATCCTATGCCAATCCTTTAGTACTAGATATTTTTGAGAGAAGAAATAGGGACCCCCTTCAAGGACTTGTATCTTGGACTGTTCATCTTTGAATTCAAACATGTAGAAACCAGCCACATCAGGTTTTACAGCCACAAAATGCTCTTTCCATTGGGTCCTAGCAGTCGCCACTATGAGGGGATAGGCCATTTGTCCATCTAAGAAGTGGCCTACCAAGTACTTGTTCCACATGCCTACATCAGTCAGTTCCAAATCTATTTCTACCAGCGCTTGTTTTCCTCTCTGGAGGTCTGGAAAATGTTCCAGTTTCATGTCTAGTGATGGGCTTTGTGACTGGAGGAGGGCAGCCCAGTTTTTTGGCTTAGGCTTTGGCTGATGTTGACCTAGCTTAGGTCTGTAGTTGTATTGATGTTGGCCTAACTTGGCTGTTGTTGGTTTAATTTCTGTTTTAAAATTTCTGAGAGAAGGGTTGGGTTCATCCCCTTCCCCATATGGTTTCCCCCTTGCGTTAAACGGAAGCGTAGAAGTGGTTTTAGGGCTATGTACCTGTTCTTGTAACTCAGCATTTCTCCATGACTGTTGAATGCTCTGCAATTTTGCTGTGACCACGTCTAGCACGAACGGGTCTTCTGATAAATTGAGCTCGTCCTCCAGTCGACTCACAATTTCAAGCATTCGAGCCTCAGACTCCGAACGCATACCTTGCTTCTCTTGTACCTCTGCCGGAGTGCGTTGAAACTGATAGGTGCTTCCATGGAGGTGGGTCACCTGTTGTTGTTGAAACCTCTGAGCGACTTTAGGGTTTGGATTGATTTGTGGTTTAGGGCTAATCTCCCCAGACCTTTCCGAAGATACCTCTGTTGGAGGGTTTTGAATCTGAGAGGAGCTCCCCTGGACTAGAGGCCCTTTTGCTTCCTGATCAAGTACACCATGCTGTTGTAGTCGAGCTTGCTCCTCCGCTTCCAGAATCAAGCTCTCTTCAAAGAGCGCCTGCTGGATTTTCCTGGAGGGACTGGACCGCTTATTTGGGTTCGGTCCGTTATGCTTAGATCCAGTTGAAGATGGAAAAGTAGATGAAACCTGTGGGTATTTGGCTTCATTCTCAAACACCTCTTGTGGTTTACAAGCTGGGCTTGACATGTTGTGCGTGGGGCTGTGAACCCCCAAATCGATTTGGGGGTCTGATTCTTTAGGGCTATACACTCCGAACCCACTGTTAGGGTTTACAGGGCGCATCTGCTGTAGGTGAAGTGAGGAGTTGGGATCCGAGATGCTCAGTCCGTGGGGGTTGAGGGTAAACGGAACCCCACTTTTAGGGCTTTCGACGTGTGGGATTTGTTTTCGACGAAGTTCATTAGAGTCCAAGGCCTTGAAGCCTAGACCCTCCGCCATTGAGAGAGTGCCGTCAGCCATGGATTTACTGTTTCTCCATGGCTATTTCAGAATCGCCCTAATCGCCTCTCATTAGATCGCCTTCCCGGTCTTACGATTTTGGAGGAAGCTTCCGTCACGTCATCTTTTGAATTTTCTTTTCTTTTCCTCCTGGGGTATGCCCCTTGTAGGCTGTATATTCATTTAGCCTCTTTTTCAATTTCAAACTGATTTACCCAAAAAAAAAAAAAAAATCCATATGGTTCCAAAATACACCAAAACGGCACAATACACCGTACCAAAACATCCATACGGTACCAAAAAACACAAGAACGGTACAATACCATGCCAAAACATCCATACGGTTCCAAAACACGCCAAAAAGGTACAATACCTTACCAAAATATCTATACGGTTCCAAAACACGCCAAAATGGTAAAATACCTTACCAAAACATCCATACAGTTCCAAAACACTCCAAAACGGTACAATACCTTACCAAAACATCTATACGGTACCAAAACACTCCAAAATGGTAAAATACCTTACCAAAACATCCATACAGTTCCAAAACACTCCAAAACGGTACAATACCTTACCAAAAAATCCATATGGTTCCAAAACACGCCAAAACCATACAATACCTTACCAAAACATCCATACGGTTCCAAAACATACCAAAATCAGTACAATACCTAACCAAAATATCCATACGATTCCAAAACACACTAAAACGGTACAATACCTTACAAAATCATCCATATGGTTCCAAAATGGTACAAAACTTTACCAAACCAAAACATCCGTACGGTTTAAAAACACGCCAAAACCATACAATACCATACCAACACATCCATACGGTTCCAAAACACACCAAAAAGGTACAATACCTTACCAAAACATCTATATGGTTCCAAAACACACCAAAATGGCACAATACATTACCATACCAAAACATCCATACGGTACCAAAACACAAAAAATGGTACAATACGTTACCAAAACATCCATACCGTTCCAAAGAACACCAAAAAAGTACAATACCTTACCAAAACATCTATACGGTTCCAAAACACGCCAAAACCGTACAATACCTCACCAAAACATTTAAACGGTTCCAAAACGCACCAAAACGGTACAATACCTTACCAAAACATCCTTATGGATTTACCCCAAAAAAAAAACATCCTTATGGATTTACCCAAAAAAAAAAAACATCCTTATGGTTCCAAAACACACCAAAACGGTACAATAACTTACCAAACCATCCATAAGTTTCCAAAACACACCAAAATGGTACAATACCATACCAAAACATCCATAAGTTTCCAAAACACACCAAAACAGTACAATACCTTACCAAAACATCCATAAGGTTACGAAACTTGCCAAAACCGTACAATACATTTCCAAAACATACATACGATACCAAAATGGTACAATACCGTGCCAAAATATCTATGCGGTGCCAAAACACAACAAAACAGTTCAATACCATACGAAAACATCCATATGGTTCCAAAACAAACCAAAACCGTACAATACCTTACCAAAACATCCACAAAGGCAATAAAGAACAATGATATTACGCAGGATGGCAAGGGAACGTCCCTCCTTAGGGTTAGTTCTCCTCCAACGCCTCCCACTCTCTTATCCAACCTTACCCCGTTCTCTCCGTTATCCACCATGTCCGGCCAAACTTTGGTCGGACTTATAGATCTGGTTCAAGATTCCAGCCGAGAGTTCATCTTTAACGGCCAAGCTCACCACAGGCCGCATTTCAGTCGTGGGTACAACCGTGGGCCATCCTAACGGCGAAGATCCCCACAGCCGCGGGTTCAGGTCAGCCATGGCCGAAGCTGAGGTGGGTACCCATGTTTCTGTTCTAATTTGAGGGGGTTCTCAAGGGGCTTTGATCTGGGGAGTCCTTTTCGGTACATCCCCTACTCGGCCTACAACTCACAAAGCTATAGCTTCACCTTCCATGGTTACGATTCAGAGGAGGGTCTGTACACGTCGCCGGATCTGCCATCGCCAGTGGGTTCAATTCAGTTCACGCCGGCCAGAGATCTAGTCCAATAGTCCAATACGGTCGAGGGAGCTCCCAGCCAAGCAGGCCTCAGCCCTGCTAGCCGGGCCAGTCAGCCAAGCCGGCCGACAGCTACCCAGGCCAGGCAGCCTAGCCGCCAAACAGCCAATCAGGCCAGCCAACCACTGACCAGGCCGGCCAGCCCTGCATCTTTGCAGTAAGCTCGGCCTAGCAGGCCAGCTCCGCAGGACAGCCAAGCCATCCCGCATCCTACCCCGGGCAACCTGGGCAAGCAGCCAGCCAGCCAGCCCGGGCAAACAGCCATTTTGGGCCAAGCAGCAGCAGCAGGCAGCAGCAGTCAACAGCAGCTTGTAGCAGCCAGCCCGATGGCAGGCCAGCCCGGGCAGGCAAGCCGGCTGGGTGGCTCGGGCAGTGGGGGATTCATAGTATCCACTTCTCTTATCGTTATTCAATATGCGCTTTGCAATTGTCTAGCTATTATCAATTTGTTGCTGGACTTATGGGCCAGTTTTCTGTTAGTAACTGCGATCCCCGATAGGCGGTCACCTGTTGGACTGAAATCGGGTGTTCGGGCTCTTGGTTGAGCCTTTTTTATATCCTTTTTTATATCTTTAGCTCTGAGGGTGTGCGTAGTATTCTTGTGGTCGTGGCTATCATTGATTAGACTAGAGTCTGTTCTGATTGAAAGGGGTAGCTTGCAGTAGCAGCAGTTGCGGCTGCCGCTGATTAGATTGGTGGATGGATTCTGATTGAGCGAGGTAACTGCCGGGGCTGTTATTGATTAGATTGGTGGTTTGCGCTGATCGAAAGGAGCAGCCTGGTTCACTTGTGGTTTGAGTGGCCACTTCTGGTGGATCCTCTTACTGTTCCGCTTATAGTCGTTAGCGAGCCTAGGGGATTAGGTTGAGGGTGTAGTAGTTTGGATGGAATGGGCGTGGTGTGCAGGGTACTTTGCAGGGTAGCCTTGTCGGATGCCGACATCTCCAGTTCGAGCCTCTCTCGGTCCGAGTCCCTCTGTAGTAGTTGACCTCTGATGAGTGGGTATTATGCTTGCTTCGGGCTTGTTAGAAGTATTAGGTTCTTGGTTCTCTTAGCCCAGCTATGGAGGAGGAGGTTATTGGGTACTTGGTTCAGCGGGAGGTTTTGGCGAGCCTAAGGTTTGGATGAGGGAGTAATAGGCCGGAAGGATTGGGCGTGGTGAGCAGGGTACTTGGCAGGGTAGCCTTGTCGGATGCCGTCATCTCTGGTTCGAGCCTCTTGATGCCTTTTTCCTCTGTAGTAGCCGTTCAGCTTGCTTAGAAGCCGTATTACCCTGTAGCAGTTCTCCTCAGTGTTGGTCATCATGTGGTCATCTCTGGCCGGGACTATTTACTATATTTACTTTATTTCCTAGCCTGGCGGGTTGTGCCAGGTAGTAGTTCAATTTCATATACCTCAGTACACATGGCATTTTGTTATGTATTTACTTTATCTTACTCTCCATGCGGGTTGTGCATGGTTTACCGCACTTTTGTTATTCTTGTTTTTTTTTCCTTTTCTTTTCCTCCTGGGGTATGCCCCTTGTAGGCTGTACATTCGCTTAACTTTTTTTTAATATCAAGATAAGTTACCCAAAAAACAAAACATCCACAAGGTTCCAAAACACGCCAAAACCACATAAAATACCTTAAGAAAAACATCCATATGGTTCCAAAACACACCATAACGGCTAAATACAATACAATACCAAAACATCCATACGGTACCAAAACACACCAGAACAGTACAATACCATGCCAAAACATCCATATGGTTCCAAAACACAACAAAACGGTACAATACGTTACCAAAACATCCATACGGTTCCAAAAGACACCAAAACGGTTCAATATCTAACCAAAACATCCATAAGGTTCCAAAACACGCCAAAACCATAAAATACCTTACCAAAACATCCATATGGTAAGGTGGGAAAGGGGGTTTTCGTTCACTAGAGAAGTTCTCCTCCACCGCCCAACCCATATCCGGCCACCTCTCTGGTCCGGCCATCTATCACTATTTCGTTCTCCTCTGAAACTGGGAAAGGAGAGTCCCAATGGAATCATCAACAACTATGGGGCTGTCCTTGAGGAATTTGACTTAGCTCAGTCCAAAACCATGTTCTAGTACCCACCGATCCACTTCTCTGGCTCGGTTCATCCAAGATCAGGTCCCAGCCATTGCAGGTAGCTTCTTAGTCTACATAGCAGTGGACGGCGCCGGAGCTAGGGTTCCCACCCCGTGGTCCTCAACGGACTGGAGCGATGACCCCAAGTCTTAGCTCGTGGGTCCTAATCATCGGAGGGTAGTACGGGTCAGGGCTGTATTTGACCGATGACACGGCGGTGGGGCATTTTCGACCACGGCTGTCTTCATTGATTTGCAACCGAGTGTCCATTGCTCTGCAGTGGGTGCTATTACTCACCAGATCCGGTCCATTGCTACAGCAGTGGGTACCTGATTTTTCAAATTCAATCTGGCGCTGGAGGGCCGGTCATCATTCCCAACACGGAACTACAGTGGGTCAGCCATGGCCGTCGGTCGGCCCAAGTTTCACAAGTGGCAAAGTACACGAATTTCACACTTGAGGATCATATTCTCGGCTGCCAGAGTCAAGTCTAGCCGCCAGACATCTCAAATCCTCCAAACAGAATCCCGTTCGACAAGAGTGGGATAGGGGGTTTTCACTGTCCAAATGGGGAGGGTTCAGGCAGATGTTCCGGTGGGTAGCTGGTTCAGGCCAGGCCAGTCAGCCCTGCCAAGCAGTCCAGCCAGGCCAGCCCTACATCCTAGCAGCCAGCCCGGCCAAACAGGCCAGCCCAGCAGCCTAGCAGGCCAGCCCGGTATCCCCGGTTATGCTGAAATCACAGTATCCATTTACCTAATCCTTCTTCAATATGAGCTTTGCAATTGTTTATTTACTATCAGTTTTTTTTTTTTTTTTGGGTAATTTAGCTTGAAATAAAAAAAGGTTAAACGAATGTACAGCCTACAAGGGTACTATCAGTTTGTTGCTGGACTTAAGGGCCAGTTTTTTTTTTTTTGGGTAAAATAGCTTTAAATAAAAAGAGGCTAAACGAATATACAGCCTACAAGGGGCATACACCCCAGGAGGAAAAGAAAACAAAAGAATAGAGAAAGAGAAAATTAGCTACGCCAAGAGGCTACATGGAGTAAATGAAATGCGCTGTTTCCAATCCATCTAGTAGAGGGAGGGAAAACGGCACCTAATGAATGAAGAGCCTAAAAGTAGACTCTTAAACATTACAAAAGAAGCAAACAACATGTTTGCATGTTTCAATTACATGTTTCAATTTCATTCAAAGAAGAAAATACTGAACATACTGAATATACTAAACTTGAATTTAGATAGTGGAATCCACTCAAAAACTGATCCACATGCATCCTCAGCAACCACCTGCTACTGCTGGAGACCTCAGTCAACTGGCTTCGGCCTTGTGTATCCTACTTGAAAAGAACTAACTCTAACTCATTTCAATATCAGATTCTGAATCATAGCAAAAACAGCTAGATTCTGAATCATAACAGTCACAGCAGCAACAACAATTTAGAATCTGATCTCATTTCAATATCTGATGCAGCTTGGGGACACAACATGGACAGACAAACACCATCTGATCTCATTTCAATATCAGATCCCAACACCATACCAGAATAGACAAACACATTCACTAAGTAGAACCTATACAATACTATACAGAGGACGGCTCCCTCTGTGAAGGGAGATCCCATTGACAGCCCCCGATGGTTAGGCATAATCTAAGTAAAGCTACCACAGATTGGCACCACAGATTGGCACCTAACTGAAAACAGAACCTGCTCCTAAAGCAGCAGCTTCAGAACTGGACAGCAGCTTCAGAACTTGACTTGAATTGAAATAGGAACTCATCAGGAAAATAGTCTATCAAAATGGTCTATCAACAGTCATCAGTAAATCAGTTCAGCAACAGTCATCACAAAAGGAAGCCACAAAACAGTTCAGCAGCACTCAAATGCTGATAAAAAATATCAAGGAATGCAGATCAATAACAGCAGCACATTATGATGACTATTACTGAACTAAAATGAAACCAATAGAACAGCAGCCAAGGGTAATAACAGCCACTATACTGAAAGTTTGAAACTTGTTCATGAACAGCATACACTTGTTTTATGCTCTTATTGTGATTCTCTAAGAATCTCGATGGGCAGTCACCTGTTGGACTGAGATCGGGTTCGTTCATGCTCTTTGTCGAGCCTCTTTATCCCTAGTTTCTTTGCTTCTTTAGCCCAGTGGTTGTGCGTAATATGGTTGTGACCGTGGCTATCGTTGATTAGATTGGAGTCTGTGCTGTTTGAAAGGGGTAGCTTTGTGGTTGCCTTTGACTAGATCGGTGGTTGGGTTCTGATTGAAAAAGGTAGCTGCCGGGGCTGTCTTTGATTAGATTGGTGGTCACGCACTGATTGAAAGGGGTAGCTTCGCAGGCTGTCATTGATTAGATTGGTGGCACGCTTATCGAAAGGGACAGCTTGGTTCACCTGCGGTTCGAGTGGCCTCAGCTGTTAAACTATTCTTCAGATCTGGTCAACTTTTGAAGAAAGCCAATGCTACTTTAGTTGCTTTGGTGCCTAAAGTTCCCAACCCTTCTAAGGTAGGGGACTTCAGGCCCATCTCATGCTGTAATGTGGTGTATAAATGTATAGCTAAAATACTAGCTAATAAAATCAGACCTGTCCTGCCATCCCTCATTGATCCTGCCCAATCTGGCTTTGTCCAGGGTAGGAGGATAGCTGATAACATATTCCTTACTCAGGAATTGATGAGGGGTTACCACAAACATTCCTCATCCCCTAAGTGTGCCATGAAGGTGGATATTATGAAGGCTTATGACAATGTCAAATGGGACTTCCTTTGGGATGTCCTTACCTCCATGAATTTCCATCCTAAGATGATCCAATGGTTGAAAGCTTGTGTCTCCATAGCTAATTACTCCTTGTGCTTTAATGGGGAGGCAATAGGGTACATTCCTGGGCAAAAAGGTTTAAGACAAGGTGATCCTTTGTCTTCTTACCTTTTTTTTTTTTTTTTTGGGTAAATCAGCTTGAAATAAAAAGGGGGCTAACCGAATATATAGCCTACAAGGGGCATACCCCAGGAGGAAAAGAAAAGAAAAGGAAAACAAAACAAAAGAGAAAGCCTACGCCAAACGGCTACATAGGACTAGAAGTAAGTAGAGCATCTGTTTCCTATCCATCTAACAGAGGGATACAAAACAAATGACAAAATGATGAAACTGAAATACAACCAATATACATGATGAAACTGAAACTGAGATACAACCAATACAACCAACTAAACTGAGGTTCCTAAGTAAAACTGGACAGCAGAACTGTGTCCACCTCAGATGCTGATAAAGCAGCTAATGAAGGTAATAACCAACTAACATGTTAGTGTTCAACTACTGCACTTGATAATCCAAAACTACAACCACTTGGAACCTCTTCAAAACACTTGGAACCTCATCAAATCTGGGGCTGCAATGGACAGCAGCAGGGCTGCAAGGGCTGCATAGTGTAACTACTGAACTGGACAGGAGCAGAACAAATACCACTTCAAGCCCGAAGCATCAGCAGAACTACTGAACTACTATTTCTGCAGTAGCAGTAGCTATAAGAACAAAGCTACATCAGAACCCAGTAAGTATGCAACATGCAGAGGACGTCCCCCTCTGCGAAGGGAGATCCCAACGACATCCCCAGTTGGTTAGGCACAAAAAAACAGCAAAAGAGCAGCAAAACAGGCTGCTACTAAAACAGGCTGCTACTCAACACAAGTCAAGTCAAGTTACAAGTTCAAGCCCAGCCCAGCTGCTGCTGCTGAAAGGAGCCAGCTACTCAATACTGTTCAGAATTTTCAGGCACAGCATTCCAAATTACTTTCAGGGATATGTAATTTGTTGTGCATTAAGAGCTACTATTGTTGGAATGGTGTTTTCCCCCTTTTTGTAGATGGGTAGGAAACAAATCAGTTGTTGTAGTTTGTTTTGTCTCCATCTAGATTACAACATATCCAGTCCATGTAGCCATTTGGCTTAGATTTCAATTTTCTCAATCTTTTTTTTTTCTTTTCTTTTCTTTTCCTCCTGGGGTATGCCCCTTGTAGGCTGTATATTCGGTTAGCCTCTTTTTTAATTTCAAGCTGATTTACCCAAAAAAAACAGGCTGCTAGAATAGCACAAAACAGCAAAACAGCTGCAATACATCAAGGCTGTAGCTGCTGCTAGCAGCTGCCCTGCTACATGAACATCAGGGCTGTAGCTGCTGCTAGCAGCTGCTGCTAGCAGCTGCTGCTACTGCATGCAGAAACAGCAGAACAGCCATATCAGAAACCATGTACTGGACAACTACACACTGGACAGCCCTAACAGAAACTGGACAGCTATAAAACATATGGGAACACATATGAGGCAGCTGCACCTCTCTGTGCTCTAACAACACAGCAGCACATGCAGATCAGATTCGATACAAGGCCTTAACAAATCAGATTCCATAGAAAAACAACAGCAGCTATTGGCTACCATTACAATCTACTACAATGCAGACAGCAGCAATTCGGACCATGCTACCACCCTTACATGCTACCACAAATCAGACTTACAACTGATCCAAGGATTCCACATACTCAACATCATACTTGACAAGCAAATCAGTCAACACATACAGGATTAGTCAAAGAATGAACAGGTGCAGCATTATAAGTGCAATTATAGCAACATAACAGGGTTTCCCCGACTCACTATGAGGTCTCACCGACTTATATCACCCTTGACAACTGACCTCCCACTCATCTTTTTCCTCACAATCAAAGGGAACTCCACCAACACCCTCCGCTAAATCTCACATGGTACCCCCACTATTTATTACCTCCACTTTCAAACAAGAATGATGGGGCACAAGCACACAACTCACTAGGAACACACAATATAGGATGTCGCACTTCAGAATTGTAACGCAAAGTCAGTCACCAAAGATTAAAGTATATACCTGTTAGGATAGAAGTAATAGCAGAATCCAGCAAAGTCTCCTAGCTTTTTTTTTTTTTTTGGGTAAAATAGCTTGAAATAAAAAAGAGGATAACCGCCCTGAGCTAAACAAATACCATCCAGAAAACTTGTGGATGACAACAACCAAAAGGCTATGACATCAATGGTAGCAATCAATGAGAGGATTAAGACCTATTGATATTCCATTCATGTGCAATCCACCCTGCCCGAAATGGAGGCAAGGTTGGTAATGATAAAAGTCGTGACCTCACCATGGAGAAATTTTTGTGAGGAACTACCTCCCAAGAGGAAGATACACCTTGAAACTTCCTCACATTCCTCTCAATCCAAACATGGTAGACAGTAGTTGTAAAGACCAACTTTGCAATAACAGTTTGAAAAGATTTCCCTTTTAGATTAAAGAGGAAAGTGACCCATTCAGGCCAAGTTCTAGAGGACCAAGAGACCCTAATTTTGGAGAGCATGGAGTTCCACACCTGCTGAGAGAATACACAATTAAAGAAAAGGTGGTCATGACTCTCGCTTCCTTGACAAAAACTACATTGATTGGAGAGGTTCATGCCAAACAACACCAGCCTATCAGCAGTGGATAGCCTATTCTGGATAGCCAGCCAAGTGATAAAACTACATTTTGGAATATGGGCAGTGAACCACACCAATTTGTGCCACACAACTGTTGGGAAGAGCGTTCTCAATTTATCCCACAGAGATGCAATTGAGAACTGACCATTAGGGGTAAGAGTCCATCTAATGTGATCTGCCTCCTCCATTCTTAAGGGGATAAGAGGAGGCAAGGTTCTTCTTACCTCATTGAGCTCAAGAGTTTACGTGATGGGAAAAACCCAGCTCGAATTTAGTAAAATGTGAGACACAGTCGCATCCCTAGAGATACTAGAATCAAGGGCAATTCTGGAGCCAAATTTTGGAATTAGCGGACCAAGTGGATGCTAGTTATCATACCACAATGAAGTGGACTGGCCATCACCTAGAACACTAAGAAAATATGGATGCACCAAAGGTCTAAGGTTCAATAGTTTCCTCCAAACCCACGAGCAATCCCAGGGATTTTAAGGTTCCAAAAATTCCTCCCTATTATTAAATATGATTTAACCCATTGACACCACATAGATTGCTCCCCCCTGAAAATAAGGAACCAGATGTGTCTTCTTACCTTTTTGTGATAGTTATGGAGGTTTTGACTTGTATCCTTAAGGAGAAATCTCTCCTACCTGATTTTAAGTTCCATTGGAAATGTGGGTCCACCAAACTTGTCAATCTTTGCTTTGCAGATGATCTTATGATCTTTTGCAAAGGTGAAGGAAGCTCCATTAATTACATTCAGAATGCTTTGACTGAATTTGAGAAGTTGTCTGGGCTTTCTCCAAGCCCTGCCAAGAGTAACATCTTCTTCTCTAGTGTTAACCCTTCCACCAAAGCATCCATATTGAATATTCTAGGTTTCCAGGAGGGGTCTTTGCCGGTGAGGTACTTGGGGGTACCTCTTCTATCCACCAAACTCAAGCACACTGACTGTAAAGTAATGGTTGACAGGATCTTGGCCAAGACTAAATCATGGACACATAGATACATGTCCTATGCTAGAAAGATTCAATTAATAAAATCAATTCTGTTTTCAATGCAAACCTATTGGTCATCTCTCTTCATTATCCCTAAGAAGGTAATTAAGGAGGTAGAATCTATCCTTAGAGCCTTCTTTTGGTCTGGCCCCGACCTTAAGAAAACAAGTGCAAAAGTCTCTTGGGAACATCTCTGTTCTCCTGTTAAGGAAGAAGGTTTGGGTTTTAAATCTATGGAGGTTTGGAACAAGGCTGCACATCTCTGTTCTCCTCTAGATTGCCTGTGTTTCCTTTCCCTCTTACTAGATGGATTGGAAACATAGCCTCACATCACTACCTTGTAGCCACTCGGCGATATCAATTTTCTTTACCCTTTGTTTTCTTTTTTCTTTTCCTCCTGGGGTATGCCCCTTGTAGGCTGTATATCCGGTTACCCTTTTTTCTATTTCATGCTATTTTACCCAAAAAAAAAAAAAAAAAACAAGGCTGCACAGTTGCCAAGCATATTTGGTTCCTTGTCTCGGGGGGGGGGAACAATCTATGTGGTGCCAATGGGTGAAGTCTTTTTTTTTGGGTAATGCCCTAGGGCGGTTAGCTTGAAATATAAAAGAGGTTAACTGAATGTACAGCCTACAAAGGGCATACCCCAGGTAAGACAAAGCAAAAAATATAAAGAGCGCCAAGTGGCTACATGGGTTGCCCGTGTTCTTGCCCCCGCCGAACAAACTATCCCAAGGAATAGAAAGTTCAACGGGGAACCTGGACACGGGCATGGCAATAGCAGTAAATACCCGACACCAACCGTCGGTATAAGGTACAATTAGAGGCCCTCGAAGTCCTCGCAATACATACTACGGAAAACATAAAAGATAAAGGCCAGTGCACAACCCGCACTGCCCGAGATGGCCTGACCACGGCCTGGTCTGACTGGACAGATCTGGCCGGAGAGGTCCTTGACTGGCGGCGTGAAGGTGAGCCACACGGCGGCTGTTGAGTTCCGCGGTGGGGTCCCGGCGACCGGCTGGTGGACCGACGGCTGTTGAGCACCTCGGTGAAGACCCTCAGCGACGGCTAAGCCCCACGGCGACTGCAGCGCCCTGGCTGTGATTGGCCAGTAATGACCGTTGTACTTTCAGATCTGCCCGGTGCAGATCCCGATAAAGGTACCCGCCGGTTCACGGCGGGGTTGAGGTTGGATACCATGCCTACGGCTGTTGAGCCACGGCGACTGGACCAGTGTGAAGTTGGAGCGGACCTGATAGAGGCCGACTAGAGTGGGGTCGACCGAACCAGATCTGGCCGGAGCTCGGGCTGCCGGCTGTGGAGGGCGGTGGAGGAGAGACGGCCCGAGGGCTGCCGGCTGTGGAGGGCGGTGGAGGAGAGACTCTCTAAGGAGAGAGGATCCCTTGCCCGGATGACTTCCTTGTTGTTGCTGCTGCGGCTGGCCGGAGGTGGCAGCCGGCTGGATTGACCGGGCCAAGGGAGCTTTCTCTCTCTAGCCTAGAGAGAGAAAGCTCCCAAATGGCCTTCTAGGAAAAGCATATAATGGGTGAAGTCTTACTTTTTTTTTGGGTAAATTAGCATGAAATTAAAAAAGGTTAAGCGAATGTACAGCCTACAAGGGGCATACCCCAGGAGGAAAAGAAAGGAAAAAAAAAAACAAGAATGACAAAAGTGCGGTAACCATGCACAACCCGCATGGAGAGTAAGGTAAAGTAAATACGTAACCATGCACAACCCGCATGGAGAGTAATATAGAGTGAATACATAACAAAATGCACTACTACCTGGCTCAACCCGCCAGGCTAGGAAATAAAGTAAACACGGTGAATACGGTAGATAGTCATGGCCAACAGGGCCACAAGATAACCAAGAACCTGATACCCCGAACTAGCCCAAAGCAGCATACCACCCACTCATCAGGAGTCAACTACTACAGAGGGACAGGAACAAGAAGAGATTCGCACTGGATATGACGACATCCGACAAGGCTACTGCTGCTGCTCAGCACCCTGCACACCACGCCCATTCCAACCAGACTACAACTCCCTCAACCCAATCCCCTAGTCTCGCTAACAACTAAAAGAGGAACAGAAGAAAATCCACAAAAGTGGCCCCCTAACCGCCGGTGGACCAAGCTGCTCCTTTCGATCAGCGAAAACCACTAATCTAATCAAAAACAGCCTGCGAAGCTACCCCTTTCGAACAATGAGAATCCACCAATCTAATCGATGACAACTCCGGCAGCTACTAAGCTCAATCAGACTCCATTCATAATCTAATCATCGGCAACCACAGCTGCTGCTACTGCGAGTCTACCCCTTAACTAGAACAAAGTCTAACTAAACAACAAGCCGCGACCACTACTACTATGCCCAACCTCCGGGCTAAAAAGGTACAGGTTCAAGGGATATAAAAGCCATCAAAGAGCCCAAAACCCCTGATTTCAGTCCAACAGGTGACCGCCTATCGGGGGTCGCAAAAACTAACAGTAAACTGACCCATAAGTCCAGCAACAAAATGACAGTGCAATATACAGTGCATTGCTTGACCAATATATCAATAAATCAATAAAATTACCCACTGCCCGGGCCATCCAGCCTGCTTACCTGCCCGGGCTGGCCTGCCATCGGGTGGCTGCTGCCTGCTACTGCTGCTGTCCGCTGCTGCTGCCGGGAGCTGCTGCCGCCTGCTGCTGCCTGCTGCTTGGCCCGGGCTGGCTGCTTGCCCGGGCTAGCTGCGGATGGCCTCCCCAGCGGCTGAACGGAGATGGACTCAAGTCGCCCGGGCTGAAGCCGCTGCCTAGCCTCTGCCCAAGCAAAACAGTCCCTGGCAGCACTGCTGCCTCCCCGCCCGAGCCACTCACGGGTGGCCTGCCCAGGCTGGCTTGCTAGCTGGTGCCGGGGCAGAATGCCCGGGCTGGCTGGTAGGGAGCTGGTGGGTTGCTAGGCTGGCCTCGCCAGGCTAGCTGTGGCTGGCCGCCCCACTGCGGCTGGAGATGGTGGCCGATGGCTGCTGATGAAGGCCGACGGCTGACTGGCCGGACAGATCAGGCCGGAGAGGGCCCTGACCGCCCGGGCTATAAGGAGAGCATTGGCCAGGCCTGGCCACTGAGGTACCCGACGCCAGGGCTGAATGAGCCCCACGGCGGCTATGGGCCATGGCGGTTGCCAAGATGGCTGTGAAGTCCACAGCGGGGATGGGGATGAAAACAAAGACCTGTGGCTAAGCCACGGCGGTTGATTGAGCCACGGCAGTTGGTGTTCCAGAGCTCCATGAACCTTTGCTGTTCAGATCTGAACTTGTATACCTCAGTGGTGACTTTGCTCTGCCGCTGTGCCACTGTACGAGCACAATTGAAGCAGCAAAGGTATCTCCGGCAAGGCCTGGCAGTACAGTAACGAAGAGCTTCGATCCATGGGGTTCCGGACCCAAGGGTTGCCAGATGTAAGATGGGCGGAGGAGGAGAGACGCCCTACAGAGGGAGGTTCCTTGCCCAAGCTGTAGCTGTGGACTGCTGCGGCTGTCCAGCTGGGTTGGTCGTTGAAGATGATGAACAGTGCCGCCTGACATGGTCAGCGCACTTCCAGATCTGGAATGGTCGGTGGGTGAAGTGGATGGAGATGAGGGCAACTCAGCCACGGCTGAGCTACTGTACTGGCCAGGCTTGGACGGCCGGCTGTGGGTTGAATCGACCTTCGAAAGCCAGCTAAGGGCTGGCCGAGTGGAAGGGTTGGAGATGTTGATTCCCGATCTGGGATGTAGAAGGGGCGGTGGAGGAGAGCCCCTTTCGTGCGAGGGGCTCCCTTGCCCGAGGACAGCTGCTGCTGCCATTGGAGAGGCTGGCCGGCGAGGCTGGGCTGGGCTGGGTCAGACGCAGCTGACTGCTGCCGCCTGTAAGTGGCCGGATGGGAGCTTTCTCTCTCTAGGTTAGAGAGAGAAGCTCCCAACGCACCCCCTAGCTTCTGCTATTACTTCTATTCTTACTTACTTAAAGGTAAGAGTTTTTGGAGTGTTAAAATTCCAAGCAATCCCTCTTGGGTTTGGAGGAAAATCCTTAACATTAGACCGCTCATCCAACCACACATTACTTATAAAATTGGGGATGGCCAATTAACCTCTTTGTGGTTTGATAACTGGCATCCCCTTGGCCCCCTATTGCCAAAATTTGGGCCTAGAATTACCTTAGATTCAGGGCTGCACAAGGATACCACTGTGCAGAAATAATAAGGAACAATCAATGGGCCTTCCCACTTTTTTTTTGGGGTAATTTAGCTTGAAATTAAAAAAGGTTAAGCGAATGTACAGCCTACAAGGGGCATACCCCAGGAGGAAAAGAAAAGGAAAACAAATAAGAGTGAAAAAAGTGCGGTAAACCATGCACAACCCGCATGGAGAGTGAGATAGAGTAAATACATAACAAAATGCTATGCGTACTGTAATACGTGAAATGTGAAATTGAACTACTACCTGGCACAACCCGCCAGGCTAGGAAATAAAGTAAATACGGTAGATAGTCATGGTCAACGGTGACCACATGATAACCAGTGCTGAGGAGAGATCCTCCTCCTCCAAGGCTGGGATAAGAAGACCAAGAACCGAGACGCCCATCACCCCGAAGCTAGCATAATACCCACTCAAAAGAAGTCAACTACTACAGAGGGGCTCGGATCGAGAGAGGTTCGAACTGGAGATGTCGGCATCCGACAAGGCTACCCTGCTAAGCACCCTGCACACCACGCCCATTCCAACCAGACTACTACAACCTTACCCAAATCCCCTAGGCTTGCTAACGACTATAAGCGGAACAGGAAGAGGGACCACCAAAAGTAGCCCCCAAACCACAAGCGGACCAAGCTGTTCTTAAATTTAATCAGAAACAGACAACGAAGCTACCCCATGATCTCAATGAGGTGAGATCAGAATTACAAGCTGTCCCCATCAATACTTCCATTGGGGATAGATGTATTTGGACTCTCAATGCATCTGGTAAATTTACCATCTCATCTTTATGGGATCATTCAAGGACACATTTTCCTACTATCACTTGGCATAAAGTGGTATGGTTTTCAGGGCATATTCCTAGATGCAGTGTGATTTCATGGATGGCTATCCTTAATAGGTTATCTACAGAAGATAGGTTAGTCATGTTTGTCTTGAAAGCTATATCCATTTGTAGTGTGTGTTTGGGAGTAGAGTCCCATGACCACCTTTTTTTTGAATGCCCCATGGCTACACAGATTAGTGGAATTCTATCCCCAAAGACCCCTCATATGACAGGACTGACTTCATTGCAGCAGTGGGTGAGTAGGTTGTCCACTTTACAGGGTAAATCTTTGGCCACCACAATTGCTAAACTTGTTTTTACAATCTATGTGCACCAATTATGGCTTGAGAGGAATTATAGGAAGTTCCAGAATCTTAATTGCCCTCCTGGAGTGGTTGCTCACAAAATTTCAAATGAAGTTAGATGCATGCTGCTGTCCATATCTGAATTCAAGGGACCTTCTCAGTTATTATCTATGTGGAATATTCATGATTAACCTAACCTAAATGTATAAGTTAGAATGGCAAGATCCATCTTCTCACATGATTACAATTGCAGGTCAATACTTAAGGGGTTTACCTTGAGTATTGAGTGATCTTACTATACTCAAATGATCCAAAAGGCCTTAGCTGTGCTCAAATGCTAACCTAAACATGGTTCAGATTTGTACTCAAATGATCCAAAAGGCCTTAGCTGTGCTCTGCTGCTGTTGGCCATTCACAGTTTCCTTCAGGTTGGCCTTCTATTACTTCTAAGTATCCAGGTAGTTATCTTACTCCCTGTAGATTCAATTTATGCTTCTTCATTAATGAGTGATCTTACTATACTGTGGGAAACCCTTGTCAAGCTGTGTGCTAAAGCCCCATCCTTCCTTGTGAGAGGAGGTAATAGTTAGAGGGGGAATCATGAGAGAAACAGTGGAGGGAGTATAGGGACCCTTGCTCTTGGTATTGAAAATAGAGTGGGAGTTGTGAGAATTCAAGGGAGTAGAAGTGTGAGCTACATACATACCAAGGGCTTGTTACTACTATTTTGGTGTTGCTAAGTAACAATTGCTGTCTGTTAAGTAACAATTTGCTGCCGTTCTGTTAAGTAGAACTGCATTTTCATTTTGTAGTTATTGGACAACTTCTTTGCTCATATTGTTACTACTATTATTGGTGTTGCTTCTTTATCTGCCATTTTCCTTGATAGTGCTATTCTGAAGTGCTGTTGAGTTGTGGCTGGACAGTTGCTGTTAGACAGTTTTTTGCTACAGCTGCCTTATTATCTCTGTTGCTGTCCAGTTTCTGCTAAGTTCTGTTTGGTTTTGATCAGCTGCTATTCAATTAGGGGTTGCTTTTCTTGTTGTTTTTCAAGCCTAACCAACTGGGGATGTCGTTGGGATCTCCCTTCGCAGAGGGGGACGTCCTCTGCATGTTGCATACTTGTTGGTTCTGCTTTTAGTAGTGTTGTATTAGGCTTTTGTGCTTCTCTGCTACTGTGATGGCTGATTGCTGCTGCTGTGCTTGTTCTAATTCGAACCTGTCCAGATTCTTTAAATTGTGCTCATGTGGTAGTGTTGTACATTGCTGCTGCTGGTTCCTTCTCAATTCCTCTTGGCCGAGAGGGCTGCTGCTGTTTCTGCATTAGTGCTCATGCTGCTATTTCTACTGATCAGTTGCTGATTGACTGCATCTGTTGTGGTTAATACTGCTACCTGCTAGCTGTTTCTGCATTAGTGCTCATGTGCTTGTTCTACTGATCAGTGCTCATGCCTGCTAGCTGCTGCGTACGATGAGTGTGTAGACACCCCAATTTGGCCTAACGATTATTTCAAGTCCCACCTTGGGACCATCCAGATGATGAAATGGATACAGTGATTGCTGATTGCTTTCTTGAGAACCTTAGGACTTTCGGTAAGAACTTTGAGCCACTTAGATGACCCAATCAGAGCCATACAAGCTTTCAGACAGAAAATACAGAAGCCTAGGAGAATCCATCTGTCGGCCGTAACATCGATCTCACGGCCTTAACATCATTTCCTCACCCAAGCAACTTGTTGCTAGCAAAATCTCCCTGAGAGATCAATCCCTCGGCCGCAAGATCTATCCTTCGGCCGAGATATCCATTCCTCGGCCGTGTAATCTATTACTCGGCCGCCAGATCGTCCTTTTTCCAGACTCTGGAACGTTCTGCCAATTGTTTGATCCAACTACACTACCTCTCCGATGCGTTCAGGCCACGTTCAGAGATTACGACGTAGAGTTTGAATTGCATTGCAATTGCAATCGTGCCATTTGATTGGCCGGAGTGAGTCATCAATTGCCTATATAAAGGGCCTTTGGACTCCGAAAATAGGACCACGAAATTAATAGGAGAATACACCCTCTCAAGCTCCGATAATACTCTGTCAAAATACTCTCTCAAACCCACTCTCCAAAAGCCCTAACCACCCGAAGGTAGCCATCAATCCGACGATCAAACGCCGAAGTTCAAACCCTAACCCTAGGGTTTTCAATCAAGCAATCAGTCAATCACACCCAATCCAAAGCAATCAAGCAACTGAGGGATCAAGGTGGTGAGTCCCAACGGCCTCTGGTTTGTTTTACTTATCGCATTTACAATTAATTGTAGCATTTAATCACCTGCTAATTTTTCTGTCTGGTGTGAGGAAGAACACCGACCGGGGCTTCGATCCCTCGGCCGTGACATCTATTCACCGGCCGCGGGATCCATTTCCCTGGGACAGCTTTGTTTGTTTTGCTTTCTGACGCATGCTTTACTTATCGCATTGGCTCACCTTATTTACTGTTTAAAGGATTAACTAAACAGACTATGTGTTAGAATTAAATAAAGCATCTATATGTCTTATGTTGAACGATTATGGGCCAGTCTCACGACTGGGCAAAGAGGGGTGCCTAACACCTTCCCCTTATTGTACTTTTGGCTCCCATACCCAGAATCTCTATCTATTTTGATGATAACCGCTATCATGTGGCGATGTTCCTAGCTATGGGAATGTCCATGATTTTGGTTTACGAAGTAAGCAACCAATCGAGCAAACAAACGTGATCAATCTGTATGGCGATGCCCCGTTTGGGAGGTGTCTACAGTTTTGGCGACTCTGCTGGGGAAATGAGAGCCATAACCAGAAAGTTCAACATAAGACTAATACATGCCTTGTTTAATTCATCTATCATATGCATCGAGTGGGCAACCCGTTGAGTTCGCCTGATATCCCAGCATGACACGGGCTATGCTGGAGGTTCCAGCAAACTCCACAGTCACTCGTACCTAGTGGTATATCAAAAAGGGAATCACCCAATCACCGCCTATGATGGGCTGGTGAGAGGATTGGTGCCCTTTGACAACGGAGCACCCTGAGACTACCTAAACCTTGCATGTATTAGAAAGACATAGAACTTATCAAACTAAGACAGGAACCTACAGGCTAGGAACCTACTTGCATTTGACTGTAAAAGTTTTTCCTCACACCTTGTATCATCTGTTGTTGTAAATAACTTTTTCTGTGCAGAAGGGTTGGGATTTTCGGCCCAAATCCTAACCCTACACAAGCCAAGTACTGACTTACAGGTACTCTAATTTTCAAAGCAGACACGATAAGTAAAACAAAGAAGCAACCACAGCCAATTTTATACTCTTACAACACCCAAAGTCACGCCAAAAAGATATTATAGAACACGTAAGTTAGCAAAACGGTCTGACATGTGAGGCGATTAGGGCGATCTCTGACATTGCCATGGAGAAACAGTGAAATCCATGGCTGATGGCACTATTTCAATGGCGGAGGGACTAGGTCTCAAGACTATGGATTCTAATGAACTTCGAAGAAAACAAGTACCTCACATGGAGAGCCCCAACAATGGGATCCCGTTTACTCTAAATCCCCAAAGATCGAGCAACTCAGGTGGTCTCCTAAACCCTAATTGTTCGTTTCATCTAGGACTGGAGGTCCCAAATTTTCCAATCTCAGTCAATCCTCGACTCATTTCAACCTCACAAGCAAATCCTATAGAGGATATCGATCTAAATTCAAGCAGAACCAGATCGGTTCAGGCATCATCTCCAAAAGGATTTGGGGCTCACAGCCCTAAATCGCCCAAGAGCACAAGTCCAGCACGTAAACTGCAACAGGCGTTTCAGAACGAACGAAGGCAACTAGAATCCGAAGCTCGGATGCTCGAAATTGTGAGTCATCTGGAAGATGAGCTCAACAATTCGGCAGATCCTTTCATTCTTGATGTTGTAACAGCCAAATTACAAAGCGTTTAGCAAACATGGAAGGAAGATCGTCAGAAGGAAGCGGAAGAGCGAGCAACTCGTCTCAATTCCAATCGTCCTTCGTCTTCAACTGCATCAGGGATTCTCGGTCCTGAATCACAACAGAACCCTACCCACCCTCGGCCACAACAACAAACTCTTTTTGAAGAAACGTTGACCCTGGAAGCTGAGGAGCGAGCGCGTCTCGAACTTCACCAACAGCAACAACAACAAGAGGTATCTTCAATCCCTGTCCCAAAAACCCTAATTAATGCCAGGGGCACCCCATATCTAGAAACTGATACCAGGTCCAGGCGACCATGGTCTCCCAATGGTCAGCCTTCTCAAACTACCAACAAACCCCGACAGGTTCCGAATAGGTTTAAACCCAAGCCTAAAAATTGGGCATCTTTACTACAATCACAAAGCCCCTCGTTTGAGATGAAACTTGAGTTCCATCCTGATCTCTTTAGAGGGAAAGAAGCCCAGGTAGAAATCGATATTGAACTGACTGATGTTGGGATGTGGGATAGGTATTTAGTTGGTCATTTCCTAGATGGGAAAATGCCCAATGCTTTGGTACTCTCCACTGCCAGATATCAGTGGAAAGAGTTGTTCGTGGCTGTCAAACCAGAAGTTGCAGGGTGCTATCTATTCGAATTTAGAGACGAACAGGCTAAGCAACAAGTACTGGATGGAGGCCCCTATTTCTTTTCACAAAAGTATCTAGTCCTTAAAGACTGGCATAGAATGATGAAGCCAGTCAAAGATCAACCCTCTCATATTCCTGCTTGGGTGAAGTTGCTTAACCTACCCCTAGAATTATGGAACCAAGAGTGTTTAAGCAGGGTGGCAAGCACCATTGGCAGACCACTACATGTGGACCAGGCCACGGCGAAAACTTCAAAACAACCAGGTCTTCTTCAGACTAAGTCAACCAATGCTAGAGTTTGCATTGAAATTAGTGCTGAGCATGACCTCCCGGAAGATGTGAGGATTACAGTAGAGGGCATTTCAGTTGTAATCCCTATTGAATATCAGGTGTTACCCTCAATTTGCAAGCAATGTAAAGTGTTTGGACACTCGGATACCCAGTGCCCTAGGAAACCACCCCCAATTTCCAATGCTTCCAACCAGAATTGGATCAAGGTGAGTAAAGGAAAACAGGAAGATGATCTTACTCTGAATGTTTCTCATAATGCCTTAAGTACCTCACCTACTTCAACCAAATATACTACCATTATCCCTCAAGCTGGCATTGCAAATCCTGAGGATGAATTGGAAAAGGAGCCTGTACTGCCTCAGCTTGATATCCCAAATCCTCAGTTGTATGCCACTTCCCACCAACCTGCCATAAGCAACATCACCTCTGACAAACCTGTTGAGCTGATAGGAAACAATGAGGGACCTGATAGTGAATCTAAAGAACCTGATAATGAGGAACCTGGTTTCTTGAAGGGGGAAGAGGGCTATAATAAAGTGGAAAATTCATCCAGTCAGCAGCCCATTGTCCAGTCAGCAGTCCTCCCAAACTCATCCAGTCAGCAGTCATCTAGTCCTGCTACACCATTGTCCAGATCGGCAGCTAAGAAAGCTGCCCAAATAGCTGCTAAGTTTAAGGACAAAGAACCCCCTGATATTTTGTTGACAGGAGGCTCCAACAAAGCTGGACAGTTTGGAAGGAATAAGAGCTCAAAGGGCTCTTTCCATCGCTAAGGGAAGTATCTTTCTTTCCTTGTTTTGCCCACTATAAGTTATTTCAGTTCTATTACTTCTCACTCTCATCTATACTGATTTATAACTTTGTGGTTATATGTAAAATTGTATTATGGATTGCTCACCTATACTTTTTGGAACTTGGAATGTGAGGGGTCTTAATGATCCTCTCAAACAAAGGGAGGCAAAAAATTGGGTTTTTAAGAATAAATTATCCTTAGTTGGATTTCTTGAACATAAAATTAAAGATCCCAAGGTTATTACTATTGTCAACACTATGCTCCCCAGGTGGAATTTTGTTAGCAACCATTCCAGTTCTCCTATGGGTAGAATTTTGATTTGTTGGAACCCACTAGTGTTTAATGTACAAGTATTGTCTCAATCTAGTCAATATATGCACTGCCAAGTTCATTCTTGTGATGGCCACTATACTTTTGTTGCCACATTTATCTATGGGGCTAATTGTTACATAGATAGGCACCAACTGTGGACAGATTTACAACAACATTGTGTTATCACTCCTTGGGTGGTATTAGGAGATTTCAATGCCATTAGGAATCCCAATGAAAAAGTAGGTGGCGATAGGACTTGGTTGCCTTGGATGGAGGAATTCAATACTTGCCTCGAATCAACTGAATTGATTGACCTCAGATACTCTGGTTGCCACTTTACCTGGTCTAATAAGCAATTGGGGAACGCCCACATCAGCACCAAGATTGATAGAGTCCTCGTCAATGAAAGTTGGATCAAAGATTACTGTTGGTCCAATGCTGATTTTCACAACCCTGGAGTGTCTGATCATTCCCCTGCTGTTGTTTGTCTGACAGCTGGTTCACCTCCTAGGAATAAACCATTTAGGTTCTTTAATTTTTTGGCTGAACACCCAAAATTCTTAAAAACTGTCCAGCAGGTATGGAGGAAAGTAATCTTTGGTAATCCTATGTACTGTGTCTGTGAGAAACTTAAACAATTGCAGGAGGGTCTCAAAAAACTGAATACTGATGAGTACAGTGACTTGTCAGCTAGGGTGGTCTCTATTAGGCTACAACTGGAAGACATCCAAAGAGAGCTTGGTTCTTACCCCAATGACCCCTCTAAACAGACCACTGAACGAGAACTGTGTAAGCAGTACCTTGTTTTTGCTAGGGCTGAAGAAAGTTTTGCCAAGCAAAAGTCAAGAATTCAGTGGTTAAAGTTGGGGGACCAATGCACTTCATTTTTCTTCAAGTCTATTAATAATTCCAGGAATAGGAATAGAATTTCTAGTTTGGTTCTGGAGGATGGATCTGTCACCCAGGACATTGAATTGGTGAAGCACACTTTCATAAACTACTACACTAACCTGTTGGGAACTAAGCATTCGACTGACTATTCTGGATCTTCCAGAGTGGACCAACTTATTACTAGGCGACTATCCCATTCCCAAAGTTTAGAAATGGTGATTGGGGTAACAGATAAAGAGATCAAGGATACCTTTTGGTCTCTTAATCCTCAAAAAGCACCTGGTCCAGATGGCTACAATGCAGCTTTCTTCCAAAAAGCTTGGCCGGTGATTGGCCGTGAAGTGACTTCAGCTGTTAAACTCTTCTTTAGATCTGGTCAACTCTTGAAGAAGGCTAATGCTACCTCTGTAGCCTTAGTGCCTAAAATCCCCAATCCGTCCAAGGTCGGGGATTATAGACCAATCTCATGTTGTAATGTGGTATATAAGTGTATTGCTAAAATTCTGGCTAACAAAATCAAACCTGTATTACCATCTCTCATTGACCCTGCCCAATCCGGCTTTGTACAGGGTAGGAGGATAGCCGATAACATTTTCCTTACCCAGGAATTAATGAGGGGTTACCACAAACACTCCTCATCCCCTAGATGTGCCATGAAGGTGGATATCATGAAGGCTTACGACAATGTCAGATGGGATTTCCTCTGGGATGTCCTAGCCTCCATGAATTTCCATCCTAAGATGATCCAATGGTTGAAAGCCTGTGTTTCCACAGCCAATTACTCCTTATGCTTCAATGGGGAAGCTATAGGATATATACCAGGGCAGAAAGGCTTAAGGCAAGGTGACCCGTTGTCTTCATACTTATTTGTGATAGTAATGGAGGTTTTGACTTGCATTCTAAAAGAGAAGTCTCTTCTTCCTGACTTTAGGTTCCATTGGAAATGTGGCTCTACCAAACTTGTCAACCTCTGCTTTGCAGATGATCTTATGATTTTTTGCAAAGGTGAGGTTAGCTCTGTCAATCATATCAAGCAATCCTTGAATGAATTTGAAGCCTTATCTGGCCTTTCCCCCAGTCATACCAAGAGTAACATTTTCTTTTCTGGTGTCAACCCTACCACTAAATCTTCCATCCTCGACTTATTGGGTTTTCAGGAAGGGTCTTTACCTGTTAAATACTTAGGGGTACCTCTTTTATCCACCAAGCTCAAACACTCCGACTGTAAAGTCATGGTGGATAGGATTGTGGCCAAAACAAAATCTTGGACCCTTAGGTACTTGTCTTATGCTGGAAGAATACAATTGATCAAGTCAATTCTCTTCTCTATGCAAACTTATTGGTCATCTCTCTTTATTATCCCTAAAACGGTAATTAAGGAGATTGAATCAATCCTTCGGAGCTTTTTCTGGACTGGTCCTGACCTTAAGAGGACTGGTGCCAAAGTCTCATGGGAACACCTTTGCTCCCCTGTTAAGGAAGGTGGATTGGGGTTTAAATCTTTGGAGATTTGGAATAAGGCAGCTGTGGCCAATTTACCCAAAAAAAAAAAAGGCAGCTGTGGCCAAACACATTTGGTTCCTTGTCTCGGGGGGGGAACAATCTATGTGGTGCCAATGGGTTAAATCTTATTTACTTAAGGGCAAGAGTTTTTGGAGTGTTAAAACTCCAAGTGATCCATCATGGGTTTGGAGGAAAATCCTCAACCTTAGACCATATGTCCAGCCTCACATTAAATACAAAATTGGGAATGGCCAATCAACCTCTCTGTGGTTTGATAACTGGCATCCCATTGGCCCCCTCTTACCTAGATTTGGCCCTAGGATCGTCTATGATTCTGGGCTCCCAAAGGATGTCACAGTGCAGGCTATTATTAGGGATAATCAGTGGGCCTTCCCTGTGACTCAGTCCCCTAATCTTAATGAAGTGAGATCTGACCTACAAACAGTCCAAATCAACGCTGCCATAGATGATAGATGCATTTGGACTCTAACTACCTCGGGGAAATTTACTATCTCCTCTCTTTGGGAGCATTTGAGACCTCATTTCCCTGTCATTACTTGGGTTAAAGTAGTATGGTTTTCAGGGCACATTCCTAGATGTAGTGTGATCTCATGGTTGGCCATTCAGAATAGATTATCTACTGAGGATAGACTTGTTCTGTTTGGCTTGAAATCTACCTCCATCTGTAGTTTATGTATGGGGGTAGAATCCCACGACCACCTATTTTTTGGGTGTCCCATCGCTGCACAGATTAGAGGAATTCTTTCCTCTAAATGCCCTCATATGGTAGGATTGTCTTCTTGGCAGCAGTGGGTTAGTCATTTGTCCAACTTAAAGGGTAAATCCTTGGCAGTCACAGTTGCTAAGCTTGTTTTCACAGTCTATGTACACCAAGTATGGTTAGAGAGGAATTTTAGAAAGTTCCAGAATCTTAGCTGCCCCCCTGGAGTGGTTGCTAATAAAATTTCAAATGAGGTCAGGAATAGGTTGTTGTCCCTAGAGTTTAAGGGACCTCTGAGTATACTTGCTATGTGGAACATTCACCATTAAACTAAATTTTTTTTTTTTTTTGGGTAATTTAGCTTGAAATTAAAAAAGGTTAATCGAATGTACAGCCTACAAGGGGCATACCCCAGGAGGAAAAGAAAAAAAAAAAAACAAGAATGATAAAAGTACGGTAACCATGCACAACCCGCATGGAGAGTAAAATAAAGTGACATATGTGATACAAATGGATCCGAAAAGAACCATGAAATGTACTGAAATGAAATTGAGCTATTCCTGGCACAACCCGCCAGGCTAGGAAATAAGGTAATTGAAGTAGATAGTCATGGTCAACATGGACCACATGATAACCAGCGCTGAGGAGAGATCCTCCTCCTCCTAGGCTGGGCTAAGAAAACCAAGACCCGAGGCTTCCATCACCCCAAAGCAAGTATAATATCCGCTCAACAGAAGTCAACTACTACAGAGGAACTCGGACTGAGAGAGGCTCGACCAGGGGATGACAGCATCCGACAAGGCTACCCTGCTAAGTACCCTGCACACCACACCCATTCCACCCTGACTACTACAACCTCGCCCAAATCCCCTAGGCTCGCTAACGACTCAAAGCGGAACAGAAAGAGAGGCCACCAAAAGTAGCCACTCGAACCTCAAGTGGACCAAGCTGCTCTTTTCGATCAGTGCAAACCACCAAATCTAATCAGAAACAGACTGCAAAGCAACCCCTTTCGATCAGTGAGGATCCACCAATCTAGTCAATGACAGCTCCGGCAACTACCCTGCTCAATCAAACTCCAACCATAATCTAATCATCGGCTCCTGCAGCTGCTGCTACTGCAGGCTACCCCTAACTAGGAAGGAGTTCAATCTAATCAAAAATAGCTACGACCACATGAATACTACACTCAACCTTAGAGCAAAAAAAAACTGGTTCTAGGGATATAAAGGGCTCGACCATAAGCCCGACCCCCGATTTCAGTCCAACAGATGACCGCCTATCGGGGGTTAATAACACTATCAGACTGGCCCGTGCGTCCAGCAACAGATTGACAATAAACCAATATTGGACTGGAATTATGTTTGAAATCCGTGCCACTTTTTTTTTTTTTTGAAAGAAATTTAGGCCCAACCTGCCATCGGGCGGGCTGGCTGGCCCGGGCTGGCCTTGCCAGCTGCTGCCTTGCTACTGCCTGCTGCTTGGCCCAGGCCTGCTGTGCCCGACGGGCTGCCTGTTGGCAGGCCAACGGGCTGGCCCCGGGCTGGCCTGCCTTGGCCGCTGCCTTGGCTGCGGTGGAATGGCCACGGCCTCGCCGCTGCCCGGGCTGTTCAGATCTGCTCATCTAGACCTCAATGGTGATGTAGCTTGTTGCCGTGCCACTGTCCGAGCACTAATTGAAGCAACGAGGCCATCATCTCCGGCGAGGCTTGGTAGAACAAAACGAACCGTAGCTTCGACCCATGAGGTTACGGACCAAAGCTACGCCCATGGCTGACCATCTGAAGCTCCTCCGGACCGGAGAGGCTAGGCGGCCGGGATTGGTATTGAGCCCCACGGCGGCTGGTGATGGGGTTGTAGATGGTGGCCAGACCAGGAGGAGGCCGGACCAGATGGCCGGTAGTGGCTTCAGATCTGCCCGTAGCAGATCCAAAAACGTAGCCGCCGGTCCTCGTCCGGGTTGACTGTGGAGACTAAGCACTACGGCTATTTGAGCCACGGTGGTAGCTGTTGACTGGACCAGTTGGAGGCCGGGCCAGGTGGAGCTTGCTCGAACCAGATCTGGCCTGACCGAAATGGCCTTGTGGTAGCCGGAGGTTGCTGCTACCGGTTGTGGAGGGCGGTGGAGGAGAGTCTCTCTAAGGAGAGAGCCTCCCTTGCCCGTTGCTGCTGCTGCTGTTGGCCGGTGGCCGTTGCTGCTGCTTTTGGTGGCCGGCCGGTGGCCAGACCTTGTGGCGGCTGCCATTGCTGGATATGGGTTGGGCGGTGTAGATGGCCTGTAGATGGTTGACTGGACCAGAGATGTCCAGATATGGTTGAACAACCGGACCAGAGGAGGCCGGCCCAGTGATGGCTGGCTTTCCCAGATCTATTACTGACCAGCGGAGGCCGGAGCAGTAGTGGCTGGTTTGAGTCTTGGGCGATGGAGGAGAGCCCCTGTCGTGCGAGGGGCTCCCTTGCCCGAGGTGTACTGCTGCTGCTCCTGCTTAGCTCCGAATGCCAGCGGATTGGATGGATAGATGGCCGGAATGGGCTTGGCCAGGCCGGAGATGGTGGTTGCCGGGCTGGAGGGGGGGCTTTCTCTCTCTAGGTTAGAGAGAGAAGCTCCCATGTCAGAGCTTTGCCCAAAATAATATTAAACTAAATTATATGTGGTAGATACGAATTTTTACTAACATCATCTCATCTGCAGGTCACTTCCCCACTCAAGGGGGATTCACAAGGTTCAGCAGTCACTGTGACTGACTTGCAGGACAGCAGGACCCCTTGACCCTAAATGATTCCATTCCATTCAAAGAAGATGGAGTTCAAAGGAGTATCTACGTTGAGCTCCCTTTTGGTTCAGAATTCAGCAGCAATAGCCCAAGAGTTTAATTAGTTCAAGAAGATCAGCAAAGTGAGACTGCTATTACTCCTACTTACACAGGTAGTTATCTTATACTTTGGTGTGTGAGGGTGAGTTCTGAAGGTGTGTGAGGGAGAGTTCTGAAGGTGTTGGTGTCCAGTACTGCTGCTGTACATTACCATAGCTGTTTACTGTTGAACAGTTGCTGTGTCTATGTTGCAAATGTTATTCTATAAACTCTAATGTTAATCTTTAATTCTCACAGACACAGTACACAATTCATTCCTAACCAACAGGGGATGTCGTTGGGATCTCCCTTCGCAGAGGGGGACGTCCTCTGCATGGTGTTTAATTGGCTGATTTTGTGCATTGTAATAGGGATAGGTGCTATAGCAGTTATGATAGGAACCTGTTCTGACTCTGTTATACCTGTTCTGACCCTGTTATACCCTACACCTGATGTTGTAATGGTAGAAAAACAACACATGGAATATAGCTGCTGGTTCTGACTCTGTTATACCAACATAGCAGCTTGGTTCTATGTTTTGAAATGTACTTATGAGCTGCATCAGTTGTCCAGTTCATGTTTTGAAATGTACTTACCAACCTAGCTGCATCAGTTTTGAAGTACTTTGAGCTGATAGCAGTTCTGTTGTTGGTTGGGACTGATAGCAACTTTTTCTGACTCTGTTTTTTTTTTTTTTTTTTTTTTTTTGGGTAACTTAGCTTGAAATTAAAAAAGGTTAAGCGAATGTACAGCCTACAAGGGGCATACCCCAGGAGGAAAAGAAAAGGAAAACAAATAAGAATGAAAAAAGTGCGGTAAACCATGCACAACCCGCATGGAGAGTGAAATAGAGTAAATACATAACAAAATGCTATGCATACTGTAATACGTGAAACGTGAAATTGAACTACTTCCTGGCACAGCCCGCCAGGCTAGGAAATAAAGTAAGTACGGTAGATAGTCATGTCAACGGTGACCACATGATAACCAGCGCTGAGGAGAGATCCTCCTCCTCCACGGCTGGGATAAGAAGACCAAGAACCGAGAAGCCCATCACCCTGAAGCTAGCATAATACCCACTCAAAAGAAGTCAACTACTACAGAGGGACTCGGACCGAGAGAGGTTCGAACTGGAGATGTCGGCATCCGACAAGGCTACCCTGCAAAGCACCCTGCACACCACGCCCATTCCATCCAGACTACTACAACCTCACCCAAATCCCCTAGGCTCGCTAACAACTATAAGCGGAACAGGAAGAGAGACCACCAAAGTAGCCCCCCAAACCTCAAGTGGACCAAGCTGTTCGTTTCGCTCAGTGCAAACCACTAAAACTAATCAGAAACAGCCTACGAAGCTACCCCTTTCAATCAGTGAGAATCCACCAATCTAATCAAGGACAGCTCCGGCAACTACCTTGCTCAATCAGACTCATCCATAATCTAATCATCGGCTCCCCCAGTTGCTGCTACTGCGAGGCTACCCCTAACTAGGAGAATCCAATCTAATCAATAATAGCCACGACCACAAGAATACTACGCAAATCCTCAGAGCTAAAAGCGCTGACTCAAGGGATATAGAGGGCTCGACGAAGAGCCCGACCCCCGATTTCAGTCCAACAGATGACCGCCTATCGGGGGTTGCAAAACTAACAAAAAACTGGCCCACTAGTCCAGCAACAATGTAAATGTAGATAGCCATATTCCAGGCTCATAATGCACAAACATTAATAATGAATTGACCCAGGTATACCGGCCTGGGCTACTGGTTGGGCTGCCTGCCCGGGCCTGATTGGGCTACCTGCCCGGGCCTTGGCTTGCTGCTTGCTGCCCTGGCAGAAGGCAGGCTGTGCCCGACGGGTTGAAGGCAGGCTGTGCCCGACGGGCGGCCCGATGGCAGGCCAACGGGTTGGCCCGGGCTGTTGACTGGCCAACGGCCTTTGAGCGGGCCAGATCTGGCCATTGGTGATTGCTGCTTGCCCGGGCTGGATGAGCTGCTGCCTGGGCAGAACCCATGCTGTCGGGCTGGAAGGCCCTGCTCCTCAAGGACGCAGGCTGTGAGTTGGCCTGACCAGCGGTGGCCAACTGTGAGGTGGCCGGACCAGTGGCCGCCCGCTGTGGCTAGCCATGGCCGCTAGATCTGAACGGCACCGAGACTTGGATTGATCCCCACGGCGGCAAAGCCCCACGGCGGCTGTTGGGTCCCGCGGCAGAAAGCAGATGAACCCAGTTGTTGGTAGTTAGACCCATGGCTGGATCTGATTTGTTCCGAGCCACAGGTGGCTGGCTGATGATGATGGTTACCACGGCGGGGCTGGTCACCACGGCGGAGCCGGAGCTGGCCCCCACAGCAACCCAAGGTCGCCGTCGCCGGACTGAACAGCAACCCAAGGTCGCCGTCGCCGTTGCTGTAGAAGGACCTGAGCATGAACGTAGACCTCCGAAAAAATCAGATCTGCTCCGGGTCTTCTATGTGAACGAAGCTCTGGGTCTTCTATGTAGTAGTTGAGCTCGTCGGCGATGGTTGAAAGCGAAGCCCACGGCGAGGATGTCGATGGTTGAAGGCGAAGCCCACGAATCTCTGTTTGGTTTCGGATCTGCCCTGAGCAGATCCCAAATGGTGCCCGCCGGTTCACGGCGGGGATGTGGTTGGAGGCGAAGCCCACGGCTGTGGAGCTCCGGTTGTGGAGGGCGATGGAGGAGAGCCTCTCTAAGAAGAGAGTATCCCTTGCCCGGAAGGTGGCTGAGCGTTGACTGCTGCCATTGCCGTGGATAGAGCCGGCTGATTTGGCTGGGGGAGCTTTCTCTCTCTAGGTTAGAGAGAGAAGCTCCCAAACTTATTCTTTCAATCGTTTGCCTTTTTCTGACTCTGTTATACCTGTTACATCAGGCAAACTGCAGGTGTAACCTTTAGTAGTATTGCAGCCTGTTTTTTGCTGCTCTTTTGCTGTTTTTAGTGTGCCTAACCAACTGGGGATGTCGTTGGGATCTCCCTTCGCAGAGGGGGACGTCCTCTGCATGTAGCTTTGTTCTTATAGCTAGCACAATACCTGTTATGGACTGCTAAGGTTCAGATTTTGCTGATGTTCAAGTTCAAATTCTGATATGCTGATGTTCTGAACCTGTTCTGATGTTCTGAACCTTTCCAAGTGTTTTGAAGAGCTGCAGTCCAATGATGCTTGGTGCCTTCAGTTGATGGCCATTGCTTGAGCCCTACTCAATCTATTGGTGCCTTCTAGGGTTGCAAGATGCTGTTCTGCCATCCATTGGCATCCATTGCAGCTAACAAGCTATTGTTCTCTGATGGACAGCAGCCATTGGTTTTACATTGTAAAAGTTAAGCTTTTAGTTTCACCTTTCCTCGGGAGGCAAGTCCCTAGTGGTGACCTGTCTGCTGCGACTGCTGTGAAGATCAGAACACAGATTCAAGTGATACAGATTATATCAAGCTCCAGCTAATCCCTGTTGCTCTGCTCAACTTTTGTTTTGCAAGTGTTTCTCTCCCATCTCTAAGATGGTAGTGAAACATGTGGCTTACATCCCATTTCATTGTAATCGTAAATGTTGCCCAATGTAGCCACTTGGCTTAGATCAATTTTCTTAATCTCTTAATCTTTTATTTTCTTTTTTTTGTTTCTTTCTTTTCCTCCTGGGGTATGCCCCTTGTAGGCTGTAAATTCGCTTATCCTCTTTTTATTTCAAGCTATTTTACCCACACACACAAAAAAAAAGTCACGCCAAACAGAGGTCTTTGCAGCCATCCCGTCTGTCCCCCTCACCGGCCAAAACACCTGCACTGCTACGGTCCCAATCACTTTCAGGGACTTCGCAGTCATCTCCTCAACAAACTCAATCATCTACCCAATCCTAAGCTTCATCAAGTAATCCTCCCACTCTCATGGCAGATAACGATGCCATCATTGCTGATCACCAAGCTCAAAGTCACTACCTTACTAGCAGAGAAAGCAGCAAGAGATGCTGAGGACGAAGAGAAATCGGTGGAAGATGAGAATCCTCAAGAAGTGATATTGGCAGAAAACCCTGAATTGGCCAAACAAGTCAAGGAGATCAAACATGCTCTGGCCCGTTCACAAGGGGACCAAATTTTGGATTTTGAAGGACTCTGCCTTTTTCCAGATTCTCAACTACCTTAGAAGTTCAATAGAACTGGCAATCCCACTAGCCATGTCCGCCATGAATGATGAGCTCATTGTTCAGTTATTTCAAAGGACTCTTACTGAAAGCGCTCTCGATTGGTTTCTCACTTTGGAGTTTGTGCACTATCATACATGGCCAGAAATTGCCAATGCTTTTGTCAAGCAATATGCATACAACATCCAAATTGAGTTTTTTTTTGGATAAACCAGCTTGAAATTAAAAAAGAGGCTAACCGAATATACAGCCTACAAGGGGCTGTAGACACCTCCCAAGCGGGGCATCGCCATACAGATTGATCACGTTGTGTTTGCTCGATTGGTTGCTCACCTCATAAACCAAAATCATGGACATTCCCATGGCTAGGAACATCGCCACATGATAACGGTTATCATCAAATAGAGTCGCCACCCAGTTTATTAAAACTGGGAAAATAGATAGAGATTCTGGATACGGGAGCCAAAAGTACAATAAGGGGAAGGTGTTAGGCACCCCTCTTTGCCCAGTCGTGAGACTGGCCCATAATCGTTCAACATAAGACGTATAGATGCTTTGTTTAATCCTAGCACATAGTCTGTTTAATTATTCCTTTAAACAGTAAGCAAAGTGAGCCAGTGCGATAATCGAAGCATGCATTAGAAAGCAGAGAAAGCAAACAAAATGTCCCAGGGGGATGGATCTCGCGGCCGGTAAATAGATATCACGGCCGAGGGATCCTTCTGGTTTGATATACCGGCCGAGGGATCGAAGCCCCGGTCGGTGTTCTTCCTCACACCAGACAGAAGGATTAAGAGTTAATCAAAATGCTACGATTAGTAAGAAGGGACAGTAAATAAAGCAAACCAGAGGCCGTTGGACCTCACCACCTTGATCCCTCAGTTGCTTGATTGCTTTGGATTGGGCGTGATTGATTGATTGCTTGATCGAGAACCCTAGAGTTAGGGTTTGAACTTCGGGGTTCGATCACAGGATTGACGGCTGCCTTCGGAAGGTTAGGGCTTTTAAAGTATGGGATTGAGGGAGTATTTCTGCAGAGTTTCGAGGTTTGATTGAGTGTGTAGGTATCTCAATTTCTGTCTTTATTTCGGAGCCCAAAGGCCCCTTTATATAGGCATAGGGATGACTCACTCCGGCCAATCAAATCACGAGATGGCAATTGCAATTGCAATGCATCTCTAACTCTACGTCGTGACCTCCGAACGTAGCCCGAACGCATCGGAAAGGTAGTGTAGTTGGATCAAACCAAACGTCTGACAGAACGTTCCAGAGTCTGGAAAAAGGTCGATCTGGCGGCCGAGCAATAGATCACACGACCGAGGAATGGATGTCTCGGCCAAAGGATAGATCTTGCGGCCGAGGAATTGATCTCTCAGGGAGATTTTGCTGGCAACAGGTTGCTCGGGTGAGGGATTGATGTTGTGGCCGTTAGATCGATGTTACGGCCGTCAGATGGATTCTCCTAGGCTTCTGTATTTCTGTCTGAAAGGCTGTATGGCTTTGAATTGGGTCCTCTAAATGGTCAAAGTTCTCACCGAAAGTCCTAAGGTCCTCAAAGAAGCACTCATCAATCATTATATCCACTTCATCATCGGGATTGTCCCAAGGTGGGACTTGAAATAATCGTTAGGCCAAATTGGGGTGTCTACAGATGCCCCTCTTTGACTGAACTCAGACGGATCGCGAGACATGTTTGAGTAAGAGTCAAAGCTGTAAAAAGCAACTCAATTTGGTCCAACCACTATTCCAAGGGGTTTTCGAAAAAGGTTTTGTTATGGTTGGGCCGGGAGGCTGCCTACGTATTCCACAAGGGAAATTCAGACCAATCGTAGTTCGGGCCAAAAAATAGCTTTGTTATGGTCGGGCCGGGAGGCTGCCTACGTATTCCACAAGGGAAATTCAGACCAATCGTAGTTCAGGCCAATAGAAGAAAAATAAAAGTTTGGAGGGTTAGAGACAGAAGACGTACCTTAGGGCTTAAAAAGCCGTAGTGTGACGTACCTAGACTGAGCCAGGGTTTTGGCGAAGAGTAGTTGAAGGAGCGCGGGGCTGCCGGGGGAGTTCTTACGGAGAGCTTCCTTAGTTATTTTGGGGTAGATCAGTACACTGCAAGTGCGTTTGCTTTTCTTGATCATCCTTACTTTGACTGAAAGGAGCTCGGTAGAGTAGCCTATCCTTGCGAATGAGCTGGAAGGAATTGATGTAGTGGGGTGGAATCCAAGCCATCTGCTGGGGATGAGTTGGACGCCGTTTGTTTTTGAGATGTAGGGGAGGCGCAGGGCCAGTAACTGGAGCACAGAGCTTTTGGAGATGAGGGAACCGAGGCACGGAGCCGGTTGTAGTCATGAGGCAAGAGCCTGAGGAGTGTGACAGAATCGAGGCGTGGAGCCTGTTGTAATCTTGAGGCGAAGGCCTGATTGGATAGGACCGAAGCGCGGAGCTGGTGTTGATCATAAGGCGAGAGCCTGAGGTAATTGATAGGACCGAAGCGCGGAGCTGGTATTGATCTTAAGGCGAGAGCCTTTTTGAGCTTGATAGGACCGAAGCGCGGAGCTGGTGTTGATCTTAAGGCGAGAGCCTTTTGAGCTTGATAGGACCGAAGCGCGGAGCTGGTGTTGATCTTAAGGCGAGAGCCTTTTGAGCTTGATAGGACCGAAGCGCGGAGCTGGTGTTGATCTTAAGGCGAGAGCCTTTTGAGCTTGATAGGACCGAAGCGCGGAGCTGGTATTGATCTTAAGGCGAGAGCCTTTTGAGCTTGATAGGACCGAAGCGCGGAGCTGGTATTAGTCATAAGGCGAGAGCCTGAGGTGACTAGATTTGAGGCATGGAGCCTGCTGTGGTTTATGAGGCGGAGGCTTGAGGTGAGCTTTAGAGCTTGATGGGACCGAAGCGCGGAGCTGGTATTGATCAGGATGAGAGCCTGTGGTGTCAGAGCTTTGAGCTTGACGTGATGAACCGAAGCGCGGAGCCGGTATAAGGCAAGGGCCTGGGGTGAAGGAACTGAGGCATGGAGCCTGAAGTGATCGAGGCGTGGAGCCTGTGTGCAGTCTTGAGGCGAGGGCCTGAGTTGTCGGAGCTTAGAGCTTGACATGATATGAACCGAAGCGTAGAGCTGGTTGCATTCTGATGGTCTGTGCGCGGAGCTTTCTCATCATAAGTGTTGACGTGGAGCCAAAGGATCGAGGCGTTGGGCCCATCAATAAAACCGAGGCATAGAGCCGGTTGATTGCAGGGTTGACCTGTTTCATGAGAGATATGCAGAGTGTATATGTGCAATGCTTGTTCGTTAGATGTGAACAGATATGATGCAGACTCGATGTGAAATGTTGATGCAAATGTGCACGGGCCCGTGCGTGTGTGTTTGTTTTAAGCTTAGAGCTTCTATCAAGTTCCGGACTTGAGCATTCAGAGCGTAGAGCTCGAGCATTCGGACGGCAGAATCCGAGCATTCAAAGTACAGGCTTTGAGCGTCCAGTACGCAGTGGTTGGGCATCCAAGCGTAGAGCTTGAGCATACAAGTGTATAACTTGAGCATCCAGTACACAGTGGTTGGGCATCCAAGCGTAGAGCTTGAGCATTCAAAAATATTAGATTTTTGAGCATTCAGGCGTAGAGCCTGAGAATAGATGTCTTGATTGTTGGGGCGGCTTAGAGCCTGTTGCTTGTTTACGGCTTCGAGCCAGTTGAGATGTTGGGCTTTGAGCCGCTGAGTTGTTTGTTATAACAGGCGTAGAGTCTGTTGTTGTGATAGCGAGCATAGAGCTGCTGAGATTGGTTGTTACGGCTTTGAGCCAGTTGAGATAATGGGCTTGGAGCCGCCAAGTTGAGTGATAACAGGCGTAGAGTCTGTTGTTGTGATAGCGAGCACAGAGCTGCTGATTCGAGGACTTCGAGCCGCTGGGTGATAGTAGACGTAGAGTCTGTTGAGGTGAATGGGCTTCGAGCCGCTGAGTTGATTGTTATGGCTTCGAGCCAATTGAGATAGCAGGCTCGGAGCCGCTGAGTTGTGTGGAGACAGTGGGCACAGGGCCGCTGAATTGGTAGATGGGGGCTTAGAGCCACTGAGTTACGTAGAGATGATGGGCTGCTGAGATGATAGACATAGGCTTCGAGCCTGTTGAAATAATGGGCCTCGAGCCGCTGAGAAGGTTGCTATGGCTTTGAGCCAGTTGAGATGGCGAACATAGGCTTCGAGCCTGTTAGAATAGTGGGCTTGGAGCCGCTGAGTTGAAGGGTGAAGGCGTAGAGCCGCTGAGTTGATGAATACAGGCATAGAGCCTGTTGAGGTAATGGGCGTAGAGCCGCTGAGTTGACGGACATAGTCTTAGAGCCTGTGGAGGTAGCGGACTTAGAGTCACGGTGTTTGGTGAGTGGATAGACATGGCGACGGGCCTCGAGCCACTGAGTGAGTATAGGCATAGAGCCGCTGAGTGAATTGACATGGGCGTAGAGCCTGTTGCTGTGATAGCGAGCGTAGAGCTGCTGTATGGTGTTATTGAGCGACTTGTACACAAGGCTATCGAGCGTAAACCTGCTGGGATGCTGAGTGCCTTGTCTTGCTTCGGCCAGCAGTTTGTGGAGAGAGGATTTCCTTATGCTCGGACATGCCCCCGAGGCTAGTTATGATTATATTAGCTCGGGATGCCCCCAAGGCTGACTTGATTTTGCTTCTGTTGGTCACGGACCCAGAATTCATGATGGCTTGGATTGGTGCACTGAGCATGATCTGATGTTGCTGAGGGAAATTGATTAAGGGGCCAGGAGATCGATCTCTCGGCCGAAGAATTGATGTCTCGGTCGATAAATAGATGTCTCGGCCGTGAGAACGTCAAAAGCCAGGAAATCGATTTAAGTTCAGTTAAATCGATCTCACGGCCCATTTAATCCTTTCTTCTCCCCCTCTCTTATTCTCCTCCGTTCCTCTCGCCCGACGACCATCGCACGCCGCCGCCTTCCTTCACCACCGTCGACCACCATCATTTCCGGCGATCATCCCCACCGCCGCCGTTTGCCATTGCTGCTGGCTTGGTTGTTCCGAAACCGTTGGTTTTCCTCCCATTTTGGTTCAGACGTGATGGCCACGCCATCTTCGGGTGTCGCGGGTTCGTCCTCGCATCCTCCATGTAGGTGCGAGCACTCGCCTTCCGATGAGGAGGCGATTGAGGAGCCCGGTTTGTTTGATGCTACTACCTACGTTCTTCCTTCGCGTAGGCTGGGTTATGGCGGTTTCCTGCAGTACCATCCTCCTGTCGGTGGCCCAGGGGCCGAGATAGTTCGCAGAGAGCCTGAGCATCATCTGAGTGTTCTGAACGTACCGGTGAGTTTCCTGAAAAAGTAAAAAGTTTACTTTAGTTCAGAGTTTTGGAAATCCTTGTATTTAGAATAAAATTTTTTTGCTTGCGGGACGCAAATCCCTTTTGGCTAGGAGCGTGAATGTGAGGAACCCATGTTCGGGTTGAATTTATTTTTGTTTAAGGAAACTAAAATAACTATGCCCCCTGTCTAGGCAATGCATGCTTTTAGATGTTAATTTGACGCCCCTTAGCATTTTCTTTGTTTATGTAATCATGAGATTAACTCCCTTTTGTCTTTGGCAGAGAAATAGGAGGCTGGAAGCTCGCGGTGGAGGCAAAGAGGTGCACAGATGGTTTCTTGAAGCTGCCAGAGCAGGCTCGGGAATTAGTACGTGCTGCGGGCTTTGAGACATTCGTTCTGGGCCTCGATCTTCCGAAGATGGATTGGTCACTGATGACCTCGCTGGTTGAGAGGTGGTGGGATACCACCAATACCTTCCACTTTCCTGCTGCTGGTGAGATGACCGTCACTCCGGGTGACTTTTCTTTGTTGACTGGCCTGCGGATAGGCGAGGTTGCTCTTCGAGTTGACCCCCGGCTTTGGGAGCGAGATGGTGCTTTGAGGTGGTTTCTGGGCAAGGTGCCCCCTGTTCGTTCTCGGGGTCACATTGATCTTGCTTGGCTAAGCAAGACTTTCATGGTGGCTGACATTCTGACCCAGGTGAGTGCCGAACAGTTGACGAGAGCCTTCCTTCTCTACCTCCTTGGGCAAACTTTGTTTGCCAACAAGGATGGTTCGGTACACACGCAGTTTTTGGCCCCTCTGCAGCACTTGGGAGCCATTCGAGAGTTTGACTGGGGCTCGTCTGCTTTGGCCACTTTGTACGGCAGTCTTGGAGCTTGTTCGCGGGACAAGAGTCCCATTCTTTTTGGCCACTTTCGAGTGCTTGAGGTACGTACCATTCCCTTGTACTTCTGTTTTTACTTTGGCTTTTTCCTAGTTCTGAACTTGCTTTGGTTAACCTGCTTTTCAGCTCTGGGCTTTTGAGCATCTTCTCCAGTTTCCTCCTGAGACTAGGCATGGTGATGCGGACTGCGTACCTCGTTACGAGCGATGGTTGATGGGGCAACGGAGGCCACGGTCACCAGTTTTGAGCCTTCCCGAGTGGCGGCGAGTTTTGGACCGACTGACGGTCGATCAGGTACTTTTTCTTTTGTACCTCTTGCCCTTTAGGCTTCCCTATTTTTGTGTCGAGACTGATTTGTCCTTGCTCTTACAGGTACGGTTTGACCTTTGGGGTGGTGTACCAGAGGATGCCCCTCTTGCTCGTTGTAGAGTCCTAGATCGGACCCGTAGTTTGCTCGAGGGTCCGTTTTGCCGAGCTTGGTACTTAGGTGATCGAGTGGCCAGCCAGTGGCGGCCACGCACTGAGGCTCTTCAGCTTGTCCCTCCTTCTCCTCCAGTATCCATGAGGTCCACTTCCTTGATGTCGAAGGAAGATCTGAAGAACGCCCGGATCAAAGATTGGGCAGGTTTACTCCTCCAGGCAGGTGACTATACGGAGTACTGCCGTCTTTTCTTGACCCCCTCCGTGGAGGCTCCTCCCGTTGCTCTTGTCTGGCCACGGGCTCCTTCGTTTGTCTCCTTCCATTCAGACGATGGGGAGGAGGAGCGCCTGACGCTGACTCCTTGCACGACCCCGCTCTATACTTTGCCAGTCGGGGCTTCACAGGTATTTTTAGCTTCCTGTATTAGCTTTCATCACTTCGCATTGTATCCTTGCTTTAGATGTTTGTAATGCTTGGCTGTTTCACAGGTGCCTGCTGAGATAGTGCAGGAATGGCTTCGCGCCTACCAGAGTACAGAGGTCTTGGTTCGGAGACAGCGCCGTAGGATCCTCGAGGTATGACTTTCTTTACGAGTTTTGTCTGCTATGTATTACCCCTTGAGTCTGGACGTTTATATCTTCCTTGGTTGCAGCTCGAGGCTGAGAGAGTACCGGCCGCTGAGGGGAATGTGGGGACCAGTGAGCAGCCTTTGCCTTCTTCTCAGAGATCGCCTAGTTTTTAGGGCTTTCCTTTTCCCTGTTCATAGTTAGTAGATGATAGGCAGAAACTATATTTGTATAGTAAAAGCAATCACAGCAACAGTTTTGTAAGCAAGTTTTTGTTTGAGAAATGAGAAATGCCTTTCATGCCCCTAAATGTCTTGAGTTTGCAGGCGATAGTCAGAACATGGCTTTTTGAACAAGTTTTTGCTGATAGATAGTTAAAAAATGTTTGGCCGAAGAATCGATCACTCGGCCGAAGGATCTTTGTCGCGGCCGAGGTATTGATTGTCCGGCCGTTACATCTATAGGTTTTGCTTTAGCCAAGTGGCATCCTGTTTCTCATCCTTTCCTATGCTTAGTCTTTGATTTGCTGTCTCTTGCTTTTGCCATACTTTACAGCCTGATTGCTGAACTTAAGAGTCTTTTGAAGAATCATATCCATTGTATTGACGACTTTTGAGTTAGAGGAGATGAACTATAATCTTTAAGTGTCTTTGTTTTTGCCAATTCCTTGGAAAATGACTAACTCATCTTTTGCGAGCTCAATACGCAGGTTTAGCTATGCCTATCATTGAGTACAAACATGTTGATATTTTCCTCTCTCCAAATGCTTGGGCCGTATCTCGATGCGAGACTGCCTACGTATCCCAATCAGGGAATCAGGCCTTTTTACGTAGTTCCAAGATCACCACCTTTTGGGGGTTGGGTTTTTACTCTTGGTTTTTCTTTCTTTCATGCTCTAAGTTTTGCCTAGGTTACCTGATAGAGGTTGAGTCCCTAGCGAGCTTTCCTTCAAATGCCTTAACTTTTGCCTAGGCCGCGTTTTTTTTCGCTTTTTCTTTTCCTAGCAGGCTCTGCTCTTACTTTTGCTTGGGTGTATAGGTTGCCCAACGAGCATTTTTCTCTCAAGAGGATTTTAGTGTTTTGGAGAGGAATCTGATGGAGATGTTTTTATGAATCTCCTTATTGCGTTTGTACTTTCACAATGGGCAAGCTAACCCTAAGTGTTCTCACGGAGATAGCGTCTTCTTCCTGAGTTTTGATAAAAACCTAGTTCTAAGTAATTAGAGTTCATCCTTTCCTTCCCTTTTATCGGGGACACAAAGATTTTGATCCCTTCGAATTCTTCCTTTGTTTTGGCAATGAGAGTATAGTGTATGGCAATTGCAATTTAGAAATTTGGATTTAAATAAGCATAATCTGGAAGATGAAAAAGGAATTCTCTTAGCGGAAATAAAATGCCCAAACAGGGGCCCAAAACTCGTTCTAGCATAAAACAATGTTTTAACGTTCCTTATTTGCCATGTTGTGATTTCTCAGCTACTGTAGCATGTCGGGGTCATTTCCCTCGTCTTTTGCAACTTTGTACTCTTTCCCACCCTCTTCCTTGCCAAACAGAGCCTTTGAACCGGGTTCATCTTTTGCACGATGGCTACCTCCTTGAGCCATGAGTAATCCCCAGATGGATGTGTCAGCAGGAAACTCCCTTTCTCTTTCCTCATTGATCGTGTGGTTATCAGTTATTTCCTCCTGATTGAATAGCGACGCTAAGGAGGTTTCATCAAGCGGATCGTTGCATTCTTCTTCCATTTCATCAAAGTCGCTTTCCCCTGTTTTATAGGGTTCTGTATACATGAAATCCAAATCTTCTCTTTCCCCTATCCATTGACTATAGTCGCACTCATCATAAGGGTTGACCCACGTTTGCATTTGGAACTCCTCTACTTTCTCAATGAGATTGACTGTCTCCCAAACAATGGGCGGTGTTGGAATCCTGGGACGGTTGATGCGTACCACTATTTGGGCAGGCTCGAAGTGAGCGTGCCTTCTCATCATGATGACCCTTTCTTTTTCCTTCTTCTTTTTTTCAAACCAGATACGAAGCCATTCGTCATCTTCTACAAATGGAATGTCTGGATCCTCCAAATTGTGTTTCGCCCAAGAGTGTTCCTTCCACTTCCTTAGCTTTTCCTCCTCTACCTGATCTTTGCTGCTTATGTCGGACATATCAATGTCAATTACTTCTGACTGATTAGAATCATTATCCTCCTCCTCTTCCATCATGAAACACTCGTCCTCCTTGGGGAAGGTCAAGGTAGGTTTGGTTTGGTTGTCTTGGACAATGTATTGGCTGGGATTGTATGTGGGGTTGTGAGATAGATTTATAAGATTGATATTTCGAGGTGACGGCTCAGCATTGTGAGTAGGGAGTGGGTTGGTTTGCCCATCAGGTTTTGGTGGCTTTATGGTTCGACTATCAATAAGGTCTTGAATGTCGTGACGAAGACGCATGCAATTGTCTGTTTCGTGTCCAGGATGTTGGTGATAGGCGCATTGCTTGTTTGGATCATGGTTCGGACCGTAGGGCGGCGGAGGAAGTGGCTTGTTTAGAGGTTTAAGATGCCCTTGACGGCTAAGGATGGTCAAGGCTTGGGATAAGGTCATATAGAGAGGATCAAAGCTGCGACGAGGTCGATTTGAGCTTCGGGATGGGCTAGTTTGGAAAGGGTCTTGAGACAAAGAGCCAAGGGCATTTACGGAGGCGTGAGATGTACGGCTAGAGAAGGTTTTCTTAGGTGGAGGAGTGGCCTCTTCTTTCCCAATGAGTCCTAGCTTGATTCCATCTTCGATTTGCAACCCAGTGGCATGCAAGCGCTTGAAATCAGTGATAGCCTGTGTGTAAATATGCCTGAGATATTTGGGTTGTAAATTTTTGACAACTATCCTCACTTGGTCTTCCTCGGAGGGACGGTTCTTCATCTTGGCAGCCTTTTCCCTCCATCTTGCCACAAAGGTGGCGAAGTCCTCATTGGAATCCTGTTTGGTCATTTCCAAGTCTCGAGTTGTTAGTTCAATTTGGACGTTGTATGCATATTGCTTGACGAAAGCATTGGCAATTTCTGGCCAAGTTTGATAATGTACAAACTCCAAAGTGAGGAACCAGTCGAGAGCACTTCCGGTGAGGGTTCGTTGGAACAACTGGGCGATGAGCTCGTCATTCAAGCCCATCGGCTTCAGGGTGTTGATAACATGGCGAACATGACTGGTAGGGTTGCCAGTTCCATTGAACTTCTCAATGTTGGGCATCTTGAAATTCTCAGGCAGCTTGGATTCTGGGAAGAGGCAAAGTCCCTCGAAATCCAGAATTTGATCCCCTTGCGAACGAGCCAAGGCTTGTTTGATTTCCTTGACTTGTTTGGTCAACTCAGGACTTTCTGCCAATATCACTTTATGGGGATTCTCGCCTTCCATTGATCTTTCCTCATCTTCAGCATCTCTAGTTGCCTTTTCTGCCAGTAGTGCAGCGATTTGAGCTTGGAGGTTGGCAATAGTGGCGTCGTTGTCTGCCATGAAGGTAGAAGGGTTGCTTGATGAAGCTTGAGATTTAGTAAATGACGAGGTCCGTTGAGGGGATGATCGGGAAGTTCTTGAGAGCGGTTGGAACTGTTGTGGTGAGGGTGTTTTGTCAGATGGAGACGATAGACGGGAGGGTTGCAGAGACCTTTGTTTGGCGTAGCTTCGGGTGTTATAAGAGTACAAAGTTGGCTGTGGTAGCTTCTTTGATTTAACTATTGTGCCTGCTTAAAAGTAGAATACCTGGAAGTCAGTACTTTGCTTGTGTAGGGTTAGGATTTGGGCTGAAAATCCCAACCCTTCTGCACAGAAAGAGTTAATTACAACAACAGATGGTACAAGGTGTGAGGAAAAACTTTTGCAAGTAGAATGTAAAGAGGCTCCTAGCCTGTAGGTTCCTGTCTTAGTTTGATAAGTTCTATGGCTTTCTAAAGCATGCAAGGTTTTTGGTAGTTTCAGGGTGCTCCGTTGTCAAAGGGCACCAATCCTCTCACCAGCCCATCATAGGCGGCGATTGGGTGATTTCCTTTTTGATATACCACTAGGTACGAGTGACTGTGGAGTTTGCTGGAACCCCCAACATAGCCCGTGTCATGCCGGGATATCAGGTGAACTCAACGGGTTGCCCGCTCGATGCATATGATAAATGAATTAAACAAGGCATGTGTTAGTCTTATGTTGAACTTTCTGGTTATGGCTCTCACATCCCCAGCAGAGTCGCCAAAAACTGTAGACACCTCCCAAGCGGGGCATCGCCATACAGATTGATCACGTTGTGTTTGCTCGATTGGTTGCTCACCTCATAAACCAAAATCATGGACATTCCCATGGCTAGGAACATCGCCACATGATAACGGTTATCATCAAATAGAGTCGCCACCCAGTTTATTAAAACTGGGAAAATAGATAGAGATTCTGGATACGGGAGCCAAAAGTACAATAAGGGGAAGGTGTTAGGCACCCCTCTTTGCCCAGTCGTGAGACTGGCCCATAATCGTTCAACATAAGACGTATAGATGCTTTGTTTAATCCTAGCACATAGTCTGTTTAATTATTCCTTTAAACAGTAAGCAAAGTGAGCCAGTGCGATAAATAAGCATGCATCGGAAAGCAGATAAAACAAACATAATGTCCCAGGGAAATGGATCCCGCGGCCAGTGAATGGATGTCACAGCCGAGGGATCCTCCTGGTTCGATGTACCGGCCGAGGGATCGAAGCCCCGGTCGGTGTTCTTCCTCACACCAGACTAAAAATTAACAGGTGATCAAAGCGTTACGATTAGTAAAAAAAGACAGTAAATAAGACAAACCAGAGGCCGTTGGGCCTCACCACCTTGATCCCTCAGTTGCTTGATTGCTTTGGATTGGGCGTGATTGATTGATTGCTTGATCAAGAACCCTAGAGTTAGGGTTTGAACTTCGGGGTTCGATCACAGGATTGACGGCTGCCTTCGGAAGGTTAGGGCTTTTAAAGTATGGGATTGAGGGAGTATTTCTGCAGAGTTTCGAGGTTTGATTGAGTGTGTAGGTATCTCAATTTATGTCTTTATTTCGGAGCCCAAAGGCCCCTTTATATAGGCATAGGGATGACTTACTCCGGCCAATCAAATCACGAGATGGCAATTGCAATTGCAATGCATCTCTAACTCTACGTCGTGACCTCCGAACGTAGCCCGAACGCATCGGAAAGGTAGTGTAGTTGGATCAAACCAAACGTCTGACAGAACGTTCCAGAGTCTGGAAAAAGGTCGATCTGGCGGCCGAGCAATAGATCACACGGCCGAGGAATGGATGTCTCGGCCGAAGGATAGATCTTGCGGCCGAGGAATTGATCTCTCAGGGAGATTTTGCTGGCAACAAGTTGCTCGGGTGAGGGATTGATGTTGTGGCCGTTAGATCGATGTTACGGCCGTCAAATGGATTCTCCTAGGCTTCTGTATTTCTGTCTGAAAGGCTATATGGCTTTGAATTGGGTCCTCTAAATGGTCAAAGTTCTCACCGAAAGTCCTAAGGTCCTCAAAGAAGCAATCATCAATCATTATATCCACTTCATCATCGGGATTGTCCCAAGGTGGGACTTGAAATAATCGTTAGGCCAAATTGGGGTGTCTACAGGGGCATGCCCCAGGAGGAAAAAAGAAGAAAACAAGATCTGAGAACTGATTATGTACCGAACTGATTATGGTGGATTGAGAAACGGGATCTCCTGAAGAGCTAATCGGAATCCCACTTTTAGGGCTTTCCAAGCGTGAACCTTGTTTCCTTCGTAGCTCATTTGAGTCTAGAGTTTTGAATCCCAGCCCTTCCGCCATTGAGACCGTACCGTCCGCCATGGATCTCCCTGTCTCTCCACGATGAACAGTACCGAAATTGCCCTAATCGCCTAACCCATTAGATTTTTTTCCTATTGGAGTGGATAAATTACATCCAAATTGAGTTGACAACTCGAGATTTGGAAATGACTAAGCAGGAGTCAAACAAAGACTTTGCAACCTTTGTGGCTAGATGGAGAGAGAAAGCCACCAAAATGAAGAACCGCCCCTCTGAGGAAGATCAAGTGAGAATAGTTGTCAAGAGTTTGCAGCCCAAGTACCTCACGCACATTTACACTCAGGCTATCACTGATTTTAAGCGCCTGCATGCTACTGGGCTGCAGATTGAAGAGAGGATCAAGCTAGGCCTCATTGGGAAAGAAGAAACTCCTCCACCCAAGAAAACCTTCCCAACCCGTACATCTCCTGCCTCCATCAACACCCTTAACTCAATCTTACCACAAGACGCTTTTCAAATTAGCTCATCCCAAAGCTCAAATCGCCCCAGTCGCAACTTTGACCCTCTCTATAGGACCTCATCTCAAGCCTTAGCCATTCTGAGCCGTTAGGGGCATCTCAAACCTTTAAACAAACCACTTCCTCAGCCACCCTATAGCCCAAACCATGATCCTAATAAACAGTGCGCCTACCACCAACCCCTTAGGCATGAAACAGATAACTGCATGCGTCTCTGCCATGACATTCGAGATCTCGTTGATAGCCGAACTATAAAACTTCCAAAATCTGATGTGCAAGCCAATCCACTTCCTACTCACAATGCTGAACCGCCACTCCGAAACATCGATCTCATAAACCTATCTCACAACCCCACATACAATCCTGACCAATGCATTATCCAAAACAACCAAGCCCAGCCAACCTTTACCTTCCCGGAGGAGGATGAATGTTTCATGATGGAGGAGAAAGAAAACAACGAGTCCGATCAATCGAAAGTGATCAATCCCGACATGTTTGACAAAAGTAATGAAGAAGAACAAGCAAAGGGGAAAGTGACTTTTTTTGCTCTGAGGTCGTGTGTAGTATTCTTGTGGTCGTGGCTATTATTGATTAGATTAGACTCTTCCTAGTTAAGGGGTAGTCCGCAGTAGCAGCAGTTGTGGGTGCCGATGATTAGATTATGGATGGAGTTTGATTGAGCAAGGTAGTTGCCGAAGCTGTCATTGACTAGATTGGTGGATCCTCACTGATCGAAAGGGGTAGCTTTGCAGTCTGTTTCAGATAAGATTTGGTGGTTTGCACTGATCGAAAAGAGCAGCTTGGTCCACTAGAGGTTCGAGTGGCTACTTTTGGTGGCCTCTCTTTCTGTTCCGCTTTGAGTCGTTAGCGAGCCTAGGGGATTTGGGCGAGGATGTAGTAGTCTGGGTGGAATGGGCGTGGTGTGCAGGGTACTTAGCAGGGTAGCCTTGTCGAATGCCGTCATCCCCGGGTCGAGCCTCCCTCAGTCCGAGTTCCTCTGTAGTAGTTGACTTCTGTTGAGTGGATATTATGCTTTTTGTGTGTGGATAAACCAGCTTGAAATTGAAAAGAGATTAAACGAATATACAGCCTACAAGGGGCATACCCCAAGAGGAAAAGAAAAGAAAACAAAAAAAGTAGAGAACATTGCTAATGCCAAATGGCTACATGGGCTAGAAGATACACGTTGTTTTCAATCCATCTAGAAGAGGGAGGGAAAACAATGCCAAATGCCAAATGGCTACATGATCCCTTGTCTTCTTACCTGTTTGTGATCGTCATGGAGGTCTTGACTTGTATCCTTAAGGAAAAGACCCTCCTTCCCGACTTTAAGTTCCATTGGAAATGTGGATCCACCAAACTTGTCAATCTTTGCTTTGCAGATGACCTTATGATTTTCTGCAAAGGTGAGGTCACATCCATAACTCACATTAAAGATGCTCTAGCTGAATTTGAGAATTTATCTGGACTCTCTCCTAGTCCTACCAAGAGCACCATATTCCTATCTGGTGTTAACCCTTCCACAAAAATAACCATCTTGAATATTCTAGGTTTCCAGGAGGGGTCCTTGCTAGTTAGGTACTTGGGGGTACCTCTTCTGTCTACCAAACTCAAGCACACCGACTGTAAAGTCATGGTGGACAGGATTTTAGCCAAGACCAAGTCATGGACACATAGATATTTGTCTTATGCTGGTAGAATTCAATTAATCAAATCAATTCTGTTTTCAATGCAAACCTACTGGTCATCTCTCTTTATTATCCCTAAAAGGGTAATTAAAGAGGTTGAATCCATTCTTAGAGCTTTCTTTTGGTCAGGCCCGGACCTTAAGAAGACAGGTGCAAAAGTTTCGTGGGAACACCTTTGTTCCCCTTTTCAAGAGGGTGGTTTGGGCTTTAAATCTATGGAGATTTGGAACAAGGCAGCCGTAGCCAAGCACGTTTGGTTCCTAGTCTCTGGTGGGGAGCAATCAATGTGGTGCCAATGGGTTAAGTCCTACTTACTTAAGGGTAAAAGTTTCTGGAGTGTTAAAACTCCGAGTAACCCCTCATGGGTCTGGAGGAAAATCCTTAACCTTAGACCACTCATTCAACCCCACATTAAGTATAAAATTGGGGATGGCCAGTTAACCTCTTTGTGGTTTGACAACTGGCATCCTCTTGGCCCTCTTCTGCCAAAGTTTGGGCCTAGAATTGTTTACGATTCAGGACTACTCAAGGATGCCACTGTAAAGGATATCATTACAAACAATCAATGGGCCTTCCCAATGACCCAATCCCCTGACCTCAATGATGTGAGATCTGAATTACAAACTGTCCCCATTAATGATTCCATTGCGGATAAATGTATTTGGACTCTCACTGCATCTGGTAAATTCACCACTTCATCCCTATGGGAAAATTTGAGGACACATTATCCTGCCATCACTTGGTGTAAAGTGATTTGGTTTTCTGGTCATATTCCTAGGTGCAGTGTGATCTCTTGGTTGGCCATTCTTAATAGATTATCTACAGAGGATAGATTAGTTTTGTTTGCCATGAAATCCTCATCCATATGTAGCCTGTGTTTGGGTGTTGAATCCCGTGATCACTTGTTCTTTGACTGTCCCATGGCTGCACAGATCAGGGGTATCCTGTCCTCTAAGACCCCTCATATGGCTGGTCTGACATCCTGGCAACAGTGGGTGAGTAGGTTGTCCACTTTGCAGGGTAAATCCTTGGCCATCACAATTGCAAAACTGGTTTTCACAGTCTATGTCCACCAGTTATGGATTGAGAGGAATTATAGGAAATTTCAGAATATTAGCTGCCTCCCTGAAGTGGTTGCTAACAAAATCTCAAATAATGTTAGGTGTAGGTTGCTTTCCTTATCCAAGTTCAAGGGACCTTCACCTTTACTCTCTCTGTGGAACATTCATGATTAACATATTTAGATACAAAAGTGGATTCTACTCATATTACTACATTTGCAGGTCATTAGTCAAGGGGTGCAGCCTCAAGCTATTCCCCTTGGTTTTATGAGTCTCCATGTTCAGCAAGACATCCTGGCAGGTCACCATGTTCAGCAAGAACTACCAACACCTCTTTTTTTGAGTTGTTACTATTACTTCTATCCTACCAGGTAGTTACCTTAATCCTTGTAGTGACAGGCAGATTTTTGAGTGCCTATATTGTGTGTCAACCTTACTTACTATATTGTGTGTCAACCTTGTGAGTGTGTGCTAGAGCCCCATCATTCCTTCAGAGAGGAGGTAATATTTAGTGGGGGAGTCTTGTGAGGTTCAGTGGAGGGAGTAAGTAGTCTATCACCTTGTATGATTGCTAGATGTGTAGCTACCTTCTGCTGCTACACCTGTTTTCTGATTTGTTACTGTTACTTCTGATCTCTGCATTTCAGATTTCAGATTTCAGATTTCAGATGGTTCATTTAGTAGCACTGCAGTTTGGCTAATGTTGATTGTATTGTGGCTAATGTTGAAGCTGATTCTGATCAGTTTTCTTTTGGGTTATTGCCTGATCTTAGCGGCTGTTTAAGTGGCCTTGAACTGATCTGTCTTGGAACTGCACTGCTGTATCATTTTTTCTGCTACTGCATACTGTATCAGAACATTAGTGGTTTGTTGTTGTTGTTTCAGAAGTTGTAATGTAGTTTGTTCTATTATTAGCCTAACCAATAGGGGCTGTCATTGGGATCTCCCTTCGCAGAGGGGGAAATCCTCTGCATTTTGGCATTTTGGCATATTAACTGTGTGTGATGTTGGCATGTTGGCATTTTGGCATTATGGACTGCTGCTGATCTGCTTTCTGCAATTTCGGAGCTTCAGAAGTATCACTTCAGAAGTTTGTGACAGCAGCAGTTCTGAAGTTGCAGCAGTTTGTGATGTTGCATTTTGTTATTTCTGAAGTTGCTTCAGAACTGCTTTAACTGTGTTTAGCTATTCTGGTATGGTTTGGAATGGTTTGGACTGCTCTGATGGTTGTGTCCCCAAGTCAGAACTGCATCAGTTGTTGTTCCAGCTGCTCTGATGGTTGTTCCTGCTGCTAGCTGCTACACAGGTTCAGCAATTCAGCAATTCTGCATATTGGAAGTCCCTGAAATATGTTCAAGCAGCTGTGGAATGCTGTAATGTTATCAGTTCTGCAGCATTTCTGTTAGGGTCTATAATGTAATGGTCTGTAATGTCCTGCATAAGTTCTGAATGTGTGCAGCTGGAAGTTTTTTCAGTCAAGTCTATTATAAGTCAAGGTGCATTGGCATGTTCAGTTGAAGATTTTTGAAGATTTTTGCATGTTCAGAAGATTTTGGCATTTTGACTGATGGTTGCTGAGGTGGTTGCTGAGATCAGTTCAGCATGTAGTTGCATTTTCTACTATGTAATGCTTAAGAATCTACTTAGACGCGCTGTTTTCCCTCCCTCTTCTAGATGGATTGGAAACAGCGCATTTCACTTACTCCATGTAGCCTCTTGGCGTAGCTAATTTTTCTTTCTCTATTCTTTTGTTTTCTTTTCCTCCTGGGGTATGCCCCTTGTAGGCTGTATATTCGTTTAGCCTCTTTTTATTTCAAGCTTTTTTACCCAAAAAAAAAAACAACGCCTAGAATTGCATAATGAAGCTACACTATACATTATACATTACAAAACTGCACTATACATTACAAAACCTGACTATACAAGACAACCAAATAATTGCACATGAGGTGGATTGAACTTGGAATTATGAAACTTGCACATATCCCTGAACTGCTGTGCCTGCTGTGCCTGAACTGGACAAGTTGAATGGGGGTCTTAGTGACTGAGCCATTTATAGCAGCCACAACTTCTGAATTCACTAGCTGCTACAATCAGCAGAAATGCCTGACCTTCTGAACCTTCTGAAACTTCTGAAATGCCTGACCTGCTGTGCCTGAAATTCTGAAACTTGTGCAATCAGCAGCAGCTACAATCAGCTACTGCTGGACAGGTTCAGGAGCTGGACAGGTTCAGGAGCTGGACAGGTTCAGGAGCTACGAACAGCAGCTACAGTTCTCACATAACAAAGCTAGCTCTCACATAGCATAAAGCAGTAGCAGCAGTTCACAACAGCACTGCTAGTTCTCACATAGCACAAAGCAGATCAAAACAGCACTCAAAACAGCAGAACACTCACTGCTAGCTGCTAGCTCTCACACTCAAAATGCAGAGGATGTCCCCCTCTGCGAAGGGAGATCCCAATGACAGCCCCTATTGGTTAGGCGAATATAAAAAAAGGGGGGGTCCCCCTTGGCCTCAAAAGGAACACCACCAAAATGATACACATCAATATCAACAGTAGAACAGCTATGCCAGACAGCTATGGTACACACACCACTTGTGCATGACTTAAAGCATAACAGCTGCCACCATAATCAGCCTAATAAGGAACACACAGAAATGTCACCACAGCCTTAGCATAACAGCTGCTGCCACAACCAGTAAACTATGCTTACACCATATTTGTACCCTGCTGAACTAAAACAGCCAATAAACTGAACTACAACAGCCAAACAACATTGGTTAGGCAAAACAAAAGAACAGTGCAGCTATACAGCTAAACTAAAAAAATAGCCATACTGATTGTGACTGACCTGCTGACAGCTATACAGCTAAACAGCTAAACAAACTTGCTGACTGACTGACTGGGTAACAGCTGAAGGCTCCATAACAAGCAACAGTGGGAGGCAACAGCTGACTGGACAAAGAGCAACATACGAGACTAGTAACTTGCTGACTGACTGGACCAGCTACAGCTATCAACCAGCAAGCATTCAGTTTAAGAGTAAAACAGAAGCTATAAGTATTCCGAAAGGATGAAACCCAACTCCCTCCACTCTCCCTCACAAAGCGCCTCCCACTAAGTATTACCTCCGCTCACAAAAAGGAAGAGGCTCAAACACTCTTCTCACAGGTTCTTCATATACTGGCACACTCAATAACAGTCTGCTACTTTGGACAGCCATCACCATGACAATGAACAACCTGCCATTATGCACAACAAACTACTGGATAATTAGAAGTAATAGGAGGTCAAGAGGAGCCAGCCCTTCACCCTTGCTGTCCCTCCTTTGAGCATATCCTGCTATAGCCTGTCCATTGATATTAGTATGTTAGAGTAGGAAAACAAGAACAATGCTTACAAATACTCACAGCAGGAACAACATAAAGTAGTTAACTACTACCATTATACCAGTCATTCACAATCCATTCTGCTTGGAGTTTAGGTAAAGATAGAATCCTTTTTTTTTTGGGTAATGCCCTAGGGCAGAATCCTTGTTTTTTTTTTTTTTTTTGGATAGAATCCTTGTTCTCATCATTGAAAGTATTTTATGAACAACAACTTCCCAAGAACAGGACATGCCATGGAACTTCCTGGCATTCCTTTCAATCCAGACGTAGTAAATAGTGACTGTAAAGGCCAATTTAGTGATAATAGCCTTTATAGATTTCCCTCTAGAATTAGAGAGAAAAGAGACCCATTCAGACCAAGTTCTAGATGTCCATGAGACATGTAGTTTGGTTTGAATAGAATCCCACACCTGCTTAGTAAATGAGCAATTAAAGAATATGTGATTGTGACTTTCACAGTCCTGACAAAAACTACATTTTTGAAATTAAAAAATGTTAATTTCAAGCTTGACTATATTACTGCTTCGTACCCAGCAGGATATGCTCAAAGGAGGGTCAGCAAAGTGAAGGGCTGGCTCCTCTATGGTCAGTAGTTTTGTTGTTCTTAATGGCAGGTTGTTCACTGTCATGGTGGTGGCTGTTTTTGAGTGTGCCAGTATATGTAGAACCTGTGAGAAGAGTGTTTGAGCCTCTTCCTTTTTGTGAGCGGAGGTAATACTTAGTGGGAGGTGCTTTGTGAGGGAGAGTGGAGGGAGTTGGGTTTCATCCTTTTGCTCTGAGAAACTACTGTTTTCATCCTTTTGCTTTATGGAAGTTTGATAGTTGTTGGTTGCAAATACTGAGTTTCTGAGTTTGATAGCTGTTTTAGCTGTTGATAACTGCTGAACTGAGTTGATAGCGGCTGAACTGAACTGTGATGCTGAAATGTGTGCTAAACTGTGTTGCACAATCAGATTTTTCTGAAATTTTTGCACAATCAGTTTGATAGCTGCTGTTCTGTTCTGATTCTAAGGCTCAGTTCTGCTCTGTCATTTCTGGTTCTGAACTATGTGCTGAACTGTGTACTAAACTGTGTTGCACAATCAGATTGTTCTGAATTGTGTTGCACAATCAGTTGGTTCTGTTCTGATTTACTACCTTCTTTTGTTGCCATGTTCAGTAGTTAGTTGTTATGGTTCAGTGTTCTACTTAATTACTGAATTTCTACTATTTTCTGCTACTGATGGGCTGCAGCTTCTGCTGCTATTGTGAGGATACTTAAGTAGCTGCTGCTGTACCCTAAGTAGCTCCTATACTACTGATTTCTCTTCATTGTTGTCTGGCCTAACCAATAGGGGCTGTCTTTGGGATCTCCCTTCGCAGAGGGGGACGTCCTCTGCATTTCTGCTATTGTTTTGTTTCATGAACAAAGTGTTGTGTTCTACATTTCTAGCACTTTGGTTCAGTTGTAAAGTGTTGCATAGTCTGCTATCTGCTGTTATGGTTCAGTTGGTTCAGTTTGGTTCAGTTGGTTCAGTTGTATAGTCCAGTTGTTTAGTCCAGCTAGCTTTTATCATTGCTGCTGCTGCTGGTCCTGTTTGCCATGGCAGCTGCTGTTGTTATGTCCTGTTTTGCCATGGATCTGCTGTAGTTGGTTCATGTGGCTGCAAGCTATGACTGCAAATCAAGTAGCAGTTGATGATGTATGCCATGTTTTACTCTCAACACAAGTCAAGTCAAGTCAACTTACAAGTCCAAGCCCAGTCCAGTTCTGAACCTGTTTAAGACCTGCATTTTGTCCAAGTTCAGATTCTGATGCTGATGAGGTCAGTGCAACATCAGTCCTGATGAGGCCCAATTATCAAGTGCAGCAGTTCTGTTAGCTGTTGATCATATGGTGTTCCTTAGTGTTTCGATGCCCAAGTGTTTTGAATTGCATGTAATTTAGTAGCATGAAATTTACTAGTTCAGTAGCATTTTGTGTTCTGTTTCGTATCCCTCTTTTAGATGGGTACGAAACAGACGTTCTATTTACTTCTAGTCCTATGTAGCCGTTTGGCGTAGGCGCACTCTTGTTTTTTGTTCTTTTCCTTTCTTTTCTTTTCTTTCCTCCTGGGGTATGCCCCTTGTAGGCTGTATATTCGGTTAAGCCCCCCCTTTTTATTTCAAGCTGATTTACCCAAAAAAAAAATGTTAAGCGAATGTACAGCCCTACAAGGGGCATATCCCAGGAGGAAAAGAAAAGAAAAAAAAACAAGAATGTCAAAAGTGCGGTAAACCATGCACAACCCGCATGGAGAGTAAGATAAAGTAAATACATAACAAAATGCCATGTGTACTGAGATATATGAAATTGAACTACTATCTGGCACAACCCGCCAGGCTAGGAAATAAAGCAAATAAAGTAAATAGAGTAGATAGTCATGGCCAACAATGACCACATGATAACCAACGCTGAGGAGAGCAGCTACAAAGCAATACGGCTTCTAGGCAGTCTGAACGGCTACTACAGAGGAACAAGGCATCAAGAGGTTCAAACCAGAGTTGACGGCATCCGACAAAGCCCCCTGCTAAGAACCCTGCACACCACGCCCAATCCTTCCGGCCTAATAGTCCCTCATCCAAGCCTAAGCCTCGCCAAAACCGCCTACTGAAACCAACTACCCGGTATCCTCCTCCTCCAAGGCTAGTTTAAAAAAACCAAGAACCTAGTACTTCCACCAACCCCAAAGCTAGAATAATACCCACTCAACTGAAGTCAACTACTACAGAGGGACTCGGACTGAGAGAGGCTCGAACTGGAGATGTCGGCATCCGACAAGGCTACCCTGCTAAGTACCCTGCACACCACGCCCATTCCACCCAGACTACTACAACCTCGCCCAAATCCCCTAGGCTCGCTAACGACTATAAGCGGAACAGAAAGAGGATCCACCAGAAGTGGCCACTCAAACCTCAAGTGGACCAAGCTGCTCCTTTCGATCAGTGCAAGCCACCAATCTAATCAGTAACAGGCTGCGAAGCTACCCCTTTCGATCAGTGAACAACCACCAATCTAATCAATGACAGCTCCGGCAGCTACCTCGCTCAATCAGAATCCATCCACCAATCTAATCAGTGGCACCCACAGCTGCTGCTACTGCGAACTACCCTTTTCAATTAGAACAGATTCTAATCAACGATAGCCACGACCACAAGAATACTACACACAACCACGGGGCTAAAAAGCACAGGATCTAGGGATATAAAAGGCTCGACCAAGAGCCCGTTAATGGAGCTCCACAACAAGTTGCACAACCTTTGAGCCCTAAATTGGGCAAATATGTGCCCAGTAACTAAACTGGGCATGAAATTGGGTCCAAATTGGGCAAGAAATCAACCATGCCCAAGCACCGAACTAGTCAATGATAGCTACGAAGGCTGCCCCTTTCAACCAGTGCAACCCCCAATCTAATCAACGATAGCCACGGTTACATCCAAATGATTAACCCGATCTCAGTCCAACAGATGACTGCCCATCGAGTTTGACCAACTGAATCTACAGGTTGTAATAATTTTGCAGCCAATTTTACTGCCCAATACGTAGATCTAGTGAGGTCCAGTTGGAACTAAACTGAACTTTGTCATCCTCATTGCTATGGAACTCAGTATGGGTCAAAAGACACCACAATTACACTGAACTTAATCGGAAAATATTGAAAACTGGAATTTACCTCTGTAAATCCAGAATTCCTTCGGTATTCACCCTACCACCGTGCCAATGTAAGCACTGAGCAGGTATGAAGCTCTGATATGGTGACCACCGAGGAATGATTCGTTACTTGAAGCCGAAATCCTTTTCCCCCAAATCCGAACAGTACACCATTTCCGACGATCAACAGCTCCCTACCGTACGAGCTTCAGAACTAGAGCGGGGGAAATAATGGGTTACGTCGGAACTGAGATAGACTCGTCGGTGATTCCGTTTGCCGTGAAGAGGACCCACGAGCTAGGAGCGAGGTCATCGCCGTGAAGTTGAGATGGATCCCAGCAGTTTGGGGTCATCTCTGTGAAGCTGAAGAGAACCCACGACTGTTGAATCGTATGCTCTAAAAGTCGGGATTGGAGCATTGATTGCCCTCCATAGAACGGATTTCCCCTGGTCTGCTGTGGAATTCAGTCCACCCCCTACATTGTGCAGGAATAGGAAGGCCAAAAGACACCAACCTATCTGCAGTGGAAAGCCTATTCTGAATAGCTATCCAAGTGATAAAACTACATTTTGGAATGTGACCTGAGAACCACACCAACCTATGCCACACAACTTTTGGATAGGGAGTCCTTAGTTTATCCCAAAGGGAAGCAACTGTGAACTGGCCATTAGAAGTGAGAGACCACCTAATATGATCATCCCTACTCAACCTGGAAGAAACAATAGGTGGTAAAGTACTTCTCACCTCATTGATCTCCAAAGTTTGGGTGATGGGAAAAGCCCAGCATGAATTTTGGATAATGTGAGACACAGTAGCCTCCTTTGGAATTCCAGAATCATAAGCAATTCTGGGACCATATTTGGCTAACAAAGGACCAAGTGGATGCCAATTATCATACCACAAGGAGGTGGATTGGCCATTACCTATTACACTAAGTATATATGGCCTCACCAATGGTCTGAGATGCAGAAGTTTCCTCCAAACCCATGTGCAATCCCCAGGTACCTTCAAATTCCAAAAGTTTCTACCCCGTATTAAATAAGATTTGACCCACTGACCCCACATTTTTTTTTTTGGGTAATTTAGCTTGAAATTAAAAAAGGTTAATCGAATGTACAGCCTACAAGGGGCATACCCCAGGAGGAAAAGAAAAGAAAAAAAAACAAGAATGACAAAAGTACGGTAACCATGCACAACCCGCATAGAGAGTAAAATAAAGTGACATATGTGATACAAATGGATCTGAAAAGAACCATGAAATGTACTGAAATGAAATTGAGCTATTCCTGGCACAACCCGCCAGGCTAGGAAATAAGGTAATTGAAGTAGATAGTCATGGTCAACATGGACCACATGATAACCAGCGCTGAGGAGAGATCCTCCTCCTCCTAGGCTGGGCTAAGAAAACCAAGACCCGAGGCTTCCATCACCCCAAAGCAAGTATAATATCCGCTCAACAGAAGTCAACTACTACAGAGGAACTCGGACTGAGAGAGGCTCGACCAGGGGATGACGGCATCCGACAAGGCTACCCTGCTAAGTACCTTGCACACCACACCCATTCCACCCTGACTACTACAACCACGCCCAAATCCCCTAGGCTCGCTAACGACTCAAAGCGGAACAGAAAGAGAGGCCACCAAAAGTAGCCACTTGAACCTCAAGTGGACCAAGCTGCTCTTTTCGATCAGTGCAAACCACCAAATCTAATCAGAAACAGACTGCAAAGCAACCCCTTTCGATCAGTGAGGATCCACCAATCTAGTCAATGACAGCTCCGGCAACTACCCTGCTCAATCAAACTCCAACCATAATCTAATCATCGGCTCCTGCAGCTGCTGCTACTGCAGGCTACCCCTAACTAGGAAGGAGTTCAATCTAATCAAAAATAGCTACGACCACATGAATACTACACTCAACCTTAGAGCAAAAAAAAACTGGTTCTAGGGATATAAAAGGCTCGACCATAAGCCCGACCCCCGATTTCAGTCCAACAGATGACCGCCTATCGGGGGTTAATAACACATTGATTGTTCCCCCCCAGAAATAAGGAACCAAATGTGTTTGGCAATGGCCGCCTTATTCCAAACCTACATGGATTTGAAACCAAGGCCTCCCTCTTGTTTCGGAGAGCACAGATGCTCCCAAGATACCTTAGCCCCAGTTTTCCTAAGGTCGGGACCAGACCATAGAAACGCTCTAAGGATTGACTCAACCTCCTTGATCACCTTTTTGGGGATGATAAACAAGGAGGACCAATAAGTTTGAATGGAGAACAATACGTTCTTAATCAACTGGACCCTGCCAGCATACGTGAGGTCTCTGTTAGTCCATGACTTAGTTTTAGCAGTTATGCTATCCACTAAGGACTGACAATCAGAGGCTTTAAGTTTTGTAGAGAGGAGAGGCACCCCGAGATATCTGATAGGCAGTGAGCCCTCCTTGAACTTAAGGACATCCAAAATGGCCATTCTAGAGCTTAAACTAACCCCAGAAAAGTAGATGCTACTTTTTCCAGGGCTAGGTGAGAGACCCGATAGGATTTGGAATTCAGAGAGGACATCCTGGATATGACTGATAGAGGTTAGATCCCCTTTGCAAAAGATCATAAGATCATCAGCAAAGCATAGATTTATAAGCTTGGTACGCCTACATCTCCAATGAAAATGAAAATCTGGAAGGAGGGATTTCTCTCTTAGGAGACAAGTGAGAATCTCCATCACAATCACAAATAGGTATGAAGACAAAGGATCTCCCTGCCTAAGCCCTTTTTGTCCTACAATGTAGCCTGTGACCTCCCCATTGATGCTAAGGGAATAATTCGCAGTGGAAATACAAGCTTGGAGCCACTAAATCATTGTGGGATGAAAATTCATGGAGGATAGAACATCCCAAAGGAAATCCCACCTAACATTATCGTATGCCTTCATAATGTCAACTTTCATTGCACATCGAGGAGATGGTGGATATTATGCTTGCTTTGGGGTGATGGTAGTCTCGGGTCTTGGTTTTCTTAGCCCAGCCTAGGAGGAGGAGGATCTCTCCTCAGCGCTGGTTATCATGTGGTCCTCGTTGACCATGACTATCTACTTCATTTACTTTATTTCCTAGCATGGCGGGTTGTGCCAGGAGTAGTTCAATTTCATTTCAGTACATTTCATGGTTCTTTTCAGATCCATTTGTATCACATATGTCACTTTATTTTACTCTCCATGCGGGTTGTGCATGGTTACAGTACTTTTATCATTCTTGTTTTTTTTTTCCTTTCTTTTCCTCCTGGGGTATGCCCCTTGTAGGCTGTACATTCGCTTAACCTTTTTTAATTTCAAGCTAAATTACCCAAAAAAAGAAGGGGAAAGTGACTTTGACGGAATGGAAGGAGAATACGATGATGCACTCGATGGAATCTCCTTAACATCACTATTCGGCCAAGTGGAAGTAACTAATCTCTCTTATGACTGCATAATCAACGAGGAGGAAAAAGAGGTGATGAAAACCCAGACTGACATTTCCATTTGGGGACTACTCATGTCTCAAAGAGGTAGCCAACGTGCAAGCAGTGAAGATGGATCCAGTTCAAAGCCCTGTTTGGCAAAGAAGATGGTGGAAAAGAGTATAAAGTTGCAAAAGGCAAAGGTTTTGAAAACAACCTCGAAATGCTACAGTAGCTAAGAAGTCACAACATGGCAAAGAACATTAAGCATTGCTTTTATCAAACTAAAACATGTTTTGAGCCCCTGCTTGGGCATTTTATTTCTGCTAAGTGAATTCCTGTTTCATCCTCTAGACTATGCTTATTCAATGATTTACTTCCTAAATTGCAATTGCCAAACACTATAGTCTCTTTGCCAAACAAAGGAAATTTCAAGGAATCAAGTTCCTTGTGTCGCTGACAAAAAGGAAGGAAAGGATGAACTCTAATTGCTTAAGAAACTAAGTTTTTGTCAAAACTTAGAAAGAAAACACTATCTCCGCGAGAACACTTAGGGTTAGCTCGCCCATTATGAAGGTACAAACACAAGGGAGATTTAGAAAAATATCTCCATCAAATTCCTCTCCGAAATGCAGAAACCCTCTTGAGAGAAGTGCTTGTTGGGTAACCTGAAAATCCAAGCAAAAATAAGAGCAAAGCCTGCTAGGGCAAGAAAATGCAAAAACGCAGCCTAGGCAAAAGTTAAGGCATTCAAAGAAAAGCTCGCTAGGGACTCAACCTCCATTAGGTAACCTAGGCAAAATCAAGAGCATGTGAGAAGAAAAACCAAGAGTGAAAAACCCAACCTCAAAGGTAATGATTTTGGAATTACGTAAAAGGCCTGATTCCCTGATTGGGATACGTAGGCAATCTTATATCGAGATGCGGCCCAAACATTTGGAGAGAAGGAAAAACATCAACAAATTTGTACTCAATGATAGGCATAGCTAACCCTGCGTATTGAGCTCGCAAAAGATGAGTATGCTTTTCTCGAAGAATTGGCAACAGCAATAGACACAAGAATTATTGCTCATCCTCTCTAACCTGAAGGTCATTAACACAATGAGCAGGATACCTCGAAAACTCTCGAGTTTGGCAATCGGACTATGGAACATGGCAAAAGCAAAAGGCAAGAAAATCAAAACCAAGCATAAGAAGGAAGAGAAAAGAGGATGCCACTTGGCCAAAACAAAATCTACCTTTGGAAAATCAAAGTAACGGCCGAAGAATCTATACATCGGCCACAATATCGATTTTTCAGCCGAATAATCAATTCTTCAGCCAGTATTTCATTTTCACACAAGTTACTGTCTATCAGCAAATACTTGTTGAAAAAGCCATGTTCTGACTATCACATGCAAACTCAAGACATCTAGGGGCATAAAAAGCATTTCTCATTTCATGAACAAAAGCTTGCCTACAAAATCATCACTGTGGTTACTTTCACTATACAAATACAGTTTCTACTTCTCTCTTTGCTAACCATGAACAGGAAGGAAAAAGAAAATCCTAAAGCTGGTCGTGACGGCGTCTTCGAGTCGATCTCTGAGATGAAGAAGAGGATTGCTGGCTATCCTCCCCACTGACAGCTGGTGCTCACTCAGCCTCAAGCTACAAGGAAAAGAATACAAAACAAGGGGCAAGCACCAAGCGCTCTTCTTCTCCATCATCAGAGTGGAAGGAGACAAAGGAAAGGGCCTGTGGCCAAACAGGAGCAACTGAAGGAACAACAGGCAAAACCAAGGAAAAATGGTAGTACTCCATACAGTCACCTACCTAAAAGAGCAAACCTGCCCAGAGCATTCTCCAAGTCTACTTTAGACATCGAAGAAGTAGATCTCATCAACGCCGGAGGAGGAGGAGGAATAAACTGAAGATCCTCAGCACGCGGGCGCCACTGGCTGGCCACTCGATCACATAAGTACCAAGCTTAACAAAAGGGACCCTCGAACAGGCTATGAGTACAATCTGGAACCCTGGAATTTGCAAGAGGGGTGTCCTCTGATACACCACTCCAAGGGTCGAACCTCGCCTACAAACAAAGTCTAAATCAGCCACAGCACAAGGGAATGGAGATCTAAAGACAAGGAATGCAAGGGGTACCTGGTCAACCGTCAATCGGTCCAAAACTCGTCGCCAATGCTCAAAATTGGCGACCGTGGCTTCCGTTGCCCCACCAACCATCGCTCGTAGCAAGGGAAAAATCACAACGAGAAAAGAAGAAGGATATACCTCAAGTACCCGGTAGTGACTGCCAAGAGTCCTGTCCCGTGAACAAGCCCTAAGGAGGCCATACAAGGTGGCCAAGGCAGATGCTCCCCAATCAAGCTCCCAAACAGCCTCCAAATACTGCAAAAGGGCTAGAGACTGCCTATGCAGTGAACTATCCTTGTTGACAAACAACGAGGTAGAGAAGAAAGGCCCATGTCAACTACTCAACACTCACCTGAGTCAAGATATCAACCTTCATAAAAGTCTTGATCAGCCAAGAGACGTCAACATGACCACGCGAGTGAAGAGGGGGCACCGTGCCCAAGAACCACTCCAAATCCCCTACTCGCTCCCAAAGCATAGGGTTAACCCAGCTCCACCTACTCATAGGCCAGTAAGCAAAGAAAAATCACCTGGCGTGATCGTCATCTCGCCAACAGAAGGAAAGTGGAACGTGTTGGAAGTATCCCACCACCTTTCAACCAGCGAGGTCATCAACGACCAATCCATCTTCAGAAAATTGAGGCCCAAAACAAACGGCTCAAGACCAGCAACGTGTACTAACTCCCGAGCCTGCTCCGACAACGTCACAAACCACTTGTACACTAAAGGCCTCCACCGCGAGCCTCCAGTCTCCTGTTTCTCTGCCAAGGACAAAAAGGGAGTTAATCTCACGATTGCATAAACAAATAAAAAGCTAGGGGCATCAAATCGACGTTTAAAAAGCATGCATTGCCTTAACAGGGGGCACAGTTATCTTAGCTTCTTTAAACAGAACAACTTCGACCCAACCACGGGTCCTTCTCATTCACGCCCTGGCTAAGAGGGATCTCATCCCGCAAATCAAAACAAAAAAACTCACTCTTAAATCATACAAAATCAAAAACTCTGAACTAAAGCAAACTTTTTGCTTTTCAGGAAGCTTACCGAAACATTGAGGACGCTCAAGTGCTGCTCAGCGGCTCTACGCCCACACCTCAACAGCTCTATGCCACACCATGTGCACAGCCTCGCGCTCAGCAGGCCAGCAAAACAAACCTGCGGCTTCCACTCATTGCAGTGAGTGAACATTTATAGAGTTCTGAGTCAACAGCCAACAAGAAAAAGCACGTGCATGAAGCTTACAATAACCTAGTGCACAGCCCTCCAGAAGGTGTTTATGTTGCTAGCTTCCAGAAAGCGTTTATGTTGCCAGAAAGCATTTAGCCACCAGAAGACATTTGAGTCGCTAGAGGGCGTTTGGCCTCCGGAAGGCACTCCCAGCAGCAGAGGTAATGGAAACCTTCCTAACAAAGTGGAATATACTCAAAACTAGCCTTGGGGACAATCCCGAGCAAACATTCCGAGCCTTGGGGGCAATCCCGAGCATGCTCAGAACTAGCCTTGGGGGCAATCCCGAGCATACTTAGAACTAGCCTTGGGGACAATCCCGAGCATGTGGAATTTAGCCTTGGGGGCAATCCCGAGCATACTCAAGACTAGCCTTGGAAACATCCCAAGCATGAGGGAACTCTCTCTCTCCGTAACAGCAAGCTCACCAGATGCTGGTCACTTGACCACTGAGGATAATCAAACTCAAGCTCTCGCTTATAAGATCAAAAGGACTCTATGCCCAAGCCAACTATGCTCCGAAAATGCGTCAGGAATCAGCAACTCAGTCATTACCACTATCCTATTCGCCCAGCGACACCACGTGCTTATCAAAGTTACTGATCATCTCAGCGGCACCAAGCTCTTGCTCCGCACCCACTATTGACAAATCATTCAGCAGCTCTACAACCAAGCCTCGAGCTCATTACCTCGGCGGCACTACGCCCATGCTCACTATCACTCAACAAGCTCTATCAACTCAGCGGCTCTAAGCCCACTATCTCAACTGGCTCGAAGCCGTAAACAATCATCTCAACAAGTTCTATTAGCTGCTCTATGCCCGCCATCTCATCAACTCAGCGGCTTTAAAGCCCACCATCTCAACTGGCTCGAAGCCGTAAATAATAATCATCTCAAGTTGGCTCGAAGCCGTAACAATCCTCTATCAGCAGGCTCTACGCCCGTCATTTCATCAACTCAGCGGCTCAAAGCCCACCATTTCAACTGGCTCGAAGCCGTAAACAATCAAACTCTCAACTGACTCCACGCCGCCCCAATCAACAAGATATCATCTACTCTCAAAGCCTGTACTTTGAATGCTCAAAATCTAACATTTTGAATGCTCGAAACCCTTCGAATGCCCAACCACTATGTACTGGATGCTCAAGTTCTACACTTGAATGCGCAGCTCTACGTTTGAATGCCCAAAAACTGCGTACTGGATGCTTGAACTCGATGTTCGAATGCTCAAGTTATGCACTTGAATGCTCAAGCTCTACGCTTGGATGCCCAACCACTGCGTACTGGACGCTCAAAGCCTGTACTTTGAATGCTCGGATTCTGCCGTCCAAATGCTCGAGCTCTACGCTCTGAATGCTCAAGTCCGGAACTTGATAGAAGCTCTAAGCTTAAAACAAACACACATGCACTGGCCCGTGCACATATTGCATCAACACTATCACGTCGAGTCTGCACAATCATATCTGTTCACATCTAACGACCATCATCACACATATACATTCTGCATATCTCTCATGAAACAAGTCAACCCTGCAATCAACCGGCTCTATGCCTCGGTTTTATTGATCGGTCCAGCGCCTCGATCCTTTGGCTCTACGCCAACACTTATGATGGGAAAGCTCCGTGCACAGACCATCAGAATACAACCAGCTCTACGCTTCGGTCCAAATCATGTCAAGCTCTAAGCACTGACACCCCAGGCTCTCGCCTTATGTTCAAATACCAGCTCCGCGCTTCGGTTTTATCAAGCTCAAAGCTTCAATCTCCTCACGCTCTCGCCTCAATGACCACAGCAGGCTCTACGCCTCAATTCTATCACCTCAGGCCCTCGCCTCAAGACTGCAACAGGCTCCACGCCTCAATACCATCACCTTAGGCTCTCGCCTTGTGACTACAGCCGGCTCCGCGCCTCAGTTCCATCACGTCAGAAGCGATCACTCTCCAGGCTCTCGCCTAATGACTACAACCGGCTCCATGCCTCTGTTCTCTCATCCCCAAAGCTCCGTGCTCCAGTTACTGGCCTTGCGCCCCCCATATCTCAAAACAAACCGGCATCCGATTCATCCCCAGCAGATGGCTTGGATTCCACCCCATTACATCAATTCCTTCCAGCTCATTCGCAAGGATAGGCTACTCTACCGAGCTCCTTTCAGTCAAAGTAAGGATGATCAAGAAAAGCAAACGCACCTGCCGTATACTGATCTACCCCAAAATACTAAGGAAGCTCTCCGCAAAAATTCCCCCGGCAGCCCCGCGCTCCTTTTTTTTTGTTTTTTGTTTTTTTGTTTTTGGGTAAATCAGCTTGAAATTGAAAAAGAGGCTAACCGAATATACAGCCTATAAGGGGCATACCCCAGGAGGAAAAGAAAAAGAAAACAAAAAAGATTGAAGAAAATTTCTAACGCCAAATGGCTACTAGGGCTAAATGATATGCGTTGTTTCCAATCCATCTAGTCAGAGGGAAAGAAAACAACGCCAAAATGAAATGACCAGCAAGCCTACCAACCTAGGCTTCCTAATCATTACCAAAAGATATGGAACTAACTGGAAATAACTGATAGTAAACAGTTCTATTACAATCAGCTAGGAACTAGCTTACTCAATGAATTACACATAAGAATACCGCTGACGAGAGGAGCCACCAGCAACACCTGTCCAGATAGCACAGTAGTAGCAACAGCAACAACAAGCAGCAGCAGCAGGTGGCATGCTGCTGTCAGCAAGACAGCAACAGAACTGCTATCACAACAAGCAACAGATAGCACATGGGTTAAACTATGGCAGCCCCGCACTCCTTCAACTATCTTCCACCAAAACCCTGGCTCAGTCTAGGTACGTCACACTACGGCTTCTTAAGCCTTAAGGTACGTCTTCTGTCTCTAAACCCTCCAAACTTTTTACTTTTTCTTTATTGCCCGAACTACGGTTGGTCTGAATTTCCCTTGCGGAATACGTAGGCAGCCTCCCGGCCCGACAATAACAAAACCTTTTTTTCGAAAACCCCTTGGAATAGTGGTTGGACCAAATTGAGTTGTTTTTTACAGCTTTGACTCTTACTCAAACATGTCTTGCAATCCGTCTGAGTTCAGTCAAAGAGGGGCATCTGTAGACACCCCAATTTGGCCTAACGATTATTTCAAGTCCCACCTTGGGACCATCCCGATGATGAAACGGATACAATGATTGCTAATTGCTTTCTTGAGAACCTTAGGACTTTCGGTAAGAACTTTGAGCCACTTAGAGGACCCAATCAGAGTCATACAGCCTTTCAGACAGAAAATACAGAAGCCTAGGAGAATCCATCTGTCGGCCGTAACATCGATCTCACGGCCTTAACATCATTTCCTCACCCGAGCAACCTGTTGCTATCAAAATCTCCCTGAGAGATCAATCCCTCGGCCGCAAGATCTATCCTTCGGCCTAGATATCCATTCCTCGGCCGTGTAATCTATTACTCGGCCGCCAGATCGTCCTTTTTCCAGACTCTGGAACGTTCTGTCGATTGTTTGATCCAACTACACTACCTCTCTGATGCGTTCGGGCCACGTTCAGAGATTACGACGTAGAGTTTGAATTGCATTGCAATTGCAATCGTGCCATTTGATTGGCCGGAGTGAGTCATCAATTGCCTATATAATGGGCCTTTGGACTCCAAAAATAGGACCACGAAATTAATAGGAGAATACACCCTCTCAAGCTCCGATACTCTGTCAAAATACTCTCTCAAACCCACTCTCCAAAAGCCCTAACCTCCCGAAGGTAGCCATCAATCCGACGATCAAACCCTGAAGTTCAAACCCTAACCCTAGGGTTTTCAATCAAGCAATCCGTCAATCACACCCAATCCAAAGCAATCAAGCAACTGAGGGATCAAGGTGGTGAGGCCCAACGGCCTCTGGTTTGTTTTACTTATCGCATTTACAATTAATCGTAGCATTTAATCACCTGCTAATTTTTCTATCTGGTGTGAGGAAGAACACCGACCGGGGCTTCGATCCCCCGGCCGGTACATCAAACCAGGAAGATCCCTCGGCCGTGACATCTATTCACCGGCCGCGGGATCCATTTCCCTGGGACAGCTTTGTTTGTTTTGCTTTCTGACGCATGCTTTACTTATCGCATTGACTCACCTTATTTACTGTTTAAAGGATTAACTAAACAGACTATGTGTTAGAATTAAATAAAGCATCTATATGTCTTATGTTGAACGATTATGGGCCAGTCTCACGACTGGGCAAAGAGGGGTGCCTAACACCTTCCCCTTATTGTACTTTTGGCTCTCGTACCCAGAATCTCTATCTGTTTTCCTAGTTTTAATAAACTAGGTGGCGACTCTGTTTTGATGATAACCGCTATCATGTGGCGATGTTCCTAGCCATGGATGGGAATATCCATGATTTTGGTTTACGAAGCAAGCAACCAATCGAGCAAACAAACGTGATCAATCTGTATGGCAATGCCCCGTTTGGGAGGTGTCTACAGAGTGCAGCTGCTAACTGTTATTTCATGCTATCAGCTGCTGCTGTCCAGTTCTATGTCTCAGTTCAGATTCAGTTTCAGTTGCTGCTGCTATTTTTCTGTACAGCAAGCGGCTCTATTTTGCATCTCAGATAGTGCCTTACATGGGTGTAGTCTATTTTGTTGGTATTAACTAGCGTTGTTTCCCTTCCCTCTTTCCAGATGGATTGGAAACATCGCACCTCATCTAGCCTTGTAGCCATTTGGCGTTTCAATTTTCTTACTCTTGTTTGTTTTCTTTTCTTTTCCTCCGGGGGTATGCCTCTTGTAGGCTGTATATCTGTTTATTCTTTTTTCTATTTCAAGCTATTTTACCCACATGAAAAAAAAAAAGTTTCCAAAACGGTACAATACCTTACCAAAAACATCCATATGGTTCCAAAACACGCCAAAACCATACAATACCTCACCAAAACATTTATACTGTTCCAAAACGCACCAAAACGGTACATACTTACTTATACCCCTTGGACAGCCCAGGTTTCAATGTTTGGCATGTATAGCCTCATTATTGTGCTGTCCAGGTTGTTTAACCTGTTGTAGCTGCTACTATTGTTGGGGAGCAGAAAAAGCAATAGGCATTTTTCTATTTCTGTCTGTGCTGCTGCTGCTGACTGTCAGATTGGCCCTGTTTTGGCTGTCTGTTGTCAGAGGTTGTTGTTAGCTCTGTTCTGCTGTTGTCTTAGCTGTTGGATTTCTATTTTGCTGTTGTTTAGCTGTTGGATTTCTTGTGTATGAGCATTCAGTTTAGATATTGTAATCTGTCCAGATTTCACTATCTTCTACTGTTACCACATTCTGCACTCTCTCTTTCTGAACTGGACTGTGTGCAGCTCCTTGTATTTACCAGGTTTTCTGTTTTTCCTATCCTTGGGGGGATGTCCCTTGGTTCATTTAGGCTTTTCTAGGAGGCATGTCCCTAGTTGTTGCTTCTATTCATTGCTGTTCTGCTACTGCTGTTACTGCTTCCTGCTAACGACAGCTGCTGCTACTGCAAATGTGTTGGCAACTGCTGCTGTTTTCTGCTGTAACGACAGCTCTACTCTTACGTCACAAACTGTAATGGCTGATTGTTCAAGCCAAGATGGAGTTGGTTGGCTGGAGGCTATCCTACATTGCATTCCTTGTTACATTGCTGCTAATGTTGTCCAGTGTGCTACTTGTTTGCTGTTTTCTACTGTTGATGCTTTCTGGCCAGGCTACGGTTGCTCAGCTGTTGTTGATGCTTTCTGCTGCTCAGTTGCTGTTGTTTCTCTTACAACTCTGTCTTAAAACAAGATGGTTTAACTTTTTGTTACAGTTCTGTCTTTGCTGCTACTGCTTCACTTGTGGGGGCAGCTGATATGGCAATTGCCCCAGCCATTGCCATATTAGCTGCTGCTGTTGTCTGATTAGTCACGATCATCGTGAAGTGCTACTGTCCAGCATGTGGCTGCTACTTCTTTTGGCAGCTGCAGTAGATGGAAATCGTCCAATTGGCAGCAAACTCCTGCTGCTGTTCTGCTGTCCAATCGGTTATCTGCTGTGAAGCTTCTGTTTGTTACTGCTACGGGTGCATGCTGCTGTTATAGCTGCTGAACTTTGTAGACCAGCTAGAGATGGTATTCTGCTGTTTTTTACTGCTAGCTCTCTTGTGGAGTTTAGTTTCAGGCGTTCATTCTAGGCGTTGTTTTCTCCCCCTCTTACTAGATGGATTGAAAACAACGCATATCCTTTAGCCCTTGTAGCCATTTGGCATTAGCATTTTTCTTTAATCCTTTTTGTTTTCTTTTCATTTCCTCCTGGGGTATAACACTTGTAGGCTGTATATTCGTTTAGCCTCTTTTTCAATTTCAAGCTGATTTACCCCCAAAAAAAAAAACGGTACAACACCTAACCAAAACATCCTTATGGTTCCAAACCACACCAAAACGGTACAAGTTACCAAAGCATCCATAAGTTTCCAAAACACACCAAAACGGTACAATAGCTTACCAAAACATCCATAAGTTTCCAAAACACACCAAAACGGTACAATAGCTTACCAAAACATCTAGATGGTTACGAAACAAACCAAAACTGTACAATACCTTACCAAAACATCCATAAGATTCCAAAACACGCCAAAATCATAAAATACCATACCAAAACATCCATGTGGTTCCAAACCACGCCAAAACGGCTAAATACAATACCATACCAAAACATCCATACAGTACCAAAACACACCAGAACGATACAATACCATGCCAAAACATCCATACGGCACCAAAACATAACAAAACGGTACAATACGTTACCAAAACATCCATACGGTTTCAAAACACACCAAAACCGTACAATACATTACCATACCAAAACACACCAAAACATTACCATACAATACCTTACCAAAACATCCATACGGTTTCAAAACACACTAAAATGGTACAATACCTTACAAAATCATCCATATGGTTCGAAAACTCACCAAAACGGTACAATACCTTACCATACCAAAACATCCGTACGGTTCAAAAACAAGCCAAAACCATACAATACCTTACCAACACATTCATACGGTTTCAAAACACACCAAAACTGTAGAATACCTTACCGAAACATTCATAAGGTTCCAAAACACACCAAAACGGCACAATAAATTACCATACCAAAACATCCATACGGTACCAAAACACACTAGAACGGTAGAATATCATTCCAAAACATCCATACGGTACCAAAACACAACAAAACAATACAATACGTTACGAAAACATCCATACCGTTCCAAAACACACCTAAAAGGTACAATACCTTACCAAAAAATCTATACGGTTCCAAAACACGCCAAAACCGTACAGTACCTCACCAAAACATTTATACGGTTCCAAAACTCACCAAAACGGTACAATACCTTACCAAAACATCCTTATGGTTCCAAAACACACCAAAACGGTACAATAACTTACCAAAGCATCCATAAGTTATCAAAACACACCGAAACGGTACAATACCTTACCAAAACATCCATACGGTTACGAAAGAAACCAAAACCGTACAATACCTTACCAAAACATCAATAATGTTCCAAAACACGCCAAAACCATAAAATACCTTATCAAATCATCCATATGGTTCCAAAACACAACAAACGGATAAATACAATACAATACCAAAACATCCATACGGTACCAAAACTCACCAGAACGGTACAGTAACATGCCAAAACATCCATACGGTACCAAAACACAACAAAACGGTACAATACGTTACCAAAACATCCATACGATTCCAAAACACACCAAAAAGGTACAATACCTTACCAAAACGTATATACAGTTCCAAAACACACTAAAATCGTACAATACCTCACCAACACATTTTTACGGTTCCAAAACGTACCGAAACGGTACAATACCTTACCAAAATATCCTTATTGTTCCAAAACACACCAAAACGGTACAATAACTTACCAAAGCATCCATAAGTTTACCAAACACTCCTACAATACCATACCAAAACATCCATACGGTTCCAAAACACACCAAAACGGTACAATACCTTACCAAAACATTCATATGGTTCCAAAACACGCCAAAACCATAAAATACAATACCAAAACATCCATATGGTAGCCTTGTGTAACGGCTGGGGAGCTTCTCTCTCTAACCTAGAGAGAGAAAGCTCCCCCGGTCCAGATCCAGCCGGTCGCCGGTCTCCACCTCCGGCCAGCAGCAACATCAACAGCAAGGACGGCAAGGGAGCAACCCTTCTTAGGGCCTGCTCTCCTCCATCGCCTCCAACCTCCAACCGGCCACCTCTATCTCTCCATCGGGCAGCCATAGCTGGCCTTCTCCGGCCCAGGCTCCCTCCGGCCATGGCAGTCACCTTCTGGGCAAGGGATACTCTCTCCTTAGAGAGGCTCTCCTCCACCGCCTTCATAAGCGGCAACCTTGGGCCTGCAACAACTTCTTAGGCCAGATCTGGTTCGGCCAGATCTGGGCAGCCACGGCCTGGTCTAGCTCTTGACAGGTCTAGCCCCAATAGATCAACATGCAAGCTCCACAGCCGTGGGCCTCGCCTCCAACCTCAACCCCGCCGTGCACCGGCGGGTACCTTCATTGGGATCTGCACCGGGCAGATCTGAAAGTTCAACGGCCATTACTGGCCAATCAAGCTCCACCTGGTCCGGCCTCCGTCTGGACCGGTCAAACAACAACCGCCGTGGCTTTGAGTTTGGAATCATGGGTCAAAACTTCATGGGTTACCTTCTGTACCAGGCCTCGCCGAAGATGATGGCCCTTGCTGCTTCAATGAGTGCTCGAACAGTGGCACGGCAGCAGGGCGAACTCACCACTGAGATCTACATGTACGGAGACCCACCAAGGCCAAACCCCCGAACCTGAACAGCAAAGCCATGGCTGCTAGTCAGCTAGCCTGGCGTGGCCAGCCTAGCGCCCTACCAGCCCCTTCCAGCCAGCCCGGGCATTCAGCCCGAGCAACCAGCCAGCCAGCCAGCCTGGGCAGGCCATCCTTGAATGGCTCGGGCGGGGGGCAGCCGTGGCTGTCAATGCTTGTTTTGCTCGGGCGGAGGCTAGGCAGCAGCTTATGCCCGGGCAACTCGAGTCAATCCCCGTCCAGCAGCAGCTAGCCCGGGCAAGCAGCATGCCCGGGCCAAGCAGCAGGCAGCAGCAGGCGGCAGCAGCTCCCGGTAGCAGCAGCGGGCAGCGGCATCAGCAGGCAGCAGCCACCCGATGGGAGGCCAGCCCGGGCAGGTAAGCCGGCAGGATGGCCCGGGCAGTGGGGAAGTTTTATGTTTGTCAAGCAAAATTTCTTTTAAAAAAAAAAAAAAAAAGTGGCACGGATTCCAAGTCCAATATTGTTTGTTGCTGGACCTATGGGCCAGTTTACTGTTAGACTCTGCGATCCCCGATAGGCGGTCATCTGTTGGAGTTTTCTGAGTGGCACGGATTCCAAGTCCAATATTGTTTGTTGCTGGACCTATGGGCCAGTTTACTGTTAGACTCTGCGATCCCCGATAGGCGGTCATCTGTTGGAGTTTTCTGAGTGGCACGGATTCCAAGTCCAATATTGTTTGTTGCTGGACCTATGGGCCAGTTTACTGTTAGACTCTGCGATCCCCGATAGGCGGTCATCTGTTTATTGTTTGTTGCTGGACCTATGGGCCAGTTTACTGTTAGACTCTGCGATCCCCGATAGGCGGTCATCTGTTGGAGTTTTCTGAGTGGCACGGATTCCAAGTCCAATATTGTTTGTTGCTGGACCTATGGGCCAGTTTACTGTTAGACTCTGCGATCCCCGATAGGCGGTCATCTGTTAGACTAAAATCGGGGGTCTGGCTCTTCGTCGAGCCATTATATCCCTTGAGCCTGCGTTTTTAGCCCTGAGGTGTTGCGTAGTATTCTTGTGGTTGTGGCTATTTTGAGTAGATTAGATTCTGTTCTAGTTAAGGGGTAGTCTCGCACTAGCAGCAACTGTGGATATCGATGATTAGATTATGAATGGAGTCTGATTGAGCAAGGTAGTTGCCGAAGATATCATTGACTAGATTGGTGGATCTCTGATCGAAAGGGGTAGCTTTGCAGTCTGTTTCTGACTAGATTGGTGGTTTGCACTGACCGAAAGGAGCAGCTTGGTCCACTTGAGGTTCGAGTGACTACTTTTGGTGGCCTCTCGTTCTGTTCCGCTTTTAGTCGTTAGCGAGCCTAGGGGATTTGGGCGAGGTTGTAGTAGTCTGGTTGGATTGGGCGTGGTGTGCAGGGTGCTTAGCAGGGCAGCCCTGTCGGATGCAGACATCGCCAGGACGAGCCTCTCTCAGTCTGAGTCCCTCTGTAGTAGTTGACTTCTGTTGAGTGGGTATTATGCTAGCTTTGGGGTGAAGGAAGACATGGCTCTTGGATTTCTTAGTCCAGCCTACGAGGAGGAAGATCTCTCCTCAGCGCTGGTTATCATGTGGTCATCATTGACCATGACTATCTACCTTATTTACTTTATTTCCTAATCTGGCGGGTTGTGCCAGTACGTACTTCATTTTCACCTCATTTATTTCATGGTTCTATTCAGATCCATTTGTATTTCATATGTCACTTTATCTCACTCTCCATGCGGGTTGTGCATGGTTACCGTACTTTTTCAATCTTGTTTTTTTTTCTTTTTCTTTTCCTCCTGGGGTATGCCCCTTGTAGGCTGTATATTCGCTTAACCTTTTTTAATTTCAAGCTAATTTACCCCAAAAAAAAAAGATTTTCATCCAAGGCTCATTTACTAGAACCCTATCAATTTTGGAAGCCACAAAATGGGGATGGACCTGCTTATTGGACCACGTAAATAAGCACCCTGAAAACCTAAGGTCATCAAGCCCAGAGGAGAACAAACAGTGATTAATGTCATCCATGGGAGGAAACCACTGTGCATTCCCCCCAACTTTCTCCCTAGGATGCCTAATAGCATTAAGATCACCAAGGACCACCCAGGGAGAAGAGGTCCTAAACTGAGAAAGACTAAGCCAAAGAGATCTACGGTTTGAGATAGAGTTTGCCCCATATACCATAGTGACCAAAAATAATGCACTCCCATCTACGGTCTGAGATAGAGTCGTGGTGTGCAGGGTACTTAGCAGGGTAGCCTTGTCCGACATTTCCTGGTCGTGCCTCTCTCGGTCCGTGTCCCTCTGTAGTAGCTGATCTCTAATGAGTGGGTATTATGCTAGCCTTGGGTTTGGAAGTACTAGGTTCTTGGTTTTCTTATCCCAGCTTTGGAGGAGGAGGTTACTGGGTAGTTGGTTCAGTGGGTAGTTTTTGCGAGCCTTAGGTTAGGATGAGGGAGGGTTAGGCCGGAAGGATTGGGCGTGGTGAGCAGGGCTCTTGCAGCGGGGCCTTGTCGGATGCCGTCATTTCTGGTTCGAACCTCTTGATGCCTTGTTCCTCTGTAGTACCGTTCAGATTGCCTAGAAGCCGTCTTACTTCGTAGATGCTCTCCTCAGCGTTGGTTATCATGTGGTCATCGTTGGCCATGACTATCTACCTTATTTACCTTTTTTTTTTTTTTTGGGTAAATCAGCTTGAAATAAAAAGGGGACTAACCGAATATACAGCCTACAAGGGGCATACCCCAGGAGGAAACAAAAGAGAAATTGAAGAAAATTGAAGAAAAAGAAAGAAAAATTGAAGACTGAGCCAACTGGCTACATGGATTGGATAACTAGATGGAGACAAAACAAACTACAAGCATTTGTTTCCTACCCATCTACAAAAGGGGGGCCAGTTACAACATCCATTTGAACATTGTGTATCCAATGCATTTGTTCCCTATAAGTGATGAACCTATCCAATGCTGACAGGCCCAAACATGTGTATCTTGTGTATGTTGTGTATCTTCTGAAGAACTGATTGGTTGATGAACATTGTACCCTACAAACATGTGTATCTTGTGTATCTTCTGAAGACTTGGGGCTTGGGGACACAACAAGGACACGTGAGAGTTGTGTATGAATGAAGCAGAACAAGACAGTCTGATGATACTTCATCTGATGTAGAACTGATTCAGAACTGATGCATTGTATCGTATCTTGAGCCTTGGATACTCTCCTCTCATACCTTGAACTGATTCAGAACTGATTCAGAACTGGACATTGCACTTTGCACATTGCACTCCTGCTGTGCCTGAATTGTAACTTCTGAACTTGGAAGCATAACAGGAACCATAATAGAAGCCACACAGGACTGCAGCTCTTCAATGCAGATCTTCAAATGTTGAAGGCTGGACTGCAGGCAGGTTGCCCCTGCTCCTGCTTCTGTTTCTGTGATCATACTGGACAGCAACTTCAGATCAGTTCAAAACAGCAGCCAGAAAAACAGCAGCCAGAAGTCACTGATAAGGGGATCAAGGTAGCACACCAAGCTGGGCATGGTGTTGGTTTACAGCTCAAACTTTACATAACAAAATGGCTTTACAAAACTTGTTACAACTGAACTGTAACTAATGATGGCACCAGATTTCATAACAAACAGGTGATAATTAGTATATGCAGAGGAATTCCCCCTCTGCGAAGGGAGATCCCACGACAGCCCCTATTGGTTAGGCAAAACAAAAGGAAGGCCGTAGTAAAAGGAAGCATAACAACTGAATCATAACAGACCATAACAGATTTGTCATAACAGACCATAACAGTTGTAACACTTAACTCTGAACTATATCAACCATATAGTGCAACTACTTTCTATCAACTTAACATGTGACAGCCATGAATAAAGCAGTTACTGAACCTGGTACAACTTCTGAACCTGCTACAACAAGATAGATGCATGGATTCAACAGGTTCAGAACAGGTTCAGAATCGTCCAAACAGGTTCAGAACAATGCAGAGGAATTCCCCCTCTGCGAAGGGAGATCCCACGACAGCCCCTAATGGTTAGGCAATGAAAACAGGAAGAATTGGACTAAAACTGCTACTTAATTTACTGAACCAACAGTGATAAACTCAGAACCTGTTGCTATTCCAGATTTGCTTACTTGCTTGCTATTCCACTCAGATACAGCAGAATTTGAATCATGTAGCATCAACAAAGATTAAGGTAACTACCTGAATAATAGAAGTACATATATCCTGAGCATAGCCCCTGCTGCTTCATTTCTGGCTACAGCCCTCTTTGAATGTGGCTCTAGGCTTCTACTTGGTGCCTCTTATTGAAGCATGTTGATCTCATTAAGATCAAGGAGGAGCATGAGGCTGTATCCCCCTTGACCAATGACCTGCAAATGTGATAGTATGTTAGTATCATAAAACCAAGGGAAGATGAAGTATGCTATCCCCCTTGACCAATGACCTGCAAATGTGATAGTATGCTATTCCACTCATAAAATCAAGGAGTATGAAGTACACCACTAAACAATGTTCCATTGGATTTTTAGTTGTCTAGAAAGAGGACCACTAGGTAAGTTAGCCAAGGACAAAAGCCTAGACCTTATATCATTGGAGATTTTATGAGCAATTACAATGGGGGAGCAGGACGAGTTCTGGAACTTTCTGTGGTTCCTTTCCATCCAGATATGGTGAACATATATAGTGAAAGCCAGCTTTGCAATGGTGTTGGCCAAAGACTTACCTCTCAAACTAGAGAGGCAATCCACCCAAGTCTGCCAGTTTTGATGTCCTTGCATGTGGGGGACTTTGGGAGACAAGATACCCCTGACTTGGGCAGCCATTGGGCACCCAAAAAATAGATGGGCATGATTTTCTATGTCAGGGCACAATATACATTGAGAGGTGGTTTTGAGCCCAAACAGGACAAGCCTATCCTCAGTGTTTAATCTTTGAAGAAGGGCCATCCAAGTAATTAGACTACACCTCGGTATACGGCCTGGAAACCATACAACCTTATGCCATGTAACAATGGGAAAGTGAGTTCTAAGGTTGTCCCATAGGGATGAGATGGAGAACTTCCCTGACTTAGTTAGTGCCCAAATGCATGCATCCTTTTTTTTTGGGTAAAACAGCTTGAAATAAAAAGGGGGGGGGGCTAACCGAATATACAGCCTACAAGGGGCATACCCCAGGAGGAAACAAAGAAGAAACAAAGAAAAGATGAGGAAATTGATAACGCCAAATGGCTACAATGCAAGCTATGTTTCCAATCCATCTAGTAAGAGGGAAAGGAAACACAGACAAATGATAATAACAAAACTATGCCTAAGGCATCTAGATGTGCATCTAAGGGGATTGTTCCCTTTCCGAACAAAGCACCACAAAAGACTCTATGAATAAGTTAAACAACCTATCCAATGCTGAAGATTGTACCCTACAAACATGTGTATCTTGTGTATCTTCTGAAGACTTGGGGCTTGGGGACACAGCAAGGACACGTGAGAGTTGTTCTGATGACACTTCATCTGATGTAGAACTGATTCAGAACTGATGCATTGTATCTTGAGCCTTGGATACTCTCCTCTTATAACTTGACTGATTCAGAACTGATTCAGAGCTAGACATTGCACTTTGCTCATTGCACACCTGCTGTGCCTGAAGTGTAACTTCTGAACTTGGATGTAGAGGGGCTGCAGGTCTTGAAATGTTGAAGGCTGGACTGCAGGCAGGTTGCTTCTGCTCCTGCTTCTGTTTCTGTGAAACAGCAGAACTGGACAGCAACTTAAGATTAGATCAGTTCAACACATCAGCCAGATTTCATAACAAACACAGCAGCCAGATTTCATAACAAACAGATGATAATTAGTATATGCAGAGGAATTCCCCCTCTGCGAAGGGAGATCCCACGACAGCCCCTATTGGTTAGGCAAAACAAAAGGAAGGCCGAATTAAAAGGAAGCGTAACAACTGAATCATAATAGTGAGACTGTGTGGACTGTCATCATTACTATCAACTTCTGAATCAACTTCTGAATCTGTCTATCACTTGTAAATGCACATGTTTGGGCCTGAACCTGGTACAACCATATATCAACCATATGGTGCAATCACTTTCTATCAACTTCTGAATCTGGTACAACTTCTGAACCTGCTACAACACAATGCAGAGGAATTCCCCCTCTGCGAAGGGAGATCCCACGACAGCCCCTATGGTTAGGCAATCAAAACAGGAAGAAATAACAACTGAACCATAGGTTCTCAGATACATGACATGAATTGAATTGAATCTGCTACACCACTCCCAATCCAGTATTACAGTTTAACAATAATGCAGAAATGCAGGTACTGAACTAGGGACACAAAACAACTTGCTATCAAAACTGAACCTGCTAACTGATCTAGGGACTTATCACAAACCCCAGGTAGGCCATATGCATATCAGTAGAAGCAACAACCAAGGCTCTGCACCTCATGGTTATTCAGATCAGGTTCAGGTCAGTAGAAGAACACTGAACCATTTCAACCTGCTGAACCAACTAAATGCAGAAAATGCAGTATTGACACCAAGCACAACTGATACTTAATTTACTGAACCAACAGTGATAAACTCAGAACCTGTTGCTATTCCAGATTTGCTTGAAAACCCCTTGAACCCTCACAACTGACCACTCTATCAGGGAAACATGAATGAATCTGATAGAGAGACCACAGAGTATAATATAACTACCTGTGTATGTAGGAGTAATAGCAGACTAGTACCTTTTGTTGACTGCTCTCCTCTACTCCTGCTTCTGTTTCTGTGACCAAGAGGAGAGCTCAATGTGGATACTCCTTTGAACCCCAACTTCTTTGAATGGAATGGAATCATCTAGGCTCAAGGGGAAAATGCTGAACCCCCTTGAACCAGGTCCTGGGAATCCTGCTCTCCTGCAGGGCAGTTGAATTCCTGCTCTCCTGCTGAACCCCTTGTTCTCCTGCCTATAAAACCACATACTACATGCCATTGTAAATCCTATATCAACATGCAACAATGTTCCATTCATTTACAATCCACTGTGCTTGTGATTGAGGTAAATTAGGAATTGATAAAAGTCTAGCTCTCACCATGGTGCATATTTTATGAACAACTATCTCCCAAGTACAACAATGATTTTGGAACTTTCTCATATTTCTCTCTAACCAGATATTGTACACTGCTACTGTGAGGCCCAGCTTAGTGATAAGGTTTTTCAGATTTCTACCCTTTATGCCTGATAGCAGTGTTACCCAATCAGCCCAAGATCTGGCAGGCCACAACACATGTAGTTTGGCCTGAATTGCATTCCACACTTGTTTGGTGAAAGGGCAATTAAAGAAAAGATGATCATGGGTTTCCCTCTCTTGACAAAGACTACATTGAGGACTATGAATTAGTCCGAATAAGACAAGTCTATCAGCAGTGGATAGTCTATTTTGAATAGCTAGCCATGTGATGAAACTGCATTTTGGGATGTGGCCTGAGAACCATACAAGCTTGTGCCACTGAATCTTAGGGAATTGAGTTCTCAATTTGTCCCAGAGAGAGGCAACCGTGAACTGTCCACTAGAAGTAAGGGTCCACCTCTTTTGATCGTCTTCATTCGATCTGGTCCGGACAAGTGGGGGAAGAGAATTTCTCACCTCATTAAGTTCAAAAGTTTGGGTAATGGGGAATGCCCAATTGGAATCATGAATGATATGTGACACAAAGGCATCTTTCGGGATACCAGAGTCATATACAATTCTAGGGCCATGTTTAGCCACTAAAGGGCCATGAGGGTGCCAATTGTCATACCACAAGGATGTGGAATTCCCATTTCCCAAAATACTAAGAATATAAGGTTGCACCAGAGGTCTAAGATTCAAAATTTTCCTCCAAACCCGAGTGCAATCACCAGGAGTTTTTAAATTCCAAAAACTCCTACCTTTTATTAAATATGATTTGACCCATTGACACCACATAGACTGTTCACCCCCAGATATAAGGAACCAAACATGCTTCGCAATGGCAGCCTTATTCCATACTTGCATTGATTTGAAACCAAGTCCCCCTTCCTCTCTTGGAGAGCATAAATGATCCCAAGAAACCTTAGCACCAGATTTCTTTAGATCAGGACCAGACCAAAGAAATGCTCTAAGGATTGACTCGACTTCCTTGATTATCTTTTTAGGAATGATAAACAATGAAGACCAATAAGTTTGGATGGAGAAAAGCACATTCTTTATTAATTGCACCCTACCTGCATAGGTAAGATCTCTATTGGTCCAAGTCTTAGTTCTGGCGGTCATGCTCTCCACTAAACGCTGACAATCAGAAGCTTTGAGTTTGGTTGAGAGGAGGGGCACACCCAGATACTTTACAGGAAGGATGCCTTCCTTGAACCCTAGGACATTCAGAATGCTTAGTCTAATGGTACTATTAACCCCAGCAAAAAAGATACTACTTTTCTCAGGGCTAGGGGATAGTCCTGATAATTCTTGAAACTCAGTGAGGGCATCTTGAATATGACTAATTGAGGATAGTTCACCCTTGCAGAAAATCATCAAGTCATCAGCAAAACAGAGATTGATGATCTTATTATTTCCGCATTTCCAATGAAATTGGAAATCAGGTAGTTGGGATTTTTCCCTTAGTATGCACGTTAGAATTTCCATCACAATTACAAAGAGGTATGAGGACAGAGGATCACCTTGCCTTAATCCCTTCTGCCCAATGATGTAACCAGTGGCTTCCCCATTGATGCTAAGAGAGTAGTTAGCAGTGGTAACACAAGCTTGAAGCCATTTGATCATTGTTGGATGGAAATTCATAGCGGATAGAGTATCCCAAAGAAGGTCCCACCTGACATTATCATACGCTTTTTTGATGTCAACTTTCATAGCACATCTTGGGGTAGAAGTGGATTTATGGTACCCCCTCATAAGCTCTTGAGTAAGAAAGATGTTATCAGCAATTCTCCTACCCTTGACAAACCCTGATTGAACAGGGTCAATAAGCATAGGGAGTACATGCTTCAATCTGCTAGCAAGTATTCTAGCAATACACTTGTAAACAGTGTTACAACATGATATGGGCCTAAAGTCTCCAACTCTGGAAGGGTTAGGGACCTTTGGGACAAGAGCTACCATGGTAGAGTTGGCCTTTCGAAGTAGCTTACCAGACCTAAAGAAAGTCTTAACAGCTGCAAGGACCTCATGACTAACAATAGGCCAAGCTTTCTTGAAGAAACCTGCATTGTAACCATCAGGTCCAGGAGCTTTGCTGGGATTGAGAGACCAAAATGTGTCTTTAATCTCTTGATCAGTTACATCAACTATCATTGCTAATTTTTGTGTATCAGTTAATCTCTTACTTACTAACTGATGAATCCTACTACTCCCTTGGTAGGCCTCAGGATGGGCTGTACCAAGCAAGTTGGTGTAAGAATTGACAAAGGTGGACTTAATGACTTCAATGTCATGGGTGAGGGACCCATCCTCTAAGACCAGACTAGTTATCTTACTTCTATTTCTTGTGTTAGTCACGGTCTTGAAGAAATAAGAGGTGCACTGATCACCCAACTTCATCCATTGGATTCTCGACTTTTGCTTTGCTAGACTTTCCTCGGCTTTGAGCATTGTGAGGAGCTGTTTATTAGTCTCTCTTTCCTGATATATCAAGGAAGGGTCCGGATTATGAGTACTCAAGGCTTGCTGCAAAGTTTCTAAATGTTGTCTAGATTCAACAACCCTGTTAGAGACATCACTAAATTCTCTATTATTAAGTTGTTTGAATTCACCTTGCAACATCTTAAGTTTCTCACAAACACAGAACATCGGATTTCCAATAATCACTCTCCTCCAAACTCTCTGAACTATATCCAGAAACTGAGGGTGATTTGCTAGGAAGTCAAAAAACTTAAAAGGTTTAGTTGATTTCTTAGGATGTGGAAGGATAGTTGTAATGGCAGGAGAATGATCAGAAATCCCTGGAGTAGGGAAATGAGCATAGGAGCAGTTATACACCTTCATCCAATGCTCATTGACTAAGACTCGATCCAGCTTTGTACTGACAAAATGTGTTGGGTCCTGTTTGTTGGCCCAAGTGAGAAAGCAACCCGTGTACCTAAGATCATCAAGCCCCAAAGTAAATAGACAGTTATTGAAATCATTCATAAAGGAAGGCCAAGAAGTAGCTCCCCCAACCTTCTCTCTAGGGAACCTGATGACATTGAAATCTCCAAGCACAATCCAAGGGGATGCAGTGCTTAGGATATGAAGTCTAGACCACAATGCTTGCCTATTCACATAATTGTTCTCCCCATAAACAAATGTTGCAAAAAAAGGGGGGCTCCCCACATTTAGGTTGTATCTCACAGTGTATAAATTGGTCAGATTGGTCTAGGACCTGAATCTGGACTATATTAGGGTCCCAGCCTACAATAATTCTACCTAAGGATGCTTGGGGATAATTGTTCACAAAATACCAGTGAGGGCAGATATGTTTCAGCACTCTAGGAGCTTTATCCTCCTTTATTTTATGCTCTAATAACCCCACAATAGCAAGCTTGTTCTTATTTACAAAACACTTAACTTCTTGTTGTTTGATAGGGTCATTAAGACCCCTGATGTTCCAAAAACCAAGATTTAGGGGTTGTAAAGCCATAAAACAAGTTTAAGCAAAATGGAAATGCAAAAGACAGAAACTGAAATTGAAATAAACATAAAGTATACTGCCCTGTCAAAAGGATATGGTTATTTCTTTGATCTGAAAAAGGAGCCTTTTGTAGAGCTCCTCTGCCTCCCCAACTGCCCTGCCTTGGAAGAACCCCCTAGCATATTGAAATCTGAAATGAAGCTGAAATCAGGAGGTTCTTTGTCCTTGAGTTTCGCTGCTATTTTTGCAGCTTTCTTAGCTGCTGATCTAGATAAAGGAGCTTCTGGATTAGAGTTTGCTCCTAAATTTTTTTGGCTGTCCGAACTCCCTCCCTTGTCATTTCCATTTACTACTACTGAGGAGCCATTCTGCATAGGATTAGAAGAAGGCAGCTGCTGAAATTCAACTCCCTCCTCTTGCTCAGTAAGTATAGCAGAGACCTGAGCAGCCGACTTGTGGTTGGACTCCTCATTCTGAGGCAAACTCAATGTGGCCTGAGAGGAGCTCACAATACTTTCCAGTACCTGTTCCAATTCATTTTCTGATTCTTCAACTACTGTTTGAGGGTTATTGACAGCTGGCTTGTTAGGTTCATTTTTCAGTTTTCCACTACCCACTAAGGTCCATTCCTGTTCAAGAGGAGTAGAGGTTGAGGGTAACTTCTCAGAGCAATTAGAATGTCCAAAGACCTTGCATACTTTACACATAGAAGGTAACACCTGATAGTCAATAGGTACGACAACTGAATTCCCCTCAACAGTAATACGCACATCTTCAGGAAGATCATGCTCCGCACTAATTTCAATGCACACTCTTGCACTAGTTGACTTAGTTTGGAGAAGCCCTGGTTGCCTTGAAGTTTTGGCTGTGGCTTGATCCACGTGAAGTGGCCTACCTATGGTACTGGCAACCCTACTCAAACACTCATGATTCCATAATTCTAATGGCAAGTTACGTAGTCTCACCCATGCCGGAATGTGAGAAGGCTGTTCTTTAACTGGCTTCATCATTCGATGCCAGTCTTTGAGTACTAGATACTTTTGTGAAAAGAAATACGGGCCACCATCCAAAACTTGTTGTTTAGCCTGCTCATCTCGAAATTCAAAGAGATAGCAGCCTGCAACATCTGGCTTGACAGCCACAAATAACTCCTTCCATTGATACCGGGCAGTAGATAGCACCAAAGGGTAAGCCATTTTACCATCCAGGAAGTGTCCTACTAAGTACTTATTCCACATACCAACATCAGTGAGCTCGATATCAATATCTACCTGGGCTTCTTTCCCTTTGAATAAATCAGGATGATGCTCTAATTTCATTTCAAGTGAGGGACTCTGGGATTGCAGCAAGGACGCCCAATTTTTAGGCTTGGGTTTAGGACCATTTGGGTACTGTCGATTCGTAATGGGGTTGGACTCATTTCTAGAGGACCAAGGCCGCCTAGGTTTAGTATCTTCTACGGGAATTCCCCTGTTGGAATCCCTTGAAGTTTTCGATTTAGGGTTTGAAAATACCTCTTGTTGTTTTTGTACGAGGACTGAACCTCCCTCTGTCACCGCAGTTGAAGAGGAGGGTCGATTGAACCCTTCAGCTTACAGCTTCAGACCCTCAGCATTTCTCCATGACTGTTGAATACTTTGCAGTTTGGCTGTGACCACGTCTAGAACGAATGGGTCTTCCGACAAGTTGAGCTCGTCCTCCAAATGGCCCACGATTCCAAGCATTCGAGCCTCGGAATCCGAGCGTATACCTTGCTTCTCTTGTACCTCTGCTGGAGTGCGTTGAAACTGATAGGTGTTTCCATTGATGCGGGTCACCTGTTGTTGTTGAAACCTCTGAGCACCTTTAGGGTTCGAATCCGTAGATGATGATTGGATCAAGCCCTTCGGCGCGACTTCCGTTTCAACCCTCAGATCTTGAATGGAGTTGACAGGGGTGTCCGATTGCATTGATTGGGTTTGGATGGATCGAAGCTTCCTCACTTCGTCGTGTGCCTCTTGTATCTGAACTTGACGAGCTCTCTCATCTGCTTCCAGTTTAAGACTCTCTTCGAAGAGTACCTGTTGAAGTTTCCGAGCTGGGCTCGACTTTTTGGTTGCAGATGATGACCGGAGCATGGATCCGTTCTTGCAATCACCTGAGTTACTCATTTGTGGAGTTCCGAATTCAAAAGTGGTGGAGTTGTTGTGGTTTTCAGTCTGAGATAATGGACCCTGAGAAGGGGTTATAGAATCAACGAGGTTTTTCTGCTTCCTCCGTAGCTCATTAGAATCCAGAGCTTTGATACCCAGTCCTTCCGCCAATGAGATTGTACCGTCAGCCATGGATCTTACTGTTGCTCCACGACCTTGTTTTACCCTAATCGCCTACATGTCAGAAATCGCCTACATGTCAGAAATCGCCTGTGCCAAAAGGGTGATGGCAGTAGTTGCCCTTCAGCTAGTTTAGAGTTTGTTCATGGACAAATGCATGCATCCTTGGTAGCTGTATTGACAGTAATTGTATGCAAACCAGTTCTTATTTCATTAAGTTCAAGGGTTCGGGTGACTGGGAAGGCCCACTGGTTGTTATGAATTATTTGTTGAACAGTGGCATCACTTACTATTCCAGAATCATAGATAATTCTAGGACCAAATCTTGGGAGTAGTGGTCCTAGGGGATGCCAGTTGTCGTACCATAAAGAGGTAGACATTCCATCCCCTAACTTGTACAGAATGTGTGGCTGAACAAGGGGTCTCAAGGATAGGATTTTCCTCCACACCCAGGAAGGATCACTTGGGACCTTAACACACCAAAAGTTCCTACCTCTGAGTAAGTAGGACTTGACCCATTGACACCACATGGATTGTTCCCCGCCGGACACAAGGAACCAAATGTGCTTTGCCACTGCTGATTTGTTCCAAGTCTCCAAAGACTTGAAACCAAGACCACCTTCTTGGACAGGGGAGCAAAGATGTTCCCATGAGACTTTAGCTCCAGATGTTTTGAGATCAGGTCCAGTCCAAAAGAAAGCTCTCAATATGGCTTCCACTTCCTTAATGACTCTTTTAGGAAGGATAAAGAGAGAAGACCAATAGGTCTGCATGGAGAACAGGATGGACTTAATCAATTGGAGTCTCCCAGCATAGGAGAGGTATCTGTTAGTCCAGGACTTTGTCTTTGCAATGATTTTGTCCACTAAACTCTTGCAATCAGTATGCTTCAGTTTGGTAGACAGTAGGGGGACACCTAGGTATCTAACAGGAATGGTACCCTCCTGAAAACCAAGAACATGCAATATTGATGTTTTGATGGAAGAACTAACACCTGAGAAGAAAATATTGCTTTTGCTTGGACTAGGGGAGAGGCCAGATAAGGATTCAAACTCTTCCAATGAAGACTGGATATGGTTTACAGAACTTAACTCACCCTTGCAAAATATCATGAGGTCATCTGCAAAACATAGATTAACCAATTTGGTTGACCCACATTTCCAATGGAAGTTAAAATCAGGCAGTAGGGTTTTCTCCTTGAGAATGCATGTGAGGACTTCCATGGCAATGACAAATAAGTATGAGGAAATGGGGTCTCCTTGCCTCAATCCCCTTTGACCAGGGATGTACCCAATGGCTTCACCATTGAAGCTTAGGGAGTAATTGGCTGTGGTTACGCAAGCCTTTAACCACCTGATCATCTGAGGGTGGAAGTTCATTGAGGCAAGGACATCCCAGAGGAAGTCCCACCTAACATTGTCATAGGCCTTCATTATATCTACTTTCATGGCACACCTAGGAGAGGAGGAGTGTTTGTGGTAACCCCTCATCAACTCCTGTGTGAGAAAGATGTTATCCGCAATCCTTCTGCCCTGTACAAAACCAGACTGTGCTGGATCAATCAAATGGGGGAGGGCTGACTTAATTCTATTGGCTAGAATCTTGGCAATACATTTGTAAATGATGTTGCAACATGATATTGGCCTATAATCCCCAACCTTTGAAGGATTGGGAACCTTAGGCACAAGAGCAACCAATGTTGCATTGGCCTTCTTTAGCAGTTGGCCAGATCTAAAGAATGACTTGACAGCAGAGGTGATCTCATGACCAATCACAGGCCAAGCCTTATGAAAGAAGGTAGCATTATATCCATCAGGTCCGGGGGCTTTCTGAGGGTTAAGGGACCAGAAGATGTCCTTAACTTCTTTGTCAGTGACTCCCACTACCATATCTAGTCTCTGGGACTCTGATAGTTTCCTAGTGATGAGCTGCTGGACCCTGGATGACCCAGCATAGTTGCTTTGGTGAGGGGAACCAAGCAACTTGGTGTAGTAATGGATGAAAGAACCTTTGATCAGCTCAATATCCTGTGTGGTATTACCATCTTCTAAGACCAAGCTAGTAATCCTATTTCTATTCCTGGAATTACTAATCGATTTGAAGAAAAAGGAAGTACATTGGTCTCCCAGTTTCAACCATTGAACTCTTGATTTTTGTCTGGCAAAGCTCTCCTCAGCTCTAGCAAGGATAAGGTACTGTTTGCATAATACCTTCTCAGCAACTTGATTTGCTGTGTCACTAGGATATGAGGCCAGGGCATTTTGAATATCATCCAGCTGTTGTCTGGTAGAGGCAACTCTGGATGATAGATCACTGAATTCTTTGGTGTTCAGCTGTTTTTTTTTTTTTTGGGTAACTTAGCTTGAAATTAAAAAAGGTTAAGCGAATGTACAGCCTACAAGGGGCATACCCCAGGAGGAAAAGAAAAGGAAAACAAATAAGAATGAAAAAAGTGCGGTAAACCATGCACAACCCGCATGGAGAGTGAGATAGAGTAAATACATAACAATATGCTATGCGTACTGTAATACGAGAAATGTGAAATTGAACTACTTCCTGGCACAACCCGCCAGGCTAGGAAATAAAGTAAATACGGTAGATAGTCATGGTCAACGGTGACCACATGATAACCAGCGCTGAGGAGAGATCCTCCTCCTCCACGGCTGGGATAAGAAGACCAAGAACCGAGAAGCCCATCACCCTGAAGCTAGCATAATACCCACTCAAAAGAAGTCAACTACTACATAGGGACTCGGACCGAGAGAGTTTCGAACTGGAGATGTCGGCATCCGACAAGGCTACCCTGCTAAGCACCCTGCACACCACGCCCATTCCATCCAGACTACTACAGCCTCACCCAAATCCCCTAGGCTCGCTAACAACTATAAGCGGAACAGGAAGAGAGACCACCAAAGTAGCCCCCCAAACCTCAAGTGGACCAAGCTGTTCGTTTCGCTCAGTGCAAACCACTAAAACTAATCAGAAACAGCCTACGAAGCTACCCCTTTCAATTAGTGAGAATCCACCAATCTAGTCGAAGACAGCACCGGCAACTACCTTGCTCAATCAGACTCATCCATAATCTAATCATCGGCTCCCCCAGTTGCTGCTACTGCGAGGCTACCCCTAACTAGGATAATCCAATCTAATCAATAATAGCCACGACCACAAGAATACTACGCAAATCCTCAGAGCTAAAAGCGCTGGCTCAAGGGATATAGAGGGCTCGACGAAGAGCCCGACCCCCGATTTCAGTCCAACAGATGACCGCCTATCGGGGGTTGCAAAACTAACAGAAAACTGGCCCACTAGTCCAGCAACAATGTAAATGTAAATAGCCATATTCCAGGCTCATATTGCACAAACATTATTAATGAATTGACCCAGGTATACCGGCCTGGGCTACTGGTTGGGCTGCCTGCCCGGGCCTTGGCTTGCTGCTTGCTGCCCTGGCAGAAGGCAGGCTGTGCCCGACGGGTTGAAGGGTTGAAGGCAGGCTGTGCCCGACGGGTTGAAGGCAGGCTGTGCCCGACGGGCAGCCCGATGGCAGGCCAACGGGCTGGCTGGCCCCTGTTGAGGGCCTGGCCCAAACTGACCCACGGCTGTTGATGGTGGCCTAGCCCACGGTGGCTGGTGGCCCACGGTGCTGGTGGCCACGGTGGCTGGTGGCCACTGTCGAAACCCAAGGTGGCTGGTGGCTGATGGCTGGTGGCTGGTGGCTGGTGGCCACGGTGGCTGGTGGCCACGGTGGCTGGTGGCCACTGTCGAAACCCATGGTGGCTGGTGGCTGGTGGCTGGTGGCCACGGTGGCTGGTGGCTGGTGGCCGGACCAGGAGGAGGCCGGACCAGATGGCCGGTAGTGGCTTCAGATCTGCCCGGAGCAGATCCAAAACGTAGCCGCCGAAAAACGACTGTGATGGAGGCCATGGCGGCTGGAGGCCATGGCGGCTGGAGGCCACGGCGGTGATGGAGGCCACGGTGGCTGGAGGCGGATGAAGGCCGGCTTCGTGGTGTTGCCGGGTTGAGGTTGATTCAGATCTGCCCAAAGTAGATCTGAGATAGTACCCACCGGTTCACGGCGGGGTTGAGGTAGGACGAAGCCACGGCTGAGCTTCAGACCGGAGTGGGAGGGCGGTGGAGGAGAGCCCCTGTCGTGCGAGGGGCTCCCTTGCCCGACATGGCTGCTGCTGCTGCCATCGTAGTGGGAGACCGGCGTGGTGGCCAGGCGAACACCCTCAGCCCGTAGCTGCTGCTTCTGATGGCCAGTGGCCTTGGCTGCTGCTGGGTGGCCGGCCGGAGGCCTGGCTGCCATGGCTGGGGCTGCCTGGGCCGAAGGGGTGCTTTCTCTCTCTAAGCTAGAGAGAGAAGCTCCCCAACCATTCCTGTGTTCAGCTGTTTTAGATCCTTTTGTAGGATCTTCAACTTTTCACAGACACAATACATGGGATTACCTATGATCACCCCCTCCAGACACCCTGAACAATGTTCATAAAGTTAGGATGGTCTGCCAGAAAATTAAAGAATCTAAAAGGTCTGGATTTAGGGGGGGTGATGGGGGCCAATGCCACGACTGCAGGGGAATGGTCTGATGCTCCAGGGTTTAGGAAATGAGCACTAGACCAACATAGAGTTTTGATCCAATTCTCATTGACCAGGACTCTGTCCAACTTGGTGCTTATGTGGGATATACCAATTTGTTTATTAGACCAATTTGTTGTGCTAGTATTGCTAGTATTGCTGGTGCAATTTGTTATTGCTGGTCCAAGTGCAACAAGTACCTTTTGTAGATGGATAGGAAACAATGTATACCTTTTGTTTTGTTTCCATCTATTCAGTATGTTATCCCCTCATGTAGCCATTTGGCCTACCTTTTCTTTTCTCTATCTTAATCCTCCTGGGGTATGCCCCTTGTAGGCTGTATATCCGTTTTCTTTTTAATTTTAAAGCTGAATTACCCAAAAAAAAAAATTGATTTCCAGAGTATTTTAGGTCAACTAGCTCTACAGATTGGAGGCAAGTATTAATATCATCCATCCAAGGAAGCCAGTGTTTATCCCCTCCCACTTTCTCAGATGGTGATCTGATGGCATTGAAGTCACCAAGAACTACCCAAGGGGATGTAAGAGCAGTTGTCTGCAGGTCACGCCAAAGTGTCTGCCTTTCAAGATAGCAATTATCCCCATATACAAAGGTAGCTGCAAATGAGTAATTGCCATCACAAGATTGTACATTGCAGTGTATGAATTGGTCTGATTGGGAAACAAGTTGGACCTTAAGGTAGGAGGGGTTCCAGCATACCAAAATTCTGCCCAAGGGGGAATGGGCATAGTTACTAATAAAACTCCAATGAGGTAGGATAAGACTAACAATTCTAGAGACCTTAGGTTCTTTAACTTTGTGTTCTATTATCCCTACTAGGGACAACTTATTATTCTGTACCCATTTCTTAACCTCTTGTTGCTTCAGAGGGTCATTTAGACCTCTAACATTCCAACTTCCAAAATGCAATGGATTACTAGTCATTAACACAAAAGAGTAAATATAACCACAATGAGCTGCAACTATTAAGAGTGATGCACAAAATGAGCATTATTTATATAATTGTGGACAAAAAGAGGAGGGAAAGTTACTTCCTTTTCTTATGTGAGGAGCCTTTGGAATGACTCCTATTTCTACCATTGTGACTAGCCTTCTTGGAACCTCCCAACAGTAGCTTGACATCAGGGGTAACATGTTTGACATCAGGTGGTTTCCCCTGTTTCTCATCACCATCACCAGACCTTGCTATCATTGAATCCTTGTTAGCTGCCTCATTGGATACTACTGAGCTTACCACACTCTCTAGTACTTCCAGAGGTTCTACAGAGTTATCAGAATCTTCAGGATCTTCAGTAGGCTCCCCTAATTTGGATTGGTCAAGAGGTGAGGCTTCTGACAGGACATGAGGTAGAGGGCTATGGTGGGGGTGGACATTCTTGACTAGGGAGGATTGTTCTACTGCTTTCTGTTTCCCACGTTGCACAACCTGCCATTCCAAATGACTGGGGGGGGGGGGGGTACGATAGCTTGCTTGCTACATTTGGATGTAGCATGACCAAAAACATGGCATTGTGAACACATAGGAGGTAGGACTTGGTACTCCACTGGGATAACAACAGATTCCCCTTCCACTACTACTTGAATCTCATCAGGGAGGACTTGTTCAGCACTGACCTCAATGCAGATTCTTGCCTTAGTAGATTTAGTTTGTTGTAGACCTGGTTGTCTAGCAGTCTTTGCAGTGGCATGATCAACATGCAGGGGTCTTCCAATAGAACTAGCTATCCTACTCAAGCACTCTTGGTTCCACAGCTCCAGTGGTAAATCATGCAATTTCACCCAAGCAGGTATTTTGGTAGGCTGTTCTCTGGCAGGCTTCATCATCCTATGCCAATCCTTTAGAACTAGGTATTTTTGAGAGAAGAAGTAGGGACCCCCTTCAAGGACTTGTAACTTGGATTGTTCATCTTTGAATTCAAACATATAGAAGCCAGCCACATCAGGTTTCACAGCTACAAAATGCTCTTTCCACTGGCTCCTAGCAGTCGCAACTATGAGAGGATAGGCCATTTGTCCATCTAAGAAGTGGCCTACCAAGTACTTGTTCCACATGCCCACATCGGTCAGTTCCAAATCTATTTCAACCAGTGCTTGTTTTCCTCTCTGGAGGTCTGGAAAATGATCCAGTTTCATGTCCAGAGAGGGGCTTTGTGACTGGAGGAGGGTAGCCCAGTTTTTAGGCTTGGGCTTTGGTTGATGTTGACCTAATCTGGGTCTGTGGTTATATTGGTGTTGGCCTAACTTGGCTGATGTGGGTTTAATTTCTGATTTAGTATTTCCAGAAAGGTTGTGAGTTGAATTTCTGAGGGAAGGGTTGGGTTCATCCCCTTCCCCATTTGGTTTCCCCGTTGTGTTAAACAGATGCGCAGAAGTAGTTTTAGGGCTACGTACCTGTTCTTGTAACTCAGCATTCCTCCATGACTGTTGAATGATTTGCAATTTGGCTGTGACCACATCTAGCACATACGGGTCTTCCGATAAGTTGAGCTCGTCCTGCAGACGACTCACAATTTCAAGCATTCGATCCTCGGACTCCGACCGCATACCCTGCTTCTCTTGTGCCTCTGCCGGAGTGCGTCGAAACTGATAGGTATTTCCATGGAGGTGAGTCACCTGCTGTTGTCGAAACTTCTGAGTATCTATCAGGTTCGGATTGATTTGTGGTTTAGGGCTAAGTGCCCCAGACTCACCCGAAGATGATGATGGAATCGAGCCCTTCGCCTCGACTTCCTTTGTATGATCCGAGAAGCTCCCGTTCTTGGTGTTGCCGACAAGCAGTTCGGATGCTCTCTCTCCTGCTTCTCTCACCAGGGCTTCCTCGAAGACCTGCTGTAGTTTCCTTGAAGGGCTTGAATGCTTAGACGTTTTAGGGCTGCAACCCCTAGACCCATCTGAATAGGGTGCGTGTACAGTGTTTTCGAGGTTGATTCTCGAACTGGAGTCGCCTGAGTTGCCCGTCTGTTGATTTCCTTCCTTCATCGGGGGGTGGAAATGAGGGGCTTTTGAAGGATCTAGGACCTGTTGCCTCCTCCGAAGCTCATTTGAATCTAGGGTTTTGAGACCCAGTCCATCTGCAATAGAGATGGAACCGTCGCCCATGGAACACCTGGAGAATCGCTTCTCCACGCCTTGTCAGAAATCGCCTAAATCGCCTAACATGTCAGACTCTTGACTCATGTCAGACCCATGTACCTTGCCACACAACTGTTGGGAAGGGCGTTCTCAATTTATCCCACAGAGATGCAATTGAGAACTGACCATTAGGGGTAAGAGTCCACCTTATTTACCTTATTTCCTAGCCTGGCGGGTTATGCCAGGTAGTAGTAGTTCACTTTTATATATCTCAGTACACATGGCATTTTGTTATGTATTCACTTTATATTACTCCCCATGCGGGTTGTGCATGGTTACGTATTTACTTCATCTTACTCTCCATGCGGGTTGTGCATGGTTTACCGCACTTTTGTCATTCTTGTTTTTTTCTTTTCTTTTCCTCCTGGGGTATGCTCCTTGTAGGCTGTACATTCGCTTAACCTTTTTTAATTTCAAGCTAAGTTAACCAAAAAAAACACTGTAAGAGACAAGACATCAGGGTCCCATCCAACAAAAATCCTCCCTAAAGCAGCTTGAGGGTAATTGTTCACAAAACTCCAGCCAGGACAAATGAATTGGGTGATTCTATCTGCCCAAGTTGCCTTAATTTTATGCTCAAGTAAACCAACAAGACTCAACTTATTGGAGTTCACAAAAGATCTTGCCTCTTTTTTTTGGGTAAAACAGCTTTAAATAGAAAAAAGAACCGAACCGTATATACAGCCTACAAGGGGCATACCCCAGGAGGAAAAAGGAAACAACCAAGTAAGGAAATGACTATACCAAATGGCTACATGCCTAGGGAATAACCTAATAGACGCTGTTTCCAGCCCATCTAGAAGAGGGGAAGAAAACAACGCAATGACAACAAAACATGACATAACATAAAACCCAATTACATAGCTTGGGATACTTTGCTCCAAAACATAACATGACAACAATATAGTTCAAATCTTTGACTTATTCTCCACTAACTTGTTCAGAACATGTTCAGAACATGCAGAATCAGCAACAGGTTCAGAACTTGCACATGTTCAGAACATGCAGAATAGCAACAGGTTCAGCCCTCACTTCTGACAGCAACAGCATCAGCAGTTCTACACATAACATAGCAGCTCAATTCAGCATCAAAACAGCATCAAAACACATCTGCTCAATTCAGCATCATAGCAGGAACTCTAGTTCTGCTGCGGATTGAACTGGGAAGATTCAGAAGCTGCCATAGCAGACCACCAACTGATCTTGAGGCTTGTACCAACTTGAGACCAACACCAGCAGATTTCAGAACATTCAGCTGGATCAGAACTTGCACAGCTCAAATCTGGTCAATTTCAGAACTTGACCAGCAGACAGACAGGAACAGCTCTAGACTTGACCAATTTGCTGGGGTAGGTTCAGCCTGGGCTGGACCAGGAACATAACAGCAAACAGGAAGCAACAGCAATCAGGCTGGGCTAGGTTCAGCCTTACCGAAGCCAGCAGCAGCAGCTCCAAGGGACATCCCCCCTAGGATAGGCATATACAATACAGATACTGAGTAGCAGACTGGTTGCTCCAAAACAGATCAGAACAGAATGCAGATAACTAAACTATACAGAGGATGTCCCCCTCTGTGAAGGGAGATCCCATCGACAGCCCCAGATGGTTAGGCGAAGCAGTACAATACAATAACAATCTAAAAAAAAAAGGTAGTAGCCACACAGTTCAGAACAATCTGTGCAACACAGTTCAGAAAACAGTTCAGCAACACAGTTCAGAACAATCAGATTGTTCTGATCACAGTCAGAACATAAGCCAAAAAACATAAGCTCAGAATGCAGCTTCACCATAACAGAAAATATGCAGGGAGAACACTTTGTGCATTAAATGCACTTGGTCTCCATAACAAAATATGCAGCTTCACCATAACAGAAAATGCAGCAACCTTAGAATATGCAGAGGACGTCCCCCTCTGCGAAGGGAGATCCCAATGACAGCCCCAATTGGTTAAGCAAAAGGTACAAATTCTTCTATTCAAACATCCTAATTAGTATCTACTTACAACCAGCAGCTTCAGAACAGCAGATTCAGATTCACCATTCTATACAAACACCAATGAAAAGGTGAGCAACTAGAAACAACATAACGACCCAACTGCTCAACAGTCAATCTAGGATACCAAGCAACTCACTGTTGCATTGCTTCTAATGATTAAAGGTTGCAACCCAACTCCCTCCACTCTCCCTCACAAAGTGCCTCCCGCTAAGTATTACCTCCACTCTCAAGAAGATTGAGGCTCAAACACACTTCTCACAGGTTCTACATATAGTGGCACACTCAAGAACCTGTGAGATATTTACCTGCAGCAGCTAGAGAGTAAGATATTTACCTTGTACATAGAAGTAATAGTAGTCCAGAATCAGACCCTCCAAACTGGTATACTCCTTTGAAACCTGCTAGCCTCCTGACATCCAAACATCAGAAACTTGCTAGCCTCCTCAAACGGGGTAGCAACCCACCCTTGACCCTTACCATGTTAGCAGGGGCTGCACTTCAGCCTTCCAAATTCAGAGGCCACTGGTGTACTTGATTAAGGCAGCCTTCCTACTGACCAAACCTGCAACATCTACAACCATGGCCACAATATGAATACACAAACACACAAATACCTCATTACCCATTGATGCCCCACACTCTATTAAACCTATTATTTTGTGAGCCTACGGGCAACTTTGGCAACGACAGTAATCTACCCTTAACCATGTTAAAGACTTTGTGAACAACCACTTCCCAGGTGCTAGTTGTATTTTGAAACTTCCTTAAGTTCCTTTCAATCCAAATATGATATACTGTAGTAGTGAAAATCAACTTAGAGACAATATTCCTTAGAGATTTTCCCCTAAAAGAGGAGAAGTGGGTAATCCATGCTGGCCAAGGCCTAGGGGACCAACTCGTATCCATCTTTTCCAACATAGCATTCCAAACCCGTGTGGAAAAACTACAGTTGAAGAACAAATGATCATGGCTTTCACTACCATGGCAAAAACTGCATTGGGAGATTGATTTAATCCCAAAGAGAACTAATCTATCCTCCGTGGAGAGTCTACCCTGGATGGCCAGCCATGTAATGAAGCTACACTTAGGTATATGGCCAGAAAACCAAACAGCCTTATGCCAATTAACCTTGGGGAAAGGAGCCCTCAATTCCTCCCATAGAGAGGCTATACTAAACTGTCCAGATGCATTCAGAGTCCATCTAACTTGGTCCCTGGAGCCACGCAAAGGTGGGAGATGCCGTCTAACTTCATTCAACTCCCATGTTTGCGTGATTGGGAAAGTCCAACCAGAATTGTGAACTATGAGGGACACTTTGGCATTCAATGGAAGGCCAGAGTCATAAACAATTCTGGAACCAAACTTATCCAACAAAGGGCCTAACGGGTGCCAAAGGTCAAACCATATGGATGTGTTCTCCCCATTGCCAATTAAGTGACGTATGAAGGGTTGGACTAAATGTCTTAGATTAAGTAATTTACGCCAAACCCAAGAGGGATTAGCAGGCATTTTAAGGCTCCAAAAGTTCCTACCCTTTAATAAGTAGGATTTAACCCATTGGCACCACATCTTGCTTCTTTCTGCTTAATGGAGTCATTCAGACCCCGAATGTTCCAAAAACCTAAATTGAAAGCTTGTAAAGACATTGGAAACAAAATCACAAAGTAACTACACGAAGCATAACTTGAAAGAAATAAAGCTACAACCACTCAAAAGGATACCAAAAAGGATATCATTTATTCCGTCTTTTGGAGCTGCTACTCCACTTTTTGTTATTGTTTTTCCACCGGACTTGTTGTTCTGATATTTGGAACCCTTGGATCTCTGAAAGGAAGCCTTTCCCGTTACTTCTTCAGTCTTATCATCCGGAGGAAATGGTTTCTCTTGCGGATCAGGTTGAGACGAGATTACCTCAGGAACTAGAACATGAGAAGGCTTACTTGAACCAGCCTCCGCACTACAATTGAGAACCCTTGTATCCACCATCCACGCTTTCCTAAAAAAAAAAAAAAAAACCCTCCATTATACCCATCAGGGCCAGGAGCTTTGGTGGGATTAATAGACCACATGATCTCTTTGATCTCAACGTCTGAGACAGGGGAGACCATATTAAGACTTTGCTCAGGGCTGAGTTTATTCCTGACTAATTGACCCACTCTAGTTAGTCCCAGATGAGGAGTGGGATGGGACGTGCCAAAAAGAGTTGTATAAAAATTCACAAACTCCTCCTTGATAACCTTAAGGTCATGAGTGGTAGATCTGTCATTCAACTCTAGACTAGTTATTTTGCTCCTATTCCTCCTGTTGCTGACAACTTTAAAGAAATAGGAGGTGCATTGATCTCCAAGTTTGTTTGTTTTTTTGGGTAAATCAGCTTGAAATAAAAAAGGGGCTAACCGAATATACAGCCTACAAGGGGCATACCCCAGGAGGAAAGAAAAGAAAAAGAAAAGAAAAGGAAAAGGGGGCATACTCCAAGTTTCAACCATTGTATTTCGGGACTTTTGTTTAGCTAAACTTTCCTCAGCCCTAAGCAGTGTGATGAATTGTTTATGAGCCACCTTCTCTTGTTCTACGGCAGAGCTATTATTTGGGTGGGAGCCTATAATTGCTTGTAGGTTTTCTAAGACTTGCTTAGTGGCACTCACCCTCTCAGAGATGCCACTAAACTCCGCCTTATTAAGTTGCTTTAAATCATGTTGAAGGTGTTTAAGCTTCATACACACACAAAACATAGGATTCCCAAGTACAATTGTCCTCCAACTCCTCTGTACAATTGCAAGGAACTGAGGGTTAGTATAGTAGTTTATGAAATTGTGCTTCACCAATTCAATGTCCTGGGTGACAAATGCAAGTTCTTGCAAAGACAGGATTACATAGGGGCAAGGGAACTTCTCTCTCTAGAGAAGCTCTCCTCCACCGCCCAAAACCCACCGTTTTCACCAATCTAGTCCGGGGGTTCTTTCGGATTCACTCATGAATCTAGTTATTCAATCCACCCCGTGGAACGATTTCCACAACCGGCTAGAGGTTGTACGAGCCCAGTTCTTGGGTTTATTCACTAGATCTCCGGGGGTCATTACACCTCAGCATCTCGGCTGGGTGCTCTCACAACCAGCTCCGGAGTATTATTCAACTGCACAGAGATGATCCAGAGTTGCTGGAATCGATCTCAAACCATGGAGATGACTCGGAGCTTCTGGCTCGTGGGTCCATTTCACTACAGCGCCATCATCGGCTCCACTGCTCCAGGCTTGAAGCTACACGGCGGAGGGCAGCTTCGTCGGATCTGGTGATGGGTAACCTTCGGCGTTGGGTTTTACCGACCAAGTTCTCCTATTTTCTTCTCTATCTACCGAAACCTTGAGGTGGGTTTTCCTAACTTTGGGGTTTGGGTTTTCCCAGATAAGGTTCTAAGAAAGACCAGCTATGGCGTTTGGAAAATCTGGCTGCTAAGGGTCAGTCTTCTTCCTGGTGGGTGGTATAGCCGGCCATGGTTGTGCCCAGGTTTTACTCGGGCCGACCCGAGCTTCACCAGTGGCAAATTCACGGCTGTCGAAGTCAAGTCCTTGGGCTGGGCTATTGATGAAGCTGGGCTGTTCATAGCTCGTGGGTCTTATTCACAGCAAAGGAATCACCGGCGTCAAATTCCCGGCCGTGTGGTCGGCCGGTGCAGGCGCCGGACCACCACAATAGTACGTATTCATCGCTGGATCTGTACTTTTTTACCGGCGGTACAGGTCAGTTACCTGGATTCTGGGTCGCCATTGTTAATTGAGCTGTCGAGCTCAAAAATTGCTCACGGGCTGGCTGGTAGCAGTCCACCAATCCAATCAATACTTGTTGCTGGACATTAGGGCCAGTTTAATGTGATTTTCTGTGAACCTCGACGGGCAGTCACCTGTTGGACTGAGATCGAGTGTTTGGGCTCTCTGTCGAGCCGCGTTATATTCCTAGATCCTTTGCTTCTTAGCCCGGTAGTTGTGCGTAGTATGGTTGGGTGTAGCTATCATTGATTAGATTAGAGTTTGTGTTGATTGAAAGGGGTTGCCTTGCGGCTGCCACTGATTAGATTGGTGTGGATTCTGGTTGAGCGAGGTAGCTGCCGGGGCTGTCCATTAGATTGGTGGTCGTTCACTGATTGAAAGGGACATCTTTGCAGGTTGTTTTTTGACTAGATTGGCGGTTTGGCGCTGATCGTAAGATGCAGCTTGGCCCTCCTACGGTTCGTGTGGCCACTTTGTGTGGTTCATCTTTCTGTCCCGCTGTTAGTCGTTAGCGAGCCTAGGGGATTAGGTTGAGGGTGTAGTAGTCTGGATGGATGAGCGTGGTGTGCAGGGTACTTGGCAGGGTAGCCCTGTCGGATGCAGACATCTCCGATTCGAGCCTCTTCTCGGTTCCTTGTCCCTCTGTAGTAGCTGATCTCTTTGAGTGGGTACTTTGCATGCTCTCTGGGTCTGTTGGATGTAGTAGGTTCTTGGTTTGCTTATCCCAACTTTGGAGGAGGTGGTAGTTGGTAGTTGGTTGACTTCAGGTGGTTCGGGCGAGCCTTAGGTTTGGATGAGGGAGTAGTAGGCTGGAAGGATTGGGCGTGGTGTGCAGGGTGCTTGGCAGGGTAGCCTTGTCGGATGCCGTAATCTCTGGTTTGAGCCTCTCTTGGTGCCATGTTACTTTGTAGTAGCCGTTCAGCTTGCTTTAAAGCCGTGTTGCTTTGCTGCCGTTCTCCTCAGTGTTGGTTATCTTGTGGTCATCTCTGGCCGTGACTATGTACTTTACTTCCTAGCCTGGCGAGTTGTGCCAGGTGGTAGTTCTAATTCAGTTCATATCATGTAATTTACGCTCGTACCACTTCATATCATACCCCGTAGTACTATCCTTCTACTTAAATGGATAGTACTACGGGGGTATGATTTCTACACTTTGACACTTTTGTTATTTTATCTACAATATCCTACTCTCCATGCGGGTTGTGCATGGTTAACGCATTTTTCTTAATCTTCTTATTTTGTTTTCTTTTCCTCCTGGGGTATGCCCCTTGTAGGCTGTACATTCGGTTAACCTCTTTTAATTTCAAGCTGATTTACCCCAAAAAAAAAAAAAAATGTCCTGGGTGACAGATCCATCTTCCAGAACCAAACTAGAAATTCTATTCCTATTCCTGGAATTATTAATAGACTTGAAGAAAAATGAAGTGCATTGGTCTCCCAACTTTAACCACTGAATTCTTGACTTTTGCTTGGCAAAGCTTTCTTCAGCCGTAGCCAAAACCAGGTACTGCTTACACAGTTCTCGTTCAGTGGTCTGTTTTAAGGGGTCATTGGGGTATTCTACCAAGCTGTCTTTGGATGTCTTCCAGTTGTAGCCTAATAGAGGCCACCCTAGCTGACAAGTCACTATACTCATCAGTATTCAATTTTTTGAGACCCTCCTGCAATTGCTTAAGTTTCTCACAGACACAGTACATAGGATTACCAAAGATTACCTTCCTCCAGACCTGCTGGACAGTTTCTAAGAATTTAGGGTGTTCAGCCAAAAAATTAAAGAACCTAAAAGGTCTATTCCTAGGAGGTGAACCAGCTGTCAGACAAACAACAGCAGGGGAATGATCAGACACTCCAGGGTTGTGAAAATGAGCATTGGACCAACAGTAATCTTTGATCCAACTTTCATTGACGAGGACTCTATCAATCTTGGTGCTGATGTGGGCATTCCCCAATTGCTTATTAGACCAGGTAAAGTGGCATCCAGAGTATCTGAGGTCAATCAATTCAGTTGATTGGAGGCAAGTATTGAATTCCTCCATCCAAGGCAGCCAAGTCCTATCACCGTCGAAGCAAACAGAGACAAAAAGGGGGAGCTTCTCTCTCTAGGTTAGAGAGAGAAAGCTCCCTCCAGTCCGGCCCTCCAGTCCGGCCATCACCTTTTCCGGCGGGTAGTCACCGTTAATAACAGCAAGGACGGCAAGGGCAAAAGGCAAGGGAACATCTCTCTCTAGGGATGCTCTCCTCCATCGCCTCTCACCATTATCCCAGCCGGCCATTTACTTGGTCCAGATCTACTATCTCCGGTTGACTCTGGTTCAACCAGACTCATCACAGGTTCATCCTTCCGTCCATTCGTGGGCCGACTCCTACAGAACAGAACAAGAGCCGAGCTCTGCTCGATTTATGTCCTGGAAATCCCACTTTCAGGCACCTCTTCTGGGTGCTCAACAGTCTCATGGCCGTAGATGGCGGCTCAGATCGGCTGAGTTCCAAATCAGGTACGATCGAGCACGCCCCGTTCAGACCTCGGTCCGGCCAGGTCTCCACCCCAGCCGTGGGTGGTCTTAACCCCGCCTCCGGTGGGCTCAACATCCGTGGCTCAACCCCATCCCCGCCTCCGGTGGGCTATCACGGCGACTTGACAGTCACCTTGCTAACTGTGGATTTCACAGCCTTGCTCGGGCAGTCAAGGCCTCCGGCCAGATCTGCCAAGTGGGGCGGCCAGCCATCATCGCCAGCGGCCAGCAGCAAGGCAGCAGCTGGCATAGCCAGCCCAGGCCAGGGCTCAATCTCAGCCAGGCCAGGCCAGGGCTGAAAATCTCGTATCCATTGCGCCTTCAATTTGCGCTTTGCGCCCGATGGCAGGTTGGGCCTAAATTTCTTTCAAAAAAAAAAAAAAAAAAGTGGCACGGATTCCAAACATAATTCCAAGTCCAATATTGGTTTATTGTCAATCTATTGCTGGACGAACGGGCCAGTCTGATGGTGTTATTAACCCCCGATAGGCGGTCATCTGTTGGACTGAAATTGGGGGTCGGGCTTATGGTCGAGCCTTTTATATCCCTAGAACCAGTTTTTTTTTGCTCTAAGGTTGAGTGTAGTATTCATGTGGTCGTAGCTATTTTTGATTAGATTGAACTCCTTCCTAGTTAGGGGTAGCCTGCAGTAGCAGCAGCTGCAGGAGCCGATGATTAGATTATGGTTGGAGTTTGATTGAGCAGGGTAGTTGCCGGAGCTGTCATTGACTAGATTGGTGGATCCTCACTGATCGAAAGGGGTTGCTTTGCAGTCTGTTTCTGATTAGATTTGGTGGTTTGCACTGATCGAAAAGAGCAGCTTGGTCCACTTGAGGTTCGAGTGGCTACTTTTGGTGGCCTCTCTTTCTGTTCCGCTTTGAGTCGTTAGCGAGCCTAGGGGATTTGGGCGAGGTTGTAGTAGTCAGGGTGGAATGGGTGTGGTGTGCAGGGTACTTAGCAGGGTAGCCTTGTCGGATGCCGTCATCCCCTGGTCGAGCCTCTCTCAGTCCGAGTTCCTCTGTAGTAGTTGACTTCTGTTGAGCGGATATTATACTTGCTTTGGGGTGATGGAAGCCTCGGGTCTTGGTTTTCTTAGCCCAGCCTAGGAGGAGGAGGATCTCTCCTCAGCGCTGGTTATCATGTGGTCCATGTTGACCATGACTATCTACTTCAATTACCTTATTTCCTAGCCTGGCGGGTTGTGCCAGGAATAGCTCAATTTCATTTCAGTACATTTCATGGTTCTTTTCAGATCCATTTGTATCACATATGTCACTTTATTTTACTCTCCATGCGGGTTGTGCATGGTTACCGTACTTTTATCATTCCTGTTTTTTTTTCTTTTTTCTTTTCCTCCTGGGGTATGCCCCTTGTAGGCTGTACATTCGATTAACCTTTTTTTAATTTCAAGCTAAATTACCCAAAAAAAAAAGTCCTATCACCACCTACTTTTTCATTGGGATTCCTAATGGCATTGAAGTCTCCTAATACCACCCAAGGAGTGATAACACAATGTTGTTGTAAATTAGTCCACAGTTGGTGCCTATCTATGTAACAATTAGCTCCATAGATAAATGTGGCAACAAAAGTATAGTGGCCATCACAAGAATGAACTTGGCAGTGCATATATTGACTAGATTGAGACAATACTTGTACATTAAACACTAGTGGGTTCCAACAAATCAAAATTCTACCCATAGGAGAACTGGAATGGTTGCTAACAAAATTCCACCTGGGGAGCATAGTGTTGACAATAGTAATAACCTTGGGATCTTTAATTTTAAGTTCAAGAAATCCAACTAAGGATAATTTATTCTTAAAAACCCAATTTTTTGCCTCCCTCTGTTTGAGAGGATCATTAAGACCCCTCACATTCCAAGATCCAAAAAGTATAGGTGAGCAATCCATAATACAATTTTAAATATAACCACAAAGTTATAAATCAGTATAGATGAGAGTGAGAAGCAATAGAACTGAAATAACTTATAGTGGGCAAAAGACAAGGAAAGAAAGATACTTCCCTTAGCGATGGAAAGAGCCCTTTGAGCTCTTATGCCTTCCAAACTGTCCAGCTTTGTTGGAGCCTCCTGTCAACAAAATATCAGGGGGTTCTTTGTCCTTAAACTTAGCAGCTATTTTAGCAGCTTTCTTAGCTGCCGATCTGGACAATGGTGTATCAGAACTAGAGATCCTCATTATCAGGTTCTTTGGGTACACTATCAGGTTCCTCATTGTTTCCTAACTGCTCAACAGGTTTGACAGAGGTATTGTTGCTTATGGCAGGTTGGTGGGAAGTGGCATACAACTGAGGATTTGGGATATCAGGCTGAGGCAATAACAAGGTTTCTTGTGAACTGCTAACGATACGTACAAGCTCCTTTTCCAATTCATCCTCAGGATTTGCAATCCCAGCTTGAGGGATAATGGTAGTATACTTTGTTGAAGTAGGTGAGGTACTTAAGGTATTATGAGAAACATTCAAAGTAAGGTCATCTTCCTGTTTTCCTTTACTCACCTTGATCCAATTTTGATTGGGAGCATTGGATATTGGGGGTGGTTTCCTAGAGCACTGGGCATCCGAGTGTCCAAACACTTTACATTGCTTGCATATTGAGGGTAACACTTGATATTCAATAGGGATTACAACTGAAATGCCCTCTACTGTAATCCTCACATCTTCCGGGAGGTCATGTTCAGCACTAATTTCAATGCAAACTCTAGCATTGGTTGACTTAGTCTGAAGAAGACCTGGTTGTTTTGAAGTTTTCACGGTGGCCTGGTCCACATGTAGTGGTCTGCCAATGGTGCTTGCCACCCTGCTTAAACACTCTTGGTTCCATAATTCTAGAGGTAGGTTAAGCAACTTCACCCAAGCAGGAATATGAAAGGGTTGATCTTTGACTGGCTTCATCATTCTATGCCAGTCTTTAAGGACTAGATATTTTTGTGAAAAGAAATAGGGGCCTCCATCCAGTACTTGTTGCTTTTTTTTTTTTTTTTGGGTAAATCAGCTTGAAATAAAAAAGGGGACTAACCGAATATACAGCCTACAAGGGGCATACCCCAGGAGGAAACAAAAGAGAAATTGAAGAAAATTGAAGAAAAAGAAAGAAAAATTGAAGACTGAGCCAACTGGCTACATGGATTGGATTGTTACAACATCCATTTGAACATTGTACCCTATAAGTGATGAACCTATCCAATGCTGACAGGCCCAAACATGTGTATCTTGTGTATGTTGTGTATCTTCTAAAGAACTGATTGGTTGATGAACATTGTACCCTACAAACATGTGTATCTTGTGTATCTTCTGAAGACTTGGGGCTTGGGGACACAACAAGGACACGTGAGAGTTGTGTATTAATGAAGCAGAACAAGACAGTCTGAGGATACTTCATCTGATGTAGAACTGATTCAGAACTGATTCAGAACTGATGCATTGTATCTTGAGCCTTGGATACTCTCCTCTCATACCTTGAACTGATTCAGAACTGATTCAGAACTGGACATTGCACTTTGCACATTGCACTCCTGCTGTGCCTGAACTGTAACTTCTGAACTTGGAAGCATAACAGGAATCATAATAGAAGCCACACAGGACTGCAGCTCTTCAAAACACTTGGAACAGGATTGGAGCTCTTCAAAACACTTGCCACACAGCCCTTAGCAGCTGGCCTTAATGGAACAGGACAGCCTGATTCAGAGAAGCTGCAGCAGTTCTGAATACACCAGTTCTGAATACAATTGAACTTGAACCATACTATACCATACTGAAAACATATATAAAACTATACAGCTAAAACTATACAGAGGACGTCCCCCTCTGTGAAGGGAGATCCCATTGACAGCCCCCGATGGTTAGGCATAACTGAAAACAGAAAAAAAACTGAAGTGTAAATGAACCAAGTGTAAGTGAACCATTACAGCTCATCCCTTTCAGAACATTTTACATGAACTAAGTGTAAATGAACCATTACAGCTCATCCCCAATGTGTCCATGAACAAATTCTAAACTAGCTGAAGGGCAACTACTGCCATCAGTAATTAATACAAGGCGATTGCTGCACCCAATGATGCAGAACATGACAACTGATTCAGAAATGCAAATGCAGGGGACAACTAGTATCTATCAGCAGTTACAATCACAACAGCTAACAGCCCTTAGCAGTCCAAACCCTATTGATTAGGCCTACAGAAGTAAACACAACAACATGTCTTGGCATATGCAGATCAGGTCAGAACTGAACCTTTCAGAATCTCAGAATATTAGAACCTAAAACATTCCAGAGAACTGATGTAGAACTGATAACATTACAAGCTTAACCATAACATATTTCAGAACAATTGATACATAATTGCAGAGGAATTCCCCCTCTGCGAAGGGAGATCCCACGACAGCCCCTGATGGTTAAGCAATCAAACTGAAAGCACTTGGAGTTGCATCTCAACTGAACACAGGGGGATAAGATAACTACCTGTGTATGTAAGAGTAATAGCTGACTTAGTACCTCTTGTTGAAGCATGTTGAAGGCTGGACTGCAGGCAGGTTGCCCCTGCTCCTGCTTTTGTTTCTGTGATCATCAATCTCATTAAGATCAAGGAGGAGCTTGAAGATCCCCCTTGATCAATGACCTACAAATGCAATAGTATGTTAGTCTCATAAAACCAAGGGAAGATTCATAATATGTTAGTGCTTGAAGCACACCACTAGACAATGTTCCATTGGATTTTTAGTTGTCGAGAAAGAGGACCACTAGGTAGGTTAGCCAAGGACAAAAGCCTAGACCTTATATCATTGGAGATGTTATGAGCAACTACACTGGGGGGGCAGGAAGAGTTCTGGAACTTTCTGTGGTTCCTTTCCCTCCAAATATGATACACATATACAGTGAAAGCCAGCTTTGCAATAGTGTTGGCCAAAGACTTACCTCTCAAAATAGAGAGGCAATCCACCCAAGTTTGCCAGTTCTGATGTCCTTGCATGTGGGGGACTCTGGGAGACAGGATACTCCTGACTTGGGCAGCCATAGGGCAGTCAAAAAATAGATGGGCATGGTTTTCCATATCAGGGCACAATGTACATTGGGAGGTGGATTTGAGCCCAAACAGGACAAGCCTATCCTCAGTGTTTAATCTTTGGAGAAGGGCCATCCAAGTAAATAGACTACACCTCGGTATATGGCCTGGAAACCATACAACCTTATGCCATGTAACAATGGGGAAGTGAGTTCTAAGGTTGTCCCATAGTGATGAGATGGAGAACTCCCCTGACTTAGTTAGTGCCCAGATGCATGTATCCTTTTTTGGGTAACTTAGCTTGAAATAGAAAAAAGGCTAACCGAATATACAGCCTACAAGGGGCATACCCCAGGAGGAAAGAAAGAGAAAACAAAAAAAAAGAAGAGAAAATACCTACGCCAAGTGGCTACATGGGATAAGTGAAATGCATTGTTTCCAATCCGTCTTGTAAGAGGGAGAGAAAACAACGCCTTAATGAAGGTCAAAGCCCGAGCTAGGACATTTAAGTATTACAAAAGTAACATACTACCTGACAGTATCAACTGAACAACTACTACATTGAAAACAGTGAAAAAACAGTGAAGATGCAGAGCGACCACCTGCTGCTGCTGATGTAACCTCTACCACCATGTGTAACTTCAATTGGTTACATTCTAAGCAGCAACAACAGCAACAGGTACTGAAGCAGCAGGTACTGAAGCAGATGAACTTCTGAACCTGCTTGTGTGTCTTGTGTATCTTGTGCATCTTCTGAAGCAGCTAGCTGACTGAGCAGAAATGAAACAATCATCTGATGCAGAACTGAACTGATTCAGAACTGAACATTGCACTTTGCACATTGCACATTGCACTCTTGTATTGTGACAGACTTGTGACAGTAGTCCAGTTCTGACTACACCAGTTCTGAATACAATTGAACTTGACTACACCAGTTCTGAATACTATACCATACTGAAAACATCATGACAGAACATCATGACAGAACTTGTAAACCCACAAGCTGGCCTTAGATGGAAACAAAACAAAGGTTATACAATGTTTCCTATCCATCTACAAAAGGGATAAATATGACAGGTTCTAGCAGCATCACTCTCTCACTACACTACAGAACACTACAGAACTGACTGCTTGAACAAGCTTCAGAACCAGCAGCAGCAGAAACAGAACTTGGGACTAAGACATCATAGCAGCTAGCTGGGCCAATATACTAAACTATACAGAGGACGTCCCCCTCTGTGAAGGGAGATCCCATTGACAGCCCCCGATGGTTAGGCATAACTGAAAACAGAAAAAAAAAAACTGAAAACAAAACCTGGTACAAAGACAAGGCATTTGCTGCACCAATATCTGATGCAGAAATGCAAAATGCAGAAGCAACACTGTGGTGTATGACCATAGCAGCAGGCATTGAGTTTAAGTATGCTAATGGCATTGAACCTCACAAGGTCACACACTAGCTAATGGCATTGAATAAGTACCCTTTAAGCATGCTACACATGTCAGAGCACTACACAACAACATGTCTTGGCATATGCAGTTCAGGTCAGAATTGAACCTTTCAGATCCTCAGAAAATCAGGACCTAACCATAAATATATTTAAGAACAATTGGTCCATAATTGCAGAGGAATTCCCCCTCTGCGAAGGGAGATCCCACGACAGCCCCTGATGGTTAGGCAATACAGGGCAGTAGGAGTAAGATAACTACCTGTGTATGTAGGAGTAGTAGCTGACTTAGTACCTCTTGTTGAAGGGAGGAGCTTAATGAGATTGCTGCTCAACCAATGACTTGGACCTTTTGTTGAACAGAAGTACATATAACCTGACTGCTCTCCCCTGCTGCCTTAGTAGATCTCTGCATTAGGCCCCTTGAGATGGCCTGGCTCCATCCCTCTTTGCTGACTGCACTTGTCTTGTCACTGTGACTGTGGCTGGACAGCAGACCTGTTCCTCATTAAGATCAAGGAGGAGCAGGTTGAATTCCTGGTGCTGATACATGAATGGGAACTCCCTGCTCAATGCTTAGCTCCTCAATTCTGCAAACAACATGAAGTATGGAAGAGGTGATTGAAATGGTACAGAAGTATGGAACCATGACTAACACTAAACAATGTTCCATTGCAGTTTTAATTGTCCAGCATTTAGACCACTAGGCAAATTAGTAATGGACAGAAGTCTATTCCGGATATCATTGGAGATTTTATATGCAATTTCAGTGGGAGGACAACAAGAGTTCTGGAATTTTCGATAGTTCCTTTCAAGCCAAATATGATGGACATACACTGTGAATGCCAGTTTGGCTATGGTGATGGCCAAAGACTTACCTCTCAGGTTAGAGAGGCACTCCACCCAAGGCTGCCAACCCTGATGTCCACTCATGAAGGGTGCCTTAGAGGATAGGATATTCCTAATTTGGGAAGCCATGGGGCATTCAAAGAAGAGATGGCCATGGTTCTCTACAGCTGTGCAAAATGTGCAGTGGGATGAGGACTTGAGGCCAAACTGAACAAGCCTATCCTCAGTGTTTAGCCTATTCCATAGGGCCATCCAAGTAATAAGGCTGCATCTTGGAATGTGACCAGGGAACCAAACTACTTTATGCCATGCAACAATGGGGAAGTGAGTTCTAAGTTTGTCCCAAAGGGATGAGATAGTGAATTTCCCTGAAGAATTGAGAGTCCACGTGCACGAGTCCTTGGTAGTGGAATTGAAAGCAACTTTATGCAAATCAGCTCTAATCTCGTTGAGTTCACAAGTTTGAGTGACAGGGAAAGACCAACGGTTGTGGTGAATTATATCATGAACAGAGGCATCCTTAGTGAGCCCAGAGTCATAAACAACTCTCTGGCCAAACCTAAGGAGCAAGGGACCTAAGGGATGCCAGTTGTCATACCATAAAGAGGTAGACATTCCATCACCCAACTTGTATCTAATAAAAGGTTGGACAAGAGGCCTCAAAGATAGAATTTTCCTCCATACCCAAGATGGATCACAAGGGGTCTTGACGCACCAAAAGTTTCTGTCTCTGAGTAAGTAGGATTTAACCCATTGACACCACATGGACTGTTCTCCACCAGAAACGAGGAACCAGATGTGTTTAGCAACAGCAGCTTTGTTCCAAATTTCCAATGATTTAAAGCCAAGACCCCCTTCCTTAACAGGGGAGCAAAGATGCTCCCAAGAGATTTTTGCTCCCGACGTTTTGAGGTCAGGTCCGGTCCAAAAGAAGGCTCTCAAAATGGCTTCCACCTCCTTAATGACTCTCTTAGGGAGGATGAAGAGAGAGGACCAATATGTCTGCATGGAGAACAGAATGGACTTGATTAACTGAATTCTCCCAGCATAGGAAAGGTATCTATGGGTCCATGCTTTTGTTTTTGCAGTGATTTTATCCACCATGATCTTACAATCAGAGTGCTTAAGTTTAGTGGACAAAAGAGGCACACCTAGATACCTAACAGGCAAAGATCCCTCCTGAAAACCAAGAATCTGCATGATTGATGCTTTGGTGGATGAGTTGACACCTGAGAAGAAGATATTACTCTTGGTTGGACTAGGGGAGAGTCCGGATAATGACTCAAACTCTTCTAGAGAGGACTGGACATGTGATACAGAACTTACCTCTCCCTTGCAAAAAATCATGAGATCATCTGCAAAACACAGATTCACTAGTTTTGTGGATCCACATTTCCAATGGAAATTGAAATCAGGCAATAGGGTTTTCTCCTTTAGAATACAAGTAAGGACCTCCATTACTATAACGAATAAGTATGAGGAAAGTGGGTCACCCTGCCTCAAGCCCCTTTGCCCAGGAATGTACCCAATGGCTTCCCCATTGAAGCTAAGGGAGTAGTTGGCAGTGGTTACACAGGCCTTTAACCACCTAATCATCTGTGGATGAAAGTTCATAGATGTAAGGACATCCCAGAGGAAATCCCACCTAACATTATCATAGGCCTTCATTATGTCGACCTTCATAGCACACCTGGGAGAGGTGGATTGCTTGTGATATCCCCTCATCAATTCCTGTGTGAGGAAGATGTTATCTGCAATCCTCCTACCCTGCACAAAGCCAGATTGTGCAGGATCAATCAAGTGAGGAAGAGTAGGCTTAATTCTATTAGCCAGGATCTTGGCAATACACTTGTAGATGAGGTTGCAACATGATATTGGCCTAAAGTCCCCAACTTTTGAAGGATTAGGAACTTTAGGAACCAGAGCAACCAATGTTGCATTGGCTTTCTTTAGCAATTGGCCAGATCTGAAAAATGATTTGATAGCAGAGGTGACCTCATGGCCAATTACAGGCCATGCCTTATGGAAGAATGAAGCACTATATCCATCAGGCCCAGGGGCTTTTTGTGGATTAAGAGACCAAAAGGTGTCCTTAATTTCTTTGTCAGAGACATCCATAACCATATCAATTCTCTGAGACTCAGACAGTTTCCTAGTGATGAGCTGCTGGACTCTAGATGCACCAGCATAGCTGCTTTGATGGGGGGAACCAAATAGCTTGGAGTAATAGTTGATAAAAGAAGATTTTACCAATTCGATATCTTGTGTGACAGAGCCATCTTCCAACACCAAACTAGTAATCCTATTCCTATTTCTAGAATTACTAATTGATTTGAAAAAGAATGAGGTACATTGGTCTCCCAGCTTTAGCCATTGAACTCTAGATTTTTGTTTTGCAAAGCTCTCTTCAGCTCTTGCAAGAGTAAGGTATTGTTTACACAATACTTTCTCAGTAGCTTGATTAGCCACATCACTAGGGTTTGCTCCCAGAGCACTCTGAATATCATCTAGGTGTTGCTTGGAAGAGGCAACTCTAGATGAAAGGTCACTAAACTCATTGGTGTTTAACTGTTTGAGATCCTTTTGCAGAATCTTCAACTTTTCGCAAACACAAAACATGGGGTTACCAATAATAACTCTCCTCCACACTTGCTGCACAATGTTAATAAAATTGGGGTGATCAGCCAGGAAGCTAAAAAATCTGAAAGGCCTATATCTAGGGGTGGAGGTAGGGGCCAAAGACACAAACACTGGAGAGTGATCAGAGGCTCCAGGATTGAGGAAATGGGCATTGGACCAGCAGAGAGTTTTAATCCAACCCTCATTGACTAGGACTCTGTCCAATTTGGAGCTAACATGGGAATCTCCAACTTGCTTGTTGGACCAAGTAAATTGGCAACCAGAGTATCTAAGGTCGACCAGTTCTAGAGATTGAAGACAGACATTAAGATCATCCATCCAAGGAAGCCAGTGCTTAACACCTCCCACTTTCTCAGATGGAAATCTAATAGCATTAAGGTCACCAAGGACTACCCAAGGGGTTGCAAGAGCCAGGGATTGCAGATCAGACCAAAGTGCCTGTCTTTCAAGGTAGCAATTAGTTCCATAGACAAAGGTAGCTGCAAAAGAGTATTTGCCACCTTTAGACTGCACATCACAGTGCATGAATTGGTCTGATTGAGAAAGGAGCTGAACAGTAAAAACAGATGGGTCCCAACATACCAAAATTCTACCCATGGGGGAGTGAACATAATTGTTAATAAAACTCCAATGAGGCAGGATAAAACTAACGATCCTAGTGGCCTTGGGCTCTTTGATTTTATGTTCAATGAGCCCAACAAGGGACAATTTATTATTATGAACCCATTTCTTGACCTCCTTTTGTTTAATAGGATCATTGAGACCTCTCATATTCCAACAACCAAAATGCAACGGTGTACTATCCATTTAGATATTTATATAAAATAACAACCACAATGAGCTACAACTAATAAGTGTAAGAGTGAGGCACAAGTTGAGCATTATTTAAATAATTGTGGACAAAAAGTAAGAAGATAGAGTTACTTCCTTTTTTTCTTGGAGCCCTTGGAGTGACTCCTTTGTTTGCTATTGTGACCAGCCTTGGAGGAACCTCCCGACAACCCCTTAATATCAGACTGCTGCACTAAGTCAGGAGGTTCTTTTTCATCACCATCTGGCCTTTGAATTTGATGACTGATCTTCTTGTCAGACCATGCTGCTATTGATTCCTCATTTGCTGCTGTACTGAACTGCTCAGAAGGTGAATTCTCAGTTGGGTTGGTAGTAATGCTGGTGGGTGGAGTGATGACCTTTTGGGGATTAGAAGGAGTAGTAATTACAGAGCTCACAACACCCTCTAGAACCCCCAATAATTCAGATTCTGGATCAGATTCTGAATCATCAGAATCCTCCTCTAGGACATTTTGCAAGACAGGGGAGGGAGGAGCCTGAAGGCCTAGGACTTGTTCCCCCATCTTCTGTTTCCCATGGGACACCAACTGCCACTCTAATTCTTTAGCTACAGGCTTGATAGGGGGAGGAGTAACAGGGTGTTTGACACACCTGGATGTGCTATGCCCAAATACTTGACAGTGAGAACACAAAGGAGGGAGGACTTGGTATTCTATTGGAACCACAACTGTCTCCCCTTGAACAGTCACAGCTACCTCATCAGGAAGGTCTTGCTTTGCACTAATTTCAATACAAACCCTAGCTTTGGTGGTCTTGGTTTGTAGAAGCCCTGGTTGTTTAGATGTTCTAGCAGTAGCTTGATCCACATGGATAGGTCTACCTACTGTGCTAGCAACCCTGCTAAGGCAATCTTGGTTCCACAGCTCAAGAGGCAGGTCATGGAACTTCACCCAAACAGGTATTTTGGTAGGTTGTTCTTGGAGAGGCTTCATCATTCTGTGCCACTCTCTAAGAACTAAATATTTCTGAGAGAAAAAATAGGGACCACCCTCTAAAACCTGCAGCTTGGCTTGCTCATCTTTAAATTCAAACAAATAGAAACCTGAGACATCTGGTTTAACAGCTACAAATAACTCCTTCCATTGGTATCTTGCAGTGGAGACCAAGAGGGGATAAGCCATTTTTCCGTCCAAGAAGTGGCCTATCAGATATCTATTCCACTTCCCCACCTCAGTCAGTTCCACATCTATTTCAACCTGAGCTTCCTTCCCTTTTTGAAGGTCTGGGAAGTAGTCAAGTTTCATGTCCAGAGATGGACTTTGGGATTGGAGAAGAGCAGCCCAGTTTCTAGGTTTAGGCCTGTTCTGTCCAGTGTTGGGTTTGGGGTTAGTGTTGGGTTTGGGGTTAGACTGGTGAGTTCTAGGAGGGGCCTGTCCAGGGTTAGAGGGCCCGGCACCTGGATTTGAAGAGAAATGAGAAGGGGGTCGTCTGGGTTTAGTGTCTTCAATCGGAAACCCCATATTAGGGTTATAGTTTTGTAACTCTGATGGAGCACGCTGAAACTCATAAGTGTTTCCATGGAGATGAGTCACCCGTGCAGCACTAGGGTTGGGATTCTGGTTCGCGTTGCCATGGAGAGGAGGAGGAGGAGGAGTTCGTACCTCTATTGGAGGATTTTGAATCTGAGAGGAGCTCCCCTGGACGAGAGGTCCTTTTGCTTCTTGATCAAGTACACCATGCTGTTGTAGTCGAGCTCGCTCCTCCGCTTCCAGAATCATGCTCTCCTCATAGAGCGCCTGCTGGATTTTCCTGGAGGGACTGGACCGCTTATTTGGGTTCGGTCCGATATGCTCAGACCCAGTTGAAGATGGAAAGGTAGATGAAACCTGTGGGTTTAACGCTCCAGGGCAGAGATCTGACTGCTGAGTGCTTCGTGATTCGGCTTCATTCTCAGCTGGGCTTGACTTGTTGTGCGTGGGGCTGTGAACCCCCAAATCGATTTGGGGGTCTGATTCTTTAGGGCTATACACTCCGAACCCACTGTTAGGGTTTACAGGGCGCATCTGCTGTAGGTGAAGTGAGGAGTTGGGATCCGAGATGCTCAGTCCGTGGGGGGTGAGGGTAAACGGAACCCCACTTTTAGGGCTTTCTACGTGTGGGACTCGTTTTCGACGAAGTTCATTAGAGTCCAAAGCCTTGAAGCCTAGACCCTCCGCCATTGAGAGAGTGCCGTCAGCCATGGATTTACTGTTTCTCCATGGCTATGTCAGAATCGCCTTAGTCGCCTCACATGGCTCCCAAGTTACACTCCTGTTGAATTATGCATGTATCCTTGGTATCTCTATTAACTGTAATTGTATGCAAACCTGTTCTTATTTCATTAAGTTCAAGGGTTTGGGTGACAGGGAAGGCCCACTGGTTGTTATGGATTATATGTTGAACGGTGGCATCCTTAACTAATCCAGAGTCATAGATAAGTCTAGGACCAAACCTTGGGAGTAGTGGACCTAGGGGATGCCAGTTGTCATACCATAAGGAGGTAGACATTCCATCCCCCAACTTGTACAGAATGTGTGGCTGAACAAGGGGTCTCAAGGATAGGATTTTCCTCCACACCCAGGAAGGTTCACTTGGTACCTTAACACACCAAAAGTTCCTACCTCTGAGTAAGTAAGACTTGACCCATTGACACCACATGGATTGTTCCCCGCCGGACACAAGGAACCAAATGTGCTTTGCCACTGCAGATTTGTTCCAAGTCTCCAAAGACTTGAAACCAAGACCCCCTTCTTGAACAGGGGAGCAGAGATGTTCCCAGGAGACTTTAGCTCCAGAGGTTTTGAGATCAGGTCCAGTCCAGAAGAAAGCTCTCAATATGGCTTCCACTTCCTTAATGACTCTTTTAGGAAGGATAAAGAGAGAAGACCAATAGGTCTGCATGGAGAACAGAATGGACTTAATCAACTGAAGTCTCCCAGCATAGGAGAGGTATCTGTTAGTCCATGACTTTGTTTTGGCAATGATTTTATCCACCAAACTCTTGCAATCAGTGTGCTTCAGTTTGGTGGACAGTAGGGGAACACCTAGATATCTAACAGGAAGGGTACCCTCCTGAAAACCAAGAACATGCAATATTGATGCTTTGGTGGAGGGGCTAACACCTGAGAAGAAAATATTGCTTTTGTTTGGACTAGGGGAGAGGCCAGATAAGGATTCAAACTCTTCCAGTGATGACTGGATATGGTTTACAGAACTTAACTCACCCTTGCAAAATATCATGAGGTCATCTGCAAAACAGAGGTTAACCAATTTGGTTGACCCACATTTCCAATGGAAATTAAAATCAGGCAGTAGGGTTTTCTCCTTGAGAATGCATGTGAGGACTTCCATGGCAATAACAAATAAGTATGAGGAAAGGGGGTCTCCTTGCCTCAATCCCCTTTGACCAGGGATGTACCCAATGGCTTCACCATTGAAGCTTAGGGAGTAATTGGCTGTGGTTACACAAGCCTTTAACCACTTGATCATCTGAGGGTGAAAGTTCATTGAGGCAAGGACATCCCAGAGGAAGTCCCACCTAACATTGTCATAGGCCTTCATTATATCTACTTTCATAGCACACCTAGGAGAGGAGGAGTGTTTGTGGTATCCCCTCATCAACTCCTGTGTGAGGAAGATGTTATCCGCAATCCTTCTGCCCTGAACAAACCCAGACTGTGCTGGATCAATCAAGTGAGGGAGGGCTGACTTAATTCTATTGGCTAGAATCTTGGCAATACACTTGTAAATGAGGTTGCAACATGATATTGGCCTATAATCCCCAACCTTTGAGGGGTTGGGAACCTTAGGCACAAGAGCAACCAGTGTTGCATTGGCTTTCTTTAGCAGTTGGCCAGATCTAAAGAAAGTCTTGACAACAGAGGTGACCTCATGACCAATCACAGGCCAAGCCTTATGAAAGAAGGTAGCATTATATCCATCAGGTCCAGGGGCTTTTTGAGGGTTAAGGGACCAGAAAATGTCCTTTATTTCTTTGTCAGTGACTCCCACTACCATATCTAACCTCTGAGACTCTGACAGTTTCCTAGTGATGAGCTGTTGGATCCTAGATGAACCAGCATAGTTGCTTTGGTGAGGGGAACCAAGCAACTTGGTGTAGTAATGGATAAAGGATCCTTTGATTAGCTCAATATCCTGTGTGGTATTACCATCTTCTAAGACTAAGCTAGTAATCCTAGTTCTATTTCTGGAATTACTAATCGATTTGAAGAAAAAGGAAGTACATTGGTCTCCCAACTTCAACCATTGAACTCTTGATTTTTGTTTGGCAAAGCTCTCCTCAGCTCTAGCAAGGATAAGGTACTGTTTGTACAATACCTTTTCAGCAACTTGATTTGCTGTGTCACTAGGATCTGAGGCCAGGGCATTTTGAATATCATCCAGATGTTGTCTGGTAGAGGCAACTCTGGATGATAGATCACTGAATTCTTTGGTATTCAACTGTTTTAGATCCTTTTGTAGGAACTTCAACTTTTCACAGACACAATACATGGGATTACCTATGATTACCCTCCTCCAGACACTCTGAACAATGTTCATAAAGTTAGGATGGTCTGCCAGGAAATTAAAGAATCTGAAAGGTCTAGATTTAGGAGGGGTGAAGGGGGCCAATGCCACGACTGCAGGGGAATGGTCTGATGCTCCAGGATTTAGGAAATGGGCACTAGACCAACATAGAGTTTTGATCCAATTCTCATTGACTAGGACCCTGTCCAACTTGGTGCTAATGTGGGATACACCAACTTGTTTATTAGACCAAGTAAATTGATTTCCAGAGTATTTAAGGTCAATCAGCTCTACCGATTGGAGGCAAATATTAATGTCATCCATCCAAGGAAGCCAGTGTTTATCCCCTCCCACTTTCTCAGATGGTGATCTGATGGCATTGAAGTCACCAAGAACTACCCAAGGGGATGCAAGAGCATTTGTTTGCAGGTCACGCCAAAGTGTCTGCCTTTCAAGATGGCAATTATCCCCATATATACAAATGTAGCTGCAAATGAGTAATTGCCATCACAAGATTGCACATTGCAATGTATGAATTGGTTTGATTGGGAAGCAAGTTGGACATTAAAGTAGGAAGGGTTCCAACATACCAAAATTCTGCCCAAGGGGGATTGGGCATAGTTACTAATAAAATTCCAATGAGGTAAGATAAGACTAACAATTTTAGAGACCTTTGGTTCTTTAACTTTGTGTTCAATTATCCCTACAAGGGACAACTTATTGTTTTGCACCCATTTCTTAACCTCTTGTTGCTTCAGTGGGTCATTTAGACCTCTAACATTCCAAACTCCAAAATGCAATGATTCGCTTAACATTAGAACAAAATAGTAAATATAACCACAATGAGCTACAACTATTAGGATTAAGAGTGATGCACAGGAGAGCATTATTTATATAATTGTGGACAAAAAAAAGAGGGAGAGTTACTTCCTTTTCTTATGTGAGGAGCCTTTGGATTGACTCCTATTTCTGCCAATGTGACTAGCCTTCTTGGAACCTCCCAACAGCAGCTTGACATTAGGGTTAGCCTGTTTGACATCAGGTGGTTTCCCCTGTTTCTCATCACCATCTGGTCGCTGATCATCAGATCTGGTGCTAGTACCAGGCCTTGCTACCATTGAGTCCTTGCTAGCTGCCTCATTGGACACTACTGAGCTTACCACACTCTCTAGTACTTCCAGAAGTTTCACATCAGAGTCATCAGAATCTTCAGTATCTTCAGTATGCTCCCCTAACTTGGAGTGGACAATAGGTGAGGCTTCTGACAGAACATGAGGTAGAGGGCTTTGGTGGGGGTGAACATTCTTGACTAGGAGGGATTGTTCTGCTGCTTTCTGTTTCCCACGTTTCACAACCTGCCATTCCAATTGACTGGGGGGGGGGGGGGGGGGGGGGGCAACAGCTTGCTTGCTACATTTAGATGTAGCATGACCAAAAACATGGCATTGTGAACACATAGGAGGGAGAACTTGATATTCTATGGGAACCACAACTGTCTCCCCCTGAACTGTTACTGCTACTTCATCAGGTAGTTCATGGTCTGCACTTATCTCAATACAGACTCTTGCCTTGGTGGATTTTGTATGCAATAACCCTGGTTGTTTGGAGGATCTAGCAGTTGCTTGATCCACATGGATGGGTCTACCTACTGTGCTTGCCACCCTACTCAGACATTCTTGGTTCCACAGCTCAAGAGGTAGGTCATGGAATTTTACCCATGCAGGGATTTTGGTAGGTTGGTCTTTGAGGGGTTTCATCATACAGTGCCAATCTCTAAGAACTAGATACTTTTGGGAGAAAAAGTAGGGACCTCCCTCCAAGACTTGTAGCTTGGCTTGCTCATCCTTAAATTCGAATAAATAGAAACCAGAAACATCTTATTTGACAGCTACGAAGAGTTCTTTCCATTGATACCTAGCAGTTGAAACTAGGAGGGGGTAGGCCATATTCCCATCAAGGAAATGACCTACCAGATACCTATTCCAATTCCCCGCGTCAGTTAATTCTACATCAATTTCAACTACGGCTTCTTTCCCTTTCTGAAGGTCAGGGAAGTACTCTAGCTTCATATCCAAAGATGGGCTTTGGGATTGGAGGAGAGATGCCCAGTTTTTGGGTTTAAGCTTATTCTTACCAGAGTTGGGTTTAGGGAAAGGCTGCTGAGTTTGAGGGGGCTTTGTGTGGGTCTGTGGTTCAAACTCCATTTCATGACTTGAGGAACCAGCCTCATGTTTAGAGATGAGGTGAGGATTCCTACGAGGGTTAGGTACAATTTTGGGAGTAGGGTTGGGGTTTCGTACCTCTGCTGTCGAACGTTGAAACTGATAGGTGTTTCCATGGAGGTGAACCACCTGTGCTCTTTGATTAGCTTCCTTTTTGGCTGCTCTTCGCCATGCCTGTTGAATATCTTGGAGCTTGGCCGTAACTACATCGAGCACAAAGGGGTCTTCTGAGTTGTTGAGCTCATCCTCGAGATGACCAACTATTTCAAGCATTCTTGCAGACTGGTTGGGGTGTTGTACCTCAGTACACTGACTTGCAGACTGGTTCTCTGTGCCCTGGAGAAGAGGAGCTCGTTCCTCAGCTTCCAGCTTCTTGCTTTCCTCAAGAAACACCTGCTGAAGCTTCCGAGAAGGGGAGGTTTTGGACGATTTGGGGCTATGAACCTCAAACCCATTTGAAGAAGAGACGAGAACTGACTCTCGTTGTTGGTGAGCAAATCGTGCACGCTCCTTAGCTTCCATTAGCAAACCTTCCTCGAATAAAGTTTGCTGTAAATTTGTTGCAGTTCCTGGGCTAGGGCTGCCTCTTTGAACCCCCATAGTAGAAGAGGAAGAAGGTTTCTCTGGTATTGATGGCCGGATCTGAAAGTTAGAGTCAGATATCAAGCCTTTGTAGTTAGGGTTTTCTGGTCCGAGGTCCAGAAATGGTGAACTCTCGCTTGGTTTGGAGATGAGTGGAGCGACAGCCCCTTTGCTTTTCCTGCGAATTTCATTTGAGTCCAAGGTCTTGAGACCTAGACCATCCGCGAAGGAGACAGTGCCGTCTGCCATGATTCACTGAACAGGGAGGAACTCGGCCCTGTCAGAAATCGCCATCGCCCTGTCAGAAATCGCCCTGTCAGAATAGATAGCACCCTGCAACATCTGGTTTGACAGCCACGAACAACTCTTTCCACTGATATTTGGTAGTGGAGAGCACCAAAGCATAGGGCATTTTCCCATCTAGGAAATGACCAACTAAATACTTGTTCCACATCCCAACATCAGTAAGTTCAATATCGATTTCTACTTGGGCTTCTTTCCCTCTAAAGAGATCAGGATGGTACTCAAGTTTCATCTCAAGCGAGGGGCTTTGTGATTGTAGTAAAGATGCCCAATTTTTAGGCTTGGGTTTAAACCTATTCGGAACCTGACGGGGTTTGTTGGTAGTTTGAGAAGGCTGACCATTGAGAGACCATGGTAGCCTGGGCCTGGAGTCAGTTTCATCAAATTCCATATTGGGGTCTCCTTCTAGGTATGGGGTGCCCCTGGTGTTAATTAGGGTTTTTGGAACAGAGATTGAAGATACCTCTTGTTGTTGTTGCTGTTGGTGAAGTTCAAGACGCGCTCGCTCCTCAGCTTCCAGAATCAACCTCTCTTCAAAAAGAGTTTGTTGTTGTGGCCGAGGGTGGGTAGGGTTCTGTTGTGATTCTGGACCGAGAATCCCTAGTGCAGTTGAAGACGAAGGACGATTGGAATTGAGACGAGTTGCTCGCTCTTCCGCTTCCTTCTGAAGATCTTCCTTCCATGTTTGCTGAACGCTTTGTAATTTGGCTGTTACAACATCAAGAATGAAAGGATCTGCCGAATTGTTGAGCTCATCTTCCAGATGACCCACAATTTCAAGCAACCGAGCTTCGGATTCTTGTTGCCTTCGTTCGTTCTGAAACGCCTGTTGTAGTTTACGTGCGGGGACTCGTCTTGGTGTATTTGGGGCTGTGAACCCCAATATTGGTTTGGGGATCTGCTGTTTTAGCCAATTTGGGAGAAGGTGGGAGAGGAGTTTGCGCAATGAGGGCTGAGCTCTCAACGTGATGTAGAGAGCTCTTCTGCTTCCGACGAAGTTTATTTGAATCCTGGGCTTTGCAACCCAGCCCTTCCGAGAAAGAGACTGTACCGTCTGCCATGGGAGAATCACAGGAATTCCATGACCTTGTTAGAGATCTCCAAAATCGCCTTACATGTCAGAGCTCTGTAGTAGAGGGTGTTTTTTATTTATTTATCCCTTTTGTAGATGGATAGGAAACAGTGTATACCCTTTGTTTTGTTTCCATCTAATTAGTATGTTATCTACTGGTATTACCCTTCCCATGTAGCCATTTGGCCTTCCTTTCCATTTTCTCTATCTTTCATTCTTTTTTGTTATGTTTTCCTCCTGGGGTATGCCCCTTGTAGGCTATATATCCGGTTAGCATTTTTTTTTTTAATTTCAAGCTGATTTACCCCCAAAAAAAAAAAAAAAACTTCCTTGATGACCTTTTTTGGTAAAATGAACAGGGAGGACCAATACGTTTGCATTGAGAACAAGATGTTCTTGATAAGCTGGACTCTTCCCGCATACGTAAGATCCCTATTGGTCCAACTTCTAGTTTTGGCAGTGATACTATCAACCAGTCTCTGACAGTCCACCGCTTTAAGCTTAGTAGATAACAATGGGACTCCCAGATATCTAACTGGGAGGGAACCCTCCTTAAATCCCAACTCACGCATAATAGTCTCCTTAACTCCCACATTAACACCAGAGAAGAATATGCTACTCTTGCCTGTGCTAGGGGAGAGACCAGAAAGAGCCTCAAACTCAGTCAACGCTTCCTTGATGAGTTTGATCGAAGAAAGCTCTCCCTTACAAAATATCATTAGATCATCAGCAAAGCTCAGATTTATTAATTGATTAGTTTTACATCTCCAATGAAAATGAAATTCAGGGAGCTGGGCTTTCTCCTTAAGTAAACTCGTTAGAACTTCCATCACAATAACAAAGAGATATGGGGACAAAGGGTCCCCCTGTCTCAGCCCCTTCCTCCCTTTAATGTACCCAGTCACTTCCCCATTTATACATAGGGAGTAATTTGCAGTGGTTACACATGCTTGAAGCCACTTAATCATTGTAGGATGGAAAGTTCATGGCAGACAGGACATCCCAAAGAAATTCCCACCTAACATGATCATATGCTTTCATTATATCAACTTTCATGGCACACCTAGGAGTAGGAGAGGACTTGTGGTACCCTCTCATGAGTTCTTGGGTTAGGAATATGTTATCAGCAATTCTCCTTCCTTTCACAAATCCTGATTGGACCGGATCTATGAGCCCAGGAAGAGCAGATTGCAATCTTTTGGCTAAGATCCGAGAAATGCATTTGTAGATGGTATTGCAGCATGAAATGGGCTCCCCCACCCTGGAAGGGTTTGGCACCTTAGGAACAAGTGCCACAATAGTGGAATTAGCTTTGGTGAGCAATTGTCCAGACCCGAAGAAGTTCTGGACAGCTGAAGTTACATCCCTCCCAATGACAGTCCACGCTTTCCTAAAAAAACCCTCCATCATACCCATCAGGGCCAGGAGCTTTGGTGGGATTAATAGACCACATGATCTCTTTGATCTCAACGTCTGAGACAGGGGAGACCATATTAAGACTTTGCTTAGGGCTGAGTTTATTCCTGACTAATTGACCCACTCTAGTTAGTCCCAGATGAGGAGTGGGATGGGACGTGCCGAAAAGAGTTGTATAAAAATTCACAAACTCCTCCTTGATAACCTTAAGGTCATGAGTGGTAGATCTGTCATTCAACTCTAGACTAGTTATTTTGCTCCTATTCCTCCTGTTGTTGACAGCTTTAAAGAAATAGGAGGTGCACTGATCTCCAAGTTTCAACCATTGTATTCGGGACTTTTGTTTAGCTAAACTTTCCTCAGCCCTAAGCAGTGTGATGGATTGTTTATGAGCCACCTTCTCTTGTTCTACGGCAGAGCTATTATTTGGGTGGGAACCTATAATTGCTTGTAGGTTTTCTAAGACTTGCTTAGTGGCACTCACCCTCTCAGAGATGCCACTAAACTCCGCCTTATTAAGTTGCTTTAAATCATGTTGAAGGTGTTTAAGCTTCATACACACACAAAACATGGGATTCCCAAGTACAATTGTCCTCCAACTCCTCTGTACAATTGCAAGGAACTGAGGATGGTCAGCTAAGAAGTCAAAAAACCTGAAAGGTTTAATTGACTTCCTTGGGATGGGCTGGACATACACCACACCTGGAGAATGGTCTGAAATACCAGGCACCAAAAATTGGGCCGATGATTGAGAGAAGGTTTTCATCCAGGGTTCGTTCACTAAGACTCTATCAATTTTGGAGGCCACAAAATGGGGAGGCTCCTGCTTATTGGACCAGGTAAATAAGCACCCTGAGAACCTAAGATCATCAAGTTCCGAGGAGAATAAGCAGTGATTAATGTCATCCATGGGAGGATACCACTGTGCATTCCCCCCGACTTTCTCCCTAGGATGCCTAATAGCATTAAGGTCACCAAGGACCACCCAAGGAGAAGAGGACCTAAACTGAGATAGACTACGCCAAAGAGACCTACGGTCTGAGATAGAGTTTGCCCCATAGACCACAGTGACCAAAAAGAAAGCACTCCCATCTTTTGGTTGGACCTGACAGTGAATGAATTGGTCTGCCTGACATAACACTGAAAGAGACATGACTTCAGGGTCCCAACCCACAAAAATCCTCCCTAACTCAGTGTGGGCGTAATTGTTCACAAAACTCCAGTCAGGACAAATGAATTGGGTGATTCTATCTGCCCAAGTTGCCCTAATTTTATGCTCAAGAAGACCAACTAGGCTCAAATTATTGGTGTTCACAAAAGATTTTACTGCTTTTTGCTTAATGGGGTCATTCAGACCACGAATATTCCAAAAACCTAAGTTAAAAGCTCGTAGCGACATCAGAAACAAAACACACTGATACTGAAAGAAGTAATACTACAACATTCAAAGGATATCAAAAAGGATATCATTTATTCCTCCTCTTGGAGCTGCTACTCCACTTTTTGTTGTTGTTTTTACCACTGACCTTGTTATTATGAGATTTCGATCCCTTAGAATTCTGATAGGATGCCTCTCCCTTTCCTGCTACAGTCCTATCATCCGGAGGGACTGGTTTCACTAGAGGAACAGGTTGAGCAGGGATTATTACAGAGTCTGGATCCTGAGAATGGTTGTTTGGACTGTCCTCCACACTGCAATGCAGAACAGCAGCTTCAGTATCCTCAATCACCTGATCAGGAGCCAGAACAGCAGCCATATCAGCAGCCATAACAGAATTGACATTCAGCTCATCCCCTTCCGATTCACTTCCACTTATGTCCACCTCTGTGACCTTGGGCATTGAGGTATCCACCACAGCCACCACAGAAACTGAAGCTGCATCCAGTGCTACTGAACCCCCTACGTTGCTTCCAGTGGTTCCTTTCCTAACAGTTTGCCAATCCTTCTTTGGTATTCCACGATCTTGTGCTTGTATATGAGGGATGGTCCTTGGACATTTGGGAGTAGCATGGCCAAACACCTTACACTTTGAGCAGACAGGAGGCATTAATTGGTATTCCACCCTAACTGATACACTCTCCCCATCCACTGTGACCTGTATGTCATCTGGAAGTTCATCAGCAGCCTCAATTTCCACACACTCTAGCATATGCAAGCCTAGTCTTTTTTTCTGTAGCTTGATCAACATGTTTGGGCTGACCAATTGCACTGGCCACCCTGCTTAATCCCTCTTCTGTCCAACACTCTGGGGGCAAATTATGAAGCTTAACCCAGGTAGGGATAGAGGATGGAGAGATCTTAGAAGGAGACATCATTCTTCTCCATTTCTTTAGAACAATAAATTTTTGGGAGAAGAACCAAGGCCCCCCTTCTAGGACTGCAATTTGACTCGCTTCATCCTTAAATTCAAAATATAAGAACCCTGCATTATCTGACTTGACTGACAACAGGCCATACTTAGTCAACTTGCCCCACTGTTTATGGGCAGTTGAGTTTGCCAGTCTAAAATCCATCCTATCATCTAGGAAATGGCCAACCAAGCAATGTGACCAACAATTCTCATCCAAGTGAGTAATATCAAGTTCAACCACAGCATTCTTCCCTCTCTTAAATTCTGGGAAGAAATCTAACTTCATATTACTTGAGGGCCCTTGGGACCTAAAAAGGGAGGCCCAGTTCTTATTAGTTTGCAACGGACGATTCATGTTTTTAGGCTTAGTTACAGGGTTAGTACTTGTGGATGCATCAGACGCTGGGTTTGGAACAAAACCCGACTTTGGTACTTGTACTTGGGTTGAGGGATGATATCGAGGTTTAGTATCCTCGATAGGAAACCCTAGGTTAGGGTCTCCTTCTACGTAGGGATTTCCCCTAGAATTAAACAATATATTAGGATTAGGGTTAAATTTCCGAACCTCTGAGGGAGTACGCTGAAACTGGTACGTGTTACCATGAAGATGGGTCACCCTTGCTCTTGCTTCTGCTTCCCTTTCCAGTTCATCCTCAAATAGAGCTTGTTGCAATTTCTGTGCAGCATTTGGGTTACTTTGCAAATTTGTCCTATGAGCCCCAGACCCATTCGAAGATAATGGAGGAACCGAGCCCTGAAATGCGACCTCAGCTTCTACCCTCAAACCCTCCTCGAAAAAGACCTGTTGTAACTTACGCGCTGAAGTCGTAGCCTTGGCCGATTTAGGGCTGTTAAACCAGATGTTGCAGGTTGCTATCTCTTCGAATTTAGAGATGAGCAGGCTAAACAACAAGTGTTGGATGGTGGCCCGTATTTCTTTTCACAAAAATATCTAGTTCGCAAAGACTGGCATAGAATGATGAAGCCAGTTAAAGACCAACCTTCTCACATTCCGGCTTGGGTGAGACTACGTAACTTGCCCTTAGAATTGTGGAATCAGGAGTGTTTGAGTAGGGTTGCCAGTACCATAGGTAGACCACTTCATGTGGATCAAGCCACATCCAAGACCTCAAGGCAGCCAGGGCTTCTCCAAACAAAGTGAACCAGTGCAAGAGTGTGCATTGAAATTAGTGCTGAGCATGACCTTCCTGAAGATGTACGAATTACTGTTGAGGGCAATTCAGTTGTCATACCTATTGACTATCAGGTGTTACCTCCAATGTGTAAGTTATGCAAGGTTTTTGGACATTCTAATTGCTCTAAGAAATTACCCTCAACATCCAGTCCTCTGGAACAGGAATGGACCTTAGTGGGTAATGGACAACAGAAGAATGAATCCAACAAGCCAGTTGTCAATAACCCTCAAACAGTAGTTGAAGAATCAGATGATGAATTGGAACAGGTACTGGAAAGTATTGTGAGCTCCTCTTAAGCCTCATTAATGGTGCCTCAGAATGAGGAGTCCTACCTCAAGCCAGCTGTTCAGGTTACTACTATGACTGCTAAGCAAGAGGATTTATTGTCTCAGCAACTGCCTTCTACTCATCCAGTGCAGATTGGCTCCTCAGAGGTAGTGAGTGGAAATAACAAGGGAGGAAGTTCGGACAGCCATCAAATTATAGGACCAACTTCTAGTCCAGCAGCCCCTTTCTCTAAATCAGCAGCTAAAAAAGTTGCCAAAATAGCTGCGAAACTCAAGGACAAAGAACCTCCTGATCTCAGTTTCATTTCAGATTTCAATATGCTGGGTGGTTCTTCTAAGGCAGGGCGGTTGGGGAGGCAGAGGAGCTCTACAAAAGGCTCCTTTTACAGATCAAAGAAATAACCATATCCTCCTGACAGGGCAGCATTCATTTCTTTCAACTTCTGTCTTTTACATTTCTATTTTGCTTAAAATTGTTTTATGGCTATACAACCCCTAAAGCTTGGTTTTTGGAACATAAGGGGTCTTAATGACCCTATCAAACAAAAAGAAGTTAAGTGTTTTGTAAATAAGAACAAGCTTGCTATTGTGGGTTTATTAGAGCATAAATTAAAGGAGGATAAAGCTTCTAGGGTGTTAAAACTGATCTGCCCTCAATGGAGCTTTGTGAACAACTATCCCCAAGCTTTCTTTAGGCAGAATTTTGGTGTGTTGGGACCCCCATATTGTCCACATTCAGGTTCTTGATCAATCTGATCAATTTATGCATTGTGAGGTTCAACCGAAATGTGGTAAACCCCCTTTTTTTGCAACTTTTGTTTATGGGGATAATAATTATTTGAATAGGCAGTCACTGTGGTCGAGGCTCCATTTTCTAAGCACTGCATCCCCTTGGATTGTGCTTGGTGATTTCAATGTCATCAGGTTCCCTAGAGAGAAGGTTGGGGGATCTACTTCTTGGCCTCCCTATATGGATGAATTCAATAACTGTCTTTTTGCCTTGGGATTAGATGATCTTAGGTACACTGGTTGCTTTCTCACATGGGCCAACAAACAGGATCCTTCTCATTTTGTCAGTACAAAGCTGGATCGAGTTTTGGTCAATGAGCATTGGATGAGGGAGTACAACTGTTCGAATGCTCATTTCCCTAATCCTGGGATTTCAGATCACTCTCCTGCCGTTACTACTATCCTGCCATGTCCTAGGAAATCAAATAAACCATTTAAGTTTTTTGATTTCCTGGCCGACCACCCTCAGTTTCTGGATATAGTTCAGAGAGTATGGAGGAAAGTAATTATAGGGAACCCAATGTACTGTGTCTGTGAGAAACTCAAGTTGTTGCAAGATGAGTTTAAACAAATTAATAAGAGAGATTATAGTGATGTCTCTGCTAGGGTTGTTGAATCCAGACAACTACTAGAAGCTTTGCAACAAGCCTTGAGTACTCATAATCCTGATCCCTCATTAATTAGCCAGGAAAGAGAGGCATATAAACAACTCATCACTATGCTAAGGGCTGAGGAACGTCTGGCTAAGCAAAAATCGAGAATCCAATGGATGAAATTGGGGGATCAATGTACTTCGTATTTCTTCAAATCTGTGACTAACACAAGAAATAGAAAAAGATAACTGGTCTAGTCTTAGAGGACGGGTCCCTCACACATGATATTGAAGTCATTAAGTCCAACTTCGTCAACTATTACACTAGCTTGCTAGGTACAGCCCATCCGGAGAATTATCAAGGAAACAGCAGGATACAACAGCTGGTAAATAAGAAATTAACTAATACTCAAAAGTTGGCAATGATTGTTGAGGTCACTGACCAAGAGATTAAGGACACACTGTGGTCTCTCAATCCCAGTAAATCTCCTGGACCTGATGGTTACAATGCAGGTTTCTTCAAGAAAGCTTGGCCTATTGTTGGTCATGAGTTCATTATAGCTGTCAAAACTTTTTTTAGGTCTGGTAAGTTATTGAGAAAGGCCAATTCTACCATGGTAGCCCTGGTTCCAAAGGTCCCCAATCCCTTAAAAGTTGGGGATTTTAGACCCATATCATGTTGCAATACTGTTTACAAGTGCATAGCTCGAATACTTGCTAGTAGACTGCAAAGTGTCCTCCCTATGCTAATTGATCCTGTTCAATCAGGATTTGTGAAGGGCAGGAGAATTGCTGATAACATCTTCCTTACTCAGGAACTCATGAGAGGGTATCATAAATCCTCATCTACCCCAAGATGTGCAATGAAAGTAGACATCAAGAAAGCTTATGATAATGTTAGATGGGAGTATGGGGGAAAAACCGTCTGACAAGGGCGATTTCTGACATGTAGGTGATTTGGGTGAAACAAGGTCGGGGAAATGCACTCCCCCCTTTACCAAACACCAGATTTTTGTACCAAATCCACCGATTTTCTGGTGGACCAAACAGATTCACTCTTGAATCTTTGTATGTTCTTCAATCCTTCTCTTAGACTGTTTCCCACATCGGCGACAGGTTCTCTAGAGAAAGGGGATCTTCCGAAGTCCACCCCGTGGACCGATTCCACAACGGGTTAGAGGTAATTAATCAGTGCTCTAATCCCGTCGTAGAGATTACGATCCCACAGCCTTGGGTTTTCAAGTTCACAGAGATAACCCCGAGCTCCTTGTTCGTGGGTACTTTTCACAGGAAGGCAGATACTCGCCGAAAATGGTGGTGTTCTCACGGAAAACCCACCGATTCTGGAGCAGATCCCACCGTTTCCTCTGTTGGCTCATTCAAGACTCTAATCGGTCTTGGCTTGACCAACACCGCCCACCACTGGTCCGGCCATCACAGGCGGACGGCAACCGGGCAAGGGAGCCTCTCTCTCTAGAGAGGCTCTCCTCCACCGCCCATCACTAAAGCAGGTCCATCAATCAACCCACCGGCGTTCGAAGCTGGGTTCCCCTCACCGGCGCTCAAGGCTGCCGTTAATGGAGGATTCAGCTCCCATCGGGCCGGTCGAAACCAAGGTGACCCGTGTTCCTATTCACGGCAACATTGGGTAAGTCTCAAAGCCAGATCTCTCATCAACTGGCGGTCTCAGTCCGCCACACCAACAGTGGGTGGTCCTAGTCCAGCGGTCTCAGTCCGCCACACCACAATTCGCCCGGTCTCTGGACTGGCCAGACCTGGCCCGGTCAAAGGCCGTCGGCCAGTCAACAGCTCGGGCCCAATCGGGCCAGCCAACATTCTAGCAGGCCAGCCAAGAGGCCAGCCAGGCCAGTCGCGCGGGCCAGCCAGGCAGCCTGGTCAGGCAGCCAAGCAAAGCCAGCCGGCAGTCAAGGAGCCAGCCCGCCCGGGCAGGCAGCCCAATCAGCAGCCCAGGCCGGTATACCTGGGTCAATTCATTATCAATATTTGCTCAATATGAGCTTTGAATATGGCTATCTACAATTACATTGTTGCTGGACTAGTGGGCCAGTTTACTGTTAGTTTTGCAACCCCCGATAGGCGGTCATCTGTTGGACTGAAATCGGGGGCCGGGCTCTTCGTCGAGCCCTCTATATCCCTTGAGCCAGCGCTTTTAGCTCTGAGGATTTGCGTAGTATTCTTGTGGTCATGGCTATTATTGATTAGATTGGATTCTCCTAGTTATGGGGCAGTCTTGCAGTAGCAGCAGCTGTGGGTGCCGATGATTAGATTATGGATGAGTCTGATCGAGCAAGGTAGTTGCCGGAGCTGTCTTTGACTAGATTGGTGGATTCTCACTGGTTGAAAGGGGTAGCTTCGTAGTCTGTTTCAGATTAGATTTATTGGTTTGCACTGATCGAAAAGAACAGCTTGGTCCTCTTGTGGTTTGGGGGGCTACTTTTGGTGGTCCCTCTTCCTGTTCCGCTTATAGTCGTTAGCGAGCCTAGGGGATTTGGGTGAGGATGTAGTAGTCTGGATGGAATGGGCGTGGTGTGCAGGGTGCTTAGCAGGGTAGCCTTGTCGGATGCCGACATCTCCAGTTCGAACCTCTCTCGGTCCGAGTCCCTCTGTAGTAGTTGACTTCTTTTGAGTGGGTATTATGCTAGCTTCGGGGTGATGGGCTTCTCGGTTCTTGGTCTTCTTATCCCAGTCTTGGAGGAGGAGGATCTCTCCTCAGCGCTAGTTATCATGTGGTCACCGTTGACCATGACTATCTACCGTATTTACTTTATTTCCTAGCCTGGCGGGTTGTGCCAGGTAGTAGTTCAATTTCTTTTCTTTTTTTTGGGTAAATTAGCTTGAAATTAAAAAAGGTTAAGTGAATGTACAGCCTACAAGGGGCATACCCCAGGAGGAAAAGAAAAGAAAAAAAAAACAAAAAAAGATAAAAGTACGGTAACCATGCACAACCCGCATGGAGAGTAAAATAAAGTGACATATGTGATACAAATGGATCTGAAAAGAACCATGAAATGTACGGAAATGAAATTGAGCTATTCCTGGCACAACCCGCCAGGCTAGGAAATAAGGTAATTGAAGTAGATAGTCATGGTCAACATGGACCACTGATAACCAGCGCTGAGGAGAGATCCTCCTCCTCCTAGGCTGGGCTAAGAAAACCAAGACCCGAGGCTTCCATCCCCCCAAAGCAAGTATAATATCCGCTCAACAGAAGTCAACTACTACAGAGGAACTCGGACTGAGAGAGGCTCGACCAGGGGATGACGGCATCCGACAAGGCTACCCTGCTAAGTACCCTGCACACCACACCCATTCCACCCTGACTACTACAACCTCGCCCAAATCCCCTAGGCTCGCTAACGACTCAAAGCGGAACAGAAAGAGAGGCCACCAAAAGTAGCCACTCGAACCTCAAGTGGACCAAGCTGCTCTTTTCGATCAGTGCAAACCACCAAATCTATTCAGAAACAGACTGCAAAGCAACCCCTTTCGATCAGTGAGGATCCACCAATCTAGTCAATGACAGCTCCGGCAACTACCCTGCTCAATCAAACTCCAACCATAATCTAATCATCGATTCCTGCAGCTGCTGCTACTGCAGGCTACCCCTAACTAGGAAGGAGTTCAATCTAATCAAAAATAGCTACGACCACATGAATACTACACTCAACCTTAGAGCAAAAAAAACTGGTTCTAGGGATATAAAAGGCTCAACCATAAGCCCGACCCCCGATTTCAGTCCAACAGATGACCGCCTATCGGGGGTTAATAACACCATCAGACTGGCCCGTTCGTCCAGCAACAGATTGACAATAAACCAATATTGGACTTGGAATTATGTTTGGATAACTCGTTGGTAATGGGATTTCCTCCCTTGATCACTACAAATGATCCTAAGTTGGGATCTTCTCTCCGGCAATCTACTTCCACAACGCATTAAGCTGGTTTTGGTTCGTACAGACCTAAATCACGTATCAGCCCTGATTCAAGTCCTACAGTCACTTCTTTTTTTTTTGAAAGAAATTTAGGCCCAACCTGCCATCGGGCGGGCTGCTGCCTTCTGCCGCAGCCGGCTGCTGCCTTCCTTGTGGCTGGACGAAGATTGACTCGAATCGCCCGGGCAAAAAGCTGCTGCCAAGCCTCTGCCCGAGTTGATGGCCTGGCCCCGAACTGGCCCACGGCTTGAAGTTGGCTGGCTGGGCAGGCCGCTGCTGCCCGCTGCTTGGCCCGGGCTGGCTGATTGCCCGGGCGGCTGGACCCCACGGCGGCTATTGGGTCCACGGCGGGGGTTGGGGTTGAAGATGATGGCCGATGGCTGTAGAGCCACGGCTGTTGATCCACGGTGATCCGGAAGGAAGACCGGACCAGGGCCTGCCCGAGATGGCTTGACCACGACCTGGTCTGACTGAACAGATCTGGCCGGAGAGGTCCTTGACTGGCGGCGTGAAGGTGAGCCACACGACGGCTGGGCCCCATGGCGGCTGTTGAGTCCCACGGCGAGGTCCCGGCGGCCGGGAGACCGGCTGATGGTGGCTGGTTGTGATTGGCCAGTAATGGCCGGTGTGATTTCAGATCTGCCGGTACAGATCCCAAATGGTACCCGCCGGTTCACGGCGGGGTTGAGGTTGGGGACGAAGACCACGGCTGTGGAGCTCCGGACCAGATGAAGGCCGGCCAGGAGGAGGAGAGCCAGAGACCGTCAGATGTAGAGGCGGCTCGGGGGGTTCCGATTGTGGAGGGCGGTGGAGGAGAGCCTCTCTAAGGAGAGAGGATCCCTTGCCCGGATGGTGATTGCTGCCCGGCGTGGCTGGGCCTAGTGCTGACCGGCGAGGCCGGGCCTTGTTGTTGCTGCTGCGGCTGGCCGGAGGTGGCAGCCGGCTGGATTTTGACCGGTCCAAGGGAGCTTTCTCTCTCTAGGCTAGAGAGAGAAGCTCCCAAGTCGGCTTACTCTTATACCATCCTCCCGAGAGGTAGTTGTTCAATAGTTCAATTTCACATTGCATTTTGTTTTGTATTTACTCTATCTCACTCTCCACGCGGGTTGTGCATGGTTTACCGCACTTTCTTCACTCTTATTTGTTTTCCTTTTCTTTTCCTCCTGGGGTATGCCCCTTGTAGGCTGTACATTCACTTAACCATTTTTAATTTCAAGCTAATTTACCCAAAAAAAAAAAATTTCGGGGAAAGCTGTTTCTCCATGGCCGAAGGTACGATCTCCATGGAGGAGGGACTTGGACTCAAAGCGATTGACTCTAACGAAATCCGCAGGAAACAGAAGTCTATCTCAGATCCAAATGGCTCTCTTCGCCTACAACAGGTGATATCTGAAAACCCTAAGAGTGATAACTCGTTGGTAATGGGATTTCCTCCCTTGATCACTACAAATGATCCTAAGTTGGGATCTTCTCTCCGGCAATCTACTTCCACAACGCATTAAGCTGGTTTTGGTTCGTACAGACCTAAATCAAGTATCAGCCCTGATTCAAGTCCTACAGTCACTTCTTTTTTTTTTGAAAGAAATTTAGGCCCAACCTGCCATCGGGCGGGCTGCTGCCTTCCTTGTGGCTGGACGAAGACTGACTCGAATCGCCCGGGCAAAAAGCTGCTGCCAAGCCTCTGCCCGAGTTGATGGCCTGGCCCCGAACTGGCCCACGGCTTGAAGTTCGCTGGCTGGGCAGGCCGCTGCTGCCCGCTGCTTGGCCCGGGCTGGCTGATTGCCCGGGCGGCTGGACCCCACGACGGCTATTGGGTCCACGGCGGGGGTTGGGGTTGAAGATGATGGCCGATGGCTGTAGAGCCATGGGGATCCGGAAGGAAGACCGGACCAGGGCCTGCCCGAGATGGCCTGACCACGACCTGGTCTGACTGAACAGATCTGGCCGGAGAGGTCCTTGACTGGCGGCGTGAAGGTGAGCCACACGACGGCTGGGCCCCATGGCGGCTGTTGAGTTCCACGGCGAGGTCCCGGCGGTCGGGAGACCGGCTGATGGTGGCTGGTTGTGATTGGCCAGTAATGGCCGGTGTGATTTCAGATCTGCCGGTACAGATCCCAAATGGTACCCGCCGGTTCACGGCGGGGTTGAGGTTGGGGACGAAGCCCACGGCTGTGGAGCTCCGGACCAGATGAAGGCCGGCCAGGAGGAGGTGAGCCAGAGACCGTCAGATGTAGAGGCGTCTCGGGGGGTTCCGATTGTGGAGGGCGGTGGAGGAGAGCCTCTCTAAGGAGAGAGGATCCCTTGCCTGGATGGTGATTGCTGCCCGGCGTGCCTGGGCCTAGTGCTGACCGGCGAGGCCGAGCCTTGTTGTTGCTGCTGCGGCTGGCCGGAGGTGGCAGCCGGCTGGATATTGACCGGTCCAAGGGAGCTTTCTCTCTCTAGGCTAGAGAGAGAAGCTCCCAAGTCGGTTTACTCTTATACCATCCTCCCGAGAGGTAGTTGTTCGATAGTTCAATTTCACATTGCATTTTGTTATGTATTTACTCTATCTCACTCTCCATGCGGGTTGTGCATGGTTTACCGCACTTTTTTCACTCTTATTTGTTTTCCTTTTCTTTTCCTCCTGGGGTATGCCCCTTGTAGGCTGTACATTCACTTAACCTTTTTTAATTTCAAGCTAATTTAACCCAAAAAAAAACAAATTCGGGGAAAGTTGTTTCTCCATGGCCAAAGGTACGATCTCCATGGAGGAGGGACTTGGACTCAAAGCGATTGACTCTAACGAAATCCGCAGGAAACAGAAGTCTATCTCAGATCCAAATGGCTCTCTTCGCCTACAACAGGTGATATCTGAAAACCCTAAGAGTGATAACTCGTTGGTAATGGGATTTCCTCCCATGATCACTACAAATGATCCTAAGTTGGGATCTTCTCTCCGGCAATCTACTTCCACAACGCATTAAGCTGGTTTTGGTTCGTACAGACCTAAATCAAGTATCAGCCCTGATTCAAGTCCTACAGTCACTTCTTTTTTTTTTGAAAGAAATTTAGGCCCAACCTGCCATCGGGCGGGCTGCTGCCTTCTGCCGCAGCCGGCTGCTGCCTTCCTTGTGGCTGGACGAAGATTGACTCGAATCGCCCGGGCAAAAAGCTGCTGCCAAGCCTCTGCCCGAGTTGATGGCCTGGCCCTGAACTGGCCCACGGCTTGAAGTTGGCTGGCTGGGCAGGCCGCTGCTGCCCGCTGCTTGGCCCGGGCTGGCTGATTGCCCGGGCGGCTGGACCCCACGGCGGCTATTGGGTCCACGGCGGGGGTTGGGGTTGAAGATGATGGGCGATGGCTGTAGAGCCACGGCTGTTGAGCCACGGTGATCCGGAAGGAAGACCGGACCAGGGCCTGCCCGAGGTGGCCTGACCACGACCTGGTCTGACTGAACAGGCCGGAGAGGTCCTTGACTGGCGGCGTGAAGGTGAGCCACACGACGGCTGGGCCCCATGGCTGCTGTTGAGTCCCACGGCCAGGTCCCAGCGGCCGGGAGACCGGCTGATGGTGGCTGGTTGTGATTGGCCAGTAATGGCCGGTGTGATTTCAGATCTGCCGGTACAGATCCCAAATGGTACCCGCCGGTTCACGGCGGGGTTGAGGTTGGAGACGAAGCCCACGGCAGTGGAGCTCCGGACCAGATGAAGGCCGGCCAGGAGGAGGAGAGCCAGAGACCGTCAGATGTAGAGGCGGCTCGGGGGGTTCCGATTGTGGAGGGCGGTGGAGGAGAGCCTCTCTAAGGAGAGAGGATCCCTTGCCCGGATGGTGATTGCTGCCCGGCGTGGCTGGGCCTAGTGCTGACCGGCGAGGCCGGGCCTTGTTGTTGCTGCTGCGGCTGGCCGGAGGTTGCAGCCGGCTGGATTTTGACCGGTCCAAGGGAGCTTTCTCTCTCTAGGCTAGAGAGAGAAGCTCCCAAGTCGGCTTACTCTTATACCATCCTCCCGAGAGGTAGTTGTTCAATAGTTCAATTTCACATTGCATTTTGTTATGTATTTACTCTATCTCACTCTCCATGCGGGTTGTGCATGGTTTACCGCACTTTTTTCACTCTTATTTGTTTTCCTTTTCTTTTCCTCCTGGGGTATGCCCCTTGTAGACTGTACATTCACTTAACCTTTTTTAATTTCAAGCTAATTTACCCAAAAAAAAATAAAATTCGGGGAAAGCTGTTTCTCCTTGGCCGAAGGTACGATCTCCATGGAGGAGGGACTTGGACTCAAAGTGATTGACTCTAACGAAATCCGCAGGAAACAGAAGTCTATCTCAGATCCAAATGGCTCTCTTCGCCTACAACAGGTGATATCTGAAAACCCTAAGAGTGATAACTCGTTGGTAATGGGATTTCCTCCCTTGATCACTACAAATGATCCTAAGTTGGGATCTTCTCTCCGGCAATCTACTACCACAACGCATTAAGCTGGTTTTGGTTCGTACAGACCTAAATCAAGTATCAGCCCTGATTCAAGTCCTACAGTCACTTCTTTTTTTTTTGAAAGAAATTTAGGCCCAACCTGCCATCGGGCGGGCTGCTGCCTTCTGCCGCAGCCGGCTGCTGCCTTCCTTGTGGCTGGACGAAGACTGACTCGAATCGCCCGGGCAAAAAGCTGCTGCCAAGCCTCTGCCCGAGTTGATGGCCTGGCCCCGAACTGGCCCACGGCTTGAAGTTGGCTGGCTGGGCAGGCCGCTGCTGCCCGCTGCTTGGCCCGGGCTAGCTGATTGCCCGGGCGGCTGGACCCCACGGCGGCTATTGGGTCCACGGTGGGGGTTGGGGTTAAAGATGATGGCCGATGGCTGTAGAGCCACGGGGATCCGGAAGGAAGACCGGACCAGGGCCTGCCCGAGATGGCCTGACCACGACCTGGTCTGACTGAACAGATCTGGCCGGAGAGGTCTTAGACTGGCGGCGTGAAGGTGAGCCACACGACGGCTGGGCCCCATGGCGGCTGTTGAGTCCCACGGCCAGGTCCCGGCGGCCGGGAGACCGGCTGATGGTGGCTGGTTGTGATTGGCCAGTAATGGCCGGTGTGATTTCAGATCTGCCGGTACAGATCCCAAATGGTACCCGCCGGTTCACGGCGGGGTTGAGGTTGGGGACGAAGCCCACGGCTGTGGAGCTCCGGACCAGATGAAGGCCGGCCAGGAGGAGGAGAGCCAGAGACCGTCAGATGTAGAGGCGGCTCGGGGGGTTCCGATTGTGGAGGGCGGTGGAGGAGAGCCTCTCTAAGGAGAGAGGATCCCTTGCTCGGATGGTGATTGCTGCCCGGCGTGGCTGGGCCTAGTGCTGACCGGCGAGGCCGGGCCTTGTTGTTGCTGCTGCGGCTGGCTGGAGGTGGCAGCCGGCTGGATTTTGACCGGTCCAAGGGAGCTTTCTCTCTCTAGGCTAGAGAGAGAAGCTCCCAAGTCGGTTTACTCTTATACCATCCTCCCGAGAGGTAGTTGTTCGATAGTTCAATTTCACATTGCATTTTGTTATGTATTTACTCTATCTCACTCTCCATGCGGGTTGTGCATGGTTTACCGCACTTTTTTTACTCTTATTTGTTTTCCTTTTCTTTTCCTCCTGGGGTATGCCCCTTGTAGGCTGTACATTCACTTAACCTTTTTTAATTTCAAGCTAATTTACCCATAAAAAAAAAAAAAATTCGGGGAAAGCTGTTTCTCCATGGCCGAAGGTACGATCTCCATGGAGGAGGGACTTGGACTCAAAGCGATGACTCTAACGAAATCCGCAGGAAACAGAAGTCTATCTCAGTTCCAAATGGCTCTCTTCGCCTACAACAGGTGATATCTGAAAACCCTAAGAGTGATAACTCGTTGGTAATGGGATTTCCTCCCTTGATCACTACAAATGATCCTAAGTTGGGATCTTCTCTCCGGCAATCTACTTCCACAACGCATTAAGCTGGTTTTGGTTCGTACAGACCTAAATCAAGTATCAGCCCTGATTCAAGTCCTACAGTCACTTTTTTTTTTTTTGAAAGAAATTTAGGCCCAACCTGCCATCGGGCGGGCTGCTGCCTTCTGCCGCAGCCGGCTGCTGCCTTCCTTGTGGCTGGACGAAGATTGACTCGAATCGCCCGGGCAAAAAGCCGATGCCAAGCCTCTGCCCGAGTTGATGGCCTGGCCCCGAACTGGCCCACGGCTTGAAGTTGGCTGGCTGGGCAGGCCGCTGCTGCCCCCTGCTTGGCCCGGGCTGGCTGATTGCCCGGGCGGCTGGACCCCACGGCGGCTATTGGGTCCACGGCGGGGTTTGGTGTTGAAGATGATGGCCGATGGCTGTAGAGCCACGGCTGTTGAGCCACGGTGATCCGGAAGGAAGACCGGACCAGGGCCTGCCCGAGATGGCCTGACCACGACCTGGTCTAACTGAACAGATCTGGCCGGAGAGGTCCTTGACTGGCGGCGTGAAGGTGAGCCACACGACGGCTGGGCCCCACGGCGGCTGTTGAGTCCCACGGCGAGGTCCCGGCGGCCGGGAGATCGGCTGATGGTGGCTGGTTGTGATTGGCCAGTAATGGCCGGTGTGATTTCAGATCTGCCGCTACAGATCCCAAATGGTACCCGCCGGTTCACGGCGGGGTTGAGGTTGGGGACGAAGCCCACAGCTGTGGAGCTCCGGACCAGATGAAGGCCGGCCTGGAGGAGGAGAGCCAGAGATCGTCAGATGTAGAGGCGGCTCGGGGGGTTCCGATTGTGGATGGCGGTGGAGGAGAGCCTCTCTAAGGAGAGAGGATCCCTTGCCCGGATTGTGATTGCTGCCCGGCGTGGCTGGGCCTAGTGCTGACCGGCGAGGCCGGGCCTTGTTGTTGTTGCTGCGGCTGGCCGGAGGTGGCAGCCGGCTGGATTTTGACCGGTCCAAGGGAGCTTTCTCTCTCTAGGCTAGAGAGAGAAGCTCCCAAGTCGGCTTACTCTTATACCATCCTCCCGAGAGGTAGTTGTTCAATAGTTCAATTTCACATTGCATTTTGTTATGTATTTACTCTATCTCACTCTCCATGCGGGTTGTGCATGGTTTACCGCACTTTTTTCACTCTTATTTGTTTTCCTTTTCTTTTCCTCCTGGGGTATGCCCCTTGTAGGCTGTACATTCACTTAACCTTTTTTAATTTCAAGCTAATTTACCCCAAAAAAAATAAAATTCGGGGAAAGCTGTTTCTCCATGGCCGAAGGTACGATCTCCATGGAGGAGGGACTTGGACTCAAAGCGATTGACTCTAACGAAATCCGCAGGAAACAGAAGTCTATCTCAGATCCAAATGGCTCTCTTCGCCTACAACAGGTGATATCTGAAAACCCTAAGAGTGATAACTCGTTGGTAATGGGATTTCCTCCCTTGATCACTACAAATGATCCTAAGTTGGGATCTTCTCTCCGACAATCTACTTCCACAACGCATTAAGCTGGTTTTGGTTCGTACAGACCTAAATCAAGTATCAGCCCTGATTCAAGTCCTACAGTCACGAAATCCTTCATCTCAACGGAAGTCGATCTTTCCTCCCGATTAAGTTCGGGTCATTCCAAATGGATTTGGGGCTCACAGCCCTAAATCAGCCAAGAATATGACTTCAGCGCGGAAGTTACAACAGGCTTTTTTCGAGGAGGGGTTGAGGGTAAAAGCTGAAGACGCAATGAAGGGCTCGGCTACACTATCATCTTCGAATGGGGCGGGGGCACATAGCCCAAAGTCGCAAGGTAATACTACTGATGCTCAGGAAGTGCAGCAAGCTTCATTCAAGGATGTACTGGTAAGGGAAGCAGAAGCAAGAGCAAGGGTGACTCATCTCCATGGGAACACCTACCAGTTCCAATGTACTCCCTCAGAGGTTCGGAATTCTAACTCTAATCCTAAGATTTTGTATAATTCTAGGGGAAATCCCTATGTCGAAGGAGACCCTAACCTAGGGTATCCTGTCGAGGATACAAAACCTAGATATCAGTCGGGTGCTGTTCCAAACCCAGCGAATCATGCATCCACGAGTACTAACCCTGTATCTCAGCCTAAAGCCATGAATCGTCAGGTACAAACTAATAAGAACTGGGCCTCCCTATTTAGGTCCCAAGGGCCCTCGAGTAATATGAAGTTAGATTTCTTCCCAGAATTAAAAAGAGGGAAGAATGCTGTTGTTGAACATGACATTACTCATTTGGATTAAAATTGTTGGTCACATTGCTTGGTTGGTCATTTCCTAGATGAGAGGATGGACTTTAGACTAGCAAGTTCAACTGCCCATAAGCAGTGGGGAAAGATGACTAAGTATGGCCTGTTGTCAGTCAAGTCAGATAATGCAGGGTTCTTATATTTTGAGTTTAAAGATGAAGCATGTCAACTAGCTGTCCTAGAAGGGGGACCTTGGTTCTTCTCTCAAAAATTCCTTGTTCTAAAGAAATGGAGAAGAATGATGACACCATCTAAGATCTCTCCATCTTCTATCCCTACTTGGGTTAAGCTTCATAATCTGCCCCCAGAGTGTTAGACAGAAGAGGGATTAAGTAGGGTGGCTAGTGCAATAGGTCAGCCCAAACATGTGGATCAAGCTACGGAAAAAAAGACTAGGCTGGCATATGCTAGAGTGTGTGTGGAAATTGAGGCTGCTGATGAACTACCAGATGACATACAGGTCACAGTTGATGGGGAGAGTGTATCAGTGAGGGTGGAATACCAATTAATGCCTCCTGTCTGCTCAGAGTGTAAGGTTTTTGGCCATGCTACTACCGAATGTCCAAGAACCATCCCTCATAAACAAACTCGTGACAGTGGAGTACCGAAGAGTGATTGGCAAACTGTAATTAAAGGATCCATTGTAAGCAATGTAGGGGGTTCAGAAGCACTAGAGGCAGCTTCAGTTTATGTGGTGGCTGTGGTGGACACTTCAATGCCCAAGGTCACAGAGGTTGACATAGTTGGAAGTGAATCCGAAGGGGAGGAACTGAATGTCAATACTGATACTCCTGTACAGGTGATTGTGGATACAGGAGTTCTAATAGGTAGTGTGGAGGCTGGCTCAATTAATCCCTATCGTGACCCAGACTCTGTGGGAGTCCCTTCTCAATCTGTTCCTCTAGTGAAACCAGTACCTCCGGATGATAAGGCTGAAACAGGAAAGGGAGAGGCATCCTTTCAGAGCTCTAAGGGTTTCAAATCTCATAATAACAAGGGCAATGGAAAAAACAACAACAAAAAGTGGAGCAACAGCTCCAAGAAACGGAATAAATGATATCCTTTTGCATATCCTTTTGAGAGGTTGTAGTTTTAATTCTTTCAATATCTACTACCTGTTGTTACATTTTGATTTTGTTTTCGATGTCTTTACGAGCTTTCAATTTAGGTTTTTGGAACATTCGTGGTCTGAATGACCCCATTAAGCAAAAAGCAGCAAAATCTTTTGTGAACACTAATAATTTGGTCCTAGTTGGTCTTCTTGAGCATAAGATTAGGGCAACTTTTTTTTTTTTTTTTGTGGGTAATTCAGCTTGAAATAAAAAAGGGGCTAACCGAATATACAGCCTACAAGGGGCATACCCCAGGAGGAAAGAAAAGAAAAGAAAACGAAAACAAAAGGAAAGCCTATGCCAAACGGCTACATAGGACTAGCGGTAAACAGAGCATCTGTTTCCTATCCATCTAACAGAGAGGGATACAAAACAAATGGCAAAATGGTTACAATTGAACCACTATACATGATACTGAATAACTGAACATACTGAATACTAAACTTGAATTTAACTTGAATCCACTCAACAGGTGTATCAGAGGATCCATTGTGGGGTTCTGATTTATGCTCCTTGTCTGATCTGTTCTGAACCTTACTGTGCTGCTGCTGCTGCATGTTCTGAACCTTGCTAAGCTGCAGCTGCATGTTCTGAACCTTACTAAGCTGCTGCTGCATGTTCTGCTCAATACACCACATGACTTGCAGTCATAGCTTTGCTGCCACATGACAACTACAGCAGTGATAAAACTTGGGGACACAACCCTTTGTGCCATAGTAGCAGTCAGGTGCAGTAATCATATCACAACTAGGGACAAGCCCTCTAACAAAAGGTAACTCCAAGCAAAACAGAACAGCATGGATTCTGCTTCTATCACAAAACAATATAATATGCAGAGGACGTCCCCCTCTGCGAAGGGAGATCCCAATGACAGCCCCTATTGGTTAGGCGAATATTAGAAATGAACAACCACTAAATACACTTCATACAAGCATTCAATGGGCATACTGAATACTAGACTATACATGATGAAAAGGTAACAGGTAAAAAGGTATCCATGGCAATCAGCATCATGCACCCTTGTGCATCACAACTTCTGAACTTGAACAATACTATACAATACTGAAAACAGTCTGAACTTGAACATCAACTTCTGAACCTGCTACAACAAAACAGATGCATGGGCATGGACAATGGTCTGTCAGAAATATCTACAGGTTCAGAACAGGTTCAGAACAGCCCAAACAGGTTCAGAACATTGCAGAGGAATTCCCCCTCTGCGAAGGGAGATCCCACGACAGCCCCTAATGGTTAGGCAATGAAAATAGGAAGCATTTGGACAGCAGAAATAACAATTACTGAACCAAAATCACTAAACCAACAACTACCAACTAACAATTAAAACTGCATCTCAACTTACTGAACCAACAGTGATAAACTCAGAAATCAGGTGCAGCAAGGGTTAGGGTTAGTGTTGTGCATCATAACAGAATCTAAGATGGAGCAGTGCACCACAGAATCAGTCAAAAGTTCTGAAGCTGCTACTAAAGGTGCAACAGAAAATGCACCATGCAAGTCAGGCTGCTCTTGACAGTACAAATCTTAACAGTCCACACTACAGCTAGGACAGATTTGCCTACTTGAGTTTTGTGAACAATTACACCCACGCTGCGTTGGGGAGGATTTTTGTGGGTTGGGACCCCGGGGTCATGTCCCTTACAGTGTTATGTCAGGCAGATCAATTCATTCACTGTCAGGTCCAACCAATAGATGGGAGTGCAGTGTTTTTGGTCTCTGTAGTCTATGGGGCAAACTCTATTTCAGATCGTAGGTCTCTTTGGCATAGTCTATCTCAGTTTAGGTCCTCTTCTCCTTGGGTGGTCCTTGGTGACTTTAATGCTATGAGGCATCCTAGGGAGAAAGTTGGGGGGAATGCCCAGTGGTATTCCCCGATGGATGACATTAACCGTTGTTTGTTCTCCTCTGAACTGGATGATCTTAGGTTCTCAGGGTGCTTATTTACGTGGTCCAACAAGCAAGAGCCTCCTCACTTTGTGGCCACGAAAATAGATAGAGTATTAGTGAATGAGCCCTGGATGAAAACCTTTTCTCAATCGTCGGCACAATTTTTGGTGCCTGGTATTTCAGACCATTCTCCAGGTGTGGTGTTTATCCAGCCCAACCCTCGGAAGTCAATGAAACCCTTCAGGTTCTTTGACTTCCTAGCTGACCATCCTCAATTCCTTGCAATTGTACAGAGGAGTTGGAGGACAATTGTACTCGGGAATCCCATGTTTTTTTTGGGTAATGCCCTAGGGCGTTTAGCTTGAAAATAAAAGGGGTTAACCGAATATACAGCCTACAAGGGGCATACCCCAGGTAAGACAAAACAAAAAGGAAATGAAAATTATAAAGGCGCCAAGTGGCTACATGGGTTGCCCGTGTCCTTGCCCCCGCCGAACAAACTATCCCAAGGAATAGAAAGTTCAACGGGGAACCTGGACACGGCGTACAATCAGAGGCCCTCGAAGTCCTCGCAATACATACATTGGTTGTGTGCAGTAGCAGAAAACTATCAAGACCATGGTCTGACATACTACATCAGAATAAACAACAGCTACTACACTTAGCATTCAATACAGTAGCAGAAAATAGAGCAATAAGCTATAAACTGCATGACTGCCCGAGCAAAAAAATGCCCAAGCTGCTGGGCTGGCCTAGCGGGGCTGCTAGGCTGTAGGACCGGCTCCTTGGCCGGGCTGATGAGGCTCGCAGGGCCAAAAATCCCTGCTGACTGTCGTGGTGGTTGCTGTTTGCCCGGGCTGGCTGTTTTGCCCGGGCTGAAAAAAAGCCACGGCTGTGATGGAGGCCACGGCGGCTGGAGGCCACGGCGGTGATGGAGGCCACGGTGGCTGGAGGCCACGGTGGCTGGAGGCCACGGCGGTTGTTCGTGGTGGGAAGAGGAACCCACAGTGGAGTGACCACTGCCGGCGGCCTGTTGAACGCCCGGATCTGAATGGGCCAGATCTGGACGGCGCCGCCCCCAATGGCGATTGGTTGAAGATAAAACAGCTCAGCCACGGGGCTAAATTGCTGTACTGGCCGGGCCTGAGACGGCCGGCCGTGGGTGGAACGGCCTTCGAAGGCCAGTTGTGGACTGCTGCAGCCAGCTGTGTTGCTACTGCTGCGGCTGGCCAGCTGGGTTGGTCGTTGAAGAAGATGAACAGTGTCGCCGGACATGGCCGGCGCACTTCCAGATCTGAAATGGCCGGGGTCTTCGTGAGAAGGCCAGGCCGTGGGATTGAAGGCTGGACCAGAGGAGGCCGGACCTGGTAGAGGGCTGTTAAGCCACGACTTGCCAATAAGAGGCTGGCCGGACCAGCAGTAGTGGTAGTCGGATGAAGGCCGGCTTCGTGGTGTTGCCGGGTTGAGGTTGATTCAGATCTACTCAAAGTAGATCTGAGATAGAACCCACCGGTTCACGGCGGGGTTGAGGTAGGACGAAGCCATGGCGATGAGCTTCAGACCGGAGTGGGAGGGCGGTGGAGGAGAGCCCCTGTCGTGCGAGGGGCTCCCTTGCCCGACATGGCTGCTTCTGCTGCCATCGTAGTGGGAGACCGGCGTGGTGGCCAGGCGTACCTCCTTAGCCCGTAGCTGCTGCTTCTGATGGCCAGTGGCCTTGGCTGCTGCTGTTGGTGGCCGGCCGGAGGCCTGGCTGCCATGGCTGGGGGGCTGCCTGGGCCGAAGGGTTGCTTTCTCTCTCTAAGCTAGAGAGAGCTCCCCATCCAGTCGCCAGAAGGGCAGTATTCTTATGATGCCACTAAACTCCTCCTTATTAAGTTGCTTCAAATCATGTTGAAGATGCTTAAGCTCCATGTTCTGTGTGTGTATGAAGCTTAAGCATCTTCAACATGATTTGAAGCAACTTAATAAGGAGGAGTTTAGTGGCATCTCTGAGAGGGTGAGTGCCACTAAGCAAGTGTTAGAAAACTTACAAGCAATTATAAGCTCCCACCCAATTAATAGGTCTGCCATAGAACAAGAGAAGGTGGTACATAAACAGTACATCACTTTGCTTAGGGCTGAGGAAAGTTTAGCTAAACAAAAGTCTCGAATCCAATGGTTGAAACTTGGAGACCAGTGCACCTCCTATTTCTTTAAAGCAGTGAGCAACAGAAGGAATAGGAGCAAGTGTATGGAGAGAATAATTATTTGAGTAGACAGGCCCTGTGGTCAAGTCTTCATCATCTAAGCTCTGCATCCCCTTGGACAGTGCTTGGTGATTTCAATGTTATCAGATTCCCTAGAGAGAAAGTTGGAGGCAATTCAGAGCCATAATCCCCCAGCGTATGGATGTTTCTGACAAGGGCGATTTCTGACAAGGCCATGGCGATTTCTGGTGAGGCAATGTAATAGCTGAGATCTCTCCCATGGCAGACGGTACAATTTCTTTCTCGGAAGGGCTGGGTAGCAAAACCCAAGACTCAAATGAGATTCGTCGGAAGCAGAAGAACGCACTACAACACGTTGGAAGCTCAGCCCCCATTGAGCAATCCCCACTCCCACCTTCTCCCAAATCGACTAAAACCTCAGATCCCCAAACTAATTTTGGGATTCACAGTCCCAAATACATCAAGACGAGCCCCGCTCGTAAACTACAACAGGTTTTTCACAACGAACGAAGGCAGCTAGAATCCGAAGCGCGGATGCTCGAAATTGAGGGTCACCTGGAGGATGAACTCAACAATTCGGCAGATCCTTTCGTACTTGATGTCGTAACGGCTAAACTTCAAAGTATTCAGCAATCATGGAAAGAGGATCTTCAGAAGGAAGAGGAAGAGCAAGCCATCGCATCTTCCTCTGAGGTTGGGGCTCGCAGCCCTAAACCAAAAGCAAACAATATCCCTCCACCGAAGCTTCAGCAAACGTTATTCGAGGATGGCTTGGTTCTGGAGGCAGAGGCGAAAGCAGCAGTAATATCCCAAGGCCGGTCTCACGAGGTACCTCCCTCTAATCTTAACCCAAAAACTTTGGTTAATGCTAGAGGTATTCAGTATCTAGAAGGTGACCCCAACATGGGTTACAACGAAACCGACAGTAAACCTAGACGACCCCAGAATTTCCATCAGCAACCTCCCGATAAATCCAGACTAAATCCAAACATTCCTAAACCTAAACCGAAAAATTGGGCATCCTTATTACAGTCACAGAGTCCTTCAATGGACATGAAACTCGACTTCTATCCTGACCTCTTTCAAGGGAAACAAGCCCAGGTAGAAATAGATGTTGAGTTAACAGATGTTGGTAAATGGAACAGGTACTTAGTGGGCCACTTCCTAGATGGGAAAATGGCCTACCCATTGGTGGTTTCCACTGCCCGTTACCAATGGAAAGAACTGTTTGTTGCTGTCAAGCCAGATGTGGCTGGTTGCTATTTGTTTGAATTTCTTTTTTTTTTTGGGTAATTTAGCTTGAAATTAAAAAAGGTTAAGCGAATGTACAGCCTACAAGGGGCATACCCCAGGAGGAAAAGAAAAGGAAAAAAACAAGAATGAAAAAAGTACGGTAACCATGCACAACCCGCATGGAGAGTAAATAAAGTGACATAGGTGATACAAATGGGTCTGAGTAGAACCATGTAGTAAATGAAATGAAATGAACTGAAATGGAAATACTTCCTGGCACAACCCGCCAGGCTAGGAGTTAATGTAAATAAAATAGATAGTCATGGTCAACGGTGACCACATGATAACCAGCGCTGAGGAGAGATCCTCCTCCTCCAAGGCTGGGATAAGAAATCCAAGAACCGAGAAGCCCCTCACCCCGAAGCTAGCATAATACCCACTCAAAGAAGTCAACTACTACAGAGGGACTCGGACCGAGAGAGGTTCGAACTGGAGATGTCGGCATCCGACAAGGCTACCCTGCTAAGCACCCTGCACACCACGCCCATTCCATCCCGACTACTACATCCTCGCCCATATCCCCTAGGCTCGCTAACTACTATAAGCGGAACAGGAAGAGGGACCAACAAAAGTAGCCCCCCAAACCTCAAGTGGACCAAGCTGCTCTATTCGATCCGTGCAACCACTAAATCTAATCAGAAACAGACTGCAAAACTATCCCTTTTGATCAGTGAGAATCCACCAATCTAGTCAATGACAGCTCCGGCAACTACCTTGCTCAATCAGACTCATCCATAATCTAATCATCGGCGCCCACAGCTGCTGCTACTGCGAGACTGCCCCTTAACTAGGATAATCCAATCTAATCAATAGTAGCCACGACCACAAGAATACTACGCAACTCCTCAGGGCTAAAAGCACTGGCTCAAGGGATACAGAGGGCTCGACGAAGAGCCCGCCCCCGATTTCAGTCCAACAGATGACCGCCTATCGGGGGATGCAAAAAACTAACAGTAAACTGGCCCATAAGTCCAGCAACAATATGACAATAGATTGATAAGTGCAATGAGCTTAGTTGCATTACATAAAGGTAAGAAAAGGGATACTACCCCACTGCCCGAGCCACCAGCCGGCTTGCCTGCCCGAGCTGGCCTGCCATCGGGCGGGCTGATGCCTGCTGCTGCTGCTGCCTGCAGCCTGCCGCCACTGCCTGCCGCTGCTACTGCCTGCTGCCGCCTGCTGGATGAAGGAAGACTCGAATCGCCCGGGCAGAAGCTGCTGCCTAACCTCTGCCCGAGCAGAACAGTCACGGGCAGCACACTGCTGCCCCCTCCGCCCAAGCCACTCCCGGATGGCCTGCCCGGGCTGGCTTGCTTGGCTGTTAATGTGGCTGGGTTGTTTGTTGGCCGGGCTGGCCTGCTAGGCAGGTGACTGCCCGAGCTGGCTGCCTGCCCAGCTTGTTGCTTAGAGCTGATTGGTGACTACCCGCCCGGGCTAGCAGCTTGGCCTGGCTGCTTGGCCCGTGCAGGGATGTGATGGCCTGGCTGATAGCCTACGGCTGTGAAGCCTCCGCCTGGCCTGGCTGGCCCAGGCGAATGAAGAAGACCAGTGAGCCACCGTGGCTGGCTAAGCCCACGGCGGCTGTTGAGCCCCACGGTGGTAGATGGTTTGGAGGTTTGGCCTTGCTGGGGTCTCTGCACATGTAGATCTCATTGGTGAATGAGCCTTGCCGCCGTGCCACTGTACGAGCACAAATTGAAGCAACATAGGACATCATCTCCGGCGAGGCCTGATTGAACAGAAAAGCACCCATTACACTTCGACCCAGGAGGTTCCGAACTCAAGCTATGCCGTGAGGTTGAAGGCCTTGGTGATTCCTTGGCCGGATGGAAAGCCGAACCAAAGTGTAGACTGAACCAGATGGTGGCGGCTGGTGGTGGTTGGCCGGTATTAGACGGCTTGATTTCAGATCTGCCCAGTGCAGATCCCAAGAGTTAGCCGCCGGTCCACGGCGGGGTTGGAGTTGTAGACGAAGCACCACGGCTGTTGAGCCACGGCGGTTGTTGTTTGACCGGACCAGCTGGAGGCCGAACCAGCTGGAGAACCAGATCTGTCCAGAAACAGTCGGTTATGTACGGCGGCCCGAGACTTGCCGATAGTGGAGGGCGGTGGAGGAGAGCCTCGTCTAAGGAGAGAGGATCCCTTACCCGGAGGTGGCTGCTGCACGGCGTGGCCGGCCTTGTGGTGGCTGCCGATGGCCAGCCGGATGCGGCTGTTGAGCACCCATTTGACCGATGTAAGGTTGGATAAGAGAGTGGGAGGCGTTGGAGGAGAACTAACCCTAAGAAGGGACGTTCCCTTGCCATCCCTATATTTGTTTGAATTTCGAGATGAACAAGCCAAACAACAAATATTGGATGGCGGTCCTTATTTCTTTTCGCAGAAATACCTAGTTCTAAAGGATTGGCATCGCATGATGCAACCGGTTAAGGAGCAGCCCTCCCACATACCAGCCTGGGTTAAATTACATAATCTGCCTCTTGAGTTATGGAACCAAGAGTGTCTAAGTAGGGTAGCTAGTACAATAGGTAAACCACTACATGTAGATCATGCCACGGCTAAAACCTCAAAACAACCAGGCTTACTTCAAACTAAGTCAACAAGTGCTAGAATCTGCATCAAGATTAGTGCTGAACATGATCTTCCAGAAGATGTCAGAATAACAGTAGGGGGAAACTCAGTAGTGGTGCCTATTGAATATCAAGTGCTACCTCTATTATGCAAATACTGCAAAGTCTTCGGTCATGCTACTGCCCAATGCTCCAAGAGTGTTCCCTCACAATCCAGCCAACCTACTCAAGAATGGACTGTAGTGGGTAATGGGAAACATCCAATCTCCCTTCCTCATTCGGATACTAATGGAGCTTTGAGCTTTAAATTCTCCCAAAACTGCTATTGTTAGTCCCCTACCAGAAGTGATTACTGACTCTGAGGAAGAGTTAGAGGACGTATTAGTAGGAGTTGTAAGTAGTACACATGAAACACTGACCCAGGTTCAGAATAATGTTCCCGAACAGCAGCTGAATGTACTGGTCAACGTTGAGCAACATGAAGCTAGCAGTGAACAGGTGGCACATGCATTGCCTCAGCAAATGCCCCCTTCTGAGCTTCAATCTGAAAAGATGTATGATGGTGGTGGGATAAACTACTCCAATCAGCAAGCTTTTCAAATTTCCAGATCAGCAGCAAAGAAAGCTGCAAAACTTAGAAGCCAACAAACTCTGGATCCTGGTGCATTGTAAGATAGGAAACTATTGATGGGGGGCTCCTCCAGCGCTGGGCAGATAAGGAAGCAAAAGGGATCTGCAAAGAACTCTTTCCATAAATCAAGGAAGTAGCTCTTTTCATTTGTATAGTTCATATTTATCTATTTCAGCTCTTATTATCTACTTCCATTTCTAGTGTCCTGTATATAGTAGCTGTACCTAGTCTACTTTTTTTTTGGGTAAATCAGCTTGAAATTGAAAAAAAAGGGCTAACCGAATATACAGCCTACAAGGGGCATACCCCAGGAGGAAAAGAAAAAAACAAAACAAAACAAAGATAAAGAAAATTGCTTATGCCAAAAGGCTACATGGACTAAAAGGAATGCGATGTTTCCCGTCCATCTAGAAAGAGGGAAGGAAAACAACGCCTTAAAGGCACCAACAAAATAGCTTGATAACAGCTTGAAACATCTAAATATGAAAACTGCTTGCTGCACATGATAGATCCCAAACAGCCGTATAAAACTACCACTTGAAAACACTTGGGAACTCTTCAACTGCCCAGGCAGACTCTTTATACCTCTAAACATGAAAATTGCTTGCTGCACTTGATAATCCCAACCAGTTCTACACTTGAAAATTGCTTGCTGCACTTGATAATTGGGGTGTGTAGCAAGAGCCTTAAACTGTGTAGTTGGGCTGTGAAGCAGCCAGCAGCAGCAGATGCTCTGCAGCAGACCAAACTTCTGAAGCTCCAATATCATTCACTGACATGCAATTGAACCAAAACAATACCATATGCTTACTGCAGTCAACAATAACAGATGTAGTCCATCAGTAGCACTAGTTCACAAATCAGCTGCACAGCTACCATCAGACCCTCAGATTCTGAACCTTAACAGATATAACAATTCACACACCAAAATGCAAAATGCAAAATAGCAGAGGACGTCCCCCTCCGCGAAGGGAGATCCCAATGACAGCCCCTATTGGTTAGGCGTATTAGGTAATAACATTACAATCAACATGGGCCATGCTCTTCTGCCATCACAGCAGCAGAACAACAGAATAAGACCAAACTAACATTCAGAATGCAGCTGATCACAACTACTGAATCATAACATCTCAACAGAAATGGTAGGGGTAAGGAAGGTAAAGCTTCATGTCTGACTACAGCCCCCTTTGAGTGTCCCTGTGGAGCCAGCCTTCTACTTGGTGCCAGATGCAGAACAGTAGTTAGCAGATGCAGAGCAGTAGCAGTAACAGTAACAGCCATCACAGCACTGAAAACAGAACCTGCTAACAGAACAAACAGCTAGCTGGAACCAACTAGCAGGTGAAACATAACAGAACATAACAGCCCCCTATCAGTTCAGCAACTTATCAAAATGTAACAACTAGCTGATACCACTATCAGAGAACAGAAAACAGCTAGCTAGGCAGTAAAAGGCACCAAAATAGGACTGCCATGTTATGACAGAGCAGAACAGAACAGTATAGCAGCAACAGCTACAACAAGGCATAAAGCTGCTGCTGCCACAGTCATGACAAAACTAAGGACAGGTAGAAACCAAGGTATAATCAGAATCTCCATTCATGTGCAATCCACCCTGCCCTAAATGGAGGCAAGGATGGTAATGATAAATGTCGTGACCTCACCATGGAGAGAATTTTGTGAGCAACCACCTCCCAAGAGGAAGATACACCTTGAAACTTCCTCACATTCCTCTCAATCCAAACGTGGTAGACAGTAGTTGTAAAGACCAATTTTGCGATAACAGTTTGAAAAGATTTCCCTTTTAGATTGGAGAGGAAAGTGACCCATTCAGGCCAAGTTCTAGAGGACCACGAGACCCTAATTTTGGAGAGCATGGAGTTCCACACCTGTTGAGAGAATACACAATTAAAGAAAAGGTGATCATGACTCTCACTCCCTTGACAAAAACTACATTGATTGGAGAGGTTCATGCCAAACAACACCAGTCTATCAGCAGTGGATAGCCTATTCTGGATAGCCAGCCAAGTGATAAAACTACATTTTGGAATATGGGCAGTGAACCACACCAATTTGTGCCACACAAATGTCGGGAAGGGTGTTCTCAATTTATCCCACAGAGATGCAATTGAGAACTGACCATTAGGGGTAAGAGTCCATCTAATGTGATCAGGCTCCTCCATTCTTAAGTGTGTAAGAGTAGGCAAGGTTCTTCTTACCTCATTGAGCTCAAGAGTTTGCGTGATGGGGAAAACCCAGGTCGAATTTAGTAAAATATGAGAGACAGTCGCATCCCTAGAAATACCAGAATCAAGGGCAATTCTGGAGCCAAATTTTGGAATTAGCGGACCAAGAGGATGCCAGTTATCATACCACAATGAAGTGGACTGGCCATCACCTAGAACACTAAGAAAATATGGATGCACCAAAGGTCTAAGGTTCAATAATTTCCTCCAAACCCACGAGCAATCCCCAGGGATTTTAAGGTTCCAAAAATTTCTCCCTTTTATTAAATATGATTTAACCCATTGACACCACATAGATTGTTCCCCCCCCGAAATAAGGAACCAGATGTGTTTAGCAATGGCAGCCTTGTTCCAAACTTGCATGGATTTAAATCCAAGGCCCCCCTCTTGCTTAGGTGAGCACAAATGCTCCCAAGAGACCTTTGCACCAGTTCTCCTGAGGTCAGGGCCAGACCAAAGAAACGCCCTAAGGATAGACTCAACCTCTTTAATCACCTTTTTGGGAATGATAAATAATGAGGACCAATAGGTTTGCATGGAGAAAAGTACATTCTTTATCAACTGTACTCTCTACCTGAATATGTTAGATCCCTATTCGTCCAAGACTTAGTTTTAGCAGTAATGCTATCCACCAGTCGTTGGCAATCAGAGGCTTTAAGCTTCGTAGAAATAAGAGGCACACCTAGATACTTAACAGGAAGGGAGCCCTCCTTGAACCCAAGGGCGTTCAGAATGGATAACCTAGAGCTTATGCTAACTCCAGAGAAATAAATGCTACTTTTCCCTTGACTAGGAGATAGCCCTGACAAAGCCTGAAACTCAGTGAGTGCATCCTGAATGTGGTTAATGGAATTGAGATCGCCTTTACAAAAAATCATGAGATCATCTGCAAAGCAGAGATTGATAAGTTTATTACTTCCACACCTCCAATGGAAATGGAAATCAGGAAGCATGGATTTCTCCTTAAGAAGACAAGTAAGAATCTCCATCACTATGACAAATAAGTAAGAGGACAATGGATCTCCTTGTCTAAGCCCTCTTTTCCCAATGATATAACCAGTAGTTTCCCCATTAATGCTAAGAGAATAATTTGCTGTGGTGACACAAGCTTGTAACCATTTGATCATGGTAGGATGAAAATTCATAGCTGAAAGGACGTCCCAAAGAAATTCCCACCTCACATTATCATATGCCTTCATAATATCTACCTTCATAGCACACCTTGGAGAGGAAGAAGACTTATGATAACCTCTCATAAGTTCTTGAGTCAAGAATATGTTATCAGCAATCCTTCTACCTTTAACAAAGCCAGATTGGACAGAGTCAATAAGAGAAGGAAGGGCTAACTGAATTCTCTTAGCAAGAATTTTAGAGAAGAAGCAAGGCCGTAAAAACTATAGCTAAGGACAAGGGCGATTTCTGACATGTAGGCGATTTGGGGATCTCTGACAAGGGCATGGAACTCTTGTGATTTCTACCATGGCTGACGAGATTAGAAGGAAGCAGATGAACTCTACACAACACGTTCAAAACTCAGCCCTTATCGAGCAAACCCCACTCCCAACTTCTCACAACACGTTCAAGACGAGCCCCGCTCCTGAACGGCAACAGGCGTGTCTGAGCGATTCCGAAGCTCGGATGCTTGAAATTGTGGGTAAACTAGAGGAGGAGCTCAACAAGTCGGCAGATCCCTTCGTGCTTGACGTCGTAACTGCTAAACTACAAAGTATTCAGCAATCATGGAAGGAAGAAACTCAACAAGGGGGCATTCCAGGTGATGTTCACGCATCCTATTCAGGTGGGCTAGGTCTCAAAGCACTCGACTCCAATGAAATTCGTCGCAAGCAGAGATCAACGATTGAGCCCTCAGCAGAAGGCACGTCCCATTTAGACGCTATATCCCATCTGGGTCTCGAATCAGGTGACCCTAACCTCAAGAATCCGATGAATGGTCTCTCAGAAGAGGCCGATGATGGACACACGATCTCAACATCTGGGCCGCAACCATCTCCGCATAGGTATGGGGAACACAGCCCTGATTCGTGCAAAAGTCCAGGTTCGGCTAGGAAGCTACAACAGGTGTTTTTGGAGGAAGGCTTAAGGGTAGAAGCTGAAGCTGCCATGAAGGGCCTGCCGCTCCCTCCGAATGGGTCTGGGGCACAAAAAATGAAGCAAGCATTATTCGAGGAGGAACTGGAAAGGGAGGCAGAAGCAAGAGCCCGGGTCACGCATCTGCATGGAAACACCTACCAGTTCCAGCGTACCCCTGCACAGGTTCGGAAATCTAACCCTAATCCAATTTCGGAAATCTCAACTCTAGTACAAGGATCTAAATTGGGTGTTGTACCAAATCCTGTGTCTCATGCATCCACGAGTACTAATCCTGTACCCCAGCCTAAAGCCATGAATCGTACAGCGCAACCTAATAAGAATTGGGCCTCCCTATTTAGGTCTCAAGGGCCCTCAAGTAATATGAAATTAGATTTCTTTCCAGAATTAAAGAGAGGAAAGAATGCTGTTGTTGAACTGGATGTTACTCACTTGGATGAGAATTGTTGGTCACATTGCTTGGTTGGTCATTTCCTAGATGAGAGGATGGATTTTCGATTAGCAAATTCAACTGCCCATAAGCAGTGGGGAAAAAATACTAAGTATGGCCTGCTGTCAGTCAAGTCAGATAATGCAGGGTTCTTATATTTTGAATTTAAGGATGAAGCCTGTCAACTAGCAGTCCTAGAAGGGGGGCCATGGTTCTTCTCTCAAAAATTTATGGTTCTTCAGAAATGGAGAAGAATGATGACCCCAACTAAGATTTCTCCGTCCTCTATTCCTTCTTGGGTGAAGCTTCATAACTTGCCCCTAGAGTGTTGGACAGAAGTGGGTTTAAGTAGGGTGGCTAGTGCTATAGGTCAGCCCAAATATGTTGATCGAGCTACAGAAAAGAGGACTAGACTTGCATATGCTAGGGTGTGTGTGGAAATTGAGGCTGCTGATGAACTGCCAGATGACATTCAGGTCACAGTGGATGGGGAAAGTGTATCAGTTAGGGTGGAATACCAAGTTATGCCTCCTGTTTGCTCAGAATGTAAGGTTTTTGGACATGCTACCTCCAGGTGTGCAAAATCCATCCCTCATAAACAAACTCAGGATAATGAAGTTCCAAGTGAGGTTTGGCGCACTGTTAGTAAAGGAACATCTATAGGCAATGTAGGGGGTTCAGTAGCACTGGAGGCAGTTACAATTCCTGTGGTGGCTGTGGTGGATACTTCAATGCCTAAGGTCCCAGAAGAGAACATAGATGGGAGTGATTCAGAAGAGGAGGAGATGAATTTCAACACTGATATTCCTATTGAGCTGATGGTGGATATTCCAAGTGTGGAGGCTGGTTCAAGTAAACCCCCTCATGTTCTAGTTCCTGAGGTAATCTCGTCTCAACCAGATCCCCAAGAGAAACCATTTCCTCCGGATGATAAGACTGAAGAAGTAACGGGAAAGGCTCCCTTTCAGAGCTCCAAGGATTCCAAATATCAGAACAACAAGTCCGGTGGAAAAAACAAAAACAAAAAGTGGAGTAGCAGCTCCAAAAGACGGAATAAATGATATCCTTTTTGGTATCCTTTTGAGTGGTTGTAGCTTTATTTATTTCAAGTTATGCTTCGTGTAGTTACTATCTGATTTTGTTTCCAATGTCTTTACAAGCTTTCAATTTAGGTTTTTGGAACATTCGGGGTCTGAATGACCCCATTAAGCAGAAAGAAGCAAGATATTTTGTGAACTCCAATAAGTTGAGTCTTGTTGGTTTACTTGAGCATAAAATTAAGGCAACTTGGGCAGATAGAATCACCCAATTCATTTGTCCTGGCTGGAGTTTTGTGAACAATTACCCTCAAGCTGCTTTAGGGAGGATTTTTGTTGGATGGGACCCTGATGTCTTGTCTCTTACAGTGTTATGTCAGGCAGATCAATTTATACATTGTCAAGTCCTTCCAAAAGATGGGAGTGCATTATTTTTGGTCACTATGGTCTATGGGGCAAATTCTATCCCAGACCGTAGATCTCTTTGGTTTAGTCTTTCTCAGTTTAGGACCTCTTCTCCCTGGGTGGTCCTTGGTGATCTTAATGCTATTAGGCATCCTAGGGAGAAAGTTGGGGGGAATGCACAGTGGTTTCCTCCCATGGATGACATTAATCACTGTTTGTTCTCCTCTGGGCTTGATGACCTTAGGTTTTCAGGGTGCTTATTTACGTGGTCCAATAAGCAGGTCCATCCCCATTTCGTGGCTTCCAAAATTGATAGGGTTCTAGTAAATGAGCCTTGGATGAAAATCTTTTCTCAATCATCGGCTCAATTTTTGGTGCCTGGAATTTCAGACCATTCTCCAGGTGTAGTGTTTGTCCAGCCCAATCCAAGGAGGTCAATTAAACCCTTCAGGTTTTTTGACTTCCTTGCTGACCACCCTCAATTCCTTGCAATTGTCCAGAGGAGCTGGAGGACGATTGTACTTGGGAACCCCATGTTCTGTGTGTGTATGAAACTTAAACACCTTCAACATGATTTGAAGCAACTCAATAGGGAGGAGTTTAGTGGCATATCAGAGAGGGTGAGTGCCACTAAGCAAGTCTTAGAAAACTTACAGGTAATTATAGGCTCTCACCCAAATAACAGTGCTGCCATAGAACAAGAGAGAGTGGTACACAAGCAATACACCACATTGCTAAGGGCTGAGGAAAGTTTAGCAAAACAAAAGTCTAGAATACAATGGTTGAAACTCGGAGATCAATGTACGTCCTATTTCTTTAAAGCCGTGAGCAATAGGAGGAATAGGAGCAAAATAACATGTTTAGAATTAAATGACGGATCTACCACACATGACCCCATGGTTATCAAAGAAGAGTTTGTTAACTTTTACACAACTCTTTTTGGCACGTCCCATCTCACCCCTCATCTGGGATCAACTAGAGTGGGTCAATTAATCAGGAATAAACTCAGCCCTGAGCTAAGTCTGAATATGGTCTCCCCTGTCTCAGATTTGGAGATCAAAGAGACCATTTGGTCTATTAATCCCACCAAAGCACCTGGCCCTGATGGGTATAATGGAGGGTTTTTTAGGAAAGCATAGTCAGTCATTGGAAGAGAGGTCACTTCAGCTGTACAGAACTTCTTCAGGTCTGGACAACTGCTCACCAAAGCTAACTCCACTATTGTAGCTCTTGTTCCTAAGGTACCAAACCCTTCTAGGGTGGGTGACTTTTGGCCCATTTCATGCTGCAATACCATTTACAAATGCATCTCTCGGATTTTAGCCAAGAGATTGCAATCTGCTCTTCCTTTGCTCATAGATCCTGTCCAATCAGGATTTGTGAAAGGAAGGAGAATCGCTGATAACATTTTCCTCACCCAAGAACTCATGAGAGGGTACCACAAATCATCCTCTACCCCTAGGTGTGCCATGAAAGTTGACATAATGAAAGCATATGACCATGTTAGGTGGGAATTTCTTTGGGATGTCCTGGCCGCCATGAACTTCCATCCTACAATGATTAAGTGGCTTCAAGCATGTGTTACCACTGCAAACTACTCCCTATGTATCAATGGGGAAGTGACGGGGTACATTAAAGGGAGGAAGGGGCTGAGACAGGGGGATCCTTTATCCCCGTATCTATTTGTTATTGTGATGGAAGTTCTTACGATTTTACTTAAGGAGAAAGCCCAGCTCCCGGGCTTTCATTTTCACTGGAGATGTAAAACTAATCAATTGATAAACCTGTGCTTTGCTGATGATCTAATGATATTTTGCAAGGGAGAGCTTTCTTCGATCAAACTCATCAAGGAAGCGTTGACTGAGTTTGAGGCTCTTTCTGGTCTCTCCCCAAGCACTGGTAAGAGTAGCATATTCTTCTCTGGTGTTAGTGTGGGAGTTAAGGAGACTATTCTGCATGATTTGGGATTTAAGGAGGGTTCCCTCCCAGTGAGATATTTGGGAGTCCCATTGTTATCTACTAATCTCAAAGCTGTGGACTGTCAAAGGCTGGTTGATAGTATCACAGCCAAAACTAGAAGTTGGACCAATAGGGACCTTACTTATGCAGGGAGAGTCCAGCTTATCAAGAACATCTTGTTCTCAATGCAAACGTATTGGTCCTCCCTGTTCATTTTACCAAAAAAGGTCATCAAGGAAGTTGAATCTATCAAAGGAAGGCTGGGAGCTTCTCTCTCTAGCCTAGAGAGAGAAAGCTCCCTCCTGGCTCTTCCATTTCGGCCCAGCCAAGCCTGGCCCCACCACGCCGGCCATCCACTCCGACGGCGGCAGCTGCAGGTCTCATCGGGCAAGGGAGTCCCTCGCACGACAGGGGCTCTCCTCCACCGCCCCCTTCCACATCCGGCAGCCATAGCCTCCGCTTTGGTCCGGACAAACTTCCACTCTGGTTCGAAGCTCCACAGCCGTGGGCCTCGCCTCCAACCTCAACCCGCCGTGAACCGGCGGGAACCATTTCGGATCTGCTCCTACCAGATCTGATATCAACTACAATCGGCAACCCATAGGGTCCGGTCATCTATCATCCACCTCTGGTCCGGTCAACAGGCGCCGGTCAGTCCATAGCTGGCCTTCTCTGGTCCAGTCAAGCATCAAACATCAACCGGCCACTTTCGGTCCGGGGATTACAGCCGTGCAGTTCTGCAACCATTGGGATCCGAGCCGTGCAGATCTGCAACCAACGGCAACTGTTCATCTTCTCCGGCTATGTCCCAGCCGGCAGCAGCAACACACGGCGGCAGCAAAACCAGATCTGTTCTATTCTGGTTCTGGTCCTGCCACCTCTCACTCCGGTCACCTCTGTTCCGGCCTCCTAAGGTCCAGCCATTCCGGCCATGGATCGACTTTCACTCCGGCTCCTCTTGGGCCGACTAATCCACAGCCGGCCTCCTCCTCAGCCGCTGTGGAGCTTATCAACTGGTGGGAGGTCACGGCCTGGCCGCCCCAGCCACGGTGGCTCGCCGGTTCCACGCTGGCAAGGCCTGCCCGGGCCAGCCAGGTCAGGCAGGGGCAGGGGCTTACAGCCGTTGCCTTTCGGCCAGGACACCACATCCCCACTCGGGCCAAGCAGCCCGGTCAAGCTGCTAGCTCGGGCGGGCAGTCACCATTGCAGCATCAATCAGCTCGGGCAGTCTCCAGGCCAGCAGGCCAGAGGCCAGCCGGGCCAACGACAAGCCAGCCACAGGCTAGGCCAGCCATTTCTTTTGCCAGCCCGGGCAGTGGAGGCTCGGGCTACTGTTTACTTTTTAGCTGTTTTGTATTATTAGTTGCTGTGTTCTGGTAGCAGTAGCTGATTTACTTAGTTATTTCTGTGCTTGCGAGGACTTCGAGGGCCTCTAATTTACCCCTATCCCGACGGGTTGTGTCGTGGATTTTCTGTTATTGCCATGCCCGTGTCCAGGTTTCCCATTGAACTCTCTACTCCTTGGGATAGTTTGTACGACGGGGCTTGGACACGGGCAACCCATGTAGCCACTTGGCTCTTTATATTTTTTTTCGTTTTCTTTTTGCTTTGTCTTACCTGGGGTATGCCCCTTGTAGGCTGTATATTCGATTAACCTCTTTTAATTTCAAGCTGATTTACCCAAAAAAAAAAGAAGTTGAATCTATCCTTAGGGCCTTTTTGTGGTCTGGCCCTGACCTTAAAAGATCAGGGGCTAAGATAGCTTGGGAGCAGTTATGTGCTCCTAAAGATGAGGGGGGTCTTGGGTTCAAATCTATGGAGGTATGGAATAAGGCTGCGGTTGCCAAGCATATATGGTTCTTGATCTCCGGGGGAGAGCAATCCATGTGGTGCCAGTGGGTTAAATCCTATTTATTAAAGGGTAGAAATTTTTGGAGCCTTAAAATGCCAACTGACCCCTCTTGGGTTTGGCGTAAATTACTTAATCTAAGACAATTAGTCCAACCCTTCATTCGTCATGTTATTGGCAATGGGGAGAACACATCCATGTGGTATGACCTTTGGCATCCGTTAGGCCCGTTGTTGGATAAGTTTGGCTCCAGAATTGTTTACGACTCTGGCCTTCCCTTGAATGCCAAAGTGTCCCACATAGTTCACAATTCTAGTTGGACTTTCCCAATCACGCAAACATGGGAGTTGAATGAAGTTAGACAGCATCTCCCGCCGTTGCGGGGCTCCAGGGACCAAGTTAGATGGACTCTGAATGCATCTGGACAATTTAGCATAGCCTCTCTATGGGAGGAATTGAGGGTTCCTTTCCCCAAGGTTAATTGGTACAAGGCTGTTTGGTTTTCTGGCCATATACCTAAGTGTACCTTCATCACATGGCTGGCCATCCAGGGTAGACTCTCCACTGAGGATAGATTAGTTCTGTTTGGGATTAAACCAATTTCCCAATGCAGTTTTTGCCATGGTAGTGAAAGCCATGATCATTTGTTCTTCAATTGTAGTTTTTCCACACGGGTCTGGAATGCTATGTTGGAAAAAATGGATACGAGTTGGCCCCCTAAGTCTTGGACAGCATGGATTACCCACTTCTCCTCGTTTAGGGGAAAATCTCTAAAGAATGTTGTCTCTAAGTTGATATTCACTACTACAGTGTATCATATTTGGATAGAGAGGAACTTAAGGAAGTTTCAAAATACAAATAGCACCTGGGAAGTTGTTGTTCACAAAATCTTTAACATGGTTAAGGGTAGATTACTGTCGTTGCCAAAGTTGCCAGTAGGCTCACAAAATAATAGGTTTATTAGAGTTTGGGGCATTGGGTAATGTAGAGAACTACATGACATAGAGAACTACACTACAGTATATATGCTATTGGTTATTGATATTGTGGCCATGGTTGTAGATGCTTTCTTTGCAGGGATGGCCAGCAGGCAGGCTGCTTTGTGCAATGTTACTAGCACTGCTTTGTGCAATGTTTCTTTGCAGGGATGGTGTCTGAATTTGAGTTTCATTATGCTTACTATAGTGGTGTTATTTCTGTTATGGAATAACCATTTTGTTGCTGTTATGGATGTTATGGACTGTATATTGTATAGATTGCCATGGAATAACCATTTTGCCCCAACAGCAGCCACACTTGCTGCATTACTCTTATGTATTGGAGAATGGCACCATGAAACTGATCTACTAAAGAGTGAAACCTGCTGATCTGATAGTGTCCAGCTCTTGGTCTGCTGATCTGCTGACATGTTCTGATGTAGAAAGCTAGTTTGTAGCAAGCTATTCTGCTACTATAGCTGCTGTTCTGATATAGCAGCTGCTGTATCACCTGTTCTGCATTCCACTTCTGATGTTCATTAGCAGGACACAAGCTTGTAACCATTTGTTGTATTGTATACCTTAGGCTAGTATTCAGCTCTTTTGTGTGCCTAACCAACTGGGGCTGTCATTGGGATCTCCCTTCGCAGAGGGGGACGTCCTCTGCATTTTGATGTTGCATTTTGATTTTGACTGTGTGTGAAGTTATGTAGCAGGGGTATACTGTCATTGTGCAGCTATATAAAGCTGTGTGTGTGCAAGGGTTGGTTGCTGCTACGTGGGCAGCCACATCAGCCTCAAAGTTATATCCCCTGGTCAGCAAGAGCAACCAACAGATGGGGGAAGTCCTCTGTATTGCTTTGTTTTGTTTTCAGTATTGTTTAGTATGGTTCAAGTTCAGTTGTTGTAGTCCAAGTAACTGTTTAGTCCTAGTAGCTGCATTAGTTTCCTGTTGTGTCCTTACTATTTTGACTGCTGTTGGCTGATGGTTCAGTAGTTGGTTCAGTTATGCTGGTGGTTCAGTAGTTGACTGATGGTTCAGTAGTTGGCTCAGTTATGGTTCAGTAACTGCTATGACTGCTAGATCTGCATTCTGTTCTGATGGACTGCTGCTGATCTGCTTTCTGCACTTTCAGAAGTTTATGTTCTATTTGTTCTACACAGCCCCTTTTGCTTTACTGTGATGGACTATCCATGTTTCTTAGTGGCTGTTAGTGAGCTTAGTGGCTGTTTCGTGTTTTCAGATGTGGTACTGTAGCTTGCTCAGTGGTGTTATCATTTCTTTTTAGCCTAACCAATCGGGGCTGTCATTGGGATCTCCCTTCGCAGAGGGGGACGTCCTTTGCATTTTGATTTTGATTTTGACTGTATGTGTTGTAATGTAGTGTGGCCAAGCAGCCAAGCTCCATGTTGAGTCCATGTTTTGAATGGCTGTTACCTGCTGCTCTGCTTTGTGCTATGTGAGAGCTCCTAACCTGTCCAGCTGCAGATTGTGGCAGCTAGTGAACTCAGAAGTTGTGGCTGCTATAAGCTTGTTTCTGAAGCAGTTTCTGGCTTATCTTGCATCTGATTTAGTTGTATGGACACAGCTGGGGACACTTCATGGACACAACTGATGCAGCAGTCCATTGGGGACACTTCATGGACATAGCTGCACCTGATTTAGTTGTTACCACTTATGGACACTTCATGGACACAGCTGCATATCAGATAAGTGTAGAGCCTTGAACCTGTTCTGCCCAAGTGTTTTGTGAATTGCTGCTGCCATGGCAGCTCTGTTTTTGGGTGGCTGTCCAAGCAGCTCTGATATGTATTTGGTTATAGTATAGTCACGTTGCTTGTCTTGGTTATTGTAAGCTTTACGTCATTTTGGCACTGTTTTCCTTCCCTCTTCTAGATGGATTGGAAACAGTGATTATCACTCCTCCCTTGTAGCCTTTTGGCGTTGCCTATTTTCTTTTCTTTTCTTTCTTTTCTTTTCCTCCTGGGGTATGCCCCTTGTAGGCTGTAAATTCGGTTATCCTCTTTTTAATTTAAAGCTGGTTTATCCAAAAAAAAAAAGAATTTTAGAGATACACTTGTAGACAGTGTTGCAACAAGAGATGGGTCTAAAATCCCCAACCTTAGAAGGGTTGGGGACCTTATGAACCAAAGCTACAATAGTAGAATTTGCTTTCCGAAGCAATTGACCAGACCTAAAAAAGGATTTAACAGTGCAGTGACTTCATGGCCTATGATAGGCCAAGCTTTCTTAAAGAATCCTGAGTTATAGCCATCGGGACCTGGAGCTTTGGTAGGGTTAAGAGACCAGATGGTGTCTTTAATCTCCAAATCAGAGACTTCAGCAACCATGGCCATCTTTTGACCATCAGATAGTCTCTGCCTGACCACCTGATGAACCCTAGCAACCCCATGGTAGGCAGTAGGAAGGGGAGAGCCTATCAGATCAGTGTAGAAGCTAACAAATTTGGATTTAATATATTTAATATCATGGGTAAGAGACCCATCATCTAAGACCAAACTGGTAATCTTGCTTCTATTACGGATACTATTCACCGATTTAAAGAAAAAGGAGGTGCACTGGTCACCTAATTTAAGCCATTGGATTCTTGACTTTTGCTTGGCTAAACTTTCCTCAGCTCTTAACAAGGTAAGGAATTGCTTGTGGGCCACCCTCTCATGCCTAATAACAGAGGGATTAGAAGGATGAGAACCTAAGTCCTTTTGTAGTGACTCCAGAAGATGTCTAGAGTCATCTACTCTCTTAGAAATATCACTGAAGTCCCTTTTATTGATTTGCTTAAACTCAGCTTGTAACCGTCTGAGTTTTTCACAGACACAGAACATTGGGTTACCGATGATCACTCCCCGCCAAACCTTTTGAACCACTGTTAGAAACTGAGGGTGATCAGCTAAGAAATCAAAGAACTTAAAGGGTTTAAGAGATTTCTCAGCATTTGGAATGCAGACAATGGCAGGGGAGTGGTCAGATACCCCAGGAATGGAGAAATGAGCATTAGAACTGCAAAAAGCAGTCATCCAATGCTCATTAACTAGAACTCTGTCCAGCTTGGTACTAACAAAATGAGGTGGATCTTGTTTGTTTGCCCAAGTGTATAGACACCCTGTATACCGAAGATCATCAAGTTCCAGAGTGTACAGGCATTGATTAAACTCATTCATATGAGGGGGCCAGCTTAAAGTGCCCCCAATCTTCTCCCTGGGAAATCTAATGGCATGAAAGTCGCCAAGCACAATCCAAGGGGAGGAGGATTTAAGGGGAAGAAGACTAGACCACAGTGCTTGTTTATCTAGATAACTGTTAGCCCCATACACAAAGGTTACCAGAAAGGGGGGCCCTCCACTCTTAGATTGAACATCACAGTGGATGAATTGATCAGATTGACCCAGTACTTGAACCTGAATAACAGTAGGGTCCCAAGACACAAGAATTCTACCACTGGGAGCTTGAGGGTAATTGCTCACAAAATTCCAATGAGGACAAACATATATCATTATTCTAGATGCCCACACTTCTTTTTATTTTATGCTCTAGCAATCCAACAAGGGAAAGTTTGTTAAGTTTCACAAAAGATTGAACCTCTTTTTGTTTGATTGGGTCATTGAGACCCCTAATGTTCCAAAATCCCATATTAAGAGGTTGAATACACATAAAACAAATTTAAGCAGAACAGGAAATAAGCAGAGAATGGAAATATTAGAATATTACCTAATAAAAGGATACTGGAGATTACTGGCCTTTATTGATCAAGGAACACAGTGATTGCTCCCTCAATTGCTTTCTCACCTTTTTTTGAGTTGATTTGGAGAGAGACTTATTGACAGCCAACTCCGCAACCGTCTCCTTGGATTTGATGTGCTGAATATCAGGAGGTTTAGGATTAAGATGATCATGAGCTGAATGTGCCACTTCCCCAGAAAAATTATCATGAACTGCTTGATCAATTGGAGCAGATTCAGGAACAGTTGCAGGATCAGGAACAGCTGGCCTAGGACCAGCTGGCCTAGGATCAGGATCAGGAGCAGTTGCAAGTTCAGGAACAGTAGTAGTGACAGGATGTTTAGTGCTCCCACCCAATGGAACAGCTGGCCTAGGTTGCTGAATTAAGGATTCAGCCTCTAAAGAGCTGCTAACTACCCCCTGTAACACCTCCATCAGATCTACCTCAGAATCACTTCCCTCTTTCTGGATTGGATCAAACATTCCAGTTGAAACACTGCCTAGTTGAGGCACAGAAGAAGTTGGATTGGATATGAGAGGGACCACCTTCTGTTTCCCATGATTCACAACCTGCCAGTCCAGCTCATTGGGTGGAGGAAGAGGGGTCACAGTTTGTTTGACACATGTGGATGTGGAATGGCCAAAAACATGGCAATGTGTACACATGGGAGGTAGAACTTGGTATTCAATGGGTACCACAACTGTCTCCCCTTGAACACTAACAGTTACTTCATCAGGTAGTTCTTGTTCTGCACTTATCTCAATACAAACCCTTGCCCTGGTAGACTTGGTCTGCAGAAGCCCTGGTTGCTTGGAGGTCCTTGCAGTTGCTTGATCAACATGAATAGGTCGACCTACTGTACTAGCAATTCTGCTAAGACATTCTTGGTTCCATAGCTCTAAAGGTAAATCATGAAATTTCACCCAAGCAGGGATTTTGGAAGGCTGGTCTCGGAGAGGTTTCATCATTCTATGCCATTCTTTAAGGACTAAGTATTTTTGGGAAAAGAAGTAAGGACCCCCCTCTAGTACCTGTAACTTGGCTTGCTCATCTTTGAATTCAAATAGATAGAAACCAGAGACATCTGGTTTGACAGCTACAAAGAGATCCTTCCATTGATTTCGAGCAGTGGATACGAGGAGTGGATAAGCCATCATTCCATCTAGGAAATGACCCACCAAATATCTATTCCATTTTCCTACCTCAGTAAATTCCACATCTATTTCAACTATAGCCTCTTTGCCCTTCTGAAGTTCCGAAAAAAAGGCAAGTTTCATGTCCAAAGATGGGCTCTGGGATTGAAGAAGGGAGGCCCAATTTTTAGGTTTAGGCCTGTTCTGTCCAGCATAGAATCTGGGATTGGGATGGTGCGATCGAGAAGACTGATTGGGGACAGTACTTGGTCTAGTGCCCTCCGATTTATACCCTAAGTTTGGATTACCATCAATATTCCCACGATGTTTATTGGAAGCCCAAGGCCGCCTAGGCTTAGTATCTTCTTCGGGGTATCCCATGTTGGGATCCCCTTCCAAGTACGAAATGCCTCTGGCATTGACTAGATATTTCGGATTAGGGTTTGAAAGTACCTCCTGTTGTTGCTGCTGTATATGAACCTGTTGTGTACAATCTTCTGCTTCCAGTTGAGTCCCCAACCCAGTTGAAGAGGAGGCACGATTGACCTCAGCCGTGTAGTTGGATCGTGGAATTCCCAGCTCAGTAGGGATGGAGCTGTCCGAGTTGTCCGATTGTTTTGATTGAAGATGGGTGAATCGAAGGTCCTTCACACCCTCGTGTACTTCTTGTAGTTGGACTTGATGTGCTCTCTCTTCCGCTTCAAGTTTCAGACTTTCTTCGAAGAGTGCCTGTTGGAGTTTCCGAGATGGGCTCGGTTTTTTGGTTGGCGATGATGACTGGAACATAGATCCATTCTTGTATTCACCTGAGTTGCTCATTCGTGGAGTTCCGAGCTCAAAAGGATTGGAGTTGTTGGGTTTGTCAGTCTGAGATATGGGAATATGAAGAGGGCTTTCTGAACCTACGAGATTCTTTTGCTTCCTTCGTAGTTCATTTGAATCCAGGGCTTTGATACCTAGCCCTTCTGCGAATGAGATTGAACCGTCGGCCATGGATTTCACTGTTTCTCCACGGCCATGTCAGAAATCGCCTAATCGCCTTACATGTCAGAACGGCTCTTTTTTCACGATTTTAGGATAATACACCTAGTCTACTTTATGGATTGCTCTATTAGAAATTTTGGTTTTTGGAATTTGAGGGGCCTAAATGATCCCCTCAAGCAAAGGGAGGCAAAGAATTGGGTTACTAAGAATAAACTATCTCTAGTTGGCCTCATTGAACATAAAGTCAAAGAACCCAAAGTGTCTAGTATTGTCAGCACTATGCTCCCTCATTGGAACTTTGTTAGCAATCACTCCAGTTCTATAATGGGGAGACTTTTGATTTGTTGGAACCCTTTAGTGTTCCAAGTTCAGGTTCTGTGTCAGTCCAACCAGTTTATCCATTGTGAGGTGATTACTAGTGATGGCCATTACTCTTTTGTTGCTACTTTTGTTTATGGGGCTACTGGTTACCTTGACAGGCAACAGCTTTGGGCTGCCCTTCAACAACTCTGTGTTACTACCCCTTGAGTTGTATTAGGTGATTTCAACGCCATAAGGTCCATTACTGAAAAAGTGGGTGGGGATAGGACATGGGTGCCTTGGATGGAGGAATTCAATTCTTGTCTCCCTTCAACAGAACTAGTAGACCTCAGGTACTCTGGTTGTCAATACACTTGGTCTAATAAACAATTGGGTGATGCCCACATTAGCACTAAGATTGATAGAGTCTTAGTAAATGATAGTTGGATCACAAATTTCTGTTGGTCCAATGCACATTTTCTCAACCCGGGGGTATCCGATCACTCACCTGCTGTTGTTTATTTGACAACTACTACCCCCCCTAGGAATAGGCCTTTTCGGTTCTTTAATTTTCTGGCAGAGCATCCAAAATTCTTGGAATCTGTCCAGCAGGAATGGAGAAAAGTAATCTTAGGTAATCCAATGTACTGTGTCTGTGAGAAACTAAAACATTTACAGGAAGGCCTCAAACAATTGAACACTAATGAGTTTAGTGATCTTTTAGCCAGGGTGGCCTCTCTTAAACAACAATTGGAGACCATCCAAGGAGAGCTTGGTTCTCATCCCAATGATCCCTCTAAGCAAGCCACTGAATGTAATCTATGTAAACAGTACCTCGCTTTCGCTAGAGCAGAAGAAAGTTTTGCTTAGCAAAAGTCAAGAGTTCAGTGGTTAAAGTTGGGGGATCAATGTACTTCTTTTTTCTTCAAAACTATCAATAATTCCAGGAATAGGAACAGAATCTCTAGTTTTGTACTGGAGGATGGCTCTGTCACTCATGACATTGGGTTGGTGAAAAGTACTTTCATCAACTACTACACTAAATTGTTAGGGTCCAAACATCTGACCGGTTATTCTGGATCCGCCAGAGTTGACCAACTTATTGCTAGGAGGCTCTCACCTTCTCAAAGCTTGGATATGGTGATGGATGTGACAGATAAAGAGATCAAGGACACCTTCTGGTCTCTTAATCCTCAAAAGGCACCAGGTCCTGATGGATACAATGCAGCCTTTTTCCAAAAAGCATGGCCAGTGGTTGACCATGAAGTGACCTCAGCTGTTAAATTGTTCTTTAGATCTGGCCAACTTTTAAAAAGGGCTAATGCTACCTCTGTAGCTTTGGTGCCTAAAATCCCCAATCCCTCGAAGGTGGGGGATTACAGACCAATATCATGTTGCAATGTAATATATAAGTGTATTGCTAAAATTTTGGCTAATAAAATCAAACCTGTCTTGCCTTATCTCATTGATCCAGCCCAGTCTGGATTTGTACAAGGTAGAAGAATCGCTGATAACATATTCCTTACCCAGGAATTAATGAGGGGATATCATAAACACTCATCATCCCCTAGATGTGCCATGAAAGTAGACATCATGAAGGCTTATGACAATGTCAGATGGGAGTTCCTCTGGGATGTTCTTGCTTCCATGAATTTCCATCCGAGGATGATTCAATGGCTGAGAGCCTGTGTATCCACAGCAAACTACTCCTTGTGCTTCAATGGGGAAGCAATAGGATACATTCCTGGACAGAAAGGTTTAAGACAAGGAGATCCCTTGTCTTCCTACCTATTTGTGATTGTTATGGAGGTCTTGACTTGCATTCTCAGGGAAAAGACTCTTCTCCCTGACTTTAAGTTTCATTGGAAATGTGGTTCCACCAAACTTGTCAACCTTTGTTTTGCAGATGACCTGATGATCTTTTGCAAAGGAGAGGTCAGTTCTATCAATCACATTAAACAGTTTTGTCTGGCCTCTCTCCAAGTCCTACTAAGAGTGACATCTACATTTCTGGTGTAAACCCGGCCACCAAATCATCCATACTTAACTTATTGGGATTTCGGGAAGGGACTCTACCTGTGAGGTACTTGGGCGTACCTCTTCTTTCCACTAAGCTCAGACACTCCGATTGTAGAGGTATAGTGGAAAGGATTGTAAACAAAACCAAATCATGGACCCATAGGTATTTGTCTTATGCTGGAAGGATACAATTAATAAAGTCAATACTTTTCTCAATGCAAACCTATTGGTCATCTCTTTTTATCCTCCCCAAAAAGGTTATTAAAGAGATTGAATCGATCCTTAGGGCCTTTTTCTGGTCTGGTCCTGATCTTAAGAGGTCTGGGGCCAAAGTCTCATGGGAACACCTTTGCTCCCCTGTCAAAGAAGGTGGATTGGGTTTTAAATCTTTGGAGATTTGGAATAAGGCAACTGTGGCCAAACACATTTGGTTCCTTGTCTCGGGGGGGAGCAATCCATGTGGTGCCAATGGGTCAAGTCTTACTTACTTAAGGGTAGGAGTTTCTGGAGTGTCAGGATCCCAAGTGATCCCTCTTGGGTCTGGAGGAAACTCCTTAATCTTAGACCTCTCATCCAGCCTCACATAAAGTACACAATTGGTAATGGCCAACTAACTTCCTTGTGGTTTGACAACTGACACCCCCTTGGTCCACTTCTTCCGAGGTTTGGTCCTAGAGTTATGTATGATGCTGGTCTTTCCAAGGATGTCACTGTACAGACTATTATTAGGAACAACCAGTGGGCATTCCCAATAACTCAATCTCCTAATCTTAATATTATTAGATCTAATCTTCAGGATGTTCCCATTAATCTTGACATTGGGGATAGGTGTTCTTGGACTATCAATACCTCGGGAAAGTTTACCATCTCCTCTCTTTGGGATCATTTAAGAACACACTTTCCTGTTATACCATGTCACAATGTGGTGTGGTTTTCAGGGCACATCCCTAGGTGTAGTGTGATCTCCTGGATGGCCATACTTAATAAGTTGTCTACTGAGGATAGATTAGTCATGTTTGGCATGAAATCTTCCTCTCTTTGCAGTCTGTGTATGGGTGTTGAATCACATGAACACCTCTTCTTTGATTGCCCTATGGCTACTCAGATTAGGGCAATCCTGTCCCCTAAGACCCCTCATATGGTTGGAATGACTACTTGGACTCAGTGGGTAAGTAAACTATCCACTCTAAAGGGTAAATCTCTGCCAACCTCAATTGCTAAGCTAGTGTTCACAGTGTATGTGCATCAAATGTGGATTGAGAGGAATCATAGAAAGTTTCAGAATCTTAGTTGCCCTCCTGGAGTGGTTGCTAACAAAATCATAAATGTAGTAAGATGCAAGTTATTGTCTCTTTCCATCAGAGGGCCTTCTCATTTACTTTCTATGTGGAACATACATGTTTGAATTAGGTGTATGTGATAAATTGAAGGGCACAACTTCTCATTTACTTCTATATGCAGGTCAAAGCTCAAAGAGGAGGGCTTTCAAAGCTTCCCCTAGCTGTATCAATTCAAAAAGAGCTAGCAACAGCTGCTGGCCTTTAAAGCAACATTCAAAGGTTCAAAGGGGGATATTTATCTGCTATTACTCCTATTTACAAGGTTGTTATCTTAAACTCTTCTATTAATTTGTTATGTACTCTGTGGATAAATTCAGATTGGATTATCTCTCTTTACCCCTTCTCTTTGTGTGCCAGCATATGTGCGTACCCGTGAGCTGTGTGCTTGAGCCCCTTAATTCTTGAAGAGTGGAGGTAATAGTTAGTGGGAGTCTGTTGTAAGGGTGAGTTGAGGGTGTTAGGTCCCATCCTATGGCTTTAGTTTTGGTGAGTTAGGTTTCGAGGGGGTAAGTTGGGGAGCAGATATTCTTCTGTTCTGTTTTCCGCTTGGCTCTTCTCATTCACGGCCTTACCTTATCACAATGAGTTTGTGTTCTACATTGTCACTCACTGATTGAGGTAGATATTGTCTACTAGTTGTGATGCAGGACAGTTTTCTGTTGGACTGCACTGTCAAGTGTCCATATTGTGTCTAGTTTGTGCTGTCCAGGTACAGTTTTTTTTTTTTTGGGTAATTTAGCTTGAAATTAAAAAAGGTTAAGCGAATGTACAGCCTACAAGGGGCATACCCCAGGAGGAAAAGAAAAGGAAAACAAATAAGAGTGAAAAAAGAGCGGTAAACCATGCACAACCCGCATGGAGAGTGAGATAGAGTAAATACATAACAAAATGCAATGTGAAATTGAACTACTACCTGGCACAACCCGCCAGGCTAGGAAATAAAGTAAATGCCTAAGACGTGGGCTAATCAGTTATTTTATCTACGATTTGCGCATTTTTTTTATTAATACTTTTGATCTTCTATTTATATTACGACAATATATAGATCATAGATAATTTCCCTAAAAAAAAATGCACTCTTTTGACTAATATTCTTAATTACTAATTAAGAATATTAGTCAAAATAGAATTATACGCTGCCACCAAAGAAAACCCTATTCTTCGTATTTTAACTTTGATTCTGCTAAATTAATTACTTGTTGACTACAAATTTTCTATCTTATCTTATGCAGTTCCAAAGATAGCGTACAACAAAACGTAAAGAAAATTCAGAACACAAGTAACATAGTCATGGTCAACGGTGACCACATGATAACCAGCGCTGAGGAGAGATCCTCCTCCTCCAAGGCTGGGATAAGAAGACCAAGAACCGAGAAGCCCATCACCCCGAAGCTAGCATAATACCCACTCAAAAGAAGTCAACTACTACAGAGGGACTCGGACCGAGAGAGGTTCGAACTGGAGATGTCGGCATCCGACAAGGCTACCCTGCTAAGCACCTTGCACACCACGCCCATTCCATCCAGACTACTACATCCTCACCCAAATCCCCTAGGCTCGCTAACGACTATAAGCGGAACAGGAAGAGGTACCACGAAAAGTAGCCCCCAAACCACAAGTGGACCAAGCTGTTCTTTTCGATCAGTGCAAACCACTAAATCTAATCTGAAACATACTACGAAGCTACCCCTTTCAATCAGTGAGAATCCACCAATCTAGTCAAAGACAGCTTCGGCAACTACCTTGCTCAATCAGACTCATCCATAATCTAAACATCGGCACCCACAGCTGCTGCTACTGCAAGACTGCCCCTTAACTAGGAGAATCCAATCTAATCAATAATAGCCACGTCCACAAGAATACTACGCAAGTTCAGACCGGCAGCTGTTGACTGGTGGCCTGGCCCACGGTGGCTGGTGGCCTGTTGATGGCCTGGCTCACGGCTGTTGAGGCCCACAGATTGCCAGAACCGCCCTCAACTCCGACAAGTTCAGACCGGCATCTGGTGGCTGTGATTCAGACCGGTCTGGACAGCAACCGGACTGGACAGCAACCCAAGGTCGCCGTCCCCGTTGCTGTAAAAGGACCTGAGCGTGAACGAAGACCTCCGAAAAAAAATCAGATCTGCTCTGGGTCTTCTATGTGAACGAAGCTCTGGGTCTTCTATGTGGTAGTTGAGCTCGTCGGCGATGGTTGAAGGCGAAGCCCACGGCGGGGATGTCGATGGTTGAAGGCGAAGCCCACGAATCTCTGTTTGGTTTCAGATCTGCCCGGAGCAGATCCCAAATGGTGCCCGCCGGTTCACGGCGGGGATGTGGTTGGAGGCGAAGCCCACGGCTGTGGAGCTCCGGTTGTGGAGGGCGGTGGAGGAGAGCCTCTCTAAGAAGAGAGTATCCCTTGCCCGGAAGGTGGCTGCTGCCCGGTGGCTGAGCCTTGTTCGACAGGAAGAGCGTTGACTGCTGCCACTGCCGTGGATTGATTTGGCTGGGTCAGAGGGAGCTTCCTAGAGAGAGAAGCTCCCAGTCAACCTTGTCCAGGTACAGTTGCTAGTTGTGATTCATGATATGGCTGCACAGAGAGTTGGAATAGCAGGGCAGTTCAATTTGTGATATGGCTGTCCAGGCTGTCAAACTAACCATCTTTACTGCTATTTTTTTGTGCCTATGGCTGTCATTACCTATAGCTGTGTGGACAGTTGCTAATAGAAAGTTTTTCTTTTGCTAGTTGCTACAGCAAAAGAAAGGCTCTGTCGTGCTATCCAGAAATAGTAGTTCAGTCCAGATCTGCTACTATCAATTACCTGCCTAGGTTGAAGGCTGTCCAAGTGTTTTGATGAGGTTCCAAATGCAACAAGTAAAGGTTCCAGCCTGCTCTGTACTTGCCTCTTCATGGACGAATATAGGAAGTCTTACAAGGAAGCCAACCCAGATTGCAAAAGTGTTTCTGTGGTTGCAAAGGAAGGAGGTGAGAGATGGAAGTCCATGTCAGTTGAAGAGAAAATGGTGTTTTTTCAGTCCGGATTCATATGACAAAGTCACTTGTCCAAATGTAGATGGTTAGGGAACAAAGTCACTTGTTCAAATGTAATCAATTCACTAATCTATTTTGTTGCTTTCAATTGGCGTTGTTTTCCTTCCCTCTTGCTAGATGGATCGGAAACAACGCTCATCATTTAGCTATATAGCCATTTGGCGTTGACATTTATCGCTTTTTTTTTTCATTCTTCTTTCTTTTCTTTTTTCTTTCCTCCTGGGGTATGCCCCTTGTAGGCTGTACATTCGTTTAATCTCTTTTTATTTCATGCTATTTTACCCAAAAAAAAAAAGGAGCAAAATAACAAGTCTAGAGTTGAATGATGGATCTACCACTCATGACCTTAAGGTTATCAAGGAGGAGTTTGTTAACTTCTACACAACTCTTCTTGGCACTCCCCATCTCACACCTCATTTGGGACCAACCAGAGTGGGACAACTAATTAGGAATAAACTCAGCCCTGAGCAAAGTCTTAATATGGTCTCCACTGTTTCAGATTTGGAGATCAAAGAGACCATTTGGTCTATTAATCCCACCAAAGCTCCTGGCCCTGATGGGTATAATGGAGGGTTTTTTAGGAAGGCATGGCCTGTTATTGGGAGGGAGGTCACTTCAGCTGTCCAGAACTTTTTCAGGTCTGGACAATTGCTCACCAAAGCTAACTCTACTATTGTAGCACTTGTTCCAAAGGTTCCTAACCCTTCCAGGGTGGGTGACTTTAGGCCCATTTCTTGCTGCAATACCATTTACAAATGCATCTCTCGGATATTAACCAAGAGATTGCAATTTGCCCTTCCTTTGCTCATAGATCCGGTCCAATCAGGATTTGTGAAAGGAAGGAGAATTGCGGATAACATATTCCTCACCCAAGAACTCATGAGAGGGTATCACAAATCCTCTCCTACCCCTAGGTGTGCCATGAAAGTTGACATAATGAAAGCATATGACCATGTTAGGTGGGAATTTCTTTGGGATGTCCTGTCCGCAATGAACTTCCACCCTACAATGATTAAGTGGCTTCAGGCATGTGTATCCACCACAAATTACTCCCTATGTATCAATGGGGAAGTGACTGGGTACATTAAAGGTAGGAAGGGATTGAGACAGGGGGACCCTTTGTCCCCTTATCTGTTTTTTTTTTTTTGGGTAAATCAGCTTGAAATTAAAAAAGAGGCTAACCGAATATACAGCCTACAAGGGGCATACCCCAGTAGGAAAAGAAAAAAGAAAAGAAAAGAAAATACAGAGAGAGCCTAAGCCAAATGGCTACAAAGGACTAAGATAAAATGAAACATTTGTTTCCTACCCATCTAATAGAGGGATACAAAACAAACGGCAAAAGGGTCGCGCAACGTGCAACCTTGCAACCTTGCAAATGGAATCAGTACAACATGAATCAGTAGAACTTGTGCAACCTTGAAGTACATCACAAATGTAACAATAGTACAACATGGGACTTGGAATGATCGAACTCCACATGACTCGATCTCGGAATTGGTTTCACGAGACAATGCTTGCTTGCTTGCTACTGTCATATGTTTAGAACAGCAGCTGGACAGAAGCAGCAGAGCAGAAGCAGCAGAGCAGCACCCGTAGCCCATATGAATCCATGCAACCGTGGATTTGGTTTGCTGATACGTCACTGGGCAGCAACAACAGCAGAACATACCAATTGCAGAAAAGACAAGGATCAGCTGACAGAACATCATAGTTTTGTTGTTATCAGCTCATCATAGTAGCAGCAGCAGCAGTACATTAGGTAGCAGAACAGCACCCGGACCACACTTGCATTGCTTAACAGCTCAACTACTAAGCCTGCTTGATCTAGATGGTATACAAGTCCATAACAGCTAGTACAATGGACACAAACAAAAAAAACAGTCGCTGAAACCTAAGATAGCAGTAGCAGATCAGATTGCAATACACCTGTTGATCTCATAACAGAAAAGCAGAACCATCAAAATGAAACAAAGTGCAGAGGACGTCCCCCCCTGCGAAGGGAGATCCCAACGACAGCCCCTATTGGTTAGGCATATACCACAGTTGAAACTTTCAAAATTCTACACAAGCAGAATGCACAGATTCAAAACTCTTTAACTTCAGCAATAGACAAAAGGCAGTTTAGTTTCAATGTACTCTATCAGGCCAGGACAGCAGCAAGCAAGCAGGCCTGCTGCTATGTAACAGCACAGCACATCAAAAGGCAGAAAATTGAACCTAAAACTGAAGCTGTAGACAGATTGCACAAAATAGTAACCAATCCAAACTGAGCAGCAGCCACTTGTAACAAGAAGTTATTTGAACAGCAACTTGGACAGCAACTACTGAATTGCACTTTGAAAAGAATTAAAGCCAAAATGGAAGCCAAACTATAGCAATAGAATATGAATTCCCAGACTAAATATGAGGTCTCACTGGCTACTAACACCCTTGAAAACTGACCTCCCGCTCATCTTTTTACTCACAAGTATAGGGAATAAAGGTATCCATCAACTCCCTCCGCTATTCCTCACATGAGTCCCCCGCTATTTATTACCTCCACTCGCAAAAGAGAATGATGGGGCCCAAGCACACAACTCACCAGAATAACACACGATATAGTGGGACACACTTCAAACTTGTAACGAAAAGATTAAGGTATATACCTGTTAGGATAGAAGTAATAGCAGTATAAACCCGTTGAGACAGCTGAGCTGTTGCTGTACAAAACTTGAGTGAAGCAGCTAGCACAGTGACTGATACAAAACTTGAGTGAAACAATTAGTCCAACAAAGCTACTATGGATAACAATTAGTCCAAGTCCAACAGAAACAGTAATGAAACAGTAACTGATACAGAATTAGCTTAAAAAGTGTTCCACACATGTACAATCCAATCTGCTTGAGTAGGCTGCAAATTAGAAAGTGATAAAATCCTATCTCGTATCATCATGCAAATTTTGTGAACAACTATCTCCCAAGTACAGGATTGATTTTGGAACTTCCTCAAATTTCTCTCAATCCAAATATGATAAACGGCTACAGTAAAGGCCAACCGAGTAATCACACTCTTAAGGGACTTACCCTTAACACCTGATAACAAGGTCACCCAGTCTGCCCAAGATCTAGCAGGCCAGGAAACTTGAAGCTTGGCTTGAATGGTATTCCACACCTGTGTGGTGAATGGGCAGTTAAATAGAAGATGGTCATGGCTTTCATTCCCCTGGCACAAACCACACTGTGGGGAAATGTTAAGACCGAATGACAGAAGTCTATCCGCAGTGGATAGCCTGTTCTGAATGGCCAGCCAAGTAACAAAGCTGCATTTAGGAATGTGAGCAGGAAACCATACGACCTTATGCCACAAAACCCTAGTAAAGGGGGTTCTCATTTTGTCCCAAAAGGACGCAATTGTGAACTGCCCATTGGAGTTAAGGGTCCACCTTATCTGATCAGTCTCATTCAACCTGGCTTGAACAAGAGGAGGTAGTGTGTTTCTTACCTCATTTAGATCAAAAGTCTGAGTAATAGGAAACACCCAATTCGAGTTATTGATAATGTGAGACACAAAAGCATCATGTGGTATACCAGCGTCGTACGCTATACGTGAACCAAACCTATCTATCAAAGGACCAAGGGGGTGCCAATTGTCATGCCACAAGAACATGGAATTCCCATTCCCTAGTATATGAAGAACATATGGTTTAACCAAGGGTCTGAGATTCAAAAGTTTCCTCCAAACCCATGTACAATCACCCGGTATTTTCAGAGTCCAGAAACATCTCCCACGTAACAAGTACGACTTAACCCACTGACACCACATGGATTGTTCACCCCCAGAGATTAGAAACCAAATATGTTTTGCAATAGATGCCTTGTTCCAAATTTGCAAGGATTTGAAGCCAAGACCCCCCTCCTCTTTAGGGGAACACAGATGTTCCCAAGAAACTTTAGCACCCGTTTTCTTTAGATCAGGGCCAGACCACAGAAAGGCCCTAAGAATTGACTCAACCTCCTTAATTACCTTTTTGGGAATGATAAACAGAGAGGACCAATACGTTTGAATGGAAAAGAGAACATTCTTAATTAATTGAACTCGACCTGCATAGGTGAGATCTCTATTGGTCCAAGTCTTTGTCCTAGCAGTCAAGGTCTCCACTAAACGACGACAATCAGAGGCCTTGAGTTTAGTAGAGAGGAGGGGTACCCCAAGATATTTGACAGGAAGTGTGCCTTCCTGGAATCTTAAGACATCCAGGATGGCCGCTCTATTGGTATTGTTGACCCCAGAGAAATATATGCTACTTTTCTCCGGACTAGGAGAGAGACCAGACAAGTCTTGGAACTCAGTGAGTGCTTCTTGAATGTGGATGATAGACGACAACTCACCCTTACAAAAAATCATGAGATCATCAGCAAAGCAAAGATTGACGATCTTAGTATTCCCACATCTCCAGTGGAAGTGAAAATCCGGTAACATGGATTTCTCTCTAAGTAAACAGGTGAGAACCTCCATCACAATGACAAAGAAGTATGAGGATAACGGGTCACCTTGCCTTAGACCTTTTTGCCCTAAAATGTAACCAGAATTTTCCCCATTCAAGTTGATTGTGTAATTAGCAGTGGTAACACAAGCTTGAAGCCATTTGATCATTGTTGGATGGAAATTCATAGAAGACAAGGTATCCCATAGGAAATCCCATCTGACATTATCATAGGCTTTCCTTATATCTACTTTCAGAGCACATCTAGGGGTTGATGAGGATTTATGGTACCCCCTCATTAGCTCTTGAGTGAGGAAGATACTGTCGGCAATCCTCCTTCCCTTAACGAACCCTGATTGGATAGGATCAATTAGGTCAGGAAGGACACTTTGCAGCCGTTTAGAAAGTATTCTAGCAATGCACTTGTATATAGTATTACAACATGAGATAGGCCTAAAGTCCCCAACCTTAGAAGGGTTAGGAACCTTAGGAACAAGTGCTATGACAGTAGAGTTGGCTTTCTTGAGCAGTTTACTAGACCTAAAAAAGGTCTTAACCGCTACAGTGACCTCATGGCCAATGATAGGCCAGGCTTTCCTAAAAAATCCAGCATTGTAGCCATCCGGACCGGGGGCTTTGCTGGGGTTTAAGGACCAAAATGTGTCCTTGATTTCTTGATCTGTGATCTCAGCAATCATAGCAACCTTTTGAACATCAGTAAGTTTTCTATTAACTAGTTGCTGAATTCTGTTTTGCCCATGGTAAGCATCAGAATGAGCAGTACCTAGCAGGTCCGTGTAAAAGTTAACAAAACTTGACTTAATGACCCCAATGTCATGGGTGAGAGACCCATCCTCTAATACCAAACTGGTTATCTTACTTCTATTTCTTCTGTTAGTCACAGATTTGAAGAAATAAGAAGTACAATGGTCGCCTAACCTCAACCATTGGACCCTAGACTTTTGCTTAGCAAGGCTTTCCTCCGCTCTAAGCAAAGTGAGAAGTTGTTTGTAAACCACTCTTTCTTGACTACTCAGAGAAGGATCAGGATTATGAGAACTCAAGGCATGCTGTATATTATCTAGTAGTTGTCTAGAGTCAACAACCCTAGCCGAAATATCACTAAAATCTCGATTATTAAGTATCTTAAACTCACCTTGCAACAACTTTAGCTTCTCACACACAGTGAACATTGGATTCCCAATGACCACTCTCCGCCAAACCTTTTGCACCACAACAGTAAACTGAGGGTGATCAGCTAGGAAATCAAAAAACTTAAAAGGTTTGCTAGAAGTCCTAAGCCCAGGAAGGATGGAAGTAATGGCTGGGGAATGATCAGATATCCCAGGAGCGGAGAAATGGGGAGAGGAACAATTGAAGATCCTCATCCAATGGTCATTAACTAACACTCGATCCAGTTTTGAGCTCACAAAATGATTGGGGTCCTGTTTGTTGGCCCAAGTGAGGAAGCAGCCAGAGTATCTAAGATCATCAAGCTGTAATGCATATAAGCAGTTATTAAACTCATTCATGTAAGAGGGCCAAGAAACAGAGCCCCCTACTTTTTCTCTTGGGAATCTAATTACATTGAAGTCACCTAGTACTATCCAAGGGGATGTAGAACCAAAGTGATGAAGGCTGGACCAAAGGGCTTGCCTACTCAAATAGTTGTTCTCACCATATACAAAAGTAGCAAAGAAGGATGGGACTCCACATTTAGGTTGTACTTCATAATGAATAAACTGGTCAGACTGATCAATAACCTGAATTTGGAGAACATTTGAGTCCCAACACACAAAGATCCTACCTAATGAAGCATGAGGATAGTTGTTGACAAAATTCCATTGAGGGCAAACATACTTCATCACCCTAGCAGCCTTATCTTCCTTTATTTTATGCTCCAATAAACCCAAAAGTGAGAGTTTGTTATTATTCACAAAACATTTAACCTCCTTTTGTTTAATTGGGTCATTAAGACCTCTAATGTTCCAAAAACCAATATTAAGGGGTTGTTGAGCCATAAAATAAACTAAAAGCAGTATGTAAACTGTAAATGGCAAAATATGAAAGTATTAGGATACTGCCCTGACAAAAAGGATATGGATGAATTAAATCCGTCCACGGGAGAGGGGACCAAGTGACTGCCCCTTAGAAAGCTGTTTCATTCTCCTTTGGGCAGATCTGGATAGAACTTTTTGAAAAGTTCCTTGGACATCCTCTTCTGAAGCAGCGACCTTTACCTCTAGAACTACTGGATCAGGTGGTTTAGGAGAGAGGGTGAAGTTCAGATCAGCGACCATTCCAGCTTTAGGCACTGAGGAGGAAGTCTCTTCACCGCTGCTTGGGATTTCCAGCTTGGGCCGAGAAAGTGAGTCAGCCTCTTGAGTACTTCTAACCACTCCTTCCAGAACTTCCAGTAACTTCTCTACAGAATCCGACTCGCTCAAAGTTTCAACTGCGTTACCAGCTTGGGACTTGTCAGACTCCACCAGATTAGTGATAGCAGGAGAAGTCTCCAACGACTCCGAATGGAAGGAGCCAACCAATTGCTGCTGAATAGTGTCAATCTTTTTAGTCCCCACTGGAATCCAGCCCTGATCATCATGCTTGATTGACTGTGAGGGTGATGCAGCTTTCCTTACACATGAATCCGTGAAGTGCCCGAATACATGGCAAATTTTACACATGGGAGGAAGGACCTGATATTCGATGGGGACAATTACTGATTCCCCTGCCACAACCACTGTAACCTCAAGGAGGTCTTCCTCAGCACTTATCTCAATACAAACTCTAGCTTTTGTGGTTCTGGTTTGAAGGAGGCCGGATTGTTTAGCTGTTTTTGCAGTAGCTTGATCTACGTGTAGAGGCCTCCCAATTGAACTGGCCACTCTACTTAAACATTGTTGATTCCAAAGCTCAAATGGAAGGTCATGAAATTTGACCCAAGCAGGAATAATGGAGGGCTGCTCTTTAGCTGGCTTCATCATCCGATGCCAATCCTTAAGCACAAGATACTTCTGCGAGAAGAAATAAGGCCCCCCTTCTAGGACTTGCACTTTGGCTTGCTCATCCCTAAATTGGAACAGATAAAAGCCAGCCACATCTGATTTAGCACCGACAAACAGATCCTTCCATTGTTTCCTAGCAGTGGAAACAAGGAGGGGGTAGGCCATTTGCCCATCAAGGAAGTGGCCTATCAAGTAGCTGTTCCAATTTCCAATTTCTGTAAGCTCCACATCTATTTCAACCAGTGCATTTTTCCCTTTCTGTAACTCCGGGAAATAATCCAATTTCAAGTCTAAGGATGGACTTTTGGCTTGAAGGAGGGAGGCCCAGTTTTTACGCTTAGCCTGTTGTTGTCCAGGACCCTGCCTGGAATAGGTTCGAGGATTGAACTGTGGTTGTAGAGCATTACGGGGCTTTGTATCCTCAACACTATAACCTAGATTAGGATCTCCCTCTTCATAAGGAGTACCCCGAGCATTGAACAATAATTTAGGGTTAGGGTTTGAGTTTTGTACCTCTGTTGGAGGATTTTGAATCTGAGAGGAGCTCCCCTGAACGAGAGGTTGTACACTATGCTGTTGTAGTCGAGCTCGCTCCTCTGCTTCCAGAATCAGGCCCTCCTCAAATAGCGCCTGCTGGATTTTCCTGGAGGGACTGGACCGTCTGTTTGGGTTCGATCCGATATGCTCAGACCCAGATGAAGATGGAAGAGTAGATGAAACCTGTGGGTTTGGCGCTCCAGGGCAGAGATCGAATGGCTTTTTGGCTTCAATCTCAAACACCTATTGTAGTTTACGAGCTGGGCTCGACTTGTTGTGCGTGGGACTGGGAACCCCAAAATTGATTTGGGGGTCTGATTCTTTAGGGACTCCGAACCCGCTATTAGGGTTTACAGATCGCGTCTGCTGTAGATGAAGTGAGAAGTTGGGATCCGCAGTGTTCTTCTGTTTTCTGCGGATTTCATTGGAGTCAAGAGCTTTACAACCGAGTCCCTCCGCCATAGAGATCGTACCGTCTGCCATGGAGAGTTGGCTTCTCCACGACCCTGTCAGCAATCGCCCAAATCGCCTACATGTCAGAACGTCACTTTTTCCTTGTGATTTTTGTTCTTTTTACTGTTTTTTTTTTGGGTAACTTAGCTTGAAATTAAAAAAAGGTTAAGCGAATGTACAGCCTACAAGGGGCATACCCCAGGAGGAAAAGAAAAAGAAAACAAATAAGAGTGACAAAAGTGCGGTAAACCATGCACAACCCGCATGGAGAGTAAGATAAAGTAAATACATAACAAAATGCTATTTGTACTGAAATACGAGAAATAGGAAATTGAACTACTATCTGGCACAGTCCGCCAGGCTAGGAAATAAAGTAAATAAAGTAGATAGTCAAGGTCAACGATGACCGCCTGATAACCAGCGCTGAGGAGAGAACCTCCTCCTCCAAGGCTGGGATTAGAAGACCACGAACCTAGATGCCAATCACCCCGAAGCTAGCATAGCACCCACTCAACAGAAGTCAACTACTACAGAGGGACCTGGAACAAGAGAGGCTCGTACTGGAGATGTCGGCATCCGACAAGGCTACCCTGCTAAGCACCCTGCACACCACGCCCATTCCAACCAGACTACTACATCCTCGCTCAAATCCCCTAGGCTCGCTAACGACTACAAGCGGAACAGAAAGAGGGACCACCAAAAGTAGCCACTCAAACCTCAAGTGGTCCAAGCTGCTCTTTTCGATCAGTGCAAACCACTAATCTAATCAGAAACAGACTACGAAGCTACCCCTTTCAATCAGTGAGAATCCACCAATCTAGTCAACGACAGCTCCGGCAACTACCTTGCTCAATCAGACTCATCCATAATCTAATCATCGGCACCCACAGCTGCTGCTACTGCGAGACTGCCCCTTAACTAGGAGAATCCAATCTAATCAATAATAGCCACGACCACTAGAATACTACGCAAATCCTCAGAGCTAATAGCGCAGGCTCAAGGGATAAAGTGGGCTCGACGAAGAGCCCGACCCCCGATTTCAGTCCAACAGATGACCGCCTATCGGGGGTTGCAAAAACTAACAGTGAACTGGCCCATAATTCCAGCAACAAGATAAATGCCAAAATAGAACATTACATGACAAAATATTAAATTTCCCACTGCCCGAGCCACCAAGCCAGCTTACCTGCCCGGGCTGGCCTGCCATCGGGCGGACTGATGCCTGCTGCTGCTGCTGCCTGCAGCCTGCTGCTACTGCCTGCCTGCCGCTGCTGCCTGCTGCCGCCTGCTGGACGAAGGTTGACTCGAATCGCCCGGTCTGAAGCTGCTGCCTAGCCTCTGCCCGAGCAAAACAATCACTGGCAGCCCACGGCTGCCCCCCGCCCAAGCCACTCATAGATGGCCTGCCCGGCTGGCTTGCACGGCTGATGGAGGCCCGGCGGTTGATGGAGGGAGTTGTAGAGACCGGGCCGTAGAAGCCCGGATGTGGATTGGCCGGTCCAGTGGTGCCCAGCTGTGGCTGGCTCGACGAATGCCGGCTGGCCTTGACTGGCCTGGCTGGCTGGCCTTGATTGGCCCGGCTGGCTGGTTGGCCCGCCTGCCCGGGCTGACTGCCGGGGTCAAAGGCTGGCTAAGCTGACCGCCGGCGCTGTGCATCGATGAGGTTAGGCCGGAGCCCAGATCCTTTCTGGCCGGCGAGAACTGAACTGAACCCACCGGCGGCCCGATGCCGACAGTAGGAGATGGCAGATCCGGTGAGAATACCTGATGAGTGAAGGCGGTTGATGGCCCAGGTTGATGGTTGTTGTTGATGGTCGACCCAGTCGTAGTCTGTGCCGCTGCCCGCCGCCGGGGCCACAATCGAGCAGCCCTGGTGCTAAACCAGAGCCCACCCAATCAGAGGCTGACGACGGTGACTGGATCTGGGCTGACGAGGTGAATGGACCTGGGTTGCCCAGTTTTGACTTTCCCGTTTAACCCCCGGTCGACCGCCCGGCGAGCCACCACCGGCGGTGGGCTGACTTGGGATTGGTAGCACCGGAGAAGATGAACAGTGGCCGTTGGTCTGGCCGGTTTGAGTTGGGATCTGCACAACGCAGATCCCAAAAGGGTAATCCGCCTGGTGGTGGCCAGCTGAGGTTTAACTGTACCAAAGGAGGCTAGCTGAGTCTGGCCGTTGACTGTTGACCGGACCAGAGGTGGCCGGAAGAGGATAGGTGATCGGACCCAAGGGGTTGCCGATTGTTATAAGATCTGGCCGGAGCAGCATCCCGAGGGCTGCCGGCTGTGGAGGGCGGTGGAGGAGAGACTCTCTAAGGAGAGAGGATCCCTTGCCCGGATGGTTCTTCCCTTCTTTTTACTGTTGTTGTTGACTGCTGTATATCCCTCCCCTTATCTGTTTGTCATAGTGATGGAAGTTTTTACGAGTTTACTTAAGGAGAAAGCCCAACTTCCTGACTTTCATTTTCACTGGAGATGTAAAACTAATCAATTGGTAAATCTGTGCTTTGCTGATGATCTAATGGTATTCTGCAAGGGAGAGCTTTCTTCGATCAAACTCATCAAAGATGCTTTGACTGAGTTTGAGGCTCTTTCTGGTCTCTCCCCTAGCCCAGGCAAGAGTAGCTTATTCTTCTCTAGTGTTAGTGTGGGAGTTAAGGAGACTATTTTGCGAGAGCTGGGATTTCAGGAGGGCTTCCTTCCAGTGAGATATCTGGGAGTCCCTTTGTTATCTACTAAGCTTAAAGCAGTGGACTATCAGAGACTGGTCGATAGTATCACTGCCAAAACTAGGAGTTGGACCAATAGGGACCTTACTTATGCGGGGAGAGTCCAGCTTATCAAGAACATCTTGTTTTCAATGCAAACGTATTGGTCCTCCCTCTTCATTTTACCAAAAAAGGTTATCAAGGAAGTCGAATCTATTCTTAGGGCCTTTTTATGGTCTGGCCCTGACCTTAAAAGATCAGGGGCCAAGGTAGCTTGGGAGCAGCTTTGTGCTCCTAAAGATGAGGGGGGTCTTGGTTTTATGTCTATGGCGGTGTGGAATAAGGCTGCGGTTGCCAAGCATATATGGTTCTTGATCTCCGGGGGAGAGCAATCCATGTGGTGCCAATGGGTTAAGTCATATTTATTAAAAGGTAGAAACTTTTGGAGTCTTAAAATGCCTGCTAATCCCTCTTGGGTTTGGCGAAAGTTACTTAACCTAAGACATTTAGTTCAACCCTTCATTCATCATTCATCATTCTATTGGTAATGGGGAGAATACAACCCTGTGGTATGACCTGTGGCACCCTTTGGGCCCTTTGTTGGATAAGTTTGGTGCCAGATTGGTTTATGACTCTGGGTTTCCATTGACTGCCAAAGTGTCCAGCATAGTTCATAACTCTGGTTGGGCTTTCCCAATCACGCAAACGTGGGAGTTGAATGAGGTTAGACAACTTCTCCCTCCTCTGAGAGGTTCCAGAGACCAAGTAAAATGGACTCTTAATACAACAGGTCAGTTTAGCATAGCCTCTCTATGGGAGAAATTGAGAGTTCCATTCCCCAAAGTAAATTGGCACAAGGCTGTTTGGTTTTCTGGCCATATACCTAAAAGTAGCTTCATTACATGGCTGGCCATCCAGGGTAGACTCTCCACTGAGGATAGATTAGTTCTATTTGGGATCAAATCAATTTCTCAGTGTAGTTTTTGTCATGGTAGTGAGAGCCATGACCATTTGTTTTTTAATTGTGGATTCTCCACAAGGGTTTGGAATGCCATGTTGGCAAAAATTGATACAAGTTGGTCCCCCAAGTCTTGGCCAGCATGGATTTCCCATTTTTCCTCTTTTAGGGGAAAAACTCTAAGGAATGTTGTCACTAAACTGATATTCACTGCCACAGTATATCATCTTTGGATTGAGAGAAACTTGAGGAAGTTTCAAGCTACTACTAGCACCTGGGAAGTTGTTGTTCACAAAACCTTTAACATGGTTAAGGGAAGATTACTGTCGCTGCCTAAGTTGCCCGTATGCTCACAAAATGATAGGTTTATTAGAGTTTGGGGCATCACTGGGTAATGAGGTACTTGATATTGATATTGGTGGTTATTGATACTTGTGGCCATGATTAATGGCCCTGCTTTCCTGGACATCCTTTTAGATACATTCTGTGCAGGTATAACAATTGTGAGGATACCCAGATTTGACCTCAAGCTCCCACAATGTGGTCTCCTATTACTGCTATGTAACTAGGTAGTTACCTTACTCCTTTGAGGGTTAATTGTTTGTGTGTACTCCTTCCATACTGTGTGCTATCCATGTGAGTTGAGTGATAAATCCCCTTCATTCCTTGTGAGAGGAGGTAATATCTAGAGGGGGAATTGGGTGAGGTTCAGTGGAGGGAGAAGAGGGTCACCTTATTCTTGGTTTTGTTAAGAGAGTGGGAGGTGTAAGGTTCCGAGGGAGTTGAGGGGTGAGCACTATAATGTTTTCAGCTACTGCCCTACTGTTCCATGTTGTGTGTGGCTAGCCTATGATATGTGTGGCTACTGTCCCAAGTCAGAAACCTAGCTGCATTAGTTTGAATGCCTGATCAATGTACCCATGTGGCTGGTGTTGTTGACTGTTATGAAAACAGCTGATGTTCTGTTGTTATGTCCCTCATATTGTACTGAACTGATCTGCATTGTAGCAGTTGCTGTTATGCTGCTGCTCTGCTGTTATTGTAGCAGTTGTGTTACTAGTTTTGTGGATGGATAATTTCAGCTGGTGCTAGTTATGCTAGTTATGCTATTTGCTATAAAGCTGTAGATGCAAGGGTGGGTTGCTGCTACTTGGGGGCAGCCACATCTGTTTTGTTCTAATTTTCTGTCTTATCATGCATCTGTTTAGTCCAAATAGTTGCTGCCTAGACAAGTTGTAGCAGGTTCAGAAGATGATAGACAAGTTCAGAAGTTGTAGCAGGTTTTGTTTTCAGTTATGCCTAACCATCGGGGGCTGTCAATGGGATCTCCCTTCACAGAGGGGGACGTCCTCTGTATAGTATTGTATTTGTTTTCAGTATTGTATAGTATTGTACAAGTTCAGAAGTTGTAGTCCAAGTAGCTGTGTAGTCCAAGTAGCTGCTGCCCAGATTGCAGCAGTTACTGATCTGTATTGAGGGCTGTTAGTTTGGCCCATGTTTTGTTTAGATGCAGTTACTGACTGATGGTCTGTTATGGTTCAGTAGTTGATTGCAGCAGTTACCCATGTTTTGCAAGGGTTGATTGCAGAAGTTTCAGTTATGCCTAAGAAGTTGTTATGGTCTGTTATTGTTCAGTAGTTGTTGGTGAAGCATTCAGTTGTTGTGCTTCCTTTGCTGTCCTGATCTGTTCTGTTAGTGTGACTGGAGGGTATTGGACTATCACTCATGCTCTAGCAGTTGCTGGGGACACTTCATATGCAGCTGTGATGGTAGAAGAGCAGCAGCCCATTGGGGACACTTCATGGACACAGCTGCACCTGATTTCTGAGTTTCATACCTCAGTTTCTGCTGCTGCTACTGCCACTGTGGTTCTGAACTTAGTTGATCTGCTGATTGCTGCTGCTTGGGACTGCTTGGGACTGCATCTGCTTGCTGTGAAATCTGTTAAGTGTAGAGCTGTACAGTTTAGAGCTGCTGAATGTTCAAAGTTCTGAACTGTATTACTTCTGTTATGGAACTGAACTGCTATATTGTTGTCATATTGTTGTCATGTTATGTTATGGAGCAAAGCTCCCAAGCAATGTAATTGGGTTTTATGTTATGTCATGTTTTGTTGTCATTGCGTTGTTTTCTTCCCCTCTTCTAGATGGGCTGGAAACAGCGTCTATTAGGTTATTCTCTAGGCATGTAGCCATTTGGCATAGTCATTTTCTTACTTGGTTGTTTCTTTTTTTCCTCCTGGGGTATGCCCCTTGTAGGCTGTATATCCGTTTCCTTTTTTTTCTATTTAATGCTGTTTTACCCCCAAAAAAATGTTAGATGGGAGTTTCTCTGGGATATTCTATCTTCTATGAATTTCCATCCTACAATGATCAAATGGCTTCAAGCTTATGTTACCACTACTAACTACTCCCTTAGCATCAATGGGGAAGCCCTGGGTATATCATTGGACAGAAAGGTCTGAGGCAAGGTGACCCTCTATCATCATACCTCTTTGTCATTGTGATGGAAATTCTAACATGTTTACTTAGAGAAAAATCCCAGATCCATGACTTTCATTTTCATTCGAAATGTGGACATAATAAGATCATCAATCTCTGTTTTGCTGATGATCTTATGATTTTTTGTAAGGGTGAACTGTCTTCAATCAGCCATATTCAGGATGCTCTTGCTGAGTTTCAATCATTGTCAGGGCTATCCCCCAGCCCTGAGAAAAGTAGTATCTATTTTTTGGGGGTTAATAACACCATTAGAACGAGCATTCTGAATGTATTAGGGTTTAAGGAGGGCACACTCCCTGTAAGGTATCTGGGGGTGCCCCTCCTCTCTACTAAGCTCAAAGCTTCGGATTGTCAGCGTTTAGTGGATAGCATGGTTGCTAGAACAAAGACTTGGACTATTAGAGACCTAACTTACGCGGGAATGGTTCAATTAATAAAGAATGTTCTTTTCTCCATCCAAACCTACTGGTCTTCCTTGTTCATCATTCCAAAAAAGATAATCAAGGAAGTAGAGTCAATCCTTAGAGCATTTCTTTGGTCTGGTCCTGACCTAAAGAAATCTGGTGCTAAGGTTTCTTGGGAACATTTATGAACCAATAAGGACTGATGCAGAATCAGCAACATAACTGAACATTGCAGAACTGATGCAGGACTGATCTGATGGAGCTTCTGAACTTCTGAACTTCTGAAAATATGTCCCAACAGAATGCAGATCACCATAACTATAACTTTCAGAACATCAAAACCTTAGAACTTGGACTGCTCTGACAGCAGCTAAACCAGAATTCATGGCATCATGGCATCAGATATGCTAAGCATGGCAAAACCAGACCATAACAGACCATCAGTAACTGCTGCAATCTGGGCAGCTGCTATTTGGACTACACAGCTACTAAGACTACAACTAGGCCTGTCAACGGATCGGATCCGATCCGAATCCGACAGATCCGGATCCGGATCCGGATCCGGATCCGATAAGACTGGATCCGATCCGAATCCGATAAGACTCAGATCCGATAGTGGAAATCCGGATCCGATCCGAAAAATTTGGATCCGATCCGAAAATCCGAATCCGATCCGAAAACTTTTTTACTTCAAAAATTTTAGTGAAAAAAAATAATATTTTTTTAAAAAAATATACAATTTTTTTTAAAAAAATTTATTTTCCAAAAAAAAATAAAAGAAAAAATTGAAAATAAAAATACAACTTCTTAAACATTTTTTTTTCAAAATAAAAAATTTACTGTTTTTTTTTAAAAAAAATTAAAATTTTTAAAAAAAGTTTAAAAAAATAAAGTTCGGATTCGGATTGATAACGGATTTAATCCGATCCGATCCGAATCCGATCCGGATCCGAATCCGTTATCGGATTCGGATTATCGGATTATCGGATCGACGTTATCGGATTCGGATTCGGATTCGGATCGGATTTTTCGGATCGGATCCGGATCGGATCCGATCCATTGACAGGCCTAACTACAACTACTGACCATGTACAATACAATACAATACTGAAAACAAATATAATACTATACAGAGGACGTCCCCCTCTGTGAAGGGAGATCCCATTGACAGCCCCCAATGGTTAAGCATAACTGAAAAACAAAACCTGCTACAACTAGTCTAGGCAACAGATAATTAGAACACAACAGAACCTGCTACAACTTGTCTAGGCAACAGAAATTAGAACACAACAGATGTGGCTGCCCAAGTAGCAGCAACCAACCCTTGCATGTACAGCAGACTAGCAAAACTAGCACCAACTGATGCAGCTTCAGAACTGCTGCTGTTAGAATTGAAGTTTAGAACATCACTAAAGCTACTACAGATTGGCACCACAGATTGGTACGTAACTGAAAACAGAAGTGTCCCCAAAGTGTCCATGATCCAATACTAGACTAACTGAATGGCAACTGCTAGAACATGAGTGATAGTCCAATACACTCCCATTACAGCATGCCTATCCAACTGGACACTCAACTGGACTGTCATGAGTGGTAGTCCAATATTCCCACATGATGCAGAACTGATGCAGAACATGACAAAAATGCAAAAATGCAGAGGACGTCCCCCTCCGCGAAGGGAGATCCCAATGACAGCCCCAATTGGTTAGGCTAATATTAGAAATGAAAAAAAAAACCACTGAACATTATTTTTGTCAGAAAAATTAATAGGTTCAGAACAGGTTCAGATGAACTTGGATGCATGGTCAGCTAAGCATGGCAGCAGAGACAGCCCATAAGTACAATGAAAAATTGATAAAAGCAGAGCAGTGACAGCAGCAGATACAATGCTGCCACAACTCACCCTTGAAACCTCACAACTGACAAGTTCTTGGCAAATATGTTCCTTACACTCTAACAGGGAAACACATATTGCATTTGAATGCTAACAACTTAACTCTCAACACACATGAACCTTGAGTCTGGTAGAGAGACCACAGAGTATAAGATAACTACCTGTGTATGTAGGAGTAATAGCAGACTTAGTACCTCTTGTTGAACAGCAGGCAGGTTGCTGAATCCTGCTCTCCCCTGCTTCTGCTTCTGTTTCTGTGACCAAGGAGGAGGCAGGTTGCTGAATCCTGCAGTGCTTCTACAGAACTGAGCTACAGAACTTCTACAGAACTTCTTCTGATGCAGCCTCAGAGACAACTCTGGACCAAGTTAGATCAAGGGGAAACCCCTTGAGATTTACCTGCATGTGTTATCATGTGAGTATATGGGTAATTTCATTCTAACTTATTAGTGAGAATGTTAATCATAAATATTCCACATAGATAATAATTGAGAAGGCCCCTTGAACTTAGACAATGACAACAACCTGCACCTTACTAGGAAGAGAAAAGTTAGAGGGAAAGGGCAAGGGAGTTTCTCTCTCTAGAGAAACTCTCCTCCACCGCCCATTCCTATTGCCGGCCTCCTGGTCCGGTCAACCTATATCCGGCCATTCCAGCCGTGGGTGTTATCCATCCATCCTAACAGAGATGTCCCGTAGCTGCTGGGGTCCCAAACTCCAAGCTCGTGGGTTTCCAGAAAAAAAGGATCTCACGCCAAAACTGAACCAGAGATTCTCACAACCGGCGATTAGATAATTGGAGAAAGGGGATCTGCCACTGACTCTCTTGCCGATATTCACCGTCCATGGTTTCGGCCCATCAACTATCCACATCAACTGAGTAGCTCGAGCAGAACCAGAGCCGGAGCCGGAGTGCTCTCGACTAATCAGAGTCAGAGCTTCTTGGTTGGGTGCACGGCGGAGGGCGGTGGCTCGCCGGACATAGAGGGAGCCACCCCGTTCAGATCCGGTCTCAACTTCATCAGAAAATTTGTTCCACCCTTCATCCGGTTCAGTATCAAGACGTTGGACTGCCACCGGACCATTGGGCATCAACAACAGTGTCTCGACAACAATCGACACCAGGGGTTGTCCTCTCACAGGGTTGACCTCTCACAGGGTTGACCTCTCACAAGGTTGTCCTCTCACAGGGTTGACCTCTCTCGACAACAACCGGCCATGGTGGTGTTCTATTCGGGCCGGCCCAAGATACACCAGGGGTTGTCTCTGTTCGATTGGGACTGCCGCCGTTCATGGTGGGGTAATCCGCCTTTCAACAGTCGCCGCGGGGCTCAACCACCGTGGGCTCAACAGCCGTCAGCCGTGGGGCTCTTCAGCTGGTAGTGGGCAGCCACGCCAGGCCTGGGTGGGTTGTCACGGTCCGGCCGCCTCAGCCCGGGCAAACAGCTAGCCAGCCAGCCCGGTCAATCAGCCAGCCGGGCCAAGCAGCAGGCAGGCGGCAGGCAGCAGCAGGCAGCAGTCGCCCGATGGCAGGCCAGCCCGGGCAGGTAAGCTGGCTGGGTGGCCCGGGCAGTGGGTATTTTACTAGCTAGCATGCACATTGCATTTATCTATCTATTGTCAACTTGTTGCTGGATGAACGGGCCAGTTTACTGTTAGTTCGGCGATCCCCGATAGGCGGTCATCTGTTGGACTGAAATCGGGCGGTCATCTGTTGCACTGAAATCGGGGGTTAGGCACTTGGTCGAGCCTCATATCCCTAGTTCCTGTTCTTTTAGCCTGCGGTTTTGTGTAGTATTCTTGTGGTCGTGGCTATCTTTGAGTTGATTAGTTTCTGTTCTGGTTGAAAGGGGTAGTCTTGCAGTAGCAACAGTTGCGGGTGCTCTGATTAGATCTGTGGATGATTCTGGTTGAGCAGGGTAGCTGCCTGAGCTGTCTTTGATTAGGTTCTGTTCTGGTTGAAAGGGGTAGTCTTGCAGTAGCAGCAGCTGCGGGTGCTCTGATTAGATCTGTGGATGGTTTCTGATTGAGCGAGGGGCAGCTTGGACCGCTTGGGGTTTGAGTGGCCTCTTCTGGGGTTCCTCTTACTTTCCGCTTTTAGTAGTTGGCGAGCCTAGGGGATTTGGGTCAGGGGGGAGTAGTCGTGGTGTGCAGGGTGCTTAGCAGGGTAGCCTTGTCCGACATTTCCAGGTCGTGCCTCTCTCGGTCCGAGTCCCTCTGTAGTAGCTGATCTCTTTCAGTGGGTATTATACTAGGCTTGAGGCTGGAAGATCTAGGTTCTTGGTTTTCTTAGCCCAGACTTGGAGGATGAGGTTTCTGGGTAGTTGGTTTCAGTGGGTGGTTCTGGTGAGCCTTAGGTTAGGATGTGGGAGTGTTAGGCCGGAAGGATTGGGCGTGGTGAGCAGGGTTCTTAGCCGGGGACCTTGTTGGATGCCGTCAACTCTGGTTCAAGCCTCTTGATGCCTGTTCCTCTGTAGTAGCCGTTCAGACTGCCTGGAAGCCGTTCTACTTGTAGCTGTTCTCCTAAGTGCTGGTTATCTTGTGGTCATCACTGACCGTAACTTTTACTTTATTTCCTAACCTGGCGGGTTGTGCCAGGAAGTAGTTCATTTGCATTTCCATTTCATTTCACCAAATGTTTGTACTCTTATCCATCCATATCATACCCTGTTGTGCTGTCATTAGTACAACGGGGCTATTATCTTTACCCATATGTCATTTACCTTACTCTCCATGCGGGTTGTGCATGGTTTACCGCACTTTTTTCATTCTTGTTTTTTTCCTTTTCTTTCCTCCTGGGGTATGCCCCTTGTAGGCTGTACATTCGCTTAACCTCTTTTAATTTCAAGCTAATTTACCCAAAAAAAAAAAACCTGCACCTTACTTCATTTGAAATTTTGTGAGCAACCACTCCAGGGGGGCAATTAAGATTCTGAAATTTCCTATGATTCCTCTCAAGCCATAATTGGTGCACATAGGTTGTAAAGACAAGTTTAGCAATTGTAATGGCCAGAGCCTTGCCTTGGACAGAGGACAGCCTGCTCACCCACTGCTGCATGGATGTCAATCCTGTCATGTGAGGGGTCTTTGGGATAAGATACCCCTAATTTGTGTAGCCATGGGGCAATCAAAAAAGAGGTGCTCATGGGACTCTACTCCCAAACATAGGCTGCATATGGAAGCAGCTTTCATTCCAAACATGACTAGTCTGTCTTCTGTAGATAATCTATTAAGGATGGCCATCCATGAGATCACACTACATCTAGGGATGCACCCTGAGAACCATACCACTTTATGCCAAGTGATAGCAGGAAAATGTATCCTTAAATGATCCCATAAGGATGAGATGGTGAACTTACCAGATGCATTGAGATTCCAAATGCATCTATCCCCAGTGGAAGCATTGATGGGGACAGCTTGTAATTCTTATCTGACTTCATTGAGATCAGGGGTTTGGGTCAGTGGGAAGGCCCACTGATTGTCCCTAATGATAGACTGCACAGTGGAATCCTTGTGCAGTCCAGAATCTAAGGTAATTCTAGGCCCAAATTTAGGCAATAAGGGCCCTAGGGGATGCCAGTTATCAAACCACAAGGAGGTCAATTGGCCATCCCCTATTTTATACGTAATGTGTGATTGGATGAGTGGTCTAATGTTAAGAATTTTCCTCCATACCCATGAGGGATTACTTGGAGTTTTAACACTCCAAAAGCTCTTACCTTTAAGTAGGTAAGACTTCACCCATTGGCACCACATAGATTGCTCCCCTCCCGAGATAAGGAACCAAATATGTTTGGCGACAGCTGCCTTGTTCCAGACCTCCATAGATTTAAAACCTAACCCTCCTTCCTTAACAGGAGAACAAAGATGTTCCCAAGAGACTTTTGCCCCTGTTTTCTTAAGGTCGGGGCCAGACCAAAAGAAGGCTCTAAGGATAGATTCCACCTCCTTAATTACCTTCTTAGGGATAATGAAGAGAGATGACCAATAGGTTTGCATTGAGAACAGTATTGATTTTATTAATTGAATCCTCCCAGCATAGGACAAGTACCTATGTGTCCATGATTTAGTCTTGGCCAAAATTCTGTCAACCATTACTTTACAATCAGAGTGCTTGAGTTTGGTGGACAGTAGGGGTACCCCCAAATACCTAACAGGCAAAGACCCCTCCTGGAAGCCTAGGATACCTAATATGGATGCCTTGGTGGGTGGGCTAACACCAGAGAAAAAGATGCTGCTCTTGGAAGGGCTTGGTGAAAGCCCAGACAACTTCTCAAATTCAGTTAAAGAATTCTGAATGTGATTAATGGAGCTTACTTCACCTTTGCAAAAGATCATAAGATCATCTGCAAAGCAAAGATTGACAAGTTTGGTAGCTCCACATTTCCAGTGGAAGTTAAAATCAGGTTGGAAGGATTTCTCCTTAAGAATGCACGTTAACACCTCCATAGCTATCACAAAAAGGTAAGAAGATAGTGGATCACCTTGTCTTAAACCTTTTTGCCCAGGAATGTACCCTATTGCCTCCCCATTAAAACACAAGGAGTAATTAGCTGTAGACACACAAGCTTTCAACCATTGGATCATCTTAGGGTGGAAGTTCATTGAAGCCAGGACATCCCAAAGGAATTCCCACCTGACATTATCATAGGCTTTCATAATGTCCACTTTCATGGCACACCTAGGGGATGAGGAATGTTTGTGGTAACCTCTCATCAATTCCTGAGTAAGGAATATGTTATCAGCTATCCTCCTACCCTGGACAAAGCCAGATTGAGAAGGATCAATAAGGGAAGGCAGAACAGGTCTGATTTTATTGGCTAGTATTTTAGCTATACATTTATATATCACATTACAGCATGAGATGGGCCTGTAGTCTCCTACCTTAGAGGGATTGGGGACTTTAGGCACCAAAGCAACTAGGGTAGCATTGGCCTTCTTCAAGAGTTGACCAGACCTGAAAAACAGTTTGACAGCTGAGGTCACTTCATGCCCTATAACAGGCCAGGCTCTATGGAAGAAGGAAGCATTATAGCCATCTGGCCCAGGAGCTTTTTGAGGATTAAGAGACCAAAAGGTGTCCTTGATCTCTTTATTAGTTACCCCCATCACCATTTGCAAACTCTGGGAGGGGGAGAGCTTCCTAGTTATAAGCTGTTGCACTCTAGAGGATCCAGAGTAATCAGTCAAATGTTTGGTGCCTAACAAGTTAGTGTAGTAATTGATGAATGTGTGCTTAATCAACTCTAAGTTTTGGGAAACAGACCCATCTTCTAGAACCAAGCTAGAAATTCTGTTCCTATTCCTTGAATTGGTAATGGACTTAAAAAAGAAGGAGGAACATTGATCCCCCAACTTTAGCCATTGAATTCTTGATTTTCGCTTGGCAAAATTTTCTTCTGCTCTGGCATAAACTAGATACTGCTTGCACAGTTCCTTTTCAATGGCTTGTTTAGAAGGGTCACTGGGGTCAGAGCCTAGTTCTCTTTGGATAATTTCTAATTGTTGTTTACAGGATGCCACTCTTGAAGAAAGATCACTAAACTCATTTGTGTTTAGTTTTTTAAGATCCTCCTGCAATTGCTTAAGTTTTTCACAAACACAGAACATTGGATTTCCAATGATTATCTTCCTCCACACCTGCTGAACAGTGTCAAGGAACTTAGGGTGCTCAGCTAAAAAGTTGAAGAATCTAAAAGGTCTTTTCTTAGTAGGTGAGGCAGTTGTCAAATACACAACTGCGGGGGAATGATCAGACACACCAGGGCTGAGAAAATGTGCATTGGACCAGCAGAAATCTTTGACCCAACTCTCATTAACTAGAACCCTATCAATCTTGGAACTTATATGAGCATCTCCCAGTTGTTTATTAGACCAAGTGTACTGGCAACCAGTATACCTGAGATCAAGTAATTCAGTTGATTGGATACAAGAATTGAATTCCTCCATCCAGGGCAACCAATTTCTGTCCCCACCTACTTTTTCAAGGGGAGACCTCAATGCATTGAAGTCACCTAACACTACCCAAGGGGTAACCACACAAAGCTGCTGTAATTGAGCCCATAGTTGTTGCCTTTCCAAGTAACTAGTTGCTCCATATATAAAGGTGGCATCAAAAGAAAACTGGCCATTACAAGATTGCACCTTACAATGAATAATCTGATTGGACTGAAACTGAACTTGTACATTAAACAACAGGGGGTTCCAACAAATCAAAATACGCCCCATAGGAGAGCAGGAATGATTGCTAACAAAATTCCAATGAGGGAGCATGGTGTTGACTACTCTAGTTACATTGGATTCTTTGATTTTATGCTCAATAAGACCAATTAAGGATAGTTTATTCTTAACAACCCAATTTTTTGCCTCCCTTTGTTTGAGAGGGTCATTAAGGCCCCTCAAGTTCCAAAACCCAAAATGTGAAGACTCACAATCCATTAAACACTAGACAGCTACAAACAGAATTGAAAAAATTAAAGGTAAATACTGTATTAATCAGACAACGGTAGGAAAGAAGGTTACTTCCCTGATTTGTTAGAAGAGCTCTTTGCAAAGTTCTTCTGTTTCCTCTGCTGCCATGCTTTACCAGGACCTCCTCCGGTAAGTTTGATAGCTGGAATGAGATCTGGAGGTTCTTTGTCCTTGAGTTTGGCAGCCATTTTGGCAGCTTTTTTTGCTGCTGATCTGGTTATAAATGCAGCAGGGTTTGGGCTTGTAGTCTGCTGATTAGGGGGTCCTGCTTCTCCCTTATTGGCCCCCACTCTTTCTAATGTTTCAGATTGGTTAGAAGGGACTGTAAGCTCTTGCAGAGACAGGGGATTAGGTTCTTTAAGGTTATGAGCAGCCTCCTCAATGGCAGAGGCAGAATTGACTGTTGGGATCAGAGGAGGGTTAGCTTCTGTACTTTGAGACAGAGTCAACTTCTCTTGAGAGCTGCTCACTATACTCTCAAGAACCTTTTCTAATTCTTCCTCTGAGTCATCATCTGAATCAGTAAGCTCTGCTTGAGGTTTACCCTCATGCTTGGTGGAGCAAGGTAGGATAGTTGATGTAGAACCTGGGAATGTGTAAGGAGGGTTAGCTCTCAGTTTCCCACTACCTACCACTGTCCATTCCTGAAGTGGCTGGCTGGTAATTGGAGGTGGTTTCTTGGAGCAATGGTCAGTTGAGTGGCCAAAGACTTGGCACTCCTTGCAGAGTAAAGGTAAAACTTGATATTCAACAAACACCACAACTGATTCTCCCTCCACAGTTATTCTAACTTCATCTGGAAGTTCATGTTCAGCACTGATCTCTATACATATTCTAGCATTTGTTGATTTTGTGTGCAAAAGACCTGGCTGTCTTGAGGTTTTGGCTGTGGCTTGGTCCACATGTAGTGGCTTACCAATGGTACTAGCTATCCTGCTCAAGCACTCTTGATTCCATAGCTCTAGGGGTAGATTATGAAGTTTAACCCATGCTGGAATATGAGAAGGTTGTTCCTTTACTGGTTTCATCATACGGTGCCAGTCTTTAAGTACTAAGTATTTTTGAGAGAAGAAGTAGGGACCCCCATCCAACACTTGTTGTTTGGCCTGTTCATCCCTAAATTCAAATAGATAACAGCCTCCAACATCCGGCTTGACTGCCACAAATAACTCCTTCCACTGATATCTAGCAGTGGAGGCTACCAAGGGGTAAGGCATGTTCCCATCGAGGAAGTGACCCACTAAGTATTTGGTCCACATACCTACATCTGTTAGTTCAATATCGATTTCCACCTGGGCTTCTTTCCCTCTCAGTAGGTCAGGATAAAACTCAAGCTTCATATCCATTGAGGGGCTTTGGGACTGCAGCAGGGAAGCCCAGTTTTTGGGTTTACCCTGGTCATTTTTCTGTTTTGGTTTGAATTGGGGATGTTGACCAGGAATAAAAGAATTTCGAGATGTTGATTGATTACCATTATTCATCAACCTAGAGTGAGGTGCATTTACTGAAGATACTTTAGGCATTTCTGCAGTTTTAAGGACAGAGGTTGATGGAAGCTGCTGTGAGATAGGGTTCAGTTTCCTTACCTCTGATGGAGTACGTTGAAACTGGTAAGTGTTTCCGTGGAGGTGAATCACTCGTGCCTTAGCTTCGGCCTCCTTCATCAGACCATCTTCGAAAATGGCTTGTTGGGTTTTCTGCACAGCTTTGGGGCTAAGCTGCGAATTAGGGTTATTCTCCCCAGTGCCATTAGCAGTTGCTGCTCCTGATTTAGGACTCAGGGTGCTATTGCTCTGTAGAGGAGAAGCTTACTCCTCCGCTTATTTTCCAGATTTATTCCATTCCCGTTGTATGCTCAGTAGCTTGGCTGTGAGCACATCTAGGATGAATGGATCTTTCGAGGTGTTGAGTTCGTCCTCCAACTTACCCACGATTTCAAGCATCCGAGCTTCAGAATTCGAGCGCATGCCTTCCTTCGGATTAGGGCTATTCTCCCCAGTGCCGTTAGCAGTTGGTGTTGGACCCGTATTCTTGTTAGCTGCTTCAGCATCTACCCGCAACCCTTCTTCGAAGAAGACCTGTTGAAGTTTTCTCGCCGGGCTCATGTTCTTGGGCGATTTAGGGCTGTGAACCCCAGCGCCATTTGGAGACGAAGACTGAGCCGATCTGGTTCTTCTTAGGTCAGAATCGGCTGAGATGCTCGATCCTTGTGGATTTAGAGTAACCGGAATCCCTATTTTGGGGTTTTCCATGTGCAGTTCTTGAGTCCTTCGATGCTCATCTGAGTTCAGAGCTAGGACGGAATTTTCATCGAGTTGTGTTAGGTTCTTCTGTTTCCGACGAATCTCATTTGAGTCCTGGGCCTTGCTACCCAGCCCTTCCGAGAAAGAGATCGTGCCGTCTGCCATGGATGAGATCACAGTAAAGCCATGACCTCACCTGGAATCGCCATACCCTTGTCAGAAATCGCCCCTGTCAGAAAAAAGATGCTTTTGTTTCACACTTCATTCATGAATCAAATTGGGCTTTTCCCATTACCCAAACATTTGAGCTTGCTACTGCTATTACTTCTATGTAGCAGGTATATATCTTAATCTTTTGTGAGGAGCAACTTCCATGCAATTACAGATGAGGTGTGAGTACATAAGTGTAAATGTAAGCTGATAGTTCTGTTTTGGAATCATGTGATCTGCATGTGCTGCTGTCGCTAGTGCACAGAGAGTAGCTATCTTTTCTGATCTGCACGTGCATGTGGTTAGTTGACTGATGACTGATGACTGATGTCTGATGTTGTTCCTGTTGCCATGGTTCAGTAGTTAGCTGAGATGCAGATTCAGTAGTTAGTTGTTATGGTTCAGTTTAGTTGCCTGATGGTTCAGTAGTTGTTGGTTTAGTGGATAATGGTTTACTACAAATAGGATTATACTTATGGTTCAGTAGTTGTTATTACTGCTGTCCAAATGCTTCCTGTTTTGATTATGGTGGCAGCCTGCAACTCATGTTGTGCTTCCTTTTACTGCGACCTTCTTTTGTTGTTTTGCCTAACCAATAGGGGCTGTCGTGGGATCTCCCTTCGCAGAGGGGGACGTCCTCTGCATTTTATGTGTGAGAGATAGCAGTTATGGACTGATTTCTGTGCTGTTATGGACTGATTTCTGCTATGATTTGATATGTGAGAGCTAGCAGTGCTGTTTTGCTAAAGGCTGTTAGGAACCTGATTGAATTCAGAAGTTGTAGATGCTGTTTGTAGCTGCTGCTGTTTGTTGTGCCAGCCATAAATGGTTCAGACATTGAAGACCCCCATTGAACCTGTCCAGTTTGGCCATCACAGCTAGGGTGCATGCTGTTGTTAATTCCTGTTTTTTGGGATGCTTGTAACCTTGTTACTTTTGCTACCTTTTGCTACCTTTTGTAACCTTGTATTTGCCTAACCAACTGGGGATGTCGTTGGGATCTCCCTTAGCAGAGGGGACGTCCTCTGCATGATGTATAGTTGATGTAAATTGCTTTCTATTGCTTTTGGGACGGTACGACAACTGCTGCTTTTTCTGCAGCTGTTTGCTCCATGAAACCAGTCAAAGAACAACCTTCACATATTCCAGCATGGGTTAAACTCCATGATCTCCCTTTAGAATTATGGAATCAGGAGTGTTTGGGTAGGGTGGCTAGTACCATTGGCAAACCACTGCATGTGGATCAAGCCACAGCTAAGACTTCAAGACAACCGGGTCTTCTTCAAACTAAATCTACTAGTGCTAGAATTTGCATTGAGATTAGTGCTAAACATGAGCTCCCTGAGGATGTGAGAATTACTGTGGAGGGAGAATCAGTAGTGGTGCCTATTGAATATCAAGTGTTACCTCTAATGTGCAAGCTATGCCAAGTTTTTGGCCATTCCACAGCCCAATGTTTCAAGATACCAGCCCCATCAACCAGTCAACCCATTCAGGAATGGACCTTTTTTTTTTTTGGGGTAAAATAGCTTGAAATAAAAAAGGGGGGTAACCGGATGTACAGCCTACAAGGGGCATACCCCAGGAGGAAAGAAAGAGAAAATCAAAGGTAAGAAAATTGTCCTAAGCCAAGTGGCTACAATGACTAAGTAATGAGATCCACATGTTTCAATGCCATCTTAGAGATGGGAGAAAAACACATGCCAAAAGATGAGGTTACAGAACTAAATGAAGTGTTCCTCTTACAACACTTGTTCAGTTCTTAGGTTACAGAACACATGCCAAAAGATAAACTACTGAACTGATCATATCTATACTCTGTTTACCACATTACAAACTTAAGAGTTATGCTCAATGAACATGGTAAACTGGCTTCAGTCTTGTGAGGCTTCAGTCTTCAGCAGCCTCAGCACTGATGCAGTCCAGCTTCAGAAGATAAACTACTGAACTGAACATATCTATACTCTCAGCCTCAGCACTGCTGCAATGACAACTGAACATATCTATACTCTGCTGCTACTGAACTGAACATTACAAGCTTCAGAGATTATGCTCAATCAACATTGTAAACTAGCTTCAGCCTTGTGCATGACTTGGGTGGGTTGTTGTGCAACTTGGTGAGCCTTCAACTGATGCAGCTTCAGCACTGCTGCTGCAGCAGTCCATCACACAACAATACAACAAAACAAACTGACTACAAGTTGCACCAGCTACTTGGACTACACTTCTGAACTTGAACCATACTAATCAAAACAATACAAAACAGAGGACGTCCCCCTCTGTGAAGGGAGATCCCATTGACAGCCCCCGATGGTTAGGCTAACTGAAAATAGAATTGATGCAGAATTGAAGCTGAACATTACAGACCATAACAGAACTAATGCAGAAGTGATTACCCCTGACAATGCTGGTTAGGCAAACTGAAAGTTAGACCACAACAGAACCTGCTAAAACTAAACCAGCAGAACTGAAGCATTCTGCATTACATTCTGCAGAATGCTTGTAAGTGGGCAACACAATCTGGACTGAAGCATTCTGCATTCTGCAGAACCTGCTAAAACCAATCTGGACTGATGCAGAACCAAACATAACTGGGCAACACAATACACTTGTAAGTAATACTGCCCTGACACAGTTCAGATTGCAAAATCCAAAACATTATCAGAACCTCAGAACTAGGACTGCCCTGATGACAGCTAAGTATGGCAGCAGAATTCACATAGTTACAAACCTTAGAGCAGCAAATTGCATCACAAAATGCACTAAATTGACATTGCATGCACTAGACTGATGAACCTTGCATACTCTCCTCTCATGCACTAGACTGAAGTAGTACCCCATGGACAGCCCCCAATTGACCATAATTATAATTGCAGAGGAATTCCCCCTCTGCGAAGGGAGATCCCACGACAGCCCCTATGGTTAGGCAATCAAAACAGGAAGCATTGGATAGCAGAAAAACATTTACTGAACCAAAACTCTAGTTTCAACCTGCAGAACCATCCAAATGCAGAAAATGCAGAGATAGTGGCACCAACAGAGATCCCAGGAGGAGGGACAGTTCAGAACAGAACAGCAACAGAGTTGGACCAGCAGCAGCTTGGCATAACAGAGCTTGGCATACATGCAGGTTCAGACTAGCTACATGCAGCTACATGCAGGTTCAGACTAGCTACATTACATCTGAGTAGCAGACTGACGCAGCAACAGGTTCAGAATATGCAGCTTAACCATAACAGAAAATATGCAGGGAGAACACTTTGTGCATTAATTGCACTTGGTCTCCATAACAAAATATGCAGCTTCACCATAACAGAATATGCTCAGAATTAACCAACACTACCACACAATAGTGTATCTTGTAATTCTATTCTCAAACTTTTGTGTATGTAGGAGTAATAGCAACTCAATGCACAGACCAGATTGTGGATAGTCAGTCAACTTGGCCTATCAGTCATTTGAATAGTCAGTCAACAGTCATAAACCAACTCACCTTACTGCATCTGAACTGGACAGCCACTACAACAGTCATAAAACAACTAAACAGAAAATGCCCCACAGAGTTGCAGCAGTAAATGCAGTCAAGTGAAGAAAATACACCATAGGTGAACACATCAGAACAGCTTGTGGACAGCTTGTTGGACTGCCCATCAGTCAAGTGGACAGCCAAATCATAAACAGTTGGACTGCCCATCAGTCAAATGGACATCAACTAGGTAGCACAAAATGTATACTATGCCAACAGCAAAAAGATTAAGATATATACCTGCTAGGGTCAAAGCTTTGAAGCTGAACCCCTTGAATCTGGACCTGGTTACGTAGTAGTAATATGAACCACATGGACTTTTGGATTTGGGGTTGACATCCTCCAGACCAAGTCTGATGGTGCTCTAAGGATGCCATACCAACCTGCCTGTTAGCTAGCTAGCTCATCACACTTGTTATACCTGCGATTAACACAGCCTTATTCCATACTATGCTCTAAGGATGCCTATGAGATGCTAATGCCAGGTGAAAACAGCATCTATGAAAATAACAACTAATATCCAAAAACTACCTAGTGATGCCCCATACTCTAATAAACCTTTCATTTTGAGAACCTACGGGCAACTTTGGCAGCGACATCAATCTACCCTTAACCATGTTAAATATTTTGTGAACGACAACTTCCCAGGTGCTAGTTGTAGCTTGGAACTTCCTCAAATTTCTCTCAATCCAAAGATGATACACTGTGGCAGTGAATATCAGTTTAGTGACAACATTCCTAAGAGATTTTCCCCTAAAAGAGGAGAAATGGGTAATCCATGCTGGCCAAGACTTGGGGGACCAGCATGTATCTATTCTTGCCAACATAGAATTCCAAACTCGTGTGGAGAAACCACAATTGAAGAACAAATGATCATGGCTTTCACTACCTTGACAGAAGCTGCACTGGGAAATTGATTTAATCCCAAATAGCACTAATCTATCCTCAGTGGAGAGTCTACCCTGGATAGCCAGCCATGTAATGAAGCTACATTTAGGTATATGGCCAGAAAACCAAACAGTCTTGTGCCAAATTACTTTGGGGAAAGGGACTCTCAATTCCTCCCATAGAGAGGCTATGCTAAACTGCCCATTAGCATTAAGAGTCCATCTAACTTGGTCCCTGGGACCACTCAGGGGGGGAAGATGCTGCCTAACCTCATTCAATTCCCATGTTTGCGTGATTGGGAAAGTCCAAACTGAATTTTGAACTATGAGGGACACTTTGGCAGTCAAAGGGAGCCCAGAGTCATAAACGATTCTGGCACCAAACTTATCCCACAGAGGCCCCAAAGGGTGCCAAAGGTCATACCACAGTGATGTGTTCTCCCCATTGCCAATACAATGACGAATGAAGGGATGGACTACAGGTCTTAGATTAAGTAGCTTACGCCAAACCCAAGAGGGATTAGCAGGCATTTTAAGGCTCCAAAAGTTTCTACCTTTTAATAAATAAGATTTTACCCATTGGCACCACATGGATTGCTCTCCCCCGGAGATCAAGAACCATATATGCTTTGCAACCGCAGCCTTATTCCACACCTCCATAGATTTGAACCCAAGACCCCCCTCATCTTTAGGGGCACATAGCTGCTCCCATGCTACCTTAGCCCCTGATTTCTTAAGGTCAGGGCCCGACCATAAAAAGGCCCGAAGAATGGATTCAACTTCCTTGACGACCTTTTTTGGTAAAATGAAGAGGGACGACCAATACGTTTGCATTGAAAACAAGATGTTCTTGATAAGTTGGACTCTACCCGCGTAAGTAAGGTCCCTATTGGTCCAACTCCTAGTTTTGGCAGTGATACTATCTACCAGCCTCTGACAGTCCACTGCTTTAAGCTTAGTAGATAACAAAGGGACTCCCAAATATCTCACTGGGAGGGAACCCTCCTGAAATCCCAGCTCAAGCAAAATAATCTCTTTAACTCCCACACTAACACCAGAGAAGAATACACTACTCTTGCCTGTGCTAGGAGAGAGACCAGAAAGAGCCTCAAACTCAGTCAAAGCTTCCTTGATGAGTTTTATCGAAGAATGCTCTCCCTTGCAAAATATCATTAGATCATCAGCAAAACACAGATTTACCAATTGATTAGTTTTACATCTCCAGTGAAAGTGGAAGTCAGGGAGCTGGGCTTTCTCCTTAAGTAAGGTCGTAAGCACTTCCATCACAATAACAAAAAGATATGGGGACAGAGGATCCCCCTGTCTCAGTCCCTTCCTCCCTTTAATATACCCAGTCACCTCACCATTGATACATAGTGAGTAATTTGCAGTGGTTACACATGCCTGAAGCCACTTAATCATTGTAGGATGGAAGTTCATGGCGGACAGGACATCCCACAGAAATTCCCACCTAACATGGTCATATGCTTTCATTATGTCAACTTTCATGGCACACCTAGGGGTAGAAGAGGATTTGTGATACCCTCTCATGAGTTCCTGAGTGAGGAAGATGTTATCAGCAATTCTCCTACCTTTCACAAATCCTGATTGAACCTGATCTATGAGCAACGGGAGAGCAGATTGCAATCTCTTGGCTAATATCCGAGAGATACATTTGTAGATGGTATTGCAGCATGAAATGGGCCTAAAGTCACCCACCCTGGAAGGGTTTGGTACTTTAGGAACAAGTGCTACTATAGTGGAATTAGCCTTGGTGAGCAATTGTCCAGACCTGAAGAAGTTCCGGACAGCTGAAGTGACCTCTCTCCCAATAACAGACCATGCTTTCCTAAAAAACCCTCCATTATACCCATCCGGGCCAGGTGCTTTGGTGGGATTAATAGACCAAAAGGTCTCTTTGATCTCCAGATCAGAGACAGGGGAGACCATATTAAGACTTTGCTCAGGGCTGAGTTTATTCCTGATTAATTGTCCCACTCTATTAGGTCCCAGATGGGGAGTGAGATGGGCTGTGCCAAAAAGAGTTGTGTAAAAGTTAACAAACTCTTCTTTGATGGCCTTGGGGTCATGTGTGGTAGAACTATCAATTAATTCTAAACTTGTTATTTTGCTCCTATTCCTCCTATTACTCACAGCTTTAAAGAAATAGGAGGTACACTGATCTCCAAGTCTCAACCATTGTATTCTAGATTTTTGTTTAGCGAAACTTTCCTCAGCCCTAAGCAATGAGATGTATTGTTTGTGTACCACCTTCTCTTGTTCTAGAGCAACTCTATTATTTGGGTGGGAGCCTATGATTACTTGCAAATTTTCTAAGACTTGCCTAGTGGCACTTACCCTCTCTGAAATGCCACTAAACTCCTCCTTATTAAGTCGTTTCAAATCATGTTGAAGGTGTTTAAGCTTCTCACACACACAGAACATGGGGTTTCCAATTACAATTGTCCTCCACCTCCTCTGGACAATTGCAATGAATTGAGGATGGTCAGCAAGGAAATCAAAAAACCTGAAGGGCTTAGCTGACTTCCTTGGATTAGGCTGGACAAACACCACTCCTGGAGAATGGTCTGAAATTCCAGGCACCAAAAATTGAGCCGATGATTGGGAGAAGATTTTCATCCACGGCTCATTCACTAAGACCCTATCAATTTTGGAGGCCACAAAATGAGGAGGGACCTGCCTATTGGTCCACGTAAATAAGCACCCTGAAAACCTAAGATCGTCAAGCTCAGAGGAGAACAAACAGTGGTTAATGTCATCCATGGGAGGGTACCATTGTGCATTCCCCCCAACTTTCTCCCTAGGATGTCTAATAGCATTAAGGTCACCAAGGACCACCCAGGGAGAAGAGGACCTAAACTGAGATAGACTATGCCAGAGGAGTCTACGTTCTAAAATAGAGTTTGCCCCATATACCATAGTTACCAAAAATAATGCACTCCCATCTTTTGGTTGAACCTGACAATGAATAAATTGATCTGCCTGACATAATACTATAAGAGACATGACTCCAGGGTCCCATCCTACAAAAATCCTCCCTAAAGCAGCTTGGGGGTAATTGTTCACAAAACTCCAACCCGGACATATATATTGGGTGATTCTATCTGCCCAAGTTGCCCTAATTTTATGCTCAAGCAATCCAACAAGACACAATTTATTGGTGCTCACAAAAGCTTTTGCTGCTTTCTGCTTAATGGGGTCATTTAGACCCCGGATGTTCCAAAAACCTAGATTGAACGATTGTAAAGACATTGGAAACAAAAAAAACAAAGTAACAACAATATGAATAGCTTAAAAGGAATACAGCTACACCACTCAAAAGGATACCAAAAAGGATATCATTTATTCTTTCTCTTGGAGCTACCACTCCACTTTTTGTTGTTGTTCTTTCCGCTGCCCTTGTTCTTCTGTGCTTTGAAATCCTTAACGTTCTGAAAGGATGCCTTTCCCTTTACTGTTTCACTCTCTTCATCCGGAGGGACTGGTTTTCCTTGCGGAACAGGTTGAGAAGGGAATACCTCAGGTTGTAGGTCATGAGAAGGTTTACTTGAGCCGGCCTCCACACTTCCCATGAGAACCCCCGTATCCACAGTCACCTCACAAGGAATATCAGAATAGCAATTCATTTCCTCACCTTCTGATTCACTCCCATCTATTACATCTACGGGGACCTTAGGCATTGAGGTTTCCACCACAGCCACCACAGGAATTGAAACTGCATCCAGAGCTGCTGACCCCCCGACGTTGGTTACAACGGTTCTATTAATAACAGTATGCCAATCCTCATTCGGAACTCCATGATCTTGAGTTTGTTTATGCGGGATGGACTTTGAACATCTTGATGTAGCATGGCCAAAAACCTTACACTCTGAGCAGATAGGCGGCATAAATTGGTATTCCACTCTAACTGATACACTCTCCCCATCCACTGTGACCTGTATGTCATCCGGAAGTTCATCTGCCGCCTCAATTTCCACACACACTCTAGCATATGCAAGCCTAGTCCTCTTTTCTGTAGCTCGGTCAACATGTTTTGGCTGACCAATAGCACTAGCCACCCTGCTCAGTCCCTCTTCGGTCCAACACTCAGGGGGCAAGTTATGCAATTTAACCCAAGAAGGGATAGAGGACGGCGAGATCTTAGTTTTTTTTTTTTTTTTTTTTGAGTAAATTAGCTTGAAATTAAAAAAGGTTAACCGAATGTACAGCCTACAAGGGGCATATCCCAGGAGGAAAAGAAAAGGAAAAAAAAACAAGAATGACGAAAGTGCGGTAAACCATGCACAACCCGCATGGAGAGTTAGATAAAGTAAATACATGAAGATGCCATGTGTACGGTAAGTAAAGTACATAGAGCTAAATGAAATAGAGCTACCACCTGGCACAACCCGCCAGGCTAGGAAATAAGGTAAATAAAGTAAATAATCGAGGTCAGAGATGACCACATGATAACCAACACTGAGGAGAAGCCATCGAGTAAGACGGCTACAAAGCAAGCTGAACGGCTACTACAGAGGAACAAGGCATCAAGAGGCTCGAACCAGAGTTGACGGTATCCGACAAGGCTACTGCTGCTGCTCAGTACCCTGCTCACCACGCTCAAACCTTCCGGCCTACTACTCCCTCATCCAAGCCTAAGGCTCGCCCAAACCTCCTGCTGAAACCCAACTACCTAATAACCTCCTCCTCCAAGGCTGGGTTAAGAGAACCAAGAACCTAGTACTTCCATCAACCCCAAAGCTAGTATAATACCCACTCAACAGAAGCCAACTACTACAGAGGGACACGGACTGAGAGAGGCTCGAACTGGAGATGTCGGCATCCGAGAAGGCTACCCTGCCAAGTACCCTGCACACCACGCCCAATCCATCCAGACTACTACAACCTCGCCTACATCCCCTAGGCTCGCTAACGACTGAAAGAGGACCAAGCTGCCCCTTTCGATCAGTGAACAACCACCGACCTAATCAATGACAGCTCCGGCAGCTACCTTGCTCAATCAGAATCCAACCACCAATCTAATCAGTGGCACCCACAGCTGCTGCTACTGCGAACTACCCTTTTCAATCAGAACAGATTCTAATCTAATCAACGATAGCCACTCAAACCTCAAGTGGACCAAGCTGCTCCTTTCGATCAGCGAAGCCACCAATCTAATCAGAAACAGACCGCAAAGCTACCCCTTTCGATCAGTGAACAACCACCAATCTAATCAATGACAGCTCCGGCAGCTACCTCGCTCAATCAGAATCCATCCACTAATCTAATCAGAGGCACCCACAGCTGCTGCTACTGTGAACTACCCTTTTCAATCAGAACAGAACCCAATCTAATCAACGATAGCCATGACCACAAGAATACTACACACAACCTCAGGGCTAAAAGCACAGGATCTAGGGATATAAAAGGCTCGACCAAGAGCCCGACAACCCCCGATTTCAGTCCAACAGGTGACCGCCTATCGGGGATCGCAGATACTAACAGTAAACTGGCCCATAGGACCAGCAACAAATGACTGTAGGCTTGTTCTGTCCAATATTGGACTTGGAATTATGTTTGGAATCCGTGCCACTTTTTTTTTTTTTTTTAAAGAAATTTAGCCCCAAATTGGGCAGTGTATCGACTGGACCAGCCAGCCCGTAAAGACTACTGTGATCTTCCCTGCCGGCCTGCCTGCCCGGGCTGGCAAAAAGCCCCAAGAATGGGCATCCCAACAGTGTTAACCCGATCTCAGTCCAAGCAGGTGACTGTCCATCGGGGATCTGAAAATGAATCTACAAGAAACTGATCTCTGACCAGTACACCTTCAATTTCCAACAAACAACTGACCTCGGCCGTGCTGCGGTGGAAATACTGCTAGAATGCCCGACTGCCCTGTGATTGGTTGGCCTGGCTGGCCCGCAAGTGGCCTTCTTGGCCGTGTTGATTGCCCGCCCGAGCTGGCTGCTTGGCCGGCTGCCTGCCTGCCCGGGCTGACTGCTAGGATGCCAGGCAGGCCTGCCCCGAGATTGGTTGGCCTGGCTGCCAATGGAAGGTCCGGAAAGAACCAGACCTGGATTACCCCAATTCGAACGGCAACAGACCCAAATAGAACCATGGCCGGTGCCGAGCCCAGTGCCGGGCCCAGTGAATGAAGCCGAGCGCCGAGCCCGCCGTCGCCGGAGAGAATGCTGGCTCTGAACGGCCAGATGTCCCTACCTGAACTCACCACTGTACTCTGGAGAAACGCCGGAGGTTTCGAGCTCTGCTCTGTAAAACCCACCAGATCTGAACTGAACTAGACCCCTCCATTTCCGACGACAACTGCCCTCAGCCAACGAGCGCAGCTTTGTAGGAGCTGAGTTAGGGTCAACGGTGATACCTGTTGCTGTAAACAGGACCCACGAGCTAGGAGCCCTGGGTTTACTCCGTGAAGATGAGATGGGTCGGGATCGTCTCTGTGAGCTGACCCGCGACTATGGAGGTTTCAACACCGAGCCAGATTTCCGGTGATGCTTTGTACACCTTTCTCTCTCCGTTGTTGATAGAACGGCAAAAGGAATGGTGATTTGAAATAGGGAGATCCCCTTTCTCCGTTGATGGGCGGTGGAGATCCCCAGACTTGATTTTTGGTTGATACAAGATCTGATTTTTGGTTCAGATCCCAAACACGGCTGTTGATGATTCCCTTGGATGTATAGATGGCCAGACCGGAGTACCGGGTTGGATGCCGACCCATGGCCGGATAGATGGCCGGACCAGAGTAGGCCGGACCAGAGGTGGCCGGCAATAGTAATGGGCGGTGGAGGAGAGTTTCTCTAGAGAGAGAAACTCCCTTGCCCCTGGTTATTCACTCCTGGCGAGATCTTAGTTGGGGTCATCATTCTTCTCCATTTCTTTAGAACAAGGAATTTTTGAGAGAAGAACCAAGGCCCCCCTTCTAATACTGCAAGTTGAGACGCTTCATCTTTAAACTCAAAATATAAGAACCCTGCATTATCTGACTTGACTGACAACAGGCCATACTTAGTATTTTTTCCCCATTGCTTATGGGCAGTTGAGTTTGCTAGTCTAAAGTCCATCCTCCCATCTAGGAAGTGACCAACCAAGCAATGTGACCAGCAGTTCTCATCCAAGTGAGTAATATCTAGCTCAACAACAGCATTTTTCCCTCTCTGTAATTCTGGATAAAAATCTAATTTCATATTACTTGATGGTCCTTGGGACCTAAACAGGGAGGCCCAATTCTTATTAGGTTGCACCGTACGATTCAGAGCTTTAGGCTGAGATACAGGGTTAGTACTCGTGGAAGGTACGTCACCTGACTTTGATCCTTGTACAGTAGTTGGATTAGTGTTAGATTTCCAAACCTGTGCAGGAGTACGCTGGAACTGATAAGTGTTTCCATGAAGATGAGTGACCCGTGCTCTTGCTTCTGCTTTCCTTTCCAGTCCCTCCTCAAGTAAAGCTTGCTGCACTTTCTGAGCAGGGGTATGCGCACCGGGCCCATTCGTAGATGATGGTGGAACCGAGCCCCTCTTTTCAGGATCAGCTTCTACCCTCAAACCTTCTTCAAGAAATACCTGTTGGAGTTTCCTTGCTGAAATTGGATTTATGCCCGACTTAGGGCTGTGAGCCCCAAACCGTATCGGAGATGATTTCGGCCCAGAGGTTGAAGTCGTGGTTCCGAGTTCTACCTCCTCTGAGAGACCAGATATCGGCTTCACCTGACCTTTATTGTTCTGCAACCAGGTAGCTCGCTCCTCCGCTTCCCGGATTAACTCTTGTTCAAACACCTGTTGGAGCTTCCTTGACGGGCTTGAATATTTGGCCGATTTAGGGCTTGAATATTTGGCCGATTTAGGGCTAGAATCCCCAAACTCGGCTGTACAGGACGGAGGAACAGGACCTCCTAGCGTGGATCCAAGGTTGAGGTCACCAGATGAATTCCTTTGCCTCCTTCGCATCTCGTTAGAGTCTATGGCCTTGCACCCGAGCCCTTCCATCATCGAGCTGGATTCACCTGGATTGCCCCCTTGTTGATTTTCTTCCTTCCATGATTGTTGAATGCTCAGTAGTTTAGCAGTTACAACATCAAGCACGAAGGGGTCTGCCGAATTGTTGAGCTCCTCCTCTAGCTTACCCACTATTTCGAGCATCCTAGATTCGGATTCGCTCAGACGCTTCTGATGCAGTTCAAGAGCGGGGGCACCTGGGTCGCCCATTTCTCTTTGCTCTCTTCGAGATACGTTTGGGTCCAAGCCTTTGAGGCCCAAACCCTCTTCGAAGGTGATAGAGCCGTCAGCCATGGTGGACGATCACTGTTCAACGAAGATCGGCTTGGACCTGTCAGAAATCGCCATTGTCAGAGCCCTCTTCGGCTTAATAAATGTATATACTGATGTCTTCAGGAATGGACCTTAGTTGGTAATGGTATGACAAGGACTCACCCTACCTCTACCAAGTATGCCACAAATACCCCCAAATGTCCAACGACCATCCCTCAAATACAAGCACAAAATCGTGGAATTCCAAACAAGGATTGGCAATCTGTTGGGAAAGAAACCACTGGAAGCAATGTAGGGGGTTCAGTAGCACTGGATGCAGCCTCAGTTTCTGTGGTACCTGTGGTAGATACTTCAATGCCCAAGTTCACAGAGGTGGACACAAGTGGAAGTGAATCGGAAGGGGATGAGCTGAATGCCAACTCTGTTTCTGTTCTGGCTCCTGATCAGGTTGTTGTGAGCAGTTCTCAGGCTGCTCTGATCCAGCCCCAAAGTGAAACCCCCTCTCATCTTCTTCCCACAAGCAACCCTAGCCTTACTACACCTATTGAGCAACAAGAAGCTTCAGAAAAAGCAGTCAGCAACCACAATGGTTCAGAAGGGCAGATTAGCAATAATGAAGGATCAATCTCCTTCAATCAGGAGGATGCTCCTAGTCCTACAGCTCCAACCAGATCAGCAGCTAAGAAAGCTGCTAAAGCAGCTGCAAAGCTGAGAATTCAAGAGCCTCCTGACATCAAACCTCAGAGGGGGGGCTCTTCCAAAGCAGGACAAAAAGGGAAGCAAAAGAGCTGGGGCTCTTCCCACAGATCAGGGAAGTAACATTCTGTACTTGTTATTTTTGTCCACACATAGTTTATCAGTGTTATTGCTTTTCACTCCTATTCAAACTGATCTGAAACTTGTGGTTATATTTAGTTTTCGTAATGGATTGCGCACCTATACATTTTGGATTTTGGAATTTGAGGGGTCTTAATGACCCCCTCAAACAGAGGGAGGCAAAAAATTGGGTCTTTAATAAGAAATTATCCTTAATAGGTTTCATAGAACATAAAATAAAAGAACCCAAGGTTTCTAAAATGGTCAACACTATGCTCCCTCAATGGAATTTTGTTAGCAATCATTCCAGCTCTCCAATGGGGAGAATTTTGATTTGTTGGAACCCTTTAGTGTTTAATTTGCAAGTGATACATCAATCCAATCAGTTTATCCATTGTAAAGTGCAATCTTGTGATGGCCAATACTCTTTTGTTGCTACCTTTGTCTATGGAGCTAATTGTTACCTTGAGAGGCAACAACTATGGGCTGCTTTACAACAGTTCAGTGTTGCTACACCTTGGGTAGTTCTAGGTGATTTCAATGCCTTCAAATCCCCTTCGGAAAAAGTAGGTGGGGATAGAACCTGGTTGCCCTGGATGGTGGAGTTTAACTCTTGCTTGCATCATACTGAATTAGTTGACCTTAGATACTCTGGTTGCCAGTACACTTGGTCTAACAAGCAACTAGGAGATGCCCACATCAGCACCAAGATTGATAGGGTTCTAGTCAATGAAGGTTGGATCAAGGACTTTTTTTTTTTTTTGGGTAAATCAGCTTGAAATTAAAAGAGGTTAAGCGAATATACAGCCTACAAGGGGCATACCCCAGGTAAGACAAAGCAAAAAGAAAACGAAAAAAATATAAAGAGCCAAGTGGCTACAAGGGTTGCCCGTGTCCAAGCCCCGTCGTACAAACTATCCCAAGGAGTAGAGAGTTCAATGGGAAACCTGGACACGGGCATGGCAATAACAGAAAATCCACGACACAACCCGTCGGGATAGGGGTAAATTAGAGGCCCTCGAAGTCCTCGCAAGCACAGAAATAACTAAGTAAATCAGCTACTGCTACCAGAACACAGCAACTAATAATACAAAACAGCTAAAAAGTAAACAGTAGCCCGAGCCTCCACTGCCCGGGCTGGCAAAAGAAATGGCTGGCCTAGCCTGTGGCTGGCTTGTCGTTGGCCCGGCTGGCCTCTGGCCTGCTGGCCTGGAGACTGCCCGAGCTGCTTGATGCTGCAATGGTGACTGCCCGCCCGAGCTAGCAGCTTGACCGGGCTGCTTGGCCCGAGCGGGGATGTGGTGTCCTGGCCGAAAGGCAACGGCTGTAAGCCCCTGCCCCTGCCTGACCTGGCTGGCCCGGGCAGGCCTTGCCAGCGTGGAACCGGCGAGCCACCGTGGCTGGGGCGGCCAGGCCGTGACCTCCCACCAGTTGATAAGCTCCACAGCGGCTGAGGAGGAGGCCGGCTGTGGATTAGTCGGCCCAAGAGGAGCCGGAGTGAAAGTCGATCCATGGCCGGAATGGCTGGACCTTAGGAGGCCGGAACAGAGGTGACCGGAGTGAGAGGAGGCAGGACCAGAACCAGAATAGAACAGATCTGGTTTTGCTGCCGCCGTGTGTTGCTGCTGCCGCCGAGATGTAGTCTTCGCCGGAACGAGGTAGCCCAATCTGCCTGGAGCACGAGTTGGAGAGATCTGGCCGGCTGGGACATAGCCGGAGAAGATGAACAGTTGCCGTTGGTTGCAGATCTGCACGGCTCGGATCCCAATGGTTGCAGAACTGCACGGCTGTAATCCCCGGACCGAAAGTGGCCGGTTGATGTTTGATGCTTGACTGGACCAGAGAAGGCCAGCTATGGACTGGCCGGCGCCTGTTGACCGGACCAGAGGTGGATGATAGATGACCGGACCCTATGGGTTGCCGATTGTAGTTGATATCAGATCTGGTAGGAGCAGATCCGAAATGGTTCCCGCCGGTTCACGGCGGGTTGAGGTTGGAGGCGAGGCCCACGGCTGTGGAGCTTCGAACCAGAGTGGAAGTTTGTCCGGACCAAATCGGAGGCTATGGCTGCCGGGTGTGGAAGGGGGCGGTGGAGGAGAGCCCCTGTCGTGCGAGGGACTCCCTTGCCCGATGAGACCTGCTGCTGCCGCCGTCGGAGTGGATGGCCGGCGTGGTGGGGCCAGGCTTGGCCGAAGTGGAAGAGCCAGGAGGGAGCTTTCTCTCTCTAGCCTCCCAGCATTGATTGTGGATCAAGGACTTCTGTTGGTCCAATGCTCATTTTCTTAGTCCTGGAGTGTCTGATCACTCCCCTGCCATTGTGTATTTGGCATCAGGCTCACCTCCAAGGAAAAAGCCGTTTAGATTCTTCAACTTTTTGGCTGAACACCCTAAGTTCCTTGATACTGTTCAGTGTGTTTGGAGGAAAGTTATCATTGGTAATCCAATGTTTTGTGTATGTGAGAAACTTAAGCACTTGCAGAATGACCTTAAACAACTGAACACTAATGAGTTCAGTGAACTGTCTACCAGGGTGGCCTCCTATAGACAACAATTGGATGCCATCCAAAGAGAGCTTGGCTCTAATCCCAGTGATCCCATTAAACAAGCCACTGAAAAGGAACTGTGTAAGCAGTACCTGGTTTATGCTAGGGCAGAAGAAAGTTTTGCCAAACAAAAATCACGTATTCAGTGGTTAAAGTTGGGGGATCAATGTTCCTCATTCTTCTTCAAGTCCATTACCAATGCTAGAAATAGGAACAGAATTTCTAGCTTGGTTCTGGAAGATGGATCTGTCACTCAGGACATTGAGTTGGTTAAGAACACTTTCATCAATCACTACACCAACTTGTTAGGCACCAAACATCTGAGTACTTACTCTGGATCCTCTAGAGTGCAAGAACTCATCACTAGGAAACTTTCCCATTCCCAAAGTTTAGAAATGGTGATAGGAGTAACTGACAAAGAGATCAAGGACACTTTCTGGTCTCTCAATCCTCAAAAAGCTCCTGGTCCAGATGGTTACAATGCTGGTTTTTTCCATAAAGCTTGGCCAGTGATAGGTCATGAGGTGACCTCAGCTGTCAAGCTCTTCTTTAGATCTGGCCAGTTATTGAAGAGAGCTAATGCTACATTAGTTGCTTTGGTTCCTAAAGTCCCTAACCCTTCTAAGGTTGGGGACTACAGGCCTATCTCATGTTGTAATGTGGTCTACAAATGTATAGCTAAAATCCTAGCTAACAAAATCAAGCCTGTCCTTCCATCCCTTATTGATCCTGCCCAATCTGGATTTGTTCAAGGCAGGCGGATAGCCGATAACATCTTCCTCACTCAGGAATTAATGAGAGGTTACCATAAACATTCCTCATCCCCTAGGTGTGCCATGAAAGTGGATATCATGAAAGCCTATGACAATGTCAGATGGGATTTTCTTTGGGATGTCCTTGCATCCATGAATTTCCATCCTAAAATGATCCAGTGGTTGAAAGCCTGTGTCTCCACAGCTAATTATTCTTTGTGCGTTAATGGTGAGGCAATAGGATACATTCCGGGGCAGAAAGGGTTACGACAAGGTGATCCCTTGTCTTCTTACCTGTTTGTGATCGTCATGGAGGTCTTGACTTGTATCCTTAAGGAAAAGTCTCTCCTTCCCGACTTTAAGTTCCATTGGAAATGTGGATCCACCAAACTTGTCAATCTTTGCTTTGCAGATGATCTTATGATTTTCTGCAAAGGTGAGGTGAGTTCCATAACTCACATTAAAGACTCTCTGGCGGAATTTGAGAATTTATCTGGACTCTCTCCTAGTCCTACCAAGAGTAACATTTTCCTATCTGGTGTTAATCCTTCCGCAAAAACAGCCATATTGAATATTCTAAGTTTCCAGGAGGGGTCCTTGCCAGTAAGGTACTTGGGGGTACCTCTTCTGTCCACCAACTCAAGCACACTGATTGTAAAGTCATGGTTGATAGGATTTTAGCCAAGACCGAGTCATGGACATATAGGTATTTGTCTTATGCTGGTAGAATTCAATTAATCAAATCAATTCTGTTCTCAATGCAAACTTACTGGTCATCTCTATTTATTATCCCTAAAAGGGTAATTAAAGAGGTTGAATCCATACTTAGAGCTTTCTTTTGGTCAGGCCCGGACCTTAAGAAGACAGGTGCAAAAGTCTCGTGGGAACATCTTTGTTCCCCTTTTAAAGAGGGTGGTTTAGGCTTTAAATCTATGGAGATTTGGAACAAGGCAGCCGTAGCCAAGCACATTTGGTTTCTTGTCTCTGGTGGGGAGCAATCAATGTGGTGCCAATGGGTTAAGTCCTACTTACTTAAGGGTAAAAGTTTTTGGAGTGTTAAAACTCCGAGTAACCCCTCATGGGTTTGGAGGAAAATCCTTAACCTTAGACCAATCATTCAACCCTACATTAAGTATAAAATTGGGGATGGCCAGTTAACCTCTTTGTGGTTTGACAACTGGCATCCTCTTGGCCCCCTCCTGCCAAGGTTTGGGCCTAGAATTGTCTACGATTCAGGACTACTCAAGGATGCCACTGTGAAGAATATCATTACAAACAATCAATGGGCCTTCCCAATGACCCAATCCCCTGACCTCAATGATGTGAGATCTGAATTACAATCTGTACCCATTAATGAATCCATTGCGGATAGATGTATTTGGACTCTCACTACAACTGGTAAATTCACCATTTCATCCCTATGGGAAAATTTGAGGACACATTATCCTGCCATCACTTGGTGTAAAGTGATTTGGTTTTCTGGTCATATTCCCAGGTGCAGTGTGATCTCTTGGTTGGCCATTCTTAATAGATTATCTACAGAGGATAGATTAGTTTTGTTTGCCATGAAATCCACATCCATATGTAGTCTGTGTTTGGGTGTTGAATCCCGTGATCACCTGTTCTTTGACTGCCCCATGACTACACAAATCAGGGGTATCCTGACCTCTAAGACCCCTCATATGGCTGGTCTGACATCCTGGCAGCAGTGGGTAAGTAGGTTGTCCATGTTGCAGGGTAAATCCTTGGCCATCACAATTGCGAAACTGGTTTTCACAGTCTATGTCCATCAGCTATGGATTGAAAGGAATTATAGGAAATTTCAGAATATTAGCTGCCCCCCTGGAGTGGTTGCTAACAAAATCTCAAATAATGTTAGGTGTAGGTTGCTTTCCTTACCCAAATTCAAGGGACCTTCACCTTTGCTTTCTTTGTGGAATATTCATGATTAACAATTTTAGATATTAAAGTGGATTCTACTCATATTATCACTTTTGCAGGTCATTGATTAAGGGGGGGCAGCCTCAAAGCTATACCCCTTGGTTTTATGAGTTCATGTTCAGCAAGAACTACCAAAGATGCTATTACTCTATTCTAGCAGGGCTTTCCATTCAGGGCATTACACAAATGATTCAAAGGGACCTAGCTGTGCCTTGAAGCTCAGAAATAGAACTCAGAGAACTCAGAAATTGACTGCTATTACTTCTATGTAGCAGGTATATATTTTAATCTTTTGTGAGGAGCAACCTTCATGCTCTTACAGATGAGGTGTGAGTACATGAGGTGTGAGCAACCTCTTTGCTATGTTTTCACTCTGTAATTGCATGCTAAGACTGATTGTGATAGCTCTGTTTTGGACTTGCATGTGCTGCTGTGGCTAGTGCACAGAGAGTAGCTATCTTTCTGCTCTGCATGTGCATGTGCCCAGTTTCTGACCTGATCTGCATATGCCAAGATATGTTTTTGTGTTTACTTCTGTAAGCCTAACCAATAGGGGCTGTCATTGGGATCTCCCTTCGCGGAGGGGTCCGTCCTCTGCTTTTTTTGCATTTCTGCATCAGTTGTCATATTCTGCATCAGTTCTGAATGTTGGAATATTGTCATGTGGGAATATTGGTGCAGCAAATGCCTTGTATTAATTACTGTAATTTTCCTGTCATTGGGTTGCATCTGGACTGATGGCAGCAGTTGCCATTCAGTTAGTTCATGGACACATTGGGGACACTTCATAAACACAACTGCACTCTATTGTTCTGACTGTTCAGAAGTTGTAATGTAGTATGAGCTGTATTTAAAATGTTCTGAACCTGTTTTGGCTGTTTTGTTTTCAGTTATGTTCTGAGCTGTAGCAGGTTTTGTTTTCAGTTATGCCTAACCATCGGGGGCTGTCAATGGGATCTCCCTTCACAGAGGGGGACGTCCTCTGTATAGTTTGGTATATGTTTTCAGTATTGTATAGTATTGCTCAAGTATCATCACAAGGGTGCATGATGCTAACTGTCATGGATTCCTGTGTTTGTCACCTAAGGTTCAGAATCTGATGTTAACCAAGCAGTATGAGCTAGCCCTGTTAAGAGCTGTTATGAACTGCTTTGTGCTATGTGAGAGCTAGCAGAATTTGAACCTACTGTGTGTCCAGAATGTGGAAGCTGATAGATTGGAAGCTGATGGATTGCAATAGCTATCAGTTCTGAAGCTAGTCATCTGAACCTGGATGTCCTGTTGAAGACCTGCATTGTTCCAAATTCAGCTGGTTTCCAAGTGTCTTTTGGGTTCAGCCCATCAAGTTCAAGTTCTGAAGTTAAGAAGTCAAGTCAAGTCAAGTTCAAGCTCTGAAGTTCGAATGGAGCCATTCAAATGTGCCAATCTGTTTTCTGTCTTCAGTGTAATCATCTGTTTTCAGTGTAATCTTTTGTATAGACATGTTCAGTTCAGTTGAACAAGCAATTGGTATGCTGTAATGTTCTATCAGTTCTGAAGTTATGTTATCAGTTCTGAGGCTAGTCAAGGGGAACACTTCTTTTGGCTGTGTTTCCTTTCCCTCTTCTAGATGGATTGGAAACATAGCTTCTCATCAATACCTTGTAGCCATTTGGCGTTATCAATTTTCTTTATCTTTTTTGTTTTCTTCTTCTTTCCTCCTTGGGTATGCCCCTTGTAAGCTGTATATCCGGTTACCCTTTTTTCTATTTCATGCTATTTTACCCAAAAAAAAATGAGGTGAGAAATTCTCTTCCCCCACTAGTCCAGTCCAGACTGAATGGGGTTGACCAAAAGAGATGGACTCTTACCTCTAATGGACAGTTCACGGTTGCCTCTCTCTGAGACAAGCTGAGAACACATTTCCCCAAGATCTTGTGGCACAAGCTTGTATGGTTTTCAGGCCACATACCAAAATGCAGTTTCATCACATGGCTAGCTATACAGAATAGACTATCCACTACTGATAGACTTCTTTTATTTGGTCTACATCCCAATCCTCAATGTAATCTGTGTCGTGGGAGGGAGACTCATGATCATATTTTCTTTAACTGCCCATTCACAAACCAAGTGTGGAATGCTATTCAAACCAAACTTCATGTGTCATGGTCTGATAGGTCTTGGGCTGACTGGGTAATATTGTTGTCAAATGTAAAAGGGAAAAGTCTTAAAAACCTTATCACTAAGCTATGCTTCACAGTAGCTGTGTACAATATCTGGATAGAGAGAAATGTGAGAAGGTATCAAAGTCACTGCTGTTCTTGGGAGATAGTAGTTCATAAAATATGCACCATGGTGAGAGCAAGGATTTTATCACTTCCTAAACTGCCTCAATCACAAGCACAATGGATTGTAAATGAATGGAACATTGGAACATATGCACCGAACCATCCGTATCCAAAGGACGGCTGGGGAGCTTCTCTCTCTAACTTAGAGAGAGAAAGCTCCATCCCACCTCCGGCTGACTGTTCCGGTTAACAGCAGCAGCAACAGCAAGGCAGAACAACCATCCGGGCAAGGGATCCTCTCTCCTTAGAGAGGCTCTCCTCCACCGCCCTCCACTATCGGCCACCAATGGTCCGGCCTCCTCTGGTCCGGCCGTTTATCCGGCTTAGGGTCAGCAACAGCAACAGATCAAGAGAGAGGAAGCTCCCCCACGGCCCAGCCAACTGGCCCAGCCACGCCGGCCTTCCACCTCGACGCAGCAGCAGCAGGCACCTCGGGCAAGGGAGCCCCTCGCACGACAGGGGCTCTCCTCCACCGCCCCCACACCCGGCAACCCAGAGCTCAAACTCCACCTGGTCCGGTCAAAACCCAATCGGGTTCGGAGCTCAACAGCTTCGTCCCCAACCTCAACCCCGCCGTCAACCGGCGGGTACCATTCTGGATATACTCCGAGTAGATCTGAAATCAACATCAACTGCAACCACCCACCACCGGCTGGCCATCGCTGGTCCGGCCAGCCTCTTTTTGGCAAGTCAGGCATTGATGTGTGGGTATGTAGTTTTCTGGGCAGGTTGACAGGATGACCTAAGAGCATAAGCATTAGTGTTTTGACTGATGTGCACTGTTTCAGCTTGTGCTGAAACTGTTTTGACCGATGTGCTGCTACTGCTATTACTTCTATGTAGCAGGTATATATCTTAATCTTTTGTGAGGAGCAACTTCCATGCAATTACAGATGAGGTGTGAGTACATAAGTGTAAATGTAAGCTGATAGTTCTGTTTTGGAATCATGTGATCTGCATGTGCTGCTGTCGCTAGTGCACAGAGAGTAGCTATCTTTTCTGATCTGCACGTGCATGTGGTTAGTTGACTGATGACTGATGACTGATGTCTGATGTTGTTCCTGTTGCCATGGTTCAGTAGTTAGCTGAGATGCAGATTCAGTAGTTAGTTGTTATGGTTCAGTTTAGTTGCCTGATGGTTCATTAGTTGTTGGTTTAGTGGATAATGGTTTACTACTACAAATAGGATTATACTTATGGTTCAGTAGTTGTTATTACTGCTGTCCAAATGCTTCCTGTTTTGATTATGGTGGCAGCCTGCAACTCATGTTGTGCTTCCTTTTACTGCGACCTTCTTTTGTTGTTTTGCCTAACCAATAGGGGCTGTCGTGGGATCTCCCTTCGCAGAGGGGGACGTCCTCTGCATTTTGTGTGTGAGAGATAGCAGTTATGGACTGATTTCTGTGCTGTTATGGACTGATTTCTGCTATGATTTGATATGTGAGAGCTAGCAGTGCTGTTTTGCTAAAGGCTGTTAGGAACCTGATTGAATTCAGAAGTTGTAGATGCTGTTTGTAGCTGCTGCTGTTTGTTGTGCCAGCCATAAATGGTTCAGACATAAATGGTTCAGACATTGAAGACCCCCATTGAACCTGTCCAGTTTGGCCATCACAGCTAGGGTGCATGCTGTTGTTAATTCCTGTTTTTTGGGATGCTTGTAACCTTGTTACTTTTGCTACCTTTTGCTACCTTTTGTAACCTTGTATTTGCCTAACCAACTGGGGATGTCATTGGGATCTCCCTTAGCAGAGGGGACGTCCTATGCATGATGTATAGTTGATGTAAATTGCTTTATATTGCTTTTGGGACGGTACGGCAACTGCTGCTTTTTCTGCAGCTGTTTGCTGCTGTTACTGATCAGCATTTGAGCTGCTGAACTGTGTTGTGGCCTTCTGTTGTGAGCTGCTGTCCAGTTATGAAGCTACTTCAATTCCAGTGCTATCTGTTGCTTGTTGTGATAGCAGCATGCCACCTGCTGTTGCTACTTGTTGCTGCTGCTTGTTGCTGTTGCTACTTCTGTGCTAGACATGTGTTGAGTAAGCTAGTTGCTGCTGTTGAGATAGCAGCTTGTTGTTGCTGTTGCTCTCCTCTCGTCAGCAGTGTTCTTATGTGTTGTAATAGAACTGTTTAATATTTTTTGGTAATGATTAGGAAGCCTAGGATGGTAGGCCTGCTGGTCAATTCATATTGGCGTTGTTTTCATTCCCTCTGACTAGATGGATTGGAAACAACGCATACCCCTAGTAGCCATTTGGCGTTAGAAATTTTCTTCAATCTTTTCTGTTTTCTTTTTCTTTTCCTCCTGGGGTATGCCCCTTGTAAGCTGTATATTCGGTTAGCCTCTTTTTCAATTTCAAGCTGATTTACCCAAAAAAAAAGAAGAAGTGGTTAACCCTTCATCTGGAGTAAAGCAACCCCCTAAACCTCCTGATCTCCATACAGACAGAATTAAGGAAAAAATTGCTGAATTGGAGGCCAACAAATCTTTGTCTAAATCTGCTAAAAGGCGAATGTTGAAGCAATTAAAGGAACAATCACTTGGTTCCTTGTCCGAAGGAAGGCATTAGCTCACTTGTATCCTTTTTTGTCAGGGCAGTATTTTTATTCTTCCATATTCTGCCATTGCATTTCCAGTTCTGCTTTAATTTATTTTATGTCGTTGCAACCTCTTAACTTGGGATTTTGGAATATCCGGGGTCTTAATGACCCAATCAAACAAAAAGAGGCTAAAGGTTTTGTGAATCAAAATAATATATCACTATTTGGGTTGCTAGAGCATAAAATAAAAGAAGCTTCGGCCTCTAGAATAATAAAGTATGTTTGCCCTCAATGGAATTTTGTGAGCAATTACCCCCAAGCTCCCAATGGGAGAATTCTGGTGTGTTGGGATCCGATTGTAGTCAATCTTCAGGTTATTGATCAATCTGATCAATTTATTCATTGCGAGGTGCAATCAAGGAGTGGAGGCAACTTTTGTTTATGGAGCTTCTAGCTATCTGGATAGACAAGCACTTTGGTCTAGTCTTCATCATTTTAGCTCCTCATCCCCTTGGATTGTTCTTGGGGATTTCAATGCTATTAGGTTTCCTAATGAGAAGGTGGGTGGCCTTACTTCCTGGCCCCCCCATATGGATGAGTTTAATAATTGTCTATATGCTTTAGAGCTCGATGATCTTAGGTATTCTGGTTGTTTCTACACGTGGGCCAATAAGCAAGATCCATCTCATTTTGTTAGTACCAAATTGGATAGAGTATTAGTGAATGAGCAGTGGATGGCAGCATTTAGAAGTTCTTCTGCCCATTTTCCCACTTCTGGTGTATCCGATCACTCTCCTGCCTTTGTGCACATTCTCCCTAGCCCTAAGAAATCTCATAAACAATTTAAATTCTTTGACTTCCTTGCTGACCATCCTCAATTCCTTTCTATAGTTCAGAGGGTTTGGAGGGGTGTGGTCATTGGGAATCCTATGTACTGTATCTGTGAGAAACTCAAGTTGTTGCAACCTGAGTTCAAGAGGCTTAATCATAGGGATTTTAGTGATATCTCTAAGAGGGTGGTCGATACTAGACAAGTCCTTGAGTCCCTCCAGATTCGTTTGAGTACTCATCCTGATTCCTTTCTTATTAGCCAAGAGAGGATGGTTCATAAGCAATTCCTCACTCTGTTAAGAGCTGATGAGAGTTTGGCTAAACAGAAGTCTAGAATTTAGTGGCTCAAACTTGGTGATCAATGCACTTCTTACTTCTTTAAGTCCGTGAGCAATACCAGGAATAGAAGTAAGATTACCAGTTTGGTTTTGGAGGATGGGTCTCTGACCCATGATATGAAGGTTATTAAATCCAGTTTTGTTAATTTCTACACCAATTTGCTGGGTACTAGTCACCCCACTCCCTATCAAGGGCTCTCTAGGATCCAACAGGTTATTAAGCAGAGACTTTCTAATAGTCAAATGATGGACATGGTTGCTGCGGTCACAGACTTGGAAATTAAAGAAACCTTTTGGTCTCTTAATCCTTCCAAAGCGCCTGGTCCAGATGGCTATAATGCTGGTTTCTTTAAAAAAGCTTGGCCTATCATTGGGCATGATGTCACTGCTGCTGTTAAAGCCTTCTTTAGATCTGGTCAGCTGCTCCGGAAAGCTAATTCTACCATTGTAGCCCTTGTTCCAAAAATCCCCAATCCTTCTAAGGTTGGGGAGTTTAGACCTATCTCTTGTTGTAATACTGTCTATAAGTGCATATCTAGAATTCTTGCCAGAAGACTGCAGGTTGCCCTCCCTAGTTTAATTGATCCTGTACAATCTGGCTTTGTTAAAGGGAGGAGGATCGCGGACAATATCTTTCTTACCCAGGAACTCATGAGAGGTTACCATAAGTCATCCTCTTCTCCTAGGTGTGCCATGAAGGTGGATATCATGAAAGCCTATGACAATGTTAGGTGGGAAAATCAACTTGGAAGAAGAATCAACATGTTAGAGAGAGAAAGCTCCCTCCAGTCCGGCCCTCCAGTCCGGCCATCACCTTTTCCGGCGGGTAGTCACCGTTAATAACAGCAAGGACGGCAAGGGCAAAAGGCAAGGGAACATCTCTCTCTAGGGATGCTCTCCTCCATCGCCTCTCACCATTATCCCAGCCGGCCATTTACTTGGTCCAGATCTACTATCTCCGGTTGACTCTGGTTCAACCAGACTCATCACAGGTTCATCCTTCCGTCCATTCGTGGGCCGACTCCTACAGAACAGAACAAGAGCCGAGCTCTGCTCGATTTATGTCCTGGAAATCCCACTTTCAGGCACCTCTTCTGGGTGCTCAACAGTCTCATGGCCGTAGATGGCGGCTCAGATCGGCTGAGTTCCAAATCAGGTACGATCGAGCACGCCCCGTTTAGACCTCGGTCCGGCCAGGTCTCCACCCCAGCCGTGGCTCAACAGCCGTGGGTGGTCTCAACCCCGCCTCCGGTGGGCTCAACATCCGTGGCTCAACCCCATCCCCGCCTCCGGTGGGCTATCACGGCAACTTGGCAGTCACCTTGCTAACTGTGGATTTCACAGCCTTGCTCGGGCAGTCAAGGCCTCCGGCCAGATCTGCCAAGTGGGGCGGCCAGCCATCATCGCCAGCGGCCAGCAGCAAGGCAGCAGCTGGCAAAGCCAGCCCAGGCAGCAGGCAGCAGCCCGCTCGATGGCAGGTTGGGCCTAAATTTCTTTCAAAAAAAAAAAAAAAAAAGGTGGCACGGATTCCAAACATAATTCCATGTCCAATATTGGTTTATTGTCAACCTGTTGCTGGACGAACGGGCCAGTCTGATGGTGTTATTAACCCCCGATAGGCGGTCATCTGTTGGACTGAAATCGGGGGTCGGGCTTATGGTCGAGCCTTTTATATCCCTAGAACCAGTTTTTTTTGCTCTAAGGTTGAGTGTAGTATTCATGTGGTCGTAGCTATTTTTGATTAGATTGAACTCCTTCCTAGTTAGGGGTAGCCTGCAGTAGCAGCAACTGCAGGAGCCGATGATTAGATTATGGTTGGAGTTTGATTGAGCAGGGTAGTTGCCGGAGCTGTCATTAACTAGATTGGTGGATCCTCACTGATCGAAAGGGGTTGCTTTGCAGTCTGTTTCTGATTAGATTTGGTGGTTTGCACTGATCGAAAAGAGCAGCTTGGTCCACTTGAGGTTCGAGTGGCTACTTTTGGTGGCCTCTCTTTCTGTTCCGCTTTGAGTCGTTAGCGAGCCTAGGGGATTTGGGCGAGGTTGTAGTAGTCAGGGTGGAATGGGTGTGGTGTGCAGGGTACTTAGCAGGGTAGCCTTGTCGGATGCCGTCATCCCTTGGTCGAGCCTCTCTCAGTCCGAGTTCCTCTGTAGTAGTTGACTTCTGTTGAGCGGATATTATACTTGCTTTGGGGTGATGGAAGCCTCGGGTCTTGGTTTTCTTAGCCCAGCCTAGGAGGAGGAGGATCTCTCCTCAGCGCTGGTTATCATGTGGTCCATGTTGACCATGACTATCTACTTCAATTACCTTATTTCCTAGCCTGGCGGGTTGTGCCAGGAATAGCTCAATTTCATTTCAGTACATTTCATGGTTCTTTTCAGATCCATTTGTATCACATATGTCACTTTATTTTACTCTCCATGCGGGTTATGCATGGTTACCGTACTTTTATCATTCTTGTTTTTTTTTTTTTTTCTTTTCCTCCTGGGGTATGCCCCTTGTAGGCTATACATTCGATTAACCTTTTTTTAATTTCAAGCTAAATTACCCAAAAAAAAAAAAAGTTAGGTGGGAATTTCTGTGGGATGTACTATCTTCCATGAATTTCCATCCCACCATGATCAAATGGCTTCAAGCCTGTGTCACCACGGCTAATTACTCTCTTAGTATTAACGGAGAAGTCAATGGTTTTATTCCTGGGAAAAGGGGGCTTCGCCAAGGAGACCCCTTGTCATCATACCTATTTGTCATTGTGATGGAGGTTCTCACCTGTCTCCTTAGGGAAAAATCCCTTCTTCCTGATTTCCACTTTCATTGGAGATGTGGTGATATCAAGCTTATTAACCTCTGCTTTGCTGATGATCTCATGATTTTCTGCAAGGGTGATCTGACTTCTGTCATTCACATTCAGGATGCTCTTACTGAGTTCCAGGCCTTGTCGGGTTTAGCCCCTAGTCCTGGGAAGAGTAGCATTTTTTTCTCCGGGGTTAGCTTCAATTCTAGACTCGCCATCCTAAATGTTCTAGGGTTCCAAGAAGGCACTCTGCCTGTTAGATACCTTGGAGTGCCTCTGATCTCCACCAAACTTAAAGCTTCTGACTACCAGCGTCTGGTGGATAGCATTGTTGCCAAAACCAAGTCTTGGACTAATAGGGACCTAACTTATGCTGGCAGAGTGCAGTTGATAAGGAATGTCCTATTCTCCATCCAAACCTATTGGTCCTCTTTATTTATAATTCCAAAGAAAGTGATAAAAGAAGTTGAGTCTATATTGAGAGCATTCCTCTGGTCTGGCCCTGACCTGAAGAAATCCGGTGCTAAGGTTTCTTGGGAGCACCTTTGCTCCCCCAAAGAGGAAGGGGGCCTTGGCTTCAAATCCATGCATGTTTGGAACAAGGCAGCCATTGCCAAACACATTTGGTTCCTTATCTCCGGTGGGGAACAGTCCATGTGGTGTCAATGCGTCAAGTCGTACTTAATAAAAGGGAGGAACTTTTGGAATTTGAGGATTCCTGGGGATTGCACATGGGTCTGGAGGAAATTGTTGAACCTCAGACCTTTGGTCCTTCCCTTTATATTGAATGTGATTGGTGATGGCCAGTCCACTTCCTTGTGGTATGACAATTGGCATCCCCATGGCCCTTTGGTGGCCACCTTTGGTCCCAGAATAGCTTACGATTCTGGTATTCCCAAGGATGCTACGGTGTCTCATATTATCCATAACTCAAGCTGGGCATTTCCCGTCACACAAACTATTGAGCTCAATGAGATTAGAAGGAATTTACCTCCTTTCATCCCTAGCAGACTGAGTGAGGGTGATCAAGTTAGATGGACTCTCACCCCTTCTGGTAAGTTCTCAATTTCATCTCTTTGGGATAAATTGAGAAATCCATTCCCTAGAGTTGTGTGGTATAAACTGGTGTGGTTCTCGGGCCACATTCCTAAATGTAGCTTTATCACTTGGTTAGCTATTCAGAATAGGCTATCCACTATGGATAGGCTAATGCTTTTTGGCCTTACTCGCTCCCCTCAGTGTAGTCTTTGCCAGGGAAGTGAAAGCCATGACCATCTTTTCTTTAACTGTCCATTCTCTCCGCAGGTGTGGAACACCATCCTTTCCAAAATCCATGTTTCTTAGCACTCCAGAACATGGGCTAAGTGGATCTCTTTCTTCTCCAATATAAAAGGCAAATCTCTTCAGACAATAATTACTAAACTGATCTTCACAGTTACTGTCTACCAAGTTTGGATTGAAAGGAACATGAGGAAATTTCAAGGTAAATCTTGTACCTTGGAGGTGGTTGCTCACAAAATCTATTCTATGGTGAGGTCAAGGCTTTTATCTTTCAACACATTACCTCCATCTAGGGATGACAGGGTGGCACATGAGTGGAATCCTAATGGTTCTTAATCTTTATTTTCTACCTACTTATTGGCGTACAAGTTGACATTTGCATCTTTTGTTTTCCAAATTGTCCAACATGTTATCTTCAAGATACATAGCTTATTTTTTAACAGGTTCCATTGAAGGCATGCATATGTGTGCCAAGAGCAGGGGCTAATCAGGAGTTTTCAGATCTTATCTTCAAGTGTTGCTTGCTACTGCTATTACTTCTATCATAGTAGGTAGATACCTTAAACTTTGGTACCTTAAACTTTGGTGACTGACTCTGAGTTTGGTGTTAGGTTCTGTATTTGATATTTAGTGTTAGGTTCTGGACTGATTTCTATCTCATTCTCAGAACCTTCTTTGTGTGTCCAGCATTTGTGAGAACCCGTGAGATGTGTGATTGAGCCTCAATTTTCTTGTGAGATGAGGTAATATTTAGTGGGAGTCATATGGTGAGGGAGAGGTGAGGGGGTTGGGTTCCTCCTTGTTGCTTCTAGATTTGGTGGTTTAGGCCTCGAGGGTGTTGTGGTTTAGCAGATTAAGCAATAGGGTTTCTTGTTTTGCCATTGCTTATGCCCCTCCATTTCGTGCTACTATCTTCCTAGCTATTTTGGCTGTTGTAGTTCAGTTTACTGGCTGTCTGACATAGCTAGAGCAGCAGCATTAGCAACGTCAGCAGGGTACAAATATGGTGGCCCCTATTGCTGTTATGCTAACTGTAGTGCATGTTGAGACTGTTACTGAACTGTTTTGTGGCTTCCTCAAGACTTGTTTTGAGGCTGCTGCTGCTGTTGTATTGTTAATGGTTGTGGCAGCAGCTGTTGGTGGTTCCTTCTTCGTCTTTTACTTATCTCAGTCCATTGGATTCAATTCTCCGGGCTGCCCCCTGTGGTGATAATTCTGTTTACTTATCTCAGTCCATTGCATGCTAAGGCTGATTGTGTTCTTTATTAGGCTGATTATGGTGGCAGCTGTTATGCTTCCTGTTATGGTGGCTGTTATGCTGCTTCTGTTGCTTTTCCTAGCCACGGCTATCTAGCCTTGCTGCTGTTTTACAGCTCTGTTTCAAGTGTGTTCTAGTGCTTTAAGTCATGCTCAAGTGGTAGAGTATTTTGAAAGTTTCTATATATTGTATAGGCCTAACCAACTGGGGCTGTCGTTGGGATCTCCTTTCGCAGTGGGGGACGTCCTTTGCATGTGTATAGTTGCTAGTGTTATTGGGGAAAGTTGATATGAGCTTCCATTGGGAAGGGTCTGAAATCTGGGCTATTCATACTTCTATGTACAAGGCTACTACCCTAGCAGTAGCTTCACAGTCCCTATGTTGCTGCATTGGTTGTTGTTTCTGATGGTTATGCTAAGGCAGCTCTCTGTTGTTGCTGCTCTCTGCTGCTGCTGTTTTGCTCAAACATTGGGCTTAGTTGATGCTGTCCACTGCTGTTAAGCTCTGCTGCTGTCCATTGCTGTCCATTGCAGTACCAAGTGCAGCAAGTGCTGCTGTACAGTTCTGTGATGTACTGCTGTGATTTGCTGCTGCCATGGCAGCACTGTTTTGGTTGTTGCAATCCACCTCATGTGCCATTATTTGGTTATTTGGTCCTTGTATAGTCAGGTTACTTTCAGGGTTATGTAATTGGTTATTGTATAGTCAGGTTGCTCGTTGTGTTATACTTTTGCTCCATGTTTATTTTGTAATGTTAAGGTCATTTTGGCGCTGTTTACCTTCCCTCTTCTAGATGGATTGGAAACAGCGCTTATCATTCCTCCCATGTAGCCATTTGGCGTTGCCTATTTTCTTTTCTTTTGTTTTCTTTTCTTTTTCCTCCTGGGATATGCCCTTGTAGGCTGTATATTCGGTTAGCCTCTTTTTAATTTCAAGCTGGTTTATCCAAAAAAAAAAGTAGTACTCATGAGTCATTGAACCAGGTTCAGAATCAGACTCCTAATCAGCAAATGAATGCTCTGGTCAGTTCTAAGCAGCTGCCTGTACTTGTTAACTCTAAGCAAATGGAAGGCCATATTCAAGTTGGATCTCAACCGGGCAATGGTAAGCAAAAGGCAGTCTTGGAACAGGCATCAAGGGAACCTATGCAGCCGCAAATGGATTCCTCTATAGAGAGCCATTCCTTGCCTCAGAAGCAGCTTGTTGTCAACTCGGTTGACTCTTTGATTGAGTCAGAATCTGAAGTGGAATTGTTAGAGGTTCTAGAGGGAGTGGTCAGAAGCTGTCATGAAACTTCACAACCACAGATTCCTTTGGAAGGCTTGGGTAGCAGATCAGATTCATTCCATTCGGCTGTACCAAGGGGTGGAATGGTAAACCAAACACTCTCTCCTAAGCCACCTGATCCCCAAGGTTCAGAGGTGGGGGATATAGCCTCAAAATGAAGATCTCAAGGAGAACTTTCAGAAAGTTCTATCTAGATCAGCTCAAAGAAAGATGAAGAAGCTGGAAAGGGAGAAGCTTCTGAGTTCTCAATCCAGAGGAAGGAATTAATACGTTCATTTCCTTTTTGTCAGGGCAGTATGCTTAATACTTATTCCTTAAAATTCTGTCAAATATCTGTCTCATATGCGGATGGCGATTTGGGCGATTTGGGGTGATTGAGGTGTAAACAGTGTTCATGGCCGACGGTACTGTATCTTTTGCAGATGGCTTGGTACTAAAAGCGTTAGACTCTAATGAACTCCGAAGAAGACAACAGATCTCGGAGTTTTCTCATTCTCCTCAGTTTCGCCCTAACCTAACAGAGGTCGGAAACAAGAAGATGAACATCTCAACTGATTTCCAATCGGAATCCATGCTCCAAAAATGCAGTTCCTACTGCATCTCCATATGGGTATGGGGCTTTCAGCCCTAAAACTTCGAAGGCAGTCTCCGCTGCCAATCTCCTTGGCATTAACGCCAAGCTTGAGCCACGATTGGACATTTCCAGTGATCCCAATCTCGGTACCACTCTCAGAAGTGCTGCACCTGCTCCTGCTACAGAAGATTTTGGGCCGTTCAGGCCGAAATCATCAAAGAACCCTAGCCCCTCTATATTCAGAAGCCGTTTTAGACTTCATCCAAGCTGCATCAGTTCTGATCCTGCTTCCTGATGCTGCTGTTCTGATGTTGATGGACTGTTGCTGTTCTGTGATGGCGGTTACCAACATAGCAGCCTTGATGTCCATGTTGTTTCCCCAAGTCAGAAGTTAACAGTATTTTATCAGGTGTATCCAAAAAATGGAAATGGACTGCTGCTCTTCTGCCATCAGAACTGCATTAGTTCTGAAGCTGATGCTGTCTTCTGCTGTCCATCTGCATGATGTTCAATTGCTCCATTTGCTAGTTTTGTAAAAGGTTTTTTGTGCATTGTAATGACTGATTAGTGTTGTCATGCTACTGAACTGATCTGTTCTACTTGGATCCGAATGTTATGCTGCTGCATTGCTGTAATCTGCAGCTGTTTGCTGCATGGTTTCAAGAGGTATATCATCAGTTCTGCTCCTGGACAGTTCTGAAGCTGTCCAGCAATGCTGCTGCTGTTTTGTCTTAGGAGCAGCAATTACTCTACTTGGGAAGTAATGGCTGTATTTCAGAACCATGTATTGGTTGATTTCTCAGTTTTGTTGGTTGCACTTTGTGTAATCATTTTGTCATTTGTTTTGTATCCCTCTATTAGATGGATAGGAAACAGATGCTATATTTACTTCTAGTCCTATGTAGCCTTTTGGCGTAGGCTTTCTCTTATGTTTTTTCTCTTCTTTTCTTTTTTCTTTTCCTCCTGGGGTATGCCCCTTGTAGCCTGTATATTCGGTTAGCCCCTTTTTATTTCAAGCTGATTTACCCAAAAAAAAAAAAAGAAGCTCTGCAAAGGGAAGCAGAGGAGAGAGCAGCCCATTTGCTTGTCAATCCTGAAATAGAAAAGGTACAACTTCCTAACTCTAAGCCTCAGATTCTGATTAATGCCAGAGGAAACCCTTATGAGGAAGGGGATCCTAACATGGGCTATAACCTTGAGGACACCAAACCTCGTTATGGTTCTCGCAAACCTGAGTCGAGGATTGCACCTAATTCATCCAAACCTAAGATTGGTCAGGCTAAACCTAAACCTAAGAATTGGGCTTCATTACTTCAATCTCAGAGTCCTTCCTTGGATATGAAGCTTAAACATTTTCCTGATCTTCAGAGAGGCAAGGAAGCCATAGTTGAAATAGACATTGAATTAACTGATCAATGCAAGTGGAATAGATATTTGGTAGGTCACTTCCTGGATGGTAAAATGGATTATCCGTTACTGGTATCCACTGCTCGAAATCAGTGGAAAGATCTCTTTGTAGCTGTTAAACCTAATGTGGCAGGGTTCTATCTCTTTGAATTCAAAGATGAACAGGCTAAGATGATAGTCCTCGAGGGTGGTCCGTACTTTTTTTCTCAGAAATATTTAGTTCTCAAAGATTGGCATAGGATGATGAAACTTGCTCCAGAACAACCTGTCAGAATTCCTGCTTGGGTTAAATTTCATGACTTACCTTTTGAACTATGGAATCAAGAGTGTTTAAGTTGGGTGGCTAGTACAATAGGGCGACCCTTGCATGTGGACCAGGCCACTGCTAAGACCGCCAAACAGCATGGCCCCCATACTAAGTCCACTTAAGCTAGAATCTGTATAGAAATTAGTGCTGAACTAGACCTCCCTGATGAGGTTGCAATCATTGTAGAAGGGGAGACTGTGTTGGTTTCTGTTGAATATCAAGTCCTCCCCCCCATTTGTAAGCATTGCCTTGTATTTGGTCACTCAACAGAACGTTGTTCTAAGTGAGCTTCTTCCTCTCTGAAATTTGCCTTCCAAGCAGGAAATGGCAAGCAGATAGCTGCCTTGGAACAAAGATCAAATGATCCCATTCAGGCACCCATGGATTCCTCCAAAACTAGATCTCTGCCTAAACAGCCACACGCTAGCAATTCAGTTGATAAAGTTTTTTTTTTTTTTGGGTAATTTAGCTTGAAATTAAAAAAGGTTAATCGAATGTACAGCCTACAAGGGGCATACCCCAGGAGGAAAAGAAAAGAAAAAAAAACAAGAATGATAAAAGTACGGTAACCATGCACAACCCGCATGGAGAGTAAAATAAAGTGACATATGTGATACAAATGGATCTGAAAAGAACCATGAAATGTACTGAAATGAAATTGAGCTATTCCTGGCACAACCCGCCAGGCTAGGAAATAAGGTAATTGAAGTAGATAGTCATGGTCAACATGGACCACATGATAACTAGCGCTGAGGAGAGATCCTCCTCCTCCTAGGCTGGGCTAAGAAAACCAAAACCCGAGGCTTCCATCACCCCAAAGCAAGTATAATATCCGCTCAACAGAAGTCAACTACTACAGAGGAACTCGGACTGAGAGAGGCTCGACCAGGGGATGACGGCATCCGACAAGGCTACCCTGCTAAGTACCCTGCACACCACACCCATTCCACCCTGACTACTACAACCTCGCCCAAATCCCCTAGGCTCGCTAACGACTCAAAGCGGAACAGAAAGAGAGGCCACCAAAAGTAGCCACTCGAACCTCAAGTGGACCAAGCTGCTCTTTTCGATCAGTGCAAACCACCAAATCTATTCAGAAACAGACTGCAAAGCAACCCCTTTCGATCAGTGAGGATCCACCAATCTAGTCAATGACAGCTCCGGCAACTACCCTGCTCAATCAAACTCCAACCATAATCTAATCATCGATTCCTGCAGCTGCTGCTACTGCAGGCTACCCCTAACTAGGAAGGAGTTCAATCTAATCAAAAATATCTACGACCACATGAATACTACACTCAACCTTAGAGCAAAAAAAACTGGTTCTAGGGATATAAAAGGCTCGACCATAAGCCCGACCCCCGATTTCAGTCCAACAGATGACCGCCTATCGGGGGTTAATAACACCATCAGACTGGCCCGTTCGTCCAGCAACAGGTTGACAATAAACCAATATTGGACATGGAATTATGTTTGGAATCTGTGCCACCATTTTTTTTTTTTTTTTGAAAGAAAGTTAGGCCCAACCTGCCATCGGGCGGGCTGGCTGGCCCGGGCTGGCCTTGCCAGCTGCTGCCTTGCTACTGCCTGCTGCTTGGCCCAGGCCTGCTGTGCCCGACGGGCTGAAGGCAGGCTGCGCCCGACGGGCTGCCCGTTGGCAGGCCAACGGGCTGGCTGCTACCAGCAGGCTGGCCCCTGTTGAAGGCCTGGCCCCAGACTGGCCCACGGCTGCACGGCGGCTGATGCCTGGTGGCCTGCCCACGGTGGCTGGTGGCCAGTTGATGGCCTGGCCCACGGCTGTCGAGCTAGCTGTGGCTGGCCGCCGGACAATGGCCGCCCGCTTTGGGTAGCCGTGGCTACGAGATAGATCTGAGGGAGCTAAGGGTAGTGAACCTGTGGAGCTCCGATTGGGGTTGATAGGAGGCCGGGCCCGAGGGTTGCCGGTTGAATGGCCGGCGAGAGAGGCGCCGGAACTGTTGAAACCAGCGGCGGCCGGAAGACCAACCATGACCGGCGGCCATGGCTGTTGGGGCTACCCACCTCCGACCATGGACGAACCCTCCTCCGTACGAGGGAAAAGCCATGGCTGGAAGAACCCACGGCGGCGGGACTGGGAATGGAGAGAACCCACGGCGGTGGCAGGGCCTGGACGGCCGGCTGTGGGTTGAAAAGGCCGTCGAAGGCCAGCTGTGGACTGCCGGGCCTGGACGGCCGGCTGTGGGTTCCAGATCTGGGATGTAGAAGGGCGGTGGAGGAGAGCCCCTGTCGTGCGAGGGGCTCCCTTGCCCGAGGACTGCCGCTGCTGCGATTGGAAGGCCGGCATGGCTAGGCTGGCTGCTGCTGCCTGCTTTGGCCGGGGGGGGAGCTTTCTCTCTCTAGCTTAGAGAGAGAAGCTCCCAAGCCACAGACAAGGACTCCTAGTCCAGTTGATAAAGTTGATTCAGTTGATACAGTGAGTGAGACTGAATCTGAGGAAGAATTGATGGGAGTACTGGAAGGTATATAGTCAGTAGCACCCATGAAGCTGATCTGCAAGCACAGTTCTTATTGGCGGACACAACCAGTGCAATAGAACCTTCAACTTCTACAGTACTTGGAACTGGCATGGTTCTTGATTTGAATCAATCCCTCTCTCCTAAGCCGCCGGATCCCCAAGGTTCAGAGGTAAGGGTCAAAGTCACATACGATGATCTCCATGGGAAATTCCACAAAGTTCTTTCCCGATCAGCTCTAAAAAGAATGAAGAAGCTTGCACGGGAACAATCTCAAAGTTCTCGTTCCAGGGGCAGGAACTAGCTCATCTGCATCCCCATCCTTTTGTCAGGGCAGTATCTTAATTCTTTCATATTCTGCCATTTACATTTTCCAGTGTGCTTTAAGTTTATTTTATGGCTCAACAACCCCTTAATATTGGCTTTTGGAACATTAGGGTCTTAATGACCCAATTAAACAAAAGGAGGTTAAATGTTTTGTGAATAATAACAAACTCTCACTTTTGGGTTTATTAGAGCATAAAATAAAGGAAGATAAGGCTACTAGGGTGATGAAATATGTTTGCCCTCAATGGAATTTTGTGAACAACTATCCTCATGCTTCATTGGGCAGGATTTTTGTGTGTTGGGACTCAAATGTTCTCCAAATTCAGGTTTTTTTTTTTGGGTAAATCAGCTTGAAATTAAAAAAGAGGATAACCGAATATACAGCCTACAAGGGGCATACCCCAGGAGGAAAAAGAAAAAAAAAACAAGGATTGAGAAAATTGAGATCTACGCCAAGTGGCTACAAGGATTGGATTTGCTGTCACTAGATGGAGACAAAACAAACTACATCAACTGAAATACATTTGTTTCCTATCCATCTACAAAAGGGGAACACCATTCCCAAAATACAAGCCAAGGAGGTACGAGCATCAGCTGCTATACCAACCGAACAGCAGCAGCTCAGGAACAGCAGTAACAGAATGAACAGCAGCTAACCATGCAGATTCCAGCTCAATTCAGCATCACAACTCAGCACCTAGCTGGCTTGTATAAATTAGCTTGAAATTAAAAAAGGTTAAGCGAATATACAGCCTACAAGGGGCATACCCCAGGAGGAAAAGAAAAAGAAAAAAAAAACAAGATTGATAGTAGCAGACCAGAACCTCAATGCTTAGCTCCTCATCTCTGAGTACTTAGCAATAAAAGAAGTCCCAAGCAGTCCTTCTTCCTTGAAATGAAGGCATCTGTGAAGCCTTCAGAAACTGAACCCAATAGATGCAGCTGATGGTATTTGCACATGAATGCTGACAATTGATCACCCTCAATGCTTAGCTCCTCAAGTAATAATCTGAACTTCAAACTATGGTAGAAGCATGGTAGCCTTCAATCTGTGGTAGAACATAATCTGAACAGCTTTTGGAAGCTGCTGAACTTCTGAACAGCAACCATCAGGGCAGCTTGAAGTTTTACAAAAAGCTGCTTGACTGCTTGACTCAGCAGTAAAAGTTGGGAATCTATACAAATCTACCAGCATCTATACATCAAGCCGAGGACGTCCCCCTCTGCGAAGGGAGATCCCAACGACATCCCCAGTTGGTTAGGCATATACTACAAAATGACACTTATAAAATTCTGAACAAACTGTCATAGGAATTAGCATCTCCTAGCTGAATAAGCAGCTGAACAGATCCCTACATAACATATATGAATCTGGACAGCACCTACATGGTCAGTCCAGAACAGCAAGCTATATACAACATAGATAAAAACTAACTAACTGCTGAACAGAAACAGCAGAAACAGCGGGTAAACAGGACAACAGTTAACAGCCAAAACAGTTCAGAACAATCATAAACTGAACCTAAGCAGTCCAACTGGCCGAGGTAGCAGCTAGCAGCCAGCTAACAATGAAACCAGCAGCTAACAACGAAACCAGCAGCTAGCAGTAGCAAACAGCAGAATCAAAACAGAGCTGCCATGGCAGCAGGTACAGAACTGAACAAGTTCTACAAGATCACAACTGATCCAAGGATTCATCAGGACTTAAAGGCCAAATCAGTCGACACATAACAGAATCAGTCAGAATGCTCACAGCTCCCTCGGAAAGCTCACAGCTGACAGCTCACACATAACAGAATCAGTAAGTGATGTCCATAGCACTATATCCTCACTTTACAACTCCCTCGGAAAGCTCACAACTCCCACTCAACTTTTTCACTCATGTGCTAGGACAGGGCTCCACTAACTCCCTCCCTATAACTCACAAAATGCCCCCTCTATGTATTACCTCCTCTCTCAAAGAATTGATGAGGCACTAGCACACAACTCACAGGGTAAACACACAATAACAAAGAGGGGACTCTCAATCCAAGATCTCCAAGCGGAGGGAGAGGGTGGAGCCATTTCTTCCTTGTCCTGTGTGAAAAGTAGAGAGGGAGGTGAGTATATCGAGGGGTCGTTGGTTGGTGAGCACCTATAAGGACATGTGAATATCTCTCTTATCCTTGCTTGTCATTCGGTGGTAAAGGACTTTCAGTTGGCTATACTATTATGTGTTCGCTGATCATATTCTCTGCTATGTAAATAGGATTGCTAGTATTTAACCCTTGAGCTTGTGAGGAATGATAAGGTGTGCATTGCTAGCTGGTAGTTATGCTGGACTGGACTGATTTGTATTGCTTGTGGCAGCCTTGTTCATTATATTGCTGGACTGGTGTGCATTACTATTTTCTTGCAGTTTCATTTTGTTACTCTGACCAGTCTGCTGTTCGGTTCCTGGTCTCTGATATAGTAGAGCAGATCATGTTATTGCTATCCACAACCTGTTTTGTGCTCTTTTGCATTTATTTATGCCTAACCAACTGGGGATGTCGTTGGGATCTCCCTTCGCGGAGGGGGATGTCCTCTGCATATAAAATGAAGCATAATTACTGTCTGTTCTGATTACTGGATATCTGTGGCTACCCAATTGCTGCTGCTGCTCTTCTGTCCTTAGTTCAGCTGCTGCTCCTGGCCTGGCCTGTAGCTAGTGGGCATGTCCCTAACGATGGCCACCAATGTTTTGAGACTGCTACCAGTTCTGCTGCTACCAGTTTCTGTTGCTACTGAACTGATCCAGAGGCAGTAACTCAGCAGGTTCTGTGAACTGTTGCTGTTGCTGTCCTTGATACTATCCAGCAACTGCTACCCAGCTTGCTGTTATTACCCTACTGCACCACCTGATACCGATCTCCATACCAGTAGCAATTGATTCACTGAGTTGCTGCCTCTGTTCTGCTGTGGCAACAAGTGTACTAGTTGGTACAAGCTTCAAGCTTCAAGATCAGTTGGTGTTGTATTGTGTGCTAATTGTATTGTGTTGTCTGTGTTGTCCGGCCCAGCTTGCAATGGATTGCAGGCTGCTGTACAGTTCTGTGATGTACTGCTGTGATGTAATTGGTTATTGTATAGTCAGGTAGCTCGTCGTGTAATCCTTTGCTCCATGTCTATTTTGTAATGTTTAGGTCATTTTGGCGCTGTTTTCCTTCCCTCTTTTAGATGGATTGGAAACAGCGCTTATCAGCGCTTATCATTCCTCCCATGTAGCCATTTGGCGTTGCCCATTTTCTTTTCTCTTGTTTACTTTTCTTTTCTTTTCCTCCTGGGGTATGCCCCTTGTAGGTTGTAAATTCGGTTAGCCTCTTTTTAATTTCAAGCTGATTTATCCAAAAAAAAATCCAAGATCTCCACCAATGAATAAGATATGTACCTAATAGTATAGAAGTAGTAGAAGCCTGGACAAGCTGTAAGCCTCTCCAAATTGATGACTCTTGCACATTGAAGAATCTTCCAACTCTGCTATGATAGTAGTGATAGCAGTAGATACTACTCAACCTGCCCAGAAATCCACATACCAATCAAACGTAACAATAGCATGCAGTTGTAAAACCAGTCAATAGTAAATCAACATGCAACAATGTTCCATTCATTTACAATCCACTGTGCTTGTGATTGAGGTAAATTAGGAAGTGATAAAAGTCTAGCTCTCACCATGGTGCATATCTTATGAACAACTATCTCCCAAGAGCAGCAATGATTTTGGAACTTTCTCATATTTCTCTCTATCCAGATATTGTACACTGCTACTGTGAAGCCCAGTTTAGTGGTTAGGTTTTTCAGACTTCTACCTTTTATGTTTGAAAGCAGTGTTACCCAATCAGCCCAAGATCTGGCAGGCCACAACACATGTAGCTTCGCTTGAATTGGATTCCACACTTGCTTGGTGAAAGGGCAATTGAAGAAAAGATGATCATGGGTTTCCCTCTCCTGACAAAGGCCACATTGAGGATTATGATTTAGTCCGAATAAGGCAAGTCTATCAGCAGTGGATAGTCTATTTTGAATAGCCAGCCATGTGATGAAACTGCATTTTGGAATGTGGCCTGAGAACCATACAAGCTTGTAGCAGTCCCAAGCGCCTGGGGAGCTTCTCTCTCTAACCTAGAGAGAGGAAGCCCCCCCCTTTGGCCGGCCACTGGCCAACGGCAGCAGCAACAGTGGGCAACCAGTAGCTCAGGGGCAAGGGAACCTCTATCGCTATAGAGGCTCTCCTCCACCGTCCATTTCACAATCGGATCCCCATGGGTCCGGCCAACGACCATTTTCCACCCACCACTGGTCCGGTCAACCGGCGTCGACCAGCCCATATCTGGCCTTCTCTGGTCCAGTCAAGCATCTACGGGCCATCTATGGTCCGGGTATTACAGCTCGAGGCCCGACCAGATCTAAACTCAAATCGGCCAGGTTTGTCTAGCTCGTGGTCCGGCCAGATCTCCACCTCATGGTCCGGCGATGGGTCCGGCCAGATCTACACCGCAGCCGTGGCTCAACCTTGCCTCTGGTGGGCTCAACAACCGTGGCTCGGCTCGGCCCAACCCCGCCTCCGGTGGGCTCAACAACCGTGGCTCAGCCCAACCCCGCCTCCGGTGGGCTATCAATCCCAAGTCAGTCGTCGCCGGCGATGGCTCAGCCAGGCATCCGTCGCTGTGGATTTCACAGCCTCCTTGCTCGGGCAATCAAGGCCTTCGGCCAGATCTGTCAAGTCACCCGTCGGCCTTCATCCGCCGTGGCTCAACAGCCATGGCTCCCCACCACAGTTAGCCTGGCGAGGCCAGCCTAGCTCCCCACCAGCCTCCTTCCAGCCAGCCCGGGCATTCTGCCCGGGCAACCAGCCAGCAAGCCAGCCTGGGAAGGCCGTCCGTGAGTGGCTCGGGCGGGGTCTGCTCGGTAGAGGCTAGGCAGCAGCTTCTGCCCGGGCCTTCCTTCGTCTAGCCGCTTGGAAGCCTATCCACAGCTAGCCCGGGCAAGCAGCCAGCCCGGGCCAAGTAGTAGGCAGCAACAGGCAGCAGCAGCAGTCGAGGCAGCCGACAGCAGCAGCAGCAGGCAGCAGCCGCTCGATGGCAGGCCAGCCCGGGCAGGTAAGCCAGCTGGGTGGCTCGGGCAGTGGGGCAATTTACAATTTACTATTCAGTCATGCTATGTACTGTTATTGCATCTATCTTGTTGCTGGACTTATGGGCCAGTCTACTGTTAGTTTTGCAACCCCCGATAGGCGGTCATCTGTTGGACTGAAATCGGGGGTCAGGCTCTTCGTTGAGCCCTCTATTTCCATTGAGCCAGCGCTTTTAGCTCTGAGGATTTGCGTAGTATTCTTGTGGTCGTGGCTATTTTTGATTAGATTGGATTCTCCTAGTTAAGGGGCAGTTTCGCAGTAGCAGCAGCTGTGGGTGCCGATGATTAGATTATGGATGAGTTTGGTTGAGCAAGGTAGTTGCCGGAGCTGTCATTGACTAGATTGGTGGATCCTCACTGATTGAAAGGGGTAGCTTTGTTGACTGTTTCTGATTAGATTTAGTGGTTTGCACTGATCGAAAAGAACAGCTTGGTCCACTTGAGGTTTGGGAGGCTACTTTTGGTGGTCCCTCTTCTTGTTCCGCTTAGAGTCGTTAGCAAGCCTAGGGGATTTGGGTGAGGTTGAAGTAGTCTGGTTGGAATGGGCGTGGTGTGCAGGGTGCTTAGCAGGGTAGCCTTGTCGGATGCCGACATCTCCAGTTCGAACCTCTCTCGGTCCGGGTCCCTCTGTAGTAGCTGACTTCTTTTGAGTGGGTATTATGCTAGCTTCGGGGTGATGGGCTTCTCGGTTCTTGGTCTTCTTATCCTAGCCTTGGAGGAGGAGGATCTCTCCTCAGCGCTGGTTATCATGTGGTCACCGTTGACCATGACTATCTACCGTACTTACTTTATTTCCTAGCCTGGCGGGTTTTGCCAGGTAGTAGTTCAATTTCACACTTCACATTTCACGTATTACAGTACGCATAGCATTTGTTATGTATTTACTCTATCTCACTCTCCATGCGGGTTGTGCATGGTTTACCGCACTTTTTCACTCTTATTTGTTTTACTTTCTTTTCCTCCTGGGGTATGCCCCTTGTAGGCTGTACATTCGCTTAACCTTTTTTAATTTCAAGCTAAATTACCCAAAAAAAAAACCATACAAGCTTGTGCCACAAAATCTTGGGGAAATGAGTTCTCAATTTGTCCCACAGAGAGGCAACCGTGAACTGTCCGCTAGAAGTAAGGGTCCACCTCTTTTGATCATCTTCACTCGATCTGGTCTGGACAAGTTGAGGAAGAGTATTTCTCACCTCATTAAGTTCAAAAGTTTGGGTAATGGGGAATGCCCAATTGGAATCATGAATGATATGTGACACAAAGGCATCTTTCGGGATACCAGAGTCATACAATTCTAGGGCCATATTTAGCCACTAAAGGGCCAAGAGGGTGCCAATTGTCATACCACAAGGATGTGGAGTTCCCATTTCCCAAAATACTAAGAATATAAGGTTGCACCAGAGGTCTAAGATTCAAAATTTTCCTCCAAACCCAGGTGCAATCACTAGGAGTTTTTAAATTCCAAAAACTCCTCCCTTTTATTAAATATGATTTGACCCATTGACACCACATAGACTGTTCACCCCCAGAGATAAGGAACCAAACATGCTTCGCAACGGCAGCCTTATTCCATACTTGCATTGATTTGAAACCAAGCCCCCCTTCCTCTCTTGGAGAGCATAAATGATCCCAAGAAACCTTAGCACTAGATTTCTTTAGATCAGGACCAGACCAAGGAAAGGCTCTAAGGATTGACTCGACTTCCTTGATTATCTTTTTAGGAATGATATACAAGGAAGACCAATAAGTTTGAATGGAGAAAAGCACATTCTTTATTAATTGAACCCTACCCGCATAGGTAAGATCTCTATTGGTCCAAGTCTTAGTTCTGGCGGTCATGCTCTCCAAATTCAGGTTATTGATCAGTCTGACCAGTTTATCCATTGTGAAGTGCATCCTAAATGTGGAGACCCATCCTTCTTTGCAACCTTTGTATATGGAGAGAACAATTATTTGAGTAAGCAAGCTCTTTGGTCTAGCCTACATCATCTAGGTTCTTCATCCCCTTGGATAGTCCTTGGCGATTTCAATGTCATTAGATTTCCTAGAGAAAAAGTTGGGGGCACTGTTTCTTGGCCCTCTTATATGGATGAGTTTAATAACTGCTTGTATGCATTACAACTTGATGATCTTAGGTACTCTGGCTGCTTCCTCACTTGGGCCAACAAACAGGACCCCACTCATTTTGTCAGCATAAAGCTGGATCGAGTGTTAGTTAATGAGCATTGGATGAGGGTCTTCAATTGTTCCTTTGCTCATTTTTCCACTCCTGGGATATCTAATCATTCCCCAGCCATTACAACCATCCTTCCCGGTCATAGGAATTCTAGCAAACCTTTTAAATTTTTTGATTTCCTAGCTGACCATCCACAGTTTTTTGCTGTGGTGCAAAAGGTTTGGCGAAGAGTGGTTATTGGGAATCCTATGTTCATTGTATGTGAAAAGCTCAAGCTGTTGCAAGGTGAGTTTAGGTTAATTAATACTAGAGATTTTAGTGATGTTTCTGCTAGGGTTGTTTTTTTTTTGGGTAAACCAGCTTGAAATAAAAAGGGGGGGCAACCGAATATACAGCCTACAAGGGGCATACCCCAGGAGGAAAAGGAAAAAAGAAAAGAAAACAAAAAGAGAAAGCCTACGCCCAACGGCTACATAGGGGCATCTGTTTCCTATCCATCTAACAGAGGGATACAAAACAAATGACAAATGATAAATGATTACACAATTTGTAACCATCGCTAGAATACAACCAGCAATACTGAAAACAGAACACAGATTGGCACAATTGAATGGCACCATTTGAACTTCAGAACTTGAACTTGACTTGACTTCTTAGCTTCAGAACTTGACTTGATTCAATTCTGCAGCTTGATGGCACATCAGAACTACCAATCTACTGATGGAGTAACAGAAACTTCACAACAGGCCTCAGCTTCGTAACAGGAACTTCAGAAGGACTTGGAACAGTGCATCTCTTCAACAATGCAGGTCATCAACAGGACATACAGGTTCAGATTCTAAAGTTCTGAACCTGTTCTGAACCTGATTTGGCTAAGCACAACCAGCTGAACTTTGAAACAACAGAACTGCTATAGTTGGTTATGAGACAAACGACAACATATAGTTGGTTATGAGACAACAGCAGAACTGCTATGGAACATCAGAACTGCTATGGACAACACAGCTATGAGACAACAGCTGCTATGGAACTAGCTAAATCATGCAGAGGACGTCCCCCTCTGCGAAGGGAGATCCCAACGACATCCCCAGTTGGTTAGGCATAAACGACTCTTGGGACTAACAGGAGATTCCAACCACAACACTTGGAACTGAATGGAGATCCCAACATTCCAACCACATCTGCTATGGGACCTTATCAGGGCACTTGGGTAGCCTTCAAAACTGAACAACAGCTGCTATCATAACTGATGCAGGCAATCAAAACTGAACAGATTCAGAACAGAACAGCAATTATGATGCAGGGAGGACCAATACAGATTGGCACCACAGATTGGTACGTAGCTGAAAATAGAAGTGTTCCCAAAGTGTACAAGATCCAATACTAGACTAACTGAATGGTAACTGCTAGAACATGAGTGAGGTCCAATACACTCCAATTACAGCATGCCTATCCAACTGGACACTCAACTGGACTGTCATGAGTGGTAGTCCAATTGGACTGATGCAGAACATAACAACTGATACAGAACATGACAAAAAGCAAAAATGCAGAGGACGTCCCCCTCCGCGAAGGGAGATCCCAATGACAGCCCCAATTGGTTAGGCTAATATTAAACCACTGAAAAAACCACTGAACAGAGAAAAGCCAACAGTACAGCAGCTATACAATAACAATATGGCCAACAGTACATGATTACAATAGCCAACAGTACATGATTACAAAAGATATGCATTTCTGATCTGCTGTACATAACAGCAGATTCAGATTCTATCACAGATTCAGAACAGCACACATAACAGGTATTCTATCACACAGAACATCATGACAGAACTTTTATAAACCCACAGCAGCACATTTGCTGGCTGCTCAAATGGTGATCAAGTGACATATTATTATAGCCTTGTAATACTCAGGTGTAGTAACAGTAGCAGCAACAGTAGCAGTAATCTGAGAACATTTCACACACCTCCCCTACTGTACACTCATGTGCTAGGAGACCACCAACTCCCTCCCTAGACCTCACAAAACGCCCACTTCAAATTACTTCCTCTCTCAAAGAAATGAAGAAGCTCAAGCACTCATCTCACCAGGTAGCACACATCTCACACTTTATAAGGAAGATTCACACACAATTCTCCTCACCAAAGTATAAGGTATTTACCTGCTAAATAGAAGTAATAAACATCAATGGAGGCTACAATGTAGCCCTTGATACTCTCATACTCTCCTCCTGTCAGTCACAACCTCTGATATGAGTCTGTCCATAAAATGTACCTGCCCATTTGAAACATACAGCCAACCAGAAGAGCATGATTGATTCTGGAATTTACAATCAAGTTATAGTAAGCAAGGTACATTAGCTTACTATAACTTAACTCACAACATTATTCCACTCATTTACAATCAACTCTGCTTGTGAATGGGGAAGATTAGAAAGTGATAAAAGCCGTGCTCTTACCATGTTGCAAATTTTATGAACAATTATCTCCCAAGTACATGATTGATTCTGGAATTTCCTTAAATTTCTTTCAATCCAGATATGATACACGGTTACTGTAAACCCCAATCTAGTAACTACACTTTTGAGAGTTTTACCCTTAAAACTTGATAACAGAGTTACCCAGTCTGCCCAAGGTCTAGCAGGCCAAGTGACATGGAGCTTGGCCTGAATGGTATCCCACACCTGACTAGAGAAAGGGCAATTAAAAAGGAGATGATCGTGACTTTCACTCCCTTGACACAAACCGCAAAGTGGGGAAACATTCAGACCAAATGACACGAGTCTATCCGCAGTGGCTAGCCTATTTTGAATGGCAAGCCATGTGATGAAGCTGCATTTTGGTACATGCGCAGAGAACCACACTATCTTATACCACAAGGCCTTAGGAAAGGGGGATCTCAACTTGTCCCATAGGGAGGAAATTGTGAACTGCCCATTGGAAGTAAGAGTCCACCTTTTCTGATCTGCCCCATTCAACCTGGGCTGAACCAGAGGTGGCAAAGTGTTTCTCACCTCATTTAGTTCAAACGTTTGGGTAATGGGAAATATCCAATTTGAACCATCTATAATGCGAGAGACGAAGGCATCACGTGGGATGCCAGAGTCATACACAATCCTAGGACCAAATCTATCCGTTAAAGGACCGAGAGGATGCCAATTATCATTCCACAAAGATATTGAGTTCCCATTACCTAGTATGCAAAGGACATAAGGTTTCACTAAGGGCCTGAGATTCAGAAGCTTCCTCCAGCCCCATGTACAATCACTAGGTAGTTTGAGATGCCAAAAACTTCTACCTTTTATTAAGTATGATTTGACCCATTGACACCACATGGATTGTTCTCCCCCAGAGATTAGGAACCAAATATGTTTTGCGATGGCAGCCTTGTTCCAAACTTGTAAAGATTTGAAACCAAGACCCCCTTCCTCTTTAGGGGAGCACAAATGCTCCCAAGAAACTTTAGCTCCAGTTTTCTTTAGATCAGGGCCAGACCAAAGAAAAGCCCTAAGAATTGACTCAATTTCCTTGATTACCTTTTTGGGGAGGATAAACAAGGAAGACCAGTATGTTTGTAGGGAGAATAGCACATTCTTAATAAGTTGAACCCTACCAGCATAGGTGAGGTCTCTATTGGTCCAAGTCTTAGTCCTAGCTATCATGCTCTCCACTAAACGTTGACAATCCGAAGCCCTAAGCTTAGTGGAGAGGAGGGGAACACCCAAATATCTGACAGGAAGGGTGCCCTCCTGGAATCTTAGAACGTCCATAATGGCAGTTCTAGTGACAGTGCTGACCCCAGAGAAGTATACGCTACTTTTCTCAGGATTAGGAGAGAGACCAGACAAAGCTTGGAACTCTGTGAGGGCCTCCTGAATAAGGTTGATGGAAGACAATTCACCCTTGCAAAAAATCATAAGGTCGTCCGCAAAGCAAAGGTTGATGATCTTAGTCTTTCCACACCTCCAATGGAAGTGAAAATCAGGCAGCATGGATTTCTCTCTAAGTAGACAAGTGAGAATTTCCATAACAATGACAAAGAGGTACGAGGATAGAGGGTCACCTTGTCGTAGACCTTTTTGCCCTATAATGTAACCAGTGGTCTCCCCATTTAAGCTAAAGGTGTAGTTAGCAGTGGTAACACAAGCTTGAAGCCATTTGATCATTGTAGGATGGAAATTCATAGAGGACAGTATATCCCAGAGAAATTCCCATCTGACATTATCATAGGCTTTCCTAATGTCTACTTTCATCGCACATCTGCTAGGGTTGTTGACACTGGACAACTCCTACAAAATTTGCAGCATGCCTTGAGTTCTCATAACCCTGATTCTTCTCTGATTAGTCAGGAGAGAGTGGTTTATAATCAACTTCTCAAAATGCTTAGAGCCGAGGAAAGTTTGGCTAAGCAAAAATCTAGGGTTCAATGGTTGAAGTTGGGTGACCAATGTACTTCTTATTTCTTCAAATCTGTGACCAACAGGAGAAATAGAAGTAAGTTAACCAGTTTGGTCTTAGAAGACGGGACTCTCACCCATGACATTGGGGTCATTAAGTCAAGTTTTGTTAACTTTTACACAGAGCTGCTCGGTACTACCCATCCTGATTCTTACCATGGGCATAGCAGAATTCAGCAACTTGTCAATAGAAAACTTTCTGATAATCAAAAATTGGCAATGATTGCTGAGATCACAGATCAAGAAATCAAGGACACATTTTGGTCCCTCAACCCCAGCAAAGCCCCTGGTCCGGATGGCTACAATGCTGGTTTTTTTAGGAAAGCTTGGCCTATCATTGGCCATGAGGTCATAGCAGCTGTCAAGACCTTTTTTAGGTCTGGTAAGCTGCTCAGGAAGGCCAACTCTACTGTGGTAGCTCTCGTTCCTAAGGCCCCTAACCCATCCAAGGTTGGGGATTTTAGGCCTATTTCATGTTGTAATACCATATAAAAATGCATTGCTAGAATACTTTCTACAAGATTGCAAAACGTCCTCCCTGTTCTAATTGATCCTGTTCAATCAGGGTTTGTTAAAGAGAGGAGGATTGCTGACAATATCTTCCTCACCCAAGAACTAATGAGAGGCTACCATAAATCCACATCAACCCCAAGATGTGCTCTTAAGGTAGATATAAGGAAAGCTTATGATAATGTCAGATGGGATTTTCTTTGGGATATTTTGTCCTCTATGAATTTCCATCCTACAATGATCAAATGGCTTCAAGCTTGTGTTACCACTGCTAACTACACTTTAAGCTTGAATGGGGAAAACACTGGTTACATCATTGGGCGAAAAGGTCTAAGGCAAGGTGACCCTCTGTCCTCATATCTCTTTGTCATTGTAATGGAGGTTCTCACCTGTCCATGTTACCTGATTTTCACTTCCACTGGAGATGCGGGAATACTAAGATCATCAATCTCTGCTTTGCCGATGACCTCATGATTTTTTGTAAGGGTGAGTTGTCATCAATCATCCACATTCAGGAAGCCCTCACTGAGTTCCAAACTTTGTCCGGTCTCTCTCCTAGCCCGGAGAAAAGTAGCATTTATTTCTCTGGGGTCAACAACACCACTAGATTGGCTATTCTGGATGTCTTAGGATTCCAGGAGGGCACACTTCCTGTCAAATACCTTGGTGTACCCCTCCTTTCTACTAAACTCAAGGCCTCTGATTGCCAACGTTTGGTGGAGAGCATGACTGCCAGGACTAAGACTTGGACTAATAGAGACCTAACCTATGCTGGTAGGGTTCAATTAATTAAGAATGTTCTCTTTTCCATTCAAACGTATTGGTCCTCCCTGTTTATCCTTCCCAAAAAGGTTATCAAGGAGGTTGAGTCAATTCTTAAGGCCTTTTTGTGGTCCGGACCTGACCTAAAAAAAACTGGGGCTAAAGTTTCGTGGGAGCATCTGTGTTCCCCTAAAGAGGAGGGGGGGTCTTGGTTTCAAATCGTTGCAAGTTTGGAACAAAGCAGCTATTGCAAAACATATCTGGTTTATCATCTCCGGGGGAGAGCAGTCCATGTGGTGTCAGTGGGTCAAGTCGTATTTGTTAAAAGGTAGGAGTTTTTGGACTTTGAAAATTCCTGGTGATTGTACATGGGTTTGGAGGAAACTTTTGAATCTTAGACCTTTTGTTAAACCATATGTTCTCAATATACTTGGGAATGGGAATTCCACGTACTTGTGGCATGACAACTGGCACCCCCTCGGTCCTTTAATGGATAGATTTGGTCCTCGAATTGCATATGACGCTGGTATACCACAGGACGCATTTGTGTCTCACATCATTAATAACTCAAATTGGGTGTTTCCCATTACTCAAACTTTTGATCTAAATGAGGTGAGAAGCACTCTACCTCCTCTTGTTCAAGCAAGGTTGAATGGGCCTGATCAAACAAGGTGGACCCTTAATTCCAATGGTCAGTTCACAATTGCATCTCTATGGGACAAATTGAGAACTCCCTTTCTTAGGGTATTGTGGCATAAGGTAGTTTGGTTCTCGGCTCACATCCCAAAATGTAGCTTTGTCACATGGCTTGCCATTCAGAATAGGCTATCCACTACAGATAGACTTGTGTCATTTGGTCTAAACATTTCCCCTCAGTGTGATTTGTGTCTGGGGAATGAAAGCCATGACCATCTTTTATTTAACTGCCCATTCACCAATCAGGTGTGGAATTCCATTCAGGCTAAACTCCAAGTCTCTTGGCCTGCTAAACCTTGGGCAGACTGGGTGACCTTGTTGTCAGGTGTTAAGGGTAAATCCCTTAAAAGTGTGATCACTCGATTGGCCTTTACTGTAACTGTTTATCATATTTGGATTGAAAGAAATTTGAGGAAGTTCCATAATCAATCCTGTACCCGTGAGGTAGTTGTTCACAAAATTTGCACGATGGTAAGAGCTAGGATTTTATCACTTTCTAATCTGCCGCACTCTCAAGCAGATTGGATTGTGCATGTGTGGAACACTGTTTTAGCTCATTTTATATCAGTTACTGTTTCATTACTGTATCTGTTGGACTTGATTTTAACTTTTTTTCTTTAGTGGTTTTGTGGCTCATAAGGCAGGTCAAAGGGGGATACTTAGCTGCTATGAAGTTGTGGAGCTAAACATTGTGGAGCTTCCCATACATTTCAGCAGATTTGGGAAGTAATTTTCAAGTGCAAGAGCCATCAGTTTGGAGAGGCTTACAGCTTGGCCAGGCTTCTACTACTTCTATTCTATCAGGTACATTCTTATTCATTGGTGGAGATTTTGGAGCTTTGTGTATCCCCTCCTTATAATGTGTGTTTACCCTGTGAGATGTGTGCTAGTACCTCATTTCTTTGAGAGAGGAGGTAATACGTAGTGGGGGCATTTTGTGAGATTTAGGGAGGGAGTTGGTGGAGCCCTGTCCTAGCACATGAGTGAAATATTGAGTGGGAGCTGTGAGCCTTCCGAGGGAGTTGTAAAGTGAGGACATAGTGCTATGGACATCATCTTCAACTTATACTTATACTTCTTAGCTGTGGTGTACCTGTACATACTTACTTATATCCCTTGGACAGCCCAGGTTTTAATGTTTGGCATGTATAGTCTCATTATTGTGCTGTCCAGGTTGTTTAACCTGTTGTAGCTGCTACTATTGTTGGGGAGCAGAAAAAGCAATAGGCATTGTTCTACTTCTGTCTGTGCTGCTGCTGCTGACTGTCAGATTGGCCCTGTTTTGGCTGTCTGTTGTCAGAGGTTGCTGTCAGCTCTGTTCTGCTGTTGTCTTGCTATCGTCTTTTGCATTCTGTGAAGTTAAGTCACATGTTAGGCTGTAGCTTTCAGTTGTTTAGCTGTTGGATTTCTTGTGTATGAGCATTCAGTTTAGAAACTGTGAGGTGTGGCTCTTTCATTTCATGGACCATTTGGATGTTAATCGTTGTGCACTCTCTCTTTCTGAACTGGACTGTGTGCAGCTCCTTGTATTTACCAGGTTTTTCTATTTTGCCTATCCTTGGGGGGGATGTCCCTTGGACCGTATAGGCTTTTCTAGAGGGCATGTCCTTAGTTGTTGCTTCTATTCATTGATGTTCTGCTACTGCTGTTACTGCTTCCTGCTAACGACAGCTGCTGCTACTGCAAATGTGTTGGCAACTTGCTGCTACTGCTTCACTTGTGGGGGCTGCTGATATGGCAATTGCCCCAGCCATTGCTGCTATCTTGCGACTGCTGTTGTTCTGTTCCTATTCTGCTGCTGTTCTGTTTTTCTGTGCAGTCCAGCTACTGCTATTGTCTGATTAGTCACGATCATCGTGAAGAGCTCCTGTCCAGCATGTGGCTGCTACTTCTTTTGGCTGCTGGAGTGGATGGAAATCGTCCAATTGGCAGCAAACTGCTGCTGCTGTACTGCTGTTGTTTTTTGTTAATTCGGTTATCGGCTGTGGAGCTTCTATTTGTTACTGCTACGGGTGCATGCTGCTGTTATAGCTGCTGGTTGCTGATGTACTGTGTAGGCCAGCTAGTGAAGTGTTTTGCTGCTCCTGTTCTCTGCTGTTCTATGCTGCCGTAACTAGTCCAGCAGGTGCATAGTTTTTTTACTGCTGTTATGTGCTAAGAAAAGATGGTATCCTGCTGTTTTTTTTTACTGTTGTTATGTCCTACGTTCACTCCAGCTCTCTTGTGGAGTTTAGTTTCAGGCGTTCATTCTAGGCGTTGTTTTCTCTCCCTCTTGCTAGATGGATTGAAAACATCGCATATCTTTTAGCCCTTGTAGCCATTTGGCATTAGCAATTTTCTTTAATCTTTTTGTTTTCTTTTCTTTTCGTCCTGGGGTATGCCCCTTGTAGGCTGTATATTCGTTTAGCCTCCTTTTCAATTTCAAGCTGATTTACCCAAACAAAAAAAAATACTTATTCCTTCTACCATTTATATATTTAGTTGTGCTTGAATATTTGTTAATGTCTATCCATCCTCTTAATTTTGGTTTTTGGAACATCAGGGGTCTCAATGACCCTATCAAACAAAAAGAGGTTAGGTGTTTTGTAAATAAGAACAAGCTATCAATTGTGGGTTTATTAGAACATAAAATAAAGGAGGATAAAGCGTCTAGAGTGATTCAAGTGGGTAGTATGCTTGCTTTGGGCTAGTTAGAAGTATCAGGTTCTTGGTTATCTTAGCCCAGCTTTGGAGAATGAGGTTATTAGGTAGTTGGGTTCAGCAGGAGGTTTTGGCGAGCCTTAGGATTGGATGAGGGAGTAGTAGGCCGGAAGGATTGGGCGTGGTGAGCAGGGTACTGAGCAGCAGCAGTAGCCTTGTCGGATGTCGTCATCTCTGGTTCAAGCCTCTTGATGCCTTGTTCCTCTGTAGTAGCCGATCAACTTGCTTTGTAGCCGTCTTACTCGGTGCCTTCTCCTCAGTGTTGGTTATCATGTGGTCATCTCTGACCTCGACTATTTACTTTACTTACCTTATTTCCTAGCCTGGCGGGTTGTGCCAGGTGGTAGCTCTATTTCATTTAGCTCTATTTACTTTACTTACCGTACACATGGCTTCTTCATGTATTTACTTTATCTAACTCTCCATGCGGGTTGTGCATGGTTTACCGCACTTTTGTCATTCTTGTTTTTTTTTCCTTTTCTTTTCCTCCTGGGGTATGCCCCTTGTAGGCTGTACATTCGGTTAACCTTTTTTAATTTCAAGCTAATTTACCCAAACAAAAAAACAAAAAAAAACTTGTCTGTCCTCAGTGGAGTTCTGTGAACAACTATCCCCAAGCTCCCATTGGCAGGATTTTTGTGTGTTGGGATCCTAATGTTGCTCATATTCAGGTCCTTGATCAATCTGACCAACTTATACATTGTGAGGTTCAGCCTAAATGTGGTGACCCCCCTTTTTTTGCAACCTTTGTGTATGGGGAAAACAATTATCTGTTTAGGCAAGCCTTGTGGTCTAGACTCCATCTTCTGAGTACTTCAGCCCCCTGGATTGTACTTGGAGATTTTAATGCCATTAGTTCCCTAGGGAAAAGGTTGGGGGAACTCCATCTTGGCCTCCTTATATGGATGAATTTAATAGTTGTTTATACTCTCTGGGGCTTGATGATCTTAGATTCTCGGGTTGCTTTCTCACCTGGGCCAACAAGCAGGACCCTACACATTTTGTTAGTACAAAACTGGATCGAGTTTTAGTCAATGAGAATTGGATGAAGGTGTATACATGGTCCTATGCTCATTTCCCTACTCCTGGGATTTCGGATCCCTCTCCTGCTATTACTTCTATTCCTCCTTGTCCTAGGAGATCAAATAAACCTTTTAAGTTTTTTGATTTCCTAGCGGATCATCCTCAGTTTTTGGATATTGTTCAGAGAGTTTGGAGGAGAGTGATTATTGGGAATCCCATGTATTGTGTATGTGAGAAGCTCAAGTTGTTGCAAGGTGAATTAAAACAAATTAACAATAGAGATTTTAGCGATGTCAGTGCTAGGGTTGTTGATCTCAGACAACAATTGGATACCATGCAGCATTCTCTGAGTTCTCAGAATCCCAATCCTTCGTTGATTAGCCAGGAAAGAGCAGCTTACAAACAGCTCCTCACAATGCTTAGGGCTGAGGAAAGTCTGGCTAAGCAAAAGTCTAGGATCCAGTGGCTGAAGTTGGGTGATCAGTGTACTTCTTATTTCTTTAAATCTGTGACTAAAGCTAGAAATAGAAATAAAATAACCAGTTTGGTATTGGAGGACGGGTCCATCACACATGACGTTGAGGTCATAAAGTCCAATTTTGTCAACTTTCCCCATCCTTCCTTGTGAGAGGAGGTAATAATTAGCAGGGGCTTCTTGAGAGGTTTAGTTGAGGGTTGGAGGGTTCCCTTGTTCTTGACATAGTAATAGTGAGTGGGAGTTGTGAGATTTCAAGGTGTAGTAGTGTGTGTACTATTTGTGGCAGCTACTGACCCATGGTTGTGAGGGTTGTGAGGGTGGGAGTTGTGAGGATGTATTAGAGAGTGGGAGTTGTGAGGGTTCCCTTGTTCTACTGTTGCTGCTACTGACCCATGGTTGTGGCAGCATTGTTATTAATTTTGTTAATTGTAATTGTATGATGGAGCATTGGATTAGTAGTGTAGCTGCTATTATCAATTTATCAATGTACTTATGGGCTGATAGCAGTTCTGTTTTTTTTTTTGGGTAAATCAGCTTGAAATAAAAAAGGGGGCTAACCGAATATACAGCCTACAAGGGGCATACCCCAGGAGGAAAAGAAAAGAAAAGGATAACAAAAAGAAAGCCTACGCCAAACGGCTACATAGGACTAGAGGTAAGTAGAGCATCTGTTTCCTATCCATCTAACAGAGGGATACAAAACAAATGGCAAAATGATTACAACCAATATACGTGATTGGTAACCAGCAAGGAAACTGAGATATAACCACTATACGTGATACTGAAATAACTGAAATACAGATGCTGAAATGACTAAACTTGAATTTGAATTTGAACTTGAATCCATTCAAACTGATCCACATGTTGAAAGATCACTGCTGGACTGCCAAAGTATCAACTCATAAGTATCAAACACTGTGTCTGAACTGCTGGAATTGAACCTCAGTCAACATATCATTCCAAATTCAGAACTGATGCAGCTTGACAATGAACTGATGAAGCTTCTGACTTGGGGACACAACCAGCTTCTGACTTGGGGACACAACCAGCTTCTGACTTTGTGCTCAGGTGCAGAAATCAGGTGCTTGATCAGGTGCAGAATGCTTGATCATATCACAACTAGGGATAAGCCCTCTAACAAATGTTAACAACTAGGACTTGCAAAACAGTCACAACAGTCCTAGCAGTAGTTACAAGAGTCACAGCAGCCCTTTCCAATGAAAACATATACAATGCATATACAATGCAGAGGATGTCCCCCTCTGCGAAGGGAGATCCCAATGACAGCCCCAATTGGTTAGGCTAAAATTAGAAAAGATAAAACCACTGAACAAGCTACGTTACAGACAAAGTGCAGAAAACAGTTTGATTGGTGTGTTCATAACAGTGAGACTGCCTTGAAAGGTATGTGTGTTCATAACAATTACATGCTACCACCATGACTATCAACTTCTGAATCAACTTCTGAATCTGTCTATCAACAGTCATCAGTAAATGCACTTGTAATCTATCTATCAACAGTCATCAACTTCTGAATCTTGTGCACAAGATGCACTTGTAATATGGATCCTGTGCATAATAGAGACATCTAATCTGGCTGGGCAACAGAACCCCAGCAGATCAGAACAGTTCGGGATAGCAGCAGAAATGCAACTAAACATAAGTGCACCACAGAATCAGAACAGCATGAGAATCAGTCCACTATGCAGCAGATGGAGCAGTGCACCAAGAATCAGTCAAATGGAGGTGTAGCAGAAAATGTACCATAATACCATGCAACTCAGGTTCAGAATCTGATCCAAAGAAAGCATGTAGCACCAACAAAGATTAAGGTAACTACCTAAATAATAGAAGTAAATAGAACCTGAGCTGAAGTATAGCCCCTGCTGCTCCATGTCTGACTACAGCCCCCTTTGAATGTGGATCCAGCCTTCTTCTTGTTGAAGCATGTTGATCTGTGGCTGTGGCTGGACAGCAGGCAAGTTGCTGAATCCTGCTCTCCCCTGCTTCTGCTTCTGTTTCTGTGACCATCGATCTCATTAAGATCAAGGAGGAGCATGAAGCTGTATCCCCCTTGACCAATGACCTGCAAATGTAATAGTATGTTAATCTCATAAAACCAAGGGAAGACTCATAATATGTTAGTGCTTGAGTACACCACTAAACAATGTTCCATTGGATTTTTAGTTGTCTAGAAAGAGGACCACTAGGTAGGTTAGCCAAGGACAAAAGCCTAGACCTTATATCATTGGAGATTTTATGAGCAACTACAATGGGGGAGCAGGAGGAGTTCTGGAACTTTCTGTGGTTCCTTTCCATCCAAATATGATGAACATATACAGTGAAAGCCAGCTTTGCAATAGTGTTGGCCAAAGACTTACCTCTCAAAATAGAGAGGCAGTCCACCCAAGTCTGCCAGTTCTGATGTCCTTGCATGTGGGGGACTTTGGGAGACAGGATACTCCTGACTTTTTTTTTTTTTTGGGTAAACCAGCTTGAAATAAAAAGGGGGGGGGCAACCGAATATACAGCCTACAAGGGGCATACCCCAGGAGGAAAAGGAAAAAAGAAAAGAAAACAAAAAGAGAAAGCCTACGCCCAACGGCTACATAGGGGCATCTGTTTCCTATCCATCTAACAGAGGGATACAAAACAAATGACAAATGATAAATGATTACACAATTTGTAACCATCGCTAGAATACAACCAGCAATACTGAAAACATAACACAGATTGGCACAATTGAATGGCACCATTTGAACTTCAGAACTTGAACTTGACTTGACTTCTTAGCTTCAGAACTTGACTTGATTCAATTCTGCAGCTTGATGGCACATCAGAACTACCAATCTACTGATGGAGTAACAGGAACTTCACAACAGGCCTCAGCTTCATAACAGGAACTTCAGAAGGACTTGGAACAGTGCATCTCTTCAAACAATGCAGGTCATCAACAGGACATACAGGTTCAGATTCTGAAGTTCTGAACCTGTTCTGAACCTGATTTGGCTAAGCACAACCAGCTGAACTTTGAAACAACAGAACTGCTATAGTTGGTTATGAGACAAACGACAACATATAGTTGGTTATGAGACAACAGCAGAACTGCTATGGAACATCAGAACTGCTATGGACAACACAGCTATGAGACAACTGCTGCTATGGAACTAGCTAAATCATGCAGAGGACGTCCCCCTCTGCGAAGGGAGATCCCAACGACATCCCCAGTTGGTTAGGCATAAACGACTCTTGGGACTAACAGGAGATTCCAACCACAACACTTGGAACTGAATGGAGATCCCAACATTCCAACCACATCTGCTATGGGACCTTATCAGGGCACTTGGGTAGCCTTCAACCTATGCAGGTAACAGGCCACCAAAATGAAACACATCAACATGTTCAGAATACATGAGTAACAACAGAACAACAGCTGCTATCATAACTGATGCAGGCAATCAAAACTGAACAGATTCAGAACAGAACAGCAATTATGATGCAGGGAGGACCAATACAGATTGGCACCACAGATTGGTACGTAGCTGAAAATAGAAGTGTTCCCAAAGTGTACAAGATCCAATACTAGACTAACTGAATGGTAACTGCTAGAACATGAGTGAGGTCCAATACACTCCAATTACAGCATGCCTATCCAACTGGACACTCAACTGGACTGTCATGAGTGGTAGTCCAATTGGACTGATGCAGAACATAACAACTGATACAGAACATGACAAAAAGCAAAAATGCAGAGGACGTCCCCCTCCGCGAAGGGAGATCCCAATGACAGCCCCAATTGGTTAGGCTAATATTAAACCACTGAAAAAACCACTGAACAGAGAAAAGCCAACAGTACAGCAGCTATACAATAACAATATGGCCAACAGTACATGATTACAATAGGGCACTCAAAAAATAGGTGGGCATGGTTTTCCATGTCAAGGCACAATATACATTGGGAGGTGGATTTGAGCCCAAACAGGACAAGCCTATCCTCAGTGTTTAATCTTTGAAGAAGGGCCATCCAAGTAATTAGACTACACCTCGGTATATGGCCTGGAAACCAAACAACCTTATGCCATGTAACAATGGGAAAGTGAGTTCTAAGGTTGTCCCATAGGGATGAGATGGAGAACTCCCCTGACTTAGTTAGTGCCCAAATGCATGTATCCTTGGTAGCACTATTGACAATAACTGTATGCAAACCAGTTCTTATTTCATTAAGTTCAAGGGTTTGGGTGACAGGGAAGGCCCACTGGTTGTTATGTATTATATGTTGAACAGAGGCATCCCTAACTATTCCAGAATCATAGATAATTCTCGGACCAAATCGTGGGAGTAGTGGTCCTAGGGGATGCCAGTTGTCATACCATAAAGAAGTAGACATTCCATCCCCCAACTTGTACAGAATGTGTGGCTGAACAAGGGGTCTCAAGGATAGGATTTTCCTCCACACCCAGGAAGGTTCACTTGGGACCTTAACACACCAAAAGTTCCTACCTCTGAGTAAGTAGGACTTGACCCATTGACACCACATGGATTGTTCCCCGCCGGACACAAGGAACCAAATGTGCTTTGCCACTGCAACACATTTGGTTCCAAGTCTCCAAAGACTTGAATCCAAGACCACCTTCTTGGACAGGGGAGCAGAGATGTTCCCAGGAGACTTTAGCTCCAGAGGTTTTGAGATCAGGTCCAGTCCAAAAGAAAGCTCTCAATATGGCTTCCACTTCCTTAATGACTCTTTTAGGAAGGATAAAGAGAGAAGACCAATAGGTCTGCATGGAGAACATAATGGACTTAATCAACTGGAGTCTCCCAGCATAGGAGAGGTATCTGTTAGTCCAGGACTTTGTTTTTGCAATGATTTTATCCACCAAACTCTTGCAATCAGTATGCTTCAGTTTGGTGGACAGTAGGGGGACACCTAGATATCTAACAGGAAGGGTACCCTCCTGAAAACCAAGAACATGCAATATTGTTGCTCTGGTGGAGGAGCTAACACCTGAGAAGAAAATATTGCTTTTGTTTGGACTAGGGGAGAGGCCAGATAAGGATTCAAACTCTTCCAATGATGACTGGATATGGTTTACAGAACTTAACTCACCCTTGCAAAATATCATGAGGTCATCTGCAAAACATAGGTTAACCATTTGGTTGACCCACATTTCCAATGGAAATTAAAATCAGGCAGTAGGGTTTTCTCCTTGAGAATGCATGTGAGGACTTCCATGGCAATAACAAATAAGTATGAGGAAAGGGGGTCTCCTTGCCTCAATCCCCTTTGACCAGGGATGTACCCAATGGCTTCACCATTGAAGCGTAGGGAGTAATTGGCTGTGGTTACACAAGCCTTTAACCACCTGATCATCTGAGGGTGGAAGTTCATTGAGGGTAGGACATCCCAGAGGAAGTCCCACCTAACATTGTCATAGGCCTTCATTATATCTACTTTCATGGCACACCTAGGAGAGGAGGAGTGTTTGTGGTATCCCCTCATCAACTCCTGTGTGAGGAAGATGTTATCCGCAATCCTTCTGCCCTGAACAAACCCAGACTGTGCTGGATCAATCAAGTGAGGGAGGGCTGACTTAATTCTATTGGCTAGAATCTTGGCAATACACTTGTAAATGAGGTTGCAACATGATATTGGCCATTAGCCAGCCCGGGCCAAGCAGCGGGCAGCAGCGGCCTGCCCAGCCAGCCAACTTCAAGCCGTGGGCCAGTTCGGGGCCAGGCCATCAACTCGGGCAGAGGCTTGGCAGCAGCTTTTTGCCCGGGCGATTCGAGTCAATCTTCGTCCAGCCACAAGGAAGGCAGCAGCCGGCTGCGGCAGCAGGCAGCAGCCCGCCCGATGGCAGGTTGGGCCTAAATTTCTTTCAAAAAAAAAAAAAAAGTGGCACGGATTCCAAACATAATTCCAAGTCCAATATTGGTTTATTGTCAATCTGTTGCTGGACGAACGGGCCAGTCTTATGGTGTTATTAACCCCCGATAGGCGGTCATCTGTTGGACTGAAATCGGGGGTCGGGCTTATGGTCGAGCCTTTTATATCCCTAGAACCAGTTTTTTTTGCTCTAAGGTTGAGTATAGTATTCATGTGGTCGTAGCTATTTTTGATTAGATTGAACTCCTTCCTAGTTAGGGGTAGCCTGCAGTAGCAGCAGCTGCAGGAGCCGATGATTAGATTATGGTTGGAGTTTGATTGAGCAGGGTAGTTGCCGGAGCTGTCATTGACTAGATTGGTGGATCCTCACTGATCGAAAGGGGTTGCTTTGCAGTCTGTTTCTGATTAGATTTGGTGGTTTGCACTGATCGAAAAGAGCAGCTTGGTCCACTTGAGGTTCGAGTGGCTACTTTTGGTGGCCTCTCTTTCTGTTCCGCTTTGAGTCGTTAGCGAGCCTAGGGGATTTGGGCGAGGTTGTAGTAGTCAGGGTGGAATGGGTGTGGTGTGCAGGGTACTTAGCAGGGTAGCCTTGTCGGATGCCGTCATCCCCTGGTCGAGCCTCTCTCAGTCCGAGTTCCTCTGTAGTAGTTGACTTCTGTTGAGCGGATATTATACTTGCTTTGGGGTGATGGAAGCCTCGGGTCTTGGTTTTCTTAGCCCAGCCTAGGAGGAGGAGGATCTCTCCTCAGCGCTGGTTATCATGTGGTCCATGTTGACCATGACTATCTATCAATTACCTTATTTCCTAGCCTGGCGGGTTGTGCCAGGAATAGCTCAATTTCATTTCAGTACATTTCATGGTTCTTTTCAGATCCATTTGTATCACATATGTCACTTTATTTTACTCTCCATGCGGGTTGTGCATGGTTACCGTACTTTTATCATTCTTATTTTTTTTTTTTTCTTTTCCTCCTGAGGTATGCCCCTTGTAGGCTGTACATTCGATTAACCTTTTTTAATTTCAAGCTAAATTACCCAAAAAAAAAACATGATATTGGCCTATAATCCCCAACCTTTGAAGGATTGGGAACCTTTGGCACAAGAGCAACCAGTGTTGCATTGGCTTTCTTTAGCAGTTGGCCAGATCTAAAGAAAGACTTGACAGCAGAGGTGACCTCATGACCAATCACAGGCCAAGCCTTATGAAAGAAGGTAGCATTATATCCATCAGGTCCGGGGGCTTTCTGAGGGTTAAGGGACCAGAAAATGTCCTTAACTTCTTTGTCAGTGCCTCCCACTACCATATCTAGCCTCTGAGACTCTGACAGTTTCCTAGTGATAGCAGTTCTGTTGTTCCTCATAATTTCGTTGGGATCTCTCTGCATGGTGAAGTTCAGATACTTTTGTGTCAGTTCTGTACCTGATGTCATGATAGCAGTTTTGTTGTTGCTGTCAGTTCTGTATCTGCTGCCATGGCAGCTCTGTTTTAGTTGCTGTACATATTTGGTAGCTGATCATGCTTTAGTTGGTGGTGGCTGTTTCGCTGATCATGCTTTAGTTGCTGTCAGTTGGTGGCTGATGTTTTGAACCTGTTTTGGCTGTTCTGAACCGGTTCCGAACCTGTTTCAGTTAGGCCTGTCAATGGATCGGATCCGATCCGAAAAATCCGATCCGAATCCGAATCCGAATCCGATAACGTCGATACGATAATCCGATAATCCGAATCCGATAACGGATTCGGATCCGGATCGGATTCGGATCGGATTAAATCCGTTATCAATCCGAATCCAAACTTTATTTTTAAAAACTTTTTTTAAAATTTTTAAATTTTTTATAAAAAAAACAGTAAATTTTTTATTTTGAAAAAAAAATGTTTAAGAAGTTGTATTTTTATTTTCAATTTTTTCTTTTATTTTTTTTTGGAAAATAAATTTTTTTTAAAAAAAATTGTATTTTTTTATTTTTTATTTTTCCCTAAAATTTTTGAAGTAAAAAAGTTTTCGGATCGGATTCGGATTTCCGGATCGGATCCAAATTTTTCGGATCGGATCCGGATTTCCACTATCGGATCTGAGTCTTATCGGATTCTGATCGGATCCAGTCTTATCGGATCCGGATCCGGATCTGTCGGATTCGGATCGGATTCGGATCCGATCCGATCCGTTGACAGGCCTAGTTTCAGTATCATAATGTGCTGCTGTTATTGATCTGCATTCCTTGATATTTCTGATAGACCATTTTCCTGATGAGTCCATGTAGCTATTTCAATGATGAGTCCCTATTTCAATTCAAGTCAAGTTTCTATTTTCAGTTAGTTGCCAATCTGTGGTAGCTCTAATTAGATTATGCCTAACCATCGGGGGCTGTCAATGGGATCTCCCTTCACAGAGGGGGACATCCTCTGTATAGTATTGTATAGGTTCTACTTAGTGATTGTGTTTTGCTGGTTAGCTGGTGTTCTGATGCTGCTGTTCTGATGCTGCTTTGGACTGCTGTTCTGATGCTGCAGTTCTGGACTGCTAAGGTTCAGATTCTGATGTCTGATGTTCTGAACCTTAGCAGGTGGCTGATGTTCTGAACTTGTTATGCCTGTTCTGAACCAGTATTGGCTGATGTTCTGAACCTGTTCTGGATGTTATACTTGTTCTCATTAAGGCCAGCTAGTGAACCTGTTTTGGCTGAAGTTCTGTACCTGGACACTGCTGTTATGAACTGCTTTTGATGCTGTGTTCTACTGTTACCTTTCACCTTGATGTGGGTTGACAAGTTTTGGTATAGTGGCTGCCCAGATTGAATAGATTGAACTGATTTGTTCTCCTGTTTGTAATAGTCTCAGTGTAATGGCCTTTGGCATATTCATGTAATAGATTTTGTATAGGATTGTGGCATACCTTTAGTTGTTCTCGACCTGTTTTGCCCTTGGTTTTCTCCTCCATCTTGTAGATGGACTAGAAACCCATGGATAGGTCATTTCTTTTCCCTCTAGCTCTTTGTAGCCACTTGGCACAGGCTTCTCTCATTTCCCTCTTTTTTGTTTCTTTTCATTTCTTTTCTTTTCCTCCTGGGGTATGCCCCTTGTAGACTGTACATCCGGTTATCCTTTTTTTATTTCAAGCTGATTTAACCAAAAAAACTTGCTAGGTTCTGCCCATCCCGATGCTTATCAAGGTCATAACAGAATCCAGCAGTTAGTTAATAGGAAACTAACTGATACTCAAAAGTTAGCTATGATTGTGGAGGTCTCTGATCAAGAGATTAAGGACACATTTTGGTCCCTCAACCCCAGCAAAGCCCCTGGTCCGGATGGCTACAATGCTGGCTTTTTCAAAAAAGCTTGGCCTATCATAGGGCATGAGGTCACTGCAGCCGTCAAGACCTTTTTCCGGTCTGGTAAGCTGCTTAGGAAAGCCAACTCTACCATGGTAGCTCTTGTCCCAAAGATCCCTAACCCATTCAAAGTTGGGGATTTTAGACCTATCTCATGTTGTAACACTGTTTACAAATGCATTGCTAGAATACTTGCCAAAAGACTCCAGAATGTTCCCCCTGTTCTAATTGATCATGTTCAATCGGGGTTTGTTAAAGGGAGGAGAATTGCTGACAACATATTCCTCACTCAAGAACTAATGAGAGGGTACCATAAATCATCATCATCCCCAAGATGTGCGATGAAAGTAGACATTAGGAAAGCTTATGATAATGTTATATGGGAATTTCTCTGGGATATTCTATCCTCTATGAATTTCCATCCAACTATGAGGCTTCAAGCTTGTGTTACCACTGCTAACTACACCTTCAGCTTGAATGGGGAGTCCACTGGTTACATTATTGGGCAAAAAGGTCTAAGGCAAGGTGACCCTCTGTCATCATACCTCTTCGTCATTGTTATGGAAATTCTCACCTGTCTTTTTAGAGAGAAATCCATGTTACCTGATTATCATTTCCATTGGAGATGTGGGAATACTAAGATCATCAATCTTTGCTTTGCGGATGACCTTATGATCTTTTGTAAGGGTGAATTGTCGTCAATCACCCTCATTCAAGATGCCCTCACCGAGTTCCAAGCCTTGTCTGGTCTCTCTCCAAGCCCTGAGAAAAGTAGCATATATTTCTCTGGGGTCAACATTACCACTAGAATAGCCATTTTAGACGTCTTGAGATTCCAGGAGGGCACCCTCCCAGTCCGTTATCTCGGTGTTCCCCCCTCTCCACTAAGCTCAAAGCTTCGGATTGCCAGCGTTTAGTTGAGAGCATGATTGCTAGAACTAAGACTTGGACCAATAGAGACCTCACCTATACTAGTAGGGTTCAACTTATTAAGAATGTGCTTTTCTCCATTCAAACTTATTGGTCATCCTTGTTTATCCTTCCTAAAAAGGTAATCAAGGAAATTGAGTCTATACTTAGGGCTTTTCTTTGGTCTGGCCCTGATCTAAAGAAAACCGGTGTTAAAGTTTCTTGGGAACATTTGTGCTCCCCTAAAGAGGAGGGGGGTCTTGGGTTCAAATCCTTACAAATTTGGAACAAGGCAGCCATTGCAAAACATATCTGGTTCCTTATCTCGGGGGGAGAACAATCCATGTGGTGTCAGTGGGTCAAATCGTACTTAATAAGAGGTAGGAGTTTCTGGAATCTGAAAATTCCTAGTGACTGTACATGGGTTTGGAGGAAGCTTTTGAATCTTAGGCCCTTGGTTAAACCATATGTCCTTTGTATACTAGGTGATGGAATCTCAACATCCTTGTGGCATGACAATTGGCATCCTCTCGGTCCTTTATTGGATAGATTTGGTCCTAGAATTGTGTATGACTCTAGCATCCCACGTGATGCCTTTTTTTTTTGGGTAATCAGCTTGAAATTGAAAAGAGACTAACCGAATATACAGCCTATAAGGGGCATACCCCAGGAGGAAAAGAAAAACAAAACAAAACAAAAGTAGAGAAAATTGCCTACGCCAAGCGGCTACATGGGATAAATGATCTACGATGTTTCCAATCCATCTAGTAATAGGGAAGGAAAACAACGATTAAATGAATGACAAAGCCTGTGCTTGGACTCCCAAGTATTACAAAAACAGGTAGCAACGGTTAGAAACATTCAGAACTGAATGTCAGGTAAGACTAGCAAACACATGGAACTGTACAATTGCTGAACTGAAATTACAGCAGTAGAATATCAGTACAATAGCAGTCAAATAGCAACCCCAAGACAGGACAGTAATAGTAGCAGCTGGGCTGCATACAACACGTGATAAGGCAGCAGTTTGCATACTCTCCTCTCATAACTTGAACCTTGTAGCTCTCAGCAGCAACAAAAACTGGACAGCAGCACAAACTGGAGCAGCAAAAACATCTTGGACAGTAACTTGAACCATCTTGGACAGCCAACTTGTAGAAAGTAGCCCCATCACAGTTCAGTAGAACTAAACAGAGCAGAAAACCGAGTACATCAATCTGGACAGCAGCATCCACCAAGATGACATCCCTTCTGCAAAGGGAGATCATGCAGAGGACATCCCCCTCTGCGAAGGGAGATCCCAACGACATCCCTTGTTTTTGGGTAAAAACAGCTTGAAATAGAAAATAGGCTAACCGGATATACAGCCTACAAGGGGCATACCCCAAGAGGAAAAAGAAGAAAACAAACAAGAGTAAGAAAGTTGACTACGCCAAATGGCTACATGCCTAGATAAGAAGATAATAACTGCTGTTTCCAGCCCATTTAGAAAGAGGGGAAGAAAACAACACCAGATGACAACACAAATAGAATACAGACCTATACAAACCAAATTACACAGGCCTCTACACAACCAAAGTACACATGAGTGAGAGCCACAGGCCTATACAAAACAAAATTACATTGCATGTGGCATTCATGACAACAGCTATACTCATTGGTAGCAAACAGAATCAGAACAGCACAGCTGGGGTAGCCTAGCATCACTTGTCCAGCAACAAAAGCACACAAACTGAGCAGCATCAAGGCTTGAAAGGATAGCATAACACAGCAGCACACATCTGCAGCTCGGGTGGGACAATAGCAGCAGCAGTAGTATCATTGGGATACATCCTAAACACACGGTAATGAACAGCAGTTTGCTCCATAGCAGCAAAACATCATGTAATGGGCAGCAATATGCAACCTAACAGTAGCAGCAGCAGTAGAGAAAACCACACCAGGACAACAGCTTTGATAGGACCAACTGGACAGCAAACAGCTTCAACTGGACTGCACATAAAGCAGCAGCCGAGAATGGAGCCGTAAGCATCATTACTGGACATCAACAGCAACAACCAGCAGCTGCCTCATAGCAAACAATAACAAAAGAGGCAATAAAACAGTAGCAGAAAGCATTAATCAACAGCTAACTTCGAGTAACTGGACTACGGGAACATCCAACTAAGGACAGCCCCCTTAGCATGACAGAACAGCAGTAGAAACAGCAACAGAAACTCAGTTAATTACAACTAGCCACTATGCAGAGGACGTCCCCCTTCGCGAAAGGAGATCCCAACGACAGCCCCTGTTGGTTAGGCATATTCCTAATATGAAACACTCCAAATCTATACAAAACACAGTAACATAGGAGCATTAACCATACCAAACATCTGCTGAACTGAACACAAGCAGCAGCAAAACAGTAACGAAATAGTAGCAGCAATAAAACAGCCACTACACAAGCAGCAGCAGCCACGAGATGGACCAATTTAGCAGATTTGGGCAGCCTTAGACCTGGACAGAACCCAATCTGGACGAACTCCCAAAGCAGGATCAGAACATACAAGCTAAGGACGGATACAGTCAGAAAAGGCAAACATTCCAAAGCAGAAACATAGCAGTTACCACACTAAAACACTACGATAAAGAAGAACGAGATGGGCGATTTGCACAGGAACCCTGGTCTCCGATCAGATTAAACAACGAATTCCCATGGCTGATGGTACGATCCTATTAGCAGATGGGCTAGGTCTCAAAGCCCTTGACTCCAATGAAATCCGTCGCAAGCAGAGGTCAACGATTGATCTCTCAGCAGAAAGCAAGATCCATTCAGATGCTACTTCAAATCTGGGTTTCGAACAGTTTACCCTAACCTCAAGAAGCCGTCTGGTCTCTCAGATGAGGACGACTTCGGAACCACGATTTCAAGCTCTGGTCCGCAATCATCTCCGCATAGGTTTGGGGCACATAGCCCTAAATCGTGCAAAAATTCAAGTCCGGCTAGGAAACTCCAATAGGTATTTTTTGAAGAAGGTTTGAGGGTAGAAGCTGAAGTCGCAATGAAGGGCTCGGTTCCGCTACTATCTTCGAATGGGTTTGGGGCGCATAGCCCAAATGCTCAAACCAACCTTAATGCTGCACAGAAAATGCAGCAAGCATTATTCAAGGAGGGACTGGAAAGGGAAGCAGAAGCAAGAGCACGGGTCACTCATCTGCATGGAAACACTTACCAGTTCCAGTGTACCCCTTCTGAGGTTCGGAAATCTAACCCTAATCCAAAGATATTGTTTAATTCTCGGGGAAATCCCTATGTAGAAGGAGATCCTAACCTAAGGTATCCTGTCGAGGATACTAAACCTCGATATCTTCCCTCAACTCTAGTACAAGGACCAAAGTCGGGTGTTGTACCAAATCCAGCGTCTCATGCATCCACGAGTACTAACCCTGTATCTCAGCCTAAAGCCATGAATCGTACGTTGCAACCTAATAAGAATTGGGCCTCCCTATTCAGGTCCCAAGGGCCCTCAAGTAATATGAAGTTAGATTTCTATCCAGAATTAAAGAGAGGGAAGAATGCTGTTGTTGAACTTGATGTTACTCAATTGGATGAGAATTGTTGGTCACATTGCTTGGTTGGTCATTTCCTAGATGAGAGGATGGATTTTAGACTGGCTAATTCAACTGCCCATAAGCAGTGGGGAAAAAAACTAAGTATGGCCTGCTGTCAGTCAAGTCAGATAATGCAGGGTTCTTATACTTTGAATTTAAAGATGAAGCGTGTCAACTTGCAGTCCTAGAAGGGGGGCCTTGGTTCTTCTCTCAAAAATTTCTTGTTCTAAAGAAATGGAGAAGAATGATGACTCCAACTAAGATCTCTCTGTCCTCTATTCCTTCTTGGGTTAAGCTTCATAACTTGCCCCCAGAGTGTTGGACAGAAGAGGGATTAAGCAGGGTGGCTAGTGCAATTGGTCAGCCCAAACATGTTGATCAAGCTACAGAAAAGAGGACTAGGCTTGCATATGCTAGGGTGTGTGTGGAAATTGAGGCTGCTGATGAAGTACCAGATGACATACAGGTCACAATGGATGGTGAGAGTGTATCAGTTAGGGTGGAATACCAATTAATGCCTCCTGTCTGCTCATAGTGTAGGGTTTTTGGCCATGCTACCTCCAGATGTTCAAACTCTGCATTTTGATGCTCAAATGAATTGTGCAAGTTCTGATCCTGCTGATGTTGTGCAAGGTCTGAACCTGTTGTTATGAACCTGTTGATATGTATAGTGCTCTGCATTGTGGTCTTGTAATTAGTCCAGTCAGGTTGATTGGTATAAGTTTTATAAGCCTTGTAATGTCCTGCATTGGTGTTGTTTTCCTTCCCTCTTCCAGATGGATTGGAAACACTGCATGTTAGTTATATCATGTAGCCACTTGGCTTAGGTATTTTCTTTACTTTTCCCTTTTCTTTTCTTTTCCTCCTGGGGTATGCCCCTTGTAGGCTGTATATTCACTTAACCTCTTTTTATTTCAAGCTGTTTTTACCCAAAAAAAAAAAGGAGGATTGGCATACTGTTATTAAAGGAACCTCTGTAAGCAACGTAGGGGGTTCAGTAGCACTGGATGCAGTTTCAATTCCTGTGGTGGCTGTGGTGGAAACTTCAATGCCTAAGGTCACAGAAGAGGACATAGATGGGAGTGAATCGGAAGGGGAGGAACTGAATTTCAGCTATGATATTCCTTTTGAGGTGATTGTGGATACAGGGGTTCTCACTTGCAGTGTGGAGGCCGGCTCAAGTAATCCTTCTCATGATCTAGACCCTGAGGTATTCCCTTCTCAACCTGTTCCGCAAGGGAAACCAGTTCCTCCGGATGATAAGACTGAAGCAGTAAAGGTAAAGGCATCCTTTTAGAGCTCTAAGGGTTTCAAATATCAGAATAACAAAGCAGGTGGAAAAAACAACAACAAAAAGTGGAGTAGCAGCTCCAAGAGACGGAATAAATGATATCCTATTTTGATATCCTTTTGAGTGGTTGTAGCTTTATTTCTTTCAAGCTATGCATCTTGTTGTTACTTTGTGATTTTGTTTCCAATGTCTTTACAAGCTTTCAATTTAGGTTTTTGGAACATTCGTGGTCTGAATGACCCCATTAAGCAGAAAGCAGCAAGAACTTTTGTGAACGCCAATAATTTGAGTCTTGTTGGTTTACTTGAGCATAAAATTAGGGCAACTTGGGCAGATAGAATCACCCAATTCATTTGTCCTGGCTGGATTTTTGTAGGATGGGACCCTGGAGTCTTGTCTCTTACAATGTTATGTCAGGCAGATCAATTCATTCACTGTCAGGTCCAACCAAAAGATGGGAGTGCATTATTTTTGGTCACTATGGTCTATGGGGCAAACTCTATCTCAGACCGTAGATCTCTTTGGCTTAGTCTATCTCAGTTTAGGTCCTCTTCTCCCTGGGTGGTCCTTGGTGACCTTAATGCTATTAGGCACCCTAGGGAGAAAGTTGGGGGGAATGCACAGGGGTATCCTCCCTTGGATGACATTAATCACTACTTATTCTCCTCTGAGCTTGATGACCTTAGGTTTTCAGGGTGCTTATTTACGTGGTCCAATAAGCAGGTCCCTCCTCATTTTGTGGCCTCCAAAATTGATAGGGTCTTAGTGAATGAGCCCTGGATGAAAACCTTTTCTCAATCATCGGCTCAATTTTTGGTGCCTGGAATTTCAGACCATTCTCCAGGTGTGGTGTTTGTCCAGCCCAATCCAAGGAAGTCAATTAAGCCCTTCAGGTTTTCTAACTTCCTTGCTGACCATCCTCAATTCCTTGCAACTGTCCAGAGGAGTTGGAGGACAATTGTACTTGGGAACCCCATGTTCTGTGTGTGTGTGAAGCTTAAACACCTTCAACATGATTTGAAGCAACTTAATAAGGAGGAGTTTAGTGGCATCTCTGATAGGGTGAGTGCCACTAAGCAAGTCTTAGAAAACATGCAAGCAATTATAGGCTCTCACCCAAAGAATAACGCTGCCATAGAACAAGAGAGGGTGGTACACAAACAATACATCACATTGCTTAGGGCTGAGGAAAGTTTAGCTAAACAAAAGTCTCGAATACAATGGTTGAGACTTGGAGATCAGTGTACCTCCTATTTCTTTAAAGCTGTGAGCAATAGGAGGAATAGGAGCAAAATAACAAGTTTAGAATTGAATGACAGATCTACCACACATGACCTCAAGGTCATCAAAGAAGAGTTTGTTAACTTTTACACAACTCTTTTTGGCACATCCCATCTCACACCTCATCTGGGACCAACTAGAGTGGGACAATTAATCAGGAATAAACTCAGCCCTGAGCAAAGTCTTAATATGGTCTCCCATGTCTCAGATTTGGAGATCAAAGAGACCATTTGGTCTATTAATCCCACCAAAACACCTGGCCCTGATGAGTATAATGGAGGGTTTTTTAGGAAAGCATGGTCTGTCATTGGGAGAGAGGTCACTTCAGCTATCCAGAACTTCTTCAGATCTGGACAATTGCTCACCAAAGCTAACTCCACTATTGTAGCACTTGTTCCTAAGGTACCAAACCCTTCCAGGGTGGGTGACTTTAGGCCCATTTCATGCTGCAATACCATTTACAAATGCATCTCTCGGATATTAGCCAAGAGATTGCAATCTGCTCTTCCTTTGCTCATAGATCCGGTCCAATCAGGATTTGTGAAAGGAAGGAGAATTGCTGATAACATATTCCTCACCCAAGAACTCATGAGAGGGTATCACAAGTCCTCTCCTACCCCTAAGTGTGCCATGAAAGTTGACATAATGAAAGCATATGACCATGTTAGGTGGGAATTTCTTTGGGATGTCCTGTCCGCCATGAACTTCCATCCTACAATGATTAAGTGGCTTCAAGCTTGTGTAACCACTGCAAACTACTCCCTATGTATCAATGGGGAAGTGACTGGGTACATTAAAGGGAGGAAGGGGCTGAGGTAGGGGGATCCTTTGTCCCCATATCTCTTTGTTATTGTGATGGAAGTTCTTACGATTTTACTTAAGGAGAAAGCCCAGCTCCCGGACTTTCATTTTCACTGGAGATGTAAAACTAATCAATTGATAAATCTGTGCTTTGCTGATGATCTAATGATATTTTGTAAGGGAGAGCTTTCTTCGGTCAAACTCATCAAGGAAGCGTTGACTGAGTTTGAGGTTCTTTCTGGTCTCTCCCCTAGCACAGGTAAGAGTAGCATATTCTTCTCTGGTGTTAGTGTGGGAGTTAAGGAGACTATTTTGCATGATTTGGGATTTCAGGAGGGTTCCCTTCCAGTGAGATATCTGGGAGTCCCATTTTTATCTACTAAGCTTAAAGCTGTGGACTGTCAGAGACTGGTTGATAGTATCACTGCCAAAACTAGGAGTTGGACCAATAGGGACCTTACTTATGCGGGAAGAGTCCAGCTTATCAAGAACATCTTGTTCTCAATGCAAACGTATGCACAACTTACCCTTGGAATTATGGAACCAGGAGGGTTTAAGTAGGGTGGCAAGTACCATTGGCAGACCACTACATGTGGACCAGACCACAGCCAAAACTTCAAGACAACCAGGCCTTCTACAGACTAAGTCAACTAGTGCAAGAGTTTGCATCGAAATTAGTGCTGAGCATGACCTTCCTGAAGATGTGAGTATTACTGTAGAGGACAATTCAGTTGTGGTCCCTATTGAATATCAGGTGTTACCCTCATTGTGTAAGGAATGCAAAGTTTTTGGTCATTCTAACACCCAATGTTCTAAGACACCACCCTTAGGTAATAAAAAACAAGAGCCTGAAACAACCTTGAGTGCTACTTCAACCAACCCTACTATCCCTCTAGCTGTGGCTGCTGATTCAGAGATTGTTCCAGATGGGGTACTGGCAAGTAGCTCACTTGAAACACCCTCTTCCACTGACAAACCTGTTGACCCACTGGATTCCTTTAGGGGCAGCCCTTCCTTGCCTCAGAAGCAGCATGTAATCAGTCCAGACGACCTTTTGAATGAGTCAGAATCTGAAGAGTAACTGTTAGGAGTTCTTGAGGGAGTGGTCAGAAGCTGTCATGAAGTTCCACAGCCTCAATTCCACTTGGAAAGCATGGGCAGCAGATCAGATCCAATCCTTTCAACTGTACCAAGGGGTGGAATGGTAAACCAAACACTCTCTCCTAAACCACCTGATCCCCAAGGTTCAGAAGTGCGGGATAAAGCCTCAAAAGAAGATCTCAAAGATAACTTTCAGAAGGTTATATCCAGATCCGCTCAAAGAAAATTGAAGAAGCTTGCAAAGGAGCAGGTTCTGAGATCCAAAGGAAGGACCTAACTCATTCATATCCTTTTTGTCAGGGCAGTATGCTTTATAATTCTATCTTCTGCCATCTCTATTATTAGTTCTGCTTGAATATTTGTTTTATGTCTATACACCCTCTTAACTTTGGTTTTTGGAACATCAGGGGTCTCAATGACCCAGTCAAACAAAAAGAGGTTAAGTGTTTTGTAAATAAGAACAAGTTATCAATTGTGGGTTTATTAGAACATAAAATAAAGGAGGATAAAGCATCTAGAGTGATAAAACATGTGTGCTCTCAGTGGAGTTTTGTGAACAACTATCCCCAAGCTCCTTTAGGCAGGATTTTTGTGTGTTGGGATCCCAATGTTGTTCAAATTCAGGTCCTTGACCAATCTAAACAATTTATACATTGTGAGGTGCAACCTAAATGTGGTGACCCCCCACCCCTTTTTGCAACATTTGTGTATGGAGAGAACAACTATCTGAATAGGCAGGCCTTATGGGCTAGACTTCATCGCCTGAGCACCTCTTCCCCCTGGATAGTGCTTGGTGATTTTAATGTCATTAGGTTCCCCAGGGAGAAGGCTGGGGGAGCTGCTTCTTGGCCTCCTTATATGGATGACTTTAATAGTTGTTTGTATACCTTGGGGCTAGATGATCTCCAGTATACTGGTTGCTATCTCACCTGGGCCAACAAGCAGGACCCCTCACATTTTGTTAGTTCAAAGTTGGATCGAGTTTTAGTCAATGAGAATTGGATGAAGGTTTATAATCGCTCTTATGCTCAATTCCCTCCTCCTGGGATCTCTGATCACTCTCCTGCCATTATATATTCTTCCGAGTCCTAGAAGTTCAAATAAACCTTTTAAGTTTTTCAATTTCCTAGCAGACCACCCTCAATTTTTGGCTGTTGTTCAGAGAGTTTGGAGGAGGGTGATTATTGGGAATCCATTGAATGTATTGTGTATGTGAGAAGCTCAAATTGTTTTTTTTTTTTTGGATAAATCAGCTTGAAATTGAAAAAAAAGGCTAACCGAATATACAGCCTACAAGGGGCATACCCCAGGAGGAAGAGAAAAGAAAAATCAAACGGAAGAAAAATACAATAAAATGCTAACGCCAAATGGCTACATAAAGTTAAAAGAAGCACGACGATGTTTGCAATCCATCTGACAAGAGGGGAGGAAAACACCTAACAAGATAACATAGATACGAGGTACTCAGCCTAATAAAACAGCTGCACAGGCCTATACAAAATCTAATAACATTGGTAGCACACATTTAAAGCTACCATCACAGTAGCATGCAGTGGAAGCCTCATTGGTAGCAAAACAGAATCAGCTGTTAGTCCAGCAGATGAGCAGCAGCCTCATTGTTGGTGGCATCACAGCAACTAGAAGGCCGTAGCAGATCAAAACTACATTACAGTTTAGCTGTGAAGGCACCACATCAGTACCACATCAGTTGATGGCACCACATCAGTTCCGAGCATTCAACAACAGCAAGACTGGACATGGCAGAAGCTGTATGAACTCCTATATGGTGAATGGACAAGACAGCAGCAGTAGCAGACTCCAAAATGCAGAACACAACTACACATCTACAATGCTGAGTCCGAAAGTAACAGAACAGCACATTCAGAACAGCAGCAGAACAGTACATTAAGAACGGTAGCAGCAGAACAGCAGCCCGGCTCTACGCTGATAAGCAGCAGCAGAACAGAAGAACAGAAGAACTGGAAGCTCAAATTGTTGCAAGGTGAATTTAAACAAATTAATACTAGAGATTTTAGTGATGTCTCTGCTAGAGTTGTTGATGTCAGACAACAACTAGACTCCTTGCAGCATGCTCTGAGTTCTCATAATCCTAATCCTTCCTTGATTAGCCAGGAAAGAGCAGTTTACAAACAGCTCCTCATACTGCTTAGGGCTGAGGAAAGTTTAGCTAAGCAAAAGTCTCGAATCCAGTGGCTGAAGTTGGGCGATCAGTGTACCTCTTTTTTCTTCAAGTCTGTGACTAATGCAAAAAATAGAAATAAAATAACTAGTCTGGTCTTAGAGGATGGGTCTCTCACACATGACATTGAGGTCATAAAGTCAAATTTTGTCAACTTTTACTCTAATTTGCTTGGTTCTGCCCATCATGATGCCTATCAAGGTCATAGCAGAATCCAGCAGTTAGTAAATAGGAGACTAACTGATAATCAAAAGCTGGAGATGATTGTGGAGGTCACTGATCAAGAGATCAAAGACACACTTTGGTCCCTCAACCCCAACAAAGCCCCTGGTCCGGATGGTTACAATGTTGGGTTCTTCAAAAAGGCGTGGCCGATCATTGGCCATGAGGTCACTGCAGCAGTCAAGACCTTCTTTAGATCTGGTAAACTACTTAGGAAGGCCAACTCTACCATGGTAGCTCTTGTTCCAAAGATCCCTAACTCGTCCAAAGTGGGGGATTTTAGACCTATTTCGTGTTGTAACACTATTTACAAATGCATTGCTAGAATACTTGCCAAAAGACTCCAGAATGTCCTCCCTGTTCTAATTGATCCTGTTCAATCGGGGTTTGTTAAAGGGAGGAGGATTGCTGACAACATCTTCCTCACCCAGGAACTAATGCGAGGGTATCATAAATCATCCTCATCCCCAAGATGTGCAATGAAAGTAGACATTAGGAAAGCCTATGATAATGTCAGATGGGAATTTCTCTGGGATATTCTGTCCTTTATGAATTTCCATCCTACAATGATCAAATGGCTTCAAGCTTGTGTTACCACTGCTAACTACACCTTTAGCTTAAATGGGGAGACCACTGGTTACATTATAGGGCAAAAAGGTCTACGACAAGGTGACCCTCTATCATCGTACCTCTTTGTCATTGTTATGGAAATTCTCACTTGTCTACTTAGAGAGAAATCCATGCTGCCTGATTTTCATTTCTATTGGAGGTGTGGGAAGACTAAGATCATCAACCTTTGTTTTGCGGACGACCTTATGATTTTTTGCAAGGGTGAATTGTCTTCCATCACCCTTATTCAGGAGGCCCTCACAGAGTTTCAAGCTTTGTCTAGTCTCTCTCCTAACCCTGAGAAAAGTAGCATATATTTCTCTGGGGTCAGCACTACCACTAGAATTGCCATTATGGACGTTCTAAGATTCTAGGAGGGCACCCTCCCTGTCAGATATTTGGGTGTTCCCCTCCTCTCCACTAAGCTTGAGGCTTCGGATTGTCAACGTTTAGTGGAGAGCATGATAGCTAGGACTAAGACTTGGACCAATAGGGACCTCACCTATGCTGGTAGGGTTCAACTTATTAAGAATGTGCTTTTCTCCATTCAAACATACTGGTCTTCCTTGTTTATCCTTCCCAAAAAGGTAATCAAGGAAATTGAGTCAATACTTAGGGCTTTTCTTTGGTCTGGCCCTGATCTAAAGAAAACTGGTGCTAAAGTTTCTTGGGAGCATTTGTGCTCCCCTAAAGAGGAGGGGGGTCTTGGTTTCAAATCTTTACAAATTTGGAACAAGGCTGCCATTGCAAAACATATTTGGTTCCTAATCTCTGGGGGAGAACAATCCATGTGGTGTCAATGGGTCAAATCATACTTAATAAAAGGTAGGAGTTTCTGGCATCTCAAATTACCTGGTGATTGTACATGGGGCTGGAGGAAGCTTCTGAACCTTAGGCCCTAAGTTAAACCATATGTCCTTTGCATACTAGGTAATGGGAATTCAACATCTTTGTGGAATGATAATTGGCATCCTCTCGGTCCTTTAACGGATAGATTTGGTCCTAGGATTGTGTATGACTCTGGCATCCCACGTGATGCCTTTGTCTCTCACATTATAGATGGTTCAAATTGGATGTTTCCCATTACCCAAACGTTTGAACTAAATGAGCTGAGAAACACTTTGCCACCTCTGGTTCAGTCCAGGTTGAATGGGGCAGATCAGAAAAGGTGGACACTTACTTCCAATGGGCAGTTCACAATCACCTCCCTATGGGACAAATTGAGATCTCCCTTTCCTAAGGCCTTGTGGCATAAGATAGTGTGGTTCTCTGCGCATGTACCAAAATGCAGCTTTGTCACATGGCTTGCCATTCAGAATAGGCTAGCCACTGCTGATAGACTCGTGTCTTTTGGTCTGAATGTTCCTCCCCTGTGTGGTTTGTGTCAAGGGAGTGAAAGCCACGACCATCTCCTTTTTAATTGCCCTTTCACTAGTCAGGTGTGGGATACCATTCAGGCCAAACTCCATGTTACTTGGCCAGCAACCTTGGGCAGACTGGGTAACTCTGTTATCAAGTTTTAAGGGCAAAACTCTCAAAAGTGTAGTTACTAGATTGGGGTTTACAGTAACTGTTTATCATATCTGGATTGAAAGAAATTTGAGGAAATTCCAGAATCAATCATGTACTTGGGAGATAATTGTTCAAAAAATTTGCAACATGGTGAGAGCACGGCTTTTATCACTTTCTAATTTTCCCCATTCACAAGCAGAATTGATTGTAAATGAGTGGAATAATGTTGTGAGTTAAGTTATTGTAAGCTAATGTACTTTGCTAGCTGCTTTTCTGGTTGGTTGTATGTTTCATATGGGCAGGTTCAGTTTCTAGGCAGGTTCATATCAGAGTTGAGGACCTAAGCCATTACAGTAACACAATCAGAACATCGTATGGAACTCCTATTTACTACTAGTATTCAGGTAGTTACCTTATTCCTTGTTGTTTGTTGAGGTGATATACAGATTGTGAGTGTCTTCTATATTATGTTTTGGCCTTGTGAGTTGTGTGCTTGAGACCCAACATTTCTTGAGAAAGGAGGTAATAATTAGTGGGGGAGTCATGTGAGGTTTAGTGGAGGGAGAAAGAGGTTTGTTCTCTGCTGAGTGAGTGGGAGGAGAGAGGTTTCAGCAGCTCTGATCATTGTGTGGTTAATGTTGCTGCAGCTGCTATCTATTACTCTGAGCAATCAACCAACAGTTTTGTCATATTTGGCTATTTTGCTTCTGCTACTGATATCTTCATTTTGGTGGCTTTCAATTTTAATTTGGGCTGTTTTGCTGCTGTTATTGCCAGGATCTCAAGTTATCTGTGCTGTTATGGTGGTAGCTAGTATCCCATATTCTGCATTTCTCATTGGCTGCATTCATTTGGCGGCTAGCATCACTTGTTCTCCATTTGTTTTTGTTGACCTAACCAATAGGGGTTGTCGTTGGGATCTCCCTTCGCAGAGGGGGATGTCCTCTGTATAGTCTTTAGATGCACTACTGGTTCAGTCCTGTTCAGTTTTACTGTATCCCTTTTGCTTTGTCAGTCCAGCTTGTGTGATGGCTTGTCAGTCCAGGCTACATGGCTGCATGTCTGATCTGTCTGATCCTGTTCAATTTTACTGTATCCCTTCCAGCTTGTGTGATGGCTTGTCAGTCCAGTTTTGTGTGATGGCTGCATGTCTGATCTGTTCTGCTGTTGTCCAGCTGCTGTGGTTCACTTGTGGCAAGCTGCACAGGTTGGCCGTATGCCTTTTGTTAGAGGGCTTGTCTTGGTAGAGGGCTTGTCCCTACATGTGTAGCTGCCATTTCTGCTGCTGCACCCGATTTCTGCTACCATTCGAAGTCTGCTATATGCCTTGGCTGCTAGTGGTACCATTCAGTAGTTCTGCTGATTTCAGTAGTTCAGTAGTTCTGATATGCCATTGAAGTTTACTTTGGCACATGGCATAGTGCAGCTGTCCTGTAATGGCATAGTTCTGCTGATGCTTCCTGTCTGCTTCTGAAGCTGCAGAATTGAATCAAGTCAAGTTCTGGTGCCATTCTGTGATAGCTTTAATTAGGAAGTTCAAATGTGCCAATCTGTTTTCTGTTTTCAGTTTAGTTGGTTGTATCCCAGTGATGGTTGCACATTATGTAATCATTTGTCATTTGTTTTGTATCCCTCTGTTAGATGGATAGGAAACAGATGCTCTATTTTCTTCTAGTCCTATGTAGCCGTTTGGCGTAGGCTTTCACTTTTGTTTTCCTTTTCTTTTTTTCCCCCTTCCCTTGTAGGCTGTATATTCGGTTATCCCCCTTTTTATATCAAGCTGATTTATCCACACAAAAAAAGGTTCTGGAAAGTATTGTGAGTTCTTCTCAGACCAATCTGACTGTGCCTCAGAATGAGAAGTCCAACCATCAGTCACTTGTTCACATCACTGCTATTCCTGCTAAGCAAGAGGATTTCCTTGAAGAAATTGACAATCATAAGGAAAGTGAACCACTACCTCAGCAATTACCCACTACTGATCTAGTGCAGAGTGGTCCCTTAGAACTAGTGGGTGGAAATAACAAGGAAGAAAGTTTGGACAGCCAGCAAGCTATAACAGTACCTTCTAGTCCAGCAGCTCAAATCTCCAGATCAGCAGCTAAAAAGGCTGCCAAAATAGCTGCGAAACTCAAGGACAAAGAACCTCCTGATCTTAGTTTCATTTCAAATTTCAATCTGTTGGGGGGCTCTTCCAAGGCAGGGCAGTTGGGGAGGCAGAGGACCTCTTCAAAAGGCTCCTTCCACAGATCAAAGAATTAATCATAACCTACTGTCAGGGCAGTATACTTTACTTTCTTTTTCTGCCGTTTGCATTTCCATTTTGTTTAAACTTGTTTTATGGCTTTACAACCCCTAAATCTTGGTTTTTGGAACATCAGGGGTCTTAATGACCCACTCAAACAAAAAGAGGTTAAGTGTTTTGTAAATAAGAACAAGCTTTCAATTGTGGGTTTATTAGAGCATAAAATAAAGGAGGGTAATGCTTTTAGAGTGTTAAAACATATCTGTCCCCAATGGAGTTTTGTGAACAATTATCCCCAAACTTCCATAGGCAGAATTCTGGTGTGTTGGGACCCTCAGATTGTCCAGATTCAGGTTCTTGATCAATCTGATCAATTTATACATTGTGAAGTCCAATCGAAATGTGGTAATCCCCTTTTTTATGCAACCTTTGTCTATGGGGATAACTTTTATTTGAATAGGCAAGCACTGTGGTCTAGACTCCATCTTCTGAGCACTGCATCCCCTTGGATAGTGCTCGGAGATTTTAATGTCATTAGGTTCCCAAGAGAGAAAGTTGGGGGATCTGCTTATTGGCCTCCCTATATGGATGATTTTAATAACTGTCTTTTTGCATTGGGTCTTGATGACCTTAGGTACACTGGTTGCTTTCTCACTTGGGCCAACAAACAGGATCCCACACATTTTGTTAGTACAAAGCTGGATCGTGTTTTGGTCAATGAGCATTGGATGAGGGTGTATAATTGTTCCAATGCTCATTTCCCAAATCCTGAGATTTCTGATCATTCTCCTGCCATTACAACTATCCTGCCTTGTCCTAGGAAATCAAATAAACCATTTAAGTTTTTTGATTTCCTTGCTAACCATCCTCAATTTCTGGATATTGTTCAGAGAGTTTGGAGGAGAGTTATTATTGGGAATCCAATGTACTGTGTCTGTGAGAAACTCAAGTTGTTGCAGGGCGAGTTTAAACAAATTATTGGGCCAGATTTTAGCGATGTCTCTGCTAGAGTTGTAGAATCCAGACAACTTCTAGAAACTTTGCAACAAACCTTGAGTACTCAAAATCCTGACCCTTCTTTGATTAGCCAAGAAAGGGAGGCTTATAAACACCTCCTCAATTTGCTTAGAGCCGAGGAAAGTCTGGCTAAGCAAAAATCAAGAATCCAATGGATGAAGTTGGGTGATCAATGAACATCTTATTTCTTCAAATCTGTGACTAACACAAGAAATAGAAGTAGGATTACTAGTCTGGTCTTAGAAGATGGGTCCCTCACTCATGACTTTGAAGTCATTAAGTCCAACTTCGTCAACTTTTACAGTAACTTGCTTGGTACAGTCCATCCGGGGGATTATCAAGGAAATAACAGGATTCAACAGCTAGTAAATAAGAAATTAACTGATACTCAAAGGTTGGCAATGATTGCTGAGGTCTCTGATCAAGAGATTAAGGACACATTTTGGTCTCTCAACCCCAGTAAAGCTCCTGGGCCTGATGGTTTTTTTTGGGTAATGCCCTAGGGCGGTTAGCTTGAAATATAAAAGAGGTTAACCGAATGTACAGCCTACAAGGGGCATATCCCAGGTAAGACAAAGCAAAAAATATAAAGAGCGCCAAGTGGCTACATGGGTTGCCCGTGTTCTTTTTTTTTTTTTTTTTTGGGGGTAATTTAGCTTGAAATTAAAAAAGGCTAAGCGAATGTACAGCCTACAAGGGGCATACCCCAGGAGGAAAAAAGAAAAGGAAAACAAATAAGAGTAAAAAAAGTGCGGTAAACCATGCACAACCCGCATGGAGAGTGAGATAGAGTAAATACATAACAAAATGCAATGTGAAATTGAACTACTATCTGGCACAACCCGCCAGGCTAGGAAATAAAGTAAATACGGTAGATAGAAAGTTCTTGCCCCCGCCGAACAAACTATCCCAAGGAATAGAAAGTTCAACGGGGAACCTGGACACGGGCGTGGCAATAGCAGTAAATACCCGACACCAACCGTCGGTATAAGGTACAATTAGAGGCCCTCGAAGTCCTCGCAATACATACTACGGAAAACATAAAAGATAATGGCCAGTGCACAACCCGCACTGCCCGAGATGGCCTGACCACGACCTGGTCTGACTGGACAGATCTGGCCGGAGAGGTCCTTGACTGGCGGCGTGAAGGTGAGCCACACGGCGGCTTTTGAGTTCCGCGGTGGGGTCCCGACGGCCAGCTGGTGGACCGACGGCTGTTGAGCACCTCGGTGAAGACCCTCAGCGACGGCTAAGCCCCACGGCGGCTAAGCACCACGGCGACTGCAGCGCCCTGGCTGTGATTGGCCAGTAATGACCGTTGTACTTTCTGATCTGCCCGGTGCAGATCCCGATAAAGGTACCCATCGGTTCACGGCGGGGTTGAGGTTGGATACCATGCCTACGGCTGTTGAGCCACGGCGACTGGACCTGTGTGAAGTTGAACCGGACCTGATAGAGGCCGGCTAGAGTGGGGTCGACCGAACCAGATCTGGCCGGAGCGGCGGCCCGAGGGCTGCCGGCTGTGGAGGGTGGTGGAGGAGAGACGGCCCGAGGGCTGCCGGCTGTGGAGGGCGGTGGAGGAGAGACTCTCTAAGGAGAGAGGATCCCTTGCCCGGATGACTTCCTTGTTGTTGCTGCTGCGGCTGGCTGGAGGTGGCAGCCGGCTGGATTGACTGGGCCAAGGGAGCTTTCGAAGCTCCCAAATGGCCTTCTAGGAAAATCATATGTTAGTGGGGCCTGATGGTTATAATGCAGGCTTCTTCAAAAAAGCCTGGCTTGTGGTTGGTCGTGAGATAATTGTAGCTGTCAAAACCTTTTTTAGGTCTGGTAAGTTACTGAGGAAAGTCATTCTACCATGGTAGCTCTGGTCCCAAAGGTCCCTAACCCTTCAAAAGTTGGGGATTTTAGACCCATATCATGTTGTAATACTGTCTACAAGTGCATAGCAAGAATTCTTGCTAGCAGATTGCAAAGTGCCCTCCCCATCCTAATTTTTTTTTTTTTTGGATAAACCAGCTTGGAATAAAAAAGAGGCTAACCGAATATACAGCCTACAAGGGGCATACCCCAGGAGGAAAAGAAAAGAAAACAAAGCAAAAGAAAAGAAAATAGGCAACGCCAAATGGCTACATGGGAGGACTGATAAGCGCTGATAAGAGCTGTTTCCAATCCATCTAGAAGAGGGAAGGAAAACAGCGCGAAAATGACCTAAACATTACAAAAGAGTCATGGAGCAAAAGGATATCACGACGTGCAACCTAACTATACAAGGAACCATTACATAACCCTGAAAGGGACCAAGTAACCAAATGATGGAGATGTCAAACTGAACTTCCGAAGGCCAAGTTGCATAACCATAATGGCACATGAGGTGGATGATTGAACTTGGAAGCTTGGTGAACTTGGACAGCCACCAAAACAGAGCAAATCATCTTGCACCACCACAACAAAACAGAGCAAAAGGACACTTACTACCAATTGGAACCACAACAAAACACTTGGGAGCACTTGGGCAGCCTTCAACCTGGGCAGCAGAACTGGACAGTCACCAACTGATCTTGAAGCTTGAACCAACTAGCTCACTTGTTGTAGGCCAATAGCAGCCACAGAGAGGTAAATATCACAGTCCACTACAACATTGTTCAACATCAAACACTAGCAACTATACATATGCAAAGGACACTAGCAACAAACAAGCAACAGCAGATCAGAACTGTGAAACAACCAGTTCAGAACTGATGCAGTTTATGGACCATCACAGAACAGCAGCAGTCCAGCTTATGGACCATCACAGAACAGCAGCAGTCCAACCATTCACTCACATTCAAATGAACCAAAACAATACCAAATGCAGAGGACGTCCCCCTCTGCGAAGGGAGATCCCAATGACAGCCCCTATTGGTTAGGATTTGTGAAGGGCAGGAGAATTGCTGATAACATTTTCCTTACGCAGGAGCTCATGAGAGGGTATCATAAATCCTCATCTACCCCAAGATGTGCTATGAAAGTAGACATCAAGAAAGCATATGATAATGTTAGATGGGACTTTATTTGGGATATTCTAGCTGCTATGAATTTCCATCCAACAATGATCAAATGGCTTCAAGCGTGTGTTACCACTGCTAACTACTCTCTTAGCATCAATGGGGAAGCCACTGGTTATATCATTGGGCAAAAAGGTCTGAGGCAAGGTGATCCTCTGTCCTCATACCTCTTTGTCATTGTGATGGAAATTTTAACTTGCCTTCTTAGAGAAAAATCCCAGATCCCTAACTTCCATTTTCATTGGAAGTGTGGACGTAATAAGATCATCAATCTCTGTTTTGCTGATGACCTTATGATTTTTTGTAAAGGTGAACTGTCTTCAATCAATCATATCCAGGATGCCCTCGTCGAGTTTCAAACATTGTCAGGCTTATCCCCTAGCCCAGAGAAAAGTAGTATCTATTTTTCTGGAGTTAGTAGTACCATTAGAATGGGAAATTTCAAAATGACACCTAAACTTTGCACCAAATGTCACAGAGACACCTGAACTTAAGTTTATTTCAATTAAACACATGTACTACAAAATCCCCAAATTTAGACACCTGAACTTAAGTTTATTTCAATTAAACACCTGTACTAACAAAATCCCCAAATTTAGACCCCCGCCGTTATTCTCTGTCCCAAAAATTGCTAACATGGCATCTCCAACCCGTTTAAGTTGCCCTATTACACATATTTCCAACAAGGGACGATGCACCCAAGCGAATGTAAAGTACTTATACGTAGTGGGTGCATCGTCCCTTGTTGGAAATATGTGTAATAGGGCAGCTTAAACGGGTTGGAGATGCCATGTTAGCAATTTTTGGGACAGAATAACGGCGGGGGTCTAAATTTGGGGATTTTGTTAGTACAGGTGTTTAATTGAAATAAACTTAAGTTCAGGTGTCTAAATTTGGGGATTTTGTTAGTACAGGTGTTTAATTGAAATAAACTTAAGTTCAGAAAACCTCCGGATGGGTTAGGCGATTTGGGCGATTCCAGTACTGTTCACAATGGGGGACGGTACGATCTCCATGGCTGATGGAATTGGAATCAGAGCTGTCGATTCCAATGAACTGCGAAGGAAGATCCGTGGTCCAACTCCCACTCACCAAAATCTCAGCAATTCCAAATCCATTTCACTCGAATCCACGGCTGCTCCGATTCAGTCGGACCTGCAAGCCCTAAAACCGAATGTTTCAAGAGATATCATCCTCGAGTCTACTATTCGAACCACTATTCCTTCGGCATCTTCAGCTGAGGTTGGGAAGTTCAGTCCTAACCTCAGCTCTGTTATGTGAAGTTCTGTTATGTGAAGTTCTGGCATGAAGTTCTGGCATGAAGTTCTGTGTTCCACAAGGTTCTGAATCTGTTATGTCTGCTGTTTTGAATCAGCAGTTCTGTTGGACAGCTAATCTGTTATGCTTCCTGTTATGGTTCGGAAGTTGTTGGTTCTAGTAGTGACATGTATGGTGAAGCATTCAGTTGTTGTGCTTCCTTTTACTACGGCCTTCCTTTTTGTTCTGCCTAACCAATAGGGGCTGTCGTGGGATCTCCCTTCGCAGAGGGGGAATTCCTCTGCAATGTGTTATGCTAATTATGTTCAGAGGTGCGGACTGTTATCAAACACCTGTTAGTAGACTTTGTAGCAGTCCAGACTTTGTAAAGCTATTTTGTTATGTAAAGTTTGAGTTGTAAAGGGTCAGCTGCCTGCTGTCAGTGACTTCTGGCTGCTGTTTTGATCTGATCTGAAGCTGCTGTCCAGTTCTGAAGCTAGGTTCTGAATTTCTGTAAACCAACAACATGCCCAGCTTGGTGTGCTAAGTCACTCTGGCTGCTGTTTTGAACTGATGTCCAGGTTCAGGTTCAGCATGTTCAGTTCAGAACTGTTTAACACAGTTCAGTTCTGGTTGTGCTCAAGTCCAGCAGTTCAGCAGTTCTGCTGTGTTGTCTGATATCACCCCAAGTTCAAGTCCAAGTTCAGTCCTGATATCACTCCATCTGAACCTGTTCTGATCCTGGATGTCCTGTCGAAGATCAGCATTCCTTCTTTCCAAGAGTTTTGAAGAAGCTGCAGTCCTTTGTAATATAGTACCATGGAATTTATTAGCTCAGTAGCATTTTGTGTTCTGTTTCGTATCCCTCTTGTAGATGGGTACAAAACAGACGTTCTACTTACTTTTAGTCCTATGTAGCCGTTTGGCGTAGGCGCTCTTTTTATTCTTTCTTTTCTTTTCTTTTCTTTTCTTTCCTCCTGGGGTATGCCCCTTGTAGGCTGTATATTCGGTTAGCCCCCCCCTTTTTATTTCAAGCTGTTTTACCCAAAAAAAAAAAAAGTTCAGTCCTAACTCGGCTAAGAAATCTAGGGCTCACAGTCCCAGGTACAACCAGACGGATTCAGTCCATCAGCCGCAAAAGGTGCCTCAGAAGGAAGGCATGCGTACGGATTCCGAAGCTCGAATGCTTGAAATCGTGGGTCACCTGGAGGACGAGCTCAACTCTTCGGAAGATCCATTTGTTCTAGATGTGGTTACAGCCAAATTACTGAGTATACAGCAGTCATGGAGAGAAGCTGAGAACCAGGCTCCTCCAAACAAGAAATCCAGCCCCTCTAGGAAGATTCAACAGGCGCTCTTTGAGGAGGATTTGAAATTGGAAGCTGAGGAGCGGGCTCACAAACAACAATACGAAGTGATCAATTCTGGAACAGAAGTGATTCTTGTCCATGGGAGTTCCTCTCAGAATCAACAACAAACCGATCTTCTTCAACAACAGCAACGACAACAGGTATCATCAAATCCTGCTCCAAAAACCTTAGTTAACCCTAGAGGAACCCCATACCTGGAGGGGGACCCCAATATGGGGTATGATGAAATTGACACCAAACCCAGGCGGCCATGGACTTCCATAAGTCAGGCAAATGATTCTCGAATTCCCAATAAACCCCGACAGGTTCTGAATGGTACCAAACCCAAACCAAAAAATTGGGCAGCTTTATTACAATCGCAAAGTCCTTCTGTTGATGTGAAACTAGAATTTCATCCTGACCTATTCCGAGGGAAAGAAGCTCAGGTAGAAATTGATGTTGAACTTACCGATGTTGGGTTGTGGAACAAGTATTTAGTAGGTCACTTTCTAGATGGGAAAATGGCATACCCACTGGTTCTCTCCACTGCTAGGAATCAGTGGAAAGAATTGTTTGTGGCAGTTAAACCGGATGTGGCAGGATGCTACCTTTTCGAAGGTAGAGACGAACAGGCTAAGCAACTTGTTTTGGATGGGGGCCCCTATTTCTTTTCTCAAAGATATCTGGTCCTCAAAGACTGGCATACTCTAATAAACCTTTCATTTTGAGAGCCTACGGGCAACTTTGGCAGCGACATCAATCTACCCTTAACCATGTTAAAGATTTTGTGAACGACAACTTCCCAGGTGCTAGTTGTAGCTTGAAACTTCCTCAGATTTCTCTCAATCCAAAGATGATACACTGTGGCAGCGAATATCAGTTTAGTGACAACATTTCTAAGAGATTTTCCCCTAAAAGAGGAGAAATGGGTAATCCATGCTGGCCAAGACTTGGGGGACCAGCATGTATCTATTCTTTTTTTTTTTTTGGGTAACTTAGCTTGAAATAGAAAAAAGGCTAACCGAATATACAGCCTACAAGGGGCATACCCCAGGAGGAAAGAAAGAGAAAACAAAAAAAAAAAAAAGAAGAGAAAATACCTACGCCAAGTGGCTACATGGGATAAGTGAAATGCATTGTTTCCAATCCGTCTTGTAAGAGGGAGAGAAAACAACGCCTTAATGAAGGTCAAAGCCCGAGCTAGGACATTTAAGTATTACAAAAGTAACATACTACCTGACAGTATCAACTGAACAACTACTACATTGAAAACAGTGAAAAAACAGTGAAGATGCAGAGCGACCACCTGCTGCTGCTGATGTAACCTCTACCACCATGTGTAACTTCAATTGGTTACATTCTAAGCAGCAACAACAGCAACAGGTACTGAAGCAGCAGGTACTGAAGCAGATGAACTTCTGAACCTGCTTGTGTGTCTTGTGTATCTTGTGCATCTTCTGAAGCAGCTAGCTGACTGAGCAGAAATGAAACAATCATCTGATGCAGAACTGAACTGATTCAGAACTGAACATTGCACTTTGCACATTGCACATTGCACTCTTGTATTGTGACAGACTTGTGACAGTAGTCCAGTTCTGACTACACCAGTTCTGAATACAATTGAACTTGACTACACCAGTTCTGAATACTATACCATACTGAAAACATCATGACAGAACATCATGACAGAACTTGTAAACCCACAAGCTGGCCTTAGATGGAAACAAAACAAAGGTTATACAATGTTTCCTATCCATCTACAAAAGGGATAAATATGACAGGTTCTAGCAGCATCACTCTCTCACTACACTACAGAACACTACAGAACTGACTGCTTGAACAAGCTTCAGAACCAGCAGCAGCAGAAACAGAACTTGGGACTAAGACATCATAGCAGCTAGCTGGGCCAATATACTAAACTATACAGAGGACGTCCCCCTCTGTGAAGGGAGATCCCATTGACAGCCCCCGATGGTTAGGCATAACTGAAAACAGAAAAAAAAAAAAAACTGAAAACAAAACCTAGTACAAAGACAAGGCATTTGCTGCACCAATATCTGATGCAGAAATGCAAAATGCAGAAGCAACACTGTGGTGTATGACCATAGCAGCAGGCATTGAGTTTAAGTATGCTAATGGCATTGAACCTCACAAGGTCACACACTAGCTAATGGCATTGAATAAGTACCCTTTAAGCATGCTACACATGTCAGAGCACTACACAACAACATGTCTTGGCATATGCAGTTCAGGTCAGAATTGAACCTTTCAGATCCTCAGAAAATCAGGACCTAACCATAAATATATTTAAGAACAATTGGTCCATAATTGCAGAGGAATTCCCCCTCTGCGAAGGGAGATCCCACGACAGCCCCTGATGGTTAGGCAATACAGGGCAGTAGGAGTAAGATAACTACCTGTGTATGTAGGAGTAGTAGCTGACTTAGTACCTCTTGTTGAAGGGAGGAGCTTAATGAGATTGCTGCTCAACCAATGACTTGGACCTTTTGTTGAACAGAAGTACATATAACCTGACTGCTCTCCCCTGCTGCCTTAGTAGATCTCTGCATTAGGCCCCTTGAGATGGCCTGGCTCCATCCCTCTTTGCTGACTGCACTTGTCTTGTCACTGTGACTGTGGCTGGACAGCAGACCTGTTCCTCATTAAGATCAAGGAGGAGCAGGTTGAATTCCTGGTGCTGATACATGAATGGGAACTCCCTGCTCAATGCTTAGCTCCTCAATTCTGCAAACAACATGAAGTATGGAAGAGGTGATTGAAATGGTACAGAAGTATGGAACCATGACTAACACTAAACAATGTTCCATTGCAGTTTTAATTGTCCAGCATTTAGACCACTAGGCAAATTAGTAATGGACAGAAGTCTATTCCGGATATCATTGGAGATTTTATATGCAATTTCAGTGGGAGGACAACAAGAGTTCTGGAATTTTCGATAGTTCCTTTCAAGCCAAATATGATGGACATACACTGTGAATGCCAGTTTGGCTATGGTGATGGCCAAAGACTTACCTCTCAGGTTAGAGAGGCACTCCACCCAAGGCTGCCAACCCTGATGTCCACTCATGAAGGGTGCCTTAGAGGATAGGATATTCCTAATTTGGGAAGCCATGGGGCATTCAAAGAAGAGATGGCCATGGTTCTCTACAGCTGTGCAAAATGTGCAGTGGGATGAGGACTTGAGGCCAAACTGAACAAGCCTATCCTCAGTGTTTAGCCTATTCCATAGGGCCATCCAAGTAATAAGGCTGCATCTTGGAATGTGACCAGGGAACCAAACTACTTTATGCCATGCAACAATGGGGAAGTGAGTTCTAAGTTTGTCCCAAAGGGATGAGATAGTGAATTTCCCTGAAGAATTGAGAGTCCACGTGCACGAGTCCTTGGTAGTGGAATTGAAAGCAACTTTATGCAAATCAGCTCTAATCTCGTTGAGTTCACAAGTTTGAGTGACAGGGAAAGACCAACGGTTGTGGTGAATTATATCATGAACAGAGGCATCCTTAGTGAGCCCAGAGTCATAAACAACTCTCTGGCCAAACCTAAGGAGCAAGGGACCTAAGGGATGCCAGTTGTCAAACCATAAAGAGGTAGACATTCCATCACCCAGCTTGTATCTAATAAAAGGTTGGACAAGAGGCCTCAAAGATAGAATTTTCCTCCATACCCAAGATGGATCACAAGGGGTCTTGACGCACCAAAAGTTTCTGTCTCTGAGTAAGTAGGATTTAACCCATTGACACCACATGGACTGTTCTCCACCAGAAACGAGGAACCAGATGTGTTTAGCAACAGCAGCTTTGTTCCAAATTTCCAATGATTTAAAGCCAAGACCCCCTTCCTTAACAGGGGAGCAAAGATGCTCCCAAGAGATTTTTGCTCCCGACGTTTTGAGGTCAGGTCCGGTTCAAAAGAAGGCTCTCAAAATGGCTTCCACCTCCTTAATGACTCTCTTAGGGAGGATGAAGAGAGAGGACCAATATGTCTGCATGGAGAACAGAATGGACTTGATTAACTGAATTCTCCCAGCATAGGAAAGGTATCTATGGGTCCATGCTTTTGTTTTTGCAGTGATTTTATCCACCATGATCTTACAATCAGAGTGCTTAAGTTTAGTGGACAAAAGAGGCACACCTAGATACCTAACAGGCAAAGATCCCTCCTGAAAACCAAGAATCTGCATGATTGATGCTTTGGTGGATGAGTTGACACCTGAGAAGAAGATATTACTCTTGGTTGGACTAGGGGAGAGTCCGGATAATGACTCAAACTCTTCTAGAGAGGACTGGACATGTGATACAGAACTTACCTCTCCCTTGCAAAAAATCATGAGATCATCTGCAAAACACAGATTCACTAGTTTTGTGGATCCACATTTCCAATGGAAATTGAAATCAGGCAATAGGGTTTTCTCCTTTAGAATACAAGTAAGGACCTCCATTACTATAACGAATAAGTATGAGGAAAGTGGGTCACCCTGCCTCAAGCCCCTTTGCCCAGGAATGTACCCAATGGCTTCCCCATTGAAGCTAAGGGAGTAGTTGGCAGTGGTTACACAGGCCTTTAACCACCTAATCATCTGTGGATGAAAGTTCATAGATGTAAGGACATCCCAGATGAAATCCCACCTAACATTATCATAGGCCTTCATTATGTCGACCTTCATAGCACACCTGGGAGAGGTGGATTGCTTGTGATATCCCCTCATCAATTCCTGTGTGAGGAAGATGTTATCTGCAATCCTCCTACCCTGCACAAAGCCAGATTGTGCAGGATCAATCAAGTGAGGAAGAGTAGGCTTAATTCTATTAGCCAGGATCTTGGCAATACACTTGTAGATGAGGTTGCAACATGATATTGGCCTAAAGTCCCCAACTTTTGAAGGATTAGGAACTTTAGGAACCAGAGCAACCAATGTTGCATTGGCTTTCTTTAGCAATTGGCCAGATCTGAAAAATGATTTGATAGCAGAGGTGACCTCATGGCCAATTACAGGCCATGCCTTATGGAAGAATGAAGCACTATATCCATCAGGCCCAGGGGCTTTTTGTGGATTAAGAGACCAAAAGGTGTCCTTAATTTCTTTGTCAGAGACATCCATAACCATATCAATTCTCTGAGACTCAGACAGTTTCCTAGTGATGAGCTGCTGGACTCTAGATGCACCAGCATAGCTGCTTTGATGGGGGGAACCAAATAGCTTGGAGTAATAGTTGATAAAAGAAGATTTTACCAATTCGATATCTTGTGTGACAGAGCCATCTTCCAACACCAAACTAGTAATCCTATTCCTATTTCTAGAATTACTAATTGATTTGAAAAAGAATGAGGTACATTGGTCTCCCAGCTTTAGCCATTGAACTCTAGATTTTTGTTTTGCAAAGCTCTCTTCAGCTCTTGCAAGAGTAAGGTATTGTTTACACAATACTTTCTCAGTAGCTTGATTAGCCACATCACTAGGGTTTGCTCCCAGAGCACTCTGAATATCATCTAGGTGTTGCTTGGAAGAGGCAACTCTAGATGAAAGGTCACTAAACTCATTGGTGTTTAACTGTTTGAGATCCTTTTGCAGAATCTTCAACTTTTCGCAAACACAAAACATGGGGTTACCAATAATAACTCTCCTCCACACTTGCTGCACAATGTTAATAAAATTGGGGTGATCAGCCAGGAAGCTAAAAAATCTGAAAGGCCTATATCTAGGGGTGGAGGTAGGGGCCAAAGACACAAACACTGGAGAGTGATCAGAGGCTCCAGGATTGAGGAAATGGGCATTGGACCAGCAGAGAGTTTTAATCCAACCCTCATTGACTAGGACTCTGTCCAATTTGGAGCTAACATGGGAATCTCCAACTTGCTTGTTGGACCAAGTAAATTGGCAACCAGAGTATCTAAGGTCGACCAGTTCTAGAGATTGAAGACAGACATTAAGATCATCCATCCAAGGAAGCCAGTGCTTAACACCTCCCACTTTCTCAGATGGAAATCTAATAGCATTAAGGTCACCAAGGACTACCCAAGGGGTTGCAAGAGCCAGGGATTGCAGATCAGACCAAAGTGCCTGTCTTTCAAGGTAGCAATTAGTTCCATAGACAAAGGTAGCTGCAAAAGAGTATTTGCCACCTTTAGACTGCACATCACAGTGCATGAATTGGTCTGATTGAGAAAGGAGCTGAACAGTAAAAACAGATGGGTCCCAACATACCAAAATTCTACCCATGGGGGAGTGAACATAATTGTTAATAAAACTCCAATGAGGCAGGATAAAACTAACGATCCTAGTGGCCTTGGGCTCTTTGATTTTATGTTCAATGAGCCCAACAAGGGACAATTTATTATTATGAACCCATTTCTTGACCTCCTTTTGTTTAATAGGATCATTGAGACCTCTCATATTCCAACAACCAAAATGCAACGGTGTACTATCCATTTAGATATTTATATAAAATAACAACCACAATGAGCTACAACTAATAAGTGTAAGAGTGAGGCACAAGTTGAGCATTATTTAAATAATTGTGGACAAAAAGTAAGAAGATAGAGTTACTTCCTTTTTTTCTTGGAGCCCTTGGAGTGACTCCTTTGTTTGCTATTGTGACCAGCCTTGGAGGAACCTCCCGACAACCCCTTAATATCAGACTGCTGCACTAAGTCAGGAGGTTCTTTTTCATCACCATCTGGCCTTTGAATTTGATGACTGATCTTCTTGTCAGACCATGCTGCTATTGATTCCTCATTTGCTGCTGTACTGAACTGCTCAGAAGGTGAATTCTCAGTTGGGTTGGTAGTAATGCTGGTGGGTGGAGTGATGACCTTTTGGGGATTAGAAGGAGTAGTAATCACAGAGCTCACAACACCCTCTAGAACCCCCAATAATTCAGATTCTGGATCAGATTCTGAATCATCAGAATCCTCCTCTAGGACATTTTGCAAGACAGGGGAGGGAGGAGCCTGAAGGCCTAGGACTTGTTCCCCCATCTTCTGTTTCCCATGGGACACCAACTGCCACTCTAATTCTTTAGCTACAGGCTTGATAGGGGGAGGAGTAACAGGGTGTTTGACACACCTGGATGTGCTATGCCCAAATACTTGACAGTGAGAACACAAAGGAGGGAGGACTTGGTATTCTATTGGAACCACAACTGTCTCCCCTTGAACAGTCACAGCTACCTCATCAGGAAGGTCTTGCTTTGCACTAATTTCAATACAAACCCTAGCTTTGGTGGTCTTGGTTTGTAGAAGCCCTGGTTGTTTAGATGTTCTAGCAGTAGCTTGATCCACATGGATAGGTCTACCTACTGTGCTAGCAACCCTGCTAAGGCAATCTTGGTTCCACAGCTCAAGAGGCAGGTCATGGAACTTCACCCAAACAGGTATTTTGGTAGGTTGTTCTTGGAGAGGCTTCATCATTCTGTGCCACTCTCTAAGAACTAAATATTTCTGAGAGAAAAAATAGGGACCACCCTCTAAAACCTGCAGCTTGGCTTGCTCATCTTTAAATTCAAACAAATAGAAACCTGAGACATCTGGTTTAACAGCTACAAATAACTCCTTCCATTGGTATCTTGCAGTGGAGACCAAGAGGGGATAAGCCATTTTTCCGTCCAAGAAGTGGCCTATCAGATATCTATTCCACTTCCCCACCTCAGTCAGTTCCACATCTATTTCAACCTGAGCTTCCTTCCCTTTTTGAAGGTCTGGGAAGTAGTCAAGTTTCATGTCCAGAGATGGACTTTGGGATTGGAGAAGAGCAGCCCAGTTTCTAGGTTTAGGCCTGTTCTGTCCAGTGTTGGGTTTGGGGTTAGTGTTGGGTTTGGGGTTAGACTGGTGAGTTCTAGGAGGGGCCTGTCCAAGGTTAGAGGGCCCGGCACCTGGATTTGAAGAGAAATGAGAAGGGGGTCGTCTGGGTTTAGTGTCTTCAATCGGAAACCCCATATTAGGGTTATAGTTTTGTAACTCTGATGGAGCACGCTGAAACTCATAAGTGTTTCCATGGAGATGAGTCACCCGTGCAGCACTAGGGTTGGGATTCTGGTTCGCGTTGCCATGGAGAGGAGGAGGAGGAGGAGTTCGTACCTCTATTGGAGGATTTTGAATCTGAGAGGAGCTCCCCTGGACGAGAGGTCCTTTTGCTTCTTGATCAAGTACACCATGCTGTTGTAGTCGAGCTCGCTCCTCCGCTTCCAGAATCATGCTCTCCTCATAGAGCGCCTGCTGGATTTTCCTGGAGGGACTGGATCGCTTATTTGGGTTCGGTCCGATATGCTCAGACCCAGTTGAAGATGGAAAGGTAGATGAAACCTGTGGGTTTAACGCTCCAGGGCAGAGATCTGACTGCTGAGTGCTTCGTGATTCGGCTTCATTCTCAGCTGGGCTTGACTTGTTGTGCGTGGGGCTGTGAACCCCCAAATCGATTTGGGGGTCTGATTCTTTAGGGCTATACACTCCGAACCCACTGTTAGGGTTTACAGGGCGCATCTGCTGTAGGTGAAGTGAGGAGTTGGGATCCGAGATGCTCAGTCCGTGGGGGGTGAGGGTAAACGGAACCCCACTTTTAGGGCTTTCTACGTGTGGGACTCGTTTTCGACGAAGTTCATTAGAGTCCAAAGCCTTGAAGCCTAGACCCTCCGCCATTGAGAGAGTGCCGTCAGCCATGGATTTACTGTTTCTCCATGGCTATGTCAGAATCGCCTTAGTCGCCTCACATGGCTCCCAAGTTACGCCCCTCTCACCATCTTCTCTTGGAATCTCACAACTCCCACTCTCTTAATCAATACCAAGAACATGGGATCCCTCTTCTCCCTCCACTGATTCTCACAAGATTCCCCAACATAGAATTCCAAACTCGTGTGGAGAAACCACAATTGAAGAACAAATGATCATGGCTTTCACTACCTTGACAGAAGCTGCACTGAGAAATCGATTTAATCCCAAATAGCACTAATCTATCCTCAGTGGAGTGTCTACCCTGGATAGCCAGCCATGTAATGAAGCTACACTTAGGTATATGGCCAGAAAACCAAACAGTCTTGTGCCAAATTACTTTGGGGAAAGGGACTCTCAATTCCTCCCATAGAGAGGCTATGCTAAACTGCCCATTAGCATTAAGAGTCCATCTAACTTGGTCCCTGGGACCACTCAGGGGGGGAAGATGCTGTCTAACCTCATTCAACTCCCATGTTTGCGTGATTGGGAAAGTCCAAACTGAATTTTGAACAATGAGTGACACTTTGGCAGTCAAAGGGAGCCCAGAGTCATAAACGATTCTGGCACCAAACTTATCCCACAAAGGCCCCAAAGGGTGCCAAAGGTCATACCACAGTGATGTGTTCTCCCCATTGCCAATAAAATGACGAATGAAGGGATGGACTACAGGTCTTAGATTAAGTAGCTTACGCCAAACCCAAGAGGGATTAGCAGGCATTTTAAGGCTCCAAAAGTTTCTACCTTTTAATAAATAAGACTTTACCCATTGGCACCACATGGATTGCTCTCCCCCGGAGATCAAGAACCATATATGCTTTGCAACCGCAGCCTTATTCCACACCTCCATAGATTTGAAACCAAGACCCCCCTCATCTTTAGGGGCACATAGCTGCTCCCATGCTACCTTAGCCCCTGATTTCTTAAGGTCAGGGCCCGACCATAAAAAGGCCCGAAGAATGGATTCAACTTCCTTGACGACCTTTTTTGGTAAAATGAAGAGGGAGGACCAATACGTTTGCATTGAAAACAAGATGTTCTTGATAAGTTGGACTCTACCCGCGTAAGTAAGGTCCCTATTGGTCCAACTCCTAGTTTTGGCAGTGATACTATCGACCAGCCTCTGACAGTCCACTGCTTTAAGCTTAGTAGATAACAAAGGGACTCCCAAATATCTCACTGGGAGGGAACCCTCCTGAAATCCCAGCTCAAGCAAAATAATCTCTTTAACTCCCACACTAACACCAGAGAAGAATACGCTACTCTTGCCTGTGCTAGGAGAGAGACCAGAAAGAGCCTCAAACTCAGTCAAAGCTTCCTTGATGAGTTTTATCGAAGAATGCTCTCCCTTGCAAAATATCATTAGATCATCAGCAAAACACAGATTTACCAATTGATTAGTTTTACATCTCCAGTGAAAGTGAAAGTCAGGGAGCTGGGCTTTCTCCTTAAGTAAGGTCGTAAGCACTTCCATCACAATAACAAAAAGATATGGGGACAGAGGATCCCCCTGTCTCAGTCCCTTCCTCCCTTTTATACCCAGTCACCTCACCATTGATACATAGTGAGTAATTTGCGGTGGTTACACATGCCTGAAGCCACTTAATCATTGTAGGATGGAAGTTCATGGCGGACAGGACATCCCACAGAAATTCCCACCTAACATGGTCATATGCTTTCATTATGTCCACTTTCATGGCACACCTAGGGGTAGAAGAGGATTTGTGATACCCTCTCATGAGTTCCTGAGTGAGGAAAATGTTATCAGCAATTCTCCTACCTTTCACAAATCCTGATTGGACCTGATCTATGAGCAACGGGAGAGCAGATTGCAATCTCTTGGCTAATATCCGAGAGATACATTTGTAAATGGTATTGCAGCATGAAATGGGCCTAAAGTCACCCACCCTGGAAGGGTTTGGTACTTTAGGAACAAGTGCTACTATAGTGGAATTAGCCTTGGTGAGCAATTGTCCAGACCTGAAGAAGTTCCGGACAGCTGAAGTGACCTCTCTCCCAATAACAGACCATGCTTTCCTAAAAAACCCTCCATTATACCCATCCGGGCCAGGTGCTTTGGTGGGATTAATAGACCAAAAGGTCTCTTTGATCTCCAGATCTGAGACAGGGGAGACCATATTAAGACTTTGCTCAGGGCTGAGTTTATTCCTGATTAATTGTCCCACTCTATTAGGTCCCAGATGGGGAGTGAGATGGGCTGTGCCAAAAAGAGTTGTGTAAAAGTTAACAAACTCTTCTTTGATGACCTTGGGGTCATGTGTGGTAGAACTGTCAATTAATTCTAAACTTGTTATTTTGCTCCTATTCCTCCTATTACTCACAGCTTTAAAGAAATAGGAGGTACACTGATCTCCAAGTCTCAACCATTGTATTCGAGACTTTTGTTTAGCGAAACTTTCCTCAGCCCTAAGCAATGAGATGTATTGTTTGTGTACCACCTTCTCTTGTTCTAAAGCAACTCTATTATTTGGGTGAGAGCCTATGATTACTTGCAAGTTTTCTAAGGCTTGCTTAGTGGCACTTACCCTCTCGGAAATGCCACTAAACTCCTCCTTATTAAGTCGTTTCAAATCATGTTGAAGGTGTTTAAGCTTCTCACACACACAGAACATGGGGTTTCCAATTACAATTGTCCTCCAACTCCTCTGGACAATTGCAATGAATTGAGGATGGTCAGCAAGGAAGTCAAAAAACCTGAAGGGCTTAGCTGACTTCCTTGGATTAGGCTGGACAAACACCACTCCTGGAGAATGGTCTGAAATTCCAGGCACCAAAAATTGAGCCGATGATTGGGAAAAGATTTTCATCCAAGGCTCATTCACTAAGACCCTATCAATTTTGGAGGCCACAAAATGAGGAGGGACCTGCCTATTGGTCCACGTAAATAAGCACCCTGAAAACCTAAGATCATCAAGCTCAGAGGAGAACAAACAGTGGTTAATGTCATCCATGGGAGGATACCATTGTGCATTCCCCCCAACTTTCTCCCTAGGATGCCTAATAGCATTAAGGTCACCAAGGACCACCCAGGGAGAAGAGGACCTAAACTGAGATAGACTATGCCAAAGGAGTCTACGTTCTAAAATAGAGTTTGCCCCATATACCATAGTTACCAAAAATAATGCACTCCCATCTTTTGGTTGAACCTGACAATGAATAAATTGATCTGCCTGACATAATACTATAAGAGACATGACTCCAGGGTCCCATCCTACAAAAATCCTCCCTAAAGCAGCTTGGGGGTAATTGTTCACAAAACTCCAACCCGGACATATATATTGGGTGATTCTATCTGCCCAAGTTGCCCTAATTTTATGCTCAAGCAATCCAACAAGACACAATTTATTGGTGCTCACAAAAGATTTTGCTGCTTTCTGCTTAATGGGGTCATTTAGACCCCGGATGTTCCAAAAACCTAGATTGAACGATTGTAAAGACATTGGAAACAAAAAACACAAAGTAACAACAATATGTATAGCTTGAAAGGAATACAGCTACAACCACTCAAAAGGATACCAAAAAGGATATCATTTATTCTTTCTCTTGGAGCTACCACTCCACTTTTTGTTGTTGTTCTTTCCGCTGACCTTGTTCTTCTGAGTTTTGAAACCCTTAAAGTTCTGAAAGGATGCCTTTCCCTTTACTGTTTCACTCTCATCATCCGGAGGGACTGGTTTCCCTTGCGGAACAGGTTGAGAAGGGAATACCTCAGGTTGTAGATCATGAGAAGGTTTACTTGAGCCGGCCTCCACACTTCCCATGAGAACCCCCGTATCCATAGTCACCTCACAAGGAATATCAGAATAGCAATTTATTTCCTCACCTTCTGATTCACTCCCATCTATTACATCTACGGGGACCTTAGGCATTGAGGTTTCCACCACAGCCACCACAGGAATTGAAACTGCATCCAGAGCTGCTGACCCCCCGACGTTGCTTACAAAGGTTCCATTAATAACAGTATGCCAATCCTCCTTCGGAGCTCCATGGTCTTGAGTTTGTTTATGCGGGATGGACTTTGAACATCTTGATGTAGCATGGCCAAAAACCTTACACTCTGAGCAGATAGGCGGCATAAATTGGTATTCCACTCTAACTGATACACTCTCCCCATCCACTGTGACCTGTATGTCATCTGGAAGTTCATCCGCCGCCTCAATTTCCACACACACTCTAGCATATGCAAGCCTAGTCCTCTTTTCTGTAGCTCGGTCAACATGTTTTGGCTGACCAATAGCACTAGCCACCCTGCTCAGTCCCTCTTCTGTCCAACACTCAGGGGGCAAGTTATGCAACTTAACCCAAGAAGGGATAGAGGACGGCGAGATCTTAGTTGGGGTCATCATTCTTCTCCATTTCTTTAGAACAAGGAATTTTTGAGAGAAGAACCAAGGCCCCCCTTCTAATACTGCAAGTTGAGACACTTCATCTTTAAACTCAAAATATAAGAACCCTGCATTATCTGACTTGACTGACAACAGGCCATACTTAGTATTTTTTCCCCATTGCTTATGGGCAGTTGAGTTTGCTAGTCTAAAGTCCATCCTCCCATCTAGGAAATGACCAACCAAGCAATGTGACCAGCAGTTCTCATCCAAGTGAGTAATATCTAGCTCAACAACAGCATTTTTCCCTCTCTGTAATTCTGGATAAAAATCTAATTTCATATTACTTGATGGTCCTTGGGACCTAAACAGGGAGGCCCAATTCTTATTAGGTTGCACCGTACGATTCAGAGCTTTAGGCTGAGATACAGGGTTAGTACTCGTGGAAGGTACGTCACCTGACTTTGATCCTTGTACAATAGTTGAGGGAATATACCGAGGTTTCGTATCCTCGACAGGAAACCCTAGGTTAGGATCTCCTTCTACATATGGATTTCCCCGAGAATTAAACAAAATCGTTGGATTAGTGTTAGATTTCCAAACCTGTGCAGGAGTACGTTGGAACTGATAAGTGTTTCCATGAAGATGAGTGACCCGTGCTCTTGCTTCTGCTTTCCTTTCCAGTCCCTCCTCAAATAAAGCTTGCTGCACTTTCTGAGCAGGGGTAGGGTTGGTTTGAGCATTTGGGCTATGCGCACCGGGCCCATTCGGAGATGATGGTGGAACCGAGCCCCTCTTTTCAGGTTCAGCTTCTACCCTCAAACCTTCTTCAAGAAATACCTGTTGGAGTTTCCTTGCTGAAATTGGATTTATGCCCGATTTAGGGCTGTGAGCCCCAAACCGTATCGGAGATGATTTCGGCCCAGAGGTTGAAGTCGTGGTTCCGAGTTCTACCTCCTCTGAGAGACCAGATATCGGCTTCTCCTGACCTCTATTGTTCTGCAACCAGGTAGCTCGCTCTTCCGCTTCCCGGATTAACTCTTGTTCAAACACCTGTTGGAGCTTCCTTGACGGGCTTGAATATTTGGCCGATTTAGGGCTAGACTCCCCAAACTCGGCTGTACAGGACGGAGGAACAGGACCTCCTAGCGTGGATCCAAGGTTGAGGTCGCCAGAGGTTATCATTTCCAGATCCCCCTGACCAGAACGGATCTGGTGAGATTTTGGGGGCTCAGATGAATTCCTTTGCCTCCTTCTCATTTCGTTAGAGTCGATGGCCTTGCACCCTAGACCTTCCATCATCGAACTGGATTCACCTGGATTGCCCCCTTGTTGAGTTTCTTCCTTCCATGATTGTTGAATGCTCAGTAGTTTAGCAGTTACGACATCAAGCACGAAGGGATCTGCCGAATTGTTGAGCTCCTCCTCTAGTTTACCCACAATTTCAAGCATCCTAGATTCGGATTCGCTCAGACACTTCTGTTGCAGTTCAAGAGCGGGATCACCTGGGTCGCCCATTCCTCTTTGCTTTCTTCGGGATTCGTTTGGGTCCAAGGCTTTGAGGCCCAAACCCTCATCGAAGGTGATAGAGCCGTCGGCCATGATGGACGATCACTGTTCAACGAAGATCGGCTCGGACCTGTCAGAAATCGCCATTGGGGTTTCTTTCTCTATTATTTCAGTCCAGTTATTGTATTCTACTAGCACAACTATTGTATTCCAATCCATGTGTATGCTAGTCTTAGCTTGCTTACCTGTTTTTTGTAATACTTGGGAGTCCAAGCACAGGCTTTGTCATTTTTTTAGTCGTTGTTTTCCTTCCCAATAATTAGAGGGATTGGAAACATCGAAGCTCGTTTATCCCATGTAGCCGCTTGGCTTTGGCAATTTTCTCTTCTTTTGTTTTGTTTTGTTTTTTTTCTTTTCCTCCTGGGGTATGCCCCATGTAGGCTGTATATTCGGTTAGTCTCTTTTTCAATTTGAATCTGCTTTACCCAAAAAAAAACATCCATACGGTTCCAAAATATGCCAAAACCGTACAATACCTTACCAAAACATCCATATGGTTCCAAAACACACCAAAGCGGTACAATACCATACCATACCAAAACATCGATGTGGTTTCAAAACACACCAAAATGGTACAATAACGTGACAAAACATCTGTACGATTCCAAAACGGTCAAATACCGTGCCAAATGATCCATACGGTACCAAAATATACAACAAAACTGTACAATACCTTACCGAAACACACCAAAACCGTCCAATACCGTACCAAAACATCAACAAGGTTCCAAAACACCCCAAAACGGAAAAATACCGTGCCAAAACATCCATAAAGTACCAAAACACAACAAAACGGTACAAAACCTTACCAACGCATCCATAAGTTTCGAAAACACACCAAAACGGTACAATACCTTACCAAAACATCCATATGGTTCCAAAACAAGCCAAAACCATACAATACCTTACTAAAACATCCATACGATTCCAAAACCCACTAAAACTATACAATACCTAACAAAATCATCCATATGGTTCCAAAACGCACCAAAACGGTACAATACCTTACCATACGGTTCAAAAACATGCCAAAACCATACAATACCTTATCTACACATCCATACGGTTCCAAAACACACCAAAACGGTACAATACCTTACCAAAACATCCATATGTTTCCAAAACACACCAAAACGGCACAATACATTACCATACCAAAACATCCATACGGTACCAAAACACACCAGAACGGTACAATACCATGCCAAAACATCCATACGGTACCAAAACACAACAAAACGGTACAATACGTTACCAAAACATCCATACCGTTCCAAAACACACCAAAAAGGTACAATACCTTACCAAAACATCTATACGGTTCCAAAACACGCCAAAACCTTACAATACCTCACCAAAACATTTATACGGTTCCAAAACGCACCAAAACGGTACAATACCTTACCAAAACGTCCTTATGGTTCCAAAACACACCAAAACGGTAGAATAACTTACCAAAGCATCCATAAGTTTCCAAAACACACCAAAATGGTACAATATCTTACCAAAACATCCATACGGTTCCAAAACACGCCAAAACCGTACAATACTTTACCAAAACATCCATACGATTCCAAAATGGTACAATACCGTGCCAAAATTTTCATACTGTACCAAAACACAACAAAACGGTCCAATACCTTACCAAAACATCCATAATTTTCCAAAACACACCAAAACGGTACAATACCTTACCAAAACATTCATACATACAGCAGAAAGGGGGTGTTAAGTCGCTCACAGACAGGCGATTCACCACTGTAGCAGGCGATTCACCACAGGCGATTCCCGGCGTCTCTCGCTCGGGGGGGAGTTCCTCCTCGAGACCCCGGGCCTCCACCGTCCGATCCACAACCCAACCAAACAGGGTTAAGGAGACGACTGAGATGTAGGCGACTGGGGTGATTACTGACAAGATCGTGGAGGAGTTGCGATTCTCCATGGCGGACGGTACTGTGCCCATGGCAGAAGGGCTTGGGTACAAAGCTCAAGATTCCAATGAGATGAGAAGAAAGCAGAAGAGTATTTCGGTTCAATCCACTCAACTCCATCAACAGCAACTAGAATCCGAGGCTCGGATGCTTGAAATTGTGGGTCATCTGGAAGATGAGCTCAACAATTCGGCAGATCCTTTCATTCTTGATGTTGTAACAGCCAAATTACAAAGCGTTCAGCAATCATAGAAGGAAGATCTTCAGAAGGAAGCGGAAGCGGAAGAGCGGAAGTTTTCCATGGCTGACGGCACTCTCTCTGGGGATACCGATCTACAATCCAGCAGAACCAGGTCGGTTCAGTCATCAACTCCAAATGGATTTGGGGCTCACAGCCCTAAATCGACCAAGAACACAAGCCCGGCTCGCAAACTACAACAGGTTTTCTTCGAAGAAGGATTGAAGATAGACGCTGAACACAAGAACACAAGCCCTAACGCTGCACAGAAAAGCCAGCAAGCACTATTCGAAGATGGTTTAGCAAAGGAAGCAGAAGCAAGGGCACGGGTGGTTCACCTACATGGTAACACCTACCAGTTTCAGCGTACTCCATCTGAGGTAAGGAAACCAAACCCTAACGCTAGAGGAAATCCGTATGTAGAAGGGGACCCTCGATCTAGGTGTACACCACAGCAGTTCCCACATACACCCCATATATCTCCAGTAACTGTACCTGACAAGAGCGAGCCCTCGCACCAACCGCAAAAAATAACTCACCAGTATGCTAATAACCCTAGATTGAACCCTATTGCTCCTAAACCAAAACCGAAAAATTGGGCATCCTTATTACAATCACAAAGCCCCTCATCAGACATGAAACTTGAGTTTTATCCGGATCTCTGTAGGGGAAAAGAAGCCCAGGTAGAAATAGACGTTGAGTTAACAGATGTTGGTACATGGAACAGGTACCTAGTGGGCCATTTCCTTGATGGAAAAATGCCCTATGCATTGGTCGTTTCAACTGCCAGATACCAGTGGAAAGATCTGTTTGTGGTTGTTAAGCCAGATGTTGCTGGTTGTTATCTATTTGAATTTAAAGATGAGCAGGCTAAACAACAAATTTTGGATGGTGGTCCCTATTTCTTTTCACAGAAATACCTAGTCCTTAAGGATTGGCATCGTATGATGAAACCGGTTAAGGAGCAACCCTCTCATATCCCAGCATGGGTAAAATTGCATAACTTACCCTTAGAGTTATGGAACCAAGAGTGTCTTAGTAGGGTGGCTAGTACTATTGGAAAACCACTTCATGTGGATCATGCCACTGCTAAAACCTCGAAGCAACCAGGTCTGCTCCAAACAAAGTCAACCAGTGCGAGAATCTGCATTGAGATTAGTGCTGAAACTGATTTACCTGAAGATGTGAGAATAACTGTAGGGGGAATCCACATTCAAGCAGGGGCTATACTTCAGCTCAGGTTCTATTTACTTCTATTATTCAGGTAGTTACCTTAATCTCTGTTGGTGCACTACTCCATCTGGATTCTGATTCTGTGGTGACTGATTGCCTAACCAATAGGGGCTGTCGTGGGATCTCCCTTCGCAGAGGGGGACGTCCTCTGCATTCCATCACATTTTACTTTACATTGCATCACATTTTACTGTTGATAGACAGGAAGATGATATTGTTCAATTATGTTGGTGGTTCAGTAGTTGACTGATGGTTCAGTTATGGTTCAGTTATGCTATGACTGCTAGATCTGCATTCTGTTGATATGGTTAAGTAGTTGATAGACTGCTAGTGGTGCAACCCAGTTCTGATGGACTGCTGCTGATCTGCTTTCAGCAGTTCTGAAGTTGGTGCAACCGAACTGCTTCAGCAGCTACTTCTACTGATATGCATATGGCCTAGCTGGGGTTTGTGATAAGTCCCTAGTTCAGTACCTGCATTTCTGCTTCAGTACCTGTTCTGCTGCTATCTGTTATTGTTAAACTGTAATACTAGATTGGGAGTGGTGTAGCAGATTCAAGTCAATTCATGTCAAGTTTCTGAGCCTGCTAGTGGTGTAGCAGATTCTGAGCCTGCTAGGTTTCTGCTGCTATCTGCTGTTATGGTTCAGTTGTGTAGTGGTTCAGTTGGTTCAGTTTGGTTCAGATAGCTTTGTACATACCAAGTAGCTGCTGATGCCCTGCATTGCTGCTGCTACCAAGTAGCTGCTGTGACTGCTTTGGTTCATGTGGTTACTCTCAACACAAGTCAAGTCAAGGCATGTATGACTGCAAGCTATGACTGCAAATCAAGTAGCTATGTATGCCATGTATGCCAGTCCAGCTGTGGTTCACTTTCACTTGTGGCAAGCTTCTCTGTGGTACACCAGGCTGTTATAGCTGTTCAAGTCAACACAAGTCAAGTCAAGTCAACTTACAAGTTCAAGCCCAGTCCAGTTCTGAACCTGTTCAAGACCTGCATTTTGTCCAAGTTCAGATTTTGTCCAAGTTCAAGCCCAGTCCAGTTCTGATCCTATGGTGTTCCATAGTGTTTTGTCATGTATTTTAGTAGCATGAAATTTACTAGTTCAGTAGCATTTTGTGTTCTGTTTCGTATCCCTCTTTTAGATGGGTACGAAACAGACGTTCTATTTACTTCTAGTCCTATGTAGCCGTTTGGCGTAGGCGCACTCCTGTTTTTATTCTTTTCTTTTTTCTTTTCTTTCCTCCTGGGGTATGCCCCTTGTAGGCTGTATATTCGGTTAGCCCCCCCTTTTTATTTCAAGCTGATTTACCCAAAAAAAAAAAACTGTAGGGGGAATCTCAGTGGTTGTGCCTATCGAATATCAAGTGTTACCCCTATTGTGCAAACATTGTCAAGTTTTTGGTCATTCAACTAACCAATGCTCTAAGAATGTCCCCCCAGCTTCCACCCAACCCATTCAAGAGTGGACCTTAGTGGGTAATGGGAAACCAGCAACTATCCTTAACCAACCAGATTCCAATGGCACCTTACCTCAGACAACCATTGTGAGTTCTCAAGCAGGAAAGCTTGCTGAGCCTGCCAGTAGCTCTCATCAGTCCTTGAGCCTGCCACAAAATGAGACTCCCAATCAGCAGTTACCAGTATTCGTTACCTCTGAGAAACAGGAAGGCTGTGTTCTAACTGTTAACAGTATTCGTTTCAGTATTGTATAGTATGGTTCAAGTTCAGAAGTGTAGTCCAAGTAGCTGGTGCAACTTGTAGTCAGTTTGTTTGGTTTTGTGTGATGGACTGCTGCAGCAGCAGTGCTGAGGCTGCATCAGTTCTTATTAGTTGAAGGCTCACCAAGTTGCACAACAACTCCCAACTACCCAGCTAGCCTTGCTGGCTGTTCTGTGATGTTGCATAATCTCTGAAGTTTGTAATGTGGTAATCAGTTCAGTTGTCATTGCAGCAGAGTATAGATATGTTCAGTTCAGTAGTTTATCTTCTGAAGCTGGACTGCATCAGTGCTGAGGCTGCATCACAAGGCTGAAGCCAGTGATGTTGTGTCCCATGACCCAAGTCATGCACAAGGCTGAAGCCAGTTTACCATGTTGATTGAGCATAATCTCTGAAGCTTGTAATGTGGTACAGTTGTCATTGCAGCAGAGTATAGATATGTTCAGTTCAGTAGTTTATCTTTTGAAAGAACCCCAGAACTGAACAAGTGTTGTAAGAGTAACCTCATCTTTTGGCATGTGTTTTTCTCCCATCTCTAAGATGGCATTGAAACATGTGGATCTCATTACTTAGTCATTGTAGCCGCTTGGCTTAGGACAATCTTTTCTACCTTTGATTTTCTCTTTCTTTCCTCCTGGGGTATGCCCCTTGTAGGCTGTACATCCGGTTATCCTCTTTTTTATTTCAAGCTATTTTACCCAAAAAAAAAAAAAACATTCATACGGTGGTGTCAGTATCAATGACCAATTTCTCTCTCGGGATGGGCGATTTCCCTGGTCTCCGATCTAGACCCTGAGGCGTTTTGGTGATATTTGATGGCAGATGGTACGTTTTCCATGGCGGATGGGCTGGGACTCACGGCTCTCGACTCAAATGAAGTTAGAAGGAAGCAAAGAGGATTCAACCCCCAATCCAAACCCTTCGATCTCTGCCCTGGAGCTCCACCCCAGGTGGTTTCATCTTCTAAACCAACTCCTTCACCCATGATTTCGATGGAGGCCTCTCATCCGATTCAAGCTGCCATAGAAAGCTTAAAGATGAACATTCCATGCGCTGTTCATGTACCATTTTCGGCGGGGTTTGGGGCCTTCAGCCCTAAAAAATCCAAAAGCATTAGTCCATCTCGGAAACTGCAGCAAGTGTTCGAAGCGGAATTAGTGAGGGAAGCAAAGGACCGAGCAACCAATCTCCTAGATACTGACCCCTCGGTTGACCATCAACTTGGGCAGGTACAATCTTCGAACCCTAATTCTCAGATTTTGTTCAATGCTAGAGGGAATCCCTATGTGGAAGGGGATCCCAATCTTGGCTATAAGTTAGAGGATACAAAACCTAGGGTTGGAAATCGTCTATCTGGACATCCTCATTCAGTGCCGGATCCCTCTTCTAGTACTACCCTTCATACATCAGCTACTGACCAATTTCACTCTCGAGTTAATCACAACCCTCTATCAAATCAAAATCATCATATCAGACCAATTGGTGGTCAGGCCAAACCTAAACCTAAACCTAAAAACTGGGCCTCTCTCCTACAGGCTCAAAGCCCTTCAATAGATATGAAGCTCAAATATTTCCCAGATCTTCAGAGAGGCAAGGAAGCAATGGTTGAAATCGATGTTGAACTGACTGAAATAGGCAAATGGAATAGGTATTTGGTAGGTCATTTTCTAGATGGTATGATGGCTTATCCACTACTTGTATCAACTACTCGGAATCAATGGAATGATCTGTTTGTGGTTGTCAAACCTAACGTAGCAGGGTTTTATTTATTTGAATTCAAAGACGAACAGGTCAAAATTAGAGTTCTTGAAGGAGGTCCTTACTTCTTCTCTCAGAAGTATCTTGTGCTCAAGGATTGGCACAGGATGTTGAAGCCAGCTCAAGAACAGCCTACCAAAATACCTGCCTGGGTTAAATTTTTTAATTTACCCTTTGAACTCTGGAATCAAGAGTGCTTAAGCCGTGTGGCTAGCACAATTGGGAGGCCCTTACATGTTGACCAGGCCACCACTGCTAGAACCGCCAAGCAACCTGGGCTCCTTCAGACTAAGTCCACAATTGCTAGGATTTGCATAGAAATCAGTGCTGAACAAGATCTCCCTCAAGAGGTCATAGTTACGGTGGAAGGGGAAACTGTTACTGTCCCTATTCAATACCAAGTCCTTCCTCCCATGTGTCAGCAATGTCATGTGTTTGGACATTCCACTGAGCAGTGTGCTAAGAGAGTTTCTTATTCTTCCACATTTGCTATTCAAAGTGAGTCTCAACCAGGCAATGGTAAGCAAAAGGCAGAAATGGTTCAGGCAGCAAGGGATCGTCATCTGCCACAAATGGATTCCTCTAATGATAGTCCTTCCTTGCCGCTGAAGCAGCAAGTTACCAACTCGGTTGACTGTGAACAGTCCATACAAGGGCAGGTGGACACTTTAACTGGACCTCTTCCTCCAAGCTCCTCAACTGGTACAACTGTAATTCAACCTACTGATGAGATCAGTGATTCCGAAGATGAGTTGATGGAGGTTTTAGAAGGTGTGGTCAGTAGCTCTCATGAAGTGTCACAGTCGCAGATTAAATTGGAAGGCATGGGTAGCACAACAGTTCCATCCCCCTCTACTGTACCAAGGGGTGGACTGGTTGCAGATCTAAACCAATCACTCTCTCCTAAACCACCTGACCCCCTAGGCTCAGAGGTGCGGGATAAAGCCTCAAATGAAGATCTCAATCAGAATTTTCAGAAGGTTATGTCCAGATCAGCTCAAAGAAGATTGAAGAAGCTTGCTGGGGAGCAGCTTCGAAGGTCCCAATCCAGAGGAAGAAATTAGCCCATCCATATCCTTTTTGTCAGGGCAGTATTCTTATCGTTTACCTTTTGCCACTTCCATAATTAGTTATGCTTGATTAATTGTTTTATGTCTATACACCCTCTTAATTTTGGTTTCTGGAACATTAGGGGTCTTAATGACCCAATCAAACAAAAAGAGGTTAAGTGTTTTGTTAGTAAGAACAAGCTATCAATTGTGGGTTTATTAGAACATAAAATAAAGGAGGACATAGCTTACAGAGTGATAAAACATGTCTGTCCTCAGTGGAGTTTTGTGAACAACTATCCCCAAGCTTCCATAGGCAGAATTTTTGTATGTTGGGACCCTTCGGTTGTTCAGATTCAGGTCCTTGATCAATCCGACCAGTTTATACACTGTGAGGTACATCCTCAATGTGGCGAGCCCCCCTTTTTGGCTACTTTTGTTTATGGGGCGAACAATTATTTGCTTAGGCAGGCTCTGTGGTCTAGGCTTCATCTTCTGAGCACTACATCCCAGGATAGTGCTTGGAGATTTTAATGTTATCAGGTTCCCTAGGGAAAAGATTGGGGGAACTGCTTCTTGGCCCCCTTATATGGATGAATTCAATAGATGTCTGTATGCTTTGGGGCTTGATGATCTTAGGTACACTGGGTGCTTTCTCACCTGGGCTAACAAACAAGACCCCACACATTTTGTTAGTACAAAATTGGATAGAGTTTTAGTCAATGAGAATTGGATGAAGGTGTACACTTGTTCCTTTGCTCATTTCTCTCTTCCTGGGATATCTGATCACTCTCCTGCTATTACGTCAATTCTTCCTAGTCCTAGGACTTCAAATAAACCTTTTAAGTTTTTTGATTTCTTAGCGGATCACCCTCAGTTTTTGGTAGTGGTTCAGAAAGTTTGGAGGAGAGTGATTATTGGGAATCCCATGTTTTGTGTCTGTGAGAAGCTCAAGCTGTTGCAAGGCGAGTTCAAACAAATTAATAATAGAGATTTTAGTGATGTCTCCGCAAGGGTTGTTGACCTTAGACAACAACTTGATACCTTGCAGCATTCCTTGAGTTCTCACAATCCTATTCCTTCCTTGATTAGTCAGGAAAGAGCTGTCTATAATCAGCTCCTTACAATGCTTAGGGCTGAGGAAAGTCTGGCTAAGCAAAAGTCTAGAATTCAGTGGCTGAAGTTAGGTGATCAGTGTACTTCTTATTTCTTCAAATCTGTGACTAATGCAAGAAATAGAAATAAAATAACCAGTCTGGTTTTGGAAGATGGGTCCATCACTCATGACATTGAGGTCATTAAGTCCAATTTTGTCAACTTTTACACAAACTTGCTAGGTTCAGCCCATCCTGATGCTTATCAAGGTCATAATAGAATCCAGCAGTTAGTAAATAAGAGACTAAACGACACTCAAAAGTTGGCAATGATTGTGGAGGTCACTGATCAAGAGATTAAGGACACGTTTTGGTCCCTCAACCCCAGCAAAGCCCCTGGTCCGGATGGCTACAATGCTGGTTTTTTCAAAAAAGCTTGGCCTGTCATTGGCCATGAGGTCACTGTTGCTGTCAAGACCTTTTTTAGGTCTGGTAAACTGCTTAGGAAGGCCAACTCTACCATGGTAGCTCTTGTTCCGAAGGTCCCTAACCCTTCCATAGTTGGGGACTCTAACCTATCTCATGTTGTAACACTGTCTACAAATGCATTGCTAGAATTCTAGCCAAAAGACTCCAGAATGTCCTCCCTGTTCTAATTGATCCTGTTCAATCAGGGTTTGTTAAAGGGAGGAGGATCGCTGACAACATCTTCCTCACCCAGGAACTAATGCGTGGGTATCATAAATCTTCTTCATCCCCCAGATGTGCGATGAAAGTCGACATTAAGAAAGCTTATGATAATGTAAGATGGGATTTTCTACGGGATATTCTGTCCTCTATGAATTTCCATCCAACAATGATCAAATGGCTCCAAGCTTGTGTTACCACGGCTAACTACACCTTCAGCTTGAATGGGGAGGCCACTGGCTACATTATGGGGCAAAAAGGTCTCAGGCAAGGTGACCCGCTGTCCTCATACCTTTTTGTCATTGTAATGGAAATCCTCACCTGTTTACTTAGAGAGAAGTCCATGTTACCTGATTTTCATTTCCATTGGAGATGTGGGAATACTAAAGTCATCAATCTTTGCTTTGCGGATGACCTTATGATTTTTTGCAAGGGGGAATTGTCTTCAGTCACCCTAATTCAAGAAGCCCTCAATGAGTTCCAAGCCTTGTCTGGTCTCTCTCCAAGCTTCGAGAAAAGTAGCATCTATTTCTCTGGGGTCAACTCTACCACTAGAATAGCCATTCTGGACATCTTAAATTCCAGGAGGGTTATCTCCCAGTCAGATATCTGGGTGTGCCCCTCCTCTCCACTAAGCTCAAGGCTTCGGATTGTCAACGACTTGTGGAGAGCACGATTGCTAGGACTAAGACTTGGACCAATAGAGACCTCACCTTTGCTGGCAGGGTACAACTCATTAAGAATGTTCTTTTCTCTATTCAAACGTATTGGTCGTCCTTGTTTATCATTCCCAAAAAGGTACTCAAGGAGGTTGAGTCAATTCTTAGGGCTTTTCTTTGGTCCGGCCCTGATTTAAAGAAAACTGGTGCTAAAGTTTCTTGGGAGCACCTGTGCTCCCCTAAAGAGGAGGGGGATCTTGGTTTCAAATCTTTACAAGTTTGGAATAAGGCAGCTGTTGCAAAGCATATTTGGTACCTCATCTCTGGGGGAGAACAGTCCATGTGGTGTCAGTGGGTCAAATCGTACTTACTAAGAGGTAGGAGTTTTTGGAACCTGAAAATTCCGGGTGATTGTACCTGGGTTTGGAGGAAACTTTTGAATCTCAAGCCCTTGGTTAAATCATATGTTCTTTTTTTTTTTGGATAAATCAGCTTGAAATAAAAAGGGGGGCTAACCGAATATACAGCCTACAAGGGGCATACCCCAGGAGGAAAAGAAAAGAAAAGGAAAACAAAAAAGGAAAGCCTATGCCAATCGGCTACAAAGGACTAGAGGTAAATAGAGCATCTGTTTCCTATCCATCTAACAGAGGGATACGAAACAAATGGCAAAATGATTACAACCACTATACATGATACTAAACTTGAATTTAAACTTGAATCCTACAAGCACTGAAATGTCTGATGCAGGATACACCAATTCAGAACTGATGCAGCTAGCAGCTTCTGACTAGGGACACAACCATCAGCTAGCATGGAGAAAGGAACTAGAACCACCATTGTGCCATAGTGGCAATCAGGTGCAGAAATGAGGTGCTTGATCAGGTGCAAAACAGCAGCTACAATCAGCAGCTGAGGTGCATCTACAACTTCTGAATTAAATCAGCAGCTCCTAACAGCCCCTAGCAAAACAGCACTGCTAGCTCTCACATAAATTAGCACAGAAATCAGTCCATAACTGCTAGCTCTCACACACAAAATGCAGAGGACGTCCCCCTCTGCGAAGGGAGATCCCAATGACAGCCCCTATTGGTTAGGCAAATATAATAGAACAGCTTACAGAAAAGAACATGCAGAAGACAGATCAGATCCGAAACTAGGCACACCACTAAATAAACTTCATACAAGCAATCAACAACAGTCATTCAAGTGCAAGTGGTACAAACAAGATGCTAATGGGAGTGAATCAGCATCATGCACCCTTGTGCATCCCAATGACATTGAAAGGGACATATCAGAGCAGTTCACAACAGCCCTACTGAAGTGCAGCCCTAATTGAACCATAATAGCAGTAGCAGTAGCAGTAGCAGGTAACACATTGCAGAGGAATTCCCCCTCTGCGAAGGGAGATCCCAACGACATCCCCAGTTGGTTAGGTAGAAATACCAGCAAAAGGACCAAAATAGAACAGCCCTATCAGTCAGCAACTACAGAATAGCCATATGTTCTTTGTTTACTTTGTAATGGGAATTCAACATCCTTGTGGCACATAGTAGCCCCATGGCTGCCCGGAAAACTCAGCAAGCATTATTCGAGGATGGATTGAAGAAGGAAGCTGAAGCACGAGCACGAGTGACTCACCTCCATGGTAACACATACCAGTTCCAATGCACACCATCAGAGGTACGAATGTCAAACCCTAATCCAAAGGTTTTTTTGAATGCTCGGGGAAATCCTTATGTGGAAGGGGATCCTGACATGGGGTATAGTTTTGAGGATCTTCAACCTCGCTATACCTCACAGCAGGTCCTGCCAGCTACTGTTCTGAATTCTGTAAATGTACCACGTGTAACTAGTGAACCTGCACCTCACTCTAAGCCTTTGAATAATAGTCAGCAATATCATCAAATCAATCCCAAACTGAATAATGGTCAGTATAAACCTAAACCGAAGAACTAGGCCTCTCTCCTCCAATCTCAGAGTCCGTCTCTGGATATGAAACTTGATTATTTTCCTGATCTTCAGAGAGGTAAGGAAGCTATGATCGAGATTGACATAGAACTGACTGACATAGGGAAATGGAATAGATACTTGGTAGGTCATTTTTTAGATGGCAAGATGGCTTATCCTTTACTGGCTGCCACTGCTCGGAACCAATGGAAGGATCTTTTTGTGGCTGTTAAATCAAATGTAGCAGGGTTTTATCTATTTGAATTTAAGGATGAACAGTCTAAGATGACTGTTCTTGAAGGAGGTCCTTACTTCTTCTCACAAAAATATCTGGTTCTCAAGGATTGGCATAGGATGATGAAGCCGACACAGGAGCAACCTGTCAAGGTACCTGCTTGGGTTAAGTTTCATGATTTACCATTAGAACTATGGAACCAAGAATGCCTGAGTCGAGTAGTTAGCACTATTGGGAGACCTATACATGTTGATCAGGCTACGGCCAAGACTGCCAAACAACCTGGGCTTCTTAATACTAAGTCCACAACAACTAGGATTTGTATAGAGGTTAGTGCTGAGCAGGATCTCCCTGATGAGGTCACAGTGTTGGTGGAAGGGGAATCTGTGGTTGTACCTATTGAATACCAAGTCCTCCCCCCCATTTGTAAACTATGTCATGTATTTGGACATTCCACGGAGCGGTGTGCAAAGAGTGCAATCCACTCCTCCTCCCATCTCTTATCTGAAGTTAAGGTTGATTCTCCATCAGGCAATGGCAAGCAAATAGCTGATCTAGAACAGCCAACAGCAGGTCCTATACTGCTTCAAGGAGGTTCCTCTAAAAGTAGCCCTCCCATACTGCAGGAGCAGCAAGCTATCAACTCTGTAGCCTCTGGGAGTGAGTCAGAATCTGAAAAGGAGCTGTTGGAAGTTCTAGAAGGTGTGGTCAGCAGCTCTCATGAGGTTCCACAGCAGCAGCTTAAAATGGGAGTCATGGGCGGTAAAACAGACTCATGCCACTCAGCTGGTCCAAGGGATGAACTGGTTTCAGATTTGAATCAAACTCCCACTCCGAAACCTCCTGATCCCCGAGGTGCAGAGGCAAGAGATGAAGCACCAAAAGAAGATCTAAAGGGAAGCTTTCAAAAGGTTCTATCCAGATCAGCGCAAAGACGATTGCAAAAGCTTGCTAGGGAGCAGTCTCGAAGTTCCCTATCTAGGGGAAGGAATTAATCCCTCCGTATCCTTTTGTTAGGACAGTTTCTCGTACTCTCATTTTGCTATTTTCATAATTAGTTCTGCTTGAAGTTGTTTTTATGTCTATAAAATCTCTTAACATTGGTTTTTGGAACATTCGGGGTATTAATGACCCAATCAAGCAAAAAGAGGTCAAATGTTTTGTGAATAAAAACGGTCTTTCACTTTTTGGTTTATTAGAACATAAGATAAAAGAAGTTTGGGCTGGTAGAATCTTAAAATTAGTATGTCCTAATTGGTGCTTTGTGAACAACTACCCCCAAGCTCCCAATGGTAGAATTTGTGTATGTTGGGATCCTAGTGTTTTGAATATTCAGGTTTTAGATCAGTCGGATCAATTTATTCATTGTGAAGTTCAGCCTAAGTGTGGTGGAGCAATCTTTTTTGCCACTTTTGTGTATGGAGCTAATAACTATGTGAATAGGCAGACCTTGTGGGCAAGACTCCATCATCTTAGCACCTCAGTTCCTTGGATAGTGTTAGGGGATTTTAATGCTGTTAGGTTCTTAAATGAGAAGGTAGGAGGTACTTCCTCCTAGCCTCCTCATATGGATGAATTTAACCATTGTTTGTATGACCTTGAACTTGAGGATCTTAGGTTCTCTGGATGCTTTCTCACTTGGGCCAATAGGCAAGATCCATCCCATTTTGTCAGTACTAAGCTAGATAGAGCCTTAGTCAACGAACATTGGATGAAGGCTTTCACTAGTTCTTCTGCCCATTTTTTCCCCCCGGGATTTCAGATCACTCCCCTGCCATTGTGAATATCACCCCGGGTCCTTTGAAATCTTTGAAACCCTTTAAATTCTTTGATTTTCTAGCTGATCATCCACAGTTTTTAACTGTGGTTCAGAAAATTTGGAGGAAAGTGATTATTGGGAATCCAATGTTCTGTGTTTGCGAAAAACTCAAGATGTTACAAGTGGAGTTTAAGCAACTTAACTCTAGGGAATTCAGTAATGTCTCTAATAGGGTTGCTGATGCTAGACAATGCCTTGAATCTTTACAGAAAAGCATGAGTTCTCTCATCAGATTACTCCCTCCATCATAAACCAAGAAAGAGTGGTGCACAGGCAACTCTTCACTTTACTTAAGGCTGAGGAAAGCTTGGCTAAACAAAAGTCAAGAATTCAATGGCTGAAACTTGGGGATCAATGCACCTCTTATTTCTTTAAAACTGTGAGTAACACAAGGAATCGAAGTAAAATTACTAGTCTGGTGTTGGATGATGGGTCTCTTACTCATGACATTCAAGACATTAAGAACAGCTTTGTTGGGTTCTATACGGACTTGCTGGGAACAGCTCATTCTACCTCTTATCAGGGGCAAACTAGAATCCAACAGGTTTTTTTTTTTTTTTGTGTGTGGTAAATTAGCTTGAAATTAAAAAAGGTTAACCGAATGTACAGCCTACAAGGGGCATACCCCAGGAGGAAAATAAAAGGAAAAAAACAAGATTTAAAAAAGTGTGATAACCCATGCACAACCCGCATGGAGAGTAAGGTAGAGTAAATAACATAACAAAAGTGCCATGTGTGCTGAGATCATATCCCCGTTGCACTATCCATCGAAGCAGAGGGATCGTACAACGGGGAATGATATGAAGTGATCTGATTAGTAAGAATTGAAATTGAACTACTACTACCTGACACATCCCGCCAGGTTAGGAAATAAAATAAATAGTCACGGTCAGAGGTGACCAAAAGATAACCAACTCTGAGGACAAGCAGCAACAAAGCAAAACGGCATCAAGGGAAGCTGAAAAGCTACTACAGAGGAACAAGGCACCAAGAAGAGGCTCGAACCAAATATGACGGCATTCGACAGGGGGCCCCACCCTGCACACCACGCCCAATCCTTCCGGCCTAATACTCCTTCATCCAAGCCTAAGGCTCGCCAAAACAACCCGCTCTCAGCCAACTACCAGATACCACAAACTCCAGAGAAGGGATAAGCAAACCAAGAAACTAATACTCCAACAAACCCAGAGAACAAGCATAAATCATAAGAAGTTAAGTGTTTTGTACATAAGAACAAGCTTTCAATTGTGGGTTTATTAGAGCATAAAATAAAGGAGGGTAATGCTTATAGAGTGATAAATCATATCTGTCCCCAATGGAGTTTTGTGAACAATTATCCCTAAGCTTCCATAGGCAGAATCCTGGTGTGTTGGGACCCTCAGATTGTCCAGATTCAAGTTCTTGATCAATTTATACATTGTGAGGTCCAATCGACATGTGGTAACCCCCCTTTTTTTGCAACCTTTGTCTATGGGGATAACTTTTATTTGAATAGACAAGCACTGTGGTCTAGACTCCATCTTCTGAGCACTGCATCCCCTTGGATAGTGCTCGGAGATTTTAATGTCATTAGGTTCCCAAGAGAGAAAGTTGGGGGATCTGCTTATTGGCCTCCATATATGGAGGATTTTAATAACTATCTTTTTGCATTGGGTCTTGATGATCTTAGGTACACGGGCTGCTTTCTCACATGGGCCAACAAACAGGATCCCACACATTTTGTTAGTACAAAGCTAGATCGTGTTTTGGTCAATGAGCATTGGATGAGGGTGTATAGTTGTTCCAATGCTCATTTCCCAAATCCTGTGATTTCTGATCACTCTCCTGCCATTACAATTATCCTACCTTGTCCTAGGAAATCAAATAAACCATTTAAGTTTTTTGATTTCCTTGCTGATCATCCTCAATTTCAGGATATTGTTCAGAGAGTTTGGAGGAGAGTTATTATTGGGAATCCAATGTACTGTGTCTGTGAGAAACTCAAGTTGTTGCAGAGCGAGTTTAAACAAATTAATAGGTCAGATTTTAGCGATGTCTCTGCTAGAGTTGTAGAATCCAGACAACTTCTAGATACTTTGCAACAAGCCTTGAGTACTCAAAATCCTAACCCTTCTTTGGTTAGCCTAGAAAGGGAGGCTTATAAACACCTCCTCAATTTGCTTAGAGCCGAGGAAAGTCTGGCTAAGCAAAAATCGAGAATCCAATGGATGAAATTAGGTGATCAATGTACTTCTTATTTCTTCAAATCTGTGACTAACACAAGAAATAGAAGTAGGATTACTAGTCTGGTCTTAGAAGATGGGTCCCTCTCTCATGACGTTGAAGTCATTAAGTCCAACTTCGTCAATTTTTACAGTAATTTGCTTGGTACAGTCCATCCGGGGGACTATCAAGGAAATAGCAGGATCCAACAGCTAGTAAATAAGAAATTAACTGATACTCAAAGGTTGGCAATGATTGCTGAGGTCTCTGATCAAGAGATTAAAGACACATTTTGGTCTCTCAATCCCAGTAAGGCTCCTGGGCCTGATGGTTACAATGCAGGCTTCTTCAAAAAAGCCTGGCCTGTGGTTGGACGTGAGATAATTGTAGCGGTCAAAACCTTTTTTAGGTCTGGTAAGCTACTAAGGAAAGCCAATTCTACCATGGTAGCTCTGGTCCCAAAGGTCCCTAACCCTTCAAAAGTTGGGGATTTTAGACCCATATATGTTGTAATACTATCTACAAATGCATAGCAAGGATTCTTGCTGGCAGATTACAAAGTGCCCTCCCCATCCTAATTGACTCTGTTCAATCAGGTTTTGTGAAGGGTAGGAGAATTGCTGATAACATTTTCCTGACGCAGGAGCTCATGAGAGGGTATCATAAATCCTCATCTACCCCAAGATGTGCTTTGAAAGTAGACATCAAGAAAGCATATGATAATGTTAGATGGGACTTTATTTGGGATATTCTAGCTGCTATGAATTTCCATCCAACAATGATCAAATGGCTTCAAGCGTGTGTTACCACTGCTAACTATACTCTTAGCATCAATGGGGAAGCCACTGGTTATATCATAGGACAAAAAGGTCTGAGGCAAGGTGATCCTCTGTCCTCATATCTCTTTGTCATTGTGATGGAAATTTTAACTTGCCTTCTAAGAGAAAAATCACAGATCCCTGACTTCCATTTTCATTGGAAGTGTGGACGTAATAAGATCATCAATCTCTGCTTTGCTGATGACCTTATGATTTTTTGTAAAGGTGAACTGTCTTCAATCAAACATATCCAGGATGCCCTCGCCGAGTTTCAAGCATTGTCAGGCTTATCCCCTAGCCCAGAGAAAAGTAGTATCTATTTTTCTGGTGTTAGTGTACTACTAGGATGAGCATTCTGAATGTCTTAGGATTTAAGGAGGGCTCCCTTCCTGTAAGGTATCTGGGCGTACCCCTCATTTCAACCAAACTCAAAGCCTCTGACTGTAAGCGACTAGTGGATAGTATAATTGCAAGAACTAAGTCGTGGACCAATAGGGATCTAACCTATGCAGGTAGGGTCCAGTTAATTAAGAATGTTCTTTTCTCCATACAAACCTATTGGTCTTCCTTGTTTATCATCCCTAAAAAGATAATTAAGGAAGTTGAGTCAATCCTTAGAGCATTTCTTTGGTCTGGCCCAGATCTAAAGAAATCGGGTGCTAAGGTCTCTTGGGAACATTATGCTCTCCAAGAGAGGAAGGTGGGCTAGGTTTCAAATCAATGCAAGTTTGGAACAAGGCCGCCATTGCAAAGCACGTTTGGTATATTATTTCTGGGGGCGAACAGTCTATGTGGTGCCAATGGGTCAAATCATATTTAATCAAAGGGTGGAGTTTTTGGAATTTAAAAATCCCAGGTGATTGCACTTGGGTCTGGAGGAAAATTTTGAATCTTAGACCTCTTGTACAACCTTATATCCTTAGTACCTTGGGAAATGGGAACTCTACCTTCTTATGGTATGACAATTGGCACCCTCTTGGCCCTTTGCTAGCTAAATATGGCCCTAGAATTGCATATGACTCTGGTATCCCAAGAGATGCTTTTGTGTCACACATCATTCATGATTCAAATTGGGTTTTCCCCATTACCCAAACAATTGAGCTTAATGAGGTAAGAAACACTCTTTCCCCACTAGTCCAGTCCAGATTGAATGGGGAAGACCAAAAGAGGTGGACTCTTACCTCTAACGGACAGTTCACAGTTGCCTCTCTCTGGGACAAGTTAAGAACACACTTTCCCAAGATCTTGTGGCACAAACTTGTATGGTTCTCTGGCCACATCCCAAAGTGCAGTTTCATCTCATGGCTAGCTATACAGAATAGGCTATCCACTGCAGATAGACTTGTCCTATTTGGACTTCATCCGAATTCTCAATGTAGTCTATGTCAAGGGAGGGAAACCCATGATCATCTTTTCTTTAATTGCCCATTCACAAAACAAGTGTGGAATGCTATTCAGACCAAACTTCATGTGTCATGGTCTGATAGATCTTGGGCTGACTGGGTGACATTGTTGTCAAATGTAAAAGGGAAAAGTCTTAAGAGTCTTATCACTAAGCTAGGCTTCACAGTAGCTGTGTACAACATTTGGATTGAGAGAAATGTGAGAAGGTTCCAAAGTCACTGTTGTTCTTGGGAGATAGTAGTTCACAAAATCTGCACCATGGTGAGAGCTAGGATACTATCACTTCCTAAATTACCTCAATCACAAGCACAATGGGTTGTAAATGAGTGGAACATTGTTGCATGATGAGTTATTGTTGTTGGCTGATTAATTTTCCAAATGCTACTATTTGTTGGATTGTACTGCTGTTTGCTGCTTTTGTAGCTGTTAGTTGGGAGCTTCTTCAAGAGTTAAGGAGCTAAGCATTGAGGGTGATCAACTGAAGCCAGTGTGGTTCAAACGATGTCCAAAGGTGATCAAGGGACTGCTAAGGTTCAGAATCTGATTGTTCTGAACCTGTTCAAGCTGCTGTGTTGCTCTTGGCCAGTATCCAGGTAGTTATGCAGCCCTTAAATCTTGTAGGTTTTCTTGGATATCCATAGCATTTGAGAGTTCTTACTAAATTGTGTGCAACCCAAGTGAGCTGTGTGCTATAGCCCCATCCGTCCTTGTGAGAGGAGGTAATAATTAGCGGGGGCATTTTGTGAGGTTTAGTTGAGGGTGTAAAGGGATCCCAGGTTTTGGCAGTGTAATAGAGAGAGGGAGTGGAAGATTTCAAGGGTGTTGGAGTGTGAGTTATGGAACAACCATTTAAAGGGTGTAGGGGTAGCAGCTGCTGTTTTGCTTTCAGTTGTTACAAGTGCCCTTTTATGCTTCAGTTCTGTTATAGCCTTCAGTTGTTATAGTGATGCTTTCAGATTTACTAGCAGAATCCATATTGCTGGTTGGTGTTCATTCTACTGCATTGGCATTAGTGCTGTTAGTGCTACTAGTAGCAGACAACCTCTGCATTTGCATTAGCCTCCTGCTATTCAGTTTGGAGAATGGCACCCTGGGAACTGATCTACTAAGGCATGAAACCTGGTTCTAATTCTATTTGTAAATTGTTCTAGTATGCAGCTTGAATCCTGTTCTGTGTTTTTTGAGTTCTGTACATTTTTGTAGCACAGTTCATGGCTGTTCTGAATGTATAGCTACTGTTCTGTTCTGATGTATAGCTGCTTTTCGTATTTGCTTATGTAAGGAGCTGTCTTTTATTTTCACCTAACCAATAGGGGTTGTCATTGGGATCTCCCTTCGCAGAGGGGGACGTCCTCTGCTTTTGAGTGTAAGAGTGTAAGAGCTAGCAGTGTCTGTTCTGCTAAGATATGCTTTGACCTGTTTTGAACTGCTTTGTGCATTGTGAGAGTTAGCAGTGCTTCAAGAGCTACTTTAGTGTGTGCATTACTTTAGTGTGCTTGCAAGGGCTGACTTGACAAGTCAGACACAGAAGTTACGTGCAGATTGGATCTGCATTTCCATATTGGACTGCACTGTCAGGTGTGATGCAGGACAGTTTTCTGTTGGAATGCACTGTCAGGTGTCCATATTGTGTCCAGTTTGTGCTGTCCAGGAACAGTTGCTGGACTTGATCAGCATAACCAAGACTCATATGAAGCTCAGCTTAACCATATCACTCATCTGAAGCTCAGCAGTCCAGTCCAGCTTGTTTAGAAGCTCACAAGTTCAGAAGGTTTAGAACTTCAGAATTTCAGAAGTTCTACCTACAGTCTGTTATGATTTTGGTGGTATCTCCTTGGCGTTGTTTTCCCTCCCTCTTCTAGATGGATTGAAAACAGCGTGTATCTTCTAGCCCATGTAGCCACTTGGCACTTGCAATTTTTTTCCTTTTTTTGTTTTCTTTTTTTTTTTCCTCCTGGGGTATGCCCCTTGTAGGCTGTATATTCGTTTAATCTCTTTTCAATTTCAAGCTGATTTATCCAAAAAAAAAAAACAAGCATAATACCCACTTCTAAGAATAGCTACTACAGAGGGACAAGAACCGAGAAGAGGCTCGAACTGGAGATGACGGCATCCATCAAGGCTACCCTGCCAAGTACCCTGCACACCACGCCGATTCCATCCAGACTACTACACCCTCAACCTAATCCCCTAGGCTCGCTAAACCCTAAAAGAGGAACAGAAAGAGGAACCACAAAAGTGGCCACTCGAACCGCAGGTGAACCAAGCTGCCCCTTTCGATCGATGCACTACCACCAATCTAATCAATGATAGCCAGCGAAACTACCCCTTTCAATCAGTGCACGACCACCAATCTAATCAATGACAGTCCCGGGAGCTACCTATTTCAATCAGAACCCAACCACCGATCTAGTCAATGGCAGCCGCGAAGCTACCCCTTTCAATCAGCACAGACTCCAGTCTAATCAACGATAGCCACGGTCACCACCATACTACGCAAACCCCCGGGCAAAAGAAGCAAAGAAACTAGGGATATAAAGAAGCTCAACAAAGAGCTTGAACCGCACCTGGATTGAATCTCCAACTACTAACAGTACACTGGCCCAAGGTCCAGCAACAATAAAACAATAAATAAGCAATTGCTAAACTCCATATTGAGCAAGAAATCAACCCTGCTTTTGAACACAGAAAACAAGGATGGGGTATACCTCTCAGCACACCACCATAGTCTTCGTCAATTGTGATTTTCAACACAGTTAATCTGTGCTAGCAGAAGTCTACCCATGGACGAAACCAAAGGACCGACCTTGAACGGCTGTGAAACGGCAACAACTGAACCCATGGCCGCCGGAGTTCACCTGTCATATGAAATCTAACGCAGGCTCCTCCTGCTAGTGTAGTGTCCCTGCGAGTTGCAGCTACCGCCCCTACAGCCGTGGAAACAGCCGCTGTTCCACCACTGCATCTCAGCCCTGACCCAAACAGGATTCGTGTGTTGGTGGTTTTCAGACAGGATCCGTCAACCAGTAGCTCAGAAGAACTCCCCGAGGGAAGTCCTCCCGTCGCCGTAGCTTCGATCGGAAGAATTGAAGACCGGTAAGAGATCCCCTTTTCCTTGGAAGTGGAAAACGGTTGATGTGATGTTCCGATTAACCACAATGCGAGAGGCCGCCCTTCCCCCTAGCCGCGTCACCGTCCGTTCCCAACCACTCCAGTTGAGAGTGGATGCTCGGAAAGATCAACTGTTGTGGGTTTGTGTTGGGAGATCCCCTTTCTGTTATGACCTGTTGCCTATTGTGGAATCGATCCACGGGTGGACTGAAGAAAATAGAAAGATTCAAGGGTGAATCTATGAACCACCTGATATAATCAGTGGGTTTTGCTTCTAAAAATCTAATTTGGGCGGTGGATGAGAGCTTCTCTAGAGAGAGAAGCTCCCTTGCCCTTTTTGCTCGATAAAATCCAACAGGTTGTCAATAGGAGACTTACAGATAGTCAAAGGACTGCCATGATTGCTGAGGTCACAGACCTTGAAATTAAGGATACCTTTTGGGCTCTTAATCCTAGCAAAGCCCCTGGTCCAGATGGCTATAATGCTGGGTTCTTCAAAAAGGCTTGGCCTATCATTGGTCATGAAGTAACTGTAGCAGTTAAGACTTTCTTTAGGTCTGGTAAATTGATAAGGAAAATCAATTCTACCATTGTTGCACTGGTCCCTAAAGTTCCTAACCCATCTAAGGTTGGGGACTTTAGGCCCATTTCATGCTGTAATACCATTTACAAGTGCATCTCTAGGATACTGGCTAGAAGGTTGCAGACTGTCCTTCCAATGTTAATTGATCCTGTCCAATCAGGTTTTGTGAAAGGAAGGAGGATTGCTGATAATATTTTTCTAACTCAGGAGCTAATGAGAGGATATCATAAATCGTCACCATCTCCTCGATGTGCAATGAAAGTTGACATTATGAAGGCATACGATAATGTTAGGTGGGATTTCCTTTGGGATGTTATATCCTCCATGAATTTTCATCCCACAAAGATTAAGTGGCTCCAAGCTTGTATTTCCACTGCGAATTATTCCCTTAGCATCAATGGGGAGGTCACAGGCTACATTGTAGGACAAAAAGGGCTTTGGCAGGGAAATCCTTTGTCTTCATACCTATTTGTGATTGTGATGGAGATTCTCACTTGTCTCCTAAGAGAGAAATCCCTCCTTCCAGATTTTCATTTTCATTGGAGATGTGGGCGTACCAAGCTTATAAATCTATGCTTTGCTGATGATCTTATGATCTTTTGCAAAGGGGATCTAACCTCTATCAGTCATATCCAGGATGCCCTCTCTGAATTCCAAATCCTGTCGGGTCTCTCACCTAGCCCTGGAAAAAGTAGCATCTACTTTTCTGGAGTTAGTTTAAGCACTAGAATGGCCATTTTGGATGTCCTTAAGTTCAAGGAGGGCTCACTGCCTATCAGATATCTCGGGGTGCCTCTCCTCTCTACAAAACTTAAAGCCTCTGATTGTCAATCCTTAGTGGATAGCATAACTGCTAAAACTAAGTCATGGACTAACAGAGACCTCATGTATGCTGGCAGGGTCCAGTTGATTAAGAACGTATTGTTCTCCATTCAAACTTATTGGTCCTCCTTGTTTATCATCCCCAAAAAGGTGATCAAGGAGGTTGAGTCAATTCTAAGAGCGTTTCTATGGTCTGGTCCGGACCTTAGGAAAACTGGGGCTAAGGTATCTTGGGAGCATCTGTGTTCTCCGAAACAAGAGGGAGGCCTTGGTTTCAAATCCATGCAGGTTTGGAATAAAGCGGCCATTGCCAAACACATTTGGTTCCTTATTTCTGGGGGGGAACAATCAATGTGGTGTCAGTGGGTCAAATCTTATTTAATACGGGGTAGAAACTTTTGGAATTTGAAAGTACCTGGGGATTGCACATGGGTTTGGAGGAAACTTCTGCATCTCAGACCATTGGTGAGGCCATATATACTTAGTGTAATAGGTAATGGCCAATCCACCTCCTTGAGGTATGATAATTGGCATCCACTTGGTCCTTTATTAGCCAAATATGGTCCCAGAATTGCTTATGATTCTGGAATTCCAAAGGAGGCTACTGTGTCTCACATTATCCAAAATTCATGCTGGGCTTTTCCCATCACCCAAACTTTGGAGATCAATGAGGTAAGAAGTAGGCAACCTACCTAACATTGTCATAAGTCAGAGCTTCTCTCTCTAGAGAAGCTCTTCTCCAGCCCTCACCCCTCCGGCCGCCGGCCGTCTCAGCTCCGGTTAACCATAGATCCAGCATAGGGATGGCAAGGGAACGTCCCTTCTTAGGGTTAGTTCTCCTCCAACGCCTCCCACTCTCTTATCCAACCTTACATCGGTCAAATGGGTGCTCAACAGCCGCATCCGGCTGGCCATCGGCAGCCACCACAAGGCCGGCCACGCCGTGCAGCAGCCACCTCCGGGTAAGGGATCCTCTCTCCTTAGACGAGGCTCTCCTCCACCGCCCTCCACTATCGGCAAGTCTCGGGCCGCCGTACATAACCGACTGTTTCTGGACAGATCTGGTTCTCCACCTGGTCCGGCCTCCAGCTGGTCCGGTCAAACAACAACCGCCGTGCCTCAACAGCCGTGGTGCTTCGTCTACAACTCCAACCCCGCCGTGGACCGGCGGCTAACTCTTGGGATCTGCACTGGGCAGATCTGAAATCAAACCGTCTAATACTGGCCAACCACCACCAGCCGCCACCATCTGGTTCAGTCTACACTTTGGTTCGGCTTTCCATCCGGCCAAGGCCTTCAACCTCACGGCATAGCTTGAGTTCGGAACCTCCTGGGTCGAAGTGTAATGGGTGCTTTTCTGTTCAATCAGGCCTCGCCGGAGATGATGTCCTATGTTGCTTCAATTTGTGCTCGTACAGTGGCACGGCGGCAAGGCTCATTCACCAATGAGATCTACATGTGCAGAGACCCCAGCAAGGCCAAACCTCCGAACCATCTACCACCGTGGGGCTCAACAGCCGCCGTGGGCTTAGCCAGCCACGGTGGCTCACTGGTCTTCTTCATTCGCCTGGGCCAGCCAGGCCAGGCGGAGGCTTCACAGCCGTAGGCTATCAGCCAGGCCATCACATCCCTGCACGGGCCAAGCAGCCAGGCCAAGCTGCTAGCCCGGGCAGGTAGTCACCAATCAGCTCTAAGCAACAAGCTGGGCAGGCAGCCAGCTCGGGCAGTCACCTGCCTAACAGGCCAGCCCGGCCAACAAACAACCCAGCCACATTAACCGCCAAGCAAGCCAGCCCGGGCAGGCCATCCAGGAGTGGCTCGGGCGGAGGGGGCAGCCGTGTGCTGCCCGTGACTGTTCTGCTCGGGCAGAGGTTAGGCAGCAGCTTCTGCCCGGGCGATTCGTGTCTTCCTTCATCCAGCAGGCGGCAGCAGGCAGTAGCAGCGGCAGGCAGTGGCAGCAGGCTGCAGGCAGCAACAACAGCAGCAGGCATCAGCCCGCCCGATGGCAGGCCAGCTCGGGCAGGCAAGCCGGCTGGTGGCTCGGGCAGTGGGGTAGTATCCCTTTTCTTACCTTTATGCAATGCAACTAAGCTCATTGCACTTATCAATCTATTGTCATATTGTTGCTGGACTTATGGGCCAGTTTACTGTTAGTTTTTTGCATCCCCCGATAGGCGGTCATCTGTTGGACTGAAATCGGGGGCGGACTCTTCGTCGAGCCCTCTGTATCCCTTGAGCCAGTGCTTTTAGCCCTGAGGAGTTGCGTAGTATTCTTGTGGTCGTGGCTACTATTGATTAGATTGGATTATCCTAGTTAAGGGGCAGTCTCGCAGTAGCAGCAGCTGTGGGTGCCGATGATTAGATTATGGATGAGTCTGATTGAGCAAGGTAGTTGTCGGAGCTGTCATTGACTAGATTGGTGGATTCTCACTGATCGAAAGGGATAGTTTTGCAGTCTGTTTCTGATTAGATTTAGTGGTTGCACGGATCGAATAGAGCAGCTTGGTCCACTTGAGGTTTGGGGGGCTACTTTTGTTGGTCCCTCTTCCTGTTCCGCTTATAGCAGTTAGCGAGCCTAGGGGATATGGGCGAGGATGTAGTAGTCTGGATGGAATGGGCGTGGTGTGCAGGGTGCTTAGCAGGGTAGCCTTGTCGGATGCCGACATCTCCAGTTCGAACCTCTCTCGGTCCGAGTCCCTCTGTAGTAGTTGACTTCTTTGAGTGGGTATTATGCTAGCTTCGGGGTGAGGGGCTTCTCGGTTCTTGGATTTCTTATCCCAGCCTTGGAGGAGGAGGATCTCTCCTCAGCGCTGGTTATCATGTGGTCACCGTTGACCATGACTATCTATTTTATTTACATTAACTCCTAGCCTGGCGGGTTGTGCCAGGAAGTATTTCCATTTCAGTTCATTTCATTTCATTTACTACATGGTTCTACTCAGACCCATTTGTATCACCTATGTCACTTTATTTACTCTCCATGCGGGTTGTGCATGGTTACCGTACTTTTTTCATTCTTGTTTTTTTCCTTTTCTTTTCCTCCTGGGGTATGCCCCTTGTAGGCTGTACATTCGCTTAACCTTTTTTAATTTCAAGCTAAATTACCCAAAAAAAAAAAAAGAGGTAAGAAGTACTTTACCACCTCTTATTTCTTCCAGGTTGAATAGGGATGATCATATTAGGTGGTCTCTCACTTCTAATGGCCAGTTCACAGTTGCTTCCCTTTGGGATAAACTAAGGACTCCCTTTCCAAAAGTTGTGTGGCATAGGTTGGTGTGGTTCTCAGGTCACATTCCAAAATGTAGTTTTATCACTTGGATAGCTATTCAGAATAGGCTTTCCACTGCAGATAGGTTGGTGTCTTTTGGCCTTCCTATTCCTGCCCAATGTAGTTTTGTCAGGACTGTGAAAGTCACAATCACATATTCTTTAATTGCTCATTCACTAAGTAGGTGTGGGATTCTATTCAAACCAAACTACATGTCTCATGGACATCTAGAACTTGGTCCGAATGGGTCTCTTTTCTCTCTAATTCTAGAGGGAAATCTATAAAGGCTATTATCACTAAATTGGCCTTTACAGTCACTATTTACTACGTCTGGATTGAAAGGAATGCCAGGAAGTTCCAGGGCATGTCCTATTCTTGGGAAGTTGTTGTTCATAAAATACTTTCAATGATGAGAACAAGGATTCTATCTTTACCTAAACTCCAAGCAGAATGGATTGTGAATGACTGGTATAATGGTAGTAGTTAACTACTTTATGTTGTTCCTGCTGTGAGTATTTGTAAGTATTGTTCTTGTTTTCCTACTCTGACATACAAATATCAATGGACAGGCTATAGCAGGATATACTCAAAGGAGGGACAGCAAGGGTGAAGGGCTGGCTCCTCTATGGTCAGGAGGGCTGGCTCCTCTATGGTCAGTAGTTTTGTTGTTCATAATGGCAGGTTGTTCATTGTCATGGTGGTGGCTGTTATTGAGTGTGCTAGTATATGTAGAACCTGTGAGAAGAGTGTTTGAGCCTCTTCCTTTTTTGTGAGCGGAGGTAATACTTAGTGGGAGGCGCTTTGTGAGGGAGAGTGGAGGGAGTTGGGGTTCATCCTTTCGGAATACTTTTAGCTACTGTTTTCGCAGTCCAGTCTGCTGTTTGCTCTGAGAAGCTGCTGTATTACTCTTAATCTGAATGCTTGCTGGTTGATGGAGCCTTTCAGCTGATGTAGCTGGTCCAGTCAGTCAGCAAGTTACTAGTTTGATAGCTGTTGCTATTATTTTCTGTTGCTATTATATGCTTTATGGAAGTTTGATAGCTGTTGGTTGCAAATTCTGAGTTTCTGAGTTTGATAGCTGTTGGTTGCAAATTCTGAGCTGTTGATAGCTGTTGGTAGTTTGTGCAGTTCAGCAGTTCAACTGTCTTGGTATAGCTGCTGCCCACATTGCTGTTGTTCTGTTCTGATTTACTAAGGCTCAGTTCTGTTCTGTCATTTCTGGTTCTGAACTGTGTTGCTCAACTGTGTTCTGAACTGTGTTGCACAATCAGATTGTTCTGAAATGTGTTGGTCAGATTTCAGATTGTTCTGAACTGTGTTGCTACTACCTTCTTTTGAGATTTGAGCTTCAAGCTGATTTCCTGTCATGTTTATTATGGTTATGGTTATGGTTATTATGGTTATTGTATTGTATTGTACTGATTTCCTATTGTATGGTTATTGTATTGTACTGCTTAATCAGGGGCTGTCGATGGGATCTCCCTTCACAGAGGGGGACATCCTCTGTATAGTTTAGTATAAGTTCCAATTAGTTTAGTATATGGTATGGTGTTGGGACATCTATTGTATGGTGTTTGGACTGCTGCTGATCTGCATCCTGTTCTGATCTGCTGCTGATCAGCATGCTATTGAGACAAGCTTGTCTGCATTTTGTTTCAATTCTAAGGGAGCTTCAGAAGTTTTTGGAGGCTTCATTCTGTTCTGTCAATTCTAAGGGAGCTTGTCTGCATTCTGTTCTGTCATTTCTGGGCTGTTCACAGCAGCAGTTCTGAAGCTTCATCAGAACAGCACTGTTTTGGTTGCTTCATCAGTTCTGTTGCTGTTGTATATTGAAGCTGCTGCTGCTGCACTGTGGTTGCTGTCCAACACTGTTTTGGTTGGACGATGCAGCTAGTGCAGCAAGATGTTCAAGGTTAGATGTTTCAAGTTCAGCTAGTTGTTATCAAGTGCAGCAAGTACTATTGTACAGTTCTGTGATTTGCTATTGTGATTTGCTGCTGCCAAGGCAGCACTGTTTTGGTTGTTGCTCAACCAAAAGTTTCAGGGATATGTAATTGGTTTATTGTTTAGTCAGGTTGCACGTCGTGTAATCCTTTTGCTCCTTGTCTATTTTGTAATGTTCAGGTCATTTTGGCGCTATTTTCCTTCCCTCTTCTAGATGGATTGGAAACAACGCTTATCCTTCCTCCCTTGTAGCCATTTGGCGTTGCCTATTTTCTTTTCTTTTCTTTTCTTCTTTTTCCTCCTGGGGTATGCCCCTTATAGGCTGTATATTCGGTTAGCCACTTTTTTAATTTCAAGCTGGTTTATCCACACAAAAAAAACATCCTTGTGGCATGACAATTGGCATCCTCTTGGTCCTTTAATGGATAGATTTGGTCCTAGAATTACGTATGACTCTGGTATCCCACAAGATGCCTTTGTCTCTCACATTATTGATGGTTCAAATTGGGCATTCCCCATTACCCAAACATTTGAGCTAAATGAGGTGAGAAACACTTTGCCCTCTCTTGTTCAGTCCAGGTTGAATGGGGCAGATCAGACAAGGTGGACTCTTACTTCCAATGGGCAATTCACAATTGCCTCCCTATGGAACAAATTGAGAACTCCCTTCCCTAGGGTCTTCTGGCATAAGGTTGTGTGGTTCTCTGCGCATATACCTAAATGCAGCTTTGTATCATGGCTTGCCATTCAGAATAGGCTTGCCACTGCTGATAGACTCGTCTCATTTGGTCTGAATATTCCTTCACAATGTGGTTTGTGTCAGAGGAATGAAAGCCACGATCATCTCTTTTTTAATTGCCCATTCACCAAGCAGGTGTGGGATACCATTCAGGCAAAACTCCATGTTACATGGCCTGCTAGATCTTGGGCTGACTGGGTAACTCTGTTATCAAATTTTAAGGGCAAATCTCTCAAGAGTGTAATTACTCAATTGGGCTTTACAGCAACTGTTTATCATATTTGGATTGAGAGAAATATGAGGAATTCCAAAATCAATCCTGTACTTGGGAGATAGTTGTTCACAAAATTTCCAACATGGTGAGAGCAAGACTTTTATCACTATCTAATCTTCCTCATTCACAAGCAGAGTTGATTGTTCATGAGTGGAATAATGTTGTGAGCTAAATTATTTTGGTAATTGTTGTTTCTTTATGACTGTGTGGTTCAATTGTGTAGCCTTTTTACCAGGTTGTTCTCTGCCAAGTGCAGGAATTACAAGGTTCTCAGTCGAAGCACTTGAGCGTTCTTACTCTATTGTGTGCTATCCTTGTAAGCTGAGTGTTATAGCCCCATCCGTTCTTGTGAGAGGAGGTAATAATTAGCGGGGACATCTTGAGAGGTTTAATGGAGGGAGTCGCCTGTGAGAATACAAAAAAGATGAGTGGGAGGTCAGTTTTCAAGGGTGATAGTAGTCAGTGAGCCCTCATATTGCTGCTGTTCTGTTCTGCTATCCCATTTTCAGATTCTGTTCTTTTCTGTTATGGCTGCTTTTTTCAAGATTAGCCCTCATATTGCTGATACTCTGTTATTACTTTTGCTGCTGTTCACTGCTGCTCTGTTATTACTTTTGCTGCTCTATTATAGCCTCATTTTGCTGCTGTTCATTTGATGGCTGCAATCATGAAGCGATAATGACTTGATGCTACTCGTTTGAAGTGTTATGGCTGTCTGTTTGAAGTGTTATGGCTGTCTGTTTGAAGTGTTATGGCTGTCTGTTTGAAGTCTTAATAATCAAGTGCTGGACTGTCCAGTTCTTGAATATTATTGTAGCTGCTGTCCAGTTTATGGGTCCAGAAAGAGGCCTGTAATCTCCTGTGCTGCTGCTGCTGACTGTTATGGCTGTCTGTTTTGTCCCTACCCAGGTTGATGCGTAACTCCGGTTGCTGTCAGCCTGTTCTGCTATTGTCTTGCTTTTGTCTTGACTGCTACTGTTGTGTATCTGATAGTTGCATTCAGCTGCCTTTACGCTTACTATTCTGATGCTGCTTAATGATTGTATGGTGGCAGCTCAGTCTAGAGCTGAATTTGGCTTTGCTGTTCTCTGTTCTTTTGTTTGCCTAACCAATAGGGGTTGTCGTTGGGATCTCCCTTCGCAGAGCCTCCTCTGCATTGTTATTACCTTCCTTTGCCCTGTCTTGTTTTGTCTTCGGCCTTGTTTTGGTTCTCAGAATGTTCTGTCCCGTATGTTGGCTGTTTTTAAGGTGGACAGTCCAGCACTTGATGTTTTGTTGAGGTTCCAAGTGGTAGTGACTGCTTGTGTTCAGTCTAGTTCAGCAACAATACTACTGCTGCTGCTGGCTGCTGTGTTAGGTTATTCTCAAGCATTGATGCTGCTCATTTTGATACCAGATTTGCTGTCCAGATTAGATGCTAAGCTATGGCAACAGTTGCTGCAGGCTATGTTGCAGCAGCCGCTGCTGATGCTTCTCTGTTATTGCTTGCTGCTAAGTTCGGGCAGGTTGACTTCACAAATGCTATTGATTTATGGCTGTTATTACTTCTACGTAGCAGATTCGTACACTTCTAGCTGGTTGCTAGGGTGGTTGGAAGTGTGAGGACAGCTTACTGTTGGTGCACGATGGTACAAATGTATGTTGTAGCTGTTTCCCTTTTGTAGATGGGTAGGAAACAAATGTATGTTGTAGTTTTTTTTTTTTTTGGGTAAAACAGCATTAAATAGAAAAAAAAAAAAAAGGGTCACGGATATACAGCCTACAAGGGGCATACCCCAGGAGGAAAAGAAAAAAAACCAAGTAAGAAAATGACTATGCCAAATGGCTACATGGCTAGAGAATAACCTAATAGACGCTGTTTCCAGCCCATCTAGAAGAGGGGAAGAAAACAACGCAATGACAACAAAACATGACATAATATAAAACCCAGTTACATTGCTTGGGAGCTTTGCTCCATAACATAACATGAAGCATTCCCCAGTGGTGTGTCCATGAAGTGTCCCCAATGGGCTGCTGCTCTTCTGCCATCAGAGCTGCTCTTCTGTCATCAGGAGAGCAGAAGAGTCCCCAATGTTGTTGAATGCTTCACCATACAACAACAACAACTGATTGCTTCACCAAAATAATGCCTAAACTGGACAGTTTCAATGGGAGTCTTCAATGACTTGAGACTTCTGAAGACCAACACAATTCCGACTTCTGAAATCACAGCAGCATCAGTTCACAACAGCATAACAAAACTTGGACCAAGTTCCAATGCAGAGCTAAAGTAGCAGCACAATGATAACCATGTACAATCAGCTGAACTTGGACTGCCCAGAAACAGCAGCCCATGTGGACTGCCCAGAAACAGAACAGCAGAGAAGACTGCCCAGCAAAGTATATTAAGAATATACTTTTCTCTATGCAAACATATTGGTCCTCTCTATTTATCATCCCCAAAAAGGTGATTAAGGAGGTCGAGGCTATACTTAGAGCTTTTCTCTGGTCCGGACCTGATCTTAAAAGAACTGGTGCTAAGGTCTCTTGGGAGCATCTGTGCTGTCCTAAGGAGGAGGGGGGTCTTGGTTTCAAATCCCTACAGGTTTGGAACAAGGCTGCCATTGCCAAGCACATCTGGTTCCTGATTTCTGGGGGGGAGCAGTCTATGTGGTGTCAATGGGTAAAATCATACTTAATAAAAGGGAGGAATTTTTGGAACCTTAAAATACCTGGGGATTGCACTTGGGTATGGAGGAAATTATTGAACCTTAGGCAGTTGGTGCACCCCTATTTTCTTACTGTACTTGGTGATGGCCATTCCACTTCATTGTGGTATGATAATTGGCATCCACTTGGGCCTTTAATTGCTAGATTTGGTCCCAGAATATCCCTAGATTCTGGCATTCCCAAGGATGCTACTGTGTCCCATATCTTCCATAACTCAAGCTGGACTTTCCCCATCACTCAAACCATTGAGCTTAATGAGATAAGAAGAACCTTGCCTCCCCTTATCCCATCCAGGTTGGGGGGAGCTGATCGCATTAGATGGATTCTCACTCCTAATGGTCAGTTCTCAGTTGCCTCCCTCTGGGAGAAATTAAGAACACCCTTTCCATTAGTTGCGTGGCACAAATTGGTGTGGTTCCGAGCCCATATTCCAAAGTGCAGCTTTATCACGTGGCTGGCTATTCAGAATAGGCTATCCACTGCTGATAGGCTTGTGATGTTTGGCATGAACCTCTCCCCTCAATGTAGCTTTTGTCATGAAAGTGAGAGTCATGACCATCTCTTCTTTAATTGTATCTTCTCCCAGCAGGTGTGGTGCACCATGCTCTCCAAAATACATGCTCTCCAAAATACATACTTTCCTCTCTAATGTGAAAGGCAAATCTTTTCAAACTGTTATTACAAAGCTGATATTTACAACCACTCTTTACCATATTTGGATTGAGAGGAATGTGAGGAAGTTTCAAGGTACATCTTCCTCTTGGGAGGTAATTGCTCACAAAATTTACTCCATGGTGAGGGCAAGACTTTTTTTTTTTGGGTAAAACAGCTTGAAATAAAAAGGGGGGGCTAACCGAATATACAGCCTACAAGGGGCATACCCCAGGAGGATGGTGAGGGCAAGACTGTTATCATTACAAGCTCTTCCTCCAAGTCGAGCAGAATGGGTTGCAAATGAATGGAATATTAGTGGATCATAATTTTCTTACAGTTTGTGCCACAATTGTTTCCTTTGATTTTGATAATTTAAAGTTTTCTGGTTGTTCATGGTGACTCAAGACAGGTTGTGCATAGTGGCCATCCAGGGATGGTCAGACTTTTATTACTTCTATTACTGCTAAGTATCCAGGTAGATACCTTAATCCATGGTGGTTATCCGGGTATCCATAGCATTTGAGCGTTCTTACTATATTGTGTGCGATCCATGCGAGCTGAGTGCTATAGCCCCATCCGTTTTTGTGAGAGGAGGTAATAGTTAGCGGGGGCATCTTGTGAGTTTTAGTTGAGGGAGTAGAGGGATCCCATGTTCTTGGCATTATTTGAGAGAGAGGGTGGTGTGAGATGATGAGGGTGTTGTAGTGTGAGTACTATTTCACCAAGAACTTTGATTCAACATTGTCAGAAACCATCCTCTGTATTGTTTTGTTTTGTTTTCAGTATTGTTTAGTATGGTTCAAGTTCAGATGTTGTAGTCCAAGTATGATATGGTCTCTCTATTGACTTGTGGCTGTTCTGAGCTGATCTGAACTTCTGTTGTTGTTGATGGTTGGCTCATAGCAGCCTTAATAGCCTTGTGGCTGTTCTGAGCTGATCTGCTCTGCATGTGTTAGCAGCCTTGTTATTGTTGTATGATCTGCATCTGCTCTGTGATGGTTGGCTCATAGCAGCCTTGTTCCATCATAGCAGCCTTGTTATTGACTGTTATTGACTGTTGGAAGGTGATATGTTGTAGTTTGCATAAGGTTCAGATTCTGATGTTCTGGTTCAGAACCTGTTCTGAACCTGCCTGATCAACATGAACATGCCTGTTCTGTGACTACTCCTAATGCTCTGCTATTGACTGATATTGACTGATATTGAATGTATTTTCAGAGTTGTATGAAGTTTATCGCCTAACCAATAGGGGCTGTCATTGGGATCTCCCTTCGCAGAGGGGGACGTCCTCTGCATATTGTTTTGTTTCATTTGACTGTGTGTAAAAGGTATTGGAGCTTCATGTTGTGTCCCCAAGTTTTGAAGTTTTGAAGTTTAGAAGGTTTGAAGTTCAGAAGTGTTCAGAAGTTCAGAAGTTCAGAACTAGAAGTTGAAGTTTACTAGCAAAGCAGCCATGCTTATGGAACTCAGAAGTTGAAGTTGTAGCTACTGCAGGGAGCTGCTGCTCGGTCATCCAGTTCAGCAGCAGCAGTTCAGGCTATGCCCTTTCATCATCCAGTTCAGCAGCAGTTCAGGCTCAAAAGTTGAAGTCCCCCATTGATCAATCCACCTAGTTCCAAGGTCAATCCAGTTCAACATGGTTCCAAGATGTAAGGATGATGTCTTGTAATAAGCTGTCAACATGTCTCTTTTGTAATGTATAGTGCAGTGTTTTGGTATCCTAACTCCACTGTGCAGACCAGCTAGTGTTAGTATCCTCTAGGCGTTGTTTTCCCTCCCTCTTACTAGATGGACTGAAAACATCGTGTATCTTCTAGCCTTTGTAGCCATTTGGCGTTAGCAAATTTCTGTACTCTTTTTTGTTTTCTTTTCTTTTCCTCCTGGGGTATGCCCCTTGTAGGCTGTATATTCGTTTAATCTCTTTTCTATTTCAAGCTGGTTTACCCAAAAAAAAAAAAAACAGCAGTGATAACCATGCACAACCAGCTGAACTTGGACCAACAGCTGCTATTGAACTAACTATTCAACATGCAGAGGACGTCCCCCTCTGCGAAGGGAGATCCCAATGACAGCCCCTATTGGTTAGGCAAACAATATAAAATGCAGTAATGCAGAAATGCAGACATGAACTTGGACCAACAGCTGCTTTTGCACTTTCACAGTCCAAAATGCAGAAATGCTGTGCCCATCAGGCTTCTATACAAAATGCAGAAATGCTGTGCATCTATCTGTGATGCATAACAGGCTTGTATTGGTAATGCAGGACAGCATCTGCTATGGACAGATGTAGTAACAGATGTAGTAACAATATGCACAGGACAGCTGCAGTAACAGATAACAGGACCAAAACAACCGAAGCTCCAACCTGCAATAATCAAATTCTGAACCATGGCTAACATCAGATTCTGAGATTCAGAACAACAGTCATAACAGGTACCACAGGTTCAGACCAATAGACCAACCATCAGTAACTGCTGCAATCTGGGCAGCAGCTACTTGGACTACACAGCGACTATGACTACAATTTCTGACCTTGTACAATACAATACAATACTAAAAACAAATACAATACTATACAGAGGACGTCCCCCTCTGTGAAGGGAGATCCCATTGACAGCCCCCGATGGTTAGGCATAACTGAAAACAAAACCTGCTACACCTTGTATAGGCAACAGAAAATTAGAACACAAGTAGCACTATCCAACCACAAAACAGCAGATCAGCAGCATAACAGCAGGGCAGTAAAAAAGAATATCAGCTGTAGATGCAATATGAGGGACAAAACAACAGAACAGTCCGCAACATCAGCCACATGTGAACAATGGTCAGACATTCAAAACTAATGCAGCTAGGTATCTGACTTGGGTACACAACTTTGAACAAGGCTAGCCACACATATCATAGGCTAGCCACACACAAGACCCCTCTAGATATTATAGTGCTCACCCCTCTACTCCCTCGGAACCTTACACCTCCCACTCACTTAACTAACCAAGAATAAGGTGACCCTCTTCACCCTCCACTGAGCCTCACCCAATTCCCTCTAGATATTACCTCCTCTGACAAGGAATGAAGGAGCTTTAGCACTCAGCTCACAGCATGGAAGGAGAACACACAAACAATTTAACCCTCAAATGAGTAAGGTAACTACCTGGTTACATAGCAGTAATAGGAGAGCACATTGTGGGAGCTTGAGGTCCAATCCGGGTATCCTCACAATTGTTATACCTGCACAAAATGTATCTAAAAGGATGTCCAGGAAGGCAGGGCCATTAATCATGGCCACAAGTATCATAACCACCAATATCAATATCAAGTACCTCATTACCCAGTGATGCCCCAAACTGTAATAAACCTATCATTTTGTGAGCCTACAGGCAACTTAGGCAGCGACAGTAATCTACCCTTAACCATGTTAAAGGTTTTGTGAACAACAACTTCCCAGGTGCTAGTGATAGCTTGAAACTTCCTCAAGTTTCTCTCTATCCAAAGATGATATACTGTGGCAGTGAATATGAGTTTAGTAACAACATTCCTTAGAGTTTTTCCCCTAAAGGAGGAGGAGAAATGGGTAATCCATGCTGGTCAAGACTTTGGGGGCCAACTTGTATCAATTTTTTCCAACATGGCATTCCAAACCCTTGTGGAGAAACCACAATTAAAAAACAAATGGTCATGGCTTTCACTACCATGACAAAAACTGCACTGAGAAATTGATTTGATCCCAAATAGAACTAATCTATCCTCAGTGGAGAGTCTACCCTGGATGGCCAACCACGTAATGAAGCTACTCTTAGGTATATGGCCAGAGAACCAAACAGCCTTGTGCCAATTTACTTTGGGGAATGGAACTCTCAATTTCTCCCATAGAGAGGCTATGCTAAACTGACCTGTTGTATTAAGAGTCCATTTTACTTGGTCTCTGGAACCTTTCAGAGGAGGGAGAAGTTGTCTAACCTCATTCAACTCCCACGTTTGCGTGATTGGGAAAGCCCACCCAGAGTTATGTACTATGCTGGACACTTTGGCAGTCAATGGAAACCCAGAGTCATAAACCAATCTGGCACCAAACTTATCCAACAAAGGGCCCAAAGGGTGCCACAGGTCATACCACAGGGAAGTATTCTCCCCATTACCAATAGAATGATGAATGAAGGATTGAACTAAATGTCTTAGGTTAAGTAACTATCGCCAAACCCAAGAGGGATTAGCAGGCATTTTTAGACTCCAAAAGTTTCTACCTTTTAATAAATATGACTTAACCCATTGGCACCACATGGATTGCTCTCCCCCGGAGATCAAGAACCATATATGCTTGGCAACCGCAGCCTTATTCCACACCTCCATAGACATAAAACCAAGACCTCCCTCATCTTTAGGAGCACAAAGCTGCTCCCAAGCTACCTTGGCCCCTGATCTTTTAAGGTCAGGGCCAGACCATAAAAAGGCCCTAAGAATAGATTCGACTTCCTTGATGACCTTTTTTGGTAAGATGAAGAGGGAGGACCAATACGTTTGCATTGAAAACAAGATGTTCTTGATAAGCTGGACTCTCCCCGCATAAGTAAGGTCCCTATTGGTCCAACTCCTAGTTTTGGCAGTGATACTATCAACCAGTCTCTGACAGTCCACTGCTTTAAGCTTAGAAGATAACAAAGGGACTCCCAGGTATCTCACTGGAAGGAAGCCTTCCTGAAATCCCAGCTCACGTAGAATAGTCTCCTTAACTCCCACACTAACACCAAAGAAGAATAAGCTACTCTTGCCTGGGCTAGGGGAGAGACCAGAAAGAGCCTCAAACTCAGTCAAAGCATCTTTGATGAGTTTGATCGATGAAAGCTCTCCCTTACAGAATACCATTAGATCATTTGCAAAGCACAGATTAACCAATTGATTAGTTTTACATCTCCAGTGAAAATGAAAGTCAGGAAGCTGGGCTTTCTCCTTAAGTAAACTCGTAAAAACTTCCATCACTATGACAAACAGATAAGGGGACAAAGGGTCCCCCTGCCTCAATCCCTTCCTACCTTTAACGTACCCAGTCACTTCCCCATTGATACATAGGGAGTAATTTGCAGTGGATACACAAGCCTGAAGCCACTTAATCATTGTAGGGTGGAAGTTCATTGCGGACAGGACATCCCAAAGAAATTCCCACCTAACATGGTCATATGCTTTCATTATGTCAACTTTCATGGCACACCTAGGAGTAGGTGAGGATTTGTGATACCCTCTCATAAGTTCTTGGGTGAGGAATATGTTATCCGCAATTCTCCTTCCTTTCACAAATCCTGATTGGACCGGATCTATGAGCAAAGGAAGGGCAACTTGCAATCACTTGGTTAATATCCGAGAGATGCATTTGTAAATGGTATTGCAACAAGAAATGGGCCTAAAGTCACCCACCCTGGAAGGGTTAGGAACCCTTGGAACAAGTGCTACAATAGTAGAGTTAGCTTTGGTGAGCAATTGTCCAGACCTGAAAAAGTTCTGAACAGCTGAAGTGACCTCCCTCCCAATAACAGGCCATGCCTTCCTAAAAAACCCTCCATTATACCCATCAGGGCCAGGAGCTTTGGTGGGATTAATAGACCAAATGGTCTCTTTGATCTCCAAATCTGAAACATTGGAGACCATATTAAGACTTTGCTCAGGGCTGAGTTTATTCCTAATAAGTTGTCCCACTCTGGTTGGTCCCAGATGGGGTGTGAGATGAGGAGTGCCAAGAAGAGTTGTGTAGAAGTTAACAAACTCCTCCTTGAGAACCTTAAGGTCATGAGTGGTAGATTCGTCATTCAACACTAGACTTGTTATTTTGCTCCTATTCCTTCTGTTGCTTACTAATTTAAAGAAATAGGAGGTGCACTGGTCTCCAAGTTTCAACCATTGGATTCGAGACTTTTGTTTAGCTAAACTTTCCTCAGCCCTAAGCAAAGTGATGTACTGTTTATGTACCACCTTTTCTTGTTCTATGGCAGACCTATTGATTGGGTGGGAGCTAATAATTGCTTGTAAGTTTTCTAACACTTGCTTAGTGGCACTCACCCTCTCAGAGATGCCACTAAACTCCTCCTTATTAAGTTGCTTCAAATCATGTTGAAGATGCTTAAGCTTCATACACACACAGAACATGGGATTCCCGAGTACTATTGTCCTCCAACTCCTCTGTACAATAGCAAGGAATTGAGGATGGTCAGCTAGGAAGTCAAAGAACCTGAAGGGTTTCATTGACTTCCTAGGGTTGGGCTGGATAAACACCACACCTGGAGAATGGTCTGAAATACCAGGCACCAAAAATTGTGCCGACGATTGAGAAAAGGTTTTCATCCAGGGCTCATTCACTAATACTCTATCTATTTTCGTGGCCACAAAGTGAGGAGGCTCTTGCTTGTTGGACCACGTAAATAAGCACCCTGAGAACCTAAGATCATCCAGCTCAAAGGAGAACAAACAACGGTTAATGTCATCCATGGGGGAATACCACTGGGCATTCCCCCCAACTTTCTCCCTAGGATGCCTCATCGCATTAAAGTCACCAAGGACCACCCAGGGAGAAGAGGACCTAAACTGAGAAAGGCTATGCCAAAGAGACCTACGATCTGAAATAGAGTTTGCCCCATAGACTAAAGTGACCAAAAACACTGCACTCCCATCTATTGGTTGGACCTGACAGTGAATGAATTGATCCGCCTGACATAACACTGTAAGGGACATGACCCCGGGGTCCCAACCCACAAAAATCCTCCCCAACGCAGCGTGGGTGTAATTGTTCACAAAACTCCAGTCAGGACAAATGTATTGGGTGATTCTATCTGCCCAAGCTGCCCTAATCTTATGCTCAAGAAAACCAACTAGGCCCAACTTATTAGTGTTCACAAAAGATTTTGCCGCTTTTTGCTTAATGGGGTCATTCAGACCACGAATGTTCCAAAAACCTAAATTGAAAGCTCGTAAAGACATAGAAAACAGAATCAAAAGGTAACAACAGGTAGTTGAGCAGGGTAGCCAGCACCATAGGTAGACCACTTCAGGTGGACCAAGCAACAGCCAAAACTTCAAGGCAACCAGGCCTTCTTCAGACTAAGTCAACCAGTGCAAGAGTGTGCATTGAAATCAGTGCTGAGCATGACCTTCCTGATGAGGTCCAAATTACTGTAGAGGGCAGTTCAGTTGTGGTACCAATAGAATATCAGGTGCTGCCCTCAATGTGTAAGAATTGTAAAGTTTTTGGGCATTCTAATACCCAATGCTATTGGAAATTGCCCTCATCCCCCAGCACTCCAAATCAGGAACCTCAAAATCAGGATTGGACTGTAGTGGGGAATGGAAAACAGAAGATGGAAACCACCAAGCCAGTTGCCATCATACCCCGTACAGTTCCTGTAGAATCACAATCAGAAGATGAGTTGGAAAAAGTTCTGGAAAGTATTGTGAGTTCTTCTCATACTAATCTGACTGTGCCTCAGAATGAGAAGTCCAACAATCAGTCACTTGTTCAAACCACTGTTATTCCTGACAAGCAAGAGGATTTCCTTGGAGAAAATCATAAGGAAAGTGAATCACCACCTCAGCAATTAACCACAACTGATCTAGTGCAGAGTGGTCCCATAGAACTAGTGGGTGGAAATAACAAGGAAGGAAGTTTGGACAGCCAGCAAGCTATAACAGTACCATCCAGTCCAGCAGTTCAAATTTCCAGATCAGCAGCTAAAAAGGCTGCCAAAATAGCTGCGAAACTCAAGGACAAGGAACCTCCTGATCTTAGTTTCATTTCAGACTTCAATCTGTTGGGGGGCTCTTCCAAGGCAGGGCAGTTGGGGAGGCAGAGGACCTCTTCAAAAGGCTCCTTCCACAGATCAAAGAATTAACCATAACCTACTGTCAGGGCAGTATACTTTACTTACTTTTCTGCCGTTTGCATTTTCTTTTTCTTTTTTTTGGGTAACTTAGCTTGAAATTAAAAAAGGTTAAGCGAATGTACAGCCTACAAGGGGCATACCCCAGGAGGAAAAGAAAAGGAAAACAAATAAGAATGAAAAAAGTGCGGTAAACCATGCACAACCCGCATGGAGAGTGAGATAGAGTAAATACATAACAAAATGCTATGCGTACTGTAATACGAGAAATGTGAAATTGAACTACTTCCTGGCACAACCCGCCAGGCTAGGAAATAAAGTAAATACGGTAGATAGTCATGGTCAACGGTGACCACATGATAACCAGCGCTGAGGAGAGATCCTCCTCCTCCACGGCTGGGATAAGAAGACCAAGAACCGAGAAGCCCATCACCCTGAAGCTAGCATAATACCCACTCAAAAGAAGTCAACTACTACATAGGGACTCGGACCGAGAGAGTTTCGAACTGGAGATGTCGGCATCCGACAAGGCTACCCTGCTAAGCACCCTGCACACCACGCCCATTCCATCCAGACTACTACAGCCTCACCCAAATCCCCTAGGCTCGCTAACAACTATAAGCGGAACAGGAAGAGAGACCACCAAAGTAGCCCCCCAAACCTCAAGTGGACCAAGCTGTTCGTTTCGCTCAGTGCAAACCACTAAAACTAATCAGAAACAGCCTACGAAGCTACCCCTTTCAATTAGTGAGAATCCACCAATCTAGTCGAAGACAGCACCGGCAACTACCTTGCTCAATCAGACTCATCCATAATCTAATCATCGGCTCCCCCAGTTGCTGCTACTGCGAGGCTACCCCTAACTAGGATAATCCAATCTAATCAATAATAGCCACGACCACAAGAATACTACGCAAATCCTCAGAGCTAAAAGCGCTGGCTCAAGGGATATAGAGGGCTCGACGAAGAGCCCGACCCCCGATTTCAGTCCAACAGATGACCGCCTATCGGGGGTTGCAAAACTAACAGAAAACTGGCCCACTAGTCCAGCAACAATGTAAATGTAAATAGCCATATTCCAGGCTCATATTGCACAAACATTATTAATGAATTGACCCAGGTATACCGGCCTGGGCTACTGGTTGGGCTGCCTGCCCGGGCCTTGGCTTGCTGCTTGCTGCCCTGGCAGAAGGCAGGCTGTGCCCGACGGGTTGAAGGGTTGAAGGCAGGCTGTGCCCGACGGGTTGAAGGCAGGCTGTGCCCGACGGGCAGCCCGATGGCAGGCCAACGGGCTGGCTGGCCCCTGTTGAGGGCCTGGCCCAAACTGACCCACGGCTGTTGATGGTGGCCTAGCCCACGGTGGCTGGTGGCCCACGGTGCTGGTGGCCACGGTGGCTGGTGGCCACTGTCGAAACCCAAGGTGGCTGGTGGCTGATGGCTGGTGGCTGGTGGCTGGTGGCCACGGTGGCTGGTGGCCACGGTGGCTGGTGGCCACTGTCGAAACCCATGGTGGCTGGTGGCTGGTGGCTGGTGGCCACGGTGGCTGGTGGCTGGTGGCCGGACCAGGAGGAGGCCGGACCAGATGGCCGGTAGTGGCTTCAGATCTGCCCGGAGCAGATCCAAAACGTAGCCGCCGAAAAACGACTGTGATGGAGGCCATGGCGGCTGGAGGCCATGGCGGCTGGAGGCCACGGCGGTGATGGAGGCCACGGTGGCTGGAGGCGGATGAAGGCCGGCTTCGTGGTGTTGCCGGGTTGAGGTTGATTCAGATCTGCCCAAAGTAGATCTGAGATAGTACCCACCGGTTCACGGCGGGGTTGAGGTAGGACGAAGCCACGGCTGAGCTTCAGACCGGAGTGGGAGGGCGGTGGAGGAGAGCCCCTGTCGTGCGAGGGGCTCCCTTGCCCGACATGGCTGCTGCTGCTGCCATCGTAGTGGGAGACCGGCGTGGTGGCCAGGCGAACACCCTCAGCCCGTAGCTGCTGCTTCTGATGGCCAGTGGCCTTGGCTGCTGCTGGGTGGCCGGCCGGAGGCCTGGCTGCCATGGCTGGGGCTGCCTGGGCCGAAGGGGTGCTTTCTCTCTCTAAGCTAGAGAGAGAAGCTCCCCAACCGGCTGTCCTTCCATATCCTTTTTTGTCAGGGCAGTATACCGTTTGCATTTTCATTTTGTTTAAACTAGTTTTATGGCTTTACAACCCTTAAATCTTGGCTTTTGGAACATCAGGGGTCTCAATGACCCTCTCAAACAAAAAGAAGTTAAGCGTTTTGTACATAAGAACAAGCTTTCAATTGTGGGTTTATTAGAGCATAAAATAAAGGAGGGTAATGCTTTTAGAGTGATAAATCATATCTGTCCCCAATGGAGTTTTGTGAACAATTATCCCCAAGCTTCCATAGGCAGAATCCTGGTGTGTTGGGATCCTCAGGTTGTCCAGATTCAGGTTCTTGATCAATCTGATCAATTTATACATTGTGAAGTCCAATCGACAAGTGGTAACCCCCCCTTTTTTGCAACCTTTGTCTATGGGGATAACTTTTATTTGAACAGACAAGCACTGTGGTCTAGACTCCATCTTCTGAGCACTGCATCCCCTTGGATAGTGCTCGGAGATTTTAATGTCATTAGGTTCCCAAGAGAGAAAGTTGGGGGATCTGCTTATTGGCCTCCCTACATGGAGGATTTTAATAACTGTCTATTTGCATTGGGTCTTGATGACCTTAGGTACACGGGCTGCTTTCTCACATGGGCCAACAAACAGGATCCCACACATTTTGTTAGTACAAAGCTGGATCGTGTTTTGGTAAATGAGCATTGGATGAGGGTGTATAATTGTTCCAATGCTCATTTCCCAAATCCTGTGATTTCTGATCATTCTCCTGCCATTACAACTATCCTACCTTGTCCTAGGAAATCAATTAAACCATTTAAGTTTTTTGATTTCCTTGCTGACCATCCTCAATTTCTGGATATTGTTCAGAGAGTTTGGAGGAGAGTTATTATAGGGAATCCAATGTACTGTGTCTGTGAGAAACTCAAGTTGTTGCAAAGTGAGTTTAAACAAATTAATAGGTCAGATTTTAGCGATGTCTCTGCTAGAGTTGTCGAATCCAGACAACTTCTAGATACTTTGCAACAAGCCTTGAGTACTCAAAATCCTAACCCTTCTTTGGTTAGCCAAGAAAGGGAGGCTTATAAACGCCTCCTCAATTTGCTTAGAGCCGAGGAAAGTCTGGCTAAGCAAAAATCGAGAATCCAATGGATGAAATTAGGTGACCAATGTACCTCTTATTTCTTCAAATCTGTGACTAACACAAGAAATAGAAGTAGGATTACAAGTCTGGTCTTAGAAGATGGGTCTCTCACTCATGACGTTGAAGTCATTAAGTCCAACTTCGTCAATTTTTACAGTAAATTGCTTGGTACAGTCCATCCGGGGGACTATCAAGGAAATAGCAGGATCCAACAGCTAGTAAATAAGAAATTAACTGATACTCAAAGGTTGGCAATGATTGTTGAGGTCTCTGATCAAGAGATTAAAGACACATTTGGGTCTCTCAATCCCAGTAAGGCTCCTGGGCCTGATGGTTACAATGCAGGCTTCTTCAAAAAAGCCTGGCCTGTGGTTGGACGTGAGATAATTGCAGCAGTCAAAACCTTTTTTAGGTCTGGTAAGCTACTAAGGAAAGCCAATTCTACCATGGTAGCTCTGGTTCCAAAGGTCCCTAACCCTTCAAAGGTTGGGGATTTTAGACCCATATCATGTTGTAACACCATCTACAAATGCATAGCAAGGATTCTTGCTAGCAGATTGCAAAGTGCCCTCCCCATCCTAATTGACTCCGTTCAATCAGGATTTGTGAAGGGTAGGAGAATTGCTGATAACATTTTCCTGACGCAGGAGCTCATGAGAGGGTATCATAAATCCTCATCTACCCCAAGATGTGCTATGAAAGTAGACATCAAGAAAGCATATGATAATGTTAGATGGGACTTTATTTGGGATATTCTAGCTGCTATGAATTTCCATCCAACAATGATCAAATGGCTTCAAGCGTGTGTTACCACTGCTAACTATACCCTTAGCATCAACGGGGAAGCCACTGGTTATATCATTGGAAAAAAAGGTCTGAGGCAAGGTGATCCTCTGTCCTCATATCTCTTTGTCATTGTGATGGAAATTTTAACTTGCCTTCTAAGAGAAAAATCACAGATCCCTGACTTCCATTTTCATTGGAAGTGTGGACGTAATAAGATCATCAATCTCTGCTTTGCTGATGACCTTATGATTTTTTGTAAAGGAGAACTGTCTTCAATCAAACACATCCAGGATGCCCTCGTCGAGTTTCAAGCATTGTCAGGCTTATCCCCTAGCCCAGAGAAAAGTAGCATATATTTTTCTGGGGTTAGTAGTACCACTAGGATGAGCATTCTAAATGTCTTAGGATTTAAAGAGGGCTCCCTTCCTGTAAGGTATCTGGGCGTACCTCTCATTTCAACCAAACTCAAAGCCTCTGACTGTAAGCGACTAGTGGATAGTATAATTGCAAGAACTAAGTCGTGGACCAATAGGGATCTAACCTATGCAGGTAGGGTCCAGTTAATTAAGAATGTTCTTTTCTCCATACAAACCTATTGGTCTTCCTTGTTTATCATCCCTAAAAAGATAATCAAGGAAGTTGAGTCAATACTTAGAGCATTTCTTTGGTCTGGCCCAGATCTAAAGAAATCGGGTGCTAAGGTCTCTTGGGAACATTTATGCTCTCCAAGAGAGGAAGGTGGGCTAGGTTTCAAATCAATGCAAGTTTGGAACAAGGCCGCCATTGCAAAGCATGTTTGGTATATTATTTCTGGGGGCGAACAGTCTATGTGGTGCCAATGGGTCAAATCATATTTAATCAAAGGGAGGAGTTTTTGGAATTTAAAAATCCCAAGTGACTGCACTTGGGTCTGGAGGAAAATTCTGAATCTTAGACCTCTTGTACAACCTTATATCCTTAGTACCTTGGGAAATGGGAACTCTACCTTCTTATGGTATGACAATTGGCACCCTCTTGGCCTTTGCTAGCTAAATATGGTCCTAGAATTGCATATGACTCTGGTATCCCAAGAGATGCTTTTGTGTCACACATCATTCATGATTCAAATTGGGTGTTCCCCATTACCCAAACAATTGAACTTAATGAGGTAAGAAACACTCTTCCCCCACTAGTCCAGTCCAGATTGAATGGGGAAGATCAAAGGAGATGGACTCTTACCTCTAACGGACAGTTCACAGTAGCCTCTCTCTGGGACAAGTTAAGAACACACTTTCCCAAGATCTTGTGGCACAAACTTGTTTGGTTCTCTGGCCACATTCCAAAGTGCAGTTTCATCTCATGGCTAGCTATACAGAATAGGCTATCCACTGCAGATAGACTTGTCCTATTTGGACTTCATCCTAATTCTCAATGTAGTCTATGTCAAGGGAGGGAAACCCATGATCATCTTTTCTTTAATTGCCCATTCACAAAACAAGTATGGAATGCTCTACAGACCAAACTTCATGTGTCATGGTCTGATAGATCTTGGGCTGACTGGGTGACATGGATGTCAAATGTAAAAGGGAAAAGTCTTAAGAGTCTTATCACTAAGCTAGGCTTCACAGTAGCTGTGTACAACATTTGGATTGAGAGAAATGTGAGAAGGTTCCAAAGTCACTGTTGTTCTTGGGAGATAGTAGTTCACAAAATCTGCACCATGGTGAGAGCTAGGATACTATCACTTCCTAAATTACCTCAATCACAAGCACAATGGGTTGTAAATGAGTGGAACATTGTTACATGATGAGTTAATTGTTGTTGGCTGTTTAATTTTCCAAATGCTATTATTTGTGGATTGTACTGCTGTTTGGTATGTTTGATTGGTTCAGGTGGTTTTCTGGGCAGAAAAGGCTGTCACAGTTCAGCAGCCATAGTCCAAGGGAAGATTCAGAAGGGTTAAGCAGGTTCTGTTTTGGGATGGAGCCAGGCTGCTGCTGAGATCTACCAAGGCAGCAAGGAGGAATGGAGCCAGTAGGGAGGACTGGAGCTAGGTCACTCATCCTCTAATGGTCAGCAAGAGCAACCAACAACTGCAGCCTGTCAAAGCTACTACTGCTGCTGCACCTGATCCCCAAGGGTTCAGCAGTCTCAACTGAGTCTACTATTACTCCTACTTACACAGGTAGTTATCTTATACTTTGGTGTGTGAGGGAGAGTGTGTCCAGCCTTGCACATTTCCAATCACTGTGACTGATGGTTCAGCCTTGCACATTTCCAATCCTGTAATGCCTGTTTAGAACCTTTTGGCTAATGTTCTGAACTAGCAGAGTGTGATGTCCAAGTGATGTGTACTTCCATTAGTACCCTTGTGATGTTCATTGTCCAGTTCTTTGTCAAGAGTCCATTTCCAGTTCTTGTTTGAACCAATTCAGAAGTTGGTTCAGAAGTTGACTGCCAATTCAGAAATTGGTTCAAGAGTCCATTTCCAGTCCATTTCCAGTTCTTGCATTTCTGATTGACTGTATATTCAGAAGTTGTATGAAGTTTAATTAGTGGTGGTTCATTTCTAATAGTCGCCTAACCAATAGGGGCTGTCACTGTATTGGTAGAAGGCATGTGTAGTTCAGTAGTTCTGTGTAGTAAGCATACTGTGTGTGTGTTCTGAACCTGTTTACTGATCTGCTGCTGCTTTTTGTAGTGAATGCATGTGCATGTGCCCAGTTGACCTGATTTGCATATGCTAAGTTATGTTTTTGTGTTTACTTTTGTAAGCCTAACCAATAGGGGCTGTCATTGGGATCTCCCTTCGCGGAGGGGGAAGTCCTCTGCATCAGTTGGCATTTCACCAAGTCAGAAACCTAGCTGCATCAGTTATTGTACCCATGTGGCTGGTGTTGTCCTGTTGTTATGTTCTGCATTGTTATTGTAGCTGGTGCTAGTTATGTAGCATTGATGTGGCTGCTAAACTAGCATAACTACCACCAGCTGAACTTATCCATCCACAAAACCAGTTCCAAAAACAGGTTCAGAAGTTTTGTGTCCCCATGTCAGAAGACCTCATCTCAGTCTGCTGCAGTCCTGACTGCTGGCCGTGTGCAGTAGCAGCTGACTGTGGTGACTGCACTAGTATCTAGGGGCATGTTGTATCCATGATTATGCCTGTGATGATTCTCAGTTCTGAAGCTAGGGGCACGTGAATTAGTTTATGCCTGTCCTGACTGCTGGTCGTGTGTAGTAGCAGCTGACTAGTATCTCAACTGACTGTGGTTGGTGCAAGATGGAAGTTTTGAAGTTCAGAAGTTCAGAAGTTCAAAAGTATCCTACATACAAGTTCAGAAGTTCAGAAGTATCCTATGTTGTTCAGAAGTTCAGTTTTTTGTCAACTACTATAGTACAATTTACAAATGGTATTACAAGAGAATGTTGTAACTGGCTCCCTTTTGTAGATGGGTAGGAAACAAATGTTTGTTTTGTCTCCATCTAGTTTACAACAATCCAATCCATGTAGCCACTTGGCTTAGATTTAATTTTTTTCAATCTTTTCAATCTTTTCAATCTTTGTTTTCTTTTGTTTTCCTCCTGGGGTATGCCCCTTGTAGGCTGTATATTCGGTTAGCCCCTTTTTTATTTCAAGCTGATTTACCCAAAAAAAAAAACAACAGGTAGTTGATATTGAAAGAATTAAAACTACAACCTTTCAAAAGGATATGCAAAAGGATATCATTTATTCCGTTTCTTGGAGCTGTTGCTCCACTTTTTGTTGTTGTTTTTTCCATTGCCCTTGTTATTATGAGCTTTGAAACCCTTAGAGCTCTGAAAGGATGCCTCTCCCTTTCCTGTTTCAACCTTATCATCCGGAGGTACTGGTTTCAGAAGAGGCACAGATTGAGAAGGGGCTCCCACAGAGTCTGGGTCACAATTAATTGAGCCAGCCTCCACACTACCTATTAGTACCCCTGTATCCACAATCACCTGAACAGGAGTATCAGTACTGACATTCAGTTCCTCCCCTTCGGATTCACTTCCAGCTATGTCATCCTCTGTGACCTTGGGCATTGAGGTGTCCACCACAGCCACCACAACAACTGTAGCTGCCTCTAGTGCTTCTGAACCCCCTACATTGCTTACAATGGATCCTTTAATTACAGTTTGCCAATCACTCTTTGGTACTCCACTGTCACGAGTTTGTTTATGATGGATGGTTCTTGGACATCCGGTAGTAGCATGGCCAAACACCTTACACTCTAAGCAGACAGGAGGCATTAATTGGTATTCCACCCTCACTGATACACTCTCCCCATCAACTGTAACCTGTATGTCATCTGGAAGTTCATCTGCAGCCTCAATTTCCACACACACTCTAGCATAAGCCAGCCTAGTCTTTTTCTCCGTAGCTTGATCGACATGTTTGGGCTGACCTATTGCACTAGCTACCCTACTTAATCCCTCTTCTGTCCAACACTCTGGAGGCAGGTTATGAAGCTTAACCCAAGTAGGGATAGAAGATGGAGAGATCTTAGATGGTGTCATCATTCTTCTCCATTTCTTTAGAACAAGGAATTTTTGAGAGAAGAACCAAGGTCCCCCTTCTAGGACAGCTAGTTGACATGCTTCATCTTTAAACTCAAAATATAAGAACCCTGCATTATCTGACTTGACTGACAACAGGCCATACTTAGTCATCTTTCCCCACTGCTTATGGGCAGTTGAACTAGCTAGTCTAAAGTCCATCCTCTCATCTAGGAAATGACCAACCAAGCAATGTGACCAACAATTTTCATCCAAATGAGTAATGTCAAGTTCAACAACAGCATTCTTCCCTCTTTTTAATTCTGGGTAGAAATCTAACTTCATATTACTCGAGGGCCCTTGGGACCTAAATAGGGAGGCCCAGTTCTTATTAGTTTGTACCTGACGATTCATGGCTTTAGGTTGAGATACAGGGTTAGTACTCGTGGATGCATGGTTCAGTGGGTTTGGAACAGCACCCGACTGATTATACAATATCTTAGTATTAGAGTTAGAATTCCGAACCTCTGAGGGAGTACGTTGGAACTGGTAGGTGTTCCCATGTAGATGAGTCACCCTTGCTCTTGCTTCTGCTTCCCTTACCAGTCCCTCCCTGAATGAAGCTTTCTGCACTTCCTGAGCATCAGTAGTATGACCATGCGCCTTTGGGCTAATTGCCGAGCCCTTCATTGCGTCTTCAGCTTCTACCCTCAACCCCTCCTCAAAAAAAGCCTGCTGTAACTTCCGCGCTGAAGTCATATTCTTGGCCGATTTAGGGCTGTGAGCCCCAAGTCCATTTGGGGGGGATGAAAGACCCGAACTTAATCGGGAGGAAAGATCGACTTCCGTTGAGATGAAGGATTTCGTGACTGTAGGACTTGAATCAGGGCTGATACTTGACTTAGGTCTGTACGACCCAAAACCAGCTTTATGCGTTGTAGAAGTAGATTGCCGGAGAGAAGATCCCAACTTAGGATCATTATCAGTGAACAGTGGAGGAGATCCCATTACCAACGAGTTAACACTCATAGGGTTTTCAGATATCACCTGTTGTAGGCGAACAGGGCCATTTGGATCTGAGATAGACTTCTGTTTCCTGCGGATTTCGTTGGAGTCAATCGCTTTGAGTCCAGGTCCCTCCTCCATGGAGATCGTACCTTCGGCCATGGGGGGAGGAGTTTGTTTCTCAGCTTCCCTCCATGACTGTTGGATAGTTTGCAGTTTGGCTGTAACTACATCCAGAATAAATGGGTCTTCCGAGTTGTTGAGCTCGTCCTCCAAATGGCCCACGATTTCTAGCATTCGAGCTTCGGATGCCGATCGCACACCCTCCTTCTGGGGCACCTGTTGTCTTCTGACGTTAGGGTTTTCTGGTTCGGAGCCCAGATTTTGTTGGGAGGATGTTGGCTGCGAGATTAACAGGTCGCCCATTTCTCTTCGCTTTCTCCGGATTTCGTTTGAGTCCAGGGCTTTGAGGCCCAAGCCCTCATCGAAGGAGATAGTGCCTTCTGCCATGGTGAACTCTCACAGAACAACGAAGGTCGGGTTAATAATCGCCAAGTTGTCAGAAATCGCCATGTTGTCAGACGATTTCAATTCAATCACTATTTTCTTTTTCTCGTGTGTGTATGTTGTAGTTTGTTTTGTCTCCATCTAGATATCAACAATCCAATCCATGTAGCCACTTGGCTTAGATTACAATTTTCTCAACCTTTTCTTTTATTTTGTTTTCCTCCTGGGGTATGCCCCTTGTAGGCTGAATATTCGGTTAGCCCCTTTTTTTATTTCACGCTGGTTTACCCAAAAAAAAAAAAAACATCCATACGGTTACGAAACTCGCCAAAACTGTTCAATACCTTAACAGAACATACATACTATTCCAAAATGGTACAATACCGTGGCAAAATATCCATACAGAACCAAAACACAACAAAACGGTACAATACCTTATAACCTTTGCTTTGCCGATGACCTAATGATATTTTGCAAAGGGGAGCTTCCATCTGTCAAACACATTCGGGATGCGTTGACTGAGTTTGAGGCTCTTTCTGGCCTCTCCCCTAGCCCGGGGAAGAGTAGTATATTCTTTTCGGGAGTTAGTGTGAGGGTTAAAGAAACTATTTTACAGGAGCTTGGATTCCAGGAAGGTTCCCTCCCGGTGAGATACCTGGGGGTCCCTTTACTATCTACTAAGCTCAAGGCTATTGATTGTCAGAGATTGGTAGATAGTATCACTGCCAAAACTAGATGTTGGACTAATAGGGACCTTACGTATGCTGGGAGAATGCAACTTATAAAGAACATATTGTTCTCAATGCAAACATTTTGGTCCTCCCTGTTCATTTTACCAAAAAAGGTCATCAAGGATGTTGAGTCTATACTTAGGGCCTTTTTGTGGTCTGGCCCTGACCTCAAAAGAACTGGGGCTAAGGTAGCTTGGGAGCATCTCTGTGCTCCCAAGAATGAGGGGGGCCTTGGCTTTAAATCTATGGCAATTTGGAATAAGGCTGCGGTTGCTAAGCACATTTGGTTCTTAATTTCAGGGGGAGAGCAATCTATGTGGTGTCAATGGGTTAAATCCTATTTATTAAAGGGTAGGAACTTCTGGAGTCTTAGGATGCCTAGTGATCCCTCTTGGGTTTGGAGAAAGTTGCTTAATTTGAGAAATTTCGTTCAACCATTCATTCGTCATACTATAGGCAATGGGGACATCACATCCCTGTGGTATGATCATTGGCATCCTTTAGGCCCATTGTTGAATACGTTTGGTTCCAGAATTGTGTATGATTCTGGCATTACCTTGAATGCCAAAGTGTCCCAAATAATTCTCAACTCTGCCTGGGCATTCCCAGTCACACAAACTTGGGAATTGAATGAAGTCAGGCGTCAGCTTCCCCCTTTGAGGAATGGAAGGGATCAAATAAGATGGACCCTTAACTCAAATGGACAATTCAGCATAGCCTCTCTATGGGAGGAGTTGAGAGAGCCTTTTCCCAAAGTAACTTGGCATAAAACTATTTGGTTTGCTGGCCATATCCCAAAGTGCAGCTTCATTACCTGGATGGCCATACATGGAAGACTTTCCACAGAGGATAGGCTTGTTCTTTTTGGACTTAAGCCGTCTTCTCAGTTTAGCCTATGCCCTGGTAGTGAGAGTCATGACCATTTGTTCTTTAATTGTGTATTCTCCACGCAAGTCTGGAATGCAATTTTAGCAAGAGTTGATGAGAGGTGGCCCCCCCAATCTTGGGCAGCCTGGATCTCTCACATCTCTGCTTTTACGGGAAAATCCCTCAAGAGTGTTGTCATCAGGTTGATATTCACTGTTACAGTGTATCACCTTTGGATTGAGAGGAATATGAGGAAGTTTCAAGCTACTGCTAGCACATGGGAGGCAATAGTTCACAAAATCTATAACATGGTTAGAGGAAAACTTCTGTCCCTGCCCAAACTGCCTGGCTCTCAAGATACTAGATTTATTAGAGAATGGGGTATAACCTTGGAATAATCATATATGTGGCTTGGTTTGGAGTGTGCATGTGTGATTGTGAATTGGGTGGCATGAGATCTGATATTAAGTTGCATTTGTTTTCCAGAGACCTTCCTTATTGGCAGGTTGAGATGGGCAGATGCTGGAGACTTGCATGTACTTTGATTTCAAATCTGGAAATTAATTATCTCCTACTTTGTAGCCATGTATTACTTTGTTCTAGGAGGTTTACATGGTTTCCATTGCATTTGAGTGATCTTACCATATTGTGTGCATCCCTTGTGAGCTCAGTGCTAAATCCCCATCATTCCTTGTGAGAGGAGGTAATAATTAGCGGGGGAATCTTGTGAGGTTCAGTGGAGGGAGAAGAGGGATAAGAGAGTAGGAGTTGTGAGGTTCCGAGGGAGTAAAGGAGTGAGCACTATACTTTCCAAGGATATTGTTCTTTTAAGCCATAGCACTATAGTGCTTGGCATTTCTGACTTGGTGTTGCAACCCAGTTGCTTCATTACTTTTCTGTCTTGGTGTTGAATGGCAACTGCATTCCTGTATTAGTTGTACACTGTCCTGATGTTGCACTGACCTGTATTGGTTGTTTTCCAACAACATTATGTACATTATTATTATTACTGTTAAGGTAGTTCTTCGACTGATCTGACAAGCACTCTGTAGCTACTTGTCAGTTATGCTACTGGGTTCTTGAGAGCTTTGGATGCTGGACAAGAGTGCTTGTCAGATAGTTCTGCAGTTCTGTTATGGTTCAGATTACAAGTGCATTTACTGATGACTAACACACCAACTACTTGGGCTGTAACGTAGCTTGTTCAGTAGCAAGTAGACATATCTGTTGCTAAGTGAAGTTCTGGCATGAAGTTCTGTGTTCCACAAGGTTCTGAATCTGTTATGTCTGCTGTTCAGATTCTCTGAATCAGCAGTTCTGTTGGACAGCTAATCTGTTATGCTTCCTGTTATGGTTCGGAAGTTGTTGGTTCTAGTAGTGACATGTATGGTGAAGCATTCAGTTGTTGTGCTTCCTTTTACTACGGCCTTCCTTTTTGTTTTGCCTAACCAATAGGGGCTGTCGTGGGATCTCCCTTCGCAGAGGGGGAATTCCTCTGCAATGTGTTATGCTAATTATGTTCAGAGGTGCGGACTGTTATCAAACGCCTGTTAGTAGACTTTGTAGCAGTCCAGACTTTGTAAAGCTATTTTGTTATGTAAAGTTTGAGTTGTAAAGGGTCAGCTGCCTGCTGTCAGTGACTTCTGGCTGCTGTTTTGATCTGATCTGAAGCTGCTGTCCAGTTCTGAAGCTAGGTTCTGAATTTCTGTAAACCAACAACATGCCCAGCTTGGTGTGCTAAGTCACTTCTGGCTGCTGTTTTGAACTGATGTCCAGGTTCAGGTTCAGCATGTTTAGTTCAGAACTGTTTAACACAGTTTAGTTCTGGTTGTGCTCAAGTCCAGCAGTTCAGCAGTTCTGCTGTGTAGTCTGATATCACCCCAAGTTCAAGTCCAAGTTCAGTCCTGATATCACTCCATCTGAACCTGTTCTGATCCTGGATGTCCTGTCGAAGATCAGCTTTCCTTCTTTCCAAGAGTTTTGAAGAAGCTGCAGTCCTTTGTAATATAGTACCATGGAATTTATTAGCTCAGTAGCATTTTGTGTTCTGTTTCGTATCCCTCTTGTAGATGGGTACAAAACAGACGTTCTACTTACTTTTAGTCCTATGTAGCCGTTTGGCGTAGGCGCTCTTTTTATTCTTTCTTTTCTTTTCTTTTCTTTCCTCCTGGGGTATGCCCCTTGTAGGCTGTATATTCGGTTAGCCCCCCCTTTTTATTTCAAGCTGTTTTACCCAAAAAAAAAACATCCATAAGGTTCCAAAACATGCCAAAACCATAAAATACCTTACCAAAACATCCATATGGTTCCAAAACACACCAAAACCGTACAATACATTACCAAAACATCCATAAGGTTCCAAAACACGCCAAAACCTTAAAATACCTTACTAAAACATCCATACGGTACCAAAACACACCAGAACGGTACAATACCATGCGAAAACATCCATACGGTACCAAAACACAATAAACGGTACAATACGTTACCAAAACATCCATACGTTTTCAAAACACACCAAAAAGGTACAATACCTTACCAAAACCTCTACACGGTTCCAAAACACGCCAAAACCGTACAATACCTCACCAACACATTTATACAGTTCCAAAACGCACCAAAACTGTACAATACCTTACCAAAACGTCCATATGGTTCCAAAACACACCAAAACGGTATAATAACTTACCAAAGCATCCATAAGTTTCCAAAACACACCAAAACGGTACAATACCTTACCAAAACATTCATACGGTTACGAAACACGCCAAAACCATACAAAACCTTACCAAAACGTACATACGATTCCAAAATGGTACAATACCGTGCCAAAACACAACAAAACGGTACAATAAAAGAACTGAGAACGATTTTTCCATTTGACATGTAGGGCGATATTGGCGATTTCTGACATCGGCCATGGAGAATCTGTAACTTCCATGGCTGACGGTTCTATCTCAATGGCGGATGGGCTGGGACTTACGACTCTCGACTCAAATGAAGTTAGAAGGAAGCAAAGAGGGTTCAATCCCCAATCCAAACCCTTCGATCTTTGCCCTGGGGCTCCGCCCCTGTTGGTTTCGCCTGATGTCTCTCATCTGATTCAATCTGACCTAGATAGTTCAAAGATGAACATCTCAAGCGCTGTTCATATGGCTGAGAGTACGATCTGTTTAGCAGATGGGCTAGGTCTCAAAGCCATCGACTCCAATGAGATTCGTCGCAAACAGAGATCAACAGTCGATATCTCAGCAGAAAGCAACATCCATCCAGTCGCTACTTCAAACCTAGGTTTCGAACTAGGTTACCCTAACCCCAAGAAGCCGTTATCTCTCTCAGATGATGGCAATTTCGGAACCACGACTTCATGCCCTGGTTCGCAATCATTCCCGCATGGGTTTGGGGCTCACAGCCCTAAATCGAACATAAAGTCAAGTCCGGCAAGGAAACTCCAACAGGTATTTTTCGAAGAAGGATTGAAGGTAGAAGCTGAAGTTAAGGGCTCAGTTCCGCTATCTCCGATTGGGTCTGGGGCGCATAGCCCAGTTGCTCAAACCAACCCTAACGCTGCTCAGAAAATGCAACAAGCATTATTCGAGGAAGGACTGGAAAAGGAAGCAGAAGTCAGAGCACGGGTCACTCATCTACATGGTAACACTTACCAGTTCCAACGTACACCTTCTGAGGTTCGGAAATCTAACCCTAATCCAAAGATATTGTTTAATTCTCGGGGAAACCCCTATGTAGAGGGTGATCCTAACCTAGGGTATCCTGTCGAGGATACTAAACCTCGGTATCACCCCCCAACTCACGTTCAGGGACCTAAGTCGGGTGTTGTACCAAATTCAGCATCTCATGCATCTACGAGTACTAATCCTGTACATCAGTCTAAACCTATGAATCGTACATCGCAACCTAATAAGAATTGGGCCTCTCTATTTAGATCCCAAGGGCCCTCAAGTAATATGAAGTTAGACTTCTATCCAGAGTTAAAAAAAGGTAAGAATGCTGTTGTTGAACTTGATATTACTCATTTGGACGAAAACTGTTGGTCACATTGCTTGGTTGGTCATTTCCTAGATGATAGGATGGACTTTAGACTAGCAAATTCAACGGCCCATAAGCAGGGGGGAAAAAATACTAAGTATGGACTACTGTCAGTCAAGTCAGATAATGCAGGGTTCCTATATTTTGAATTTAAAGATGAAGCGTGTCAACTTGCAGTCCTAGAAGGGGGGCCTTGGTTCTTCTCCCAAAAATTCCTTGTTCTAAAGAAATGGAGAAGAATGATGACTCCAACTAAGATCTCTCCGTCTTCTATCCCTTCTTGGGTTAAGCTTCATAACTTGCCCCTAGAGTGTTGGACAGAAGAGGGATTAAGTAGAGTGGCTAGTGCAATCGGGCAGCCCAAACATGTTGACCAAGCTACAGAAAAGAGGTCTAGGCTTGCATATGCTAGGGTGTGTGTGGAAATTGAGGCAGATGATGAACTACCAGATGACATTCAGGTCACAGTGGATGGGGAGAGTGTATCAGTTAGGGTGGAATATCAATTAATGCCTCCTGTCTGCTCAGAGTGTAGGGTTTTTGGCCATGCTACATCTAGATGTGCAAAGTCCATCCCTCATAAACAAACTCAGGATCATGATGTCCCGAAGGAGGATTGGCATACTGTTGGTAAAGGTTCCTCTGTAAGCAACGTAGGGGGATCAGTAGCACTGGATGCAGTTACAATCCCTGTGGTGACTGTGGTGGAAACCTCAATACCTAAGGGCACAGAAGAGGACATACATGGGAGTGACTCGGAAGGAGAGGAACTGAATTTCAGATCTGCTTTTCCTCTTAACAGTTTGGAGGCCGGCTCAAGTAAGACTTCTCATGAGCTGGACCCCAAACCATTCCCTTCTCAACCTGTCCCGCAAAGGGAACCAGCTCCTCCGGATGATAAGGCTGAAGAAGTAAAGGGAAAGGCACCATTTCAGAACTCTAACGGGTTCAAATATCAGAATAATAAGGCAAGTGGAAAGAATAACAACAAGAAGTGGAGTGGCAGCTCCAAGAGACGAAATAAATGATATCCTTTTTTGGTATCCTTTTGAATGCTTGTAGCTTTGTTATTTCAAGTTATGCATATTGTTCTTACTTTGTGGTTTAGTTTCCAATGTCTTTACAAGCTTATAATTTAGGTTTTTGGAACATTCGTGGGCTAAATGACCCCATTAAGCAGAAAGCAGCAAGATCTTTTGTGTACACCAATAAGTTGAGTCTTGTTGGTTTACTTGAACATAAAATTAGGGCAACTTGGGCAGATAGAATCACTCAATCCATTTGTCCTGGTTGGAGTTTTGTGAACAATTACCCCCAAGCTGCTATAGGGAGGATTTTTGTAGGATGGGACCCTAGTGTCTTGTCTCTTACAGTGTTATGTCAGGCAGATCAATTCATCCACTGTCAAGTCCAACCAAAAGATGGTAGTGCATTATTTTTGGTCACTATGGTCTACGGGGCAAACTCTATCTTAGACCGTAGATCCTTTTGGCTTAGTCTATCTCAGTTTAGATCCTCCTCTCCCTGGGTGGTCCTTGGTGACCTTAATGCTATTAGGCATCCTAGGGAGAAAGCTGGGGGGAATGCACAGTGGTATCCTCCCATGGATGACATTAACCAATGTTTGTTCTCCTCTGAGCTAGATGACCTTAGGTTCTCAGGGTGCCTATTTACGTGGTCCAATAAGCAGGTCCATCCTCATTTTGTGGCCTCAAAAATTGATAGGGTTTTAGTGAATGAGCCCTGGATGAAAACCTTTTCTCAATCATCGGCTCAATTTTTGGTGCCAGGAATTTCAGACCATTCTCCAGGGGTGGTGTTTGTCTTGCCCAATCCAAGGAAGTCAATCAAGCCCTTCAGGTTTTTTGACTTCCTTGTTGACCATCCACAATTCCTTGCAATTGTCCAGAGGAGTTGGAGGACAATTGTACTGGGAAACCCCATGTTCTGTGTGTGTGTGAAACTTAAACACCTCCAACATGATCTGAAGCAACTTAATAAGGAGGAGTTTAGTGGCATCTCTGAGAGGGTGAGTGCCATTAAGCAAGTCCTGGAAAACTTGCAAGCAATTATAGGCTCTCTATAATTGCATCTGGACAGTTTAGTATAGCCTCTCTATGGGAGGAATTGAGGGTTCCCTTCCCCAAGGTTAATTGGCACAAAGCTGTTTGGTTTTCTGGCCATATACCTAAATGTAGCTTCATTTCATGGATGGCCATCCAGGGTAGACTCTCCACTGAGGATAGATTAGTCCTCTTTGGGATTAAATCAATCTCCCAATGCAGTTTTTGCCATGGTAGTGAGAGCCATGATCATTTGTTCTTCAACTGTAGTTTTTCCACACGGGTTTGGAATGCTATGTTGGAAAAGATGGATACGAGTTGGTCCCCTAGGTCTTGGCCAGCATGGATTACCCACTTCTCCTCTTTTAGGGGAAAATCTCTACGGAATATCGTCTCTAAGTTGATATTCACTACTACAATATATCATATTTGGATTGAAAGAAACTTAAGGAAGTTTCAAAATAAAACTAGCACTTGGGAAGTGGTTGTTCATAAAGTCTTTAACATGGTTAAGGGTAGATTACTGTCGTTGCCTAAGTTGCCTGTAGGCTCACAAAATAATAGTTTTATTAGAGTGTGGGGCATCAATGGGTAATGAAGTTTGTTTGTGGTATTGATTTTGTGGCCATGGTTGTAGATACTTTATTTGCAGGTTTGCAGGTTTGTGAGCAGGCATGGAACTCCTATTTACTACTAGTATTCAGGTAGTTAACTTACTCCTTGTTGTCTGTTGAGGTGAAATTCAGATTGTGAGTGTCTTACTATATTGTGTTTTGACCTTGTGAGTTGTGTGCTAGAGACCCAACTTTTCTTGAGAGAGGAGGTAATAATTAGTGGGGGAGTCATGTGAGGTTCAGTGGAGGGAGAGAGTGGTAGAGCTTTAATTGATATTTTACATGTCAGTGGTACAGCTTTAATTGATATTTTACATGTCAGTGGTACAGAGAGTAGTTTTACATGTTTGTGTTTTAACTACTGAATTCAAAACTGTGTGATGGCTTGTTCAGCTGCTGCTGCTGAAATTCAGTAGTTCTGAACCTTGTACCAAATACACTATTTTGAATTCAGTAGTTCTGAACCTTATCTGTCAGTAGCTAATTCTCCAATTCTGTTTGGTTCAGCAATTCTGCATTTGGTTCAGCTGCATTCCTGCAATTCTGATTTTGCTATAATGGTTTGAGTGCTGTAATGGCTATGTTGGTCATGCCTCAGTTTTCTGCACTTTGTATCCTGTTTTTCTGCACTTTGTAATGGCTATGTTGGACAGCTGAGTAGAGTCCGTTGTATCCTGTTTACTTAGTTGTATAGGGATGTTTGTATAGTCCAATTTGTCCTTTGCCTAACCAATAGGGGCTGTCGTTGGGATCTCCCTTCGCAGAGGGGGACGTCCTCTGCAAGTTTGTAACTAAGGTTGTTGCTGCTCTGCTGAGTTCTGATAGGTGTGTGGGAGTCACTGCTGCTGTACCTGATTTCTGCTATGGAACAAGTGTAGTTTGTGGGATCTCCCTACACAGCTAGATGCTCAGCCAGCTGCTGCTCTTCTGTGTTCTGTTCAGAAGTTTGTGCCTGCTGCTGCTGTTCTGTGTTTCTGTGACAGCAGCAGTTCTGAAGCTGCATCAGCTCAGACCTCAAAAGCTGATGCAGCTGGATCTGCATCAGTTCTGCTTCAGCCTATCAAAAGCTGGATCTGCATCAGTTGCTTTGTTTTGTGCTAGTATTGCTAGTATTGCTCCTGTTAATCCTGTGATTCTAAGCAGCAGTCATTCCAATGTTATGCTGCCCTGTTATGCTCTTTTGTGCTTTCCAGAAATAGTAGTTCAGTTGAAAGGTTCACTTCAGAAGTTGTGCCTGCTGCTGCTGTTCTGTGCTCTTCTGTGACAGCAGCAGTTCTGAAGCTGCATCAGCTCAGACCTTAAAAGCTGGATCTGCATCAGTTGCTTTGTTTTGTGCTAGTATTGCTAGTATTGCTCCTGTTAATCCTGTGATTCTAAGCAGCAGTCATGCCATGAAATAGTAGTTCAGTCCAGATCTGCTACTGTCAATCACCTGCCTAGGTTGAAGGCTGTCCAAGTGTTTTGATGAGGTTCCAAGTTCAACAAGTAGAGGTTCCAAGTGCTACAAGTACCTTTTGTAGATGGATAGGAAACAATGTATACCTTTTGTTTTGTTTCCATCTATTCAGTATGTTATCCCCTCATGTAGCCATTTGGCCTACCTTTTCTTTTCTCTATCTTAATCCTCCTGGGGTATGCCCCTTGTAGGCTGTATATCCGGTTTCTTTTTTAATTTTAAAGCTGAATTACCCAAAAAAAAAATTATAGGCTCTCTCCCAAATAATAGCGCTGCCATAAAACGGTGAGCCACGAGTTTAGAGAGAGATGGCGATTTGGGGCGAGTTGTTCTCTACTATCTCGATTGTTAACCAAAAGGTGTTAACATGGCTGACGGTACGATTTCATTTGCTGAGGGCTTGAGCTCCAAAGCCCTAGATTCCCATGAACCTCGGCGACTACAACAGGTTTCAGAAAATACGAAACCCCAGCACTCTCATTCGACTTCAACTTCAAGGGTCACCATCTCAGACGGCACAATCTCTGAAGGGCTGGGCAGCAAGGCCCAGGATTCAAATGAGCTTCGCCGCAGGCAGAAGAGCTCAATACAACACGGTGAAGGCACAGTCCTCATCGAGCAAACCTCACTCTCACCCAAATCGACTGAAACATCAGATCCCCAAATTAAATTTGGAACTCACAGTCCAAAACACATCAAGACGAGCCCCGCTCGTAAACTCCAACAAGTTTTTCAGAACGAACGAAAGCAGATGGAATCCGAAGCTCGGATGCTCGAAATTGTGGGTCACCTAGAGGACGAGCTCAACAATTCGGAGGATCCTTTCATTCTTGATGTCGTGACAGCTAAACTACAGAGCATTCAGCAATCATGGAAAGAAGATCTTCAGAAGGAAGAGGAAGAGCGAGCAACTCGTCTCACTTCCATCGCATCTTCTTCTGAGATTGGGGCTCGCAGCCCTAAATCAAGAACAAACTCTAATCCTCCATCGAAGCATCAGCAGGCGATATTCGAGGATGGTTTGGTTCGGGAAGCAGAAGCGAGAGCCGCAGTACAATCCCAAGGTCAGCCTCACGAGGTACCTCCCTCTAACCTAAATCCAAAAACTTTGATCAATGCTAGAGGTATTCAGTACCTAGAAGGGGATCCCAACATGGGCTACAGCGAAACCGACAGTAAACCTAGACGACCCCAGAATTTCCCTCGGCAAGCTTCTGATAAATCCAGACTGAATCCAAACACTTTTAAAGCCAAACCGAAAAATTGGGCTTCCCTATTGCAGTCACAGAGTCCTTCAACGGACATGAAACTTGACTTCTATCCTGATCTCTTTCAAGGGAAAGAAGCCCAGGTAGAAATAGATGTAGAGCTAACAGATGTTGGTATATGGAACAGGTACTTAGTGGGCCACTTCTTAGATGGGAAAATGGCCTACCCATTGGTTGTTTCCACTGCTCGTTACCAATGGAAAGAATTGTTTGTGGCTGTAAAGCCAGATGTGGCTGGCTGCTATTTGTTCGAATTCCGAGATGAACAAGCCAAACAGCAAGTATTGGATGGTGGTCCATACTTCTTTTCGCAGAAACACCTAGTTCTAAAGGACTGGCATCGCATGATGCAACCGGTGAAAGAGCAGCCCTCCCACATACCAGCCTGGGTTAAATTGCATAATTTGCCTCTTGAGTTATGGAACCAAGAGTGTCTAAGTAGGGTAGCTAGTACAATAGGTAAACCACTACATGTAGACCATGCAACGGCTAAAACCTCAAAGCAACCAGGTCTACTTCAAACTAAATCAACAAGTGCTAGAATCTGTATCGAGATAAGTGCTGAACATGATCTTCCAGAAGATGTCAGAATTACAGTGGGGGGAAACTCAGTGGTGGTGCCTATTGAATATCAGGTGCTGCCTCTCTTATGCAAACACTGCAAAGTCTTTGGACATGCTACTGCCCAATGCCCTAAGAATGCTCCCCCACAATCCAGTCAACCCACTCAAGAATGGACTATTGTAGGTAATGGGAAACATCCAAACCTCCCTTCTCAATCGGATACTATTGGAGCTCTAAATTCCTCCAAGACTACCATTGTTAGTCCCCAAGTAGAAGTGTCTACTGATTCTGAGGAAGAGTTAGTGGAGGTACTCGTAGGAGTGGTAAGTAGTACACATGAAACATTGAGCCAGCTTCAGCAGCAGCCTGTACAGGACAGCAGCCTACCCCAATCAGCAACCAAGGTTGTTCCCAATCAGCAGCAGCCTGTATAGGACAGTGCTGAACAGCAGCCTGGCAGTGAACAGCAGCCTACCCCAATGTCCAGTTTTTTTTTTTTTTTGGGTAAATCAGCTTTAAAATTAAAAAGGAAAACCAGATATACAGCCTACAAGGGGCATACCCCAGGAGGAAAACAAAACAAAGGAAAAATGGAATAGAGAAAATGGAAAGGAAGGCCAAATGGCTACATGGGGAGGGTAATACCAATAGATAACATACTACATAGATGGAAACAAAACAAAAGGTTATACATTGTTTCCTATCCATCTACAAAAGGGGGGGGATTGTTGCTGTCAGCTTAGGTAGAAACATTGGCAGTTCTGAACTTCTGACCTTCTAAAACTTCCAGAACTTGTGACTTGGGGATACAATATGGATTCTCACTTGGTCAGTCATAGCCAGCTGCAAGTACAGCAGCAGCAAACTTCTGAACCTTATAACATAGCCAGCAGCAGATACAAAACATACACTCCAAGGGACATCCCCCCTAGGATAGGCATACATGCAGGTTAAGAACATAGCCAGCAGCAACAAAACATCAACAAAACATAAGGATACACCAGAAAAGAACAGAACAGTAGCAGAAATGCAGAGGACATCCCCCTCTGCGAAGGGAGATCCCAAAGACAGCCCCTATTGGTTAGGCCAAACAACATAAAGAAAGAGAAAAGCAACACCACTTAGGGTAGGCACAACTTGATGCTCATGAAAGCATCAGCAGCAAACATCCCAACTTGGTAGCAACAGCAGTTGTACACAGATAGCATACTTTCTGTATAATACATTCAATATCAGTCAATAGCAGGACATTAGGAGTAGTCACAGAACAGGCAGGTTCAGAAGTCAATAACAGTCAATAACAAGGCTGCTATGATGGAACAAGGCTGCTATGAGCCAACCATCACAGAACTGATGCAGAATTGAAGCATTCCTAGATGACTACATTCAGAACTGATGCAAAACATTACAGACCATAACAGAACTGTTGCAGAGGAATTCCCCCTCTGCGAAGGGAGATCCCAACGACATCCCCAGTTGGTTAGGCAAAATTAAAGCTAGATCTACCTGGAAATGAGCTGACAAGAGTCAAAGGCAGCAGTCAGAAAATGACATGATCAATTCAGTATATGGCATGACCAACATTTTGGAAACTCAGAAATTGTTCATGCCATTTTCTGAGGCATGAACTGATGACTACCAACTGAACAAAAAAGGAAGCAACAAGACAAGTGCAGAGGAATTCCCCCTCTGCGAAGGGAGATCCCACGACAGCCCCTATGGTTAGGCAATCAAAACAGGAAGAAATAACAACTGAACCATAGGTTCAGAATCTGCTACACACCACTCCCAATCCAGTATTACAGTTTAACAATAACAGAAATGCAGAAATGCAGATACTGAACTAGGGACACAAAACAACTTGCTATCAAAACTGAACTGTAACAACCAAGGCTCTGCACCTCATGAGGTAGAGTTGCCTTGCTCTCCCCTGCACCCCATTGACTAACTGTTCTAGCCCTTGCTGAACAGGTCTCAGAACAGGTTCCACTTTGATATGCAGCTCCTATTGGTTAGGGCATCAAAACAAATGGAGAACAAGTGATGCTAGCTACCCATGAAATGCAGCCAAATGCAGAATATGAGATACTAGCTACCACCATAACAATGCAACTTGAGAACAAAGTGATGGTATAAGCAATTTGCAGCCATTAACAATGCAAATGGAGATACTAGCTACCAGCCAAATGGAGAACAAATTCCTGGCAATACTAGCAATTTGCAGCCATTACCAAGGCTGCTATGATGGTAATGAGCCTACAACCATCACAGAGCATTTTCACTACAGTCAACTAACAGCCCAGCAAAAGAGCATTTTCAGCAGAATTCAGAAGGCCAGAACAACTGAACCATAGGTAACAACTGATGGTTGTGGAATCTATATCAGGGGCAAAGCCACCAAATGGGGGCAAAAGCCACAACAACCTTCAGACCAGTAGAGAAACCCCAGAGTATAAGATAACTACCTGAGTAGGTAGAAGTAATAGCAGACTTACTTCCTGCTGACCAGCAGTGAGCCACACCAAAGTGATGGTATAAGCATCCCCAAAACAGGACTGTGACTGTTGTGCCTCATCTCCCAACTGAAGCTAAACTCAACAGCACAAACAACCACCAAGGGTGGACCAAGGCTGCTATGGTGGTAATGAGAGACAGTCATGCAGCCCTTGATCATACCTGCCAAGAATGAATCTACAACCATGGCCACAGATATAAATAACCAATAACATATATGTCACAAACACAAATAAATAACCAATTACCCAGTGATGCCCCAAACTCTAATAAACCCATTATTTTGTGAGCCTCCGGGCAATTTTGGCAACGAAAGTAATCTACCCTTAACCAAGTTAAAGATTTTGTGAACGACCACTTCCCAAGTGCTAGCTGTAGCTTGAAACTTCCTTAAGTTTCTCTCCATCCAGATATGATACACTGTAGCAGTGAATATCAATTTAGTGACAACATTTCTTAGAGTTTTTCCCCTAAAAGAGGAGAAGTGGGAGATCCATACTGTCCAAGACTTGGGGGACCAACTCGTATCTATTTTTGCCAACATAGCATTCCAAACCCTTGTGGAAAAACTACAGTTAAAAAACAAATGATCATGGCTTTCACTACCAAGGCAAAAACTGCATTGGGAATTTGGTTTGATCCCAAAAAGAACTAATCTATCCTCAGTGGAGAGTCTACCCTGGATGGCCAACCATGTAATGAAGCTACACTTAGGAATATGGCCAGAAAACCAAACAGTCTGGTGCCAACTAACTTTGGGGAAAGGAACTCTCAATTCCTCCCAAAGAGAGGCAATGCTAAATTGCCCATTTGCATTCAGAGTCCATCTAACTTGGTCCCTGGATCCACGCAAAAGTGGGAGATGCCGTCTAACTTCATTCAACTCCCATGTTTGCGTGATAGGGAAAGTCCAAACAGAATTGTTAACTATGAGGGACACTTTGGCATTCAAGGGAAGGCCAGAGTCATAAACCATTCTGGGACCGAACTTATCCAACAAAGGGCCTAACGGATGCCAGAGATCATACCACATGGAGGTGTTCTCCCCATTGCCAATAAAATGACGGATATAGGGTTGGACTAAAGATCGTAGATTTAGTAACTTACGCCAAACCCAAGAGGGGTTGGCAGGCATTTTAAGGCTCCAAAAGCTCCTACCCTTTAATAAATAAGATTTAACCCATTGGCACCACATGGATTGCTCTCCCCCGGAGATCAAAAACCATATATGCTTGGCTACCGCAGCCTTATTCCACACCTCCATCGATTTGAAGCCAAGACCCCCCTCATCCTTAGGGGCACATAAATGCTCCCATGCCACCTTAGCCCCTGATCTTTTAAGGTCAGGGCCCGACCATAAAAAGGCCCTAAGAATAGATTCCACTTCCTTAATGACCTTTTTAGGTAAAATGAACAGGGAGGACCAATACGTTTGCATTGAGAACAAGATGTTCTTAATAAGCTGTACTCTACCCGCATAAGTAAGGTCCCTATTGGTCCAACTTCTAGTTTTAGCAGTGATACTATCAACCAGTCTCTGACAGTCCACAGCTTTAAGCTTAGTAGTTAACAGAGGGACTCCCAGGTATCTCACTGAAAGGGAACCCTCCTGAAATCCCAGAACATGCATAATAGTATCTTTAACTCCTTCCCTAACACCAGAGAAGAATACGGTACTCTTACCTGTGCTAGGGGAGAGACCAGAAAGAGCCTCAAACTCATTCAACGCTTCCTTGATAAGTTTGATCGAAGAAAGCTCTCCCTTGCAAAATATCATTAGATCGTCAGCAAAGCACAGATTTATCAATTGATTAGTCTTACATCTCCAGTGAAAATGGAAGTCCGGGAGCTGGGCTTTCTCCTTAAGTAAACTTGTAAGAACTTCCATCACAAGAACAAAGAGATATGGGGACAAAGGATCCCCCTGTCTCAACCCCTTCTTACCTCTAATATACCCAGACACTTCCCCGTTGATACATAAGGAGTAATTAGCAGTGGTTACACATGCTTGGAGCCACTTAATCATTGTAGGATGGAAGTTCATGGTGGATAATACATCCCAAAGGAATTCCCACCTAACATGGTCATATGCTTTCATTATATCAACTTTCATGGCACACCTAGGTGTAGGAGAGGACTTGTGATATCCTCTCATGAGTTCTTGGGTGAGGAAAATATTATCCGCAATTCTCCTTCCTTTCACAAAACCTGATTGGACCGGATCTATGAGCATAGGAAGTGCAGATTGCAATCTCTTGGCTAATATCCGAGAGATGCATTTGTAAATGGTATTGCAGCATGAAATGGGCCTGAAGTCACCCACCCTGGAAGGGTTTGGTACCTTAGGAACAAGTGCTACAATAGTGGCGTTAGCTTTGGTGAGTAATTTACCAGACCTGAAGAAGTTCTGGACGGCTGAAGTGACATCTCTACCAATGACAGACCATGCTTTCCTAAAAAACCCTCCATTGTACCCATCAGGGCCGGGAGCTTTGGTGGGATTCAAAGACCAAATGGTCTCTTTGATTTCCAAATCTGAGACGGGAAAGACCATATTCAGACTTTGCTCAGGGCTGAGTTTGTTCCTGATTAATTGTCCCACTCTAGTTGGTCCCAAATGAGGAGTGAGATGGGGTGAGCCAAAAAGAGTTGTATAAAAGTTAACGAACTCTTCTTTGATGACCTTATGGTCATGTGTGGTAGATCTGTCATTCATTTCTAGACTTGTTATTTTGCTCCTATTCCTCCTATTGCTCACAGCTTTAAAGAAATAGGATGTACACTGATCTCCAAGTTTCAACCATTGGATTCGAGACTTTTGCTTAGCTAAACTTTCCTCGGCCCTAAGCAATGTGATGTAATGTTTATGTACCACCCTCTCTTGATCTATGGCTGCGCTATTGTTTGGGAGAGAGCCTATAGTTGCTTGCAAGTTTTCTAGGACTTGCTTAGTGGCACTCACCCTCTCAGAAATGCCACTAAACTCCTCCTTATTAAGCTGTTTCAGTTCATGTTGGAGGTGTTTAAGTTTCGCACACACACAGAACATGGGGTTTCCAAGAACAATTGTCCTCCAACTCCTCTGGACAATTGCAAGGAATTGTGGATGGTCAGCAAGGAAGTCAAAAAACCTGAAGGGCTTGATTGACTTCCTTGGATTGGGCTGGACAAACACCACCCCTGGAGAGTGGTCTGAAATTCCTGGCACCAAAAATTGAGCCGATGATTGAGGAAAGGTTTTCATCCAGGGTTCATTCACTAAAACCCTATCTATTTTTGAGGCCACAAAATGAGGATGGACCTGCTTATTGGACCACGTAAATAGGCACCCTGAGAATCTAAGGTCATCTAGCTCAGAGGAGAACAAACATTGGTTAATGTCATCCATGGGAGGATACCACTGTGCATTCCCCCCAGCTTTCTCCCTAGGATGTCTAATAGCATTAAGATCACCAAGGACCACCCAGGGAGAGGAGGATCTAAGCTGAGATAGATTAAGCCAAAGGGATCTACGGTCTAAGATAGAGTTTGCCCCGTAGACCATCGTGACCAAAAATAATGCACTACCATCTTTTGGTTGGACCTGACAGTGGATGAATTGGTCTGCCTGACATAACACTATAAGAGACAAGACACTAGGGTCCCATCCTACAAAAATCCTCCCTATAGCAGCTTGGGGGTAATTGTTCACAAAACTCCAACCAGGACAAATGAATTGAGTGATTCTATCTGCCCAAGTTGCCCTAATTTTATGTTCAAGTAAACCAACAAGACTCAACTTATTGGTGTACACAAAAGATCTTGCTGCATTCTGCTTAATGGGGTCATTTAGCCCACGAATGTTCCAAAAACCTAAATTATAATCTTGTAAAGACATTGGAAACTAAACTACCAAGTAAGAACCATATGCAAAGCTTGGAATAATAAATCTACAAGCATTCAAAAGGATACCAAAAAGGATATCATTTATTTCGTCTCTTGGAGCTGCCACTCCATTTCTTGTTGTTATTCTTTCCACTTGCCTTATTATTCTGATACTTGAACCCGCTAGAGTTTTGAAATGATGCCTTTCCCTTAACTTCTTCAGCCTTATCATCCGGAGGAGTTGGTTCCTTTTGCGGGACAGGTTGAGAAGGGGATGGATCGGGGTCCAGCTCATGAGAAGTCTTACTTGAGCCAGCCTCCACACTGTTAAGAGGAAGAGCAGATCTGAAATTCAGTTCCTCTCCTTCCGAGTCACTCCCAAGTATATCCTCCTCAGTGCCTTTAGGTATTGAGGTATCCACCACAGTCACCACAGGGATTGTAACTGCATCTAGTGCTACTGATCCCCCTACGTTGCTTACAGAGGATCCTTTACCAACATTATGCCAATCCTCCTTCGGGACACCATGATCCTGAGTTTGTTTATGAGGAATGGACTTTACACATCTAGATGTAGCATGGCCAAAAACCCTACACTCTGAGCAGACAGGAGGCATAAATTGATATTCCACCCTAACTGATACACTCTCCCCATCCACTGTGACCTGAATGTCATCTGGTAGTTCATCATCCGCCTCAATTTCCACACACACCCTAGCATATGCAAGCCTAGACCTCTTTTCTGTAGCTTGGTCAACATGTTTGGGCTGCCCGATTGCACTAGCCACTCTACTTAATCCCTCTTCTGTCCAACACTCTAGGGGCAAATTATGAAGCTTAACCCAAGAAGGGATAGAAGACGGAGAGATCTTAGTTGGAGTCATCATTCTTCTCCATTTCTTTAGAACAAGGAATTTTTGGGAGAAGAACCAAGGCCCTCCTTCTAGGACTGCAAGTTGACACGCTTCATCTTTAAATTCAAAATATAGGAACCCTGCATTATCTGACTTAACTGACAGTAGACCGTACTTAGTATTTTTTCCCCACTGCTTGTGAGCCGTTGAATTTGCTAGTCTAAAGTCCATCCTATCATCTAGGAAATGGCCAACCAAGCAATGTGACCAACAGTTTTCGTCCAAATGAGTAATATCGAGTTCAACAACAGCATTCTTCCCTTTTTTTAACTCCGGATAGAAGTCTAACTTCATATTATTTGAGGGCCCTTGGGATCTAAATAGAGAGGCCCAATTCTTATTAGGTTGCGATGTACGGTTCATAGGTTTAGACTGATGAACAGGATTGGTACTCGTAGATGCATGCGATGCTGGATTTTGTACAACACCCGACTTAGGATCACCCTCTACATTGGGGTTTCCTTGAGAATTAACCAATATCTTAGGAATAGGGTTAGATTTCCAAACCTCAGAAGGTGAACGTTGGAACTGGTACGTGTTACCATATAGATGGGTGACCCGAGCTCTGGCTTCTGCTTCCTTTTCCAGTCTTTCCTCGAATGAAGCTTGTTGCATTTTCTGAGCAGCGTTAGGTTTGCTATGATCAACTGGGCTATGAGAAAGCGGAACTGAGCCCTCAACTTCAGCTTCTACCTTCAATCTTTCTTCAAGAAATACCTGTTGGAGTTTCCTTGCCGGACTTGACTTTAGGTTAGAGTTAGGGCTGCGAGCCCCAATCCCCTGCGGAAATGATTGCGAACCAGGGCTTGAAGTCGAGGTTCTGAGATCGCCATCTTCTGAGAGAGGTAACGTCTTCTTGGTGTTAGGGTTAGGGTTACCCAGTTCGAAACCCAGGTTTGAAGTAGCGACTGGATGAATCTTGCTTTCAGCTGAGATATCGACTGTTGATCTCTGTTTGCGACGAATCTCATTGGAGTCGGTGGCTTTGAGACCTAGCCCCTCTTTCTTCCATGTCTGTTGTATACTTTGAAGCTTGGCTGTGACCACATCGAGGACGAATGGATCATCCGAAATGTTGAGCTCGTCCTCCAAGTGACTCACGATCTCAAGCAACCGAGCTTCGGATTCCAATCGCAAGCCCTCCTTCGACTGATGAGGCTCATGTGCTGGACTTAAATGGTTGTTCCTAGGGCTGTAAACCCTAGAATCGTCTGCCATGGAACCGCTGGAACCGATTGCCACCAATGAATCACTGGATCGCTTTGGAGATCGCCATCCCTGAACTCGCCTTGTCAGAAATCGCCCCTGTCAGAGCTTCTTGCTTCTCTGTGATGATGGTCATCATATATATTTTTATCCAATGTCCAGTTCAGCAGCCAAGAAAGCTGCAATGGGCGGCTCCTCCAACATTGGGCAAACAAAGAAGCAAAAGGGGCATGCAAAAGGCTATTTCCATAAAAGGAAGTAGCTCTCTTTATCTATATTGTCCATATTTTTCTATTTCAGTTATATCTCTTATCTGTATAGTGCAGTTGTACCTAGTTTACTTTATGGATTGTTCAATTACAAATTTTGGTTTTTGGAATTTGAGGGGCCTTAATGATCCCCTCAAGCAAAGGGAGGCAAAAAAATTGGGTTTTTAAGAATAAATTATCTTTAGTTGGACTCATTGAACATAAAGTCAAAGAACCCAAAGTGTCTAGTATTGTCAATACTATGCTCCCTCATTGGACCTTTGTTAGCAATCACTCCAGTTCTATAATGGGGAGACTTTTGATTTGTTGGAACCCTTTGGTTTTCCAATTTCAGGTTCTGAGTCAGTCCAGCCAGTTTATCCATTGTAAGGTTATTACTTGTGATGGCCATTACTCTTTTGAGGCTACTTTTGTTTATGGGGCTACTTGTTACCTTGAGAGGCAACAACTTTGGGCTGACCTTCAACAACTAAGTGTAGTTACCCCTTGGGTTGTATTAGGTGATTTCAACGCCATAAAGTCCCTTACTAAAAAAGTGGGTGGGGATAGATCCTGGTCGCCTTGGATGGAGGAATTCAATTCCTGTCTCCATTCAACAGAGCTAGTTGATCTTAGGTACTCTGGCTGCCAATACACTTGGTCTAATAAACAAATGGGTGTTGCTCACATTAGCACTAAGATTGATAGAGTCTTAGTTAATGATAGTTGGATCACAAATTTCTGCTGGTCCAATGCTCATTTTTTCAGCCCTGGCGTATCCGATCATTCACCTGCTGTTGTGTATTTGACAGCTTATACCCCCACTAGGAATAGGCCTTTTCGGTTCTTTAATTTTCTGGCAGAACATCCAAGATTCATGGAATCTGTCCAGCAGGTATGGAGGAAGGTAATCTTAGGTAATCCAATGTACTGCGTCTGTGAGAAATTGAAGCATTTACAGGAGGGCCTCAAACAATTGAACAATAAGGAGTTTAGTGATTTGTCAACCAGGGTGGCCACTCTTAAACATCAATTGGAAACCATCCAAAGAGAACTTGGTTCTCATCCCAACGATCCCTCTAAGCAAGCCACTGAACGTGATCTGTGTAAAAAGTACCTTCTTTACGCTAGAGCAGAAGAAAGTTTTGCTCAGCAAAAGTCAAGAGTTCAGTGGTTAAAGCTGGGGGATCAATGTACGTCCTTTTTCTTCAAAACTATCAATAATACCAGGAATAGGAACAGAATCTCTAGCTTGGTTCTGGAGGATGGCTCTATCACACATGACATTGGGTTGGTGAAAAGTACTTTCATCAACTACTACACTAAGTTGTTAGGTTCCAAACATCTGACCGTTTATTCTGGATCCGCCAGAGTTGACCAACTTATTGCTAGGAGGCTCTCACCTTCTCAAAGCTTGGATATGGTGATGGAGGTGACAGATAAAGAGATCAAGGATACCTTCTGGTCTATTAATCCTCAAAAAGCACCAGGTCCTGATGGATACAATGCAACCTTTTTCCAAAAAGCATGGCCAGTGGTGGGCCATGAAGTGACCTCAGCCGTTAAACTGTTCTTTAGATCTGGCCAACTTTTGAAAAAGGCTAATGCTACCTCTGTAGCTTTGGTGCCTAAAATCCCCAATCCCTCGAAGGTGGGGGATTACAGACCAATCTCATGTTGCAATGTAATATATAAGTGTATTGCTAAAATTTTGGCCAATAAAATCAAATCTGTTTTACCTTATCTCATTGATCCTGCTCAGTCTGGCTTTGTACAAGGTAGAAGAATCGCAGATAACATATTCCTCACTCAAGAATTAATGAGGGGATACCATAAACACTCATCATCCCCTAGGTGTGCCATGAAGGTAGACATCATGAAGGCTTATGACAATGTCAGATGGGAGTTCCTCTGGGATGTTCTTGCTTCCATGAATTTCCATCCAAAAATGATTCAATGGCTGAAAGCCTGTGTGTCCACAGCAAACTACTCCTTGTGCTTCAATGGAGAAGCAATAGGATACATTCCTGGGCAGAAAGGTTTAAGACAAGGAGATCCCTTGTCTTCCTACCTATTTGTGATTGTAATGGAAGTCTTGACTTGCATTCCTGGAAAAGACTCTCCTTCCAGACTTTAAATTCCACTGGAAATGTGGTTCCACCAAACTTGTAAACCTATGTTTTGCAGATGACCTGATGATATTTTGCAAAGGTGAGGTCAGCTCTATCAATCACATTAAACAGTCATTGACTGAGTTTGAGGCCTTGTCTGGCCTCTCTCCAAGTCCTACTAAGAGTGACATCTTCTTTTCTGGTGTCAATCCGACCATCAAATCTTCCATACTCAACCTATTGGGGTTTCGGGAAGGGACCCTACTTGTGAGGTACTTGGGCGTACCTCTTCTTTCCACAAAAATCAAACACACCGACTGTAAAAGCATAGTGGATAGGATTGTAAATAAAACCAAATCATGGACCCATAGGTATTTGTCTTATGCTAGAAGGATACAATTAATAAAGTCTGTAATTTTCTCAATGCAAACCTATTATTGGTCATCTCTTTTTATTCTTCCTAAGAAGATTATTAAAGAGATTGAATCAATCCTTAGGGCCTTTTTCTGGTCCGGTCCTGATCTTAAGAGGACCGGGGCCAAAGTCTCATGGGAACACCTGTGCTCCCCTATCAAAGAAGGTGGTTTGGGTTTTAAATCCTTGGAGATTTGGAATAAGGCAGCTGTAGCCAAACATATATGGTTCCTTGTCTCGGGGGGGGGGAGCAATCCATGTGGTGCCAATGGGTCAAGTCTTACTTACTCAAGGGTAGGAGTTTTTGGAGTGTCAAAATCCCAAGTGATCCCTCCTGGGTCTGGCGGAAACTTCTTAATCTTAGACCTCTAATCCAGCCTCATATAAAGTATACAATTGGCAATGGCCAATTAACTTCCTTGTGGTTTGACAACTGGCATCCCCTGGGCCCACTTCTACCTAGGTTTGGTCCTAGAATCAGGTATGATGCTGGTCTTCCCAAGGATGCCACAGTGCAGGCTATTATCAGGAATAACCAGTGGGCTTTCCCAATAACTCAATCTCCTGAACTTAATGATGTAAGGTCTAATCTTCAGGATTTCCCCATTAACCTTGACATTGAGGATAGGTGTTTCTGGACTCTCAATACCTCCAGGAAGTTTACCATCTCCTCTCTTTGGGAACATTTAAGAACACACTTTCCTACTGTTACTTGGCACAATGTGGTGTGGTTTTCAGGACACATCCCTAGGTGTAGTGTGATCTCCTGGATGGCCATTCTTAATAAATTATCTACTGAGGATAGATTAGTCATGTTTGGCATGAAATCATCCTCTCTTTGCAGCCTGTGTATGGGTGTCGAATCACATGAACACCTCTTCTTTGATTGCCCTATGGCTACTCGGATTAGGGCAATCCTGTCTCCTAAGACCCCTCATATGGTTGGTATGGCTACTTGGATTCAGTGGGTCAGTAAACTATCATCTCTAAAGGGTAAATCTTTGGCAATCTCAATTGCTAAACTAGTATTCACAGTGTATGTGCACCAAATGTGGCTTGAGAGGAATCATAGGAAGTTTCAGAATCTAAGTTGCCCTCCTGGAGTGGTTGCTAACAAAATCATAAATGTAGTAAGATGCAAGTTATTGTCCCTCTCCATCAGAGGGCCTTCTCCCTTACTTTCTATGTGGAACATTCATGTTTGATTTAGGTACTTGTAATAGATTGAAGGGCACAACTTCTCATTTGCTTTTACTTGCAGGTCATAGCTCAAAGGGGAGGGCTTTCAAAGCTTCCTCTAGCTCCATTAATTCAATAAAGGGCAGGTCATAGCTCAAAGGGGAGGGCTTTCAAAGCTTCCTCTAGCTCCATTAATTCAACAGCTGCTAGGTCAGATCACTGTATGGAACTCCTATCTACTTCTAGTATTCAGGTAGTTAACTTATTCCTTGTTCGTGTGAGAGTCCTTACTATAATGTGTGCTGTCCTTGTGAGTTGTGTGCTAGAGACCCAACATTCTTTGCGAGAGGAGGAAATAATTAGTGGGGTAGTCTTGTGAGGTGCAGTGGAGGGAGAGAGTGGATCCATTACTCTTAGTATTGTGAGTGAGTGGAAGGAGTGGAATTTCAGTTGCACAATGATGTTGTTCAGTGATGAGTGGAATTTTGAGCTACCACTGAAATAGCTCCATGTTAGTTTGCTGATTCCTGCTAGTGCTACTAGTAGCAGTCAACCTCTACATTACTTGGCTACTTAGCCTCCTGCTAAGGCATGAAACCTGGTTCGGTTCTATTCTGTACCACATTCTGTCCTGTTATTTGGTTCAGTAGTTATTTGACTGATGGTCCTCTGTATTGTTTTATTGTTGTCCAACTCCTGCTGCTCTTGAGTAGCAATTAGCTGTTATGACTGCTGAATTGTGGTATCTCAAGATCAGTTGTGGAGTTCTGATTTTTGATCAGTTGTGACTGAACCTTACTATGATCGGTTGTGGAGTTCTGAATTGAGTGCAGTTCTAATTTATGATCAGTTGTGCACTGTTAATGGCAGTTATAGTCCTGTGTCCTGAGATAGCTGCTGTTCTGTATGTATAGCTGCTGTTTTGTAGATGTTATCAGTTCTGCAACAGTTCTGTTATGGTCTGTAATGTTCTGCATCAGTTCTGATTGTAGTCATCTTGGAATGTTCTGCATCAATTCTGCATCAGTTCTGTTTTCAGTTATGCCTAACCATCGGGGGCTGTCAATGGGATCTCCCTTCACAGAGGGGGACGTCCTCTGTATTGTATTGTTTTGTATTTGCTTTCAGTATTGTATAGTATGGTTCAAGTTCAGAAGTGTAGTCCAAGTAGCTGTCTGTTGTGGACACGGTTCAGCACTTGTTTGTTGTGGCTGCTCAGCACTGCTGACTGTTGTGACTGCTCAGCACTGCTGACTGTTGTGACTGTGCTGCTGGTCTGTTATGGTGCTGTTCTGAACCTGTTGCTGATGCTGCATGTTCTCTGAACCTGTTTCAGCAGCTGCTTCTGTTATGGAACATCCAAGGATGGCTGTTCAAGTCCAACACCAGAACTGCTCTCCATTGCCATTGCCATTGCCATCGCCAGGGGTTTCCTATTACCATGTGGAAATCCAAATGTTGTTACTGTCACATTTGAAGGATTCACCTTTTGTATTTACTTTTGACATGTGTTTCTCTACCATCTCTTAGATGGAATTGAAACACGTGATTCCATGTTTGCTTAAATATTGCCTAGGTACATAATTTAGTTAATTCTTTTGGGTTAGATCAGCCCAATCGGTCCGTCTCAATTTAGCTTAGGCTTAGGTCAATGTAGCCACTTGGCTTAGTTTAATTTTCTCAATCTTTCTTTTTTCTTTCCTTTTCTTTTCCTCCTGGGGTATGCCCCTTGTAGGCTGTACATTCGCTTAGCCTCTTTTTATTTCAAGCTATTTTACCCCAAAAAAAAAAAAAATAGCGCTGCCATAGATCAAGAGAGGGTGGTACACAAACATTACATCACATTGCTTAGGGCCGAAGAAAGTTTAGCTAAACAAAAGTCTCGAATTCAATGGTTGAAACTTGGAGATCAGTGTACATCCTATTTCTTTAAAGCTGTGAGCAACAGGAGGAATAGGAGCAAAATAACAAGTCTAGAATTGAATGACAGATCTACCACACATGACCTTAAGGTCATCAAAGAAGAGTTTGTTAACTTTTATACAACTCTTTTTGGCACACCCCATCTCACTCCTCATCTGGGACCAACTAGAGTGGGACAATTAATCAGGAACAAACTCAGCCCTGAGCAAAGTCTTAATATGATCTTCCCCGTCTATGAATCCCACCAAAGCACCCGGCCCTGATGGGTACAATGGAGGGTTTTTTAGGAAAGCATGGTCTGTCATTGGTAGAGATGTCACTTCAGCCGTCCAGAACTTCTTCAGGTCTGGTCAATTACTCACCAAAGCTAACGCCACTATTGTAGCACTTGTTCCTAAGGTACCAAACCCTTCCAGGGTGGGTGACTTCAGGCCCATTTCATGCTGCAATACCATTTACAAATGCATATCTCGGATATTAGCCAAGAGATTGCAATCTGCGCTTCCTATGCTCATAGATCCGGTCCAATCCGAATTTGTGAAAGGAAGGAGAATTGCGGATAATATTTTCCTCACCCAAGAACTCATGAGAGGATATCACAAGTCCTCTCCTACCCCTAGGTGTGCCATGAAAGTTGATATAATGAAAGCATATGACCATGTTAGGTGGGAATTTCTCCGCCATGAACTTCCATCCTACAATGATTAAGTGGCTTCAAGCATGTGTAACCACTGCTAATTACTCCCTATGTATCAACGGGGAAGTGTCTGGGTACATTAGAGGTAAGAAGGGGCTGAGACAGGGGGATCCTTTGTCCCCATATCTCTTTGTTCTTGTGATGGAAGTTCTTACAATTTTACTTAAGGAGAAAGCCCAGCTCCCGGACTTCCATTTTCACTGGAGATGTAAGACTGTTCAATTGATAAATCTGTGCTTTGCTGACGATCTAATGATATTTTGCAAGGGAGAGCTTTCTTCGATCAAACTCATCAAGGAAGCGTTGAATGAGTTTGAGGCTCTTTCTGGTCTCTCCCCTAGCACAGGTAAGAGTAGCATATTCTTCTCTGGTGTTAGTGAAGGTGTTAAAGAGTCTATTATGCATGTTCTGGGATTTCAGGAGGGTACCCTTCCAGTGAGATACCTGGGAGTCCCTCTGTTATCTACGAAGCTTAAAGCTGTGGACTGTCAGAGACTAGTTGATAGTATCACTGCTAAAACTAGAAGTTGGACCAATAGGGACCTTACTTATGCGGGTAGAGTCCAGCTTATTAAGAACATCTTGTTCTCAATGCAAACGTATTGGTCCTCCCTGTTCATTTTACCTAAAAAGGTCATTAAGGAAGTTGAATATATTCTTAGGGCCTTTTTATGGTCGGGCCCTGACCTTAAAAGATCATGGGCTAAGGTAGCATGGGAGCATTTATGTGCTCCTAAGGATGAGGGGGGTCTTGGCTTCAAATCTATGGAGGTGTGGAATAAGGCTGCGGTAGCCAAGCATATATGGTTTTTGATCTCCGGGGGAGAGCAATCCATGTGGTGCCAATGGGTTAAATCTTATTTATTAAAGGGTAGGAGCTTTTGGAGCCTTAAAATGCCTGCCAACCCCTCTTGGGTTTGGCGTAAGTTACTTAATCTACGATCTTTAGTCCAACCCTTTATCCGTCATTTTATTGGCAATGGGGAGAACACCTCCATGTGGTATGACCTTTGGCATCCGTTAGGCCCTTTGTTGGATAAGCTCGGTTCCAGAATGGTTTTTGACTCTGGCCTTCCCTTGAATGCCAAAGTGTCCCTCATAGTTAACAATTCTGTTTGGACTTTCCCAATCACGCAAACATGGGAGTTGAATGAAGTTAGACGGCATCTCCCACTTTTGCGTGGATCCAGGGACCAAGTTAGATGGACTCTGAATGCAAATGGGCAATTTAGCATAGCCTCTCTTTGGGAGGAATTGAGAGTTCCTTTCCCCAAAGTTAGTTGGCACAAGACTGTTTGGTTTTCTGGCCATATTCCTAAGTGTAGTTTCATTACATGGCTGGCCATCCAGGGTAGACTCTCCACTGAGGATAGATTAGTTCTTTTTGGGATCAAACCAAATTCCCAATGCAGATTTTGCCTTGGTAGTGAAAGCCATGATCATTTGTTTTTTAACTGTAGTTTTTCCACAAGGGTTTGGAATGCTATGTTGGCAAAAATAGATACGAGTTGGTCCCCCAAGTCTTGGACAGAATGGATCTCCCACTTCTCCTCTTTTAGGGGAAAATCTCTAAGAAATGTTGTCACTAAATTGATATTCACTGCTACAGTGTATCATATCTGGATTGAGAGGAACTTAAGGAAGTTTCTAGCTACAACTAGCACTTGGGAAGTGGTCGTTCACAAAATCTTTAACTTGGTTAAGGGTAGATTACTATCGTTGCCAAAATTGCCCGTAGGCTCACAAAATAATGGGTTTATTAGAGTTTGGGGCATCACTGGGTAATTGGTTATTTATATCTGTGGCCATGGTTGTAGATACATTCTTGGCAGGTATGATCAAGGGCTGCATGAGTTGTCTTGTTCTGAAACTGTTCTGTTGCTGCTATTACTCCTAAATAGCAGGTTTATACCTTATTCTCATGTGTGGAGTGGTTTTGAGTGCCTGCTTATATTGTGTGTTTCCCGGTTAGCTGTGTGCGTGAGCTCCATCCTTTTTTGTGAGAGGAGGTAATAAATAGCGGGGGAATCATGTGAGTGATAGTGGAGGGAGTAGATGGATACAAGCCTGTTGCTTTGAGTGTCTAGTAGTGTGGACTTGTAGTTTCCCATGGGTGTTGTAGTGTGAGCTCCATATGCATAAGAGATGAGATGAGTGGTGCCTGCTGATGAGATGAGGTGTGACTGTTAGGGCAGCAGACTGTTATGACGGTTTTCTAAAAAACCAGTTGCTGAACCTGTTGTATCTTAAATATGCCTGATTCCTGCTGCTGCCCTGTTGTGATCTGTACATCTATGTGATCTGTAATAACCTGTTCATCGGTTGTTGTTTGTTATTTTGCTATTTTGATGCTTCTTCTGATATGCCATGGCAGTTTGTATGCCCATGGCAGTCTATTGTTGCACAAGTCTTGCTCATCCTTAATTTCTGAACCTGGTCAAGTTCTACTCAAGACTAGAGCTGATTCTGTGTCCTGGTGTCTGCTCAAGACTAGAGCTGAATCTGTGTCCTTGTTCTGGCTGCTGCTGCTACTGTGTAGCTTCTCTTAGATTACGCCTAACCATCGGGGGCTGTCAATGGGATCTCCCTTCACAGAGGGGGACGTCCTCTGTATAGTATTGTAAATGTCCTACTTAGCGGATATGTTTTGCTGTTTTCTGCTGTCCTGATGATGCTGTAAAGGTCCAACAATTCAGTTCTGATGTTGGACTGCTGGACTGCTAAGGTTCAGATTTTTTGGCTGCTGTACTTCTCCTGTTTTGGCTGCTGTCCTGATGATTCTGTCTGAACAATTCAGTTCTGATGTTTTGCTGCTGTCCTGATAATATTTGGCTGCTGTAAAGGTGCTACTTAGTATGTATAGGGCTGCTGTAATGGTTCTACCTGGCTGTAGCTGATGTTGGTTGAGCATTATGCCCAATTTGATGTGCAGCAGTTCTGAAGCTTGTTGCTACTGCCCAGTTTGCTCTGCTCATAATTTGCCTGTCCAGTTTTAGAGACCTGTTCTGAACCTGTTATGGTGTTCTGCAAGTTCTAAACCTGGTGCATTCTGAACCTGCTGATGTTGTGTGCATTCTGAACCTGTTGAGCACTATACTAATTGATTTGATTTGAGATGTATAGTGCTTTGCTGATGTGGTGCTCTGTTTTGGTCATTGGCGTTGTTTCCTTCCCCTCTTCCAGATGGGCTGGAAACAGCGGATATTATGTTCTATCCTAGGCTTGTAGCCACTTGGCGTAGTCATTTTCTTACTCGGTTGTTTTCTTCTTTCCTCCTGGGGTATGCCCCTTGTAGGCTGTACATTCGGTTCCCTTTTTTTTTTTATTTAAAGCTGTTTTACCCACACAAAAAAAACGGTACAATACCTTACCAAAACATCCATATGGTTCCAAAACACACCAAAACCGTACAATACCTTACATGAACATTCATAAGGTTCCAAAACACGCCAAAACCATAAAATACCTTTCCAAACATCCATATGGTTCCAAAACACACCAAAACGGTACAATACCTCACCAAAACATCCATAAGGGTGGGGAGCAATCATTAAGGCTTCATCATTATGTGCCAATCCTTAAGTACTAGGTACTTTTGAGAAAAGAAGTAGGGGCCCCTTCAAGGACTTGCATCTTGGATTGTTCATCTTTGAATTCAAACAGGTAAAAGCCAGCTACATCAGGTTTCACAGCCACAAAATGGTCTTTCCATTGATTCTTAGCAGTGGCAAGTATGAGAGGATAGGCCATTTGTCCATCTAGGAAGTGGCCTACCAAGTATTTGTTCCACTTGCCCACATCAGTCAGCTCCAAATCTATTTTTACCAGAGCCTCCTTCCCTCTCTGAAGGTCTGGGAAATGATCCAATTTCATTTCCAGAGATGGGCTTTGTGACTGGAGGAGGGCAGCCCAGTTTTTTGGTTTAGGCTTAGTCTGACCAGCACTTTTTTTGGAATTGAATTGATGCAAATGAGTTGGATGAACCTGATTTCGGAGTGAGGTTTGATGCCGGTGTTGGTTAGATATATAGTTATCCTGGTTTTGAGAATGGGACAGACCAGTACTTGACTTATGAACAGGAAAGCTAGTTGAAGGGTCCGTATTTGATTCCATAGCTGATTTGTGAGAAGTGGAACCAGCAACATTGTACCTGATTTTGTTGGGATCTCCTTCCAAGTAGGGATTTCCCTTGGGATTGTACATAACTTTAGGTTTAGAAATAGGAACTTGTACCTGATTTTGTTGACCACCTAACTGAGATGGAGATGGAGGAGCTTGTGTTTCAGCTTTTCTCCATGACTGCTGTACAATTTGTAACTTGGCTGTAACTACATCTAAAATGAAAGGGTCTTCCGAAATGTTGAGCTCGTTCTCCAGATGACCCACGATTTCTAGCATCCGAGCTTCGGAATCCGAACGCAAACCCTCCTTCTGAGGCACCTGCTTGTGGTGGCACTCGGACTGTGAAGCATTGACCTGTAGATGAGAGGCACGTTCCTCTGCTTCTCGGATTAGGGCTTGTTGAAAGACTTGTTGAATCTTTCGAGATGGGCTAGATTTTTTGGCCGAGTTTGGACTGAACTCCCCAAACCCGACTGGAGATGCAGACGGAATAGGGCTTCGAACAGTAGATTCGCGTAAGAGATCTCTTGCAATGTTCAGCTTTAGGGCTTGCAGGTCCGACTGTAGGGATTGTGAATGCTCAGAGGTCTGAAGGATGGATGGATACTCAGAGGAGTGGTTTAGAGTAGAATCGGAATTCATGGGTGGAATTTGGAGTGGAGTTGTAGAAACATCTACAACCGTTGAATCGAGTAGAGTGGATTTGGAATTGCTGAGAATTTGGTGGGTGGGAGTTGGACCACGGATCTTCCTCCTTAGTTCATTAGAATCAACAGCTTTGATTCCAATTCCATCGGCCATGGAGATTGTACCGTCCCCCATGATGAACAGTGCCCAAATCGCCAAATCGCCTAACCCATGTCACCTAACCCATGAACTTGTATATTGGGAGACCTCTGCATGTTGATCAGGCCACTGCGAAGACTGCTAGACAGCCAGGTTTACAACAAACTAAATCTACAAAGGCTAGAATCTGCATTGAGGTCAGTGCTGAACAAGTACTCCCTGATGAAGTTCAAGTAGTAGTTGAAGGGGAGTCTGTGGTTATTCCTGTGGAGTATCAAGTCCTACCCCCAATGTGTACCATATGCCAGGTATTTGGGCATCATACAAGTAAATGTGCTAGAGGAGCCTCTACCTCTTCTCCCCCACAACAACCTGCAGCTCAAGTTTGGACTACAGTAGGCAATGGTAAGCAAAAGGTTGGCTGTGAACAATCTGATCCAGAGCAGCTAAATACAATAGCTGTACATGCATCAATTGTGCCTCAACAATTACATAATCCAATTGCATCACCTGTCCTTGAAGAAGAGATTACTGATTCGGAGGAGGAGTTTTTTTTTTTTTGGATAACTCAGCTTGAAATTAAAAAAGGGGCTAACCGAATATACAGCCTACAAGGGGCATACCCCAGGAGGAAAAGAAAAGAAAAGGAAAACAAAAAAATAGCCTACGCCAAACGGCTACATAGGACTAGAGGTAAATAGAGCATCTGTTTCCTATCCATCTAACAGAGGGATACAAAACAAATGGCAAAAGATTACAACCAATATACGTGATTGGTAACCACTATACTTGATACTGAGATAGCTGAACATACTAAAAGGCCAAACAACAGGTGTTGGACTTGATCAAAACCAAATGATTGCACATGAGGTGGATTGGACTTGAGGCATGATGACAGCAACCAACACAACTTCTGTGCCTGAACTGCTGCCTATACTGGACAGTTTGAATGGGGGTCTTCAATGACTGAGACTTCTGAAGATCAACACAACTTCTGAAGTCAAAGCAGAGCTAGCTCTCACATAACAACTCATAACATCTCATAACAGGGCTAGCTCATACTGCTTGCACTCACTCAGATTCTAAACCTTAGGTGTCCAACAGAACAACAGTCATAACAGGTAAGCTATTGCACTAGTCCATGACAATCAGTTCTGAACTTGAACAATACTGCACAATACTGAAAACATATACAAAACTATACAGAGGACGTCCCCCTCTGTGAAGGGAGATCCCATTGACAGCCCCCGATGGTTAGGCATAACTGAAAACAGAACCTGCTACAACAAAACAGATGGTCTGCCAAAACAGGTTCAGAACATTTTAAATACAGAGCTGCCATGGCAAAACTTGAAATACAGGCATCAGATAATAGCAGCTACACTACTAATCCAATGCAACAGGTGCATGATCATATCAGAAAACAGGTGTAGCAGCAGAAAAGGTAGCTACACATCTAGGAGAGACTTTACTCCCTCCACTGAACTTCACAAGATAGCCACTCAATACTGCAAGTCACCACAAGGATTAAGGTAGTACCTGCTAGGATAGAAGTAATAGAAGCAACTCAAAACTGAGGTGTTGGTAGCTCTTGCTGAACATGAAGACTCATAAAATCAAGGGATATAGCTTGAGGCTGCACCCCTTGACCAATGACCTGCTGTGCCTGAACTGGACAGTTTCAATGGGGATCTACAATGACTGGAAATTCTGAAACTTCTGAAACTTCTGAAGTGCCTGACCTGCTACACTCAGCACAGGAGCCACACAGGACAGGCACAAAAGCACTGTTGAAACTTCTGAAACTTTCAAAACAGACTGCACTTTCAAAACAGTTCAAAACATAACAATAAAGTCTGCAACTTCTTGGATATCCATCAGACTTCTATACAACATGCAGACTAATAGTCAAAACAAGAATCTATGCACCAAAACAGTAACAGATAGCACCAAAATAGATTGTGGAAAAGAACAGAACAGCAAACTGGACAGCCATGTCAGTCATTTGGACTATCAGTCATTTGAACAAGAATCTATGCACTGCAGTTCATGGATGTGCAGTCATATATGCATTGCTACAAAAGGTATACCACACAGAATATGCACTGGATATGCTTCATTGGATATGCTACAGTTAGGTTACTTAGGTAAACCCTCAAACACATCAGTGAATCACAAACTGTATTTCACTACAATAGTCAACAAGAAATTGGAGTTCAAAGAGGAGTTCCATACACTGAATTGACCTTGTTGCTGTAAAAGCCAGCAGTTATTGCTAGCTTATCCTGAATTGATACAGCTAGGAGAAGCTTTGAAAGCCCTCCTAGCTTTATGTTACCATGAGTGTAATCAATGACCAACTATATTCCATTCATGTGCAATCCACCCTGCCCGAAAAGGAGGCAAGGTTGGTAATGATAAGAGTCGGGACCTCACCATGGAGAAAATTTTGTGAGCAACAACCTCCCAAGAGGAAGATACACCTTGAAACTTCCTCACATTCCTCTCAATCCAAACGTGGTAAACAGTAGTTGTAAAGACCAACTTTGTAATAACCGTTTGAAAAGATTTCCCTTTTAGATTGGAGAGGAAAGTGACCCATTCAGGCCAAGTTCTAGAGGACCAAGAGACCCTAATTTTGGAGAGCATAGAGTTCCACACCTGCTGAGAGAATACACAATTAAAGAAAAGGTGATCATGACTCTCACTTCCTTGACAAAAACTACATTGATTGGAGAGGTTCATGCCAAACAACACCAGCCTATCAGCAGTGGATAGCCTATTCTGGATAGCCAGCCAAGTGATAAAACTACATTTTGGAATATGGGCAGTGAACCACACCAATTTGTGCCACACAACTATTGGGAAGGGCGTTCTCAATTTATCCCACAGAGATGCAATTGAGAACTGACCATTAAGGGTAAGAGTCCATCTAATGTGATCTGCCTCCTCCATTCGTAAGGGGATAAGAGGAGGCAAGGTTCTTCTTACCTCATTTAGCTCAAGAGTTTGCGTGATAGGAAAAACCCAGCTCGAATTTAGTAAAATGTGAGACACAGTCGCATCCCTAGAGATACCTGAATCAAGGGCAATTCTGGAGCCAAATTTTGGAATCAGCGGACCAAGTGGATGCCAGTTATCATACCACAATGAAGTGGACTGGCCATCACCTAGAACACTAAGAAAATATGGATGCACCAGATTCCAGAAATTGGAGGAGAAAATATGGTCCACAGGCTTCTATTATCATTACTTAGAGCTGAGGAAAGTTTAGCTAAGCAAAAGTCCAGGATCCAGTGGCTTAAACTTGGTGATCAGTGCACCTCCTTCTTCTTCAAATCAGTGAGTAACACTAGGAATAAAAGTAAACTCACCAGTCTGGTCTTAGAAGATGGGACCCTCACTCATGATATTAAGGTTATTAAATCTAGTTTTGTTAATTGTTACAATACCCTACTGGGGACATTCCATACTTCTCCTTATTTGGGTCAATCAAGAGTCCATTAGGTGGTTCGGAAGAGATTAACAGTCAGTCAGAGGACTGAAATGATTTCTGAGGTTACTGATATGGAAATCAAGGATACCTTCTGGGCTCTTAATCCTTCCAAAGCCCCTGGTCCTGATGGCTATAACGCGGGGTTTTTCAAAAAGGCTTGGCCTATCATTGGTCACGAAGTCACATCAGCTGTTAAGTCTTTCTTTAGGTCTGGAAAATTGCTCAAAAAGGTCAATTCCACTATTGTTGCCCTTGTTCCTAAAGTCCCTAATCCGTCAAAGGTTGGGGATTTTAGGCCAATTTCCTGTTGTAATACGGTTTACAAGTGCATATCTAGGATTCTTGCTAGAAGAATACAAGCGGTCCTCCCAATGTTAATTGACCCTGTTCAATCAGGTTTTGTGAAGGGGAGAAGGATCGCTGATAATATTTTCCTCACTCAGGAGCTTATGAGAGGATATCACAAATCTTCTCCATCTCCCAGATGTGCATTGAAAGTAGATATTATGAAGGCTTATGATAATGTAAGATGGGAATTCCTTTGGGATGTTTTGTCCGCCATGAATTTTCATCCTACAATGATCAATTGGTTACATGCATGTGTTACTACTGCTAATTACTCCCTTAGTATAAATGGTGAAGTCACCGGTTTCATTGTAGGGAAGAAGGGTCTTAGACAAGGTGACCCTCTATCCTCCTATCTTTTTTTTTTTTTTTTTTTTTTTTTTTTTTTTTTTTGGGTAAATCAGCTTGAAATAAAAAGGGGCTAACCGAATATACAGCCTACAAGGGGCATACCCCAGGAGGAAACAAAAGAGAAATTGAAGAAAATTGAAGAAAAAGAAAGAAAAATTGAGGACTGAGCCTACTGGCTACAAGGATTGGATTGTTGTGAACTAGATGGAGACAAAACAAACTACAAATTTGTTTCCTATCCATCTATCTCTTTGTGATTGTCATGGAAGTTCTCACCTGCCTTCTTAGGGAGAAGTCCCTCCTTCCTGATTTCCACTTTCATTGGAGATGTGGAAGAAATCAGCTTATTACTCGTTGAGTAATGTGAGATGGGAGTTTCTTTGGGATGTGCTAGCTACCATGAACTTTCATCCTACCATGGTTAAATGGCTTCAGGCTTGTGTTACCACAGCTAATTACTCGTTGAGTATTAATGGTGAAGCCACTGGGTATATCCTTGGAAAAAGAGGGCTAAGGCAGGGAGATCCGTTGTCCTCATACTTGTTTGTCATCGTTATGGAAGTGCTCACCTGTTTGTTGAGAGAGAAATCCCTCCTTCCTAATTTCCAATTTCATTGGAGATGTGGTAATACCAAGATTATCAATCTCTGCTTTGCTGACGACCTAATGATTTTCTGTAAAGGGGATCTGTCCTCTGTCAGGCATATTCATGATGCTCTCATTGAGTTCCAGGAGTTGTCAGGCCTTTCCCCTAGTCCGGGGAAGAGTAGTATCTTCTTCTCTGGAGTCAATGCCACCTCTAAAGTAGCCATTCTAAATATCCTGGACTTTAAAGAAGGCACATTACCTGTTAGATACCTTGGAGTACCTCTAATTTCCACTAAACTCAAAGCCTCTGATTGTCAGCGCTTAGTAGATAGCATTACTGCAAAAACTAAGTGCTGGACAAATAGAGATTTAACATATGCTGGTAGGGTGCAGTTGATAAAGAATGTTCTGTTTTCCATGCAAACCTATTGGTCCTCCTTATTTATCATCCCTAAAAAGGTGATAAAAGAGGTGGAGGCTATACTAAGAGCATTTCTTTGGTCAGGTCCTGATCTAAAGAGAACGGGAGCTAAGGTCTCTTGGGAACATTTATGCTCTCCTAAGCAGGAGGGAGGTCTTGGGTTTAAATCCATGCAAACGTGGAACAAGGCAGCCATTGCCAAGCATATTTGGTTCCTCATTTCTGGAGGGGAACAGTCCATGTGGTGTCAATGGGTCAAATCCTACTTAATAAAAGGGAGAAACTTTTGGAATCTTAAAATCCCTGGAGGATGCTCTTGGGTCTGGAGGAAGTTACTGAACCTCAGACCTCTGGTGCAACCTTTCATTATTAGTGTGTTAGGTGATGGCCACTCCACTTCATTATGGTATGACAATTGGCATCCACTTGGCCCTTTGATAGCAAACCTTGGTGCCAGGATTGCTCTAGATTCTGGTATACCTCGGGATGCTACTGTATCCCACATTATCCACAATTCAAACTGGGTTTTTCCTATTACGCAAACTATTGAACTCAATGAGATCAGAAGAACATTACCACCACTTCCCTCCTCCAGGTTGGTTGAGTCAGATTATATTAAGTGGTCTCTTAATGCAAATGGTAAGTTCTCAATTGCATCTTTATGGGATAAATTGAGAATTACATTCCCTAAAGTTGGGTGGCACAAGTTGGTGTGGTTCTCAGGCCACATACCAAAGTGTAGCTTCATTACCTGGCTGGCTGTGCAGCAAAGGCTATCCACTGCAGATAGACTGATGCTGTTTGGCGTTACCAACTCCTCTCAATGTAGCTTTTGTCAGGGGAGTGAAAGTCATGACCACCTTTTCTTTAATTGTCCATTCTCCCAACAGGTGTGGGACACTATGCTTACTAAACTTCATGTAAATTGGCACTCTCGACCATGGTCTGAGTGGGTCACTTTCCTATCAAACAAAAAGGGCAAATCTTTTCATGTAGTACTTGCTAAACTGGTATTTACAGCAACAGTGTATCATATGTGGATCGAGAGGAATGTAAGGAAATTTCAAGGCATATCCTGTTCTGGGGAGGTAGTTGCTCTTAAAGTTTATTCTATGGTGAGGGCGAGACTATTTTCATTGCAAACACTGCCACCATCTCAAGCTGACTGGGTGGTAAATGAATGGAATCTTAGTGGCCAATAAACTGTGGCTGGAAGTTAATTCATTTGTTTTCCTACCTTTTCTACTTACATTGTGATAAACCATTGAGCTGAATTCTGATTTCATTTGTTTTCCTACTTTCATTTGTTTTCCTACCTTATCTGTTATCTGTTATGGCAAGGGAAACTGCTGCTGTCTAGTAAGTTACTTCTGCAGCTGCTGGTTGTGTCCCCAAGTCTGTGTCCCCAAAGGCACAAAAGCAACAATGGTTGTGTCCCCAAGTCAGTAAGATTCAGAACATGCAGCTGCAGCAGCGCAGCAAGGTTCAGAACAGATCAGACAAGGAGAGAGCAGGACCCCTTGACCCTAAATGAGTCCATTCCATTCAAAGAAGATGGAGTTCAAAGGAGTATCTACGTTGAGCTCCCTGTTGGTTTAGCCCAAAAGTGAGTCTACTATTACTCCTACTTATACAGGTAGTTATCTTATACTTTGGTGTGTGAGGGAGAGTTCTGAAGGTGTTGGTGTACATTACCATAGCAGTTCTGCTGTACATTACCATAGCAGTTCTATAATTGGCTCCATGGTGTTTAATTGGCTGATTTTGTGCATTGTAATAAGGATAGGTGCTATAGCAGTTATGATAGCAACCTGTTCTGACTCTGTTATACCTGTTCTGACTCTGTTATACCCTACACCTGATGTTGTAATGGTAGCTTCTATGTTTCTACCAACATAGCAGCTTGGTTCTATGTTTTGAAATGTAATTATGAGCTGCATCAGTTGTCCAGTTCATGTCTTGAAATGTACTTACCAAACTAGCTGCTTCAGTTTTGAAGACTTTGAGCTGATAGCAGTTCTGTTGTTGGTTGGGACTGATAACAACCTGTTCTGACCCTGTTATACCTGTTTTGTGTTCTGCTATGGACTGCTAAGGTTCAGATTTTATGTTCTGAACCTGTTCCATCATAGCAGCTTGGTTCTATTCCCAAGTCAGATCCTAGCTGCATCAGTTTTTGAAATGTACTTAAGGTTCAGATATCCCAAAGTCAGCTAAGGTTCAGATTCTGATCCTTAGCTGGCTGCAGCCATTTGTTTTCTGTTAAGTGTTGTGCCTGAGGTAATGTCCAGCTATGTTGGTTCTAGTAGTGACATGAATGGTGAAGCATTCAGTTGTTGTGCTTCCTTTTTGTTTTGCCTAACCAATAGGGGCTGTCGTGGGATCTCCCTTCGCAGAGGGGGAATTCCTCTGCAATGTGTTATGCTAATTATGTTCAGAGGGGCGGACTGTTATCAAACACCTGTTAGTAGACTTTGTAGCAGTCCAGACTTTGTAAAGCTATTTTGTTATGTAAAGTTTTAGTTGTAAAGGGCAACATGCCCAGCTTGGTGTGCTAAGTCACTTCTGGCCAACAATTCAGAGTCCCCAAGTGCAGCAGCTGTTAGCTGTTGTTCCAAGTTCTGGTTGTGCTCAAGTCCAGCAGTTCAGCAGTTTGGCGTTGTTCCTCACCCCAAGTCTTGCTCAAGCTCAAGTCCAAGCTCAGTCCTGATATCACTTCATCTGAACCTGTTCTGATCCTGGAAGATCAGCATTCCTTCTTTCCAAGAGTTTTGAAGCTTGGAATTTATTAGCTCAGTAGCATTTTGTGTTCTGTTTCGTATCCCTCTTGTAGATGGGTACAAAACAGACGTTCTACTTACTTTTAGTCCTATGTAGCCGTTTGGCGTAGGCGCTCTTTTTATTCTTTCTTTTCTTTTCTTTTCTTTTCTTTCCTCCTGGGGTATGCCCCTTGTAGGGTGTATATTCGGTTAGCCCCCCCTTTTTATTTCAAGCTGTTTTACCCAAAAAAAAAATCAGCTTATCAACCTTTGCTTTTTTTTTTTTTTGGTAATTTAGCTTGAAATTAAAAAAGGTTAAGCGAATGTACAGCCTACAAGGGGCATACCCCAGGAGGAAAAGAAAGGAAAAAAACAAGAATGATAAAAGTACGGTAACCATGCACAACCCGCATGGAGAGTAAAATAAAGTGACATATGTGATACAAATGGATCTGAATAGAACCATGAAATGTACTGAAATGAAATTGAATTACTCCTGGCACAACCCGCCAGGCTAGGAAATAAAGTAAATGAAGTAGATAGTCATGGTCAACGAGGACCACATGATAACCAGCGCTGAGGAGAGATCCTCCTCCTCCTAGGCTGGGCTAAGGAAACCAAGACCCGAGACTTCCATCGCCCCAAAGCAAGCATAATATCCACTCAACAGAAGTCAACTACTACAGAGGAACTCGGACTGAGAGAGGCTCGACCAGGGGATGACGGCATCCGACAAGGCTACCCTGCTAAGTACCCTGCACACCACGCCCATTCCTCCCAGACTACTACATCCTCGCCCAAATCCCCTAGGCTCGCTAACGACTCAAAGCGGAACAGAAAGAGAGGCCACCAAAAGTAGCCACTCGAACCTCAAGTGGACCAAGCTGCTCTTTTCGATCAGTGCAAACCACCAAATCTAATTAGAAACAGACTGCAAAGCTACCCCTTTCGATCAGTGAGGATCCACCAATCTAGTCAATGACAGCTCCGGCAACTACCTTGCTCAATCAAACTCCATCCATAATCTAATCATCGGCACCCACAGCTGCTGCTACTGCGGACTACCCCTTAACTAGGATAGAGTCTAATCTAATCAATAATAGCCACGACCACAAGAATACTACACTCGACCTCAGAGCAAAAAACGCTAGTTCTAGGGATATAAAAGGCTCGACAACGAGCCCGACCCCCGATTTCAGTCCACCAGATGACCGCCTATCGGGGATCGCAGAGTCAAACAGTAAGCTGGCCCAAATGTCTAGCAACAAGACAAGATATAAATAATTGCATAGTGCAATGCAAACAATGATACAATGTTTCCCTCACTGCCCGAACCACCTGGCCTAGCGTACCTGCCGCGAGCTGCTGCTGCTGCTTTCCGCTGCTGCCTGCTACTTGGCCCGGGCTGGCTGTTTGCCCGGGCTAGCTGCTTGGGTGGCCTTCCCTGTGGCTGGCCGAAGGTGGAATGAGATTGCCCGGGCTGAAGCCGCTGCTAAGCCCCTGCCCGAGCAAACAGTCCCTGGCAGCCGTGGCTGCCTCCATCCGAGCCATTCACGGAAGGCCTGCCCGGGCTGGCCTGCTTGGCTGTTGGTGCCTGACAGTTGTTGGAGGGAGATGGAGGGAGGTGCATAGACCGGCCCGTAGAAGACTGGAGGTTTTGCCTGGCCAGGCTAACTGACTGGAGATGAAGGCCGGGCCAGTTCTTGCCCGAGCTGGCTGAGAGTCCGGATGGACCACTTGCCCGGGCTGACTGACGGCGGCTGATGAATGGAGGCCACCTCACGGTGGCTATTGGGTCCCACGGCTGGGTTGGGCTGGAGATGGTGGCCGACGGCTGTAGCGCCACGGCAGGTGTTGAGCCACGGGTGTTGAGCCACGGCTGGGGTATCTGTACATCTAGATCTCATCGGTGATTGAGCCTTGTTGCCGTGCCACTGTCCGAGCACATATTGAAACAACAAAGGTCATCATCTCCGCGAGGACTGGTAGAACAGAACGGAACCCATGAAGCCTCGACCCATGCTGCTGCTCAAGCTCCGGCCATGGCAGTCACTGCCATTGAGAAGACAGGCAACGATTGAGACGCCCTAAGTTGATTGTCCCTACCGCTGGTCGGAATTGATTGTCCACCGAGTAATCAGTGGATGTTGTGGGTTGTTCCTTGAAGAAGATGAACAGTGACGCCGGACATGGCCGGCGCACTTCCAGATCTGAAAAGACCGGTAAGAGAACTTGCCGGAGATAAAGGCAACTCAGCCACGAGGGCTAAGCTGCTGTACTGGCCGGGCCTGGACGGCCGGCTGTGGGTTGAATAGGCCATCGAAGGCCAGCTGTGGGCTGGCCGGGTAGAAGGGCTGGAACTTGCCTGATTCCAGATCTGGGATGTAGAAGGGGCGGTGGAGGAGAGCCCCTGTCGTGCGAGGGGCTCCCTTGCCCGAGGACTGCTAGGTCTCTGCTGTTGTTAACGGCGACTTCCCGCCGGAAATGGTGATGGCCGGACCGGAGGGAGCTTTCTCTCTCTAGGTTAGAGAGAGAAGCTCCCAAGTCTCCTAGCTGTCCTGTTGTTGATGGCTGTGGTTATCAACCTTTGCTTTGCTGATGATTTAATGATTTTTTGTAAAGGGGAAGTGTCCTATGTTAAGCATATACAGGAGGCACTCTCTGAGTTTCAAGCCCTGTCTGGACTTTCTCCTAGCCCTGGGAAGAGTAGCGTTTACTTTTCTGGGGTTAACACGACCACTAGGCTGGCCATTTTAGATGTCCTGAAATTTAACGAAGGTTCTCTCCCTGTTAGATATCTCGGAGTTCCCCTCCTCTCTACCAAACTCAAAGCTGTTGATTGTCAGAGTTTGGTAGATCGTATAACAGCCAAAACTAAGTCCTGGATCAATCGAGATCTTACATATGCTGGAAGGGTCCGATTAATTCAAAATGTTCTCTTCTCCATTCAAACCTATTGGTCATCCTTGTTTATCATCCCCAAAAAGGTGATAAAGGAAGTTGAATCAATTCTTAGGGCATTTCTTTGGACAGGACCTGACCTTAAAAAATCTGGTGCCAAGGTCTCTTGGAAACATCTTTGTTCTCCAAAACAAGAGGGAGGTTTAGGATTCAAGTCCATGCAAATTTGGAATCAGGCAGCCATTGCCAAGCACATTTGGTGCATTATCTCTGGGGGAGAGCAGTCTATGTGGTGTCAGTGGGTCAAATCTTACTTAATCAAAGGGAACAATTTCTGGAATCTGAGGATTCTGGGCGACTGCTCTTGGGTTTGGAGGAAGCTGCTGAATCTTAGGCCCAAGGTGCAACCTTATATTTTTAGTGTGATTGGTAATGGTCAATCTACTGCATTGTGGTATGATAACTGGCATCCCTTGGGCCCATTAATGGCCAAATTTGGCTCTAGAATTACCCTTGATTCAGGACTACCAAAAGAGGCTACCGTGTCTCACATAATTCATAATTCTAGGTGGGCCTTCCCCATTACTCAAACTATAGAGCTTAATGAGATTAGGAGTACTCTGCCTATACTTTTACCTTCCAGAGTGAATGAGAATGACCAGTTCAGATGGTCCCTCACCCCAAATGGTCAATTCACGATCTCCTCCCTTTGGGACAAATTAAGATCTCCCTTTCCCAAAGTATTGTGGCACAAATTGGTGTGGTTTTCTGGTCACATTCCCAAGTGTAGCTTTATCACCTGGCTGGCTATTCAGAACAGGCTTTCTACAACAGCAGATAGACTTGTTTCCTTTGGTCTCCCAATTCCAACACAATGTAGTTTTTGCCAGGAAAATGAAAGCCATGACCACCTCTACTTTAATTGCTCATTCTCTAAGCTAGTCTGGGGTTCTATTCAGTCCAAGCTTCATGTTTCTTGGTCCTCTAGACCTTGGGCCGATTGGGTCTCCCTTCTCACAAATGCTAAGGGCAAATCTCTCCAGACTGTTATCACCAAACTGGGTTTTACTAGTACAGTCTATCATGTGTGGATTGAAAGGAATGTGAGGAAATTCCAGGGGAGTCCATCTACTTGGGAGGTAGTTGTGCATAAAATTTGTTCAATGGTGAGAGCAAGGATTCTATCCTTGGGGGAACTATACCATATGGAGAGGAGCTTCTCTCTCTAAGTTAGAGAGAGAAAGCTCCAACCCACCTCCGGCTGACTGTTCCGGTAAACAGCAGCAGCAACAGCAGGGCAGAACAATCATCCGGGCAAGGGATCCTCTCTTCTTAGAGAGGCTCTCCTCCACCGCCCTCCACTACCGGCCACCACTGGTCCGGCCTCCTCTGGTCTGGCCGTTTATCCGGCTAAGGGTCAGCAACAGCAACAGATCCACATCTACCACACAAAAATGGTTCAGTTCCATCTTTACGGTTTGGTTCCATCTATCTACCAACGGTTCTTTGAAGACCAAAGTCCTGATGGGGGTCGTCTTCCTGGGGTTCATCTCTCTCAAGAAGCACAAACTCAGCAACCAAATGGTTTTCAACAGGTGGTGAGGTCATTGAGTTCACCCCAAAAATTCACAACCCACGGAGTTCTCCCTACTCCAAAAATTAGTTCGAGTTCATCATACTGGGAACTTCACGCACCATTGATCTGGGGTATTTTGTTTTAGCACTGCTGATTTTCTTCCTCGGCGTATCCGTTCTCCTCCTTTATGTGTCGATGGTGTCACGGAGGAGGGGATAATTCCATTGTGGTTCCTGGCGCTAACGTAGAGAAGAGGAGAGTGAGACTCACTCCCCATTAGCAAGTGGGTTATGTTTCACGAGCTTCAAGCCCCTGTCCATTCGGTGCAGAGCTCCCTTGGGCAACGCTCCATGCAGCTGTAAAGTGATCAAATTTTGTGGCCTTTCACGTGATGACCCAAGAGGTGGGCCATGTGGGGTCCAACAATGGCCTTTCGGTCAAAACTTCAAACCATTTTCCTATCTATTGCACGTAATATGGCAGAGGTCCCATGTTTCTAATGGGTTAAATTGCTACCAGCTCATTGGAGGAAATTTTAATGGTCCAAGTAGGACAACTCAATTGGCATTTGTGCCCATTAATTTTTGTCAATTTTCCCTATCCTAGCGGGTTGTGCTAGAGCCTCCAAATTGCTCACCCCGGAGTACGCATTTTTTTTACTTTCTTTTATTTTAGCTTTGTCCTCCCTGGGGTATGCCCCTTGTAGGCTGTACATTCGCTTAACCCCTTTTAATTTCAAGCTGAATTACCCAAAAAAAAAAGAAAAAAGGATTCTATCCTTAACCAATCTACCTCAAATTAGAGCCGGTTGGGGAGCTTCTCTCTCTAGCTTAGAGAGAGAAAGCACCCCTTCGGCCCAGGCAGCCCCAGCCATGGCAGCCAGGCCTCCGGCCGGCCACCCAGCAGCAGCCAAGGCCACTGGCCATCAGAAGCAGCAGCTACGGGCTGAGGGTGTTCGCCTGGCCACCACGCCGGTCTCCCACTACGATGGCAGCAGCAGCAGCCATGTCGGGCAAGGGAGCCCCTCGCACGACAGGGGCTCTCCTCCACCGCCCTCCCACTCCGGTCTGAAGCTCAGCCGTGGCTTCGTCCTACCTCAACCCCGCCGTGAACCGGTGGGTACTATCTCAGATCTACTTTGGGCAGATCTGAATCAACCTCAACCCGGCAACACCACGAAGCCGGCCTTCATCCGCCTCCAGCCACCGTGGCCTCCATCACCGCCGTGGCCTCCAGCCGCCATGGCCTCCAGCCGCCATGGCCTCCATCACAGTCGTTTTTCGGCGGCTACGTTTTGGATCTGCTCCGGGCAGATCTGAAGCCACTACCGGCCATCTGGTCCGGCCTCCTCCTGGTCCGGCCACCAGCCACCAGCCACCGTGGCCACCAGCCACCAGCCACCAGCCACCATGGGTTTCGACAGTGGCCACCAGCCACCGTGGCCACCAGCCACCGTGGCCACCAGCCACCAGCCACCAGCCATCAGCCACCAGCCACCTTGGGTTTCGACAGTGGCCACCAGCCACCGTGGCCACCAGCACCGTGGGCCACCAGCCACCGTGGGCTAGGCCACCATCAACAGCCGTGGGTCAGTTTGGGCCAGGCCCTCAACAGGGGCCAGCCAGCCCGTTGGCCTGCCATCGGGCTGCCCGTCGGGCACAGCCTGCCTTCAACCCGTCGGGCACAGCCTGCCTTCAACCCTTCAACCCGTCGGGCACAGCCTGCCTTCTGCCAGGGCAGCAAGCAGCAAGCCAAGGCCCGGGCAGGCAGCCCAACCAGTAGCCCAGGCCGGTATACCTGGGTCAATTCATTAATAATGTTTGTGCAATATGAGCCTGGAATATGGCTATTTACATTTACATTGTTGCTGGACTAGTGGGCCAGTTTTCTGTTAGTTTTGCAACCCCCGATAGGCGGTCATCTGTTGGACTGAAATCGGGGGTCGGGCTCTTCGTCGAGCCCTCTATATCCCTTGAGCCAGCGCTTTTAGCTCTGAGGATTTGCGTAGTATTCTTGTGGTCGTGGCTATTATTGATTAGATTGGATTATCCTAGTTAGGGGTAGCCTCGCAGTAGCAGCAACTGGGGGAGCCGATGATTAGATTATGGATGAGTCTGATTGAGCAAGGTAGTTGCCGGTGCTGTCTTCGACTAGATTGGTGGATTCTCACTAATTGAAAGGGGTAGCTTCGTAGGCTGTTTCTGATTAGTTTTAGTGGTTTGCACTGAGCGAAACGAACAGCTTGGTCCACTTGAGGTTTGGGGGGCTACTTTGGTGGTCTCTCTTCCTGTTCCGCTTATAGTTGTTAGCGAGCCTAGGGGATTTGGGTGAGGCTGTAGTAGTCTGGATGGAATGGGCGTGGTGTGCAGGGTGCTTAGCAGGGTAGCCTTGTCGGATGCCGACATCTCCAGTTCGAAACTCTCTCGGTCCGAGTCCCTATGTAGTAGTTGACTTCTTTTGAGTGGGTATTATGCTAGCTTCAGGGTGATGGGCTTCTCGGTTCTTGGTCTTCTTATCCCAGCCGTGGAGGAGGAGGATCTCTCCTCAGCGCTGGTTATCATGTGGTCACCGTTGACCATGACTATCTACCGTATTTACTTTATTTCCTAGCCTGACGGGTTGTGCCAGGAAGTAGTTCAATTTCACATTTCTCGTATTACAGTACGCATAGCATATTGTTATGTATTTACTCTATCTCACTCTCCATGCGGGTTGTGCATGGTTTACCGCACTTTTTTCATTCTTATTTGTTTTCCTTTTCTTTTCCTCCTGGGGTATGCCCCTTGTAGGCTGTACATTCGCTTAACCTTTTTTAATTTCAAGCTAAGTTACCCAAAAAAAATCTACCTCAAATTCAAGCAGAACATGTTGTTAATGAATGGCATTATGCTGGAAGTTAACTGTTCATTTTGTTACATATTTAACTCATGCTTATTTGTATTCAAAAGGGGGGATTTCTAACCTTCCCCTAGCTGCATTAATCCTCCATTTTCAGGAGAGCAGGACTTCAACTTGATTCAGCAGTCAAGGCAGGTATAATCACAGAAAGGTTCAGCAGTCATAGTTCTAGGGGATTCAGAAAGGGTCAGCTGTCACTGTGACTGGTCCATTCAGCTCCTACTTGCAGGCATTCTATTACTTCTATGTATTCAGGTAGTTACCTTACTCCCTGTAGATTGAATTTCTATTTCTTAATCCTTGAGTGATCTTACCATACTGTGGAAACCTTTGTCAGTTGTGTGCTAGAGCCTCATCCTTCCTTGAGAGTGGAGGTAATAAATAGCGGGGGAATCATGAGAGGTACAGGCGAGGGAGAATAGGGGTCCCATGCTCTTGGTAGTGGATAAGAGAGTGGGAGATGTGAGTTTTCAAGGGAGTAGAAGGGTGAGATCTATACCTACCAAGGGCACTGTCTTGTTTAGTCTATTAACATATTTGATTGGCTGCCTGTTCTGCTGCCCAGTCCAGTGATTAAACAGTTCTAGCTACTTGTCTATGAACTGAGTTCTCAACGTGTCTTGGAGCAGTTGTGGCTCCATCTGTATTTAGTTGTGGCCCCACCTACTTTCTTGTTTTTGCTATTTGCTGGCTGCTGCTGCTGACTATGTTATAGTGGGTGGATGGGCATTTGTATGAATTGGAATATGCTTTTGTGCTGTCCAGAATTTGGCTGCTTTCAGTTAGCCCTATTGTTCTTCCTCTGATCGGATGCAGCTGTCCCATGAGGAGCAGCCCAGACATAGGGATGTTTTGATGCTATTATTGATATAGCTTTACCCTATTATTGATGCTACTGATCTTTGACTCTCATGTGAAGCTAGGGGCCATGGATTTGACTAGCTACTAATTCAGTTAGGGGTTCTTTTCTTACTGTATTTCATGCCTAACCAACAGGGGATGTCGTTGGGATCTCCCTTCGCAGAGGGGGACGTCCTCTGCATGATGTATGCTTGCTTCTACTGCTGTATAGGTCTATATACTCTATTTAGTAGTGCTGTATAGGTTTGGCAGCTGTTCTTCATGTTCTCATATGTTCTCCTATACAAAAGCAGTTGTGATACTTTGCTGCTATTGTATTGTTGTCGCTGTTCTGAATAGTTTGGTGGCTGAATTTTCTGAGTGCTACCGGATTGAGAAAGGAATCTACTCTGTTGTGCCATGGAGAATGCCTCACAATCTGGGGATCGCGAACTTGCTAAGGGGTTGCTTGTTTACTTCATTGATCAGTTGATGCTGTCCAATTATGCAGCAAACTGCTTGTTTGAGCTGTAATTGGGTTGGGATCAGCCCAGAAACTGCATTTACCATCTGTTGTAGTCCAGAAACTGCACCTGCACTTGCTGTCCAGTTCTGCAGCAGTTCTGCTATACAGTTCTGAAGTTTAGTCTGTTTTGAGCTGTTTTGAGCTTCAAGTCTGCTGTTTCGAGCTGCTGTTCTGTTTCGGACGCGGCTGTTTTGTAACGACAACAATCTAATGTCCAGCAAAGATGTTTGTTGCTCTGTATCCTGTACTTTTATTTAGACCATTTTGTTGGTGTAAGCTATGGTTTAAGCGTTGTATTCAGAGCTGACTGCCTTAGTATGTTAAGACGTTGTTTTCCTTCCATCTTACTAGAAGGATTGGAAACATCGCATCTCATTTATCCCATGTAGCCACTTGGCGTAGGTTATTTTTTATACTTTTGTTTGTTTTCCTTTTCTTTTCCACCTGGGGTATGCCCCTTGTAGGCTGTACATTCGATTAGCCTCTTTTTCAATTTCAAGCTGTTTTATCCAAAAAAAAAGCAATCAATGTGGTGCCAAATACCTAAAACGTCTGACATGTAAGGCGATTAGGGCGATTCTGACATGGCCGTGGAGTAACAGTGAAATCCAGGCGATCTAGGCGAAATCTGACAAGGGCGTGGAGAAGCTGGTTCTCCAGGTAAATCATGGCCGATGGTACCATCTCTCTTGCAGAGGGATTGGGACTCAAAGCTCTTGACTCTAATGAACTCCGGAGGAGACAACAAGTTCTCGATCCATCAAATTCTCCTCATTTTCTTCCTTCTCCGATGAAGGTAGAAACTCAACGGGGGTTCCTACTGAACCTTAAAAAAATGGCCAGGGGAGCTTCTCTCTCTAACCTAGAGAGAGGAAGCCCCCCCCTACGGCCGGCCACTGGCCAACGGCAGCAGCAACAGTGGGCAACCAGTAGCTCAGGGGCAAGGGAACCTCTATCGCTATAGAGGCTCTCCTCCACCGCCCATTTCACAATCGGATCCCCATGGGTCCGGCCAACGACCCTCTTCCACCTACCACTGGTCCGGTCAACCGGCGTAGACCAGCCCATATCTGGCCTTTCTCTGGTCCAGTCAAGCATCTACGGGCCATCTATGGTCCGGATATTACAGCTCGAGGTCCGGCCAGATCTAAACTCAAACCGGCCAGGTTTGTCCAGCTCGTGGTCCGGCCAGATCTCCACCTCAGCTGCGGCTCAACACCCGTGGGTCAACAGCCATGGCTCCAGCTCGTGGTCCGGCGATGGGTCCGGCCAGATCTCCACCCCAGCCGTGGCTCAACACCCGTGGCTCAACCCCGCCTCCGGTGGGCTCAACAACCGTGGCTCAGCCCAACCCCGCCTCCGGTGGGCTATCAACCCCAACTCAGCCGTCGTCGGCGATGGCTCAGTCAGGCATCCGTCGCTGTGGATTTCACAGCCTCCTTGCTCAGGCTGTGGATTTCACAGCCTCCTCGGTGCGGATTTCACAGCCTCCTTGCTCAGGCACCCGTCGGCCTTCATCCGCCGTGGCTCAACAGCCATGGCTCCCCCACCACAGTTAGCCTGGCGAGGCCAGCCTAGCTCCCCACCAGCCTCCTTCCAGCCCGCCCGGGCATTCTGCCCGGGCAACCAGCCAGCAAGCCAGCCTGGGCAGGCCGTTCGTGAGTGGCTCGGGCGGGGTCTGCTAGGGTAGAGGCTAGGCAGCAGCTTCTGCCCGGGCCGTCCTTCGTCTATTCGCTTGGAAGCCTATCCACAGCTAGCCCGGGCAAGCAGCCAGCCTGGGCCAAGTAGCTGGCAGCAGCAGCAGTCGAGGCAGCCGACAGCAGCAGCAGCCGCCCGATGGCAGGCCAGCCCGGGCAGGTAAGCCGGCTGGGTGGCTCGGGCAGTGGGGCAATTTATATTTTCATTTTCAGTCATGCTATGTATGGTTTGTGCATTTATCTTGTTGCTGGACTTATGGGCCAGTTTACTGTTAGTTTTGGCATCCCCCGATAGGCGGTCATCTGTTGGACTGAAATCGGGGGCCGGGCTCTTCATCGAGCCCTCTATATCCATTGTGCCAGCGCTTTTAGCTCTGAGGAGTTGTGTAGTATTCTTGTGGCTATTATTGATTAGATTGGATTCTCCTAGTTAAGGGGCAGTCTCGCAGTAGCAGCAGCTGTGGGTGTCGATGATTAGATTATGGAGATTCTGGTTGAGCAAGGTAGTTGCCGGAGCTGTCATTGACTAGATTGGTGGATTCTCACTGATTGAAAGGGGTAGCTTCGTAGTCTGTTTCAGATTAGATTAGTGGTTTGCACTGATCGAAAAGTACAGCTTGGTCCACTTGAGGTTTGGGGGTTACTTTTGGTGGTCCTCTTCCTGTTCCGCTTATTGTTGTTAGCGAGCCTAGGGGATTTGGGCGAGGATGTAGTAGTCTGGTTGGAATGGGCGTGGTGTGCAGGGTGCTTAGCAGGGCAGCCTTGTCGGATGCCGACATCTCCAGTTCGAGCCTCTCTCGGTCCGAGTCCCTCTGTAGTAGTTGACTTCTGTTGAGTGGGTATTATGCGAGCTTCGGGGTGATGGGCTTCTCGGTTCTTGGTTTTTTATCCCAGCCTTGGAGGAGGAGGATCTCTCCTCAGCGCTGGTTATCATGTGGTCACCGTCGACCATGACTATCTACCGTATTTACTTTATTTCCTGGCCTGGCGGGTTGTGCCAGGTAGTAGTTCAATTTCACATTTCATGTATTATAGTACGCATAGCATTTTGTTATGTATTTACTCTATCTCACTCTCCATGCCCGTTGTGCATGGGTTACCGCACTTTTTTCACTCTTATTTGTTTTCCTTTTCTTTTCCTCCTGGGGTATGCCCCTTGTAGGCTGTACATTCGCTTAACCTTTTTTAATTTCAAGCTAAATTACCCAAAAAAAAAAAAGGTAGAAACTCAACAAGGGGGCAATCCAGGTGACTCCAGTTCGGGTTTCAATCTCGGAAATGATGTTCACGCATCCTATTCAGGTGGGTTTGAGGTTTCCAACCCTAAATCGGCTAAGCTCTCAAGTCCTTCAAGGACGATGGCGGAGGGACTTGGGGGTAAAGTCATTGATTCTAATGAGATCCGACGGAAGCAGAAAGGCATCTCTGAACCTATAAGCCCTCTCCAACTCAACATCATGCAATCTGGGGACACCGATCTTCATTCCACCAGAATAAGCTCGGGTCATGCATCACCTCCAAACGGATTTGGAGCTCACAGCCCTAAATCGGCCAAGGCTACGACTTCAGCGCGTAAGTTACAACAGGTCTTTTTCGAGGAGGGTTTGAGGGTAGAAGCTGAGGTCGCATCTCAGGGCTCGGTTCCTCCATTATCGTCGAATGGGTCTGGGGCTCATAGGACAAATTCGCAAAGTAACCCAAATGCTGCTCAGAAATTGCAGCAAGCTCTATTTGAGGATGAACTGGAAAGGGAAGCAAAAGCAAGAGCAAGGGTGACCCATCTTCATGGTAACACGTACCAGTTTCAGCGTACTCCCTCAGAGGTTCAGAAATTTAACCCTAATCCTAAGATATTGTTTAATTCTAGGGGAAATCCCTACGTAGAAGGAGACCCTAACCTAGGGTTTCCTATCGAGGATACTAAACCCCGATATCATCCCTCAACTCAAGTACAAGTACCAAAGTCGGGTTTGGTTCCAAACCCAGCGTCTCAAGCATCCACAAGTACTAACCCTGTAACTAAGCCTAAAAACATGAATCGTCCGTTGCAAACTAATAAGAACTGGGCCTCCCTTTTTAGGTCCCAAGGGCCCTCAAGTAATATGAAGTTAGATTTCTTTCCAGAATTAAAGAGAGGGAAGAATGCTGTGGTTGAACTTGATATTACTCACTTGGATAAGAATTGTTGGTCACATTGCTTGGTTGGCCATTTCCTAGATGATAGGATGGATTTTAGACTGGCTAACTCAACTGCCCATAAACAGTGGGGCAAGTTGACTAAGTATGGCCTGTTGTCAGTCAAGTCGGATAATGCAGGGTTCTTATATTTTCAATTTAAGGATGAAGCGAGTCAAATTGCAGTCCTAGAAGGGGGGCCTTGGTTCTTCTCTCAAAAATTTCTTGTTCTAAAGAAATGGAGAAGAATGATGTCTCCTTCTAAGATCTCTCCATCCTCTATCCCTACCTGGGTTAAGCTTCATAATTTGCCCCCAGAGTGTTGGACAGAAGAGGGGTTAAGCAGGGTGGCCAGTGCAATTGGTCAGCCCAAACATGTTGATCAAGCTACAGAAAAAAAGACTAGGCTTGCATATGCTAGAGTGTGTGTGGAAATTTAGGCTGCTGATGAACTTCCAGATGACATACAGGTCACAGTGGATGGGGAGAGTGTATCAGTTAGGGTGGAATACCAATTAATGCCTCCTGTCTGCTCAGAGTGTAAGGTTTTTGGCCATGCTACTCCCAAATGTCCAAGGACCATCCCTCATATACAAGCACAAAATCGTGGAATACCAAACAAGGATTGGCAAACTGTTGGGAAAGGAACCACTGGAAGCAACGTAGGGGGTTCAGTAGCATTGGATGCAGCTTTAGTTTTCTGTGGTGGCTATGGTAGATACTTCAATGCCCAAGGTCTCAGAGGTGGACATAAGTGGAAGTGAATCGGAAGGGGATGAGCTGAATGGCAATTCTGTTATGGCTGCTGAAATGGCTGCTGTTCTGGCCCCTAATCAGGTGATTGAGGATACTGAAGCTGCTGTTCTGGCTGCTGTTCTGCATTGCAGTGTGGAGGACAGTCCAATCAATCATTCTCAGGATCCAGAATCTGTAATAATCCCTGCTCAACCTGTTCCTTTAGTGAAACCAGTCCCTCCGGATGATAAGACTGTAGCAGGAAAGGGTGAGGCATCCTGTCAGAATTCTAAGGGTTCGAAATCTCATAATAACAAGGTCAGTGGTAAAAACAACAACAAAAAGTGGAGTAGCAGCTCCAAGAGGAGGAATAAATGATATCCTTTTTGATATCCTTTTGAATGTTGTAGTATTACTTCTTTCAGTATCAGCTTCCTGTTGTTACCTTGTGTTTTGTTTCCGATGTCGCTACGAGCTTTTAACTTAGGTTTTTGGAATAGTCGTGGTCTGAATGACCCCATTAAGCAAAAAGCGGCAAAATCTTTTGTGAACACCAATAATTTGAGCCTAGTTGGTCTTCTTGAGCATAAAATTAGGGCAACTTGGGCAAATAGAATCACCCAATTCATTTGTCCTGACTGGAGTTTTGTGAACAATTACCCCCACGCTGAGTTAGGGAGGATTTTTGTGGGTTGGGACCCTGGAGTCATGTCTCTTTCAGTGTTATGTCAGGCAGACCAATTCATTCACTGTCAGGTCCAACCAAAAGATGGGAGTGCTTTCTTTTTGGTCACTGTGGTCTATGGGGCAAACTCTATCTCAGACCGTAGGTCTTTTTGGCGTAGTCTATCTCAGTTTAGGTCCTCTTCTCCTTGGGTGGTCCTTGGTGACCTTAATGCTATTAGGCATCCTAGGGAGAAAGTCGGGGGGAATGCACAGTGGTATCCTCCCATGGATGACATTAATCACTGCTTATTCTCCTCGGAACTTGATGATCTTAGGTTCTCAGGGTGCTTATTTACCTGGTCCAATAAGCAGGAGCCTCCCCATTTTGTGGCCTCCAAAATTGATAGAGTCTTAGTGAACGAACCCTGGATGAAAACCTTCTCTCAATCATCGGCCCAATTTTTGGTGCCTGGTATTTCAGACCATTCTCCAGGTGTGGTGTATGTCCAGCCCATCCCAAGGAAGTCAATTAAACCTTTCAGGTTTTTTGACTTCTTAGCTGACCATCCCCAGTTCCTTGCAATTACAGAGGAGTTGGAGGACAATTGTACTTGGGAATCCCATGTTTTGTGTGTGTATGAAGCTTAAACACCTTCAACATGATTTAAAGCAACTTAATAAGACGGAGTTTAGTGGCATCTCTGAGAGGGTGAGTGCCTCTAAGCAAGTCTTAGAAAACCTACAAGCAAGTCTTAGAAAACCTCTGCCGTAGAACAAGAGAAGGTGGCTCATAAACAATACATCACACTGCTTAGGGCTGAGGAAAGTTTAGCTAAACAAAAGTCCCGAATACAATGGTTGAAACTTGGTGATCAGTGCACCTCCTATTTCTTTAAAGCTGTGAGCAATAGGAGGAATAGGAGCAAAATAACTAGTCTAGAGTTTTTTTTTTGGTTAACTTAGCTTGAAATTAAAAAAGGTTAAGCGAATGTACAGCCTACAAGGGGCATACCCCAGGAGGAAAAGAAAAAGAAAACAAATAAGAGTGACAAAAGTGCGGTAAACCATGCACAACCCGCATGGAGAGTAAGATAAAGTAAATACATAACAAAATGCTATGTGTACTGAAATACGTGAAATAGGAAATGAACTACTACCTGGCACAACCCGCCAGGCTAGGAAATAAAGTAAATAAAGTAGATAGTCATGGTCAACGATGACCACCTGATAACCAGCGCTGAGGAGAGATCCTCCTCCTCCAAGGCTGGGATTAGAAGACCAAGAACCTAGATGCCCATCACCCCGAAGCTAGCATAGTACCCACTCAACAGAAGTCAACTACTACAGAGGGACCCGGATCAAGAGAGGCTCGTACTGGAGATGTCGTTATCCGACAAGGCTACCCTGCTAAGCACCCTGCACACCACGCCCATTCCTACCAGACTACTACATCCTCGCCCAAATCCCCTAGGCTCGCTAACGACACAAGCGGAACAGAAAGAGGGACCACCAAAAGTAGCCACTCAAACCTCAAGTGGTCCAAGCTGCTCTTTTTGATCAGTGCAAACCACTAATCTAATCAGAAACAGACTACGAAGCTACCCCTTTCAATCAGTGAGAATCCACCAATCTAGTCAACGACAACACCGGCAACTACCTTGCTCAATCAGACTCATCCATAATCTAATCATCGGCACCCACAGCTGTTGCTACTGCGAGACTGCCCCTTAACTAGGAGAATCCAATCTAATCAATAATAGCCACGACCACTAGAATACTACGCAAATCCTCAGAGCTAATAGCGCAGGCTCAAGGGATATAGTGGGCTCGACGAAGAGCCCGACCCCCGATTTCAGTCCAACAGATGACCGCCTATCGGGGGTTGCAAAAACTAACAGTGAACTGGCCGATAAGTCCAGCAACAAGATAAATGCCAAAACAGAACATTGCATGACAAAATATTAAATTTCCCACTGCCCGAGCCACCAAGCCGGCATACCTGCCCGGGCTGTCCTGCCATCGGGCGGACTGATGCCTGCTGCTGCTGCCTACAGCCTGCTGCCGCCCCCGCCCGAGCCACTCACGGATGGCCTGCCCGGGCTGGCTTGCACGGCTGATGGAGGCCCGGCGGTTGATGGAGGGAGTTGTAGAGACCGGGCCGTAGAAGCCCGGATGTGGCTTGGCCGGTCCAGTGGTGCCCAGCTGTGGCTGGTTCGACGAATGCCTGCTGGCCTTGACTGGCCTGGCTGGCTGGCCTTGATTGGCCCGGCTGGCTGGTTGGCCCGCCTGCCCGGGCTGACTGCCGGGGTCAAAGGCTGGCTAAGATGACCGCCGGCGCTGTGCATCGATGAGGTTAGGGCCGGAGCCCAGATCCTTTCTGGCCGGCGATAACTGAACTGAACCCATCGGCGGCCCGATGCCGACAGTAGGAGATGGCAGATCCGGCGAGTATACCAGATGAGTGAAGGCGGTTGATGGCCCAGGTTGATGGTTGTTGATGGCCGACGGCTATCGAGCCACACGGCTTTGATTGAGACCCTCGGTCGTGAGGTTGAAGCCACCCAGTCGTAGTCTGTGCCGCTGCCCGCCACCGGGGCCACAACCGAGCAGCCCTGGTGCTAAACCAGAGCCCACCCAGTCGGAGGCTGACGACGGTGACTGGATCTGGGCTGACGAGGTGAATGGAACTGGGTTGCCCAGTTTTGACTTTCCTGTTGACCCCCCGGTCGACCGCCCGGCGAGCCACCACCGCCGGTGGGCTGACTTGGGATTGATAGCACCGGAGAAGATGAAGCAAGCGGAAGGCCTGATTTGTTCTCTGAAGAAGATGAACAGTGGCCGTTGGTCTGGCCGGCTGTGGAGGGCGGTGGAGGAGAGACTCTTTAAGGAGAGAGGATCCCTTGCCCGGATGTCTTCCTTGATGTTGCTGCTGCTGCTGGCCGGAGGTGGCAGCCGACTGGATTTTGATCGGGCCAAGGGAGCTTTCTCTCTCTAGGCTAGAGAGAGAAGCTCCCGGCTGGGGTATAGTCCTGCTCCAGCTCACTTTACTCAACTTAACTAGTCTAGAGTTGAATGACAGGTCTACCACTCATGACCTTAAGGTTATCAAGGAGGAGTTTGTAAATTTTTATACAACTCTTTTTGGCACGTCCCATCCCACTCCTCATCTGGGACTAACTAGAGTGGGTCAATTAGTCAGGAATAAACTTAGCCCTGAGCAAAGTCTTAATATGGTCTCCCCTGTCTCAGATGTTGAGATCAAAGAGATCATGTGGTCTATTAATCCCCCCAAAGCTCCCGGCCCTGATGGGTATAATGGAGGGTTTTTTAGGAAAGCGTGGACTGTCATTGGGAGGGATGTAACTTCAGCTGTCCAGAACTTCTTCAGGTCTGGACAATTGCTCACCAAAGCTAATTCCACTATTGTGGCACTTGTTCCTAAGGTGCCAAACCCTTCCAGGGTGGGGGACTTTAGGCCATTTCATGCTGCAATACCATCTACAAATGCATTTCTCGGATCTTAGCCAAAAGATTGCAATCTGCTCTTCCTAGGCTCATAGATCCGGTCCAATCAGGATTTGTGAAAGGAAGGAGAATTGCTGATAACATATTCCTAACCCAAGAACTCATGAGAGGGTACCACAAGTCCTCTCCTACTCCTAGGTGTGCCATGAAAGTTGATATAATGAAAGCATATGATCATGTTAGGTGGGAATTTCTTTGGGATGTCCTGTCTGCCATGATCATGAAAATGGCTTTGGTCGGGCTGGAGGGAGGCGTTGGAGGAGAACTAACCCTAAGGAGGGACGTTCCCTTGCCATCCCCATGCCGGATCTGGGGTTAAACGGAGCTGGGATGGCCGGCGGCCGGAGGGTTAGGGCTGGAGGGAGCTTTCTCTCTCTAGGTTAGAGAGAGAAGCTCCCCAGCCGTTATGGTATCCATTGAGGGAGCATTATTTGGCCCCCATTTCTTCTCTAGAAGATTTCTTGTTCTTCAAAATTGGCAACGCATGATGCTCCCTACCAAGGATCAACCTTCGAAAATCCCAGCTTGGATCAAAATCTTGAAACTTCCTCTTGAGTTTTGGACAGCGGAGTGCTTTAGCAAGATTGCAAGTACCATTGGTAAACCGCTTCATGTGGATCTAGCTACGGCAAAAAAATTACGGCTGGATTACGCTCGTATATGTGTGGAAATAGATGCAGGAATTGACCTGCCGGATGATATTCAAATTACAGTCAATGGGGAAACTGTAATAGTTGAATTACAGTATCAATGGCTCCCTCCAATCAGTCCAGAGTGCAAAGTATTTGGGCATCCTCAAGGAACTTGTGCTAAGCAATCGGGTCCTAAGGTTTCAAGCTCAGAGGTTAATTGGCAAGTGGTTAATAAGGGTAAGAGTAAGATTAGTGGCAACTTTGTACCATCGGAAGCTGATGCATCCTCTTCCTCTCTTCCTACGATTGAAGAGTCCAATGGCATTCCGTGTGAGCTAGCTGATGTTCCTACTCATCCGGGTGAGATGCAGCTGTCCACAACCTCTAATTCTGTTCCTATCATTCCAAACACCTCAACACCTCGGCAGTCCAGTGTTTCCCCTGGAGAGGAGCATGATTCTGATGATGAGCTCTTAGGGGTATTACAATTGGTTGTTAGCAGCTCTAAGGTAGTACAAGATGTGCTTCCAGTTAAGGAATCAGTTTCAGTGGATACAGTCATCACCCCCAAGGCTGGATTATCCACTACAGAGGGTGGTCCTAACTCTGCTAAAGTGGTTAACCCTTCATTTGGAGTAAAGCAACCCCCTAAACCTCCTGATCTTCATGCAGACAGAATTAAGCAAAAAATTGCTGAATTGGAGGCCAACAAATCTTTGTCTAAATCTGCTAAAAGGCGAATGTTGAAGCAATTAAAGGAACAATCACTTGGTTCCTTATCCGAAGGAAAGCATTAGCTCACTTGTATCCTTTTTTGACAGGGCAGTATTTTTATTCTTCCATATTCTGCCATTGCATTTCCAGTTCTGCTTTAATTTATTTTATGTCGTTGCAACCTCTTAACTTAGGATTTTGGAATATCCGGGGTCTTAACGACCCAATCAAACAAAAAGAGGCTAAAGGTTTTGTGAATAAAAATAATATATCACTATTTGGGTTGCTAGAGCATAAAATAAAAGAAGCTTCGGCCTCTAGAATAATAAAGTATGTTTGCCCTCAATGGAATTTTGTGAGCAATTACCCCCAAGCTCCCAATGGGAGAATTCTGGTGTGTTGGGATCCAATTGTAGTAAACCTTCAGGTTATTGATCAGTCTGATCAATTTATTCATTGCGAGGTACAACCAAGGAGTGGAGGGGCCCCCTTTTGGGCAACTTTTGTTTATGGAACTTCTAGTTATCTGGATAGACAAGCACTTTGGTCTAGTCTTCATCATTTTGGCTCCTCATCCCCTTGGATTGTTCTTGGGGATTTCAATGCTATTAGGTTTCCTAATGAGAAGGTGGGGGGCCTTACTTCCTGGCCCCCCCATATGGATGAGTTTAATAATTGTCTATATGATTTAGAGCTATATGATCTTAGGTATTCTGGTTGTTTCTACACGTGGGCCAATAAGCAAGATCCATCTCTTTTTTTTTTTTTTGGGGTAAATTAGCTTGAAATTAAAAAAGGTTAACCGAATGTACAGCCTACAAGGGGCATACCCCAGGAGGAAAAGAAAAGGAAAAAACAAGAATAACAAAAGTGCGGTAAACCATGCACAACCCGCATGGAGAGTTAGATAAAGTAAATACATGAAGATGCCATGTGTACGGTAAGTAAAGTACATAGAGCTAAATGAAATAGAGCTACCACCTGGCACAACCCGCCAGGCTAGGAAATAAGGTAAGTAAAGTAGATAATCGAGGTCAGAGATGACCACATGATAACCAACACTGAGGAGAAGCCACCGAGTAAGACGGCTACAAAGCAGGCTGATCGGCTACTACAGAGGAACAAGGCATCAAGAGGCTCGAACCAGAGTTGACGACATCCGACAAGGCTACTGCTGCTGCTCAGTACCCTGCTCACCACGCTCAAACCTTCCGGCCTACTACTCCCTCATCCAAGCCTAAGGCTCGCCAAAACCTCCTGCTGAACCCAACTACCTAATAACCTCCTCCTCGAAGGCTGGGATAAATAAGAGAACCAAGAACCTAGTACTTCCATCAACCCCAAAGCTAGTATAATACCCACTCAACAGAAGCCAACTACTACAGAGGGACACGGACTGAGAGAGGCTCGAACTGGAAATGTCGGCATCCGACAAGGCTACCCTGCCAAGTACCCTGCACACCACGCCCATTCCATCCAGACTACTACAACCTCGCCTACATCCCCTAGGCTCGCTAATGACTGAAAGAGGACCAAGCTGCCCCTTTCGATCAGTGAACAACCACCAATCTAATCAATGACAGCTCCGGCAGCTATCTCGCTCAATCAGAATCCATCCACCAATCTAATCAGTGGCACCCACAGCTGCTGCTACTGCGAACTACCCTTTTCAATCAGAACAGATTCTAATCTAATCAACGATAGCCACTCAAACCTCAAGTGGACCAAGCTGCTCCTTTCGATCAGCGAAGCCACCAATCTAATCAGAAATAGACCGCAAAGCTACCCCTTTCGATCAGTGAACAACCACCAATCTAATCAATGACAGCTCCGGCAGCTATCTCGCTCAATCAGAATCCATCCACCAATCTAATCAGTGGCACCCACAGCTGCTGCTACTGCGAACTACCCTTTTCAATCAGAACAGATCCCAATCTAATCAACAATAGCCACGACCACAAGAATACTACACACAACCTCAGGGCTAAAAGCACAGGATCTAGGAATATAAAAGGCTCGACCAAGAGCCCGACAACCCCCGATTTCAGTCCAACAGGTGACCGCCTATCGGGGATCGCAGATACTAACAGTAAATTGGCCCATAGGTCCAGCAACAAATTGACTGCAGGCTTGTTCTGTCCAATATTGGACTTGGAATTATGTTTGGAATCCGTGCCACTTTTTTTTTTTTTTAAAGAAATTTAGCCCCAACCTGCCATCGGGCGGGCTGCTGCCTGCTGCCGCTGCCTGCTGCTGCAGCCGGCTGCTGCCTTCCTTGTGGCTGGACGAATATTGACTCGAATCGCCCGGGCAAAAAGCTGCTGCCTAGCCTCTGCCCGAGCAAAACAATCACTGGCAGCCCACCGCTGCCCCCCGCCCGAGATACTCACGGATGGCCTGCCCGGGCTGGCTTGCTGCTTGCTCGGCTGTTGATGCCCGCAGAGTTGAAGGCCGACGGCTGTTGGGCCACTGCGGGTGTTGATTTCTAGGCCGGATGGAAGACCGGACCAGAGTGGATCTTGACCGGACCAAGTGGTGGAGGCCGGCCACGACCTGTGACGCCCTAAATCTGTGGCGACAACAGATCTGGGTTGGAAGTCAATCCGAGGCCTAAATGGCTCGACCTTAGGGGCCGGACCAGAGATGGCCGGTATGAGAGGTGGGCGGTGGAGGAGAGCCTCCCTAGCGAGAGAGGCTCCCTTGCTCGAGTGATGTCCGCCAGTGATGGCCGGACCAGAGTAGGCCCGCCGCTGCTGCCGCCCGAGCTGGTAACCACGGTGGCGGTTGAGCCCCACGGCGAGGTTGTGGTTGGAGATGAAGATGAAGGCTGACGGATGGAGCTTGGCCAGACCAGAGAAACGGAGTAACTGTGAAGGCCGGACCAGATCTAGACCGTACCTGTTGGAGCTTGCCCGAAAAGGCCCGATCCAGTGTTGGCCTGACCAGACCTTTGCGGGCCAGAGGCGGACCACCCTGCTAAGTATCAGTGGTGGCCGGACCAGATGATGGCCAATGACTGCTTAATGGACCAGATCGGCCTAGAGGCCGTCGACTGCTTGATTCGGTTGCCGGAAGTGGAGGGCGATGGAGGAGATCCCTTGGATGGATAGATGGCCAGACCGGGATACCGGGTTGGATGCCGACCCGTGGCCGGAAAAATGGCCGGACCAGAGTAGGCCGGACCAGAGGTGGCCGGCAATAGTGATGGGCGGTGGAGGAGAGTTTCCCTAGAGAGAGAAACTCCCTTGCCCCAAATTGGATAGAGTATTAGTGAATGAGCAGTGGATGGCAGCATTTAGAAGTTCTTCTGCCCATTTTCCCACTTCTGGTGTATCCGATCACTCTCCTGCCGTTGTGCACATTCTCCCTAGCCCTAAGAAATCTCATAAACCATTTAAATTCTTCGACTTCCTTGCGGACCATCCTCAATTCCTTTCTATAGTTCAGAGGGTTTGGAGGGGTGTGGTCATTGGGAATCCTATGTACTGTATTTGTGAGAAACTCAAGTTGTTGCAACCTGAGTTCAAGAGGCTTAATCATAGGGATTTTAGTGATATCTCTAAGAGGGTGGTCGATACTAGACAAGTCCTTGAGTCCCTCCAGATTCGTTTGAGTACTCATCCTGATTCCTCTCTTATTAGCCAAGAGAGGATGGTTCATTAGCAATTCCTCACTCTGTTAAGAGCTGAGGAGAGTTTGGCTAAACAGAAGTCTAGAATTCAGTGGCTCAAACTTGGTGATCAATGCACTTCTTACTTCTTTAAGTCCGTGAGCAATACCAGGAATAGAAGTAAGATTACCAGTTTGGTTTTGGAGGATGGGTCTCTGACCCATGATATGAAGGTTATTAAATCTAGTTTTGTTAATTACTACACCAATTTGCTGGGTACTGGTCACCCCACTCCCTATCAAGGGCTCCCTAGGATCCAACAGGTTATTAAATAGAGACTTACTAATAGCCAAATGATGGACATGGTTGCTGCTGTCACAGACTTGGAAATTAAAGAAACCTTTTGGTCTCTTAATCCTTCCAAAGCGCCTGGTCCAGATGGCTATAATGCTGGTTTCTTTAAAAAAGCTTGGCCTATCATTGGCCATGATGTCACTGCTGCTGTTAAAGCCTTCTTTAGATCTGGTCAGCTGCTTCGGAAAGCTAATTCTACCATTGTAGCCCTTGTTCCAAAAATCCCCAATCCTTCTAAGGTCGGGGATTTTAGATTTTTTTTTTTGGGGTTCCTATCTCTTGTTGTAATACTGTCTATAAGTGCATATCTAGAATTCTTGCCAGAAGACTGCAGGTTGCCCTCCCTAGTTTAATTGATCCTGTACAATCTGGCTTTGTTAAAGGGAGGAAGATCGCGGACAATATCTTTCTTACCCAGGAACTCATGAGAGGTTACCATAAGTCATCGTCTTCTCCTAGGTGTGCCATGAAGGTGGATATCATGAAAGCCTATGACAATGTGAGGTGGGAATTTCTGTGGGATGTACTATCTTCCATGAATTTCCATCCCACCATGATCAAATGGCTTCAAGCCTGTGTCACCACGGCTAATTACTCTCTTAGTATTAACGGAGAAGTCACTGGTTTTATTCCTGGGAAAAGGGGGCTTCGCCAAGGGGACCCCTTGTCATCATACCTATTTGTCATTGTGATGGAGGTTCTCACCTGTCTCCTTAGGGAAAAATCCCTTCTTCCTGATTTCCACTTTCATTGGAGATGTGGTGATATCAAGCTTGTTAACCTCTGCTTTGCTGATGATCTCATGATTTTCTGCAAGGGTGATCTGACTTCTGTCATTCACATTCAGGATGCTCTTACTGAGTTCCAGGCCCTGTCGGGTTTAGCCCCTAGTCCTGGGAAGAGTAGCATTTTTTTCTCTGGGGTTAGCCTCAATTCTAGACTCGCCATCCTAAATGTTCTAGGGTTCCAAGAAGGCACTCTGCCTATTAGATACCTTGGAGTGCCTCTGATCTCCACCAAACTTAAAGCTTCTGACTGCCAGCGTCTGGTGGATAGCATTGTTGCCAAAACCAAGTCTTGGACAAATAGGGACCTAACTTATGCTGGCAGAGTGCAGTTGATAAGGAATGTCCTATTTTCCATCCAAACCTATTGGTCTTCTTTATTTATAATTCCAAAGAAAGTGATAAAAGAAGTTGAGTCTATATTGAGAGCATTCCTCTTGTCTGGCCTTGACCTGAAGAAATCCGGTGCTAAGGTTTCTTGGGAGCACCTTTGCTCCCCCAAAGAGGAAGGGGGCCTTGGCTTCAAATCCATGCAAGTTTGGAACAAGGCAGCCATTGCCAAACACATTTGGTTCCTTATCTCCGGTGGGGAACAGTCCATGTGGTGTCAATGGGTCAAATCGTACTTAATAAAAGGGAGGAACTTTTGGAATTTGAGGATTCCGGGGGGGGATTGCACATGGGTCTGGAGGAAATTGTTGAACCTCAGACCTTTGGTCCTTCCCTTTATATTGAATGTGATTGGTGATGGCCAGTCCACTTCTTTGTGGTATGACAATTGGCACCCTCGTGGCCCTTTGGTAGCCACCTTTGGTCCCAGAATAGCTTACGATTCGGGTATTCCCAAGGATGCTATGGTGTCTCATATTATCCATAACTCAAGTTGGGCATTTCCTGTCACACAAACTATAGAGCTCAATGAGATTAGAAGGAATTTACCTCCTTTCATCCCTAGCAGACTGGGTGAGGGTGATCAAGTTAGATGGACTCTTACCCCTTCTGGTAAGTTCTCAATTTCATCTCTTTGGGATAAATTGAGAAATCCATTCCCTAGAGTTGTGTGGTATAAACTGGTGTGGTTCTCGGGCCACATTCCTAAATGTAGCTTTATCACGTGGTTAGCTATCCAGAATAGGCTATCCACTATGGATAGGCTAATGCTTTTTGGCCTTACTCGCTCCCCTCAGTGTAGTCTTTGCCAGGGAAGTGAAAGCCATGACCATCTTTTCTTTAACTGTCCATTCTCTCAGCAGGTGTGGAACACCATCCTTTCCAAAATCCATGTTTCTTGGCACTCCAGAACATGGGCTGAGTGGATCTCTTTCTTCTCCAATATAAAAGGCAAATCTTTTCAGACAATAATTACTAAACTAATCTTCACAGTTACTGTGTACCAAGTTTGGATTGAAAGGAACATGAGGAAATTTCAAGGCAAATCTTGTACCTTGGAGGTGGTTGCTCACAAAATCTATTCTATGGTGAGGTCAAGGCTTTTATCTTTCAACACATTACCTCCATCTAGGGCTGACTGGGTGGCACATGAGTGGAATCTTAATGGTTCTTAATTTTATTTGCTACATACAAGTTGACATTTGCATATCTTGTTTTCCAAATTGTCCAACTAGCTAATTTTTTAACAGGTTCCATTGAAGGCATGCATTTGTGTGCCAAGAGCAGGGGCTAATCACGAGTTTGGGGACTGATTATTATTACTTCTATCATAGCAGGTAGATACCTTAAAATTTGGTGACTGATTCTGAGTTTGGTGTTAGGTTCTGTATTTGATATTAAGTGTTAGGTTCTGGACTGATTCTATCTCATTCTCCGAACCTTGTTTGTGTGTCCAGCATTTGTGAGAACCCGTGCGATGTGTGATTGAGCCTCAATTTTCTTGTGAGAGGAGGTAATATTTAGTGGGAGTCATTTGGTGAGGGAGAGGTGAAGGGGTTGTCAGATTTAAGCCTTGAGGGTGTTGTGGCTTTTGCCCCCCATTTGGTGGCTTTGGCTGTTGTACTTCAGTTTTGGCTGTTGGCTGTTGTAGTGCAGTTTACTGCTGCTGTACCTGCTGTACCTAAAGGGCTATGGTTCAGCTGTTCTGGCCTGAAGATGCCTATTGGCAGTTAAAATTTTTTGTGGCTGTTCTGATTGTTGCTGTACTGAGCTTCTGTTGTTGTTGCTCAATACCATCATAGCAGCCTTGTTCCATGTTGTTATTGACTGTTATTGACTATTTAAAGGTGTTATGTTGTATTGCATAAGGTTCGGATTCTGTTCTGAACCTGTTCTGAATCTGCCTGATCAACATATACCTGTTCTGCTTTGGCATTTTCTGTGGTTACTGCTAATGCTCTGCTTTGGCATTTTCTATTGACTGATATTGACTGATATTGAATGTATTTTAAGAATTGTATGAAATTTATCGCCTAACCAATAGGGGCTGTCATTGGCTGTCATTGGAATCTCCCTTCGCAGAGGGGGGCGTCCTCTGCATATTGTTTTGTTTCATTTGACTGTGTGTAAAAGGTATTGGAGCTTTAGAAACTGTTGTTCTGTGATGGAAAAGTATCCATGTTTTTTTTTGTTAAAAATAGCTTGAAATAAAAAAGAAACCGGATATACAGCCTACAAGGGGCATACCCCAGGAGGAAGAGAAAAAAAACGAGTAAGAAAATGACTACGCCAAGTGGCTACATGGGGAGGAAAACATAATAAACGCTGTTTCCAGCCCATCTAGAAAGAGGGGAAGAAAACAACACCAGTTAAACAAAATAGGATTCGAAACATAAAACCAAAATACATTGATATCCACAAAAGCTCTACTCCACTGTGTTCAGACCATGAACTGATTTGTGCACTAATCTTGCACTTGTTCTCAACTAGATTTGGGAAGATTCCAAAGCAGCAACAACAGCTTCACCCATAACAGGATATGCAGCTACATACCCAGCAATAGCATTAGCAATAGCAGTTGGCTGACTGTGAAACTGGACAGTAATAACTCTAATAACAGCAGCAGCAACAGGTTCAGACCATGAACTGATTTGTGCACTAATCTTGCACTAGTTCTCCACTAGATTTGGGAAGATTCCAAAGTAGCTACATACCCAGCAAACAGCTACCACACTAGCATCAAAAGCTGGCTGTGACCGAACAGCAGCACCAAAAGCCGAAACAGAACAGACTAGCAGTAACACTAGCAGTTACAACATGCAGAGGACGTCCCCCTCTGCGAAGGGAGATCCCAATGACAGCCCCTATTGGTTAGGCGAATAGAACAAATTGGACTTACAAACTTCTATACAAACATCCTTATTACAACTAAGTAAAATACGAGCAGCCTAGCAACCTGGACAGGCCCATAATCTGGGTGCTGAACTGAACTTACAACCTGGGTGCTGAACTGAACATCAGCAGCACTACCACTTGGAGCCTACAACCTGGACAACAGTAGAACAGCAACCAGAACAGCAGAATTGGAAGGGCTTGACACCTGGAACTTGACTGCATATCAAAAGGACACAATAGCAGCAGCAGTAGAACAATCACAGCAGCTGGACAGGTACGTATTAGAACAATCACAGCAGCTGCTAGCAGAACAAACTTAGCAGCAAGTCGGCCATTACAATGCACAAAGCACAAAACCCTATACAGCACTACCAAATAGAGTATATAAACCTATAGAGCAGTAGTAGCAAGCATACAACATGCACAAAACCCTATACATTATCCATGGAATTCTAAACAGAACAGCATTCATAGTAGAACACCCTAGCATCACATGAGAGTCAAAGATCAGCAAATTCAAAACTGATATGCAGATAAGAACCAATCAAATCCATGGAATCCCTATTTCTGGGCTGCTCCTAACGGGACAGCAGCAATGTACAGCAGGACAGCTACAGACACCAAAATGTGCAACAACAATAGAGACACCAAAATGTGCAGATCCTCAGCAGGACAGCTACAGCAGCGAAAGAACACCCATATACATTGTATACATTAACCAATGCAAACAGCAGCAACAGTCATAACAGCAATGACAGCAGAGGCTAGTAGCAGCCACACAACAAATACCTTGACCTTAACAGCCCAGTCAATATGTGCAACTCACACTACTCCACCCTTGTAATCTCACACCTCCCACTCACTAAACACTGCCAAAACAGGGATCCTTATACTCCCTCAACTAAACCTCAGAAAATGCCCCCGCTAAATATTACCTCCTCTCACAAGGATAGCACTCAATATAGTAGGAACGCTCAATGCAGTGGAATACCAAGATACCTAAAAGAGATAAGGTAACTACCTGAGTACTTAGCAGTAATAGCAACCACTGCAGCCTGAGTACTTCCTGAGTACCCTTGCCATCCCTGCAAAGAATGTATCTACAACCATGGCCACAATTTCTATAACCAATAACATATATCAATACAAACCCGTAACCATGTTACTCATTGATGCCCCAAACTCTAATAAACCTATTATTTTGTGAGCCTACGGGCAACTTTGGCAACGACAGCAATCTACCCTTAACCATGTTAAAGGTTTTGTGAACAACAACTTCCCAAGTGCTAGTTGTATTTTGAAACTTCCTTAAGTTCCTCTCTATCCAAATATGATACACTGTAGTAGTGAATATCAACTTAGAGACAACATTCCTTAGAGATTTACCCGTAAAAGTGGAGAAGTGGGTAATCCATGCTGTCCAAGACTTAGGGGACCAACTCGTATCCATTTTTGCCAACATAGCATTCCAAACCCGTGTGGAAAAGCTACAGTTGAAGAACAAGTGATCATGGCTTTCACTACCAAGGCAAAAACTGCATTGGGAGATTGATTTAATCCCAAACAGAACTAATCTATCCTCAGTGGAGAGTCTACCCTGGATGGCCAGCCATGTAATGAAGCTACACTTAGGTATATGGCCAGAAAACCAAACGGCCTTGTGCCACCTAACCTTGGGGGAAGGAATCCTCAATTCCTCCCATAGAGAGGCTATACTAAACTGTCCGGATGCATTCAGTGTCCATCTAACTTGGTCCCTGGAACCACGCAACGGAGGGAGATGCCTTCTAACTTCATTCAACTCCCATGTTTGCGTGATTGGGAAAGTCCAACCAGCGTTGTGAACTATGAGGGACACTTTGGCATTCAAGGGAAGGCCAGAGTCATAAACAATTCTGGAACCGAACTTATCCAACAAAGGGCCTAACGGATGCCAAAGGTCATACCACATGGATGTATTCTCCCCATTTCCGATAAAATGACGGATGAAGGGTTGGACTAAATGTCTTAGATTAAGTAATTTACGCCAAACCCAAGAGGGATCAGCAGGCATTTTAAGGCTCCAAAAGTTCCTACCCTTTAATAAATAGGATTTAACCCATTGGCACCACATGGATTGCTCTCCCCCGGAGATCAAGAACCATATATGCTTGGCAACCGCAGCCTTATTCCATACCTCCATAGATTTGAAACCAAGACCCCCTTCATCTTTAGGAGCACATAACTGCTCCCAGGCTATCTTAGCCCCTGATCTTTTAAGGTCAGGGCCTGACCATAAAAAGGCCCTAAGGATAGATTCAACTTCCTTGATGACCTTTTTTGGTAAAATGAATAGGGAGGACCAATACGTTTGCATTGAGAACAAGATGTTCTTGATAAGCTGAACTCTCCCCGCATAAGTAAGGTCCCTATTGGTCCAACTTCTAGTTTTGGCTGTGATACTATCAACCAAGTGAAATTCACTCTTGTGTATTCAATACTGATGCAGCCAATACCAAAATAGTGTAACTTGGGAGCCATGTGAGGCGACTAAGGCGATTCTGACATAGCCATGGAGAAACAGTAAATCCATGGCTGACGGCACTCTCTCAATGGCGGAGGGTCTAGGCTTCAAGGCTTTGGACTCTAATGAACTTCGTCGAAAACGAGTCCCACACGTAGAAAGCCCTAAAAGTGGGGTTCCGTTTACCCTCACCCCCCACGGACTGAGCATCTCGGATCCCAACTCCTCACTTCACCTACAGCAGATGCGCCCTGTAAACCCTAACAGTGGGTTCGGAGTGTATAGCCCTAAAGAATCAGACCCCCAAATCGATTTGGGGGTTCACAGCCCCACGTACAACAAGTCAAGCCCAGCTGAGAATGAAGCCGAATCACGAAGCACTCAGCAGTCAGATCTCTGCCCTGGAGCGTTAAACCCACAGGTTTCATCTACCTTTCCATCTTCAACTGGGTCTGAGCATATCGGACCGAACCCAAATAAGCGGTCCAGTCCCTCCAGGAAAATCCAGCAGGCGCTCTATGAGGAGAGCATGATTCTGGAAGCGGAGGAGCGAGCTCGACTACAACAGCATGGTGTACTTGATCAAGAAGCAAAAGGACCTCTCGTCCAGGGGAGCTCCTCTCAGATTCAAAATCCTCCAATAGAGGTACGAACTCCTCCTCCTCCTCCTCTCCATGGCAACGCGAACCAGAATCCCAACCCTAGTGCTGCACGGGTGACTCATCTCCATGGAAACACTTATGAGTTTCAGCGTGCTCCATCAGAGTTACAAAACTATAACCCTAATATGGGGTTTCCGATTGAAGACACTAAACCCAGACGACCCCCTTCTCATTTCTCTTCAAATCCAGGTGCCGGGCCCTCTAACCCTGGACAGGCCCCTCCTAGAACTCACCAGTCTAACCCCAAACCCAACACTAACCCCAAACCCAACACTGGACAGAACAGGCCTAAACCTAGAAACTGGGCTGCTCTTCTCCAATCCCAAAGTCCATCTCTGGACATGAAACTTGACTACTTCCCAGACCTTCAAAAAGGGAAGGAAGCTCAGGTTGAAATAGATGTGGAACTGACTGAGGTGGGGAAGTGGAATAGATATCTGATAGGCCACTTCTTGGACGGAAAAATGGCTTATCCCCTCTTGGTCTCCACTGCAAGATACCAATGGAAGGAGTTATTTGTAGCTGTTAAACCAGATGTCTCAGGTTTCTATTTGTTTGAATTTAAAGATGAGCAAGCCAAGCTGCAGGTTTTAGAGGGTGGCCCCTATTTTTTCTCTCAGAAATATTTAGTTCTTAGAGAGTGGCACAGAATGATGAAGCCTCTCCAAGAACAACCTACCAAAATACCTGTTTGGGTGAAGTTCCATGACCTGCCTCTTGAGCTGTGGAACCAAGATTGCCTTAGCAGGGTTGCTAGCACAGTAGGTAGACCTATCCATGTGGATCAAGCTACTGCTAGAACATCTAAACAACCAGGGCTTCTACAAACCAAGACCACCAAAGCTAGGGTTTGTATTGAAATTAGTGCAAAGCAAGACCTTCCTGATGAGGTAGCTGTGACTGTTCAAGGGGAGACAGTTGTGGTTCCAATAGAATACCAAGTCCTCCCTCCTTTGTGTTCTCACTGTCAAGTATTTGGGCATAGCACATCCAGGTGTGTCAAACACCCTGTTACTCCTCCCCCTATCAAGCCTGTAGCTAAAGAATTAGAGTGGCAGTTGGTGTCCCATGGGAAACAGAAGATGGGGGAACAAGTCCTAGGCCTTCAGGCTCCTCCCTCCCCTGTCTTGCAAAATGTCCTAGAGGAGGATTCTGATGATTCAGAATCTGATCCAGAATCTGAATTATTGGGGGTTCTAGAGGGTGTTGTGAGCTCTGTGATTACTACTCCTTCTAATCCCCAAAAGGTCATCACTCCACCCACCAGCATTACTACCAACCCAACTGAGAATTCACCTTCTGAGCAGTTCAGTACAGCAGCAAATGAGGAATCAATAGCAGCATGGTCTGACAAGAAGATCAGTCATCAAATTCAAAGGCCAGATGGTGATGAAAAAGAACCTCCTGACTTAGTGCAGCAGTCTGATATTAAGGGGTTGTCGGGAGGTTCCTCCAAGGCTGGTCACAATAGCAAACAAAGGAGTCACTCCAAGGGCTCCAAGAAAAAAAGGAAGTAACTCTATCTTCTTACTTTTTGTCCACAATTATTTAAATAATGCTCAACTTGTGCCTCACTCTTACACTTATTAGTTGTAGCTCATTGTGGTTGTTATTTTATATAAATATCTAAATGGATAGTACACCGTTGCATTTTGGTTGTTGGAATATGAGAGGTCTCAATGATCCTATTAAACAAAAGGAGGTCAAGAAATGGGTTCATAATAATAAATTGTCCCTTGTTGGGCTCATTGAACATAAAATCAAAGAGCCCAAGGCCACTAGGATCGTTAGTTTTATCCTGCCTCATTGGAGTTTTATTAACAATTATGTTCACTCCCCCATGGGTAGAATTTTGGTATGTTGGGACCCATCTGTTTTTACTGTTCAGCTCCTTTCTCAATCAGACCAATTCATGCACTGTGATGTGCAGTCTAAAGGTGGCAAATACTCTTTTGCAGCTACCTTTGTCTATGGAACTAATTGCTACCTTGAAAGACAGGCACTTTGGTCTGATCTGCAATCCCTGGCTCTTGCAACCCCTTGGGTAGTCCTTGGTGACCTTAATGCTATTAGATTTCCATCTGAGAAAGTGGGAGGTGTTAAGCACTGGCTTCCTTGGATGGATGATCTTAATGTCTGTCTTCAATCTCTAGAACTGGTCGACCTTAGATACTCTGGTTGCCAATTTACTTGGTCCAACAAGCAAGTTGGAGATTCCCATGTTAGCTCCAAATTGGACAGAGTCCTAGTCAATGAGGGTTGGATTAAAACTCTCTGCTGGTCCAATGCCCATTTCCTCAATCCTGGAGCCTCTGATCACTCTCCAGTGTTTGTGTCTTTGGCCCCTACCTCCACCCCTAGATATAGGCCTTTCAGATTTTTTAGCTTCCTGGCTGATCACCCCAATTTTATTAACATTGTGCAGCAAGTGTGGAGGAGAGTTATTATTGGTAACCCCATGTTTTGTGTTTGCGAAAAGTTGAAGATTCTGCAAAAGGATCTCAAACAGTTAAACACCAATGAGTTTAGTGACCTTTCATCTAGAGTTGCCTCTTCCAAGCAACACCTAGATGATATTCAGAGTGCTCTGGGAGCAAACCCTAGTGATGTGGCTAATCAAGCTACTGAGAAAGTATTGTGTAAACAATACCTTACTCTTGCAAGAGCTGAAGAGAGCTTTGCAAAACAAAAATCTAGAGTTCAATGGCTAAAGCTGGGAGACCAATGTACCTCATTCTTTTTCAAATCAATTAGTAATTCTAGAAATAGGAATAGGATTACTAGTTTGGTGTTGGAAGATGGCTCTGTCACACAAGATATCGAATTGGTAAAATCTTCTTTTATCAACTATTACTCCAAGCTATTTGGTTCCCCCCATCAAAGCAGCTATGCTGGTGCATCTAGAGTCCAGCAGCTCATCACTAGGAAACTGTCTGAGTCTCAGAGAATTGATATGGTTATGGATGTCTCTGACAAAGAAATTAAGGACACCTTTTGGTCTCTTTATCCACAAAAAGCCCCTGGGCCTGATGGATATAGTGCTTCATTCTTCCATAAGGCATGGCCTGTAATTGGCCATGAGGTCACCTCTGCTATCAAATCATTTTTCAGATCTGGCCAATTGCTAAAGAAAGCCAATGCAACATTGGTTGCTCTGGTTCCTAAAGTTCCTAATCCTTCAAAAGTTGGGGACTTTAGGCCAATATCATGTTGCAACCTCATCTACAAGTGTATTGCCAAGATCCTGGCTAATAGAATTAAGCCTACTCTTCCTCACTTGATTGATCCTGCACAATCTGGCTTTGTGCAGGGTAGGAGGATTGCAGATAACATCTTCCTCACACAGGAATTGATGAGGGGATATCACAAGCAATCCACCTCTCCCAGGTGTGCTATGAAGGTCGACATAATGAAGGCCTATGATAATGTTAGGTGGGATTTCCTCTGGGATGTCCTTACATCTATGAACTTTCATCCACAGATGATTAGGTGGTTAAAGGCCTGTGTAACCACTGCCAACTACTCCCTTAGCTTCAATGGGGAAGCCATTGGGTACATTCCTGGGCAAAGGGGCTTGAGGCAGGGTGACCCACTTTCCTCATACTTATTCGTTATAGTAATGGAGGTCCTTACTTGTATTCTAAAGGAGAAAACCCTATTGCCTGATTTCAATTTCCATTGGAAATGTGGATCCACAAAACTAGTGAATCTGTGTTTTGCAGATGATCTCATGATTTTTTGCAAGGGAGAGGTAAGTTCTGTATCACATGTCCAGTCCTCTCTAGAAGAGTTTGAGTCATTATCCGGACTCTCCCCTAGTCCAACCAAGAGTAATATCTTCTTCTCAGGTGTCAACTCATCCACCAAAGCATCAATCATGCAGATTCTTGGTTTTCAGGAGGGATCTTTGCCTGTTAGGTATCTAGGTGTGCCTCTTTTGTCCACTAAACTTAAGCACTCTGATTGTAAGATCATGGTGGATAAAATCACTGCAAAAACAAAAGCATGGACCCATAGATACCTTTCCTATGCTGGGAGAATTCAGTTAATCAAGTCCATTCTGTTCTCCATGCAGACATATTGGTCCTCTCTCTTCATCCTCCCTAAGAGAGTCATTAAGGAGGTGGAAGCCATTTTGAGAGCCTTCTTTTGGACCGGACCTGACCTCAAAACGTCGGGAGCAAAAATCTCTTGGGAGCATCTTTGCTCCCCTGTTAAGGAAGGGGGTCTTGGCTTTAAATCATTGGAAATTTGGAACAAAGCTGCTGTTGCTAAACACATCTGGTTCCTCGTTTCTGGTGGAGAACAGTCCATGTGGTGTCAATGGGTTAAATCCTACTTACTCAGAGACAGAAACTTTTGGTGCGTCAAGACCCCTTGTGATCCATCTTGGGTATGGAGGAAAATTCTATCTTTGAGGCCTCTTGTCCAACCTTTTATTAGATACAAGCTGGGTGATGGAATGTCTACCTCTTTATGGTATGACAACTGGCATCCCTTAGGTCCCTTGCTCCTTAGGTTTGGCCAGAGAGTTGTTTATGACTCTGGGCTCACTAAGGATGCCTCTGTTCATGATATAATTCACCACAACCGTTGGTCTTTCCCTGTCACTCAAACTTGTGAACTCAACGAGATTAGAGCTGATTTGCATAAAGTTGCTTTCAATTCCACTACCAAGGACTCGTGCACGTGGACTCTCAATTCTTCAGGGAAATTCACTATCTCATCCCTTTGGGACAAACTTAGAACTCACTTCCCCATTGTTGCATGGCATAAAGTAGTTTGGTTCCCTGGTCACATTCCAAGATGCAGCCTTATTACTTGGATGGCCCTATGGAATAGGCTAAACACTGAGGATAGGCTTGTTCAGTTTGGCCTCAAGTCCTCATCCCACTGCACATTTTGCACAGCTGTAGAGAACCATGGCCATCTCTTCTTTGAATGCCCCATGGCTTCCCAAATTAGGAATATCCTATCCTCTAAGGCACCCTTCATGAGTGGACATCAGGGTTGGCAGCCTTGGGTGGAGTGCCTCTCTAACCTGAGAGGTAAGTCTTTGGCCATCACCATAGCCAAACTGGCATTCACAGTGTATGTCCATCATATTTGGCTTGAAAGGAACTATCGAAAATTCCAGAACTCTTGTTGTCCTCCCACTGAAATTGCATATAAAATCTCCAATGATATCCGGAATAGACTTCTGTCCATTACTAATTTGCCTAGTGGTCTAAATGCTGGACAATTAAAACTGCAATGGAACATTGTTTAGTGTTAGTCATGGTTCCATACTTCTGTACCATTTCAATCACCTCTTCCATACTTCATGTTGTTTGCAGAATTGAGGAGCTAAGCATTGAGCAGGGAGTTCCCATTCATGTATCAGCACCAGGAATTCAACCTGCTCCTCCTTGATCTTAATGAGGAACAGGTCTGCTGTCCAGCCACAGTCACAGTGACAAGACAAGTGCAGTCAGCAAAGAGGGATGGAGCCAGGCCATCTCAAGGGGCCTAATGCAGAGATCTACTAAGGCAGCAGGGGAGAGCAGTCAGGTTATATGTACTTCTGTTCAACAAAAGGTCCAAGTCATTGGTTGAGCAGCAATCTCATTAAGCTCCTCCCTTCAACAAGAGGTACTAAGTCAGCTACTACTCCTACATACACAGGTAGTTATCTTACTCCTACTGCCCTGTATTGCCTAACCATCAGGGGCTGTCGTGGGATCTCCCTTCGCAGAGGGGGAATTCCTCTGCAATTATGGACCAATTGTTCTTAAATATATTTATGGTTAGGTCCTGATTTTCTGAGGATCTGAAAGGTTCAATTCTGACCTGAACTGCATATGCCAAGACATGTTGTTGTGTAGTGCTCTGACATGTGTAGCATGCTTAAAGGGTACTTATTCAATGCCATTAGCTAGTGTGTGACCTTGTGAGGTTCAATGCCATTAGCATACTTAAACTCAATGCCTGCTGCTATGGTCATACACCACAGTGTTGCTTCTGCATTTTGCATTTCTGCATCAGATATTGGTGCAGCAAATGCCTTGTCTTTGTACCAGGTTTTGTTTTCAGTTTTTTTTTTTTTTCTGTTTTCAGTTATGCCTAACCATCGGGGGCTGTCAATGGGATCTCCCTTCACAGAGGGGGACGTCCTCTGTATAGTTTAGTATATTGGCCCAGCTAGCTGCTATGATGTCTTAGTCCCAAGTTCTGTTTCTGCTGCTGCTGGTTCTGAAGCTTGTTCAAGCAGTCAGTTCTGTAGTGTTCTGTAGTGTAGTGAGAGAGTGATGCTGCTAGAACCTGTCATATTTATCCCTTTTGTAGATGGATAGGAAACATTGTATAACCTTTGTTTTGTTTCCATCTAAGGCCAGCTTGTGGGTTTACAAGTTCTGTCATGATGTTCTGTCATGATGTTTTCAGTATGGTATAGTATTCAGAACTGGTGTAGTCAAGTTCAATTGTATTCAGAACTGGTGTAGTCAGAACTGGACTACTGTCACAAGTCTGTCACAATACAAGAGTGCAATGTGCAATGTGCAAAGTGCAATGTTCAGTTCTGAATCAGTTCAGTTCTGCATCAGATGATTGTTTCATTTCTGCTCAGTCAGCTAGCTGCTTCAGAAGATGCACAAGATACACAAGACACACAAGCAGGTTCAGAAGTTCATCTGCTTCAGTACCTGCTGCTTCAGTACCTGTTGCTGTTGTTGCTGCTTAGAATGTAACCAATTGAAGTTACACATGGTGGTAGAGGTTACATCAGCAGCAGCAGGTGGTCGCTCTGCATCTTCACTGTTTTTTCACTGTTTTCAATGTAGTAGTTGTTCAGTTGATACTGTCAGGTAGTATGTTACTTTTGTAATACTTAAATGTCCTAGCTCGGGCTTTGACCTTCATTAAGGCGTTGTTTTCTCTCCCTCTTACAAGACGGATTGGAAACAATGCATTTCACTTATCCCATGTAGCCACTTGGCGTAGGTATTTTCTCTTCTTTTTTTTTTTTCTTTTTTTTTTTTTTCTCTTTCTTTCCTCCTGGGGTATGCCCCTTGTAGGCTGTATATTCGGTTAGCCTTTTTTCTATTTCAAGCTAAGTTACCCAAAAAAAAAAAAAAAGAAGCAGTCCTGTTTTGGAACCTTCCACAGTACACAAATGCCCAAACATAGTAGTCATGCTCAAAATTAACCAACACTACCACTAGAATCAACAGGCTGCTGTTGTCCAAAACAGTGCAACAACAGACATGTAATACAGTATAACAGAATTACAATAGTGTATCTTGTAACTCTATTCTCAAACCTGCAACAACAGATAGCAGCAGAACAGCAGAACTAAGATACACTATTGCTCACAACTACTGAACCATAATCCACTAAACCAACAACTACTGAACCATAATCCACTAAACCAACAACTACTGAACCATTAGGCAACTAAACTGAACCATAGCAACTAACTACTGAAAATCTGGAAATCCAAAGCAATTGAGCATTCTTACAGTATTGTGTGCAATCCATGTGAGCTGAGTGCTATAGCCCCATCCATTCTTGTGAGAGGAGGTAATAATTAGCGGGGGCATCTTGTGAGGCTTAGTGGAGGGAGATGAGGAATCCCAAATGCTTGTGAGAAAAAAGATGAGTGGGAGGTCAGTTTTCAAGGGTGTTAGTAGTCAGTGAGACCTCATATTGCTGCTGTTCTGTTAATGCCTAGGCTGTTCTGTTTTTTCAGCCTCTGTTACTTTTCTATTATGGCTATTTCTACGGTTGATTACGATTGCTACCTAGTCATCTGGTTGTTCATATGCTAGTGTTAGTTCTGCTGTTTCTGCTTCAGATTACTATTGGAATTCTAGTTGTGCTTACTCTGTTATGGCAGCTGCCACAGCTAATTCTGTTATGACAGCTGCTTCTCTTTATTTTGCTTTGTTTTGTGCTCCCTCTGAGCTGTATTGGATTCCTATTTTGAGCTGCAATTCTAGGCTTAGATCCAGCTTTCAGTTCAGCTGTTTCAGCTTTTGTGGTCTGAGCTAATGTATGCTTTGTCAGCAAATGTTTTGAGCTGGTTTTTAGATGCCTTCCTTTTTGTATTCACCTATCCTTGGGGGGTTGTCCCTTGGAATGTTTAAGCTTTTCTAGGGGGCTTGTCCCTAGGTATCTTTGCATTTCTTTTGCGGCAAGTGGCAAGTGGCTGTTGTTGCGCTTGACAAGTTCAAGCTGAGTACTACTGCTGCTGTTGCTTACTGCTCTGATATGGCAGCTGCTTCTGCTACTTCTGTCTTCTATTTCTGCTGCTGTGTGTAACTGTTTTGAGGCTCCTGTTGCTGTGTTGTGGATGGTAGTTCCATCTGGTGGCAGCAGCTGAGTGCTGCTGCTGATATGGCAGCTGCCCAGTTTCTGCTGCTTGTTATGGAAATGATACGGCTGATATTTCTACTGCTAGCTGCTGCTTCTGTTGACTGCTATAGTCTGTAGTTGCTGGCTGGTCCAGTTTGTTCTGGACCTTGGGTGTCTATCTGTTGCCTTCACGTGCGGCTTTTGCTGCTGTTTTGCTACTGTTGTCTGCTGCTACCAGTTGTGCTGTAATGGCAGCAACCTGATCTGCTGGTCTGTTGCTGATCTGCTGCTATATCTGAGGCCTGGTCTGCTATATCTTCAAGCTAGCTCTTAAATGGAGAATCATGCTAGCTCTTGTATATCTTCAAGCTAGCTATACAAGTTGTGAATCATGATGCTTAGCCAGTTGTATTACTTCTCTGCTACTTCCAGTTATATTACTTCTCAATTGTTCCTTTTGTCGAGTGTTTCCTTCCCCTCTTTCTAGAGGGGCTGGAAACATTCGTTTACTAGGCTTGTAGCCTTTTGGCTTAGGCGTTTTCTAAGTTCTTTTGGTTTTCTTTTTCCTCCTGGGGTATGCCCCTTGTAGGCTGTATATTCGGTTAGCCTTTTTCTATTTCAAGCTGATTTACCCAAAAAAAAAACATCTATACGGTTCCAAAACACGCCAAAACCTTACAATACCTCACCAAAACATTTATACGGTTCCAAAACGGTACAATACCTTACCAAAACGTCCTTATGGTTCCAAAACACACCAAAACGGTACAATAACTTACCAAAGCATCCATAAGCTGTGGGTGCCACTGATTAGATTGGTGGATGGATTCTGATTGAGCGAGATAGCTGCCGGAGCTGTCATTGATTAGATTGGTGGTTGTTCACTGATCGAAAGGGGCAGCTTGGTCCTCTTTCAGTCGTTAGCGAGCCTAGGGGATGTAGGCGAGGTTGTAGTAGTCTGGATGGAATGGGCGTGGTGTGCAGGGTACTTGGCAGGGTAGCCTTGTCGGATGCCGACATCTCCAGTTCGAGCCTCTCTCAGTCCGTGTCCCTCTGTAGTAGTTGGCTTCTGTTGAGTTGGTATTATACTAGCTTTGGGGTTGATGGAAGTACTAGGTTCTTGGTTCTCTTATCCTAGCCTTCGAGGAGGAGGTTATTAGGTAGTTGGGTTCAGCAGGAGGTTTTGGCGAGCCTTAGGCATGGATGAGGGAGTAGTAGGCCGGAAGGTTTGAGCGTGGTGAGCAGGGTACTGAGCAGCAACAGTAGCCTTGTCGGATGTCGTCAACTCTGGTTCGAGCCTCTTGATGCCTTGTTCCTCTGTAGTAGCCGATCAGCCTGCTTTGTAGCCGTCTTACTCGGTGGCTTCTCCTCAGTGTTGGTTATCATGTGGTCATCTCTGACCTCGATTATCTACTTTACTTACCTTATTTCCTAGCCTGGGGGGTTGTGCCAGGTGGTAGCTCTATTTCATTTAGCTCTATGTACTTTACTTACCGTACACATGGCATCTTCATGTATTTACTTTATCTAACTCTCCATGCGGGTTGTGCATGGTTTACCGCACTTTTGTTATTCTTGTTTTTTCCTTTTTTTTTCCTCCTGGGGTATGCCCCTTGTAGGCTGTACATTCGGTTAACCTTTTTTAATTTCAAGCTAATTTACCAAAAAAAAAAAAAAAAGCATCCATAAGTTTCCAAAACACACCAAAACGGTACAATATCTTACCAAAACATCCATACGGTTCCAAAACACACCAAAACCGTACAATATTTTACCAAAACGTCCATACGATTCCAAAATGGTATAATACCGTGCCAAAATTTCCATACTGTACCAAAACACAACAAAACGGTCCAATACCTTACCAAAACATCCATAAGTTTCCAAAACACACCAAAACGGTACAATACCTTACCAAAACGTCCTTATGGTTCCAAAACACACCAAAACGGTACAATAACTTACCAAAGCATCCATAAGTTTCCAAAACACACCAAAACGGTACAATATCTTACCAAAACATCCATACGGTTCCAAAACACGCCAAAACCGTACAATACTTTACCAAAACATCCATACAATTAGATGGGTGGTTTGCACTGATCGAAAGGAGCAGCTTAGTCCACTTGAGGTTTGAGTGGCCACTTCTGGTGGTTCCTCTTTCTGTTCCGCTTATTGTCGTTGGCGAGCCTAGGGGATTAGGTTGAGGGGGGAGTAGTCGTGGTGTGCCCTACTTAGCAGGGTAGCCTTGTCCGACATTTCCAGGTCGTGCCTCTCTCGGTCCGTGTCCCTCTGTAGTAGCTGATCTCTGATGAGTGGGTACTTTGCTAGCCTTGGGTTTGGTAGTCTAGGTTCTTGGTTTTCTTATCCCAGCTTTGGAGGAGGAGGTTACTGGGTAGTTGGTTCAGTGGGTAGTTTTGGCGAGCCTTAGGTTAGGATGAGGGAGGGTTAGGCCGGAAGGATTGGGCGTGGTGAGCAGGGCTCTTGCAGCGGGGCCTTGTCGGATGCCGTCATCTCTGGTTCGAACCTCTTGATGCCTTGTTCCTCTGTAGTAGCCGTTCAGATTGCCTAGAAGCCGCCTTACTTCGTAGCTGCTCTCCTCAGCGTTGGTTATCATGTGGTCATCGTTGGCCATGACTCTCTACCTTATTTACCTTATTTCCTAGCCTGGCGGGTTGTGCCAGGTAGTAGTAGTTCACTTTTATATATTTCAGTACACATGGCATTTTGTTATGTATTCACTTTATATTAGTCCCTAAGCGGGTTGTGCATGGTTACGTATTTACTTTATCTTACTCTCCATGCGGGTTGTGCATGGTATACTGCACTTTTGTCATTCTTGTTTTTTTCCTTTCTTTTCCTCAAGGGGTATGCCCCTTGTAGGCTGTACATTCGCTTAACCTTTTTTAATTTCAAGCTAAGTTACCCAAAAAAAAAAAAAACATCCATATGATTCCAAAATGGTACAATACTGTGCCAAAATTTCCATACTGTACCAAAACACAACAAAACGGTCCAATACCTTACCAAATCACACCGTTTTGGTGTGTTTTGGAAACTTATGGACTGTTATGATTCAGAATCTGGCTGTTTCTGCTATGATTCAGAATCTGATATTGAAATGAGTTAGAGTTAGTTCTTCTCTAGTAGGATACACAAGGCCGAATCTGATATGCATGTAGATCAGTTTTTGAGTGGATTCCACTATAAATCCAATTCTGAAGCTGCTTAATTGAGCCCAATCAAGTCAAGTTCTGCCATGTCCAGTCTTGCTGTTGTCGAATGCCACGGAACTGATGTGGTGCCATCAACTGTAATGTTATGGTACTGTTGTGGTGCCTTCACAGCTGAACTGTAATGTAGTTTTGATCTGTTACGGCCTTCTAGTTGCTGTGATGCCACCAATGAGGCTACTGGTCTGAACTGCTGGACTAACAGCTGGTTCTGTTTTGCTACCAATGAGGCTTCCACTGCTTGCTACTGTGATGGTAGCTTTAAATGTGTGCTACCAATGTTATTAGGTTTTGTATAGGCCTGTTGCAGCTGTTTTATTAGGCTGAGTACCTCGTATCTATGTTATCTTGTTAGGTGTTTTCCTTCCCTCTTGTCAGATGGATTGCAAACATCGTGCTTCTTTTAACTTTATGTAGCCATTTGGCGTTAGCATTTTATTGTATTTTTCTACCGTTTGTTTTTTCTTTTCTCTTCCTCCTGGGGTATGCCCCTTGTAGGCTGTATATTCGGTTAGCTTTTTTTTTTCAATTTCAAGCTGATTTATCCCCAAAAAAAAAACAAAAAAAAAAAAAACCAAAACGGCACAATACCTTACCAAAACATTCATACGGTTACGAAACTCGCCAAAACTGTTCAATACCATAACAGAACATACATACTATTCCAAAATGGTACAATACCGTGGCAAAATATCCATACGGAGCCAAAACACAACAAAACGGTACAATACATTATAAAAACATCCATAAGGTTCCAAAACACGCCAAAAAACACCCTCTACTACAGAGCTCTGACATGTAAGGCGATTTTGGAGATCTCTGACAAGGTCATGGAATTCCTGTGATTCTCCCATGGCAGACGGTACAGTCTCTTTCTCGGAAGGGCTGGGTTGCAAAGCCCAGGATTCAAATGAACTTCGTCGGAAGCAGAAGAGCTCTCTACATCACGTTGAGAGCTCAGCCCTCATTGCGCAAACTCCTCTCCCACCTTCTCCCAAATCAGCTAAAACAGCAGATCCCCAAACCAATATTGGGGTTCACAGCCCCAAATACACCAAGACAAGTCCCGCACGTAAACTGCAATAGGCGTTTAAGAACGAACGAAGGCAACAAGAATCCGAAGCTCGGATGCTTGAAATTGTGGGTCATCTGGAAGATGAGCTCAACAATTCGGCAGATCCTTTCATTCTTGATGTTGTAACAGCCAAATTACAAAGCGTTCAGCAAACATGGAAGGAAGATCTTCAGAAGGAAGCGGAAGAGCGAGCAACTCGTCTCAATTCCAATCGTCCTTCGTCTTCAACTGCACTAGGGATTCTCGGTCCAGAATCACAACAGAACCCTACCCACCCTCGGCCACAACAACAAACTCTTTTTGAAGAGAGGTTGATTCTGGAAGCTGAGGAGCGAGCGCGTCTCGAACTTCACCAACAGCAACAACAACAAGAGGTATCTTCAATCTCTGTTCCAAAAACCCTAATTAACACCAGGGGCACCCCATACCTAGAAGGAGACCCCAATATGGGATTTGATGAAACTGACACCAGGCCCAGGCGACCATGGTCTCTCAATGGTCAGCCTTCTCAAACTACCAACAAACCCCGTTATGGACTTGTACAGCTAGTATATCTTTTACTGCTATCTTAGTGACTGATGGTTCAGTAGATAGATGACTGATGTTGCCTTGTTCAGACCACCCTCATTCTGCTACTGTTATGGTCATCTGCTGGCAGCAGCATCACCTGATACTGATATATACGAGTAGCAGTTCAATGGGGTCTTCAACCTGCATCAGCAGGATCAATGCCTGACCTGCTGTGCCTGAACTGGACAGATTCAATGGGGGTCTTCAATGACTGCACTACAACTTCTGAATTCAATCAGCAGCAGCTACAATCACTGCTAGCTGCTACAATCAGCAGCTGGACAAGTTCAGGAGCTACAATCAGCAGCAGCTACAACTTCTGAATTGTGATGCACAAGGGCAACAAAGGTTCAGAACATGCAGCTGCTGGTTGTGTCCCCAAAGGCACAAAAGCAACAATGGTTGTGTCCCCAAGTCAGAAGCAGCTGGTTGTGTCCCCAAGTTTAACAACAGCAGCTTTGTAAGATTCAGAACATGCAGCTGCAGCTTAGCAAAGTTCAGGTTCAGAACATGCAGAAGCAGCAGCGCAGCAAGGTTCAGAACAGATCAGACAAGGAGTATAAATCAGAACTCAAGTTAAATTAAAGTTTAGTATTCAGTATGCTCAATTATTTCAGTATCATGTATAGTGGTTGTAACCACTCTGCCATTTGTTTTGTATCCCTCTCTGTTAGATGGATAGGAAACAGATGCTCTGTTTACCTCTAGTCCTATGTAGCCGTTTGGCATAGGCTTTCCTTTTGTTTTCGTTTTCTTTTCTTTTCTTTTCTTTCCTCCTGGGGTATGCCCCTTGTAGGCTGTATATTCGGTTAGCCCTTTTTTATTTCAAGCTGATTTACCCAAAAAACAAAAAAAACCCCGTCAGGTTCCGAATAGGTTTAAACCCAAGCCTAAAAATTGGGCATCTTTACTACAATCACAAAGCCCCTCGCTTGAGATGAAACTTGAGTACCATCCTGATCTCTTTAGAGGGAAAGAAGCCCAAGTAGAAATCGATATTGAACTTACTGATGTTGGGATGTGGAACAAGTATTTAGTTGGTCATTTCCTAGATGGGAAAATGCCCTATGCTTTGGTGCTCTCCACTGCCAGATATCAGTGGAAAGAGTTGTTCGTGGCTGTCAAACCAGATGTTGCAGGGTGCTATCTATTCGAATTTAGAGACGAACAGGCTAAGCAACAAGTACTGGATGGAGGCCCCTATTTCTTTTCACAAAAATATCTAGTCCTTAAAGACTGGCATAGAATGATGAAGCCAGTCAAAGATCAACCCTCTCATATTCCTGCTTAGGTGAAGTTGCTTAACCTACCTCTAGAATTATGGAACCAAGAGTGTTTAAGCAGGGTGGCAAGCACCATTGGCAGACCACTACATGTGGACCAGGCCACGGTGAAAACTTCAAAACAACCAGGTCTTCTTCAGACTAAGTCAACCAATGCTAGAGTTTGCATTGAAATTAGTGCTGAACATGACCTCCCGGAAGATGTGAGGATTACAGTAGAGGGCATTTCAGTTGTAAATCCCTATTGAATATCAGGTGTTACCCTCAATATGCAAGCAATGTAAAGTGTTTGGACACTCGGATGCCCAGTGCTCTAGGAAACCACCCCCAATATCCAATGCTCCCAATCAAAATTGGATCAAGGTGAGTAAAGGAAAACAGGAAGATGACCTTACTTTGAATGTTTCTCATAATACCTTAAGTACCTCACCTACTTCAACAAAGTATACTACCATTATCCCTCAAGCTGGGATTGCAAATCCTGAGGATGAATTGGAAAAGGAGCTTGTACGTATCGTCAGCAGTTCACAAGAAACCTTGTTATTGCCTCAGCCTGATATCCCAAATCCTCAGTTGTATGCCACTTCCCACCAACCTGCCATACGCAACAATACCTCTGTCAAACCTGTTGAGCAGTTAGGAAACAATGAGGAACCTGGTTTCCTGAAGGAGGAAGAGGGCTATAATAAAGTGGAAAATTCATCCAGTCAGCAGCCCATAGAAGTAATCTCTAGTTCTGATACACCATTGTCCAGATTGGCAACTAAGAAAGCTGCTAAAATAGCTGCTAAGTTTAAGGACAAAGAACCCCCTGATATTTTGTTGACAGGAGGCTCCAACAAAGCTGGACAGTTTGGAAGGCATAAGAGCTCAAAGGGCTCTTTCCATCGCTAAGGGAAGTATCTTTCTTTCCTTGTCTTTTGCCCACTATAAGTTATTTCAGTTCTATTGCTTCTCACTCTCATCTATACTGATTTATAACTTTGTGGTTATATTTAAAATTGTATTATGGATTGCTCACCTATACTTTTTGGATCTTGGAATGTGAGGGGTCTTAATGATCCTCTCAAACAGAGGGAGGCAAAAAATTGGGTTTTTAAGAATAAATTATCCTTAGTTGGATTTCTTGAACATAAAATTAAAGATCCCAAGGTTATTACTATTGTCAACACTATGCTCCCCAGGTGGAATTTTGTTAGCAACCATTCCAGTTCTCCTATGGGTAGAATTTTGATTTGTTGGAACCCACTAGTGTTTAATGTACAAGTATTGTCTCAATCTAGTCAATATATGCACTGCCAAGTTCATTCTTGTGATGGCCACTATACTTTTGTTGCCACATTTATCTATGGAGCTAATTGTTACATAGATAGGCACCAACTGTGGACTGATTTACAACAACATTGTGTTATCACTCCTTGGGTGGTATTAGGAGACTTCAATGCCATTAGGAATCCCAATGAAAAAGTAGGTGGTGATAGGACTTGGCTGCCTTGGATGGAGGAATTCAATACTTGCCTCCAATCAACTGAATTGATTGACCTCAGATACTCTGGATGCCACTTTACCTGGTCTAATAAGCAATTGGGGAATGCCCACATCAGCACCAAGATTGATAGAGTCCTCGTCAATGAAAGTTGGATCAAAGATTACTGTTGGTCCAATGCTCATTTTCACAACCCTGTAATGTCTGATCATTCCCCTGCTGTTGTTTGTCTGACAGCTGGTTCACCTCCTAGGAATAGACCTTTTAGGTTCTTTAATTTTTTGGCTGAACACCCTAAATTCTTAGAAACTGTCCAGCAGGTCTGGAGGAAGGTAATCTTTGGTAATCCTATGTACGGTGTCTGTGAGAAACTTAAGCAATTGCAGGAGGGTCTCAAAAAACTGAATACTGATGAGTACAGTGACTTGTCAGCTAGGGTGGCCTCTATTAGGCTACAACTGGAAGACATCCAAAGACAGCTTGGTTCTTACCCCAATGACCCCTTAAAACAGACCACTGAACGAGAACTGTGTAAGCAGTACCTGGTTTTGGCTAGGGCTGAAGAAAGCTTTGCCAAGCAAAAGTCAAGAATTCAGTGTGAGCAAAAAAAGTTTGGAGGAGAGAAAGCCAAAAAAACGTCTGACATGTAAGGCGATTTTTGGATCTCTGACAAGGGCATGGAACTCTTGTGATTTCTACTATGGCTGACGGTACTGTCACCTTCTCAGAAGGGCTGGCTTGCAAAGCCCAGGATTCAAATGAGATTCGTCGGAAGCAGAAGAACTCTACACAACACGTTGAAAGCTCAGCCCTCATCGAGCAAACCCCACTCCCAACTTCTCCCAAATCGGCTAAAACAGCAGATCCCCAAATTAATTCTGGGGTTCACAACCCCAAATACTCCAAGACGAGCCCCGCTCTTGAACTGCAACAGGCGTGTCTGAGCGAATCCGAAGCTCGGATGCTTGAAATTGTGGGTAAACTAGAGGAGGAGCTCAACAATTCGGCAGATCCATTCGTGCTTGATGTCGTAACTGCTAAACTACTAAGCATTCAGCAATCATGGAAGGAAGAAACTCAACAAGGGGGTAATCCAGGTGACCCCAGTTCGGGTTTCAGTCTCGGAATTGATGTTCACGAATCCTATTCAGATGGGCTAGGTCTCAAAGCCCTCGACTCCAATGAAATTCGTCGCAAGCAGAGATCAACGATTGAGCCCTCAGCAGAAGGCACGTTCCATTCAGACGCTATATCCCATCTGGGTCTCGAATCAGGTTACCCTAACCTCAAGAAGCCGATGAATGGTCTCTCAGAAGAGGTCTCAAGATCTGGGCCGCAATCATCTCCGCATAGGTATGGGGATCACAGCCCTGAATCGTGCAAAAGTCCAGGTTCGGCTAGGAAGCTACAACAGGTGTTTTTGGAGGAAGGCTTGAGGGTAGAAGCTGAAGCTGCCATGAAGGGCCTGCCGCTACCTCCGAATGGGTCTGGGGCACAGAAAATGAAGCAAGCATTATTCGAGGAGGAACTGGAAAGGGAGGCAGAAGCAAGAGCTCGGGTCACGCATCTGCATGGAAACACTTACCAGTTCCAGCGTACCCCTGCACAGGTTCGGAAATCTAACCCTAATCCAAAGATATTGTTTAACTCTCGGGGAAATCCCTATGTAGAAGGAGATCCTAACCTAGGGTTTCCTGACGAGGATACTAAACCCCGATATCTGTCCTCAACTCTAGTACAAGAATCTAAAATGGGTGTTGTACCAAATCCTGTGTCTCATGCATCCACGAATACTAACCCTGTATCCCAGCCTAAAGCCATGAATCGTACAGCGCAACCTAATAAGAATTGGGCCTCCCTATTTAGGTCTCAAGGGCCCTCAAGTAATATGAAATTAGATTTCTTTCCAGAATTAAAGAGAGGAAAGAATGCTGTTGTTGAACTGGATGTTACTCACTTGGATGAGAATTGTTGGTCACATTGCTTGGTTGGTCATTTCCTAGATGAGAGGATGGATTTTCGACTAGCAAATTCAACTGCCCATAAGCAGTGGGGAAAAAATACTAAGTATGGCCTGCTGTCAGTCAAGTCAGATAATGCAGGGTTCTTATATTTTGAATTTAAGGATGAAGCCTGTCAACTAGCAGTCCTAGAAGGGGGGCCATGGTTCTTCTCTCAAAAATTTCTTGTTCTTCAGAAATGGAGAAGAATGATGACCCCAACAAAGATTTCTCCGTCCTCTATTCCTTCTTGGGTGAAGCTTCATAACTTGCCCCTAGAGTGTTGGACAGAAGTGGGTTTAAGTAGGGTGGCTAGTGCTATAGGTCAGCCCAAATATGTTGATCGAGCTACAGAAAAGAGGACTAGACTTGCATATGCTAGGGTGTGTGTGGAAATTGAGGCTGCTGATGAACTGCCAGATGACATTCAGGTCACAGTGGATGGGGAAAGTGTATCAGTTAGGGTGGAATACCAAATTATGCCTCCTGTTTGCTCAGAATGTAGGGTTTTTTGACATGCTACCTCCAGGTGTTCAAAGTCCATCCCTCATAAACAAACTCAGGATAATGAAGTTCCAAGTGAGGTTTGGCGTACTGTTAGTAAAGGAACCTCTATAGGCAATGTAGGGGGTTCAGTAGCACTGGAGGCAGTTTCAATTCCTGTGGTGGCTGTGGTGGATACTTCAATGCCTAAGGTCACAGAAGAGAACATAGATGGGAGTGATTCAGAAGAGGAGGAGCTGAATTTCAACACTGATATTCCTATTGAGCTGATGGTGGATACAAAAGGGTTCTCAATTGTAGTGTGGAGGCTGGTTCAAGTAAGCCTTCTCATGTTCTAGTTCCTGAGGTAATCTCGTCTCAACGTGATCCGCAAGAGAAACCATTTCCTCCGGATGATAAGACTGAAGAAGTAACGGGAAAGGCTTCCTTTCAGAGCTCCAAGGGTTCCAAATATCAGAACGACAAGTCCGGTGGAAAAAACAATAACAAAAAGTGGAGTAGCAGCTCCAAAAGACGGAATAAATGATATCCTTTTTGGTATCCTTTTGAGTGGTTGTAGCTTTATTTCTTTCAAGTTATGCTTCGTGTAGTTACTTTGTGATTTTGTTTCCAATGTCTTTACAAGCTTTCAATTTAGGTTTTTGGAACATTCGGGGTCTGAATGACCCCATTAAGCAGAAAGAAGCAAGATCTTTTGTGAACTCCAATAAGTTGAGTCTTGTTGGTTTACTTGAGCATAAAATTAAGGCAACTTGGGCAGATAGAATCACCCAATTCATTTGTCCTGGCTGGAGTTTTGTGAACAATTACCCTCAAGCTGCTTTAGGGAGGATTTTTGTTGGATGGGACCCTGATGTCTTGTCTCTTACAGTGTTATGTCAGGCAGATCAATTTATTCATTGTCAAGTTCTTCCAAAAGATGGGAGTGCATTATTTTTGGTCACTATGGTATATGGGGCAAACTCTATCTCAGACCGTAAATCTCTTTGGCTTAGTCTTTCTCAGTTTAGGACCTCTTCTCCCTGGGTGGTCCTTGGTGATCTTAATGCTATTAGGCATCCTAAGGAGAAAGTTGGGGGGAATGCACAGTGGTTTCCTCCCATGGATGACATTAATCACTGATTGTTCTCCTCTGGGCTTGATGACCTTAGGTTTTCAGGGTGCTTATTTACGTGGTCCAATAAGCAGGTCCATCCCCATTTTGTGGCTTCCAAAATTGATAGGGTTCTAGTAAATGAGCCTTGGATGAAAATCTTTTCTCAATCATCGGCTCAATTTTTGGTGCCTGGAATTTTTTTTTTTTGGGTAACTTAGCTTGAAATTAAAAAAGGTTAAGCGAATGTACAGCCTACAAGGGGCATACCCCAGGAGGAAAAGAAAAGGAAAACAAATAAGAATGGAAAAAGTGCAGTAAACCATGCACAACCCGCATGGAGAGTGAGATAGAGTAAATACATAACAAAATGCTATGCGTACTGTAATGCTATGCGTACTGGCACAACCCGCCAGGCTAGGAAATAAAGTAAATACGGTAGATAGTCATGGTCAACGGTGACCACATGATAACCAGCGCTGAGGAGAGATTCTCCTCCTCCACGGCTGGGATAAGAAGACCAAGAACCGAGAAGCCCATCACCCTGAAGCTAGCATAATACCCACTCAAAAGAAGTCAACTACTACAGAGGGACTCGGACCGAGAGAGGTTCGAACTGGAGATGTCGGCATCCGACAAGGCTACCCTGCTAAGCACCCTGCACACCACGCCCATTCCATCCAGACTACTACAACCTCACCCAAATCCCCTAGGCTCGCTAACAACTATAAGCGGAACAGGAAGAGAGACCACCAAAGTAGCCCCCCAAACTTCAAGTGGACCAAACTGATCGTTTCGCTCAGTGCAAACCACTAAAACTAATCAGAAACAGCCTACGAAGCTACCCCTTTCAATCAGTGAGAATCCACCAATCTATTCAAAGACAGCTCCGGCAACTACCTTGCTCAATCAGACTCAACCATAATCTAATCATCGGCTCCCCCAGTTGCTGCTACTGCGAGGCTACCCCTAACTAGGAGAATCCAATCTAATCAATAATAGCCACGACCACAAGAATACTACGCAAACCTCAGAGCTAAAAGCGCTGGCTCAAGGGATATAGAGGGCTCGACGAAGAGCCCGGCCCCCGATTTCAGTCCAACAGGTGACCGCCTATCGGGGGTAGCAAAACTAACAGAAAACTGGCCCACTAGTCCAGCAACAATGTAAATATTGCACAAACATTAATAAAGAATTGACCCAGGTATACCGGCCTGGGCTATTGGTTGGGCTGCCTGCCCGGCAAGCTGCTTGCTGCCCTGGCAGAAGGCTGGCTGTGCCCGACGGGTTGAAGGCAGGCTGTGCCCGACGGGCGGCCCGATGGCAGGCTGTGCCCGACGGGCGGCCCGATGGCCCCTGTTGAGGGCCTGGCCCAAACTTGCCCACGGCTGCCCGGCGGCTGTTGTTGGTGGCCTAGCCCTCGGTGGCTGGTGGCCCACGGTGGCTGGTGGCTGGAGGCCACTGTTGATGCCCATAGTTACTGATTGCCCGGGCGGCCAGAAGCCCGTGAAGGCGTGTTGTTAGCTGGCTGGGCAGGCCTGCTGGCCTGCTAGGCTGGTGACTGCCCGAGCTGGCTGGCTGGCCGGACCAGTTGCCGCCCACAATGGGTAGCCATGATTGCTGCTGCTTGGCCCCACGGCGGCTGAGCCCCATGGCAGCTGAGCCCACGGCGGCGCTAGAGAGGCCGGCGGCTGTGAGCCACGGCGGTTGATGATTCCTTGGCCGGACCAAAGTGCAAACTGGACCAGACGGAGGCTGGACTATATGGAGGCCGTACCAGAAGGTGAGTGGCCGGTATTGGCTGGGTTGATTTCAGATCTGCCCATAGCAGATCCCAAAAAGGTAGCCGCCGGACCCGGCGGGATGGAGTTGGATCCTGACCTGGTTGAAGTCCAGACCTGGCCTCTGCTCGAGCCGTGACCGGCTGGTGGTGGTTGCTGGCTGTGGCTGGCCGGAAGATCCGTGGCCGGCTGCTGGACCAGCGGTGGCCGGATAGAGGTGGCCAGAGGGAGCTTTGCTCCATAGCTGTTGAAGACTGATGGAGGCGATGGAGGAGAGCACTCCCTAAGGAGGGTTGCTCCCTTGCCGTCCTTACTGTTGCCGCTGCTGCTGGCCGGAGGTGGGAGCCCGGGGCCGGCTGGATCTGGACCGGGAGGGAGCTTTCTCTCTCTAGGCTAGAGAGAGAAGCTCCCAACCCCTTTCCCCTCTGCCTGCCTGGAATTTCAGACCATTCTCCAAGTGTAGTGTTTGTCCAGCCCAATCTAAGGAGGTCAATTAAACCCTTCAGGTTTTTTGACTTCCTTGCTGACCACCCTCATTTCCTTGCAATTGTCCAGAGGAGCTGGAGGACGATTGTACTTGGGAACCCCATGTTCTGTGTGTGTATGAAACTTAAACACCTTCAACATGATTTGAAGCAACTTAATAGGGAGGAGTTTAGTGGCATATCAGAGAGGGTGAGTGCCACTAAGCAAGTCTTAGAAAACTTACAAGTAATTATAGGCTCTCACCCAAATAACAGTGCTGCCATAGAACAAGAGAGAGTGGTACACAAACAATACACCACATTGCTAAGGGCTGAGGAAAGTTTAGCAAAACAAAAGTCTAGAATACAATGGTTGAAACTTGGAGATCAATGTACGTCCTATTTCTTTAAAGCTGTGAGCAATAGGAGGAATAGGAGCAAAATAACATGTTTAGAATTAAATGACGGATCTACCACACATGACCCCATGGTTATCAAAGAAGAGTTTGTTAACTTTTACACAACTCTTTTTGGCACGTCCCATCTCACCCCTCATCTGGGATCAACTAGAGTGGGTCAATTAATCAGGAATAAACTCAGCCCTGAGCTAAGTCTGAATATGGTCTCCCCTGTCTCAGATTTGGAGATCAAAGAGACCATTTGGTCTATTAATCCCACCAAAGCACCTGGCCCTGATGGGTATAATGGAGGGTTTTTTAGGAAAGCATGGTCAGTCATTGGGAGAGAGGTCACTTCAGCTGTCCAGAACTTCTTCAGGTCTGGACAACTGCTCACCAAAGCTAACTCCACTATTGTAGCTCTTGTTCCTAAGGTACCAAACCCTTCTAGGGTGGGTGACTTTAGGCCCATTTCATGCTGCAATACCATTTACAAATGCATCTCTCGGATTTAGCCAAGAGATTGCAATCTGCTCTTCCTTTGCTCATAGATCCTGTCCAATCAGGATTTGTGAAAGGAAGGAGAATCGCTGATAACATTTTCCTCACCCAAGAACTCTTGAGAGGGTACCACAAATCCTCTCCTACCCCTAGGTGTGCCATGAAAGTTGACATAATGAAAGCATATGACCATGTTAGGTGGGAATTTCTTTGGGATGTCCTGTCCGCCATGAACTTCCATCCTACAATGATCCCTATGTATCAATGGGGAAGTGACGGGGTACATTAAAGGGAGGAAGGGGCTGAGACAGGGGGATCCTTTATCCCCGTATCTATTTGTTATCGTGATGGAAGTTCTTACGATTTTACTTAAGGAGAAAGCCCAGCTCCCGGGCTTTCATTTTCACTGGAGATGTAAAACTAATCAATTGATAAACCTGTGCTTTGCTGATGATCTAATGATATTTTGCAAGGGAGAGCTTTCTTCGACCAAACTCATCAAGGAAGCGTTGACTGAGTTTGAGGCTCTTTCTGGTCTCTCCCCAAGCACTGGTAAGAGTAGCATATTCTTCTCTGGTGTTAGTGTGGGAGTTAAGGAGACTATTCTGCATGATTTGGGATTTAAGGAGGGTTCCCTCCCAGTTAGATATCTGGGAGTCCCATTTTTTTTTTGGATAAATCAGCTTGAAATTAAAAGGGGCTAACCGAATATACAGCCTACAAGGGGCATACCCCAGGAGGAAACAAAGAAGAAATCAAAAAAATAAAGATAAAGAAATTGATAACGCCAAATGGCTACAATGCAATGATGTGAAGCTATGTTTCCAATCCATCTAGTAAGAGGGAAAGGAAACACAGACAATTGATAACAACAAAACTATGCCCAAGGCATCTAGAAGTGCATCTAAGGGGATTGTTCCCTTTCAAAGCACCACAAAAGACAGTATGAATAAGTTAAACAACCTATCCAATGCTGACAGGTCCAAACATGTGTATCTTGTGTATCTTCTGAAGAACTGAAGAGTTGATTGGTTGATGAACATTGTACCCTACAAACATGTGTAGGGACAAGACAGTCTGATGATACTTCATCTGATGTAGAACTGATTCAGAACTGATGCATTGTATCTTGAGCCTTGGATACTCTCCTCTCATACCATGACTGATTCAGAACTGGTTCAGAGCTAGACATTTCACTTTGCTCATTGCACTCCTGCTGTGCCACAGGACTGCAGCTCTTCAATGCAGGTCTTGAAATGTTGAAGGCTGGACTGCAGGCAGGTTGCCCCTGCTCCTGCTTCTGTTTCTGTGAAACAGCAGAACTGGAGCAACTTCAGGTCAGATCAGTTCAGTTGAAAACAGCATCCAGAAGTCACTGATAAGGGGATCAAGGTAGCACACCAAGCTGGGCATGGTGTTGGTTTACAGCTCAAACTATACATAACAAAATGGAAACTTGTTACAACTGAACTGTACTACTAATGATGGCACCAGATTTCAAACAAACAGGTGATAATAAGTATATGCAGAGGAATTCCCCCTCTGCGAAGGGAGATCCCACGACAGCCCCTATTGGTTAGGCAAACAAAAGGAAAGTTGAAGTAAAAGGAAGCATAACAACTGAGTCATAACAGACCATAACAGATTTGTCATAACAGACCATAACAGACCATAACAGTTGATTGGTGTGTTCATAATAGTGAGACTGTGTGGACTGTTACCATGATAGTCAACAGTAAATGCACTTGTAGCACTTAACTCTGAACTATATCAACCATATAGTGCAACCACTTTCATCAACTTCTGAACCTGGTACAACTTCTGAACCTGCTACAACAATATAGATGCTTGGATTCAACAGGTTCAGATTCAGGTTCAGAACAGGTTCAGAATCGTCCAATCTACCTACTGAACCATAATTGCAGAGGAATTCCCCCTCTGCGAAGGGAGATCCCACGACAGCCCCTATGGTTAGGCAATCCACAAAACCAAACACAGTACCATACTGAACTAGATGCAGGAAATGCAGAAAATTGACCCATGCTGTCCCTCCTTTGAGTACATCTCCTCAATGGTTGCTGGTACTGAGCAGCTGCTGCACCAGAATGGTCTATCAGGAGAGCCCCTCAGCCCCTCAGTAGCTGAACTTGTCTATCAACTTCTGAACCTGCTACTACTGCTAAATAGGAGTAATACTCAAAATGACAGGCTAGGGACCACCAACTTCCACCCTATTCTATTCACTCATATGCAGTGGGGACTTCAACTTTTGGGCTTGAACTGCCACTGAACTGGATGATCAAATGGGCATAGCCTGAACTGCTGCTGCTGAACTGGATGACAGAGCAGCTGCTACCTGCAGTAGCTACAACTGGCCTCCAGGACACCACTTTACCAAATCTTCCACTAGCTGGCCTTAATGAAAACAGGACAGCAGCTAGCAGAACATCACAGGACAGATATAACATGAACCAAAAATGCCAAATGCTGGCCGAATGCTGTTCATAAGAGATATTGAAAATGCCAAAAAAAACAGCAGAATCTGATCTGACCCTAGCAGAACCTTAGCAACCACCTGCTAATGCCACCTGCTAATGTTGAACCTTAGCAGAATCTGAACTGAACCCTAGCAGCAGAACCCAAAAGTCACAGCTGCTGCCAAGACTGGGCAGAAAACTAAGCAAATACTTATACAATACTATAGTAAACATGCAATGGACACAATCAATGGACACAATGGACACAATCAGTCTTAGCATGCAATGAACTGAGGTAAGTAAACAGAATTGTCACCACAGCCTTAGCACAGCCTTAGCATAACAGAATTATCATAGCTACTGAATGCTTATCTTGCTGACTGATAAGTATGGTACACAAACAATACTTGCACATTACTCCAAGGTGAGACCCCATTCTCTGATAAATCTAGTATCATTAGAGCCTGGGGGCAATTTGGGCAAAGACATAAGTCTACCCTTAACCATGTTATAAATTTTGTGAACTATTGCCTCCCAGGAGCTAGTAGTAGTTTGAAACTTCCTCATGTTCCTCTCAATCCAAAGCTGATACACTGTAACAGTGAATATCAATCTTACAACAACACTCTTTAGAGATTTTCCTTTAAAAGTGGATAACTGAGAAATCCAGGCTGCCCATGACTGTGGGGGCCACCTCTCATCTATTTTTGCCAGGATAGCATTCCAAACTTTCGAGGAGTATACACAATTAAAGAACAAATGGTCATGGCTTTCACTGCCAGTGCAAAGGCAGCAGTGAGAAGAAGGCTTAATCCCAAAAAGAACAAGCCTATCCTCAGTGGAAAGTCTTCCTTGGATGGCAATCCAGGTAATGAAGCTACATTTTGGGATATGGCCTGGAAACCAAACTGTTTTGTGCCAAGTTACTTTGGGAAATGGCTCTCTCAATTCCTCCCATAGAGAGGCAATGCTAAACTGTCCATTTGGGTTAAGTGTCCATCTAATCTGGTCCCTACCATTCCTTACTAAGGGAAGTTGAGATCTGACTTCATTCAGCTCCCAAGTTTGCGTGACCGGGAATGCCCAAGTAGAGTTGAGAATTATTTGGGACACTTTGGCGTTCAAGGGAAGTCCAGAATCATACACAATTCTGGAGCCAAACTTGTTCAATAAAGGGCCTGAAGGATGCCAATGATCATGCCACAGGGATGTGATGTCCCCATTACCAATAATGTGAAGTATGTATGGTTGAATTAAATTCCTCAAATTAAGTAACTTCCTCCAAACCCAGGAGGGATTACTTGGCATTTTAAGACTCCAAAAGTTCCTACCTTTTAATAAATAGGATTTAACCCATTGGCACCACATTGATTGCTCGCCCCCTGAAATCAAGAACCAAATATGTTTAGCAACCGCCGCCTTATTCCAAATTGCCAGAGATTTGAAACCAAGACCACCCTCATCCTTGGGAGCACAAAGATGCTCCCAAGCAACCTTAGCCCCAGTCTTTTTAAGATCAGGGCCGGACCACAAGAAGGCTCTAAGGATGGACTCAACTTCCTTAACGACCTTTTTTGGTAAAATAAATAGGGAGGACCAAAATGTTTGCATTGAGAACAAAATATTTTTTATAAGTTGCATTCTCCCAGCAAAAGTAAGATCCCTATTAGTCCAACATTTGGTTTTGGCAGTAATACTATCTACCAATCTCTGACAATCAACAGCCTTGAGTTTGGTAGATAATAATGGGACCCCCAGGTATCTCACAGGGAGGGAACCCTCCTGGAATCCAAGCTCTTGCAAGATAGTTTCCTTAACCCTCACACTAACACCTGAAAAGAATATGCTACTCTTACCAGGACTAGGGGAGAGACCAGAAAGAGACTCAAACTCAGTCAATGCATTCCGGATGTGCTTGATCGATGGAAGCTCCCCTTTACAAAATATCATTAGATCATCGGCAAAGCAAAGATTAATCAACTGATTATCTTTACATCTCCAATGGAAGTGGAAATCCGGGAGATGAGATTTCTCCCTAAGCAAAGCCGTAAAAACTTCCATGACAATAACAAAGAGATAAGAGGATAGAGGATCCCCCTGCCTCAGACCCTTCCTACCTTTAATGTAGCCTGTAACTTCTCCATTGATACAAAGAGAGTAGTTAGCAGTGGTTACACATGCTTTGAGCCACTTGATCATGGTAGGATGAAAGTTCATAGCAGAAAGGACATCCCAAAGAAATTCCCATCTAACATGATCGTAAGCTTTCATTATGTCCACTTTCATGGCACACCTAGGAGAAGGTGATGACTTGTGATAACCTCTCATGAGTTCCTGAGTGAGGAATATGTTATCGGCTATTCTCCGACCCTTCACAAAGCCTGATTGGACAGGATCAATGAGAAGAGGAAGAACAGATTGCAGTCTCCTAGCTAAAATCCTAGAGATGCATTTGTAGATGGTATTGCAACATGATATGGGCCTAAAATCACCTACCTTGGAAGGGTTTTGCATCTTAGGAACAAGAGCTACAATGGTAGAGTTAGCTTTGATGAGTAATTGACCAGACCTGAAGAAATTCTGGACAGCCGAGGTGACTTCATTCCCAATGACAGGCCAAGCTTTCCTAAAAAACCCTGCATTGTACCCATCAGGGCCCGGGGCCTTGGAGGGATTAAGAGACCAAAAGGTTTCTTTGATCTCCAAATCTGTAACAGGAGAGACCATCCGATGACTTTGTTCAACACTAAGCTTATTTCTAATTAATTGCTCAACTCTATTTGAACCCAGATGAGGAGTGGGGTGAGGAGTACCAAATAGAGTTGTGTAAAAGTTAACAAACTCTTCCTTGATAACCTGAGGATCATGAGTGATAGAGCTGTCTCCAAGCACTAAGCTTGTTATTTTGCTTCTATTCCTCCTATTACTTACAGTCTTAAAGAAATAGGAAGTGCACTGATCGCCAAGTTTCAACCATTGTATTCGCGACTTTTGCTTGGCTAGACTTTCTTCAGCTCTAAGCATAGTGACATATTGTCTGTGTACCACTCTCTCATATGCTATGGCAGAACCATTGTTAGGATGAGACCCTAAACTAGCTTGAATGTTTTCTAACTCCTGTTTGATGGCACACACCCTATCAGAGATGCCACTGAATTCAGCTTTATTAAGCTGCTTCAGCTCATTTTGCAAACGTTTAAGTTTTTCACACATACAAAACATAGGGTTACCGATTATGATTGACCTCCATACCCTACGGACAATTGTGAGAAACTGTGGATGATCAGCGAGGAAGTCAAAAAACCTGAAAGGCTTAATTGATTTCCTTGGTTTGGGCTGCACCCATACCACAGCAGGAGAATGGTCTGAGATTCCGGGGACTAAAAAATGAGCGGAGGATTGGGTAAATGTTTTCATCCATGGCTCATTCACAACCACTCTATCAATTTTAGAGGTCACAAAATGAGGAGGGTCCTGTTTATTTGACCAAGTGAATAAGCACCCGGTGAATCTAAGATCATCAAGTTCAGAGGCAAACAAACAATGATTTATGTCATCCAAGTGTGGAGACCACTGAGAATTACCCCCAACCTTCTCCCTAGGATGTCTAATAGCATTAAAATCCCCTAGGACCACCCAAGGTAAAGAGGTCCTGAACTGACTAAGACAATGCCAAAGAGACCTCCGCTCCAAATTAGAGCTAGCCCCATACACCATAGTGACCAAAAAGAGTGCACTCCCATCCTTGGGTTGGACCTCACAATGAATGAATTGATCAGACTGACTTAGCACAGTAAGAGAGAGTACTCCTGGATCCCAACCCACAAAAATCCTCCCTAAAGCCGCCTGGGGGTAATTATTCACAAAACTCCAATCAGGACAGATGTATTTAGTTATTCTGTCTGCCCAAACAGCCCTAATTTTATGCTCAAGAAAGCCAACTAGGCTAAGTTTATTAGAGATGACAAAAGTTTTAACTTCTTTCTGTTTAATGGGGTCATTCAGACCACGGATATTCCAAAAACCTAGATTGAGAGCTTGCAAAGACATACAACCAGTAATTAATGCAGAAATAGATATGTAACGGCAGAAAATGGAAAATAAGCAGACTGCCTTACCAAAAAAAGGATACAAAAGCATTAAGTCCCTCCACTGCTCAAGGAACTAAATGACTGTTCCTTAGCTAGCTTCCTCAATCGTTTCTGGGCAGACTTGGAGAGAGCATTGACATTAACAAGGCCAGTAGAGGGAACTTGCTTAGCATCAGTCCCTTTGGCCTTTGAACCTAAAAGATCAGGAGGTTCAGGTGGCTTGATCCCAGTTTGAACAAAGACTCCTTCCACTTCCATTGGATGAAGACCTAGGATTCCATTTGGAGTATCACCGGAACCCACTTCCAGAGAGGCTGGAGGCTCTAAAAGTACCATATTCTCTGACACCTGATTGCTACTGACCACTCTTTCCAGAACCTCCATCAGTTCAACCTCAGAATCACTACCTGTTGTAGCATTTACTTGACCTTGAAAAGTTTGTTCACAAGCTGCTCTTTGTCCCCCTTTGTCAAGGATGGAAGGCGCATGAACCACAGGACCCTTGACCACATTTCCATTATTCTCAGACGCCTCAGTTTCAGGGGGTGTAATTGGCTGCAACAGATCAGCTAATACACTTGGATTGCCATTAGAGTCTTCAATTGCAGATTGTGAGGAAGAGGCTTGACCCGAAACCACATCAGCTGAGATGGTATCCTTTTTACCCTTACCTTTACTAACCACTTGCCAGGTATCCTTTTGGCCTGAGACTTTAGTACCCGATTGTTTAATACACGATCCTTTAGGATGCCCAAACACTTTGCAATCTGTACAAACTGGAGGTAGCCATTGATATTGTAAAGCTACTACAACTGCCTCACCATTGATGGTTATTTGAATGTCGTCTGGCAAGTCGGTTCCAGCATCAATTTCCACACATATACGAGCATAATCCAGCCGAAGTTTTTTTGCTGTAGCTTGATCCACGTGGAGAGGTTTGCCAATGGTACTAGCAATCTTGCTAAAGCACTCAGCTGTCCAAAACTCAAGCGGAAGTTTCAACATCTTGATCCAAGCTGGAATTTTAGAAGGTTGGTCCTTGGTTGGGAGCATCATACGTTTCCAATTTTGCAATACTAGAAATCTTCTTGAAAAGAAATGGGGGCCATCCTCTAAAGCTTTCAACTTAGCGGCCTCATCCTTGAACTCGAATAAGAATCTCGAGCCGAGTTCTTTAACTGATAAGAGATCGTCCTTCCACACCGTCCGGGCTGTAGCCTTAAGTAAAGGAAATTCCATCTTCCCATCAAGAAAATGCCCTATTAGGCAGTGATTCCAACTGCATTCATCAATGTCCATTTCATCTAACTCCACCACAGCACTCTTGCCTTTTTGAAGTTGAGGGTAGTGCTCCAACTTCATACTTTTAGAAGGCCCTTGAGCTGCGAAGAGGGAAGCCCAGTTCTTTGAGTTACCTTGGGGACGAGTAGGGTTCTGATGTCGATTGGTATGGGGTTTGTTAGGGTTGGGGAGAATCCCAGTAGCTGGCTTATGAGCAGGAAATCTATTTGAAGGATCCATAACAGGTTTCAAAGCTGTTTGATGAGAAGCGGAAACTTGTACCTGATTTTGATGGCCACCGTACTGAGAAGGAGAAGCTTGTTTTTCAGCTCGTCTCCATGACTGCTGGATGCTCTGAAGTTTGGCTGTAACTACATCTAGTATAAATGGGTCTTCCGAAGTGTTGAGTTCGTCCTCCAGATGACCCACGATCTCAAGCATTCGAGCCTCGGAATTCGAACTCATAACCCCCTTTTGAGGCTCCTGTTGGGGCTTGTGACCTGGTTCAGCCTCATCTTCCCCTGTCAATTGACTGTGAACTCCAAACCTAGTTGAAGATGAGTGGTTTGCAGAAATGGCAAGAGCGTGACGAGTTCGCTCCTCGATTTCTAATTTCAAGCTTTCTTCAAAGAGAGCTTGCTGGAACTTGCGTGATGAGCTAGGGTTTTTAGCTGGATTGGAGGGTGAAACCGATGGGAGTGGATCCCCAGGACAGAGATCGAACACTGCTGAGTTCCTCTGCTTCCTCCGCATTTCGTTAGAATCGATAGCTTTGCCACCGAGCCCGTCCAACATGGTTAATGTACCGTCTGTTCCAATATCGAGTGGGTTCTCAAGTTTCGTGGAGGTTGAGAAGATTTGAGGTTTAGTTGTGACATGAGACCGCTGATTATGACGATCTAGGGCTTGAAGGCCAACCCATCTGCAAACGAGATCGTACCGTCTGCCATGGCTGTTTGCTTCAACAGACCAAATCGCCCCAAATCGCCAACATGTCAGAAATCGCCTACATGTCAGACTTCCGTAAGGTATTTTCTTCTGGGAGTCCCATTGTTATCTACTAAGCTTAAAGCGGTGGACTGTCAGAGACTGGTTGATAGTATCACTGCCAAAACTAGAAGTTGGACCAATAGGGACCTTACTTATGCGGGGAGAGTCCAGCTTATCAAGAACATCTTGTTCTCAATGCAAACGTATTGGTCCTCCCTGTTCATTTTACCAAAAAAGGTCATCAAGGAAGTTGAATCTATCCTTAGGGCCTTTTTGTGGTCTGGCCCTGACCTTAAAAGATCAGGGGCTAAGATAGCTTGGGAGCAGTTATGTGCTCCTAAAGATGAGGGGGGTCTTGGTTTCAAATCTATGGAGGTATGGAATAAGGCTGTGGTTGCCAAGCATATATGGTTCTTGATCTCCGGGGGAGAGCAATCCATGTGGTGCCAATGGGTTAAATCCTATTTATTAAAGGGTAGAAATTTTTGGAGCCTTAAAATGCCAGCTGACCCCTCTTGGGTTTGGCGTAAATTACTTAATCTAAGACATTTAGTCCAACCCTTCATTCGTCATGTTATTGGCAATGGGGAGAACACATCCATGTGGTATGACCTTTGGCATCTGTTAGGCCCGTTGTTGGATATGTTTTGCTCCAGAATTGTTTACGACTCTGGCCTTCCCTTGAATGCCAAAGTGTCCCACATAGTTCACAATTCTAGTTGGACTTTCCCAATCACGCAAACATGGGAGTTGAATGAAGTTAGACGGCATCTCCCACCGTTGCGGGGCTCCAGGGACCAAGTTAGATGGACTCTGAATGCATCTGGACAATTTAGCATAGCCTCTCTATGGGAGGAATTGAGGGTTCCTTTCCCCAAGGTTAATTGGCACAAGGCTGTTTGGTTTTCTGGCCATATACCTAAGTGTAGCTTCATTACATGGCTGGCCATCCAGGGTAGACTCTCCACTGAGGATAGATTAGTTCTGTTTGGGATTAAATCAATTTCCCAATGCAGTTTTTGCCATGGTAGTGAAAGCCATGATCATTTGTTCTTCAACTGTAGTTTTTCCACACGGGTCTGGAATGCTATGTTGGAAAAAATGGATACGAGTTGGCCCCCTAAGTCTTGGACAGCATGGATTACCCACTTCTCCTCGTTTAGGGGAAAATCTCTAAAGAATGTTGTCTCTAAGTTGATATTCACTACTACAGTGTATCATATTTGGATAGAGAGGAACTTAAGGAAGTTTCAAAATACAAATAGCACCTGGGAAGTTGTTGTTCACAAAATCTTTAACATGGTTAAGGGTAGATTACTGTCATTGCCAAAGTTGCCAGTAAGCTCACAAAATAATAGGTTTATTAGAGTTTGGGGCATTGGGTAATGAGGAACTTGTGTATTTGTGTATTTGTGTACTTGTGCATTGGGTATTGAGGTACTTGTGTATTTGTGATGATATATGCTATTGGTTATTGATATTGTGGCCATGGTTGTAGATGCTTTCTTTGCAGGGATGGCCAGCAGGCAGGCTGCTTTGTGCAATGTTACTAGCACTGCTACTACTCCTATGTTACTAGGTATATACCTTAATCTTTGGTGTCTGAATTTGAGTTTCATTTCAGTGTGTCCCACTATATTGTGTGGTTCCTGGTGAGTTGAGTGTCTGTGCCTCATCCTTCTTTTGAGAGTGGAGGTAATATCTAGTGGGGAATAATGTGAGATATAGTGGAGGGAGTCAGTGGTGCTTTTTCCCTTTGAGTGTGTGAAAAGTTGAGTGGGAGGTCAGCTTTCTAGGGAGTTACAAGGTAGTGAGTCCTCATATTGAGCTTGGAACTGCTGCTGTCATTTTGACAGCTCAACTGCTTCTGCTACTGCCTGCTGCCTCTTATGCTTACTATAGTGGTGTTATTTCTGTTATGGAACAACCATTTTGCTGCTGTTATGGATGTTATGGACTTGTATATTGTATAGATTGAGCAGGTTATGAAGTGGTGTTGTTGGAATGCAAGTGTGTAGGCTGGGTGCTATGCCAACCCAGCTATACTGCTTTTGCTACCACTACAGCTGCTGATGGTCATCTCTGAATGTATGCTGCTGCTGCTCCTATCCCAGCAGCAGCCACCCTTGCTGCATTACTCTTCTGTCTTGGTGTTGTATTGCTACTGCACTGTCTGAGTTATTTCTATGGAACAAGTGTATTTCTGTTATTTCTGATCTGCTGTATTACTGTTATTTTTTTTTTGGGGTAGACCAGCTTGAAATTAAAAAGAGGATAACCGAATTTACAGCCTACAAGGGGCATACCCCAGGAGGAAAAAGGAAACATAGAAAAGAAAAGAAAATAGGCAATGCCAAAAGGCTACAGGGGAGGAATTATAATCGCTGTTTCCAATCCCTCTAAAAGAGGGAAGGAAAACAGCACCAAAATGACCTAAACCTTACAATAACCAATTACACTACAAGCAACGTGACTATACATGAGGTGGATTGCAACAATCAAACCAAAATAGAGCTGCCATCACAGAACTGTACAGCAGCTTGGACAGCCACCAAAACAGAGCTGCCATGGCAGCAGCAATTCACAAAACACTTGGGCAGAACAGGTTCAGCAACAGGTAACAGCAGAACAGGTTCTTTTCAAGGTGATCCTCTATTCTTTTCATGGTGACGAAAAGCTCCCATACAGATGAAACTAGAGTATCCAAAAACAATGTCCAACTCTGGCCACCACTGGAATTGCAAGTTCAGAACTTGCACTCAGCAAAACTCAGCAGCAGCAAGTTCTGATGGTATCACATACCATCAGCTATCCAACAGACCAACTTCAGAACTGTTATCACAGAACTTCAGAACTGCTATACAACAGACCAACTTCTGAAGGTCCCATCACAGAAACAACAGCAGCATGCGCATGCAACCCATCACAGAAACAGCAGCAGCAGGCAACAGAAACACTATCAACTATCAACTATATACATGCAGAGGACTTCCCCCTCTGCGAAAGGAGATCCCAACGACAGCCCCAGTTGGTTAGGCCTAAACAAAACAAGCTCTCCAAAGCATTTTCAGGAGTTAGCCTTCTCAAACATCTCAGATACACTTGTTCCATAACAGAAATAACAGTTATACAGCAGCAGATCAGAAATATCAGAGTTACACTTGTTCCATACACTTGTTCCATAGAAATAACTCAGACAGTGCAGTAGCAATACAACACCAAGACCGAAGAGTAATGCAGCAAGGGTGGCTGCTGCTGGGGCAAGGGTGGCTGCTGCTTGGATAGGAGCAGCAGCAGCATACAGTCAGCAGCAGAGTCCATCAGATGACCATCAGCAGCTGTAGTGGTAGCAAAAGCAGTAATAGCTGGGTTGGCATATCACCCAACCTACACACTTGCATTCCAACAACACCACTTCATTACCTGCTCAATCTATACAATATACAAGTCCATAGCATCCATAACAGCAGCAAAATGGTTGTTCCATAACAGAAATAACACCACTATGCCTAAGAGGCAGCAGGCAGTAGCAGAAGCAGTTGAGCTGTCAAAATGACAGCAGCAGTTCCAATCTCAATATGAGGACTCACTACCTTGTAACTCCCTAGAAAGCTGACCTCCCAATCAACTTTTCACACACTCAAAGGGAAAAAGCACCACTGACTCCCTCCACTATATCTCACATTATTCCCCACTAGATATTACCTCCACTCTCAAAAGAAGGATGAGGCACAAACACTCAACTCACCAGGAACAACACAATATAGTGGGACACACTGAAATGAAACTCAAATTCAGACACCAAGGATTAAGGTATATACCTATTAACATAGGAGTAGTAGCAGTGCTAGTAACATTGCACAAAGCAGCCTGCCTGCTGGCCATCCCTGCAAAGAAAGCATCTACAACCATGGCCACAATATCAATAACCAATAGCATATATCAATTACCCAATGCACAAGTACACAAATACACAATTACACAAGTTCCTCATTACCCAATGCCCCAAACTCTAATAAACCTATTATTTTGTGAGCCTACAGGCAACTTTGGCAATGACAGTAATCTACCCTTAACCATGTTAAAGATTTTGTGAACAACTACTTCCCAGGTGCTATTTGTATTTTGAAACTTCCTTAAGTTCCTCTCTATCCAAATATGATACACTGTAGTAGTGAATATCAACTTAGAGACAACATTCTTTAGAGATTTTCCCCTAAACGAGGAGAAGTGGGTAATCCATGCTATCCAAGACTTAGGGGGCCATCTCGTATCCATTTTTTCCAACATAGCATTCCAGACCCGTGTGGAGAAACTACAATTGAAGAACAAATGATCATGGATTTCACTACCATGGCAAAAACTGCATTGGGAAATTGATTTAATCCCAAACAGAACTAATCTATCCTCAGTGGAGAGTCTACCCTGGATGGCCAGCCATGTAATGAAGCTACACTTAGGTATATGGCCAGAAAACCAAACAGCCTTGTGCCAATTAACCTTGGGGAAAGGAACCCTCAATTCCTCCCATAGGGAGGCTATGCTAAATTGTCCAGATGCATTCAGAGTCCATCTAACTTGGTCCCTGGAGCCCCGCAACGGTGGGAGATGCCGTCTAACTTCATTCAACTCCCATGTTTGCGTGATTGGGAAAGTCCAACTAGAATTGTGAACTATGTGGGACACTTTGGCATTCAAGGGAAGGCCAGAGTCGTAAACAATTCTGGAGCCAAACTTATCCAACAACGAGCCTAACTGATGCCAAAGGTCATACCACATGGATGTGTTCTCCCCATTGCCAATAACATGACGAATGAAGGGTTGGACTAGATGTCTTAGATTAAGTAATTTACGCCAAACCCAAGAGGGGTCAGCTGGCATTTTGGAGTATTACTGTTATTTCTGTTATGGAACAAGTGTATCTGATATGTTTGAGAAGGCTAACTCCTGAAAATGCTTTGGAGAGCTTGTTTTGTTTAGGCCTAACTAACTGGGGCTGTCGTTGGGATCTCCTTTTGCAGAGGGGGAAGTCCTCTGCATGTATATAGTTGATAGTTGATAGTGTTTCTGTTGCCTGCTGCTGCTGTTTCTGTGATGGGAGCTTCAGCATGGGACCTTCAGAAGTTGGTCTGTTGGATAGCTGATGGTATGTGATACCATCAGAACTTGCTGCTGCTGAGTTTTGCTGACTGCAAGTTCTGAACTTGCAAGTTCTGAACCTGCTGTCCAGTGGTGGCCAGAGTTGGACATTGTTTTTTGGATACTCTAGTTTCATCTGTATGGGAGCTTTTCGTCACCATGAAAAGAACAGAGGATCACCTTGAAAAGAACCTGTTCTGCTGTTACCTGTTGCTGAACCTGTTCTGCCCAAGTGTTTTGTGATTTGCTGCTGCCATGGCAGCTCTGTTTTTGGTGGCTGTCCAAGCTGCTGTACAGTTCTGTGATGGCAGCACTATTTTGGTTTTGGTTGTTGCAATCCACCTCATGTATAGTCAGGGTACTTTCAAGGTTATGTAATTGGTTATTGTATAGTCATGTTGCTTGTAGTGTAATTGGTTATTGTAAGGTTTAGGTCATTTTGGCGCTGTTTTCCTTCCCTCTTCTAGATGGATTGGAAACAGCGATTATCATTCCTCCCTTGTAGCCTTTTGGCGTTGCCTATTTTCTTTTCTTTTCTTTCTTTTCTTTTTCCTCCTGGGGTATGCCCCTTGTAGGCTGTAAATTCGGTTATCCTCTTTTTAATTTCAAGCTGGTTTATCCAAAAAAAAGAATTCAGTGGTTAAAGTTGGGAGACCAATGCACTTCATTTTTCTTCAAGTCTATTAATAATTCCAGGAATAGGAATAGAATTTCTAGTTTGGTTCTGGAAGATGGATCTGTCACCCAGGACATTGAATTGGTGAAGCACACTTTCATAAACTACTATACTAACCTGTTGGGAACTAAGCATTCGACTGACTATTCTGGATCTTCCAGAGTGGACCAACTTATTACTAGGCGACTATCCCATTCTCAAAGTTTAGAAATGGTGATTGAGGTAACAGATAAAGAGATCAAGGATACCTTTTGGTCTCTTAATCCTCAAAAAGCACCTGGTCCAGATGGCTACAATGCAGCTTTCTTCCAAAAAGCTTGGCCGGTGATTGGACGTGAAGTGACTTCAGCTGTTAAACTCTTCTTTAGATCTGGTCAACTCTTGAAGAAGGGTAATGCTACCTCTGTAGCCTTAGTGCCTAAAATCCCCAATCCTTCCAAGGTCGGGGATTATAGACCAATCTCATGTTGTAATGTGGTATATAAGTGTATTGCTAAAATTATGGCTAACAAAATCAAACCTGTCTTACCATCTCTCATTGACCCTGCCCAATCTGGCTTTGTACAGGGTAGGAGGATAGCCGATAACATTTTCCTTACCCAGGAATTAATGAGGGGTTACCACAAACACTCCTCATCCCCTAGATGCGCCATGAAGGTGGATATCGTGAAGGCTTACGACAATGTCAGATGGGATTTCCTCTGGGATGTCCTAGCCTCCATGAATTTCCATCCTAAGATGATCCAATGGTTGAAAACTTGTGTTTCCACTGCCAATTACTCCTTATGCTTGAATGGGGAAGCTATAGGATATATACCTGGGCAGAAAGGCTTAAGGCAAGGTGACCCGTTGTCTTCATACTTATTTGTGATGGTAATGGAGGTTTTGACTTGCATTCTAAAGGAGAAGTCTCTTCTTCCTGACTTTAAGTTCCATTGGAAATGTGGCACTACCAAACTTGTCAACCTCTGCTTTGCAGATGATCTTATGATTTTTTGCAAAGGTGAGGTAAGCTCTATCAATCACATCAAGCAATCCTTGAATGAATTCGAAGCCTTATCTGGCCTCTCCCCCAGTCATACCAAGAGTAACATTTTCTTCTCTGGTGTTAACCCTACCACCAAATCTTCCATCCTCAACTTATTGGGTTTTCAGGAAGGGTCTTTACCTGTTAGATACTTGGGGGTACCTCTTTTATCCACCAAGCTCAAACACTCCGACTGTAAAGTCATGGTGGATAGGATTGTGGCCAAAACAAAATCTTGGACCCTTAGGTACTTGTCTTATGCTGGAAGAATACAATTGATCAAGTCAATTCTCTTCTCTATGCAAACTTATTGGTCATCTCTCTTTATTATCCCTAAAAAGGTAATTAAGGAGATTGAATCAATCCTTCGAGGCTTTTTCTGGACTGGTCCTGACCTTAAGAGGACTGGTGCCAAAGTCTCATGGGAACACCTTTGCTCCCCTGTTAAGGAAGGTGGATTGGGATTTAAATCTTTGGAGATTTGGAATAAGGCAGCTGTGGCCAAACACATTTGGTTCCTTGTCTCGAGGGGGGAACAATCTATGTGGTGCCAATGGGTTAAATCTTATTTACTTAAGGGCAAGAGTTTTTGGAGTGTTAAAACTCCAAGTGATCCATCTTGGGTTTGGAGGAAAATCCTCAACCAAGTGAAACAAGGTGAATACAAAGTAATAGCTCTGACAGGGGCGATTTCTGACAAGGGTATGGCGATTCCAGGTGAGGTCATGGCTTTACTGTGATCTCATCCATGGCAGACGGCATGATCTCTTTCTCGGAAGGGCTGGGTAGCAAGGCCCAGGACTCAAATGAGATTCGTCGGAAACAGAAGAACCTAGCACAACTCGATGAAAAAATTCCGTCCTAGCTCTGAACTCAGATGAGCATCGAAGGACTCAAGAACTGCACATGGAAAACCCCAAAATAGGGACTCCGGTTACTCTAAATCCACAAGGATCGAGCATCTCAACCGATTCTGACCTAAGAAGAACCAGATCGGCTCAGTCTTCGACTCCAAATGGCGCTGGGGTTCACAGCCCTAAATCGCCCAAGAACATGAGCCTGGCGAGAAAACTTCAACAGGTTTTCTTCGAAGAAGGGTTGCGGGTAGATGCTGAAGCAGCTAACAAGAATACGGGTCCTACACCAACTGCTAACGACACTGGGGAGAATAGCCCTAATCCGAAGGAAGGCATGCGATCGAATTCTGAAGCTCGGATGCTTGAAATCGTGAAGTTGGAGGACGAACTCAACACCTCGGAAGATCCATTCATCCTAGATGTGCTCACAGTCAAGCTACTGAGCATACAACAGGAATGGAATAAATCAGGAGCAGCAACTGCTAACGGCACTGGGGAGAATAACCCTAATTCGCAGCTTAGCCCCAAAGCTGTGCAGAAAACCCAACAAGCCATTTTCGAAGATGGTCTGATGAAGGAGGCCGAAGCTAAGGCACGAGTGATTCACCTCCACGGAAACACTTACCAGTTTCAACGCACTCCATCAGAGGTAAGGAAACTGAACCCTATCTCACAGCAGCTTCCATCAACCTCTGTCCCTGGAATATGTGATAAGCAGGAGCAGCAGCAGTACACCTCGGGCAAGGGAGCCCCTCGCACGACAGGGGCTCTCCTCCATCGCCAAAGACTCAAACCAGCCACTACTGGTCCGGCCTCCGCTGGTCAGTAATAGATCTGGGAAAGCCAGCCATCACTGGGCCGGCCTCCTCTGGTCCGGTTGTTCAACCATATCTGGACATCTCTGGTCCAGTCAACCATCTACGGGCCATCTCCACCGCCCAACCCATATCCAGCCATGGCAGCCACCACAAGGTCTGGCCACCGGCCGGCCACCAAAAGCAGCAGCAACGGCCACCCGCCAACAGCAGCAGCAGCAACGGGCAAGGGAGGCTCTCTCCTTAGAGAGACTCTCCTCCACCGCCCTCCACAACCGGTTGCAGCAACCTCCGGCCACCACAAGGCCATTTCGGTCAGGCCAGATCTGATTCGAGCAAGCTCCACCTGGCCCGGCCTCCAACTGGTCCAGTCAACAGCTACCACCGTGGCTCAAATAGCCGTAGTGCTTAGTCTCCACAGTCAACCCGGACGAGGACCGGCGGCTACGTTTTTGGATCTGCTCCGGGCAGATATGAAGCCACTACCGGCCATCTGGTCCGGCCTCCTCCTGGTCCGGCCACCATCTACAACCCCATCACCAGCCGCCGTGGGGCTCAATACCAATCCCGGCCGCCTAGCCTCTCCGGTCCGGAGGAGCTTCAGATGGTCAGCCATGGGCGTAGCTTTGGTCCGTAACCTCATGGGTCGAAGCTACGGTTCGTTTTGTTCTACCAAGCCTCGCCGGAGATGATGGCCTTGTTGCTTCAATTAGTGCTCGGACAGTGGCACGGCAGCAAGCTACATCACCATTGAGGTCTAGATGAGCAGATCTGAACAGCCCGGGCAGCGGCGAGGCCGTGGCCATTCCACCGCGGCCAAGGCAGCCAGCCCGTTGGTAGCAGTCAGCCCGTTGGCAGGCCAGCCCGAGCAGGCAAGCCGTCGGGCACAGCCTGCCTTCGTCCAGCCACAAGGAAGGCAGCAGCCGGCTGCAGCAGGCAGCAGCCCGCCCGATGGCAGGTTGGGCCTAAATTTCTTTCAAAAAAAAAAAAATTAGTGGCACGGATTCCAAAAATAATTCCTAGTCCAATATTGGTTTATTGTCAATCTGTTGCTGGACGAACGGGCCAGTCTGATGGTGTTATTAACCCCCGATAGGCGGTCATCTGTTGGACTGAAATCGGGGGTCGAGCTTATGGTCGAGCCTTTTATATCCCTAGAACCAGTTTTTTTTTGCTCTAAGGTTGAGTGTAGTATTCATGTGGTCGTAGCTATTTTTGATTAGATTGAACTCCTTCCTAGTTAGGGGTAGCCTGCAGTAGCAGCAGCTGCAGGAGCCGATGATTAGATTATGGTTGGAGTTTGATTGAGCAGGGTAGTTGCCGGAGCTGTCATTGACTAGATTGGTGGATCCTCACTGATCGAAAAGGGTTGCTTTGCAGTCTGTTTCTGATTAGATTTGGTGGTTTGCACTGATCGAAAAGAGCAGCTTGGTCCACTTGAGGTTCGAGTGGCTACTTTTGGTGGCCTCTCTTTCTGTTCCGCTTTGAGTCGTTAGCGAGCCTAGGGGATTTGGGCGAGGTTGTAGTAGTCAGGGTGGAATGGGTGTGGTGTGCAGGGTACTTAGCAGGGTAGCCTTGTCGGATGCCGTCATCCCCTGGTCGAGCCTCTCTCAGTCCGAGTTCCTCTGTAGTAGTTGACTTCTGTTGAGCGGATATTATACTTGCTTTGGGGTGATGGAAGCCTCGGGTCTTGGTTTTCTTAGCCCAGCCTAGGAGGAGGAGGATCTCTCCTCAGCGCTGGTTATCATGTGGTCCATGTTGACCATGACTATCTACTTCAATTACCTTATTTCCTAGCCTGGCGGGTTGTGCCAGGAATAGCTCAATTTCATTTCAGTACATTTCATGGTTCTTTTCAGAGCCATTTGTATCACATATGTCACTTTATTTTACTCTCCATGCGGGTTGTGCATGGTTACCGTACTTTTATCATTCTTGTTTTTTTCTTTTCTTTTCCTCCTGGGGTATGCCCCTTGTAGGCTGTACATTCGATTAACCTTTTTTAATTTCAAGCTAAATTACCCAAAAAAAAACCTCTGTCCTTAAAACTGCAGAAATGCCTAAAGTATCTTCAGTAAATGCACCTTACTCTAGGTCGATGAATAATGGTAATCAATCAACATCTCGAAATTCCTTTATTCCTGGTCAACATCCCCAATTCAAACCAAAACAGAAATATGACCAGGGTAAACCCAAAAACTGGGCTTCCCTGCTGCAGTCCCAAAGCCCCTCAATGGATATGAAGCTTGAGTTTTATCATGACCTACTGAGAGGGAAAGAAGCCCAGGTGGAAATCGATATTGAACTAACAGATGTAGGTATGTGGACCAAATACTTAGTGGGTCACTTCCTTGATGGGAACATGCCTTACCCCTTGGTAGCCTCCACTGCTAGATATCAGTGGAAGGAGTTATTTGTGGCAGTCAAGCCGGATGTTGGAGGATGTTATCTATTTGAATTTAGGGATGAACAGGCCAAACAAGAAGTGTTGGATGGGGGTCCCTACTTCTTCTCTCAAAAATACTTGGTACTTAAAGACTGGCACCGTATGATGAAACCAGTAAAGGAACAACCTTCTCATATTCCAGCGTGGGTTAAACTTCATAATCTACCCCTAGAGCTATGGAATCAAGAGTGCTTGAGCAGGATAGTTAGTACCATTGGTAAGCCACTACATGTGGACCAAGCCACAGCCAAAACCTCAAGACAGCCAGGACTTTTGCACACAAAATCAACAAATGCTAGAATATGTATAGTGATCAGTGCTGAACATGAACTTCCAGATTAAGTTAGAATAACTGTGGAGGGAGAATCAGTTGTGGTGTTTGTTGAATATCAAGTCTTACCTTTACTCTGCAAGGAGTGCCAAGTCTTTGGCCACTCAACTGACCATTGCTCCAAGAAACCACCTCCAATTATCAGCCAGCCACTTCAGGAATGGACAATGGTAGGTAGTGGGAAACTGAGAGCTAACCCTCCTTACACATTCCCAGGTTCTACATCAACTACCCTACCTTCCTCCACCAAGCATGAGGGTAAACCTCAAGCAGAGCTTACTGATTCAGATGATGACTCAGAAGAAGAATTAGAAAAGGTTCTTGAGAGTATAGTGAGCAGCTCTCAAGAGAAGTTGACTCTGTCTCAAAGTACAGAAGCTAACCCTCCTCTGATCCCAACAGTCAGTTCTGCCTTTGCCATTGAGGAGGCTGCTCATAACCTTAAAGAACCTAATCCCCTGTCTCTGCAAGAGCTTACAGTCCCTTCTAACCAAACTGAAACATTAGAAAGAGTGGGGGCCAATAAGGGAGAAGCAGGACCCCCTAATCAGCAGACTACAAGCCCAAACCCTGCTGCATTTATAACCAGATCAGCAGCAAAAAAAGCTGCCAAAATGGCTGCCAAACTCAAGGACAAAGAACCTCCAGATCTCATTCCAGATATCAAACTTACCGGAGGAGGTTCTGGTAAAGCATGGCAGCAGAGGAAACAGAAGAACTTTGCAAAGAGCTCTTCTAACAAATCAGGGAAGTAACCTTCTTTCCTACCTTTGTCTGATTAATACAGTATTTACCTTTATTTTTTCAATTCTGTTTGTAGCTGTCTAGTGTTTAATGGATTGTGAGTCTTCACATTTTGGGTTTTGGAACTTGAGGGGCCTTAATGACCCTCTCAAACAAAGGGAGGCAAAAAATTGGGTTGTTAAGAATAAACTATCCTTAATTGGTCTTATTGAGCATAAAATCAAAGAATCCAATGTAACTAGAGTAGTCAACACCATGCTCCCTCATTGGAATTTTGTCAGCAATCATTCCTGCTCTCCTATGGGGCGTATTTTGATTTGTTGGAACCCCCTGTTGTTTAATGTACAAGTTCAGTTTCAGTCCAATCAGATTATTCATTGTAAGGTGCAATCTTGTAATGGCCAGTTTTCTTTTGATGCCACATTTGTATATGGATCAACTAGTTACTTGGAAAGGCAACAACTATGGGCTCAATTACAGCAGCTTTGTGTGGTTACCCCTTGGGTAGTAGTAGGTGACTTCAATGCATTGAGGTCTCCCCTTGAAAAAGTAGGTGGGGACAGAAATTGGTTGCCCTGGATGGAGGAATTCAATTCTTGTATCCAATCAACTGAATTACTTGATCTCAGGTATACTGGTTTTTTTTTTTGGATAAACCAGCTTGAAATAAAAAAGAGGCTAACCGAATATACAGCCTACAAGGGGCATACCCCAGGAGGAAAAGAAAAGAAAACAAAGCAAAAGAAAAGAAAATAGGCAACGCCAAATGGCTACATGGGAGGAGTGATAAGCGCTGATAAGAGCTGTTTCCAATCCATCTAGAAGAGGGAAGGAAAACAGCGCGAAAATGACCTAAACATTACAAAAGAGTCATGGAGCAAAAGGATATCACGACGTGCAACCTAACTATACAAGGAACCATTACATAACCCTGAAAGTGACCAAGTAACCAAATGATGGAGATGTCAAACTGAACTTCCGAAGGCCAAGTTGCATAACCATAATGGCACATGAGGTGGATGATTGAACTTGGAAGCTTGGTGAACTTGGACAGCCACCAAAACAGAGCAAATCATCTTGCAGAACCACAACAAAACAGAGCAAAAGGACACTTACTACCAATTGGAACCACAACAAAACACTTGGGAGCACTTGGGCAGCCTTCAACCTGGGCAGCAGAACTGGACAGTCACCAACTGATCTTGAAGCTTGAACCAACTAGCTCACTTGTTGTAGGCCAATAGCAGCCACAGAGAGGTAAATATCACAGTCCACTACAACATTGTTCAACATCAAACACTAGCACTATACATATGCAAAGGACACTAGCAACAAACAAGCAACAGCAGATCAGAACTGTGAAACAACCAGTTCAGAACTGATGCAGTTTATGGACCATCACAGAACAGCAGCAGTCCAACCATTCACTCACATTCAATTGAACCAAAACAATACCAAATGCAGAGGACGTCCCCCTCTGCGAAGGGAGATCCCAATGACAGCCCCTATTGGTTAGGCGAAAAATAGAAAAGAACAGCCACTAACCAAACATCATACAACTACAGAAGAACAACAACAGTTCTGATCTGCTGATACATTTAACAGCTCAAAACAGAGCACCAATAGAAGATAGGAAATGGGACTGCTGAGACAGCACGCTTTGATATACTCCCATAACAGGATCAGCAATAGAAGAGATACCAAACTTTGAGATACCACACACCATCGCAGATAGATACCACACACCAATAACAGCACAAAGCAGACAGATAGCATTGTGATTCTCAACATATCTAAAGCTGCAAAAGGTGGCAGAGAATGGATAATATAAAGAACATAGAGATGTAGCTTCATGGCAACATGCTTAGGGCATCACACTCAGTAGTAGAACAAAATGTTCAACTACTGAACAAGCCAAAACGGAACAGTAGCAGAACAGGTCATTAAGACCTCCCTAGCAACTCCCATGGAAAAAAAAACAACACCCCCTTTTCTATTCACTCATGAGCTAGGATCCACCAATACCCATCCTAGATCTCACAATACACCCCACTAAGCATATGAGATAGGATCACACATCTCACACTATATGAGATAGGTTCACACAAAGTCCCCAGATAACCTCACCAAAGATTATGGTAAATACCTGCTAAATAGAAGTAATATAAATCACCAAAAGTTTACAGCTGGTAAATAGAATCACCCTCAGGACACATACCTGCCAAGCAACACAATACAAAATAGAATGTGGAAACAATGCAACTCAGAACAATAATACAATAACAACTCAAACCAAATTCCACTCATTCACAATCCAAACTGCTTGAGATTGAGTCATATTATGGAGTGATAAAAGTCTGGCCCTAACCATAGAGCAGATTTTGTGAACCACTGCCTCCCATGTACAAGAGAGAGTTTGGAACTTCCTAACATTTCTCTCAATCCAAATATGATAAACGGCTACTGTAAAGACCAGTTTTGTGAGCACAACCTTAAGTGTTTTACCTTTGACACCTGATAGAAAAGTGATCCAGTCAAGCCATGATCTAGGAGACCAGGATACATGAAGCTTAGTTTGGATGGCACTCCAAACTTTTTGGAAGTAAGAGCAGTTAAAGAAAAGGTGATCATGGCTTTCCCTCTCTTGACAAAGACTACATTGAGGGGATACATTCAGACCAAACAACACAAGTCTATCCGCAGTGGAGAGCCTAATCTGAATAGCTAACCAAGTGGCAAAGCTACACTTCGGAATGTGGCCAGAAAACCATACTAATTTGTACCACATGACCTTAGGAAAGTGAGTTCTCAATTTGTCCCATAAAGAGGCAATAGAGAACTGACCATTGGGTGTGAGGGACCATCTAACATGATCAGCCCTTTGCAATCTGGATTGAATAAGAGGAGGCAAAGAACTTCTTACCTCATTAAGTTCCCAAGTTTGAGTAATGGGGAACACCCAATTTGAATTATGAATGATGTGGGACATAGTAGCATCCTTCGAGATACCAGAATCATAAGCAATTCGGGAACCAAATTTGTTCATCAAGGGACCAAGAGGATGCCAATTGTCATACCACAAGGAGGTGGAATGACCATTACCTATTATGCTTAGAATGAATGGTTGCACCACCGGTCTGAGGGTCAAAAGTTTCCTCCAAACCCAGGTGCAATCACCAGGAATTTTCAAGTTCCAAAAGTTCCTACCCTTGATTAAGTAAGATTTGACCCACTGACACCACATTGACTGCTCCCCCCCGAAAATTAAAAACCAGATGTGCTTGGCAATGGTTGCTATATTCCAAACCTGCATGGATTTGAAACCAAGACCACCCTCATGCTTAGGAGAGCATAAATGTTCCCAAGAGACTTTGGCACCTGTTTTCCTAAGATCAGGACCAGTCCAAAGAAATGCCCGAAGGAGTGATTCAACTTCTCTAATAACCTTAATCAAGTACACCAGTGGCCTCTGAATTTGGAAGGCTGAAGTGCAGCCCCTGCTAACATGGAGGGGCTGATTCTAGACTACTATTACTTCTAAGTACAAGGTAGCTGCTGAAGAAAGGAAAGGGGCAAGACAGAAAGAATAAGTCAAAACTATCCTCTCGAAAGGTGAACAGTAGAATGGCGATTTGGTGGGCGATTAGTTGGGCGATCTCCTCCGTCTGATTCATCATGGCCGACGGAACAGTTCCCATGTCAGATGGGTTGGGTTCCAAGAACTCCAGTGAGCCCCGGCGAAAGCAGCATGTCTCAGATCAACTGTCTCATCCGCCTTCGTCGGTTCTGGTAACATCTCGGGTGATCAACTCAGGTGAGCCCAACCTTGGATCCTCCCCCAATAAGGCTAATCCTGCTCCATCTCCAACTGGGTTTGGGGCGGGTAGCCCTAAAGTGATCAAAAGCGACAAGGGCGATTCTGACAAGGCATGGCGATTGAAGTCATCAAACTCCTGTGTTAGCCCGCCCACCATGGCAGACGGCTCAACCTCCTTATCCGAAGGGCTGGGCATCAAGGCCCAGGATTCAAACGAGCTCCGCCGCAGGCAGAAGAACTCAATACAGCATGGTGAAGCCGCAGTCCTCACCGAGCAAACCCCTCTCCCACCCAAATCGACTGAAACATCAGATCCCCAAGTTAAATTTGGAACTCACAGTCCAAAACACATCAAGACGAGCCCTGCTCGTAAACTCCAACAGGCCTTTCAGAACGAACGGAAGCAGATGGAATCCGAAGCTCGGATGCTCGAAATTGTGGGTCACCTGGAGGATGAGCTCAACAATTCGGAGGATCCTTTCGTTCTTGATGTTGTGACAGCTAAACTTCAGACCATTCAACAATCTTGGAAAAATGATCGTCAGAGGCTCCACTCAGGCGATACACTTCATCTGGGCCTCGAACCAGGTTCGGCTAGGAAGCTACAACAGGTGTTTTTGGAGGAAGGTTTGAGGTTTGAAGCTGAAGCTGCCATGGGATCAGTCCTGCCTCTGAAGGGGCCTGGGGTGAACAGCTCTAGTGCTCAAATCAACACTATTGAGGAGAAACTGGAAAAGGAAGCAGAAGCAAGAGCTAGGGTCACGCATCTGCATGGAAACACGTACCAGTTCGAGCGTACACCTGCACAGGTTCGGAAAACTAACCCTAATCCCAAGATATTGTTTCTTGTCAAAGATACTAGAACTAAGCTGGGTGGTGTACCAAACCCAGTGTCTCATGCATCAACGAGTACTAATCCTGATCAGCCTAAGAATTGGGCCTCCCTATTTAGGTCTCAAGGGCCCTCAAGTAATATGAAGTTAGATTTCTATCCAGAATTAAAGAGGGGGAAAAATGCTGTAGTTGAACTTGATGTTACTCACTTGGATGAGAATTGTTGGTCACATTGTCTGGTTGGTCATTTCCTAGATGGTAGGATGGATTTTCGACTAGCAAATTCAACTGCGCATAAACAGTGGGGAAAAAACACTAACTACGGCCTGCTGTCAGTTAAGTCAGATAATGCAGGATTCTTATATTTTGAATTTAAAGATGAAGCTTGCCAACTTGCAGTCCTAGAAGGGGGGCCTTGGTTCTTCTCCCAAAAATTCCTTGTTCTGCAGAAATGGAGAAGAATGATGAATCCAACTAAGATTTCACCGTCCTCTATCCCGTCTTGGGTTAAGCTTCATAACTTGCCCCTAGAGTGTTGGACAGAAGTGGGATTAAGCAGGGTGGCTAGTGCAATAGGACAGCCCAAATATGTTGATCGAGCTACAGAAAAGAGGACTAGGCTTGCATATGCTAGGGTGTGTGTGGAAATTGAGGCTGCTGATGTACTACCAGATGACATACAGGTCACAGTGGATGGGGAGAGTGTATCAGTTAGGGTGGAATACCAACTAATGCCTCCTGTTTGCTTAGAATGTGGGGTGTTTGGACATGCAACCGCTAAATGTTCAAAGTCCATCCTTAATAAGCAAGCACAGGGTCATGAAGTTCCGAAGGAGGATTGGCATGCTGTTAGTAAAGGAATCTCTATCAATGTAGGGGGTTCAGTAGCACTGGAGACAGTTACAATACCTGTGGTGGCTGTGGTGGATACGTCAATGCCTAAGGTCTTAAAAGAGGACATAGATGGGAGTGACTCAGAAGAGGAGGAGCTGAATTTCAATACTGATATTCCTTTTGAGGTGATGGTGGATACAGGGGCTCTCAAGTGTAGCGTGGAGTCCGGTCCAAGTAATCCTTCTAATGATCTAGACCCGGAGGTATTCCCTGCTCAACTTGATCCGCAAGTGAAACCAATTCCTCCGGATGATAAGTCTAAAGAAGTAAAGGGAAAGGCTCCCTTTCAAAGTTCCAAGGGTCCCAACAAGTCCGGTGGAAAAAACAATAACAAAAAGTGGAGTAGCAGCTCCAAAAGACGGAATAAATGATATCCTTTTGGTATCCTTTTGAATGATTGTAGCTTTATTTCTGTCAAGCTATGCTCTTTTGTTACTTTGTGATTTAGTTTCCAATGTCTTTTCAAACTTTCAATTTAGGTTTTTGGAACATCCGTGGTCTGAATGACCCCATTAAGCAGAAAGAAGCAAGATCTTTTGTGAACACCAATAAGTTGAGTCTTGTTGGATTACTTGAGCATAAAATAAGGGCAACTTGGGCAGATAGAATCACCCAATTCATCTGTCCTGGTTGGAACTTTGTGAACAATTACCCCCAAGCTGCTTTAGGAAGGATTTTTGTTGGATGGGACCCTGGTATTTTGTCTCTTACAGTGTTATGTCAGACTGATCAATTTATTCACTGTCAGGTCCATCCAAAAGATGGGAGTGCATTATTTTTGGTCACAATGGTCTATGGGGCAAACTCTATCTCAGACCGTAGATCTCTTTGGCTTAGCCTTTCTCAGTTTAAGTCCTCTTCTCCCTGGGTGGTCCTTGGTGACTTTAATGCTATTAGGCATCCTAGGGAGAAAGTGGGGGGGAATGTACAGTGGTATCCTCCCATGGATGACATTAATCACTGTTTGTTCTCCTCCGAGCTTGATGACCTTAGGTTTTCAGGGTGTTTATTTACGTGGTCCAATAAGCAGGTCCCTCCTCATTTTGTGACTTCCAAAATTGATAGGGTATTAGTGAATGAGCCTTGGATGAGAACATATTCTCAATCATCGGCTCAATTTTTGGTGCCTGGAATCTCAGATCATTCACCGGGTGTGGTGTTCGTCCAGTCCAATCCAAGAAGGTCAATTAAACCCTTCAGGTTTTTTGACTTCCTTGCTGACCACCCTCAATTCCTTGCAATTGTCCAGAGGAGCTGGAGGACAATTGTACTTGGGAACCCCATGTTCTGTGTGTGTGAGAAGCTTAAACGTCTTCAAAAGGAATTGAAGCAGCTTAATAAGGAAGAGTTTAGTGGCATCTCTGAGAGGGTGAGTGCCACTAAGCAAGCATTAGAAAACATACAGGTAATTATAGGCTCTCATCCTAATAATAGGGCTGTTATAGAACAAGAGAGAGCGGTACACAAACAATACATCACATTGCTTAGGGCTGAGGAAAGCTTAGCTAAACAAAAGTCTCGTATACAATGGTTGAAACTTGGAGATCAATGTACGTCCTACTGGGGAAAGGGGAAAGGGGAAAGGGGTTGGGAGCTTCTCTCTCTAGCCTAGAGAGAGAAAGCTCCCTCCCGGTCCAGATCCAGCCGGCCCCGGGCTCCCACCTCCGGCCAGCAGCAGCGGCAACAGTAAGGACGGCAAGGGAGCAACCCTCCTTAGGGAGTGCTCTCCTCCATCGCCTCCATCAGTCTTCAACAGCTATGGAGCAAAGCTCCCTCTGGCCACCTCTATCCGGCCACCGCTGGTCCAGCAGCCGGCCACGGATCTTCCGGCCAGCCACAGCCAGCAACCACCACCAGCCGGTCACGGCTCGAGCAGAGGCCAGGTCTGGACTTCAACCAGGTCAGGATCCAACTCCATCCCGCCGGGTCCGGCGGCTACCTTTTTGGGATCTGCTATGGGCAGATCTGAAATCAACCCAGCCAATACCGGCCACTCACCTTCTGGTACGGCCTCCATATAGTCCAGCCTCCGTCTGGTCCAGTTTGCACTTTGGTCCGGCCAAGGAATCATCAACCGCCGTGGCTCACAGCCGCCGGCCTCTCTAGCGCCGCCGTGGGCTCAGCTGCCATGGGGCTCAGCCGCCGTGGGGCCAAGCAGCAGCAATCATGGCTACCCATTGTGGGCGGCAACTGGTCCGGCCAGCCAGCCAGCTCGGGCAGTCACCAGCCTAGCAGGCCAGCAGGCCTGCCCAGCCAGCTAACAACACGCCTTCACGGGCTTCTGGCCGCCCGGGCAATCAGTAACTATGGGCATCAACAGTGGCCTCCAGCCACCAGCCACCGTGGGCCACCAGCCACCGAGGGCTAGGCCACCAACAACAGCCGCCGGGCAGCCGTGGGCAAGTTTGGGCCAGGCCCTCAACAGGGGCCATCGGGCCGCCCGTCGGGCACAGCCTGCCATCGGGCCGCCCGTCGGGCACAGCCTGCCTTCAACCCGTCGGGCACAGCCAGCCTTCTGCCAGGGCAGCAAGCAGCTTGCCGGGCAGGCAGCCCAACCAATAGCCCAGGCCGGTATACCTGGGTCAATTCTTTATTAATGTTTGTGCAATATTTACATTGTTGCTGGACTAGTGGGCCAGTTTTCTGTTAGTTTTGCTACCCCCGATAGGCGGTCACCTGTTGGACTGAAATCGGGGGCCGGGCTCTTCGTCGAGCCCTCTATATCCCTTGAGCCAGCGCTTTTAGCTCTGAGGTTTGCGTAGTATTCTTGTGGTCGTGGCTATTATTGATTAGATTGGATTCTCCTAGTTAGGGGTAGCCTCGCAGTAGCAGCAACTGGGGGAGCCGATGATTAGATTATGGTTGAGTCTGATTGAGCAAGGTAGTTGCCGGAGCTGTCTTTGAATAGATTGGTGGATTCTCACTGATTGAAAGGGGTAGCTTCGTAGGCTGTTTCTGATTAGTTTTAGTGGTTTGCACTGAGCGAAACGATCAGTTTGGTCCACTTGAAGTTTGGGGGGCTACTTTGGTGGTCTCTCTTCCTGTTCCGCTTATAGTTGTTAGCGAGCCTAGGGGATTTGGGTGAGGTTGTAGTAGTCTGGATGGAATGGGCGTGGTGTGCAGGGTGCTTAGCAGGGTAGCCTTGTCGGATGCCGACATCTCCAGTTCGAACCTCTCTCGGTCCGAGTCCCTCTGTAGTAGTTGACTTCTTTTGAGTGGGTATTATGCTAGCTTCAGGGTGATGGGCTTCTCGGTTCTTGGTCTTCTTATCCCAGCCGTGGAGGAGGAGAATCTCTCCTCAGCGCTGGTTATCATGTGGTCACCGTTGACCATGACTATCTACCGTATTTACTTTATTTCCTAGCCTGGCGGGTTGTGCCAGTACGCATAGCATTACAGTACGCATAGCATTTTGTTATGTATTTACTCTATCTCACTCTCCATGCGGGTTGTGCATGGTTTACTGCACTTTTTCCATTCTTATTTGTTTTCCTTTTCTTTTCCTCCTGGGGTATGCCCCTTGTAGGCTGTACATTCGCTTAACCTTTTTTTAATTTCAAGCTAAGTTACCCAAAAAAAAAAATGTACGTCCTACTTCTTTAAAGCTGTGACCAATAGGAGGAATAGGAGCAAAATAACAAGCTTAGAATTAAATGATGGATCTACCTCACACGATCTCATGGTCATCAAAGAACAGTTTGTTAACTTTTACACAACTCTTTTTGGAACGTCCCATCTCACACCCCATCGGGGTCCAACTAGAGTGTGTCAATTAATTAGAAATAAACTCAGCCCTGAGCATAGTCTTAATATGGTCTCCCCTGTCTCAGACTTGGAGATCAAAGAGACCATTTGGTCAATTAACCCCTCCAAAGCCCCTGGCCCTGATGGGTATAATGGAGGGTTTTTTAGGAAGGCATGGTCTGTTATTGGGAGAGAGGTCACCTCAGCTGTTCAGAACTTCTTCAGGTCTGGACAACTGCTCACTAAAGCTAATTCCACTATGGTAGCTCTTGTTCCTAAGGTTCCAAACCCTTCCAGGGTGGGTGACTTTAGGCCCATCTCATGCTGCAATACCATTTACAAATGCATCTCTCGGATTCTAGCCAAGAGATTGCAATCTGCGCTTCCTTTGCTCATAGATCCGGTCCAGTCAGGATTTGTGAAAGGAAGGAGAATTGCAGATAACATTTTCCTTACCCAAGAACTCATGAGAGGGTATCACAAGTCCTCTCCTTCCCCTAGATGTGCCATGAAAGTTGACATAATGAAAGCATATGACCATGTTAGGTGGGAATTTATTTGGGATGTCCTGTCCGCCATGAACTTCCATCCTACAATGATTAAGTGGCTTCAAGCATGTGTAACCACTGCAAACTATTCCCTATGTATCAATGGGGAAGTGACGGGGTACATTAAAGGGAAGAAGGGGCTGAGACAGGGGGATCCGTTATCCCCGTATCTCTTTGTTATTGTGATGGAAGTGCTTACGAGTTTACTTAAGGAGAAAGCCCAGCTCCCGGACTTTCATTATCACTGGAGATGTAAAACTAATCAATTGATAAATCTGTGCTTTGCTGATGATCTAATGATATTTTGCAAGGGAGAGCCTTCTTCGATTAAACTCATCAAGGAAGCCTTGAATGAGTTTGAGGCTCTTTCTGGTCTCTCCCCTAGCACAGGTAAGAGTAGCATATTCTTCTCTGGTGTTAGTGTGGGAGTTAAGGAGACTATTTTGCAGGATTTGGGATTTCAGGAGGGGTCCCTGCCAGTGAGATATCTGGGAGTTCCATTGTTATCTACAAAGCTTAAAGCTGTGGACTGCCAGAGGCTGGTTGATAGTATCACTGCCAAAACTAGAAGTTGGACCAATAGGGACCTTACTTATGCGGGGAGAGTCCAGCTTATCAAGAACATCTTGTTCTCGATGCAAACGTATTGGTCCTCCCTGTTCATTTTACCAAAAAAGGTCATCAAGGAAGTAGAATCTATCCTTAGGGCCTTTTTATGGTCTGGCCCTGACCTAAAAAGATCAGGGGCTAAGATAGCTTGGGAGAAGTTATGCGCCCCTAAAGATGAGGGGGGTCTTGGCTTCAAATCTATGGAGGTGTGGAATAAGGCTGCGATTATGGTTAAATCCTACTCATTAAAGGGTAGTCCAACCATAATTGAACCATATATGGTACTTGATCTCCGGGGGAGAGCAATCCATGTGGTGCCAATGGGTTAAATCCTACTTATTAAAGGGTAGGAGCTTTTGGAGCCTTAAAATGCCTGCTAATCCCTCTTGGGTTTGGCGTAAATTACTTAATCTAAGACATGTAGTCCAACCCTTCATACGGCACTTAATTGGCAATGGGGAGAACACATCCATATGGTTTGACCCTTGGCACCCGTTAGGCCCTCTGCTGGAGAAGTTTGGTTCCAGAATTGTTTATGACTCTGGCCTTCCGTTGAATGCCAAAGTGTCCCTCATAGTACACAATTCTGGTTGGACTTTCCCAATCACGCAAACATGGGAGTTGAATGAAGTTAGACGGCTTCTCCCTCCTTTGCGTGGCTCCAGGGACCATGTTAGATGGACTCTGAATGCATCTGGTCAGTTTAGTATAGGCTCTCTATGGGAGAATTTGAGGGCTCCTTTCCCCAAGGTTAATTGGCATAAGGCTGTTTGGTTTTCTGGCCATATACCTAAGTGTAGCTTCATTACATGGCTGGCCATCCAGGGTAGACTCTCCACGGAGGATAGATTAGTCCTCTTTGGGATTAAATCAATCTCCCAATGCAGTTTTTGCCATGGTAGTGAAAGCCATGATCATTTGTTCTTCAACTGTAATTTTTCCACACGGGTTTGGAATGCCATGTTGGAAAAGATGGATACGAGTTGGTCCCCAAGGCCTTGGCCAGCATGGATCACCCACTTCTCCTCTTTTAAGGGGAAATCTTTAAGGAATATCGTATCTAAGTTGATTTTCACTACTACAGTATACCATATTTGGATTGAAAGGAACTTAAGGAAGTTTCAAAATACAACGAGCACCTGGGAAGTGGTTGTTCACAAAGTCTTTAACATGGTTAAGGGTAGATTACTGTCGTTGCCAAAGTTGCCCGCAGGCTCACAAAATAATAGGTTTAATAGAGTATGGGGCATCAATGGGTAATGAGGTATTGTGTGTTTGTGTATTCATATTGTGGCCAAGGTTGTAGAATTGCAGGTTTGGTCAGCAAGGCTGCCTTAATCAAGTACTCCAGTGGCCTCTAAATTTGGATGGCTGGTGCAGCCCCTGCTAACATGGAGGCTAGCAGGATTCAAGGTGACCTACTATTACTTCTATGTACAAGGTAACTACCTTACTCTCTAGATTGTTCTGAACTGTGTTGCTGAACTGTTTTCTGAAATGTGTGGCTACAGATTGTTATGGTCAAGCTTTTCCATGTTGTTACTTTTGACAGCCTTTTTATCACTGTGTGAATCTATACTGAACCTGACTTCTTATGTAGTGCATTCTGAACCTGACTTCTTATGTAGTGCATTCTGAACCTGCTGTCATGCTAGAAGTCTGTCAAGATTGATGCATTCTGACTATGCATACTGCTATGTGAATCATCAGAGCAGCCTTGTTCAACATATACCTGTTTTGATACCAGCTAGTGTATTGTGTGTGACCTTGTGGTTAGGAGGTAGAGGGTTTTGAGGGGAGTGAAGCATAAGAGCATTAGTGTTTTGACTATGCATGTGCCCAGTTTCTGACCTGATCTGAATATGCCATGATCTGATGTAGCAAGCTATTATGTGCTGATTTCTGTGCTGTTATGGGCTGATCTCTGCTAAGTTCTGTTATGTTCTAGTGAAGCAAGCTATTTGGTAGCAAAACTAATCTGATGTAGCAAGCTATTCTGCTATCTCAAGATTAGTTGTGGAGTTCTGACTATCTCAAGCAATATACAATATATAGTATATTGTCGCCATGGTTGTAGATGCTTTCTTTGCAGGGATGGCCAGCAGGTTACTACTCCTATGTAACTAGATTGAACAGGTTATGAAGTGGTGTTGGCTGGGTGCTATGCCATCCCAGCAAGTGTGTAGGCTGTATGATGCACTGTCTGAGTAAGGGCTAAGTAGTTATTGAGCTCCTATTACTTCTAAGTATTCAGGTAGTTAACTTACTCCCTTTGGCAGCCTTGGAATGTACAACAGGTGCTAGTTCCCCATCAATCCTTGTTCCTCTGCGAGGGGGAATTCCTCTGCTCCAAAAGCTCCTACCCTTTAATGAGGGGGGTCTTGGCTTCAAATCTATGGAGGTGTGGAATAAGGCTTCAATTATGGTTCAAGTACCATATATGGTTGGACTACTGCTATTATGGTTCAATTATGGTTCAGTTGTTTGGCTGCACTAACATATTTGCAGCTGCTCAAAGAAGAACTGCACTTCTGTTTCAGTAGGGCTGTTGTGAACTGCACTGATATGTCCCTTTCAAGGTGCATGATGCTGATTCACTTCCATAAGCATCCTTGTGATGCACAAGGGTGCATGATGCTGATTGTGTAGTGCATTTGCCCTGCTACTGCTACTGTTATTTGCATGGTGTTTTCTGATTTGCATGGTGCACCTTCACTACTGCATTTTCTGCATTTGGATGGTCCTGCAGGTTGTAATTAGTTTAGTGTCAGTTGTTAGTTGTGGTGCCTAACCATAGGGGCTGTCGTGGGATCTCCCTTCGCAGAGGGGGAATTCCTCTGCAATTATGGTTCAGTTGGTAGTTTGTGCAGTTCAGAAGTTAGAGATGGACTGCTGTCAATTATGGTCCAATTACACATAGGGGCTGTGTGTACCTGTTAAGTCCCTGATCTGCATTGCTGCTACTTTGCTGTTATTGTAGCAATTGTGTTACAAGTTTTGTGGTCTGTTCTGTTGGGACATAATTAGTCCTGCATCAGTTATGTAATGTAGTGTTGTGTAGTGTAGTGTCCAAGTGTAATGTAGTGTTATGTAGGTTTTGGTATGTAGTGCATTCTGTTCACAGCAGCAGTTCTACAGAATGCAGAATGCATCAGTTATGCTGGTTTTTCTGTTGCCTTGTAGTAGGTTTTGTTTTCAGTTATGCCTAACCATCGGGGGCTGTCAATGGGATCTCCCTTCACAGAGGGGGACGTCCTCTGTATGGTATTGTATTTGTTTTCAGTGTTGTATAGTAAGGTACAAGCTCAGAAGTTGTAGTTATGGTCTATTATGGTAGTGAATCCTGTTGGAGCAATCTGTTGGGGGTCCATTGGACACAACTGATGCAGCAGTCCATTGGACACTTCATGGACACCACATGGTCTGTGCACCAGATGTAGCTGTTCTGAACTGTTGAACTGTTCTGCTATACCTGTCCTTAGAACTGTTCTGAACTGCTCAGCAGCTGTGTTGGAGCCTGATATGTACATCAAGCCTGCCAATCCAAGCCCAATTCAATGATGTCAATCCCAGCCACTGTCAGGTGTCCATATTGTGTCCAGCTTGTGCTCCAGGTTGTGAATTTGTGCTCCAGAAAATGCATGTGGTCTGCTGTTCTGCTGTACTGTTATGTAATAGCAGTGGAATGGATGTAGGAACTATGTTAAAGCTTCTATCAGTTCTGAAGCTAGGGGCATGTTGTGTCCATGTTGTGTCCCCATGTCAGTAGACCTCATCCAAGCTGATTGTGGTGAGATTCCAAGTGTGCAGTGCAGTTCTGACTGCTGGTAGTATGCAGTAGCAGCTGATTGGTTACTTTCAGGTGAAGCTCAGCAGTTGCTTTGTTGTGCTAGTATTGCTAGTATTGCTAGTATTGCTGGTGCAATCTGTTATTGCTGGTCCAAGTGCAACAAGTACCTTTTGTAGATGGATAGGAAACAATGTATACCTTTTGTTTTGTTTCCATCTATTCAGTATGTTATCCCCTCATGTAGCCATTTGGCCTACCTTTTCTTTTCTCTATCTTAATCCTCCTGGGGTATGCCCCTTGTAGGCTGTATATCCGTTTTCTTTTTAATTTTAAAGCTGAATTACCCAAAAAAAAAGTACAAGGTAAATATCTTACTCTCTAGCTGCTGCTGCTGCATTTGTTTTCTTGTTCTTGAGTGTGCCACTATATGTAGAACCTGTGAGAAGTGTGTTTGAGCCTCAATCTTCTTGTGAGTGAAGGTAATACTTAGAGGGAGGCACTTTGTGAGGGAGAGTGGAGGGAGGTGGGTTGCAACCTTTCATGTGAGGTTTAGTGGAGGGAGCCTTGGATGGTAGATTGATTGTGGATAATGTTTTGCTGAGCTCCAACTTGGAGTGAACTGCATTTGACTGATCATGTTTTCTGCTGCTTGCCAATCTGCTGACCTTGGTTCTGTCCAGCATATTTAATTGGCACTTGTGCAGCATACTTAATGCCATGGAGTGAACTGTAGTGTGCTCTGACATGTGTAGCATACCTAAATGGTACTTATTCAATGCCATTGGCTAGTGTGTGACCTTGTGATACCAAAGTGTTGCTACAATTCTGCATTTGGTACAGTAATTGACTGATGACTGATGACTGATTTTGCTGTGATCATTTGCATTGATAAGAACAGCCCTGTTGCACAGTCATCAGGGATACACTACTTAATGATGACAGGAGGTTCACAGTCCATGCATATGTTTTGTTGCAGGAGGTTCAGAAGTTGTTAGACTAGCAGGTCCTGTTTTCAGTAATGCCTAACCATCGGGGGCTGTCAATGGGATCTCCCTTCACAGAGGGGGAAGTCCTCTGTATTGTTTTGCTTTTGTTTTCAGTATTGTTTAGTATGGTTCAAGTTCAGTTGTTGTAGTCCAAGTAACTGTGTAGTCCAAGTAGCTGCATTAGTGACTGTGTTTGATATGGTCCAGTATTGTATAGTATGCGTTGTTTAGTTCAGAAGTTGTATTTGTTTGGTCTGCTGCTGCTGTTCTGTGTTAGTAACAGTTCTGAAGCTTGCCTGGAGCTGCAATCTGCATTTGGTTGTTTGCTATGGCTGCAGACTGTTGCCATGGCTGCAGTCTGTTGCTGTTCTGACCAGCATGGGTGTGATGCTGAATTGAGTCAAGCATGTTCTGAAGCTGCCCAGTTCTGCTACTGTTTTGTTGCAGAATCGTGGGGTGATTCTGCCCACAGCTGGTTGTTGCCATAGCAGCTGTTGTTCCATAGCTATTGTGTCTGCTAGTCATTGCATAGTTGACTGATTCTGAGATGTCAACCATGAGCAAGTGTCCTGATGATCAAGTGCAGCAGCTTGCTGCATTTTCTGTTATGGTTATGTTTTTTGGCTTATTTCTGACTGTGAGTTCTGAACTGTGTTGCTGAGCTGTTTTCTGAAATGTGTGGCACAGATTGTTCTTTTTTTTTTCAGATTGTTATTGTATTGTACTGCTTCGCCTAACCATCAGGGGCTGTCGATGGGATCTCCCTTCACGGAGGGGGACATCCTCTGTATAGTTTAGTTATCTGCATTCTGTTCTGATCTGTTTTGGAGCAACCAGCCTGCTACTCAGTATCTGTATTGTATATGCCTATCCTAGGGGGGATGTCCCTTGGAGCTGCTGCTGATTGACCAGACTTGAGCTGTGCAAGTTCTGATCCAGCTGAATCTGAAATCTGCTGGTGTTGGTCTCAAGTTGGTACAAGCCTCAAGATCAGTTGGTGGTCTGCTATGATGCTGAATTGAGCAGATGTGTGTTGATGCTGTTTTGGTACAAGCCTCAAGATCAGTTGGTGGTTTGTTGTCATGTTATGTTTTGGAGCAAAGTATCCCAAGCTATGTAATTGGGTTTATGTTATGTCATGTTTGGTTGTCATTGCGTTGTTTTCTTCCCCTCTTCTAGATGGGCTGGAAACAGCGTCTATTAGGTTATTCCCTAGGCATGTAGCCATTTGGTATAGTCATTTCCTTACTTGGTTGTTTTCTTTTTCCTCCTGGGGTATGCCCCTTGTAGGTTGTATATACGGTTCGGTTCTTTTTTCTATTTAAAGCTGTTTTACCCAAAAAAAAAAACAATGAGGACCAATAGGTTTGGATAGAGAATAGAACATTTCTAATCAACTGGACCCTACCAGCATAGGTGAGGTCCCGATTGGTCCAGGACTTGGTTCTTGCAATAATGTTATCCACTAAACGCTGACAGTCAGTAGCTTTGAGTTTAGAGGAGAGAAGGGGAACACCAAGATATCTAACAGGCAAAGTACCCTCTTTAAACCCTAAGATAGCCAAGATGGCCAATCTAGTGCTAGTGTTGACCCCAGAGAAGTAGATGCTACTCTTCCCAGGGCTAGGTGAAAGACCTAATAGGGATTGAAATTCAGTGAGTGCATCCTGGATATGATTAATTGAAGCCAGATTGCCCTTACAGAATATCATAAGATCATCAGCAAAACAAAGATTGACAAGCTTAGTAGCACCACATCTCCAGTGATAATGGAAATCAGGAAGACAGGATTTCTCCTTAAGAAGGCAAGTGAGAATTTCCATCACAATAACAAAGAGATATGAAGATAGAGGATCACCTTGTCTGAGCCCTTTTTTACCGAAAATATAACCAGTGACTTCACCATTGATGCTAAGAGAGTAATTAGCAGTAGTGACACAGGCTTGAATCCAATTGATCATGATGGGATGGAAGTTCATAGAAGTCAGGACATCCCACAGGAAGTCCCACCTAACATTGTCATAAGCTTTCATGATTCTACCTTCATAGCACATCTGGGAGATGAAGAAGATTTGTGGTAACCTCTCATGAGCTCCTGGGTAAGGAAAATATTGTCAGCAATCCTCCGACCTTTAACAAAACCTGACTGAACAGGGTCAATTAAAGTGGGAAGAACCACCTGCAACCTTCTAGCAAGGATTTTAGATATGCATTTGTATATAGTGTTACAACATGAGATTGGTCTGTAATCCCCGACTCTGGATGGATTAGGGACCTTAGGAACAAGCGCAATAATAGTTGAATTTGCCTTTTTGAGCAGCCGACCAGACCTAAAGAAGGTTTTGACAGCGGCAGTGATTTCATGGCCGATGATAGGCCAAGCCTTTTTGAAGAAGCCAGCATTATAGCCATCAGGACCAGGAGGTTTACCAGAGGGAAGAGACCAGAAGGTCTCCTTAATTTCAAGATCAGAAACATCAGCAACCATGGCTAACTTTTGGCTATCGGATAAACGACTACCGTTGGATTTGTGCCAAGCAGATTGGTGTAATAGTCAACAAAGTTGGATTTGATATCCCTAATGTCATAAATGAGGGACCCGTCATCCAACACCAAACTGGTAATCTTACTCCTATTTCTAGTGCTGTTGACAGCTTTAAAGAAATAAGAAGTGCACTGGTCCCCAAGTTTCAACCATTGAATTCTTGACTTTTGTTTAGCCAGACTTTCCTCGGCCCTCAGCAAGGTGAGAAGATGCTTATGGACCTCCTGCTCCTGGCTAATAACAGAGAGATTAGAAGATTGACTACCCAACTCTTTCTGCAAAGACTCAAGAAGTTGCCTAGTGTCCACAACTCTCTTAGAGACATCACTAAAGTCCCTATTATTGATAAGCTTAAACTCCCCTTGTAAAAGTTTGAGTTTTTCACAAACACAGAACATAGGATTTCCTATGATCACTTTCCTCCAGACTTTTTGAACCACAGTTAAAAACTGAGGATGATCAGCTATAAAGTCAAAGAACTTGAAAGGTTTAGAGGATTTCCTAGGACTAGGAGTGATGCACACAATACCTGGAGAGTGATCAGAGATCCCCGGGGTGGGAAAATGAGCTGAAGAACTGGAATAGTCTTTCATCCACTGTTCATTAACCAGAACCCTATCCAATTTGGTGGTGACATGATGAGCGGGGTCCTGTTTATTGGCCCAGGTGAAAAAACAGCCCGAAAACCTAAGATCATCAAGCTCAAGAGCATACAGGCAATCATTAAACTCTTCCATATGAGGGGGCCAGGAGGAAGACCCCCCAGCTTTTTCAATGGGAAATCTAATTGCATTAAAATCACCAAGCACAACCCAAGGATGTGAAGTACTAGACTGGCGGAGACTAGACCAAAGAGCTTGCCTAGATAAGTAGCTATTAGCCCCATACACGAAGGTAGCATGGAAAGGGGCTCCACCACACCTAGGCAACACCTCACAATGAATAAATTGATCAGAATGATCCAAAACTTGAACATTCATCAGAATAGGATCCCCACAAACTAAAATTCTACCGACGGGGGCGTGAGAGTAGTTGTTCAAATAGCAGAAATGGTCTGACAGAGCGATCTCTGACAGAGGCGATTTCTGACAACATGTCGATCTTCCTCGTTGTTCAGTGAACATTCACCATGGCCGACGGGACTATCTCCTTCGTTGAAGGCTTGGGCCTCAAAGCCCTGGACTCAAACGAAATCAGGAAGAAGAACTTCGAAAGACAACAGCAGCCACACCCTGTAAACCCTAATGGTTCAAAAGTTCCAGATCCCCAATCCAGTTCTGGGGCTCCCAGTCCCAAACACAACAAATCGAGCCCATCTCGTAAATTGCAACAGGCGTTCGAGGCTGAAGGTGCAAGATTGAACTCTGAAGCCCGTATGCTCAAAATTGTGGGTCATCTTCAAGATGAGCTCAACAATTCGGAGGATCCTTTCATACTGGATGTTGTTACAGCCAAATTATTGAGCATCCAACAGGAATGGAAACGAACTGAGGTCCAACAACTACACTATTCGGGAAACCCTAATCCGGAGTTCCCGAGTTTGAGCAAGGCAGAAACCAATCGAGACAGCCCCCCCCGAGAGCCTTCTTCTACCTCCCATCCCAGCACCTCTCGTACGCCATTCCAGCAAAGTCTGATCCTAGAAGCAGAAGAGCGAGCTGTGGCCCACCTACTACAACATCCTCATGAGGTATCCTCCTCTAATCCTAATCTTAATCCAAAAACTTATCAAGGTGAAGCAAGCGCTATCCCTCGACAACCACAAACTGTACCTCAGCATGGTTTTATTCGACCCAGACTAAACCCACATAACCAAAAAGCCAAACCTAAGAATTGGGCTTCCCTGTTGCAATCCCAGAGCCCATCTATGGAAAGATGCCGTATGCTTTGGTAGTGTCCACAGCTAGATATCAGTGGAAAGATTTGTTTGTAGCTGTAAAACCAGATGTGGCTGGTTGCTATCTGTTTGAATTCAAAGATGAAAAGGCTAAACAACAGATATTGGATGGTGGTCCATATTTCTTCTCGAAGAAATATTTAGTCCTTAAAGATTGGCATCCTATGATGCAACCAGTAAAGGAACAACCCTCACACATTCCAGCATGGATTAAGTTGCACAATTTACCCCTTGAGTTATGGAACCAAGAGTGTCTTAGCAGAATAGCTAGTACAATTGGTAAACCACTCCATGTGGATCATGCCACTGCAAAAACCTCAAAGCAACCTGGCTTACTTCAAACCAAATCAACCAGTGCTAGAATCTGCATAGAGATTAGTGCTGAACATGACCTTCCCGATGATGTTAGAATAACTGTAGGGGGGAATTCAGTGGTTGTGCCTATTGAGTACCAGGTGTTACCATCTTTATGCAAACAATGTCAAGTATTTGGCCATGATACAGCTCTGTGCCTCAAGAAAACTCCCCCAAACCCAAGTCAGCCCATCCAAGAATGGACTGTTGTGGGTAAAGGGAAACCATCTTCCATTCCTCACTCAAAGCCCAATGAAGCATCAAATATTTCCATTCCTAGCCTCCAAACAGATTTGACTGTGGATTCAGAATCAGAAGCAGAGCTAGAGCAGGTTCTTGTAGAAGTTGTAAGTAGTACCCATGAGTCCCTGAATCAGATTCAGAATCAGACCCTTACTCAGCAGCAGCACATATTGGTCAGGAATGAACTACAGCAGGATCTGCAGCAATCTGTAAGCAGTGAACAGAAGGCCCAATCATTGTCTCACCAAGTCCACCAACCTAAGCCTCTATTGGAAGAGGTGACTGATTGTGGTGAGCTCCTGAAAACTCCTACCCAGCAGAACAATGCAGTAACCAAATCAGCAGCCAAGAAAGCTGCAAAGTTAGCTGCAAAACTTAAATCTCAAGAAGCTAGTACACTGTCAGAGAAGCTACAGATGGGAGGATCAAAGGGCTCTGCAAAGAGCTCTCATAAATCAGGGAAGTAACTTTCCTTACATGTTTTGTCTAGTACTATTAGTTTTATTTTATGTCTTGTACATCCTTTTCTTTTGGCTTTTGGAACTTAAGGGGTCTTAATGACCCTCTCAAACAAAAGGAGGCTAAATCTTGGGTCCTAAAAAATAAACTATCTTTGGTAGGACTCATTGAACATAAACTAAAAGAACCCAAGCTTCCTAGAATTGTTAATTCCATGTTTCCTCTTTGGAGCTTTGTTAGCAATCACTCCAGTACTTCAATGGGAAGGCTCTTGATATGTTGGAACCCTTTGGTTTTTCAAGTTCAGGTCCTTAACCAGTCCAGTCAGTATATGCATTGTAAGGTGGACACTTGTGATGGCCAATTCTCATTTGAGGCTTCATTTATTTATGGGGCTAATTGCTACCTAGAGAGACAAAGGCTTTGGGTAGAACTACAACAACTCTGTGTTACATCCCCTTGGGTAGTTCTAGGGGATTTCAATGCCATAAAATCACCTCATGAAAAAGTGGGAGGGGATAGGAATTGGCTGCCATGGATGGAGGATTTCAATGCATGTCTCCATTCAACAGAGTTAGTTGACCTTAGATACTCTGGTTGCCAATTCACCTGGTCTAATAAACAACTGGGAGATGCTCACATTAGCACTAAGATTGATAGGGTTTTAGTCAATGACAGGTGGATCAAAGCTTTCTGTTGGTCCAGTGCCCATTTCCTCAACCCTGGAGTGTTTGATCACTCATCTGCTGTTGTATATCTGACAACAATTACTCCTCCAAGGAAAAAACCTTTTAGATTCTTCAATTTTTTGGCTGATCATCCTAAATTCATTGAAACTGTTCAACATGTCTGGAGGAAGGTTATCTTGGGTAATCCAATGTACTGTGTCTGTGAGAAACTTAAGTACCTTCAGGAGGGCCTCAAACAGTTGAACACTAATGAATTTAGTGATTTGTCAGCTAGGGTGGCCTCTTTTAAACAACAATTGGAAGCTGTTCAAAGGGACCTTGGTTCTCATCCCAATGATCCCTCTAAACAGGCCACTGAAAGAGAACTGTGTAAACAGTATCTTATTTATGCTAGGGCCGAAGAAAGTCTTGCCAAACAAAAATCAAGGATCCAGTGGCTAAAGTTGGGGGATCATTGTACTTCTTTCTTCTTCAAAACTATCACCAACTCTAGGAATAGGAACAGAATTTCTAGCTTGGTCCAGGAGGATGGCACTGTCACACAGAACATTGAGTTGGTGAAGCAATCCTTCATCAATTACTACACTAAATTGCTAGGTACCAAGCATCTCACCAATTACTCTGGCTCTTCCAGAGTAGACCAACTTATTACTAGGAGACTTTCACCTGCTCAAAGTATGGAAATGGTGATTGAGGTAACTGATAAAGAGATCAAAGATACCTTCTGGTCTCTCAATCCTCAAAAAGCACCAGGCCCTGATGGCTACAATGCAGCCTTCTTTCATAAAGCATGGCCTGTGATAGGCCATGAAGTGACATCAGCAGTTAAGCTTTTTTTTAGGTCAGGTCAACTCCTAAAGAAGGCTAATGCTACCTCAGTGGCTTTGGTACCTAAAATACCCAATCCCTCCAAGGTGGGGGATTACAGACCAATCTCATGCTGCAATGTAATATATAAGTGCATTGCAAAAATCATTGCTAATAAAATCAAACCAGTGTTACCATATCTCATAGATTCAGCCCAATCAGGTTTTGTACAGGGTAGGAGAATTGCGGACAATATTTTCCTCACCCAGGAATTGATGAGGGGTTACCACAAACACTCCTCTTCCCCTAGATGTGCCATGAAAGTGGATATCATGAAGGCTTATGACAACGTCAGATGGGACTTCCTCTGGGATGTTCTAGCCTCCATGAATTTCCATCCTAAAATGATTCAATGGTTGAAAGCCTGTGTTTCCACAGCAAATTATTCCTTGTGCTTCAATGGTGAAGCTATAAGATACATTCCTGGGCAAAAGGGTCTTAGGCAAGGTGACCCCTTGTCTTCATACCTGTTTGTGATTGTCATGGAGGTTTTGACCTGCATTCTTAAGGAAAAGTCCCTACTCCCTGACTTTAAATTTCATTGAAGATGTGGATCCACCAAGCTTGTCAACCTATGTTTTGCAGATGATCTTATGATCTTTTGCAAAGGAGAAGTAAGCTCAGTTAACCATATTAAACAATCATTGAATGAGTTTGAGGCTATGTCTGGCCTTTCTCCAAGTCCTACCAAGAGTGATATTTTCTTTTCGGGGGTCAATTCCTCCACCAAATCATCCATTCTCAATATTTTGGGTTTCCGGGAGGGGTCTTTACCTGTCAGGTATTTAGGGGTACCTCTCCTATCCACCAAGCTCAAACACTCTGACTGCAAGAGTATGGTAGAAAGGATAGTATCCAAAACCAAATCATGGACTCATAGGTATCTATCTTATGCTGGGAGAATACAATTAATTAAGTCAATACTCTTCTCCATGCAAAATTATTGGTCATCTCTCTTTATTATCCCTAAAAAGGTAATTAAGGAGATTGAATCAATTCTAAGAGCTTTTTTCTGGTCTGGTCCTGATCTTAGAAGGTCTGGGGCCAAAGTCTCATGGGAACACCTTTGCTCCCCATTCAAGGAAGGTGGTTTAGGTTTTAAATCTATGGAAGTCTGGAATCAAGCAGCTGTGGCAAAACATATTTGGTTCCTTGTCTCGGGGGGGGGGGGGGGGGGGGGAACAATCTATGTGGTGCCAATGGGTCAAATCTTACTTACTTAAGGGCAATAGTTTCTGGAGTGTTAGGGTTCCTAGTGACCCCTCCTGGGTCTGGAGGAAACTGCTTAAACTTAGACCTATCATCCAGCCTCACATAGTGCACAAAATTGGGGATGGGCAGTTAACTTCTTTATGGTATGACAACTGGCATCCCCTTGGACCCCTTGGGCCTAAGTTTGGACCTAGAATTATATACGACTCAGGAATTCCTAAGGATAGTACTGTGCAGACTATTATTAGGAACAACCAGTGGGCCTTTCCAATAACTCAATCTCCTGATCTGAATGAGGTTAGAACTAATCTTCAGAGTGTTCCCCTTAACACTGCCACTGGAGATAGATGTTCTTGGACTCTCAATACCTCGGGGAAATTTACCATCTCCTCCCTTTATGATCAGATGAGAACACACTACCCTGATATCCCCTGGCACAAAGTAATATGGTTTTCAGGACAAATCCCTAAGTGCAGTGTGATCTCTTGGATGGCCATTCTTAAAAAGTTATCTACTGAGGATAGGTTAGTCATGTTTGGAATGAAATCGTCCTCTGTTTGTAGTCTGTGCATGGGTGTGGAATCACATACCCATTTATTTTTGAATGCCCTTGGGCTTCTCAGGTTAGGGGAATTCTAGCTCCTAAGACTCCTTATATGGTAGGAGTACTTACTTGGCAGCAGTGGGTAAGTTCACTATCTACTTTAAAAGGGAAGTCATTGCCTATCACAATTGCAAAACTGGTATTCACAGTCTATGTGTACCAATTGTGGCTTGAAAGAAATCATAGAAAGTTCCAAAATATTAGTTGCCCCCCAGGAGTGGTTGCAAACAAGATTTCAAATGAAGTTAGATGTAGGTTGTTGTCCCTCTCATTCAAGGGGCCATCTCATTTACTTTCAATGTGGAACATTCATGTCTAAAGTAAGTATAATTGTAAATTGTGAGTTTGTGAGGCACTCTTACCCATATGATAACATTTGCAGGTCAGAGATCAAGGGGGGGCTTTCATAGTCTCCCCATAGCAGAGTGCATTCAAAGATCAAGGGGGGGATGGAGCCAGGCTGCTGTTGAGATCTACCAAGGCAGCAAGGAGGAATGGAGCCAGTAGGGAGGACTGGAGCTAGGTCAGTCATCCTCTAATGGTCAGCAAGAGCAACCAACAATTGCAGTCTCAAGGGTTCAGCAGTCTCAACTGAGTCTACTATTACTCCTACTTACACAGGTAGTTATCTTATACTTTGGTGTGTGAGGGAGAGTGTGACTGATGGTTCAGCTGTTGTCTGCATTTATGTAGTCTGCATTCTAATGTTCTGAACTTGCCAAATGTTCTGAACTTGGTTCAGCTGTTCTAATGTTCTGAACTGTTCTAATACTCTGATGGTTCAGCTGTGACTGATGGTTCAGCTGTTGTCTGCATTTATGTAGTCTGCATTCTAATGTTCTGAACTTGGTCCAAATGTTCTGATGGTTCAGCTGTTCCTTTTGGCTGATGTTCTGAACTAGCAGAGTGTGATGTCCAAGTGATGTGTACTTCCATTGTCCAGTTCTTGGTCAAGGGTCCATTCCCAGAGGTTGTATGATTGACTGTATATTCAGAAGTTGTATGAAGTTTAATTAGTGGTGGTTCATTTCTACATATTCAGAAGTTGTTTGACTGTGCTTGAAGTAGGGAAATCTGTCCTAGTTGTTGTGTGAACTGTTAAGACTTGTACTGTCAAGAACAGACTGACTAGCATGGTTTTGGTGCAATTTCTGTGGCACCTTCAGATCATTTGACTATTTCTGTACCTGATTTCTGAGTTTCTGAATCATGCCTCAGAAAATGGCATGAACAATTTCTGAATATACTGAATTGATCATGCCATTTTCTGACTGCTGCCTTTGACTTGACTGATGGTACAGTAGCTTTAGTTCTGCCTAACCAACTGGGGATGTCGTTGGGATCTCCCTTCGCAGAGGGGGAATTCCTCTGCAAATGGTTTGACTGTTGTAATTTCTACCTAGATTCTGACTGTTGTAGCAGGTTCAGAAGTTCAGAACTGTCCTGTTTCAGCATGAGAACATAAGCTTGTATCCATTTGTTGTATTGCATCTGCCATCAGAACTGAAATCTGTTGCTGTTATAAGTAGTAGACTTTCTACAAGTTCAGAAGTTGATAGACCATTAAGAAGTTGTAGCAGGTTCAGAAGTTGATAGACAAGTTCAGAAGTTGTAGCAGGTTCTTTGCTGACAGCTAGGACTGTTGTGAGTTCTGAAGTTGGAATGTTAGGACTGTTGGAAGACTGTTTTGACTGTTGGTAGAACAATCTCCCATTTGAGGTTTTGATGTAACTGTTATCAGAAGTTACACAAGAATGTAACCTTTTGATGTTGCTGCTTCAGAGGACACACAAGAATGTAACCTTTTGAGGTTACACTTGCTGAGAATTAGTTCATCATGTGGATCAGTTGATACTGCAACTTCTCTGTTTTGTAGTTTTGATCTTTGTAGTAGTTGTTCAGTTGATACTGTCAGGTAGTATGTTACTTTTGTAATGCTTAGATGTCCAAGCTCGGGCTTTCACCTTCATTAAGGCGTTGTTTTCTCTCCCTCTTTTTTTTTGGGTAAACCAGCTTGAAATAAAAAGGGGGGGGCAACCGAATATACAGCCTACAAGGGGCATACCCCAGGAGGAAAAGGAAAAAAGAAAAGAAAACAAAAAGAGAAAGCCTACGCCCAACGGCTACATAGGGGCATCTGTTTCCTATCCATCTAACAGAGGGATACAAAACAAATGACAAATGATAAATGATTACACAATTTGTAACCATCGCTAGAATACAACCAGCAATACTGAAAACAGAACACAGATTGGCACAATTGAATGGCACCATTTGAACTTCAGAACTTGAACTTGACTTGACTTCTTAGCTTCAGAACTTGACTTGATTCAATTCTGCAGCTTGATGGCACATCAGAACTACCAATCTACTGATGGAGTAACAGAAACTTCACAACAGGCCTCAGCTTCGTAACAGGAACTTCAGAAGGACTTGGAACAGTGCATCTCTTCAACAATGCAGGTCATCAACAGGACATACAGGTTCAGATTCTAAAGTTCTGAACCTGTTCTGAACCTGATTTGGCTAAGCACAACCAGCTGAACTTTGAAACAACAGAACTGCTATAGTTGGTTATGAGACAAACGACAACATATAGTTGGTTATGAGACAACAGCAGAACTGCTATGGAACATCAGAACTGCTATGGACAACACAGCTATGAGACAACAGCTGCTATGGAACTAGCTAAATCATGCAGAGGACGTCCCCCTCTGCGAAGGGAGATCCCAACGACATCCCCAGTTGGTTAGGCATAAACGACTCTTGGGACTAACAGGAGATTCCAACCACAACACTTGGAACTGAATGGAGATCCCAACATTCCAACCACATCTGCTATGGGACCTTATCAGGGCACTTGGGTAGCCTTCAAAACTGAACAACAGCTGCTATCATAACTGATGCAGGCAATCAAAACTGAACAGATTCAGAACAGAACAGCAATTATGATGCAGGGAGGACCAATACAGATTGGCACCACAGATTGGTACGTAGCTGAAAATAGAAGTGTTTCCAAAGTGTACAAGATCCAATACTAGACTAACTGAATGGTAACTGCTAGAACATGAGTGAGGTCCAATACACTCCAATTACAGCATGCCTATCCAACTGGACACTCAACTGGACTGTCATGAGTGGTAGTCCAATTGGACTGATGCAGAACATAACAACTGATACAGAACATGACAAAAAGCAAAAATGCAGAGGACGTCCCCCTCCGCGAAGGGAGATCCCAATGACAGCCCCAATTGGTTAGGCTAATATTAAACCACTGAAAAAACCACTGAACAGAGAAAAGCCAACAGTACAGCAGCTATACAATAACAATATGGCCAACAGTACATGATTACAATAGCCAACAGTACATGATTACAAAAGATATGCATTTCTGATCTGCTGTACATAACAGCAGATTCAGATTCTATCACAGATTCAGAACAGCACACATAACAGGTATTCTATCACACAGAACATCATGACAGAACTTTTATAAACCCACAGCAGCACATTTGCTGGCTGCTCAAATGGTGATCAAGTGACATATTATTATAGCCTTGTAATACTCAGGTGTAGTAACAGTAGCAGCAACAGTAGCAGTAATCTGAGAACATTTCACACACCTCCCCTACTGTACACTCATGTGCTAGGAGACCACCAACTCCCTCCCTAGACCTCACAAAACGCCCACTTCAAATTACTTCCTCTCTCAAAGAAATGAAGAAGCTCAAGCACTCATCTCACCAGGTAGCACACATCTCACACTTTATAAGGAAGATTCACACACAATTCTCCTCACCAAAGTATAAGGTATTTACCTGCTAAATAGAAGTAATAAACATCAATGGAGGCTACAATGCAGCCCTTGATACTCTCATACTCTCCTCCTGTCAGTCACAACCTCTGATATGAGTCTGTCCATAAAATGTACCTGCCCATTTGAAACATACAGCCAACCAGAAGAGCATGATTGATTCTGGAATTTACAATCAAGTTATAGTAAGCAAGGTACATTAGCTTACTATAACTTAACTCACAACATTATTCCACTCATTTACAATCAACTCTGCTTGTGAATGGGGAAGATTAGAAAGTGATAAAAGCCGTGCTCTTACCATGTTGCAAATTTTATGAACAATTATCTCCCAAGTACATGATTGATTCTGGAATTTCCTTAAATTTCTTTCAATCCAGATATGATACACGGTTACTGTAAACCCCAATCTAGTAACTACACTTTTGAGAGTTTTGCCCTTAAAACTTGATAAAAGAGTTACCCAGTCTGCCCAAGGTCTAGCAGGCCAAGTGACATGGAGCTTGGCCTGAATGGTATCCCACACCTGACTAGAGAAAGGGCAATTAAAAAGGAGATGATCGTGACTTTCACTCCCTTGACACAAACCGCAAAGTGGGGAAACATTCAGACCAAATGACACGAGTCTATCCGCAGTGGCTAGCCTATTTTGAATGGCAAGCCATGTGATGAAGCTGCATTTTGGTACATGCGCAGAGAACCACACTATCTTATACCACAAGGCCTTAGGAAAGGGGGATCTCAACTTGTCCCATAGGGAGGAAATTGTGAACTGCCCATTGGAAGTAAGAGTCCACCTTTTCTGATCTGCCCCATTCAACCTGGGCTGAACCAGAGGTGGCAAAGTGTTTCTCACCTCATTTAGTTCAAACGTTTGGGTAATGGGAAATATCCAATTTGAACCATCTATAATGCGAGAGACGAAGTCATCACGTGGGATGCCAGAGTCATACACAATCCTAGGACCAAATCTATCCGTTAAAGGACCGAGAGGATGCCAATTATCATTCCACAAAGATATTGAGTTCCCATTACCTAGTATGCAAAGGACATAAGGTTTCACTAAGGGCCTGAGATTCAGAAGCTTCCTCCAGCCCCATGTACAATCACTAGGTAGTTTGAGATGCCAAAAACTTCTACCTTTTATTAAGTATGATTTGACCCATTGACACCACATGGATTGTTCTCCCCCAGAGATTAGGAACCAAATATGTTTTGCGATGGCAGCCTTGTTCCAAACTTGTAAAGATTTGAAACCAAGACCCCCTTCCTCTTTAGGGGAGCACAAATGCTCCCAAGAAACTTTAGCTCCAGTTTTCTTTAGATCAGGGCCAGACCAAAGAAAAGCCCTAAGAATTGACTCAATTTCCTTGATTACCTTTTTGGGGAGGATAAACAAGGAAGACCAGTATGTTTGTATGGAGAATAGCACATTCTTAATAAGTTGAACCCTACCAGCATAGGTGAGGTCTCTATTGGTCCAAGTCTTAGTCCTAGCTATCATGCTCTCCACTAAACGTTGACAATCCGAAGCCCTAAGCTTAGTGGAGAGGAGGGGAACACCCAAATATCTGACAGGAAGGGTGCCCTCCTGGAATCTTAGAACGTCCATAATGGCAGTTCTAGTGACAGTGCTGACCCCAGAGAAGTATACGCTACTTTTCTCAGGATTAGGAGAGAGACCAGACAAAGCTTGGAACTCTGTGAGGGCCTCCTGAATAAGGTTGATGGAAGACAATTCACCCTTGCAAAAAATCATAAGGTCGTCCGCAAAGCAAAGGTTGATGATCTTAGTCTTTCCACACCTCCAATGGAAGTGAAAATCAGGCAGCATGGATTTCTCTCTAAGTAGACAAGTGAGAATTTCCATAACAATGACAAAGAGGTACGAGGATAGAGGGTCACCTTGTCGTAGACCTTTTTGCCCTATAATGTAACCAGTGGTCTCCCCATTTAAGCTAAAGGTGTAGTTAGTAGTGGTAACACAAGCTTGAAGCCATTTGATCATTGTAGGATGGAAATTCATAGAGGACAGTATATCCCAGAGAAATTCCCATCTGACATTATCATAGGCTTTCCTAATGTCTACTTTCATCGCACATCTTGGGGATGAGGATGATTTATGATACCCCCGCATTAGTTCCTGGGTGAGAAAGATGTTGTCAGCAATCCTCCTCCCTTTAACAAACCCCGATTGAACCGGATCAATTAGAGCAGGTAGGGCATTCTGGAGTCTTTTGGCAAGAATTCTAGCAATGCATTTGTAAATAGTGTTACAACACGAAATAGGTCTAAAATCCCCCACTTTGGACGAGTTAGGGATCTTTGGGACAAGAGCTACCATGGTAGAGTTGGCCTTCCTAAGTAGTTTACCGGATCTAAAGAAGGTCTTGACTGCTGCAGTGACCTCATGGCCAATGATCGGCCACGCCTTTTTGAAGAACCCAGCATTGTAACCATCCGGACCAGGGGCTTTGTTAGGATTGAGAGACCAAAGTGTGTCTTTGATCTCTTGATCAGTGACCTCCACAATCATTTCCAGCTTTTGATTATCAGATAGTCTCCTATTTACTAACTGTTGGATTCTGCTATGACCTTGATAGGCATCATGATGGGCAGAACCAAGCAAATTAGAGTAAAAGTTCACAAAATTTGACTTAATGACCTCAATGTCATGTGTGATAGACCCATCCTCTAAGACCAGACTAGTTATTTTATTTCTATTTCTTGCATTAGTCACAGACTTGAAGAAATAGGAGGTACACTGATCGCCCAACTTTAGCCACTGGATCCGAGACTTTTGCTTAGCTAAACTTTCCTCAGCCTTAAGCAGTATGAGGAGCTGTTTGTAAACTGTTCTTTCCTGGCTAATCAATGAAGGATTAGGATTAGGAGAACTCAGAGCATGCTGCAAGGAGTCTAGTTGTTGTCTGACATCAACTACTCTAGCAGAGACATCACTGAAATCTCTAGTATTCATTTGTTTAAATTCACCTTGCAACAATTTGAGCTTCTCACATACACAAAACATTGGATTCCCAATAATCACCCTCCTCCAAACTCTCTGAACAACAGCCAAAAATTGAGGGTGGTCTGCTAGGAAATTGAAAAACTTAAATGGTTTATTTGAACTTGTAGGACTTGGGAGAATATATATAATGCCAGGAGAGTGATCAGAGATCCCAGGAGGCGGGAAATGAGCATAAGAGCGGTTATAAACCTTCATCCAATTCTCATTGACTAAGACTCGATCCAACTTTGAACTAACAAAATGTGAGGGGTCCTGCTTGTTGGCCCAGGTGAGATAGCAACCAGTATACCGGAGATCATCCAGCCCCAAGGTATACAGACAACTATTAAGGTCATCCATATAAGGAGGCCAGGAAGCAGTTCCTCCAGCCTTCTCCCTGGGGAACCTAATGACATTAAAATCACCAAGCACAATCCAGGGGGAAGTGGTGCTTAGGTGATGAAGTCTAGCCCATAAGGCCTGCCTATTTAGATAGTTGTTCTCTCCATACACAAATGTTGCAAAAAAGGGGGGGTCACCACACTTAGGTTGTACCTCACAGTGTATAAATTGTTCAGATTGGTCAAGGACCTGAATATGAACAACATTGGGATCCCAACACACAAAAATCCTACCTAAAGGAGCTTGGGGATAGTTGTTCACAAAACTCCAATGAGAGCATACATGTTTTATCACTCTAGATGCTTTATCCTCCTTTATTTTATGTTCTATTAAACCCACAATTGATAACTTGTTCTTATTTACAAAACACTTAACCTCTTTTGTTTGACTGGGTCATTGAGACCCCTGATGTTCCAAAAACCAAAGTTAAGAGGGTGTATAGACATAAAACAAATATTCAAACAGAGCTAATAATAAAGATGGCAGAAGATAGAAGTATAAAGCATACTGCCCTGACAAAAAGGATATGAATGAGTTAGGTTCTTCCTCTAGATCTCAGAGCCTGCTCCTTTGCAAGCTTCTTCAATTTTTTTTGAGCGGATCTGGATATAACCTCCTGAAAGTTAACTTTGAGATCTTCTTTTGAGGCTTTATCCCGCACTACTGAACCATGGGGATCAGGTGGTTTAGGAGAGAGTGTTTGGTTTACCATTCCATCCCTTGGTACAGTTGAAAGGATTGGATCTGACCTGCTGCCCATGCTTTCCAAGTGGGATTGGGGCTGTGGAACTTCATGACAGCTACTGACCACTCTCTCAAGAACTCCTAATAGTTCCTCTTCAGATTCTGTCTCATTCAAAAGGTCGACTGGACTGATTACATGTTGCTTCTGAGGCAGGGCAGGGCTGCCCCTAACGGAATTCAGAGGGTCAACAGGTTTGTCAGTGAAATCAAGTGATCTACTTGCCAGTACTCCATCTGGAACAATCTCTGAAACAGCAGCCACATCTAGAAGGATAGTAGGGTTGGTTGGAGTAGTACTCAAGGTTGTGTCAGGCTCTTGTTTTTTATTACCTAAGGGTGGTGCCTTAGAACATTGGGAGTGACCAAAAACTTTGCATTCCCTACACAATGAGGGTAACACCTGATATTCAATAGGGACCACAACTGAATTGTCCCCTACGGTAATACTCACATCATCAGGAAGGTCATGCTCAGCACTAATTTCGATGCAAACTCTTGCACTGGTTGACTTAGTCTGTAGAAGGCCTGGTTGCCTTGAAGTTTTGGCTGTGGCCTGGTCCACATGTAGTGGTCTGCCAATGGTACTTGCCACCCTACTTAAACACTCCTGGTTCCATAATTCCAAGGGTAGGTTGTGCAACCTCACCCATACCGGGATATGAGAAGGTTGTTCTTTGACTGGTTGCATCATTCTATGCCAGTCTTTGAGGACTAGATATCTTTGGGAAAAGAAATAGGGGCCCCCATCCAAAACAATTTGCTTAGCCTGTTCGTCTCTAAACTCGAAAAGGTAGCACCCTGCTACATCCGGTTTGACAGCCACAAACAGCTCTTTCCACTGATTCTTGGCAGTGGAGTGAACCAAAGGGTAGGCCATTTTCCCATCTAGGAAATGGCCTACTAGATACTTGTTCCATAACCCAACGTCAGTAAGTTCGACATCAATTTCTACTCTAGCTTCTTTCCCTTGAAACAAGTCAGGATGAAAGTCTAGTTTCACATCCTCAGACGGACTTTGCGATTGTAGTAGGGCTGCCCAATTTTTAGGTTTGGGTTTGGGACCATTCTGAGCCTGTCGGGGTTTATTGTGATCCCTTTGATTTGGTAGAGTGTTGCCTTGATTTTTAAGATTCGTAACCGGATGGAATGAACTATTTACCCTGGCATTGTACAGAATCTTAGGGTTAGGACCAGAATTTTGTACCTGCTTTTGTTGGCTGTCAAACCGGGCGGCCTTGACCTGTTCTTGTAACTCGGCATTTCTCCATGACTGTTGAATGCTCTGCAATTTGGCTGTGACCACATCTAGCACGAACGGGTCTTCCGATAAGTTGAGCTCGTGCTCCAGACGACTCACAATTTCGATCATTTGAGTCTCGGACTCCGAACGCATACCCTGCTTCTCTTGTACCTCTGCTGGAGTGCGTTGAAACTGATAGGTGTTTCCATGGAGGTGAGTCACCTGTTGTTGTTGAAACCTCTGAGCAACTTCAGGGTTTGGATTGATTTGTGGTTTAGGGCTAAACACCCCAGACCCATCCGCAGATGATGAAGAAATTGAGCCCTTTGCCGCGATGCTCCCGTTCTTCAACTCGCCAGCTTCCCTGACAAGAGCCTCCTCGAAGACTTGCTGTAATTTCCTCGAGGGACTAGGGGGTTTTGCCGCTTTAGGACTGAAGGGCCCATACCCGGATGAAGATGTGGCTTGATTTGCATTACCGAGAAAGAGTTCCGAGTTGAAATCGCCGGAGAATTCCGGCTGTTGGGTGCCGGAGCTAGGGTTGTTAGATGGGATAGAGGATAACACCGATGAGGGTAAAGCCCCAGGGCTGAGATCAAACGGTTTGTGGATGGGTTCGAACTGGGAAGAGGAGGACCGATTGGACTGATCTGGATGGATCTTCCGAGAATGGCTAAGATTTTTAGCCGAATCGAGTGAGAGTGAGAGTGGGATTTGGTTGACGACATCAGAGCTTCCATGGTGTTCTGATGAGTTCTTCTGCTTTCTTCGAAGTTCAATGGAATCAACAGCTTTGAGACCGATTCCATCAGCCATGGAGATAGTACCGTCTCCCATTATGAACAGTACCTAAATCGCCCAAATCGCATTCGGCTCATACTTGCACAATTTAGGTGCCTTCTTTCGAAATATGTTAATCATGAATGTTCCACAAAGAAAGTTCTCTCCCTCTTACAAGATGGATTGGAAACAATGCATTTCACTTTCCCCTTGTAGCCACTTGGCGTAGGTATTTTCTCTTCTTTATTTTGTTTTCTCTTTCTTTTCCTCCTGGGGTATGCCCCTTGTAGGCTGTATATTCGGTTAGCCTTTTTTCTATTTCAAGCTAAGTTACCCAAAAAAAAGAGTAGTTGTTCACAAAATTCCACTGCGGACAAATATATTTTAAAATTCTAGCAGCCAAGCTCTCCTTAATTTTATGCTCTAGCAAACCCAAAAGAGAGAGCTTATTGTTATTAACAAAACTTTTAGCCTCATTTTGCTTAATAGGATCATTGAGACCCCGAACGTTCCAAATACCAAGTTTAAAAGGTTGCGTAGACATAAAACAAAACCTCAAGCAGAATAAGATATGTAACGGCAGAAAATGGAAGAATAAGCGAACTGCCTAGCCAAAAAAGGACACAAAGGTATTAAGTCCTTCCACTGCTCAAGGAACATAGTGACTGTTCCTTAGCGAGCTTCCTCAATCTTTTCTGGGCAGACTTGGAGAGATTTTTGGCGATAACCAAGCCATCAATGGAAACCTGCTCAGCAGCTCTCCCGCTGTCCCCTGGACCTACAAGATCAGGAGGTTCAGGTGGCTTAATACCAGCATGAGTTTGAACTCCTTTTGCTTCCAATGTTTGAGGACCTAGCATTCCATGGGGAGGAAGAGTGTCTCCGGAACCCACTTCCAGAGAGGCTGGAGGCTTAAGATGAACCGAAGTCTCTGACCGACTGACCACCTTTTCCAAAACCTCCAGCAAATCATCCTCAGAATCAGTAAGCTCATCACTAAGAGCTTGAATTACAGACGTATCAACTGAAGTGCTTGATGAACGAGGACCTTCTGCGAATTCCACCTGGCCTGGAATAGATTGATCACAAGCTGCCCTCTGTCTCCCATTGTCTTGATTGGAAAGAACTTGAGCCACTGGACCCTGCCCCACATTCCCCTTATCCACCGAATCCTTAACAACAATATCAGAATCTACAAAAGGCAAAGCTTCAGAGGTTTTAGATGGCTGCAACTCATCCGAATGAGGAAGATCAGCTAGAACACTTGGACTGCCGTTAGAGACTTCAATAGCAGATTGAAAGGAAGAGGATTCCCCTGTTCCCATAGCAGCAGGATTGGCATCCCTTTTACCCTTACCTTTACTGACCACTTGCCATGTGTCCTTTTGGCTTGAGTCTTTAGTACCCAATTGCTTAGTACACGAGCCTGTAGTATGCCCAAATACCTTACAATCTGAACAAATTGGAGGGAGCCACTGATATTGTAAAGCTACTATCACTGCCTCCCCATTGATGGTAATCTCAACGTCATCCGGCAACTCTGATCCAGCATCAACTTCCACACATATACGAGCATAATCCAGCCGAAGTTTTTTTGCTGTTGCTTGATCCACGTGAAGAGGTTTACCAATTGTACTAGCAATCTTGCTAAGGCACTCTGCTGTCCAAAACTCCAAAGGGAGTTTCAAAATTTTTATCCAAGCTGGGATTTTAGAGGGTTGGTCCTTGGTTGGGAGCAACATACGTTTCCAATTTTGCAACACAAGAAATCTTCTAGAAAAGAAATGGGGGCCATCCTCTAATGCTTTCAACTTAGCGGCCTCATCCTTGAACTCGAATAAGAATCTTGAGCCAATTTCCTTGACTGATAAAAGATTGTCCTTCCACACCGTCCGGGCTGTAGCCTTAAGTAAGGGTAAATCCATCTTGCCATCAAGGAAGTGCCCTATAAGACAGTGATTCCAACTGCCCTCATCTATATCCGTTTCATCTAACTCCACCACAGCTCGCTTACCTTGTTGAAGTTGAGGGTAGTATTCCAACTTCATCATTTTAGAAGGGCCTTGGGCAGCGAAGAGGGAAGCCCAGTTCTTTGAATTACCTTGGGGACGAATAGGGTTATGATGTCGATTGGTATGGGGTTTGGTGGGGTTTGGGAGAATCCCATCTTTCAATTCAGATTCAAAGTTTTTGAATTCCTCCTGACCTAATTTTGACCCAGAAGGAATTTTGTAATTGACATTAAGGGTTTGAAGCTTACCACATGCATCTGGAACTAGAGCTTGGTTCCCTGACAGTTCCTTGAGCCGACTTAACTGGGATTTCAACTCAGAGCAGTCGACGATCGCACCTGAGTTCTTCATTTCCGCCTCCAAAGATCGAACTAGGCTAGACAGTCGTTCCTCTGAATCTAGCCGATCCCCTGCTAGTTGAAATACCTCCTGGAGTTTCCTAGCTGGGCTAGGGTTCTTGGGGCTAAGGGCACCAGTTGAAGATGATGCGATGGGGAGAGAGGAAGAATCATCCGGTAGGGATGGAGCCCCAGGGCAAAGATCAAAAGGTTTGGGGATGGACTTGTTGGGGGAAGACCGATTAGGGATTAATCTAGAAGGTGGAGATGAGTTTAGGAAGAACGGATTAGGAGAGAATAATTGTGGATTGGAAACTCTTTGCTTCCTTCTCATTTCGTTGGAGTCCATGACTAAGCCGCCGAGACCTTCGAACAACGAGATGGTGCCGTCAGCCATGGAGAATACCCGTTCTCCACGACCTTGTCAGAGATCGCCCTAATCGCCCTACATGTCAGAGTTAATATTGAATATTCTCCATTGTGCATGATTAGGTATACTGGTTGCCAGTACACTTGGTCCAATAAACAACTGGGAGATGCTCATATAAGTTCCAAGATTGATAGGGTTCTAGTTAATGAGAGTTGGGTCAAAGATTTCTGCTGGTCCAATGCACATTTTCTCAGCCCTGGTGTGTCTGATCATTCCCCCGCAGTTGTGTATTTGACAACTGCCTCACCTACTAAGAAAAGGCCTTTTAGGTTCTTCAACTTTTTAGCTGAGCACCCTAAGTTCCTTGACACTGTTCAGCAGGTGTGGAGGAAGATAATCATTGGAAATCCAATGTTCTGTGTGTGTGAAAAACTTAAGCAATTGCAGGAGGATCTTAAAAAACTAAACACAAATGAGTTTAGTGATCTTTCTTCAAGAATGGGAGAGATCAAAACAGAATTCAGTGGGAGCTTCTCTCTCTAGCCTAGAGAGAGAAAGCTCCCCTGGCCCAACCACGCTGGCCCAGCCGCACCTGGCCCAGCCACGCCGGCTCCCACTCGGCGGCAGCAACAGCAGACCTCGGGCAAGGGAACCTCTATCGCTATAGAGGCTCTCCTCCACCGCCCATTCACAATCGGATCCCCTTGGGTCCGGTCAACGACCATCTTCCACCCACCACTGGTCCGGTCAACCGGCGTCGACCAGCCCATATCTGGCCTTCTCTGGTCCAGTCAACATCTACGGTGAGTTCAGGTCAGTTAGAAAGGGGGTTTTTTGGAAATCCCAACCGCATCCCGTGGTATCCTTCATCGCCTCCATCACCGGCGTTCAAAGCTCAAGGCTGCCGTTAATGGAGGATTCAGATCCCTTCGGGCCGGGCCACAGTCCGGAGCTCCTACACCGCCGTTCTACTTTAACCACAGTCCGGCGGTCTCAGTCCACGCGGTGGACGGTTCAACAACAGGGGTACGCCCATCTTACACCCGGCAACCCTTGGGTCCGGAACCCCATGGATCGAAGCTCTTCGTTACTGTACTGCCAGGCCTTGCCGGAGATACCTTTGCTACTTCAATTGTGCTCGTACAGTGGCACGGCGGCAAAGCAAAGTCACCACTGAGGTCTACAAGTTCAGATCTGAACAGCAAAGGTTCATGGAGCTCTGGAACACCAACTGCCGTGGCTCAATCAACCGCCGTGGCTCAGCCACTGGTCTTTGTTTTCATCCCCATCCCCGCCGTGGCTCAGCCATCTTGGCAACCGCCATGGCCCACAGCCGCCGTGGGGCTCATTCAGCCCTGGCGTCGGGTACCTCAGTGGCCAGGCCTGGCCAATGCTCTCCTTATAGCCCGGGCGGTCAGGACCCTCTCCGGCCTGATCTGTCCGGCCAGTCAGCCGTCGGCCTTCATCAGCAGCCATCGGCCACCATCTCCAGCCGCAGTGGGGCGGCCAGCCACAGCTAGCCTGGCGAGGCCAGCCTAGCAACCCACCAGCCCCCTACCAGCCAGCCCGGGCATTCTGCCCGGGAACCAGCCAGCAAGCCAGCCTGGGCAGGCCACCCGTGAGTGGCTCGGGCGGGGAGGTAGCAGTGCTGCCAGGGACTGTTTTGCTCGGGCACTTCAGCCCGGGCGACTTGAGTCCATCTCCAAGCAGCAGGCAGCAGCAGGCGGCAGCAGCTCCCGGCAGCAGCAGCGGGCAGCAGCAGTAGCAGGCAGCAGCCACCCGATGGCAAGCCAGCCCGGGCAGGTAAGCAGGCTGGATGGCCCGGGCAGTGGGCAATTTTAATGTTTTATTGATATATTGGTCAAGCAATACACTGTATATTGCACTGTTATTGTCATATTGTTGCTGGACTTAAGGGCCAGTTTACTATTAGATTTTGCAACCCCCGATAGGCAGTCATCTGTTGGACTGAAATCGGGGGCGGGCTCTTCGTAGAGCCCTCTGTATCCCTTGAGCCAGTGCTTTTAGCCCTGAGGAGTTGCGTAGTATTCTTGTGGTCGTGGCTGCTATCGATTAGATTGGATTATCCTAGTTAAGGGGCTATCTCGCAGTAGCAGCAGCTGTGGGCGCCGATGATCAGATTATGGATGAGTCTGATCGAAAGAGGTAGTTGCCGGAGCTATCATTGACTAGATTGGTGGATCCTTGCTGATCGAAAGGGGTAGTTTTGCTGTCTGTTTCTGATTAGATTTGGTGGTTGCACTGATCGAAAAGAGCAGCTTGGTCCACTTGTGGTTTGGGGGGCTACTTTTGGTGGTCCCTCTTCCCGTTCCGCTGAGAGCAGTTAGCGAGCCTAGGGGATTTGGGTGAGGATGTAGTAGTCTGGTTGGAATGGGCGTGGTGTGCAGGGTGCTTAGCAGGGTAGCCTTGTCGGATGCCGACATCTCCAGTTCGAACCTCTCGGTCCGAGTCCCTCTGTAGTAGTTGACTTCTTTTGAGTGGGTATTATGCTAGCTTCGGGGTGAGGGGCTTCTCGGTTCTTGGATTTCTTATCCCAGCCTTGGAGGAGGAGGATCTCTCCTCAGCGCAGGTTATCATGTGGTCATCGTTGACCAAGACTATCTACTTTACTTACATTAATTCCTAGCCTGGCGGGTTGTGCCAAGAAGTAATTACACTACGCCTCACTTCATTTCATTTACTACATGGCTCTACTCAGACCCATTTGTATTGCCTATGTCACTTATTTTACTCTCCATGCGGGTTGTGCATGGTTACCGTACTTTTTTCATTCTTGTTGTTTTCCCTTTTCTTTTCCTCCTGGGGTATGCCCCTTGTAGGCTGTACATTCGCTTAACCTTTTTTAATTTCAAGCTAAATTACCCAAAAAAATCTTTCTTCAAGAGTGGCATCCTATAAACAACAATTAGAAATTATCCAAAGAGAACTAGGCTCTGACCCTAGTGACCCTTCTAAACAAGCCATTGAAAAGGAACTGTGCAAGCAGTATCTAGTTTATGCCAGAGCAGAAGAAAATTTTGCCAAGCAAAAATCAAGAATTCAATGGCTAAAGTTGGGGGATCAATGTTCCTCCTCCTTTTTTAAGTCAATTACCAATTCAAGGAATAGGAACAGAATTTCTAGCTTGGTTCTAGAAGATGGGACTGTTTCCCAAAACTTAGAGTTGATTAAGCACACATTCATCAATTACTACACTAACTTATTAGGCACCAAACATTTGACTGATTACTCTGGATCCTCTAGAGTGCAACAACTTATAACTAGGAAGCTCTCCCCCTCCCAGAGTTTGCAAATGGTGATGGGGGTAACTGATAAAGAGATCAAGGACACCTTTTGGTCTCTTAATCCTCAAAAAGCTCCTGGGCCAGATGGCTATAATGCTTCCTTCTTCCATAGAGCTTGGCCTGTTATAGGGCATGAAGTGACCTCAGCTGTCAAACTGTTTTTCAGGTCTGGTCAACTCTTGAAGAAAGCCAATGCTACCCTAGTTGCTTTGGTGCCTAAAGTCCCCAATCCCTCTAAGGTAGGAGACTACAAGCCCATCTCATGCTGTAATGTGATATACAAATGTATAGCTAAAATACTAGCCAATAAAATCAGACCTGTTCTGCCTTCCCTTATTGACCCTGCTCAATCTGGCTTTGTCCAGGGTAGGAGGATAGCTGATAACATATTCCTTACTTAGGAATTAATGAGAGGTTACCACAAACATTCCTCATCCCCTAGGTGTGCCATGAAAGTGGACATTATGAAGGCCTATGATAATGTCAGGTGGGAATTCCTTTGGGATGTCCTGGCTTCAATGAACTTCCACCCTAAGATGATCCAATGGTTGAAAGCTTGTGTGTCTACAGCTAATTACTCCTTGTGTTTTAATGGGGAGGCAATAGGGTACATTCCTGGGCAAAAAGGTTTAAGACAAGGTGATCCACTATCTTCTTACCTTTTTGTGATAGCTATGGAAGTGTTATCGTGCATTCTTAAGGAGAAATCCTTCCAACCTGATTTTAACTTCCACTGGAAATGTGGAGCTACCAAACTTGTCAATCTTTGCTTTGCAGATGATCTTATGATCTTTTGCAAAGGTGAAGTAAGCTCCATTAATCACATTCAGAATTCTTTAACTGAATTTGAGAAGTTGTCTGGGCTTTCACCAAGCCCTTCCAAGAGCAGCATCTTTTTCTCTGGTGTTAGCCCACCCACCAAGGCATCCATATTAGGTATCCTAGGCTTCCAGGAGGGGTCTTTGCCTGTTAGGTATTTGGGGGTACCCCTACTGTCCACCAAACTCAAGCACTCTGATTGTAAAGTAATGGCTGACAGAATTTTGGCCAAGACTAAATCATGGACACATAGGTACTTGTCCTATGCTGGGAGGATTCAATTAATAAAATCAATAATCTTGTGGTCGTGGCTATTATTGATTAGATTAGACTCTATCCTAGTTAGGGGTAGCCCGCAGTAGCAGCAGCTGTAGGAGCCGATGATTAGATTATGGATGGAGTTTGATTGAGCATGGTAGTTGCCGGAGCAGTCATTGACTAGATTGGTGGATCCTCACTGATCGAAAGGGGTTGCTTTGCAGTCTGTTTCTTATTAGATTTGGTGGTTGCACTGATTGAAAAGAGCAGATTGGTCCACTTGAGGTTCGAGTGGCTACTTTTGGTGGCCTCTCTTTCTGTTCCGCTTTGAGTCGTTAGCGAGCCTAGGGGATTTGGGCGAGGATGTAGTAGTCAGGGTGGAATGGGCGTGGTGTGCAGGGTACTTAGCAGGGTAGCCTTGTCGGATGCCGTCATCCCCTGGTCGAGCCTCTCTCAGCCCGAGTTCCTCTGTAGTAGTTGACTTCTGTTGAGCGGGTATTATGCTTGCTTTGGGGTGATGAATGTCTCGGGTCTTGGTTTTCTTAGCCCAGCCTAGGAGGAGGAGGATCTCTCCTCAGCGCTGGTTTTCATGTGGTCCACGTTGACCATGACTATCTACTTCATTTACTTTATTTCCTAGCCTGGCGGGTTGTGCCAGGAATAGTTCAATTTCATTTCAGTACATTTCATGGTTATGTCACTTTATTTTACTCTCCATGCGGGTTGTGCATGGTTACCGTACTTTTATCATTCTTGTTTTTTTCCTTTCTTTTCCTCCTGGGGTATGCCCCTTGTAGGCTGTACATTCGATTAACCTTTTTTAATTTCAAGCTAAATTACCCAAAAAAAAATAATGTTCTCAATGCAAACCTATTGGTCATCTCTCTTCATTATCCCTAAGAAGGTAATTAAGGAGGTGGAATCTATCCTTAGAGCCTTCTTTTGGTCTGGCCCCGACCTTAAGAAAACAGGGGCAAAAGTCTCTTGGGAACATCTTTGTTCTCCTGTTAAGGAAGGAGGGTTAGGTTTTAAATCTATGGAGGTCTGGAACAAGGCAGCAGTCGCCAAACATATTTGGTTCCTTATCTCGGGAGGGGAGCAATCTATGTGGTGCCAATGGGTGAAGTCTTACCTACTTAAAGGTAAGAGCTTTTGGAGTGTTAAAACTCCAAGTAATCCCTCATGGGTATGGAGGAAAATTCTTAACATTAGACCACTCATCCAATCACACATTACGTATAAAATAGGGGATGGCCAATTGACCTCCTTGTGGTTTGATAACTGGCATCCCCTAGGGCCCTTATTGCCTAAATTTGGGCCTAGAATTACCTTAGATTCTGGACTGCACAAGGATTCCACTGTGCAGTCTATCATTAGGGACAATCAGTGGGCCTTCCCACTGACCCAAACCCCTGATCTCAATGAAGTGAGATCAGAATTACAAGCTGTCCCCATCAATGCTTCCACTGGGGATAGATGCATTTGGAATCTCAATGCATCTGGTAAGTTCACCATCTCATCCTTATGGGATCATTTAAGGATACATTTCCCTGCTATCACTTGGCATAAAGTGGTATGGTTCTCAGGGTACATCCCTAGATGTAGTGTGATCTCATGGATGGCCATCCTTAATAGATTATCTACAGAAGACAGACTAGTCATGTTTGGAATGAAAACTGCTTCCATATGCAGCCTATGTTTGGGAGTAGAGTCCCATGAGCACCTCTTTTTTGATTGCCCCATGGCTACACAAATTAGGGGTATCTTATCCCCAAAGACCCCTCACATGACAGGATTGACATCCATGCAGCAGTGGGTGAGCAGGCTGTCCTCTGTCCAAGGCAAGGCTCTGGCCATTACAATTGCTAAACTTGTCTTTACAACCTATGTGCACCAATTATGGCTTGAGAGGAATCATAGGAAATTCCAGAATCTTAATTGCCCCCCTGGAGTGGTTGCTCACAAAATTTCAAATGAAGTAAGGTGCAGGTTGTTGTCATTGTCTAAGTTCAAGGGGCCTTCTCAATTATTATCTATGTGGAATATTCATGATTAACATTCTCACTAATAAGTTAGAATCAAATTACCCATATACTCACATGATAACACATGCAGGTAAATCTCAAGGGGTTTCCCCTTGATCTAACTTGGTCCAGAGTTGTCTCTGAGGCTGCATCAGAAGAAGTTTTGTAGAAGCTTTGTAGCTCAATTCTGTAGAAGCACTGCAGTTTTGCTGCTGCAGTGAGTTGGTTGTACAGCAAGTCATTGGTCAAGGGGGATACAGAAACAGAAGCAGAAACAGAAGCAGAAGCAGAAACAGAAACAGAAACAGAAGCAGAAGCAGAAGCAACCTGCCTGCTGTTCAACAAGAGGTACTAAGTCTGCTATTACTCCTACATACACAGGTAGTTATCTTATACTCTGTGGTCTCTCTACCAGACTCAAGGTTCATGTGTGTTGAGAGTTAAGTTGTTAGCATTCAATGCAATATGTGTTTCCCTGTAAGAAACATATTTGCCAAGAACTTGTCAGTTGTCAGGTTTCAAGGGTGAGTTGTGGCAGCATTGTATCTGCTGCTGTCACTGCTCTGCCTTTATCAATTTTCATTGTACTTATGGGTTCAGAATGTTAATCTGAACCTGTTAATTTTTCTGACAAAAATAATGTTCAGTGGTTTTTTTTTCATTTCTAATATTAGCCTAACCATTTGGGGCTGTCATTGGGATCTCCCTTCGCGGAGGGGGACGTCCTCTGCATTTTTGCATTTTGTCATGTTCTGCATCAGTCGTCATGCTCTGCATCAGTTCTGCATCATGTGGGAATATTGGACTACCACTCATGACAGTCCAGTTGGATTGGCATGCTGTTATTGGAGTGTATTGGACTATCACTCATGTTCTAGCAATTGCCATTCAGTTAGTCTAGTATTGGATCATGGACACTTTGGGGACACTTCTGTTTTCAGTTACGTACCAATCTGTGGTGCCAATCTGTAGTAGCTTTAGTGATGTTCTAAACTTCAATTCTAACAGCAGCAGTTCTGAAGCTGCATCAGTTGGTGCTAGTTTTGCTAGTTATGCTGTAGATGCAAGGGTTGGTTACTGCTACTTGGGCAGCCACATCTGTTGTGTTCTAATTTCTGTTGCCTAGACAAGTTGTAGCAAGTTTGTTTTCAGTTATGCCTAACCATCGGGGGCTGTCAATGGGATCTCCCTTCACAGAGGGGGACGTCCTCTGTATAGCATATCTGATGCCTTGATGCCATGAATTCTAGTTTAGCTGCTGTCAGAGCAGTCCAAGTTCTGAGGTTTGATGTTCTGAAAGTTATTTATGGTGATCTGCATACTGTTGGGACATATTTTTAGAAGTTCAGAAGTTCAGAAGCTCCATCAGATCAGTCCTGCATCAGTACTGTAGTGTCCAAGTGTTTTGTGTTGTTAGCAGTTCTGCAATGTTCAGTTAAGTTGCTGATGTCTGCTGCCCAGTTATGTTTGCTGCCCAGTTCTGCATCAGTCCTTATTGGTTCTATATCAGAGCTGTGTGTAGCTGTTATCTTTTGATGTTTAAAGGCTTCAGTAATGTGTGTAGTCTCTTCTCAAGTGTAATGTATTAACTCTCCAGGACTGCACTTTTAGTGCCTCACATAGGTGTAGTCCATTTTGTTGCTTTCAATAGGCGATGTTTTCCTTCCCTCTTGAGATGGATTGGAAACAACGCGCATTATCATCTAGCCATGTAGCCATTTGGCGTTGTCAATTTTCTTACTCTTGTTGGTTTTTTTTCCTTTCTTTTCCTCCTGGGGTATGCCCCTTGTAGGCTGTATATCCGGTTATTCTTTTTTCTATTTCAAGCTATTTTACCCAAAAAAAAAAAATCCTCAACCTTAGACCATATGTCCAGCCTCACATTAAATACAAAATTGGGAATGGCCAATCAACCTTTCTGTGGTTTGACAACTGGCATCCCATTGGACCCCTCTTACCTAGATTTGGCCCTAGGATCGTCTATGATTCTGGGCTCCCAAAGGATGTCACAGTGCAGGCTATTATTAGGGATAATCAGTGGGCCTTCCCTGTGACTCAGTCTCCTAATCTTAATGAAGTGAGATCTGACCTACGAACAGTCCAAATCAACGCTGCCATAGATGATAGATGCATTTGGACTCTAACTACCTCGGGGAAATTTACTATCTCCTCTCTTTGGGAGCATTTAAGACCTCATTTCCCTATCATTACTTGGGTTAAAGTAGTATGGTTTTCAGGGCACATTCCTAGGTGTAGTGTGATCTCATGGTTGGCCATTCAGAATAGATTATCTACTGAGGATAGACTTGTTCTGTTTGGCTTGAAATCTACCTCCATCTGTAGTTTATGTATGGGGGTAGAATCCCACGACCACCTATTTTTTGGGTGTCCCATCGCTGCACAGATTAGAGGAATTCTTTCCTCTAAATGCCCTCATATGGTAGGATTGTCTTCTTGGCAGCAGTGGGTTAGTCATTTGTCCAACTTAAAGGGTAAATCCTTGGAAGTCACAGTTGCTAAGCTTGTCTTTACAGTCTATGTGCACCAAGTATGGTTAGAGAGGAATTTCAGAAAGTTCCAGAATATTAGCTGCCCCCCTGGAGTGGTTGCTAATAAAATTTCAAATGAGGTCAGGAATAGGTTGTTGTCCCTAGAGATTAAGGGACCTCTAAGTATACTTGTTATGTGGAACATTCACCATTAAACTAAATTATGCGTGGTAGATAGGAATTTTTACTAACATCATCTCATTTGCAGGTCACTGCTCCACTCAAGGGAGATTCAGAAGGTTCAACAGTCCTTGTGACTGGTCCAATCAGCTTCTATCTATTACTTCTATGTATTCAGAGGAGAGCTAGCAACAGCTGCTGGACAGATCTGAAGCAGCTGGCCTCCATCACCGCCGTGGCCTCCAGCCGCCATGGCCTCCAGCCGCCATGGCCTCCATCACAGTCGTTTTTCGGCGGCTACGTTTTGGATCTGCTCCGGGCAGATCTGAAGCCACTACCGGCCATCTGGTCCGGCCTCCTCCTGGTCCGGCCACCAGCCACCAGCCACCGTGGCCACCAGCCACCAGCCACCAGCCACCATGGGTTTCGACAGTGGCCACCAGCCACCGTGGCCACCAGCCACCGTGGCCACCAGCCACCAGCCACCAGCCATCAGCCACCAGCCACCTTGGGTTTCGACAGTGGCCACCAGCCACCGTGGCCACCAGCACCGTGGGCCACCAGCCACCGTGGGCTAGGCCACCATCAACAGCCGTGGGTCAGTTTGGGCCAGGCCCTCAACAGGGGCCAGCCAGCCCGTTGGCCTGCCATCGGGCTGCCCGTCGGGCACAGCCTGCCTTCAACCCGTCGGGCACAGCCTGCCTTCAACCCTTCAACCCGTCGGGCACAGCCTGCCTTCTGCCAGGGCAGCAAGCAGCAAGCCAAGGCCCGGGCAGGCAGCCCAACCAGTAGCCCAGGCCGGTATACCTGGGTCAATTCATTAATAATGTTTGTGCAATATGAGCCTGGAATATGGCTATTTACATTTACATTGTTGCTGGACTAGTGGGCCAGTTTTCTGTTAGTTTTGCAACCCCCGATAGGCGGTCATCTGTTGGACTGAAATCGGGGGTCGGGCTCTTCGTCGAGCCCTCTATATCCCTTGAGCCAGCGCTTTTAGCTCTGAGGATTTGCGTAGTATTCTTGTGGTCGTGGCTATTATTGATTAGATTGGATTATCCTAGTTAGGGGTAGCCTCGCAGTAGCAGCAACTGGGGGAGCCGATGATTAGATTATGGATGAGTCTGATTGAGCAAGGTAGTTGCCGGTGCTGTCTTCGACTAGATTGGTGGATTCTCACTAATTGAAAGGGGTAGCTTCGTAGGCTGTTTCTGATTAGTTTTAGTGGTTTGCACTGAGCGAAACGAACAGCTTGGTCCACTTGAGGTTTGGGGGGCTACTTTGGTGGTCTCTCTTCCTGTTCCGCTTATAGTTGTTAGCGAGCCTAGGGGATTTGGGTGAGGCTGTAGTAGTCTGGATGGAATGGGCGTGGTGTGCAGGGTGCTTAGCAGGGTAGCCTTGTCGGATGCCGACATCTCCAGTTCGAAACTCTCTCGGTCCGAGTCCCTATGTAGTAGTTGACTTCTTTTGAGTGGGTATTATGCTAGCTTCAGGGTGATGGGCTTCTCGGTTCTTGGTCTTCTTATCCCAGCCGTGGAGGAGGAGGATCTCTCCTCAGCGCTGGTTATCATGTGGTCACCGTTGACCATGACTATCTACCGTATTTACTTTATTTCCTAGCCTGGCGGGTTGTGCCAGGAAGTAGTTCAATTTCACATTTCTCGTATTACAGTACGCATAGCATTTTGTTATGTCTTTACTCTATCTCACTCTCCATGCGGGTTGTGCATGGTTTACCGCACTTTTTTCATTCTTATTTGTTTTCCTTTTCTTTTCCTCCTGGGGTATGCCCCTTGTAGGCTGTACATTCGCTTAACCTTTTTTAATTTCAAGCTAAGTTACCCAAAAAAAAAAACAGCTGCTGGACAGTAACAAAGTCACACTGAGTTCTGGCAGAAGGGTTCAGCAGTCATAGTTCAAAGGAGGATTCAGAAGGGTTAACCAGTCATTGGGCTCCTATTACTTCTAAGTATTCAGGTAGTTAACTTACTCCCTTTGGCTGCATTGGAATGTACAGCAATAGTGTGTCCCTATACTATATTGTGAGATATCCCAGTGAGTTGTGTGCTAGTTCCCCATCAATCCTTGTGAGAGGAGGTAATAATTAGTGGGGGGAAGAAACGGGAGCTTCTCTCTCTACCCTAGAGAGAGAAAGCTCCCCAATGGCATCCAGCCTCGTCGGCCTCCCAGCCTCCTGGCCCAGCCACGCCGGCCTCCCACCTTGACGGCAGCAGCAGCAGACCACACCGGGCAAGGGAGCCCCTCGCACGACAGGGGCTCTCCTCCACCGCCCTCCATACCCGGCCTCCCGGAGCTCAACTCCACCTGGTCCGGTCCAACCTCAACCTCGCCGTGAACCGGCGGGTACATTCCGGATCTACCAGTCCGGATCTACTCCGGCCAAGCTATGGTCGGCCCCAGCCGAGGGTACATCTTCAACGGCCAAGCCAACCTCAGGCCGCATCTCAGCCGTGGGTGGTTCGGCCTTCTACCGTCCTACAGACCTCACACCAGGCATCTCAAATGGGGCAAGTGGGTTTCACTGTCCAACCGTGGGACCTGTGCAGTTCCGATCGTGGAGCCTCGATTCCAGATCCAACCCCGCCGTGGACCGGCGGCTACCTCTTGGGATCTGCACCGGGCAGACCTGAAATCAAGCCACGGCCGTCGGCCATCATCAAGCATCAACGGTGACCGGGGTCAAGCCCAGCCGCCCACCTCTACAGCTCCGTGGGGCTTAGCCAGCCACGGCGGCTCGCCGGGGTCCTTCAGGCGTCGGGCCATCCAGGCCACCATATCCCCGCGTGGGCCAAGCAGCCAGTAGGCCAGCCAGGCCAGCCCGGCCAACAAACAACCCAGCCACAGAACAGCCAAGCAAGCCAGCCCGGGCAGTCCTGTGTGGCTTGGGCGGAGGGGGTAGCAGCAGTGCTGTCCGTGACTATTCTGCTCGGGCAGAGGCTAGGCAGCAGCTTCTGCCCGGGCGTAAGACTCGAAACGCCCGCCCGTTGGCAGGCCAGCCCGCCCGATGGCAGGCGGCAGCAGGCAGCAGCAGCTGCAGGCAGTAGCAGCAGGCTGCAGGCAGCTGCAGCGGCAGGCATCAGCCCGCCCGATGGCAGGCCAGCCCGGGCAGGCAAGCTGGCTGGTGGCTTGGGCAGTGGGGGTACTATCCCTTACTTTACCATTATGCAATGCAGCCATACTTGCACTTATCTATTTATTGTCATATTGTTGCTGGACTTAAGGGCCAGTGTACTGTTAGATTTTGCAACCCCCGATAGGCAGTCATCTGTTGGACTGAAATCGGGGGCGGGCTCTTCGTAGAGCCCTCTGTATCCCTTGAGCCAGTGCTTTTAGCCCTGAGGAGTTGCGTAGTATTCTTGTGGTCGTGGCTGCTATCGAATAGATTGGATTATCCTAGTTAAGGGGCTATCTCGCAGTAGCAGCAGCTGTGGGCGCCGATGACCAGATTATGGATGAGTCTGATCGAAAGAGGTAGTTGCCGGAGCTATCATTGACTAGATTGGTGGATCCTTGCTGATCGAAAGGGGTAGTTCTGCAGTCTGTTTCTGATTAGATTTAGTGTTTGCACTGATCGAAAAGAGCAGCTTGGTCCACTTGTGGTTTGGGGGGCTACTTTTGGTGGTCCCTCTTCCTGTTCCACTATGAGCAGTTAGCGAGCCTAGGGGATTTGGGCGAGTTGTAGTAGTCTGGTTGGAATGGGCGTGGTGTGCAGGGTACTTAGCAGGGTAGCCTTGTCGGATGCCGACATCTCCAGTTCGAACCTCTCGGTCCGAGTCCCTCTGTAGTAGTTGATTTCTTTTGAGTGGGTATTATGCTAGCCTCGGGGTGAGGGGCTTCTCGGTTCTTGGATTTCTTATCCCAGCCGTGGAGGAGGAGGATCTCTCCTCAGCGCAAGTTATCATGTGGTCATCGTTGACCAAGACTATCTACTTTACTTACATTAATTCCTAGCCTGGCGGGTTGTGCCAGGAAGTATTTACATTTCGCCTCACTTCATTTCATTTACTACATGGCTCTACTCAGACCCATTTGTATTGCCTATGTCACTTTATTTTACTCTCCATGCGGGTTGTGCATGGTTACCGTACTTTTTTCATTCTTATTGTTTTCCCTTTTCTTTTCCTCCTGGGGTATGCCCCTTGTAGGCTGTACATTCGCTTAACCTTTTTTAATTTCAAGCTAAATTACCCAAAAAAAAAAAAAAAAAAAAAAAAAAAAATTAGTGGGGGAATCATGAGAGAATTAGTAGAGGGAGAAGGTGGATACCCAGCTCTTGGTTTTGATCTTGAGAGTGAGAGGTGTGTGGTTACTAGGGAGTAGTTGTGAGCTTCAGTACTGCTCTGTTATCTGTTATACTATTTTGAACTTCAGTAGTTTCTTGCTGCTATACTGCTATTCTGCTGTTCTGGGAATAGAGTTCTGCAGTTTTGGGATTAGAGTTACACTATTTTGAGCTTCAGTAGTTTTTTGAGTATATGGTTGCACTAAATGGATATAATGCCAAGTTATAGGCCAGCTGTTGAGCTGTCCAAATTGTTGTTAGTCCAGTTTCTGATATGGCTGTTAGCTGTTGAGCTGTTGAGCAGCCAAGTTATAGCAGGGCAGTCCAGTTTCTGATATGGCTGTTAGCTGCTTCTTTTGCATACCCAGCTGTTTTGATGCTTTTGATGTTATTTATGCCTAACCAACTGGGGATGTCGTTGGGATCTCCCTTCGCAGAGGGGGACGTCCTCTGCATTCATTTGCACCATTTAGCTGCCTCTTTTGCATACCCAGCTGCTGCTGCAGTTGTCATTTCTGTCCTGCTATTGCTAGTTGTGCTGGTGACCCTTGACTATTTTGAGCTTCAGTAGTTTACTTGTCTACTCTGTCTGTTATACCAGCTAGCTGCTGCAGTTGTCATTTCTGTCCTGCTATTGCTAGTTGTGCTGGTGACCCTTGACTATTTTGAGCTTCAGTAGTTTACTTGTCTACTCTGTCTGTTATACCAGCTAGCTGCTAGATTGAAGATTGCATCTATAGCAGGATTTGCTAGCTTTGTTTCCTGCTAGTGGTACCAGCTAGCTGTTAGGTTCTGATATGGTGTTGTAATCTCTGATCTGCTATTTCTGATGGACTGCTGCTACCGTTCTGGGCAGACTGTGTTCTGTCTAGCATATGTCCTCCTTCAAATGTGTTTCTCTCCCATCTCTTAGATGGTAGTGAAACATGTGGTTTACATTCCTTTTCATTGTAATCGTAAACGATGGTCAATGTAGCCACTTGGCTTAGGTCTTTTTTCTCAATCTTTTATTTTCTTTTTTTTCTTTTCCTCCTGGGGTATGCCCCTTGTAGGCTGTAAATTCGCTTAGCCTCTTTTTATTTCAAGCTATTTTACCCAAAAAAAAAACACGCCAAAACCATAAAATACCTTACCAAAACATCCATATGGTTCCAAAACCGTACAATACATTACCAAAACATCCATAAGGTTCCAAAACACGCCAAAACCTTAAAATACCTTACTAAAACATCCATAGTTTCCTCCTGACAATAGTCTGACAAGGGCGATTTCTGACAAGGGCTATTTCTGACAAGCATGGCGATTTGGGGCGATCTGAAGTTTCTCTCCTCTCTCGTTTGCTAACAAAGTTCCATGGCCGACGGTACGATCCCATTTGCTGATGGATTGGGGTTTAAAGCCCTAGACTCGGAGGAACTTCGACTCTCCATGGCAGACGGTACGGTGACCATGGCAGAAGGGCTTGGGTACAAAGCTCTAGACTCCAATGAAATGAGGAGAAAGCAGAAGAGTATTTCGGAACAAATCAGTTCGACCCAACTCCTTCCACAGCAATCCGTTTTTAGGGTTCACAGCCCCAAGAACAACCAGCAGGGACCAGTTCACAAGCCACAACAGGTGCCCCAGAAGGAGGGTGTGCGTTCGGCTTCCGAAGCTCGAATGATAGAAATCGTGGGTCATCTGGAGGACGAGCTCAACAATTCGGAAGACCCATTTATTCTGGATGTAGTTACAGCCAAATTGCAAAATATCCAACAGTCATGGAGGGAAGCTGAGAGGCAAACTCCTCCATCTACAACCGTATCTGGGGAATTTAGCCCTAAATCAACAAAAAATTCGAGTCCATCTCGTAAGCTTCAACAGGTCTTTGAGCAAGCCCTAATTCGGGAAGCAAGCCCTAAGATTCTGTACAACGCCAGGGGAAACCCTTATGTGGAAGGAGATCCTCACGCCACCTTGAAGAGCTCGGTTCCTCCATCAACTTCGAATGGCTCTGGGGCGACTAGCCCTAAATCGCATAGTAGCCCCATGGCTGCCCGGAAAACTCAGCAAGCATTATTCGAGAATGGATTGAAAAAGGAAGCTGAAGCACGAGCACGAGTGACTCACCTCCATGGTAACACATACCAGTTCCAACGCACACCATCAGAGGTACGAATGTCAAACCCTAATCCTCGGGGAAATCCTTATGTGGAAGGGGATCCTGATATGGGGTATAGTTTTGAGGATCCTCAACCTCGCTATACCTCACAGCAGGTCCTGCCAGCTACTGTTCTGAATTCTGTAAATGTACCTCGTGTAACTACTGAACCTGCACCTCACTCTAAGCCTTTGAATAATAGTCAGAAATATCATCAAATCAATCCCAAACTGAATAATGGTCAGTATAAACCTAAACCGAAGAACTGGGCCTCTCTCCTCCAATCTCAGAGTCCGTCTCTGGATATGAAACTTGATTATTTTCCTGATCTTCAGAGAGGTAAGGAAGCTACGATCGAGATTGACATAGAACTGACTAACATAGGGTTATGGAATAGATACTTGGTAGGTCATTTTTTAGATGGCAAGATGGCTTATCCTTTACTAGCTGCCACTGCTCGGAACCAATGGAAGGATCTTTTTGTGGCTGTTAAATCAAATGTAGCAGGGTTTTATCTATTTGAATTTAAGGATGAACAGTCTAAGATGACTGTTCTTGAAGGAGGTCCTTACTTCTTCTCACAGAAATATCTGGTTCTCAAGGATTAACATAGGATGATGAAACCGGCATAGGAGCAACCTGTCAAGGTACCTGCCTGGGTAAAGTTTCATGATCTGCCATTGGAACTATGGAACCAAGAATGCCTGAGCCGAGTAGCTAGCACAATAGGGAGACCCATACATGTTGATCAGGCCACGACCAAGACTGCCAAACAACCTGGGCTTCTTAATACTAAGTCCACAACAGCTAGGATTTGTATAGAAGTTAGTGCTGAGCAGGATCTCCCTGATGAGGTCACAGTGTTGGTGGAAGGGGAATCTGTGGTTGTACCCATTGAATACCAAGTCCTCCCCCCCATTTGTAAGCTATGTCATGTATTTGGACATTCCACGGAGCGGTGTGCAAAGAGTGCAATCCACTCCTCCTCCCATCTCTTATCTGAAGTTAAGGTTGATTCTCCATCAGGCAATGGCAAGCAAAAAGCTGATCTAGAACTGCCAACAGCAGGTTCTATACTGCTTCAAGGAGGTTCCTCCAAAAGTAGCCCTCCCATACTGCAGGAGCAGCAAGTTATCAACTCTGTGGCCTCTGGGAGTGACTCTGAATCTGAAGAGAAGCTGCTGGAAGTTCTAGTAGGTGTGGTCAGCACCTCTCATGAGGTTCCACAGCAGCAGCTTCAAATGGGAGTCATGAGTGGTAAAACAGACTCAGGCCACTCAGCAGGTCCAAGGGATGAACTGGTTTCAGATTTGAATCAAACTCCCACTCCTAAACCTCCTGATCCCCGGGGTGCAGAGGTAAGAGATGAAGCACCAAAAGAAGATCTAAAGGGAAGCTTTCAAAAGGTTCTATCCCGATCAGCGCAAAGACGATTGCAAAAGCTTGCTAGGGAGCAGTCTCGAAGTTCCCTATCTAAGGGAAGGCATTAATCCCTCCGTATCCTTTTGTTAGGACAGTTTCTCGTACTTTCATTTTGCTATTTTCATAATTAGTTCTGCTTGAAGTTGTTTCTTATGTTTATAAAATCTCTTAACATTGGTTTTTGGAACATACGGGGTATTAATGACCCAATTAAGCAAAAAGAGGTCAAATGTTTTGTGAATAAAAACGGTCTATCACTTTTTGGTTTATTAGAACATAAGATAAAGGAAGTTTGGGCTGGTAGAATCTTAAACTTCGTTTGTCCTAATTGGTGCTTTGTGAACAACTACCCCCAAGCTCCCAATGGTAGAATTTGTGTATGTTGGGACCCTAGTGTTTTGAATATTCAGGTTTTAGATCAGTCGGATCAATTTATTCATTGTGAAGTTCAGCCTAAGTGTGGTGGAGCAATCTTTTTTGCAACTTTTGTGTATGGAGCTAATAATTATGTGAATAGGCAGACCTTGTGGGCAAGACTCCATCATCTTAGCACCTCAGTTCCTTGGATAGTGTTAGGGGATTTTAATGCTGTTAGGTTCCCAAATGAGAAGGTAGGAGGTACTTCCTCCTGGCCTCCTCATATGGATGAATTTAATCATTGTTTGTATGACCTTGAACTAGAGGATCTTAGGTTCTCTGGATGCTTTCTCACTTGGGCCAATAGGCAAGACCCATCCCATTTTGTCAGTACTAAGCTAGATAGAGCCATAGTCAACGAACATTGGATGAAGGCTTTCATTAGTTATTCTGCCCATTTTTCCCCCCCTGGGATTTCAGATCACTCTCCTGCCATTGTGAATATCACCCCGGGTCCTTTGAAATCTTTGAAACCCTTTAAGTTCTTTGATTTTCTAGTTGATCATCCACAGTCCCCAAATTTTATGCTTTGCTGATGATCTTATGATCTTTTGCAAAGGGGATCTAACCTCTATCAGTCATATCCAGGATGCCCTCTCTGAATTCCAAATCCTGTCGGGTCTCTCACCTAGCCCTGGAAAAAGTAGCATCTACTTTTCTGGGGTTAGTTTAACCACTAGAATGGCCATCTTGGATGTCCTTAAGTTCAAGGAGGGCTCACTGCCTATCAGATATCTTGGGGTGCCTCTCCTCTCTACAAAACTTAAAGCCTCTGATTGTCAGTCCTTAGTGGATAGCATAACTGCTAAAAACAAGTCATGGACTAACAGAGACCTCACGTATGCTGGCAGGGTCCAGTTGATTAAGAACGTATTGTTCTCCATTCAAACTTATTGGTCCTCCTTGTTTATCATCCCCAAAAAGGTGATCAAGGAGGTTGAGTCAATTCTTAGAGCGTTTCTATGGTCTGGTCCCGACCTTAGGAAAACTGGGGCTAAGGTATCTTGGGAGCATCTGTGTTCTCCGAAACAAGAGGGAGGCCTTGGTTTCAAATCCATGCAGGTTTGGAATAAGGCGGCCATCGCCAAACACATTTGGTTCCTTATTTCGGGGGGGGGGGGAACAATCAATGTGGTGTCAGTGGGTCAAATCTTATTTAATACGGGGTAGAAACTTTTGGAATTTGAAAGTACCTGGGGATTGCACATGGGTTTGGAGGAAACTTCTGCATCTCAGACCATTGGTGAGGCCATATATATACTTAGTGTAATAGGTAATGGCCAATCCACCTCCTTGTGGTATGATAATTGGCATCCACTTGGTCCTTTGTTAGCCAAATTTGGTCCCAGAATTGCTTACGATTCTGGAATTCCAAAGGAGGCTACTGTGTCTCACATTATCCAAAATTCATGCTGGGCTTTTCCCATCACCCAAACTTTGGAGATCAATGAGGTAAGAAGTACTTTACCACCTCTTATTTCTTCCAGGCTGAGTAGGGATGATCATATTAGGTGGTCTCTCACTTCTAATGGCCAGTTCACAGTTGCTTCCCTTTAGGATAAACTAAGGACTCCCTTTCCAAAAGTTGTGTGGCATAGGTTGGTGTGGTTCTCAGGTCACATTCCGAAATGTAGTTTTATCACATGGATAGCTATTCAGAATAGGCTTTCCACTGCAGATAGGTTGGTGTCTTTTGGCCTTCCTATTCCTGCCCAATGTAGTTTTTGTCAGGACTGTGAAAGTCACAATCACATATTCTTTAATTGCTCGTTTACTAAGCAGGTGTGGGATTCTATTCAAACCAAACTACATGTCTCATGGACATCTAGAACTTGGTCCGAATGGGTCTCTTTTCTCTCTAATTCTAGAGGGAAATCTATAAAGGCTATTATCACTAAATTGGCCTTTACAGTCACTATTTACTACGTCTGGATTGAAAGGAATGCCAGGAAGTTCCAGGGCATGTCCTGTTCTTGGGAAGTTGTTGTTCATAAAATACTTTCAATGATGACAACAAGGATTCTATCTTTACCTAAACTTCAAGCAGAATGGATTGTGAATGACTGGTATAATGGTAGAAGTTAACTACTTTATGTTGTTCCTACTGTGAATATTTGTAAGCATTGTTCTTGTTTTCCTACTCTGATATGACAGGCTGGATATGTTCAAAGGAGGGACAGCAAGGGTCAAGAGCAGTTCAGATAGTACTCCTATTTACACAGGTAGTTATCTTATACCTTGGTTTCTACCGGATCTGAAGGTGTGTAAGGGAGAGGAGGTAATTCTTGGTACCTTGTGTGGACTGTTAAGAGCAGCCTTGCTGCTCCATTATGTTAAGAACACCCTTCATGCTATCTTTGGATCTCTGCTCCATCTTAGTGGTGTGTTGGTGATGGAGCATTGGATTATTTTGTAGTGCATTTTCTGCTGCTCCTCAGTACATTGGTGTCACAGATTCTGCATTTCTGCATTTGGTTGGTTTGGTTCAGTTGTTAGTTGCATGATGACTGATGGTTTAGTAGTTAGTAGATGCAGTTTCAGTTGTTAGTTGTTTTATGACTGTTGTCAGATGACTGTTGGTTCAGTAAGTTGGTTTAGTGATTTTGGTCACCCTTCATGCTATCTGTGGTGCACTGCTCCATATTAGTGGTGTGTTGGTGTTGGAGCATTGGATTATTGTGTAGTGCATTTTCTGCTGCTCCTCAGTACTTTGGTGTCACTGTTTCTGCATTTCTCCATTTTCTGCTGCACCTCAGTGGTATAGGTCTGGTTCAGTTGTTAGTTGGCTGAGGACTGATGGTTCAGTAGTTAGTAGGTGCAGTTTCAGTTGCTAGTTGTTTATTTCTGCTGTCCAATTGCTTCCTGTTTTGATTGCCTAACCACTAGGGGCTGTCGTGGTGGGATCTCCCTTCGCAGAGGGGGAATTCCTCTGCAATGTATTACCTATCACTGTTTCTGCATTTCTGCAATGTTACCTGCTGTCCTATGTACCCTTGTTCAGTTGGTTGCCAGCAGCTCTGATATGTCACAAGGGTGCATGATGCTGATCCTTGTGATGCACAAGGGTGCATGAAGCTATTTTTCATGGAGTTTAACTAGATGGAGTTACCTTTTGTTAGAGGGCTTGTCCCTAGTTGTGATATGATCAAGCACCTGAATTCTGCACCTGTTCAAGCACACAAAGACAATCCAGCAGGGCTGTGATATGGACTGCGGCTGGTTGTGTCCCCAAGTCAGCTGCTGCTGCTGCTGATGGTTGTGTCCACAATGGCAGGCTGCTGCTGCTGCTAGCTGCATCAGTTCTGCATTGGTGTATCCTCTACCACTTGATCATGGGATCCGTTCTTGAGTGGATTCAAGTTTACATTGTTAAATTCAAGTTTAGTTTTCAGTATGTTCAGTTATTTCAGTATCATGTATAGTGGTTGTATCCCCTACCTATCACATTTTGCCATTTGTTTTGTATCCCTCTGTTAGATGGATAGGAAACAGATGCTATATACCTCTAGTCCTATGTAGCCATTTGGCGTAGGCTTTCTTTTGTTTTCCTTTTCTTTTCTTTTCCTCCTGGGGTATACCCCTTGTAGGCTGTATATTCGGTTAGCCGTTTTTTTATTTCAAGCTGATTTACCCAAAAAAAAAAACATCCATACGGTACCAAAACACACCAGAACGGTACAATACCATGCAAAAACATCCATACGGTACCAAAACACAATAAACGGTACAATACGTTACCAAAACATCCATACGTTTTCAAAACACACCAAAAAGGTACAATACCTTACCAAAACCTCTACACGGTTCCAAAACACGCCAAAACCGCACAATACCTCACCAACACATTTATACGGTTCCAAAACGCACCAAAACCGTACAAATACCTTACCAAAACGTCCATATGGTTCCAAAACTCACCAAAACGGTATAATAACTTACCAAAGCATCCATAAGTTTGCAAAACACACCAAAACGGTACAATACCTTACCAAAACATCCATTGCATTGAAAGCAACAAAGAGTCGTTCTGACATGTAAGGCGATTAGGCGATTTCTGACATGGCCGTGGAGAAACAGTGAAATCCATGGCCGACGGTACAATCTCATTCGCAGAAGGACTGGGTATCAAAGCCCTGGATTCAAATGAACTACGAAGGAAGCAAATGAATCTCGTAGATTCAGGAAGCCCTCTTCATATCCCCATATCTCAGACTGACAAACCCAACAACTCCAATCCTCTTGAGTTCGGAACTCCACGAATGGGCAACTCAGGTGATACCAAGAATGGATCTATGTTCCAGTCATCATCTCCAACCAAAAAACCGACCCCATCTCGGAAACTCCAACAGGCACTCTTCGAAGAAAGTCTGAAACTTGAAGCGGAAGAAAGAGCCGAATTTGGGAAATCTCAGCAGGTCCGTTCAGTTCAGGTGAACCTGGGAAATGGCGATCTCAACCTACGGCCCACCCTGGGAGGTACTGTTCCTCCTTCATGTTCAGCCGAATTTGGGGAGTTCAACCCTAAATCGGCCAAACGTTCAAGCCCCTCAAGGAAGCTCCAACAGGTGTTCGAGCAAGAGTTAATCCGGGAAGCGGAGTCGCAGAACAATAGAGGTCAGGAGAACAAGAATCGTGTTCCTCCTAGCTCTGAAGTCAAGTTGAAGAACGGGAGCATCTCGGATCATACCATCTCGCAAGATCTGAGGGTTGAAACGGAAGTCGCGGCGAAGGGCTCGATTCCATCATCATTTACGGATGGGTCTGGGGCGCGTAGCCCTAAACCACAAATCAACCCGAACCCTAAAGGTGCTCAGAGGTTTCAACAACAACAGGTGACTCACCTCCATGGAAACACCTATCAGTTTCAACGCACTCCAGCAGAGGTACAAGAGAAGCAAGGTATACGTTCGGATTCCGAGGCTCGAATGCTTGGAATCGTGGGCCATTTGGAGGACGAGCTCAACTTGTCGGAAGACCCATTCGTTCTAGACGTGGTCACAGCCAAACTGCAAAGTATTCAGCAGTCATGGAGAAATGCTGAGGGCCTGAAGCTGGAAGCTGAAGAGAGAACACGTCAGGTTCGATTCACTACGCAATCGGACATCCCTGAGTTCAATCGACCCTCCTCTTCAACTGCGGTGACAGAGGAAGGTTCAATCCACGTTCAACAACAACAAGAGGTATTTTCAAACCCTAATTCGAAAATTTCAATCAATGCCAGGGGCATTCCGTACTCAGAAGGGGATCCCAACATGGGATTCCCCGTAGAAGATACTAAACCTAGGCGGCCTTGGTCTTCTAGAAATGAGTCCAACCCCATTAGGAATCGACAGAACCCTAATGGTCCTAAACCCAAGCCTAAAAATTGGGCATCCTTGCTACAATCCCAGAGTCCCTCACTTGAAATGAAATTAGAGCATCATCCTGATTTATTCAAAGGGAAAGAAGCCCAGGTAGATATTGATATCGAGCTCACTGATGTTTTTTTTTTTTTTTTGGGTAAACCAGCTTGAAATAGAAAAGAGATTAAACGAATATACAGCCTACAAGGGGCATACCCCAGGAGGAAAAGAAAAGAAAACAAAAAAGAGTACAGAAATTTGCTAACGCCAAATGGCTACAAAGGCTAGAAGATACACGATGTTTTCAGTCCATCTAGTAAGAGGGAGGGAAAACAACGCCTAGAGGATACTAACACTAGCTGGTCTGCACAGTGGAGTTAGGATACCCAAACACTGCACTATACATTACAAAAGAGACATGTTGACAGCTTATTACAAGACATCATCCTTACATCTTGGAACCATGTTGAACTGGATTGACCTTGGAACTAGGTGGATTGATCAATGGGGGACTTCAACTTTTGAGCCTGAACTGCTGCTGAACTGGATGATGAAAGGGCATAGCCTGAACTGCTGCTGCTGAACTGGATGACCGAGCAGCAGCTCCCTGCAGTAGCTACAACTTCAACTTCTGAGTTCCATAAGCATGGCTGCTTTGCTAGTAAACTTCAACTTCTAGTTCTGAACTTCTGAACTTCTGAACACTTCTGAACTTCAAACCTTCTAAACTTCAAAACTTCAAAACTTGGGGACACAACATGAAGCTCCAATACCTTTTACACACAGTCAAATGAAACAAAACAATATGCAGAGGACGTCCCCCTCTGCGAAGGGATATCCCAATGACAGCCCCTATTGGTTAGGCGATAAACTTCATACAACTCTGAAAATACATTCAATATCAGTCAATATCAGTCAATAGCAGAGCATTAGGAGTAGTCACAGAACAGGCATGTTCATGTTGATCAGGCAGGTTCAGAACAGGTTCTGAACCAGAACATCAGAATCTGAACCTTATGCAAACTACAACATATCACCTTCCAACAGTCAATAACAGTCAATAACAAGGCTGCTATGATGGAACAAGGCTGCTATGAGCCAACCATCACAGAGCAGATGCAGATCATACAACAATAACAAGGCTGCTAACACATGCAGAGCAGATCAGCTCAGAACAGCCACAAGGCTATTAAGGCTGCTATGAGCCAACCATCAACAACAACAGAAGTTCAGATCAGCTCAGAACAGCCACAAGTCAATAGAGAGACCATATCATACTTGGACTACAACATCTGAACTTGAACCATACTAAACAATACTGAAAACAAAACAAAACAATACAGAGGATGGTTTCTGACAATGTTGAATCAAAGTTCTTGGTGAAATAGTACTCACACTACAACACCCTCATCATCTCACACCACCCTCTCTCTCAAATAATGCCAAGAACATGGGATCCCTCTACTCCCTCAACTAAAACTCACAAGATGCCCCCGCTAACTATTACCTCCTCTCACAAAAACGGATGGGGCTATAGCACTCAGCTCGCATGGATCGCACACAATATAGTAAGAACGCTCAAATGCTATGGATACCCGGATAACCACCATGGATTAAGGTATCTACCTGGATACTTAGCAGTAATAGAAGTAATAAAAGTCTGACCATCCCTGGATGGCCACTATGCACAACCTGTCTTGAGTCACCATGAACAACCAGAAAACTTTAAATTATCAAAATCAAAGGAAACAATTGTGGCACAAACTGTAAGAAAATTATGATCCACTAATGATCCACTGATGTTGGTATGTGGAATAAGTACTTAGTAGGACACTTCCTGGATGGTAAAATGGCTTACCCTTTGGTGCTTTCTACTGCCCGGTATCAATGGAAGGAGTTATTTGTGGCTGTTAAGCCAGATGTTGCAGGCTGCTATCTCTTCGAATTTAGAGATGAGCAGGCTAAACAACAAGTTTTGGATGGTGGCCCGTATTTCTTTTCACAAAAATATCTAGTACTCAAAGACTGGCATCGAATGATGAAACCAGTTAAAGAACAGCCTTCTCACATTCCGGCATGGGTGAGACTACGTAACTTGCCCTTAGAATTATGGAATCATGAGTGTTTGAGTAGGGTTGCCAGTACCATAGGTAGACCACTTCACGTGGATCAAGCCACAGCCAAAACTTCAAGGCAACCAGGGCTTCTCCAAACTAAGTCAACCAGTGCAAGAGTGTGCATTGAAATTAGTGCGGAGCATGATCTTCCTGAAGAGGTGCGAATTACTGTTGAGGGCAATTCAGTTGTCGTACCTATTGACTATCAGGTGTTACCTTCTATGTGTAAAGTGTGCAAGGTCTTTGGACATTCTAATTGCTCTGAGAAGTTACCCTCAACCTCTAGTCCTCTGGAATAGGAATGGACCTTAGTGGGTAGTGGAAAACAGAAAAATGAACCTAACAAGCCAGCTGTCAATAACCCTCAAACAGTAGTTGAAGAATCAGAAAATGAATTGGAACAGGTACTGGAAAGCATTGTGAGCTCCTCTCAGGCCACATTGAGTTTGCCTCAGAATGAGGAGTCCAACCACAAGTCGGCTGCTCAGGTCTCTGCTATACTTACTGAGCAAGAGGAGGGTCTTGAAGGAATTGTCAAGTATGAGGAAGTTGAATTTCAGCAGCTGCCTTCTACTAACCCTATGCAGAATGGCTCCTCAGAAGTAGTAAATGGAAATAACAAGGGAGGGAGTTCGGACAGCCAACAAACTTTAGGAGCAAATTCTAATCCAGCAGCTCCTGTCCCTAGATCAGCAGCTAAGAAAGCTGCCAAAATAGCAGCGAAACTCAAGGACAAAGAACCTCCTGATCTCAGTTTCATTTCAGATTTCAATATGCTAGGGGGTTCTTCCAAGGCAGGGCAGTTGGGGAGGCAGAGGAGCTCTACAAAAGGCTCCTTTTTCAGATCAAAGAAATAACCATATCCTTTTGACAGGGCAGTATACTTTTTGTTTATTTCAGTTTCTGTCTTTTGCATTTCCATTTTGCTTAAACTTGTTTTATGGCTTTACAACCCCTAAATCTTGGTTTTTGGAACATCAGGGGTCTTAATGACCCTATCAAACAAAAAGAAGTTAAGTGTTTTGTAAATAAGAACAAGCTTGCTATTGTGGGGTTATTAGAGCATAAAATAAAGGAGGATAAAGCTTCTAGAGTGCTGAAACATATCTGCCCTCACTGGAATTTTGTGAACAATTATCCCCAAGCATCCTTAGGTAGAATTTTTGTAGGTTGGGACCCTAATATAGTCCAGATTCAGGTCCTAGACCAATCTGACCAATTTATACACTGTGAGATACAGCCTAAATGTGGGAAGCCCCCCTTTTTTTGCAACTTTTATTTACGGGGAGAACAATTATGTGAATAGGCAAGCATTGTGGTCTAGACTTCATCTCCTAAGCACTGCATCCCCTTGGATTGTGCTTGGAGATTTCAATGTCATCAGGTTCCCTAGAGAGAAGGTTGGGGGAGCTACTTCTTGGCCTTCCTTTATGAATGATTTCAATAACTGTCTATTTGCTTTGGGGCTTGATGATCTTAGGTACACGGGTTGCTTTCTCACTTGGGCAAACAAACAGGACCCAACACATTTTGTCAGTACAAAGCTGGATCGAGTCTTAGTTAACGAGCATTGGATGAAGGTGTATAACTGCTCCTATGCTCATTTCCCTAATCCAGGGATTTCTGATCATTCTCCTGCCATTACAACTATCCTTCCACAAAGGAGGATTGCTGTCTTTCTGCCCGTTGGGGATCTCTGACATGTAGGCGATTTGGGGATCTCTGACAAGGGCATGGAACTCTTGTGAAACCATGACTGACGGAACAACATCAATGGCGGAAGGTTTAGGGATCAAAGCTCTGGATTCAAATGAGCTCCGAAGGAAGCAAGTTCCGCACATGGAAAGCCCTAAAAGTGGGATTCCGTTTGCTCTAAATCCTCTGGGAGTTAATTTTTCAGAGGACCATGAGTCTCAATCCACCAGGACCAGTTCGGATCATTCTTCAAAGGGATTAGGGCCGCACAGCCCTAAATCGTCCAAGAGTACAAGTCCATCTCGGAAATTGCAGCAAGTATTTTTCGAGGAGGGGTTGAGGGTACAAGCCGAAGCTGCAATGACGAGCTCGGTTCCATCATCTTCTTCAAATGGGTCTGAGGAACAAAACCCAAGTAGCCCTAATTTGGCGAGGTCAACAACAAAAGGGTTTGGGGCCCGTAGCCCTAAATCGGCAAAAAATCAAGATCTATCTCAGAAATCACAGCAACCCGACAATAAGCCGAGTTCTGTGCTTAACCAGGGATCTCCGAAGGAAGGTACGCGCTCGGATTCTGAATCTCGGATGCTAGAAATCGTAGGTAATTTGGAGGACGAACTCAACACCTCGGAAGATCCATTCATCCTAGATGTGCTCACAACCAAGCTGCTGAGCATACAACAACAATGGAATAAATCTGGCAAACAATCGGAGGTACAAACCCCTCCTCTACGCAACCAACAAGCCATTTTCGAAGACAGTCTGATGAAGGAGGCTGAAGCTAAGGCACGAGTGATTCACCTCCACGGAAACACTTACCAATTTCAACGTACTCCTTCAGAGGTAAGGAAACTGAACCCTAACTCGCAGCAACTGTCATCGACCTCTGTCATGAAAACTGTAGAAATACCTAAAGTTTCTTCAGTGAATGCTCCTCAGTCTAGGCCGTTGAATCATGGTAATCAATCAACACTTCGAAATTCTTTAATTTCTGGCCAACATCCCCAATTCAAACCAAAACAAAAATATGTCCAGGCCAAGCCCAAAAACTGGGCTTCCCTACTGCAGTCCCAAAGCCCCTCATTGGATATGAAGTTAGAGTTTTTTCCTGACCTACAGAGAGGGAAAGAAGCCCAGGTGGAGATAGATATTGAACTAACAGATGTAGGAATGTGGACTAAATACTTAGTGGGTCACTTCCTCGATGGGAACATGCCTTATCCCTTGGTAGTTTCCACTGCTAGATATCAGTGGAAGGAGCTATTTGTGGCAGTCAAACCAGATGTTGGAGGCTGCTATCTGTTTGAATTTAGGGATGAACAGGCCAAACAACAAGTGTTGGATGGGGGTCCCTACTTCTTTTCTCAAAAATACTTGGTACTTAAAGACTGGCACCGTATGATGAAACCAGTAAAGGAACAACCTACTCATATTCCAGCATGGGTTAAACTACATAATTTACCCCTGGAGCTGTGGAATCAAGAGTGCTTGAGCAGGATAGCTAGTACCATTGGTAAGCCACTACATGTGGACCAAGCCACAGTCAAAACCTCTAGACAGCCAGGTCTTTTGCAAACAAAATCAACAAATGCTAGAGTATGTATAGAAATTAGTGCTGAAAATGAATTTCCAGATGAAATTAGGATAACTGTGGAGGGAGAATCAGTTGTGGTGTTTGTTGAATATCAAGTCTTACCCTCACTCTGCAAGGAGTGCCAAGTCTTTGGCCACTCAACAGACCACTGTTCCAAGAAACCACCTCCAGAAACCACTTCCAAACCACATCCAATTACCAGCCAGCCACTTCAGGAATGGACAGTGGTAGGTAGTGGGAAACTGAGAGCTAATCCTCTTTACACATTCCCAGCATCTACATCAGCTACCCTACCCTCCTCCACCAAGCATGAGGGTAAACCTCAAGCAGAGTCTACTATTTCAGATGATGACTCAGAAGAAGAGTTAGAAAAGGTTCTTGAGAGTATAGTGAGTAGCTCTCAAGAGTTGACTCTGACTCAGAATACAGAAGCTAATCCTCCTGTGATCACATCAGTCAGTTCTGTCCTTGCTTTTGAGGAGGCTGCTCATAACATTAAAGAACCTAATTCCCTGATTCTGCAAGAGCATACAGCCCCTGTTAACCAAACTGAAGCATTAGAAACAGTGGGAGCCAATAAGGAAGAAGCTGGTCCCCCTAATCAGCAGGCTACAAGTCCACATTCTGCTGTATTTATAACCAAATCAGCAGCAAAAAAAGCTGCCAAAATGGCTGCCAAACTCAAGGACAAAGAACCTCCAGATCTCATTCCAGATATCAAGCTTACCGGAGGAGGTTCTGGTAAAGCATGGCAGCAGAGGAAACAGAAGAACTTTGCAAAGAGCTCTTCTAACAAATCAGGGAAGTAACATTCTTTCCTTTCTCTGTCTGTAAATACAGTATTTACCTTTAATTTTATGTTTTCAATTCAGCTTGTAACTACTTAGTGTTTAATGGATTGTGAATCTTCACATTTTGGGGTTTGGAACGTGAGGGGCCTTAATGACCCTCTCAAACAAAGGGAAGCAAAAAATTGGGTTGTTAAGAATAAACTATCCTTCATTGGCCTGATTGAGCATAAAATCAAAGAATCCAATGTAACTAGGGTAGTCAACACCATGCTCCCTCATTGGAATTTTGTTAGTAATCATTCCAACTCTCCTATGGGGCGTATTTTGATCTGTTGGAACCCCCTATTGTTTAAAGTACAAATTCAGTTTCAGTCAAACCAGATTATCCATTGTAAGGTGCAATCTTGTGATGGTCAATTTTCTTTTGATGCCTCATTTATATATGGAGCAACTAGTTACTTGGAGAGGCAACAACTATGGACTCAATTACAACAGCTTTGTGTAGTTACCCCTTGGGTAGTGTTAGGTGACTTCAATGCACTGAGGTCTCCCCTTGAAAAAGTAGGTGGGGACAGAAGTTGGCTACCCTGGATGGAGGAATTCAATTCTTGTATCCAATCAACTGAACTACTTGATCTCAGGTATACTGGATGCCAGTACACCTGGTCTAATAAACAACTGGGAGATGCTCATATAAGTTCCAAGCTTGATAGAGTTCTAGTTAATGAGAGTTGGGTCAAAGATTTCTGCTGGTCCAATGCACATTTTCTCAGCCCTGGTGTGTCTGATCACTCCCCTGCAGTTGTATATTTGACAGCTGCCTCACCTACAAAGAAAAGACCTTTTAGGTTTTTCAACTTTTTAGCAGAGCACCCTAAATTCCTTGACACTGTTCAGCAGGTCTGGAGGAGGATAATCATTGGAAATCCAATGTTCTGTGTTTGTCAAAAACTTAAGCAATTGCAGGAGGACCTTAAAAAACTAAACACAAATGAGTTTAGTGATCTTTCTTCAAGAGTGGCCTCCTGTAAACAACAATTAGAAGTTATCCAAAGAGAACTAGGCTCTAACCCTAGTGACTCTACTAAACAAGCCATTGAAAAGGAACTGTGCAAGAAGTATCTAGTGTATGCCAGGGCAGAAGAAAATTTTGCTAAACAAAAGTCAAGAATTCAATGGCTAAAGTTGGGGGATCAATGTTCCTCCTTTTTTTTCAAGTCCATTACCAATTCAAGGAATAGGAACAGAATCTCTAGCTTGGTTCTAGAAGATGGGTCTGTCTCCCAAAACTTAGAGTTGATTAAGCACACTTTCATCAATTACTACACCAACCTGTTAGGCACCAAACATTTAACTGATTATTCTGGTTCCTCTAGGGTGCAACAGCTTATAAATAGGAAGCTCTCCCCCTCTCAGAGCTTGCAAATGGTGATGGGGGTAACTGATAAAGAGATCAAAGACACCTTTTGGTCTCTTAATCCTCAAAAAGCTCCTGGACCAGATGGCTATAATGCCTCCTTCTTCCATAAAGCTTGGCCTGTCATAGGCCATGAAGTGACCTCAGCTGTCAAACTGTTTTTCAGGTCTGGTCAACTATTGAAGAAGGCCAATGCTACCCTAGTTGCTTTGGTGCCTAAAATCCCCAATCCCTCTAAGGTAGGAGACTACAGGCCCATCTCATGCTGTAATGTGATATATAAATGTATAGCTAAAATACTAGCCAATAAAATCAGGCCTGTTCTCCCTTTCCTTATTGATCCTGCTCAATCTGGCTTTGTTCAGGGGAGGAGGATAGCTGATAACATATTCCTTACTCAGGAATTGATGAGAGGTTATCACAAACATTCCTCATCCCCTAGGTGTGCCATGAAAGTAGACATAATGAAGGCTTATGATAATGTCAGGTGGGAATTCCTTTGGGATGTCTTGGCTTCAATGAATTTCCACCCTAAGATGATCCAATGGTTGAAAGCTTGTGTGTCTACAGCTAATTACTCCTTGTGTTTTAACGGGGAAGCAATAGGGTACATTCCTGGGCAAAAGGGTTTAAGACAAGGAGATCCACTATCCTCTTACCTTTTTGTGATAGCTATGGAGGTCTTAACTTGCATTCTTAAGGAGAAATCCTCCCAACCTGATTTTAACTACCACTGGAAATGTGGAACTACCAAACTTGTCAATCTCTGTTTTGCAGATGATCTTATGATCTTTTGCAAAGGTGAAGTTGCCTCCGTTAATCATATCCAGAGTTCTTTAACTGAATTTGAGAAGTTGTCTGGGCTTTCACCAAGCCCTTCTAAGAGCAGCATCTTTTTATCTGGTGTTAGCCCTCCCACCAAGGCATCCATATTAGGTATCCTAGGCTTCCAGGAGGGGTCTTTGCCTGTTAGGTACTTGGGGGTACCTCTGCTGTCCACCAAACTAAAACACTCTGATTGTAAAGTAATGGTTGACAGAATTTTGGCCAAGACTAAATCATGGACACATAGGTACTTGTCCTATGCTGGGAGGATTCAATTAATAAAATCAATACTGTTCTCAATGCAAACCTATTGGTCATCTCTCTTCATCATCCCTAAGAAGGTAATTAAGGAGGTGGAATCAATTCTTAGAGCATTCTTTTGGTCTGGCCCCGACCTTAAGAAGACAGGGGCAAAAGTCTCTTGGGAACATCTTTGTTCTCCTGTTAAGGAAGGAGGGTTAGGGTTTAAATCCATGGAGGTCTGGAACAAGGCAGCCGTCGCCAAACATATTTGGTTCCTTATCTCGGGAGGGGAGCAATCTATGTGGTGCCAATGGGTGAAGTCTTACCTACTTAAAGGTAAGAGCTTTTGGAGTGTTAAAACTCCGAGCAATCCTTCATGGGTATGGAGGAAAATTCTTAACATTAGACCACTCATCCAATCACACATTACGTATAAAATAGGGGATGGCCATTTGACATCTTTGTGGTTTGATAACTGGCATCCCCTAGGGCCCTTATTGCCTAAATATGGGCCTAGAATTACATTAGATTCTGGACTGCACAAGGATTCCACTGTGCAGTCTATCATCAGAGACAATCAGTGGGCCTTCCCACTGAACCAAACTCCTGATCTCAATGAAGTGAGATCAGAGTTACAAACTGTCCCCATCAATGCTTCCACTGGGGATAGATGCATATGGAATCTCAATGCATCTGGTAAGTTCACCATCTCATCCCTGTGGGAACATTTAAGGATTCATTTTCCTGCTATCACTTGGCATAAAGTGGTATGGTTCTCAGGACACATCCCTAGATGTAGTGTGATCTCATGGATGGCTATACTAAACAGATTATCTACAGAAGACAGACTAGTCATGTTTGGAATGAAAGCTGCTTCCATATGCAGCCTTTGTTTGGGGGTAGAGTCCCATGAGCACCTCTTTTTTGATTGCCCCATGGCTACACAAATTAGGGGCATCTTATCCCCAAAGACCCCTCACATGACAGGACTAACATCCATGCAGCAGTGGGTAAGCAGACTGTCCTCTGCCCAAGGCAAGGCTCTGGCCATTACTATTGCTAAACTTGTCTTCACAACCTATGTACACCATTTATGGATAGAGAGAAATCACAGGAAATTCCAGAACATTAATTGCCCTCCTGGAGTGGTTGCTCAAAAAATTTCAAATGAAGTAAGGTGTAGGTTGTTATCTCTGTCTAAGTTCAAGGGGCCATCTCAATTATTATCTATGTGGAACATTCATGATTAACATTCTCAGTAATAAGTTAGAATGAGTCTACCCATATACTCACATGATAACACATGCAGGTTAAACATCAAGGGGTTTCCCCTTGATCTAACTTGGTCCAGAATTGTCCCTGAGGACAGGATTCATAGCAGTTCAGGGCACTACTTTGTAGCAGGCATCAAACACAAGGCTGGATCCACATTCAAAGAAGGCAGTAGTCAGACTTGAAGCAGCAGGGGTTCCAACAAGTGGCAGCAGCAGGTGGTTCCTACTGTCAGGTCATTGGGGGATACACAGGGGAGAGCAGGACTCAGCTAGAAGCAGGGGAGAGCAGGTCATTCAGCAACCTATGAGTGCATTCAAAGATCAAGGGGGGGGCTTTCAAAGAGGGTTGGAGCCAGGCTGCTGCTGAGATCTACCAAGGCAGCAAGGAGGAATGGAGCCAGAAGGGAGAACTGGTGCTGCACCTGATCCCCAAGGGTTCAGCAGTCTCAACTGAGTCTACTATTACTCCTACTTACACAGGTAGTTATCTTATACTTTGGTGTGTGAGGGAGAGTGTGTCCAGCCTTGCACATTTCCAATCATTCCATGTTCCACACAGGTAATCATGAATGTTCCACATAGTTATCCCCAAGGGTTCAGCAGTCTGACTGTTGCTGATGCTGCATGTTCTGAACTTTGGTAGAAGGCATGTGTAGTTCAGTAGTTCTGTGTAGTAATAGTAGTTCTGTGTAGTAATAGTAATAGAAGGCATGTGCAATTCTGACTGTTGCTGATGCTGCAGTTCTGCTGATGCTTTCTGTAGTAAGCATGTTCAGTGGTGTTATGTGTTGTAGTGCAATTTCTGCATTTTCTGCATATGGTTCAGTTGTTAGTTTGTGCTATTCTGCTGCTGATAATAGTAGTTTGGCTTCCCTTTTGGCTCATATGGGCCTGCAAATGGTTTGTCTATTCAGATTCTGAATGTTGTAGCAGGTTCAGAAGTTCAGAACTGTTCAGAACTGTGGTTTGACTGTGATGTAGTTCTGTTTTGGTTTGTAATGTCCAGCTTCAGTTCTGCATCAATTTTGTTATCAGTTTGCCTAACCATCGGGGGCTGTCAATGGGATCTCCCTTCACAGAGGGGGATGTCCTCTGTTTTGTATTGTTTTGTATTGTAGTGTCCCCATGTTGTATGGGTCAAGTTCAGAAGTGTAGTCCAAGTAGCTGGTGCAACTTGTAGTCATTTTGATTGTGTGATAGACTGCTGCAGCAGCAGAGCTGAAGCTGCATCAGTACTGAAGCTGGACTTGGGGAAGCTACTCAGCTACCCAGATTTTAACTGTGAGGTTATGTTCCATGACCCGAGTCATGCACAAGGCTGAAGCCAGTAATGTGGTAATCAGTTCAGTTGTAATGATTGTAATCAGTTCAGGCATGGTATAGACATGTTGTAATGTTGTAATCAGTTCAGTAGTTTGAGGCAGCAGAGTATAGTTTATCTCAGAAGTGTTGTAAGAGGATCTATAACCTCATCTTTTGGCACGTGTTTTTCTCCCATCTCTAAGATGGCATTGAAACATGTGGATCTCATTACTTAGTCATTGTAGCCGCTTGGCTTAGGCAATCTTTTCTACTTTTGATTTTCTCTTTCTTTCCTCCTGGGGTATGCCCCTTGTAGGCTGTACATCCGGTTATTCCTTTTTTTTATTTCAAGCTATTTTACCCAAAAAAAAAACTATCCTTCCACATCCTAAGAAATCAAGTAAACCATTTAAGTTTTTTGACTTCCTAGCTAATCACCCTCAGTTTCTGGATATAGTTCAGAGAGTTTGGAGGAGAGTGATTATTGGAAATCCGATGTACTGTGTTTGTGAGAAACTCAAGATGTTTTTTTTGGGTAACTTAGCTTGAAATTAAAAAAGGTTTAGCGAATGTACAGCCTACAAGGGGCATACCCCAGGAGGAAAAGAAAAGGGAAACAAACAAGAGTGACAAAAGTGCGGTAAACCATGCACAACCATGACAAAAGTGCGGTAAACCACTCAAGAGAAACTCAAGATGTTGCAAGGTGAGTTTAAACAAATTAATAATAGAGAATTCAGTGATGTCTCTAACAGGGTTGTTGAATCTAGACAACTTTTAGAAACTTTGCAGCAAGCCTTGAGTACTCATAATCCGGACCCTTCCTTGATATATCAGGAAAGGGAGGCTAATAAACAGCTCCTCACAATGCTCAAAGCCGAGGAAAGTCTAGCAAAGCAAAAATCGAGAATCCAATGGATGAAGTTGGGTGATCAGTGCACTTCTTATTTCTTCAAGACCGTGACTAACACAAGAAATAGAAGTAAGATAACTAGTCTGGTCTTAGAGGATGGGTCCCTCACCCATGACATTGAAGTCATTAAGTCCACATTTGTCAATTTTTACACCAACTTGCTTGGTACAGCCCATCCTGAGGCTTACCAAGGGAGTAGTAGGATTCATCAGTTAGTAAACAAGAGATTAACTGATACTCAAAAATTATCAATGATTGTTGATGTAACTGATCAAGAGATTAAAGACACATTTTGGTCTCTCAATCCCAGCAAAGCTCCTGGACCTGATGGTTACAATGCAGGTTTCTTCAAGAAAGCTTGGCCTATTGTTAGTCATGAGGTCCTTGCAGCTGTTAAGACTTTCTTTAGGTCTGGTAAGCTACTCCGAAAGGCCAACTCTACCATGGTAGCTCTTGTCCCAAAGGTCCCTAACCCTTCCAGAGTTGGAGACTTTAGACCCATATCATGTTGTAACACTGTTTACAAGTGCATTGCTAGAATACTTGCTAGTAGATTGAAGCATGTACTCCCTATGCTTATTGACCCTGTCCAATCAGGGTTTGTCAAGGGTAGGAGAATTGCTGATAACATCTTTCTTACTCAAGAGCTCATGAGGGGGTACCATAAATCCACTTCTACCCCAAGATGTGCTATGAAAGTTGACATCAAAAAAGCTTATGATAATGTCAGGTGGGACCTTCTTTGGGATATTCTATCCGCTATGAATTTCCATCCAACAATGATCAAATGGCTTCAAGCTTGTGTTACCACTGCTAACTACTCTCTTAGCATCAATGGGGAAGCCACTGGTTATATCATTGGGCAGAAGGGATTAAGGCAAGGTGATCCTCTGTCCTCATACCTCTTTGTAATTGTGATGGAAATTCTAACCTGTATACTAAGGGAAAAATCCCAACTACCTGATTTCCATTTTCATTGGAAATGCGGAAATAATAAGATCATCAATCTCTGTTTTGCTGATGACTTGATGATTTTCTGTAAGGGTGAACTATCCTCAATTAGTCATATTCAAGATGCTCTCACTGAGTTTCAAGAATTATCAGGACTATCCCCTAGCCCTGAGAAAAGTAGTATCTTTTTTGCTGGGGTTAATAGTACCATTAGATTGAGCATTCTGAATGTTCTAGGGTTCAAGGAGGGCACCCTTCCTGTAAAGTATCTGGGTGTGCCCCTCCTCTCAACCAAACACAAAGCTTCTGATTGTCAACGTTTATTGGAGAGCATGACCGCCAGAACTAAGACTTGGACCAATAGAGATCTTACCTATGCAGGTAGGGTGCAATTAATAAAGAATGTGCTTTTCTCCATCCAAACTTATTGGTCTTCATTGTTTATCATTCCTAAAAAGATAATCAAGGAAGTCGAGTCAATCCTTAGAGCATTTCTTTGGTCTGGTCCTGATCTAAAGAAATCTGGTGTTAAGGTTTCTTGGGATCATTTATGCTCTCCAAGAGAGGAAGGGGGACTTGGATTCAAATCAATGCAAGTATGGAATAAGGCTGCCATTGCGAAGCATGTTTGGTTCCTTATATCTGGGGGTGAACAGTCTATGTGGTGTCAATGGGTCAAATCATATTTAATAAAAGGGAAGAGTTTTTGGAATTTAAAAACTCCTGGTGATTGCACTTGGGTTTGGAGGAAAATTTTGAATCTTAGACCTCTGGTGCAACCTTATATTCTTAGTATTTTGGGAAATGGGAACTCCACATCCTTGTGGTATGACAATTGGCACCCTCATGGCCCTTTAGTGGCTAAACATGGCCCTAGAATTGTATATGACTCTGGTATTCCGAAAGATGCCTTTGTGTCACATATCATTCATGATTCCAATTGGGCATTCCCCATTACCCAAACTTTTGAACTTAATGAGGTGAGAAATACTCTTCCTCCACTTGTCCGGACCAGATCGAATGAAGACGATCAAAAGAGGTGGACCTTTACTTCTAGTGGACAGTTCACGGTTGCCTCTCTCTGGGACAAATTGAGAACTCATTTCCCCAAGATTCTGTGGCACAAGCTTGTATGGTTCTCGGGCCACATTCCAAAATGCAGTTTCATCACATGGCTAGCTATTCAAAATAGACTATCCACTGCTGATAGACTTGTCTTATTCGGACTAATTCATAGTCCTCAATGTGGTCTTTGTCAGGAGAGGGAAACCCATGATCATCTTTTCTTTAATTGCCCTTTCACCAAACAAGTGTGGAACGCAATTCAGGCCAAACTACATGTGTTGTGGCCTGCCAGATCTTGGGCTGATTGGGTAACACTGCTTTCAAGCATAAAAGGTAGAAATCTGAAAAACCTTATCACTAAGCTGGGCTTCACAGTAGCAGTGTACAATATCTGGATAGAGAGAAATATGAGAAAGTTCCAAAATCATTGTTGTTCATAAAATATGCACCATGGTGAGAGCTAGACTTTTATCACTTCCTAATTTACCTCAATCACAAGCACAGTGGATTGTAAATGAATGGAACATTGTTGCATGTTGATTTAGGATTTACAATGGCATGCTAATGTTTGATTAGTATGTGGTTTTCTAGGCAGGTTCTGTCATAGCAGTTTTCTGGGCAGCTTGTTCTGAAACTGTGTTGACTAATGAGCTGCGGCTACTATCACTTCTATGAGAGCAGGATTTCAAGGGGGTTCAAGGGGGTTCAGCTTTGACCCCTTGACCCTAAATGATTCCATTCCATTCAAAGAAGTTGGAGTTCAAAGGAGTATTCACATTGAGCTCCCTCTTGGTTCAGAAATCAGCAGCCATAGCCATGGGAGTTTCAGAAGGGTGCACTGCTATTACTCCTACTTATACAGGTAGTTATCTTATACTTTGGAGTGTGAGGAAGAGTTCTGTTGGTGTCCAGCTTTGTACATTTCCAATCACTGTGACTGCCATGGTCATTAATGACTGATGGTTGCTGCTATGGTCATCTGTTTGGTTCAGTATTAGTGACTGATGGTTCAGTTAGTTGTTCTGGTTCAGTTTAGTGTGGCTGCTGCTCTGTTACAGCTGCTGCTATGGTCTTGCATATAGTTGTCCAGTTCCTACTTTCTGTTTTGGCTGTCCAGTTTATACATACTGAGTTCTGCTGAGTTCCTACTTTCAGTTGGTTCAGTTGGTTGACTGAAGGGCATATGCTTTTGGTTGCTGCTGATGGTCATCTGTTTGGTTCAGTATTAGTGACTGATGGTTCAGTTAGTTGTTTTGGCTGTCCAGTTTATACATACTGAGTTCTGCTGAGTTCCTACTTTCAGTTGGTTCAGTTGTTATTTGTTATATGAGTTCCTACTTTCAGTTGCTATTTGTTATATGACTAATGTCTAATGACAGTTTCAGTTGGTTCAGTAAGTTGAGATGCAGTCTCTGCGTCCTCTTTTGTTGTTTTGCCTAACCAATAGGGGCTGTCTTTGGGATCTCCCTTCGCAGAGGGGGATGTCCTCTGCATTTCTGCTATTGATTTGTTTCGTGTTCATAGTGTTGTGTTTCAGATAGCACTTTGGTTCAGATAGACTGCTATCTGCTACCAAATCTGCTGTGGTTCAGTTGTATAGTGGTTATGCCTTGCAATGTCCTGTATAGCTCTGTTATGCCCTGCTGTAGTTGGTTCATGTGGCTACAAAGCTATGACTGCAAATCGCTGCTATCTGCTGTGGTTGATGATGGTTACTCCTGTTATGGTTACTCTCAACACAAGTCAAGTTACAAGTTCAAGCCCAGCCCAGCTGCTGCTGCTGAAAGGAGCCAGCTACTCAATACTGTTCAGAATTTTCAGGCACAGCATTCCAAATTACTTTCAGGGATATGTAATTTGTTGTGCATTAGGAGCTACTATTGTTGGAATGGTGTTTTCCCCCTTTTTGTAGATGGGTAGGAAACAAATCAGTTGTTGTAGTTTGTTTTGTCTCCATCTAGATTACAACATATCCAGTCCATGTAGCCGTTTGGCTTAGATTTCAATTTTCTCAATCTTTTTCTTTTCTTTTCTTTTCCTCCTGGGGTATGCCCCTTGTAGGCTGTATATTCGATTAGCCTTTTTTTTAAATTTCAAGCTGATTTACCCAAAAAAAAACATCCATTGCGGATAGATGTATTTGGACTCTCACTGCATCTGGTAAATTCACCATTTCATCCCTATGGGAAAATTTGAGGACACATTATCCTGCCATCACTTGGTGTAAAGTGATTTGGTTTTCTGGTCATATTCCTTGGTGCAGTGTGATCTCTTGGTTGGCCATTCTTAATAGATTATCTACAGAGGATAGATTAGTTTTGTTTGCCTTGAAATCCTCATCCATATGTAGCCTGTGTTTGGGTGTTGAATCCCGTGATCACCTGTTCTTTGACTGTCCCATGGCTGCACAGATCAGGGGTATCCTGTCCTCTAAGACCCCTCATATGGCTGGTCTGACATCCTGGCAGCAGTGGGTGAGTAGGTTGTCCACTTTGCAGGGTAAATCCTTGGCCATCACAATTGCAAAACTGGTTTTCACAGTCTATGTCCACCAGTTATGGATTGAAAGGAATTATAGGAAATTTCAGAATATTAGCTGCCTCCCTGAAGTGGTTTTTTTTTTTGGGTAAATCAGCTTGAAATAAAAAAAAAGGCTAAGCGAATATACAGCCTACAAGGGGCATACCCCAGGAGGAAAGAAAAGAAAAACAAAAGTAAAGAAAATTATCTAAGCCAAGTGGCTACATGAGATAACTACCATGCGGTGTTTCCAATCCATCTAGAAGAGGGAAGAAAAACAACGCCAAAGCAAGGCATTACAAAACTTATAATATGAGCTAGGCAGATGCCATGGCAAAACAGGACCAGAAGCAGCAGCAGCCTGATCTTGAGATGGACAGGTTAATAATGAAGGTGCAGAACAGATCAGAAAGGAGCATAACAGAACTCCACAACTGATCTTGAGATACCCCAACTTATACAGAGGATACAGGACTGCACTCAATTCAGAATTCAGAATTCCACATTTCTAACAGCAGCAGGCACTAACCACTATACAAATGAACCAAAACAGAGGTCTGCACATAATAAGCATCCCCAAACTGAACCAACAGTAAAATGATGACCATCAGTCTTTAATGGCCATTGCAGCAACCAGATGCAGGAATGCAGTAATGCACTAAACACCAAGCAAATCAGAACCAGATGCAGGTGCCACACCAGATGACCATTCCAAAGTTATCAGGAATGCAGTAATGACCATTCCAAAGTTCTGATGCACCCACACCAGATGCCAATGATCTTCTGATGCTCCCCATTCAACATGAGGACTTCTGAACCTCGGCTTCCAAAGTTCTGAACAAAGAGCATGAGTTGCACCTGCTAAGGTTCAGAACCACAGGCAGTAATAAAATGACAGCAACAAAATGATTCAGCTTTAACAAGAGCTGCAGATGAGCAGTCAGCGTACTACAACCAACTAACTACTGAACCACCAAATCAGCTCTCACAATGCACAAAGCAGCTCTACCATATCATAGCAGAAAAGCAGAGGACGTCCCCCTCTGCGAAGGGAGATCCCAATGACAGCCCCTATTGGTTAGGCGAATAAAAGACAGCCCTTACAGAAGCAAATACAAAAGGCTGCTATACATAATAGAACAGAACAGCAGCAATACAGAATAGAAAGTGGTACAGAATAGTAGCAGGTTGCTACAACAGAACATGTCAGCAGCAGGTTTCATGCTGCACACTAAATCAGATTACAAAATAGAATTGGAACCAAGAGTTGCACACTAGCAGATCAGCAGGTTCATTTGGTCCTAACCACCAACTCCCTCGGAACCTCACTCCTCCCTCTCAAAACTTTCAACCACCCAGCTCCCTCCACTAACCTCACAAAAAACCCCCACTAGGGCCCAAGCCCACAACTCACTAGATTAACACACGATATAGAGGGTACACACGTCAACTTGTAACGAAAAGATTAAGGTATATACCTGCTAGTATAGAAGTAATAGCAGAATAAACCCATTGAGGTACTTGAGATGTTGCTGTACAGAAGCAGCCAGCACAGAGAACCCCAACCTTAAAGGGAGCTCAATGTGGAGTTAGAACCCCAACCTCATGGAATGGAATGAAATCATATAGGGTCGAGGGGCCAAGCTTTGAAATACTTGCTCCATAGCAGCAAAGCATGCTTCAGAACTGCTATCACAGAACTGCTAGCCACAGGAGGAGGCAGCTGCCACAGCTGCCACAGTAGCTTAGTGAGGCTCAGACATGCAGAAGCAGAACTTCTGAACAACTAAAGCTTCCAAATCAGAACTGCAGCATGGACACAACAAAGAGGCATGGACACAACAAAGAGCAAACTGAACTTCTGAACTTCTGAAGTTTCCAAATCAGGTGCCAATCAAATACTATACTAAACAGAGGACATCCCCCTCTGTGAAGGGAGACCCCTCGACAGCCCCTAGTATTCCACACAGTAACTGATATGAATAAGCTTAAACAGTATTCCACACATGTACAATCCAATCTGCTTGAGAGATCGGCAAATTAGAAAGTGATAAAATCCTAGCTCTTACCATCATGGAAATTTTGTGAACAACTACCTCTCGGGAACAGGATTGATTTTGGAACTTCCTCAAATTCCTTTCAATCCAAATATGGTAAACAGTTACAGTAAAGGCCAATCGAGTTATCACACTATTAAGGGATTTACCCTTAACACCTGACAACAAGGACACCCAGCCTGCCCAAGGTCTAGCAGGCCAAGAGACACGGAGTTTAGCCTGAATGGAATTCCACACCAGATTGGTAAATGGACAATTAAAGAAAAGATGGTCGTGGCTTTCACTCCCCGGACACAAACCACACTGAGGGGAGACGTTAAGACCAAATGACACAAGTCTATCTGTGGTGGATAGCCTGCTTTGAATGGCAAGCCATGTGAGAAAGCTACATTTTGGGATGTGAGCCGAGAACCAAACTACCTTATGCCACAAAACCCTAGGAAAGGGGGTTCTCAACTTGTCCCATAAGGATGCAACAGTGAACTGACCATTGGAATTAAGAGTCCACCTTGTTTGATCAGCCCCATTCAACCTAGCTAGAACAAGGGGAGGTAGAGTGCTTCTCACCTCATTTAGATCAAAAGTTTGAGTAATGGGAAACACCCAATTTGAGTTATTAATAATGTGAGACACGAATGCATCCTGTGGAATACCAGCATCATATGCAATTCGGGGACCAAATCTATCCATTAAAGGACCGAGGGGGTGCCAGTTGTCATGCCACAAGTACGTGGAATTCCCATTCCCAAGTATATTAAGCACATATGGTTTAACCAAAAGTCTGAGATTCAGAAGTTTCCTCCAAACCCATGTACAGTCACTAGGTATTTTCAAGGTCCAAAAACTCCTACCTTTTAACAAGTACGACTTGACCCATTGACACCACATGGACTGCTCACCCCCAGAGATGAGAAACCAGATATGTTTTGCAATAGCTGCTTTGTTCCAAACTTGCAACGATTTGAAACCAAGACCCCCTTCCTCTTTAGGCGAACACAGATGCTCCCACGAAACTTTAGCCCCAGATTTTTTAAGGTCGGGTCCAGACCACAAGAAGGCCCTAAGAATTGACTCAACCTCCTTGATTACCTTTTTGGGAAGGATAAACAGGGAGGACCAATACGTTTGAATGGAAAAGAGAACATTCTTAATTAACTGAACCCTACCAGCATAGGTTAGGTCTCTATTAGTCCAAGTCTTAGTCCTGGCAGTGATGCTCTCCACCAACCGTTGGCAATCAGAGGCCTTGAGTTTAGTAGAAAGGAGGGGCACACCAAGATATTTGACAGGAAGTGTGCCCTCCTGAAATCCTAAGACATCCAGAATAGCCAATCTAGTGGTGCTGTTGACTCCAGAGAAATAGATGCTACTTTTCTCCGGGCTAGGAGAGAGACCAGACAAGGATTGGAACTCCGTGAGGGCTTCCTGAATGAGGAAGATTGATGACAACTCACCCTTACAAAAAATCATGAGGTCATCGGCAAAGCAGAGATTGATGATCTTAGTATTCCGGCATCTCCAGTGGAAGTGAAAACCAGGAAGCATGGATTTCTCTCTAAGTAAGCAGGTGAGAACCTCCATTACAATGACGAAGAGATATGAGGACAGAGGGTCACCTTGCCTTAGACCTTTTTGTCCTATGATATAACCAGTGTTTTCCCCATTCAAGCATAAAGCGATGATAAGTGTTTTCCCTGAAGTGGTTGCTAACAAAATCTCAAATAATGTTAGGTGTAGGTTGCTTTCCTTACCCAAGTTCAAGGGTCACCTTTACTCTCTTTGTGGAACATTCATGATTAACATATTTATATACAAAAGTGGATTCTACTCATATTATTACATTTGCAGGTCATTGGTCAAGGGGTGCAGCCTCAAGCTATACCCCTTGGTTTTATGAGTCTCCATGTTCAGCAAGATATCCTAGCAGGTCATTAATCAAGGGGACCAAGCTATATCCCTTGGTTTTTTGAGTCTCAACACCTCAGTTTTTGAGTTGCTACTACTACTACTATCCTAGCAGGTACTACCTTAATCCTTGTGGTGACATGCAGATTTTTTGAGTGCCTTTACTATATTGTGAGTCGACCTTGTGAGTGTGTGCTAGAGCCCCATCATTCCTTCAGAGAGGAGGTAATATTTAGTGGGGGAGTCTTGTGAGGTTCAGTGGAGGGAGTAAGTAGTGTATGCGTGCTAGTTGTGTAGCTACCATTTCTGCACCTGATTGCTACTGTTACTTCTGCTTTGTGGTTCATATAGCAGCACTGCAGTTTGGCTAATGTTGATTGTAATGTTATTTCTAATGCCCTGTATTCTAACTGTTTTGGGCTGTTTCACCAGTTCTTTTGGGCTATTCTAATGTAGCTCTATTTTCTTAAGAGAAGGTGTATCTAAAAAAGGAACATATTCTGGGCTGTGTCCTGCTGCTGCTGTTCTGTGATTGTTCAGATTTGCATCAGTTCTGAAGCTGATTCTGTTCAGTTTTGCTGTCCAGCCCTGCTGAAGATGCTCTATTTGGTAGTTTTGTAATGCCTGATCTTAGTGGTTGTTTAAGTGGCCACCATTGTTTAGTGGCTGTTTGTCATGCTATTGAACTGATCTGTCTTGGATCTGCACTGCTGTATCAGTTTTCTACTGCTGCATACTGTATCAGAACATTAGTGGTTTGTTGTTGTTGTTTCAGAAGTTGTAATGTAGTTTGTTTAGTGGCTCTTTCATTTCTATTATTAGCCTAACCAATAGGGGCTATCATTGGGATCTCCCTTCGCAGAGGGGGAAGTCCTCTGCATTTTGGCATTTTGACTGTGTGTGATTTTTGGCTGTTCTGGATGGTGTTGGGAGCAGCAAAAGCTTTGTAGAATAGCAGCATCAATTCTGAAATGTTCAAGCAGCATCAGATTTGCATCAGCAGTGGAATGTTGTAATGTTATCAGTTCTGCATCAGTTCTGTTATGGTCTGTAATGTTCTGCATCAGTTCTGAATGTTGTCATGTTGGAATGTTGTCGTCTTGGAAGTCTATCAATTCTGCATCAGTTCTGTTGTTCTGCATCAGTTCTGAATGTTGGAATGTTGCCTTGGAAGTCTATTGTAATGTAGCAGTATTGTTGTATCAGTTCTGCATCAGTTCTGAATGTTGTATCAAGGTGCAGCTGTAACTGATACAGTTGTATTGGCATGTTCAGTTCAGAAGTGTTGTAAGCTGTGACTGTTTTGAAGATTTTTGTCTGCATCAGTTATGGCTACTATGTGACTGATGCAGAGGATACCTGTTGGTAGAGGATACGCCAGCAGAAGCAGGTGGTTGCTGAGACTCAGTCTAGCATGTGGATCAGGTTTTGAGAAAATTCCACTGTGAATGAAGCTTCTTCTGTAATGCTTAAGAGTCTACTTAGACGCGCTGTTTTCCCTCCCTCTTCTAGATGGATTGGAAACAGCGCATTTCACTTACTCCATGTAGCCTCTTGGCGTAGCTAATTTTTCTTTCTCTATTCTTTTGTTTTCTTTTCCTCCTGGGGTATGCCCCTTGTAGGCTGTATATTCGTTTAGCCTCTTTTTATTTCAAGCTTTTTTACCCAAAAAAAAAAACCACCACACCTGGAGAATGGTCTGAAATTCCAGGTACCAAAAATTGAGCCGATGATTGAGAAAAGGTTTTCATCCATGGCTCATTCACTAAGACCCTATCAATTTTGGAGGCCACAAAATGAGGAGGGGCCTGCTTATTGGACCATGTAAATAAGCACCCCGAAAATCTAAGGTCATCAAGTTCATAGGAGAACAAGCAGTGATTAATGTCATCCAAGGGAGGATACCACTGTGCATTCCCCCCAACTTTCTCCCTAGGATGCCTAATAGCATTAAGGTCACCAAGGACCACCCAGGGAGAAGAGGACCTAAATTGAGATAAACTAAGCCAAAGAGATCTACGGTCTGAGATAGAGTTAGCCCCATAGACCATAGTGACCAAATAATGCACTCCCATCTTTTGGTTGGACCTGACAGTGAATGAATTGATCTGCCTGACATAACACTGTAAGGGACAAGACTCCAGGGTCCCATCCTACAAAAATCCTCCCTAAAGCAGCTTGGGGGTAATTATTCACAAAAGTCCAGCCAGGACAAATGGATTTTGTGATTCTATCTGCCCAAGTTGCCCTAATTTTATGCTCAAGTAAACCAACAAGACTCAAATTATTGGCGTTCACAAAAGATCTTGCTGCATTCTGCTTAATGGGGTCATTCAGACCACGAATGTTCCAAAAACCTAAATTGAAAATTTGTAAAGACATTGGAAACAAAATCACACAGTAACAACAAGATGCATAGCTTGAAAGAAATAAAGCTACAACCACTCAAAAGGATATCAAAAAAGGATATCATTTAATCCGTCTTTTGGAGCTGCTACTCCACTTTTTGTTGTTGTTTTTTCCACTTGCCTTGTTATTCTGATATTTGAAACCCTTAGAGCTCTGAAAGGAAGCCTTTCCCTCTACTGCTCCAGTCTTATCATCCGGAGGAACTGGTTTCCCTTGCGGGACAGGTTGAGAAGGGAATACCTCAGGGTCTAGATTATGAAAAGGATTACTTGAGCCGGCCTCCACACTGCAAGTGAGAGCCCCTGTATCCTCAACCACCTCAATAGGAATATCAGAACTGAAATTCAGTTTCTCCCCTTCCGATTCACTCCCATTTGTGTCCTCTTCTGTGACCTTAGGCATTGAAGTTTCCACCACAGCCACCACAGGAATTGAAACTGCATCCAGTGCTACTGAACCCCCTAAGTTGCTTACCGAGGTACCTTTAATAATAGTATGCCAATCCTCCTTCGGAAGTCCATGATCCTATGATTGTTTATGAGGGATGGACTTTGAACATCTGGAGGTAGCATGGCCAAAAACCCTACACTCTGAGCAGACAGGAGGCATTAATTGGTATTCCACCCTAACTGAAACACTCTCACCATCCACTGTGACCTGTATGTCATCTGGTAGTTCATCAACAGCCTCAATTTCCACACACACCCTAGCATAAGCAAGCCTAGTCCTCTTTTCTGTAGCTTGATCAACATGTTTGGGCTGACCAATTGCACTAGCCACCCTGCTTAATCCCTCTTCTGTCCAACACTCAGGGGGCAAGTTATGAAGCTTAACCCAAGAAGGGATAAAGGACGGAGAGATCTTCGTTGGAGTCATCATTCTTCTCCATTTCTTTAGAACAAGAAATTTTTGAGAGAAGAACCAAGGCCCCCCTTCTAGGACTGCAAGTTGACACGCTTCATCCTTAAATTCAAAGTATAAGAACCCTGCATTATCTGACTTGACTGACAGAAGGCCATACTTAGTATTTTTTCCCCACTGCTTATGGGCAGTTGAATTAGCTAGTCTAAAATCCATCCTATCATCTAGGAAGTGACCAACCAAGCAATGTGACCAATAATTCTCATCCAAGTGAGTAACATCAAGCTCAACAACAACATTCTTCCCTCTCTTTAATTCTGGATAGAAATCTAATTTCATATTACTTGAGGGCCCTTGGGACCTAAATAGGGAGGCCCAGTTCTTATTAGGTTGCAACGTGCGATTCATGGCTTTAGGCTGAGATACAGGGTTAGTACTCGTGGATGCATGAGACGCTAGATTTGGTACAACACCCGACTTAGGTCCTTGTACTAGAGTTGAGGGATGATACCGAGGTTTAGTATCCTTGACAGGATACCCTAGGTTAGGATCTCCCTCTACATAGGAATTTCCCCGAGAATTAAACAATATCTTTGGATTAGGGTTAGATTTCCGAACCTCAGAAGGTGTACGCTGGAATTGGTACGTGTTACCATGTAGATGAGTGACCCGTGCTCTTGCTTCTGCTTCCCTTTCCAGTCCTTCCTCGAATAATGCTTGCTGCATTTTCTGTGCAGCGTTAGGGTTGGTTTGAGCATCTGGGCTATGCGCCCCAAACCCAATCGGAGATAGCGGAACCAAGCCCTTAATTGCGACTTCAGCTTCTACCCTCAATCCTTCTTCGAAAAATACCTGTTGGAGTTTCCTAGCCGGACTTGACTTTTTGCTCGATTTAGGGCTGTGAGCCCCAAACCCATGCCGGAATGATTGCGAACCAGGGCTTGAAGTCGTGGTTTCGAAGTCGCCATCATCTGAGAGACCAGATATCGGCTTCTTGGGGTTAGGGTAAACTGGTTCGAAACCCAGATTTGAAGTAGCGTCTGGATGGATCTTGCTTTCTGCTGAGATATCGACTGTTGACCTCTGCTTGCGACGAATCTCATTGGAGTCAATGGCTTTGAGACCTAGCCCATCTGCTAACAGGATCGTACCATCAGCCATGGGAATCCACTGTTTAATCTGAACGGAGACGAGGGTTGCTGTGCAAATCGCCCAATTCGCCCTGGTCCTCTCTCATTTCGTTCGAAACCCAGATTTCACTCCCATTGAAGTTTAGGGTGTTTTTGTTCACCCTTTTGGAAACCACATAGCTGCATTTGCTCATGAAGAATTGCATGTTCATTTTGTTGTCGTTGAACAACTTCCATACTCAGTTTGTACACGGTACTGTTGTGTGCATCAGTAGACTGTAGGTTCAGAGCAAGTGTTCTGTTTGTACAGCTGTTCTGTTTGCTGCAGTTGCTGTTTTTTGTCTGTTTTCTGTAATTCAAATGTTCCAAATCAAATGTTCATATGTAGTATTTTCTTTTGGGATCAAATGTGCATCAGTAGACTGCAGTTGCAGTCAGCTGTTGACTACCAGTTGCAAGTGTTATGACTGTTATGAAATCTATTGAATGCTGACTGTTATGAAATCTGATGCTGTTATGAAACCTATACTCATTAGTAGTAGATTTTGTAGCAGTCCAGTTCAGTTTGTATACCTAACCAACAGGGGATGTCGTTGGGATCTCCCTTCGCAGAGGGGGACGTCCTCTGCAAAAAGTTTTTGTAAAATTTGTGCTTGAGGTGTAAAAACTTTGGTAGTTCTGTAAATAGTTTTGTTCATTGTGCTTGCTCTGCTACCAATAGCAGCTAGGTGCTGGTATGCTACCTAGGGCCAATGGGGTCAGTTGCTGCTGCTGTTCTGTTTCAGTTGCTACCATTCGGAACTTCTGTAAACCAATACCAATGATGCAGCTGCCCAACACCATGCCCAGCTAGGTGCTGGTTCAGATTGGGCAGGGTGAATGGCTGATGCTGCAGCCCAAGCTTCAGCTGCTGCTGCTGTTCTGAAATGCAAATTGTGAATGGCTGATCATATGACCAATGAAGCTAGGTTCTTTTGTAAACAATCTGAATGCTCTATGCTATTAATAGGCTAGACTCAACTTCTGTAAACCCTTCTTTTGGCATGTGTTTCTCTCCCATCTCTTAGATGGCCTTGAAACATGTGGATCTCATTACTTATATTCATCCTCAATTTAATTTTTGTATTTAGTCAATGTAGCCGCTTGGCTTAGGTCAATCTTTTCTATCTTTGATTTTCTCTTTCTTTTCCTCCTGGAGTATGCCCCTTGTAGGCTGTATATCTGATTATCCTCTTTTTATATTTCAAGCTATTTTACCCAAAAAAAAAAAGAGAGGCTACCATAAATCCACATCAACCCCAAGATGTGCTCTTAAGGTAGATATAAGGAAAGCTTATGATAATGTCAGATGGGATTTTCTTTGGGATATTTTGTCCTCTATGAATTTCCATCCTACAATGATCAAATAGCTTCAAGCTTGTGTTACCACTGCTAGTTACCCAAAAAAAAACTACACAGCTCATTCTGGTGTTGGATGATGGGTCTCTTAGTCATGACATTCAGGAGATTAAGAACAGTTTCGTTGGATTCTACACTGCCTTGCTAGGCACAGCTCATTCTACCTCTTACCAGGGGCAAACTAGAATCCAACAGGTGGTCAGTAGGAGACTTACAGATAATCAGAGGAATGCCATGATTACAGAGGTCACTGATCTCGAAATCAAGGATACCTTTTGGGCCCTTAACCCTAGCAAAGCCCCTGGTCCTGATGGCTATAATGCTGGGTTCTTCAAAAAGGCTTGGCCTATTATTGGTCATGAAGTAACAGCAGCAATTAAGACTTTCTTTAGGTCTGGTAAATTGCTAAGGAAAATTAATTCTACCATTGTTGCCCTGGTTCCTAAAGTTCCTAATCCATCTAAGGTTGGAGACTTTAGGCCCATCTCATGCTGTAACACCGTTTACAAGTGCATCTCTAGAATACTGGCTAGAAGATTGCAGGTTGTCCTCCCAATGTTGATTGACCCTGTCCAATCAGGTTTTGTGAAAGGAAGGAGGATTGCGGATAATATTTTCGTAACTCAGGAGCTTATGAGAGGATATCATAAAGCGTCATCATCTCCTCGGTGTACTATGAAAATTGACATTATGAAGGCATACGATAATGTTAGATGGGAATTCCTATGGGATGTTCTATCCTCCATGAATTTTCATCCCACGATGATTAAGTGGCTACAAGCTTGTATTACCTCTGCGAATTATTCCCTTAGCATCAATGGTGAGGTCACAGGCTACATTTTAGGACAAAAAGGGCTTAGACAGGGAGATCCTTTGTCCTCATATCTTTTTGTGATCGTGATGGAGATTCTCACTTGTCTCCTAAGAGAGAAATCGCTCCTGCCAGATTTTCATTTTCATTGGAGATGTGGGCATACTAGGCTTATTTGCTTTGCTGATGATCTTATGATCTTTTGCAAAGGGGATCTAACCTCTATCAGTCATATCCAGGATGCCCTCTCTGAGTTTCAAATCCTGTCGGGTCTCTCACCTAGCCCTAGGAAAAGTAGCATCTACTTTTCTGGGGTTAGCTTAGCCACTAGGTTGGCCATTTTGGATATCCTTAAGTTTAAGGAGGGCTCACTGCCCATCAGATATCTCGGTGTGCCTCTTCTCTCTACAAAACTCAAAGCCTCTGATTGTCAGTCCTTGGTGGATAGCATAACTGCTAAAACTAAGTCATGGACTAACAAAGACCTCACATATGCTGGTAGGGTCCAGTTGATTAAGAATGTATTGTTTTCCATTCAAACATATTGGTCCTCCTTGTTTATCATCCCCAAAAAGGTGATTAAGGAGGTTGAGTCAATTCTTAGAGCATTTCTTTGGTCTGGTCCTGACCTTAGGAAAACTGGGGCTAAGGTATCTTGGGAGCATCTGTGTTCTCCTAAACAAGAGGGGGGCCTTGGTTTCAAATCCATGCAGGTTTGGAATAAGGCGGCCATTGCCAAACACATTTGGTTCCTTATATCTGGGGGGGAACAATCAATGTGGTGTCAGTGGGTTAAATCTTATTTAATACGGGGTAGAAACTTTTGGAATCTGAAAATTCCGGGGGATTGCACATGGGTTTGGAGGAAACTTCTACTTCTCAGACCATTGGTACGGCCATATATACTTAGTGTAATTGGCAATGGCCAATCCACCTCCTTGTGGTATGACAATTGGCATCCACTTGGTCCTTTGTTAGCCAAATTTGGTCCCAGAATTGCTTATGATTCTGGAATTCCAAAGGAGGCAACTGTGTCTCACATTATTCAAAATTCGTGTTGGGCTTTTCCCATCACCCAAACCTTGGAGATCAATGAGGTAAGAAGTACTTTACCACCTCTTATTTCTTCCAGGTTGAGTAGGGATGATCATATTAGTTGGTCTCTCACTGCTAATGGCCAGTTCACAGTTGCTTCCCTTTGGGACAAACTGAGGACTCCCTTTCCAAAAGTTTTGTGGCATAAGGTGGTGTGGTCTCAGGTCACATTCCAAAATGTAGTTTTATCACTTGGATAGCTATTCAGAATAGGCTTTCCACTGCAGATAGGTTGATGTCTTTTGGCCTTACTGTCCCTGCTCAATGTAGTTTTTGTCAGGACTATGAAAGTCACAATCATCTATTCTTTAATTGCTCATTTACTAAGCAAGTGTGGGATTCTATTCAATCCAAACTACGTGTCTCATGGACATCTAGACCTTGGACTGAATGGGTCTCTTTTCTCTCTAATACTAGAGGGAAATCTATACGGGCTATTATCACTAAATTGGCCTTCACTGTAACTATTTACTATGTCTGGATTGAAAGGAATGCCAGGAAATTCCAGGGCTTGTCCTGTTCTTGGGAAATTGTTGTTCACAAAATACTTTCAATGGTGAGAACGAGGATTCTATCGTTACCTTCACTTCAAGCAGAATGGATTGTGAATGAATGGCATATTGGTAGTTGTTAATTACTTTTGTTCCTGTTGTGGGTAATTAGTATGAATTGTGTTTTCCTACCCTGAAGCTATAACAGGTTATGCTCATGGGGGAATCAGCTTTTAATTCTAATCTATCAGACTGAATTTCCATCAGCAGTCAGAAGGGTTCACCAGTCATTGTGAACGGGGGTTTTTTAGTAACTTCCACCACATTCAGCTATTTGGTACATAGTGGGGGTTTTTATGTGAGGTTAGTGGAGGGAGTTGGGTGGTTGAAAGTTTTGAGAGGGAGGAGTGAGGTTGCGAGGGAGTTGGTGGTTAGGACCAAATGTTCTTAGGATTTTCTCAGTTTTGTTGTCTATTCTGACTGACTGATGGTTCAGTACTTACTCATGTTGTGCTGCTGTTGCCATGGTTCAGTAGTTAGTTGGTTTGTAGTACATTGACTGCTGATCTGCAGCTCTTGTTTGAGCTGATGGTTCAGTACTTACTCATGTTGTGCTGCTGTGGTTCTGAACCTTAGCAGGTGCAACTCATGCTTTTTGTTCAGAACTTTGGAAGCCGAGGTTCAGAAGTCCTCATGTTGAATGGGGAGCATCAGAAGTTTATTGGCATCTGGTGTGGGAGCATCAGAACTTTGGAAGCCTGCTCTGCCCTGTGTCGTGTAGTGCATTTCTGATTTGCTTGGTGTTATAGTGCATTACTGCATTCCTGCATCTGGTTGCTGCAATGGTCATTAATGACTGATGGTCATCATTTTACTGCTTTTTGGTTCAGTTAGTGATGGTACAGTAGTTTTTTTTTTTTTTTGGACTGATGGTATTTGACTGATGGTTCAGTAGGTAGACTGATGGTCCTCTGCATTTCTGATACTGTTTTGTTTCGTGTACAAAGTGTTTTGGTTCAGTTGTATAGTGGTTTGTGTCCTGTTTTGGGGATGCTTATAATGTGCAGACCAGCTAGTGGTCTTTTGAGTTAGAGGCTGCTGCTGTTGTTCTGTTCTGTTCTGCTGCTGTTCTGTTTTGGTTCAGTTGTATAGTGGTTAGTGCCTGCTGCTGTTCTGTTTTGATTTGGCATAGTGCTACTGCTTCCTTTTGTTTTGCCTAACCAATTGGGGCTGTCATTGGGATCTCCCTTCGCAGAGGGGGATGTCCTCTGCATTGTTTTAGCTGTTATGAGTAGCAATTAGCTGTTTTGACTGCTGAACTGTGGAATTCTGAATTCTGAATTGAGTGCAGTCCTGTATCCTCTGTATAAGTTGTGGTATCTCAAGATCAGTTGTGGAGTTCTGTTATGCTCCTTTTCTGATCTGTTCTGCACTTTTAATGGAGTTCTGATTTATGCTACATTATCAACCTGTCCATCTCAAGATCAGGCTGCTGCTGCTGCTGCTGCATGTTCCTTACTAAGCTGCAGCTGCATGTCCTGAACCTGATACCTACTGGTCCTGTTTTGCCATGGCAGCTGCTGCTGTTATGATTTTCTGTTATGGTTTCTCTCAACACAAGTCAAGTCAAGTCAAATTACAAGTTCAAGCTCAGTCTGATCTGCTTGGGTCTGCTTACTGATCTGTAAATGTTGTTCATCCTCCATCCACATTATGTGTAGAGCTGCTGAAATCTGTTGGAGCTTGCTGCAACTCGGTATTTGGCAAGTGCTCCTTGTGTAGCAACTGCTGATGAGTTTGACGATGCATATGCAGTCTGCTGAGTTTTGATATGCTTCCAAGCTCATATTATAAGTTTTGTAATGCCTTGCATTGGCGTTGTTTTCCTTCCCTCTTCTAGATGGATTGGAAACACCGCATGGTAGTTATCTCATGTAGCCACTTGGCTTAGGTAATTTTCTTTACTTTTCTTTTTCTTTTCTTTCCTCCTGGGGTATGCCCCTTGTAGGCTGTATATTCGCTTAGCCTCTTTTATATTTCAAGCTGATTTACCCAAAAAAAAAATGGGGAAAACACTGGTTACATTATTGGGCAAAAAGGTCTAAGGCAAGGTGACCCTCTGTCCTCATATCTCTTTGTCATTGTAATGGAGGTTCTCACCTGTCTACTTAGAGAGAAATCCATGTTACCTGATTTTCACTTCAACTGGAGATGCGGGAATACTAAGATCATCAATCTCTGCTTTGCCGATGACCTCATGATTTTTTGTAAGGGGGAGTTGTCATCAATCAACCACATTCAGGAAGCCCTCACTGAGTTCCAAACTTTGTCTGGTCTCTCTCCTAGCCCGGAGAAAAGTAGCATTTATTTCTCTGGGGTCAACAACACCACTAGATTGGCTATTCTGGATGTCTTAGGATTCCAGGAGGGCACACTTCCTGTCAAATACCTTGGTGTGCCCTTCCTTTCTACTAAACTCAAGGCCTCTGATTGCCAACGTTTGGTGGAGAGCATGACTGCCAGGACTAAGATTTGGACTAATAGAGACCTAACCTATGCTGGTAGGGTTCAATTAATTAAGAATGTTCTCTTTTCCATTCAAACGTATTGGTCCTCCCTGTTTATCCTTCCCAAAAAGGTTATCAAGGAGGTTGAGTCAATTCTTAGGGCGTTTTTGTGGTCCGGACCTGACCTAAAAAAAACTGGGGCTAAAGTTTCGTGGGAGCATCTGTGTTCCCCTAAAGAGGAGGGGGGTCTTGGTTTCAAATCGTTGCAAGTTTGGAACAAAGCAGCTATTGCAAAACATATCTGGTTTCTCATCTCCGGGGGAGAGAAGTCCATGTGGTGTCAGTGGGTCAAGTCGTACTTGTTAAAAGGTAGGAGTTTTTGGACTTTGAAAATACCTGGTGATTGTACATGGGTTTGGAGGAAACTTTTGAATCTCAGACCTTTGGTTAAACCTTATGTTCTCAATATACTTGGGAATGGGAATTCCACGTACTTGTGGCATGACAACTGGCACCCCCTCGGTCCTTTAATGGATAGATTTGGTCCTCGAATTGCATATGACGCTGGTATACCACAGGACGCATTTGTGTCTCACATTATTAATAACTCAAATTGGGTGTTTCCCATTTTTTTTTTTTTGGGTAAATCAGCTTGAAATTAAAAGAGGTTAATCGAATATACAGCCTACAAGGGGCATACCCCAGGTAAGACAAAGCAAAAAGAAAACGAAAAAAAATATAAAGAGCCAAGTGGCTACATGGGTTGCCCGTGTCCAAGCCCCGTCGTACAAACTATCCCAAGGAGTAGAGAGTTCAATGGGAAACCTGGACACGGGCATGGCAATAACAGAAAATCCACGACACAACCCGTCGGGATAGGGGTAAATTAGAGGCCCTCGAAGTCCTCGCAAGCACAGAAATAACTAAGTAAATCAGCTACTGCTACCAGAACACAGCAACTAATAATACAAAACAGCTAAAAAGTAAACAGTAGCCCGAGCCTCCACTGCCCGGGCTGGCAAAAGAAATGGCTGGCCTAGCCTGTGGCTGGCTTGTCGTTGGCCCGGCTGGCCTCTGGCCTGCTGGCCTGGAGACTGCCCGAGCTGATTGATGCTGCAATGGTGACTGCCCGCCCGAGCTAGCAGCTTGACCGGGCTGCTTGGCCCGAGTGGGGATGTGGTGTCCTGGCCGAAAGGCAACGGCTGTAAGCCCCTGCCCCTGCCTGACTGGGTGTTTCCCATTACTCAAACTTTTGATCTAAATGAGGTGAGAAGCACTCTACCTCCTCTTGTTCAGGCAAGGTTGAATGGGGCTGATCAAACAAGGTGGACCCTTAATTCCAATGGTCAGTTCACAATTGCATCTCTATGGGACAAATTGAGAACTCCTTTTCCTAGGGTATGTGGCATAAGGTAGTTTGGTTCTCGGCTCACATCCCAAAATGTAGCTTTGTCACATGGCTTTACCATTCAGAACAGGCTATCCACTACAGATAGACTTGTGTCATTTGGTCTAAACATTTCCCCTCAGTGTGGTTTGTGTCAGGGGAGTGAAAGCCATGACCATATTTTATTTAACTGCCCATTCACCAATCAGGTGTGGAATTCCATTCAGGCTAAACTCCAAGTCTCTTGGCCTGCTAGACCTTGGGAAGACTGGGTGACCTTGTTGTCAGGTGTTAAGGGTAAATCCCTTAAAAGTGTGATCACTCGATTGGCCTTTACTGTAACTGTTTATCATATTTGGATTGAAAGAAATTTGAGGAAGTTCCATAATCAATCCTGTACTCGTGAGGTAGTTGTTCACAAAATTTGCGCGATGGTAAGAGCTAGGATTTTATCTCTTTCTAATCTGTCGCACTCTCAAGCAGATTGGATTGTGCATGTGTGGAACACTGTTTAAGCTCATTTTATATCAGTTACTGTTTCATTACTGTATCTGTTGGACCTGATTTTAACTTTTTCTTTAGTGGTTTTGTGGCTCATAAGGCAGGTCAAAGGGGGATACTTAACTGCTATGAAGTTGTGGAGCTAAACACTGTGGAGCTTCCCATACATTTCAGCAGATTTGGGAAGTAATCTTCAAGTGCAAGAGCCATTAGTTTGGAGAGGCTTACAGCTTGGCCAGGCTTCTACTACTTCTATTCTATCAGGTTGATCACTTGACTGCTAGTGTAGTCCAAATGATGTTCAAAGGAGAGACAGCAAGGTTGAAGGGCTGGCTCCACTATGGTCAGGAAGGCTGGCATTAGTTCTCACTCAGCAATTCTTGGCCTCCTATTACTGCTAAGTATCTAGGTAGTTACCTTAATCCATGTAGGTTATCCTGGTATCCAAAGCATTTGAGCGTTCTTACTATATTGTGTGCGATCCATGCGAGGTGAGTGCTATAGCCCCATCCGTCCTTGTGAGAGGAGGTAATAATTAGCAGGGGCCATCTTGTGAGGTTTAGTAGAGGGTGTAGAGGGATCCCATGTTCTTGGCATTATAAAAGAGAGAGGGTGTTGTGAGATTACGAGGGTGTAGATGTTCTTGGCATTATAAAAGAGAGAGGGTGTTGTGAAATTACGAGGGTGTAGTAGGGTGAGTACTATATTCACCAAGAACTTTGATTCAACATTGTCCTTAGCTGCTTTTACATCCATGTTCTGCTGCTGCTTCTGTCCTACGGTTGTGGCAGCTCTGTTGTTATTTCTGTCATTTGTTGTGGCTGCTGCTGTTGCTATTCTGTGTAAACTGCTACAGCTGCTGTTCTGGTTCCTCTCGGCCCTAAGGGCTGCTGCTGTATGTCCCACGTTCAAGACTTCATTGTATCCCAAGCTGCTGCCTTACTTTTCTGCTGCTACTCTATTGTTATCTTGTTGCTTTAGAGTTCAGTTATGATATTGTTTTCATAGTCCAGTTCTGCTGTTTGCGATGAAGCAGTAGATGCAATGGTTGGTTGTTACTGTATCTGTTCATGCAATTGTTTGGGTTGTCGCTTCTGTTACTTCGGCAACCACTTTTGTAATATTTAGTACTCAAAACTCTGTTCACTACTATATTAGCTGAGTTTCATTTGGTTCAACCTATCCTTGGGGGGTTGTCCCTTGGATGTTTAGGCTTTTGTTGGGGGGCATGTCCCTAGCTGTTTAGTGCTGATCTGCTGCTGTATCTGAGCCTTTCGGCTGCTGTATCTGCTGAGTTTTAGTGACTGTTGCTGCTGTTTTGCTTGTGTAGCTGCTGTTCAGTTTGATATGCAGCCCAAATTATGGGTCTGTCCAGGTTGAAGGCTACTCAGTTTGGGCTGAAACAGTTGGGTTATGTCCAAGTCTAAGGCTGCCCAAGTTCTGCTATATTGGTCCATCTCGTGGCTGCTGTTGCTTGTGTAGTGGCTGTTTTGTTGCTTGTGTTCAGCAGGTGTGGGGCCCCATTCTCGGCTGCTGCTGACTGATTGTGTGCAGTCCAGTTGAAGCAGTCAATGTGGTATTGAAGTGCAAGCAACTTGCCCCAAGGATTCCAAATAGTAGTGCTTGGCTTCTCTCTTTAACCTAGAGAGAGAAAGCTCCCTCTGACCCAGCCAAAATCAGCCCGGCACTATTCACGGCAGTGGCAGCAGCCACCGCTCTTCCTGTCGAACAAGGCCCAGCGATCAGGCAGCAGCCACCTTCCGGGCAAGGGATACTCTCTTCTTAGAGAGGCTCTCCTCCACCGCCCTCCACAACCGGCAACCAACCGCTCTCCTCCACCGCCCTCCACTCCGGACAGATCTGGTGCGGTCACACCACCTGGCCGGCCTTCATCTGGTCCAGTCAAACTTCATTATGGGCCGGAGCTCCACAGCCATAGGCTTCATCTCCAACCACATCCCCGCCGTGAACCGGCGGGTACCATTTGGGATCTGCTCCGGGCAGATCTGAAACCAAACAGAGGACCTCAACCATCGCCGACGAGCTCAACCGAGTTTTCGGAGGTCTTCGTTCACATAGAAGACCCAGAGCTTCACGCTCAGGTCCTTTTACAGCAAGAGAATACATCGGCAACGGCGACGGCGACCTTGGGTTGCTGTTCAGTCCGGTTGCTGTTAGCTAGCCGGATCTCGAGCTGCCGGTCTGAACTTGCCGGAGATGAGGGCAGTTCTGGCAATCTGTGGGCCTCGACAGTCGTGGGCCAGGCCATCAACAGGCCACCAGCCACCGTGGGCCAGGCCACCAGTCAACAGCCGCCGTGGGCCTCGACAGCCGTGGGCCAGTTTGGGGCCAGGCCATCAACAGGGGCCAGCCCGGGCAAGCAAGCCGTCGGGCACAGCCTGCCTTCAGCCCGGGCAGCAAGCACCAAGCAGTCATCCCGGTACCCCGGATAGGCTGAAAATCTCGTATCCATTGCGCCTATCGTTAATCATTATGCGCTTTGCACTTATTTGTTTATTGTCAATCTGTTGCTGGACGAACGGGCCAGTTTACTGTTTGTTCGGCGATCCCCGTTAGGCGGTCATCTGTTGGACTGAAATCGGGGGTTAGGCTCTTGGTCGAGCCTCGTATCCCTAGTTCCTGTTCTTTTAGCCTGCGGTTTTGTGTAGTTTCTTGTGGTCGTGGCTATCTTTGATTAGATTAGTTTATGTTCTGGTTGAAAGGGGTAGTCTTGCAGTAGCAGCAGCTGCGGGTGCTCTGATTAGATCTGTGGATGGTTCTGGTTGAGCAGGGTAGCTGCCTGAGCTGTCTTTGATTAGATTCTGTTCTGGTTGAAAGGGGTAGTCTTGCAGTAGCAGCAGCTGCGGGTGCTCTAATTAGATCTGTGGATGGTTTCTGATTGAGCGTGGGGCAGCTTGGACCGCTTGGGGTTTGAGTGGCCTCTTCTGGGGTTCCTCTTACTTCCCGCTTTTAGTCGTTGGCGAGCCTAGGGGATTAGGGTCAGGGGGGAGTAGTCGCGATGTGCAGGGTGCTTAGCAGGGTAGCCTTGTCTGACATTTCCAGGTCGTGCCTCTCTCGGTCCGTGTCCCACTGTAGTAGCTGATCTCTTTGAGTGGGTATTATACTAGGCTTGAGGTTGGAAGTTCTAGGTTCTTGGTTTTCTTAGCCCAGACTTGGTGGAGGAGTTTTCTGGGTAGGTGGTTTCAGTGGGAGGTTTTGGTGAGCCTTAGGTTAGGATGAGGGAGTGTTTGGCCGGTAGGATTGGGCGTGGTGAGCAGGGTTCTTAGTAGGGGACCTTGTCGGATGCCGTCAACTCTGGTTCGAGCCTCTTGATGCCTGTTCCTCTGTAGTAGCCGTTCAGACTGCCTGGAAGCCGTTCTACTTATAGCCGTTCTACTTCCTGGCGGGTTGTGCCAGGAAGTAGTTCATTTTCATTTCCATTTCATTTCACCACATGTTTGTACTCTTATCCATCCATATCATACCCCGTTGTGCTATCATTAGTACAACGGGGCTATTATCTCTACCCATATGTCATTTACCTTACTCTCCATGCGGGTTGTGCATGGTTTACCGCACTTTTATCATTCTTGTTTTTTTTTTCTTCTTTTTTTCCTCCTGGGGTATGCCCCTTGTATGCTGTACATTCGCTTAACCTCTTTTAATTTCAAGCTAATTTACCCAAAAAAAAACTTGCCCCAAGGAATTTGGATATTCTGTATAAGGCTTTCAATTGTTCATGGTGTATATTTAGTTATACCTCAGTTGTACTCGTTTGCTAGCTTGTATGATGTTGGCTTTCTTCCTTTAGTCAGGTTACTCTTTGTGTAACCTTTTTGCCATCTGTTTTGTATCCTTCTTTTAGATGGATAGGAAACAGATGTTCCTATTTCTTCTAGCCCTAGTCCTATGTAGCCATTTGGTGTCGGCTTCTCTATTTTTCTTTCCTTTTGTGTTTTCTCTTTTCTTTTCCTCCTGGGGTATGCCCCTTATAGGCTGTATATTCGGTTAGCCTCTTTTTATTTCAAGCTGTTTTACCCACACAAAAAAAAAACCTGGATTTGGAGAACATTTGAGTCCCAACACACAAAAATCCTGCCCAATGGTGCATGAGGATAGTTGTTCACAAAATTCCATTGATAGAAAATATACTTCATCACCCTAGAAGCCTTTTCTTCCTTTATTTTATGCTCTAACAAACCCACAAGTGATAGTTTGTTTGTTGTTTTTTTTTTGGATAAACCAGCTTGAAATTAAAAAGAGGCTAACCGAATATACAGCCTACAAGGGGCATACCCCAGGAGGAAAAAGAAGAAAACGAAAGAAAAGAAAATAGGCAACGCCAAATGGCTACAAGGTGTTTTTTTTTTTTGGGTAAAATCTACAAGGTGTTGTGTTCTGCTATTTCTGCTATTGTTTTGTTTCATGAACAAAGTGTTGTGTTCTACATTTCTAGCACTTTGGTTCAGTTGTAAAGTGTTGCATAGTCTGCTATTTGCTGTTATGGTTCAGTTGTATAGTGGTTCAGTTGGTTCAGTTTGGTTCAGTTGTATAGTCCAGCTAGCTTTTATCATTGCTGCTGCTGCTGGTCCTGTTTGCCATGGCAGCTGCTGTTGTTATGTCCTGTTTTGCCATGGATCTGCTGTAGTTGGTTCATGTGGCTGCAAGCTATGACTGCAAATCAAGTAGCAGTTGATGATGTATGCCATGTTTTACTCTCAACACAAGTCAAGTCAAGTCAACTTACAAGTCCAAGCCCAGTCCAGTTCTGAACCTGTTCAAGACCTGCATTTTGTCCAAGTTCAGATTCTGATGCTGATGAGGTCAGTGCAACATCAGCCTGATGAGGCCCAATTATCAAGTGCAGCAGTTCTGTTAGCTGTTGATTATATGGTGTTCCTTAGTGTTTCGATGCCCAAGTGTTTTGAATTGCATGTAATTTAGTAGCATGAAATTTACTAGTTCAGTAGCATTTTGTGTTCTGTTTCGTATCCCTCTTTTAGATGGGTACGAAACAGACGTTCTATTTACTTCTAGTCCTATGTAGCCGTTTGGCGTAGGCGCACTCTTGTTTTTTGTTCTTTTCCTTTCTTTTCTTTTCTTTCCTCCTGGGGTTTGCCCCTTTTATTTCAAGCTGATTTACCCAAAAAAAAAATGGCTACAAGGGAGGAAGGATAAGCGCTGTTTCCAATCCATCTAGAAGAGGGAAGGAAAACAGCGCCAAGATGACCTGAACATTACAATATAGACAAGGAGCAAAAGGATTACACGACGTGCAACCTGACTATACAATAAACCCATTACATATGGCAGCAGCAAATCACAATAGCAAATCACAGAACTGTACAATAGTACTTGCTGCACTTGATAACACCTTGCTGACTTGATACATCTAACCTTGAACAACTTTCTGGACAGCAGCCACAATGCAGCAGCAGCAGCTTCAAAATACAGAACTGCTGCTGTTCTGAACAGCCCAGAAATGACAGAGCAGAATGCAGACAAGCTCCCTTAGAATTGACATAACGGAATGAAGCCTCCAAAATCTTCTGAAGCTCCCTTAGAATTGAACCAAGATGCAGACACAGCCCACACACCAGCAGCAGATCAGAACACCAGCAGCAGATCAGCAGCAGTTTGCAGTAGATTAGAACAGGATGCAGATCAGCAGCTGTCCCAACACCATACCATAAACTAAACTAAGTGGAACTTATACTAAACTATACAGAGGATGTCCCCCTCTGTGAAGGGAGATCCCATCGACAGCCCCTGATGGTTAGGCGAAGCAGTACAATACAATACAAGCCTTAGTAAATCAGAACAGAACAGCAGCTATCAAACTGATTGTGCAACAAATTTCAGAACAATCTGATTGTGCAACACAGTTCAGTACACAGTTCAGCAACACAGTTCAGAACCAGAAATGACAGAACAGAACTGAGCCTTAGTAAATCAGAACAGAACAGCAGCTATCAAACTCAGTTCAGCAGCTATCAACAGCTATAAAACAGCTATCAAAACAGCTCAGAATTTGCAACTAACAGCTATCAAACTCTGAAACTCAGAATTTGCAACCAACAACTATCAAACTTCCATAAAGCTCCCAGTTATTTTTCTCACAAACACAGCAGCAAACATGGCGATTAAGTTACTGTTCATGGCGATTTGGGGCGATTTCCTCCCCTCACTAGCCTGTTGAAGCAGACAGGCATGGCCGACGGTACGAACTCGTTTGCAGATGGGTTGGGCCTTCAAGCCCTAGATCGCCACTATCAGCGATCTCATCTTACAGCTAAGCCACAAAGCATCTCAACCTCTTCGAAACCTGAGAACTCATCTCGACTCGATCTTGGAGCCGATGATTCATCCACCATGTTGGAAGGGCTCGGTGGCAAAGCTGTTGACTCCAACGAAATGAGGAGGAAGCAGAGGATCCCCGTGGATTCTGCTCCTACTCACGGTCCTCATGTAGTTTCGACTTCCAGTCGGTCCTCTCCTACCACAACCCTTCACAAACCCTTCGATCTTTGCCCAGGTGCTTTTCCCCTGGATTCACCTCCTTCAGGTCTCGGTGCTGCATCTGCTCCTGCTTCAGAAGGTATTGGGCCGAAGAACCCCAGCCCCTCTAGGAAGCTACAGCAAGTCTTCGAACAAGCTCTGCAAAGGGAAGCAGAGGAGAGAGCGGCCCAGTTGATTGTCAATTCTGAAACTGAAAAGGTACAACATCCTAACCCTAAACCTCGAATTCTGATTAATGCCAGAGGAAACCCTTATGAGGAAGGGGATCCTAACATGGGCTATAGCCTGGAGGACACCAAACCTCGCTATGGTTCTCGCAAACCTGACTCGAGGACTGCTTCTAATCCATTCAAACCAAAATTTGGTCAGGCTAAACCTAAACCTAAAAATTGGGCTTCATTACTTCAATCTCAGAGCCCTTCTTTGGATATGAAGCTTGAACATTTTCCTGATCTTCAGAGGGGCAAGGAAGCCATAGTTGATATAGACATTGAATTAACTGATATTGGCTTGTGGAATAGATATTTGGTAGGTCACTTTCTGGATGGTAAAATGGACTATCCGTTACTGGTATCCACTGCCCGAAATCAGTGGAAAGATCTCTTTGTAGCTGTTAAACCTAATGTGGCAGGGTTCTATCTCTTTGAATTCAAAGATGAACAGGCTAAGATGATAGTCCTCGAGGGTGGTCCGTATTTTTTTTCACAGAAATACTTAGTACTCAAAGATTGGCATAGGATGATGAAACTTGCTCCTGAACAACCTGTCAGAATTCCTGCTTGGGTCAAATTTCATGACTTACCTTTTGAACTGTGGAATCAAGAGTGTTTAAGTCGGGTGGCTAGTACAATAGGGCGACCCTTGCATGTGGACCAGGCTACTGCTAAGACCGCCAAACAGCATGGCTTATTGCATACTAAGTCCACTTCAGCTAGAATCTGTATTGAAGTCAGTGCTGAACTTGACCTCCCTGATGAGGTTGCTATCACTGTAGAAGGGGAGACTGTGTTGGTTCCTGTTGAGTATCAAGTCCTCCCCCCAACTTGTAAACATTGCCTTGTATTTGGTCATTCAACAGAACGCTGTACTAAAGGAGCTTCTTCCTCTCTGAAATCTGCCATCCAAGTTGAGGGTCATGCAGGTAATGGCAAGCAGATAGCAGCTTTGGAAAAAGAATCAAATGAACCCATTCAAGCACCATTGGACTCCTCCAAAGCTAGATCTCTGCCTAAGCAGTCACACACTAACAATTCAGTTGTTGTTGATTCAGTTCATACAGTGTGTGAGACTGATTCTGAGGGGGAATTGATGGGAGTACTGGAAGGTATAGTCAGTAGCACACTTGAAGCTGATAAGCAAGCTCAGTCTGAACCTTCAACTTCGAGAGTTCTTGGGTCTGGCATGGTTCTTGAGAATCAATCCCTCTCTCCCAAGCCGCCGGATCCCCAAGGCTCAGAGGTAAAGGCCGAAGTCTCAAACGATGATCTCCAAGGGAAATTCCACAAGGTTCTTTCCCGTACAGCTCAAAAAAGAATGAAGAAGCTTGCTCGGGAACAATCTCGAAGTTCTCGTTCCAGGGGCAGGACCTAGCTCACCTGCATTCCCATCCTTTTTTTTTGGGGTAAAATAACTTGAAATAAAAAAGAGGATAACCGGATGTACAGCCTACAAGGGGCATACCCTAGGAGGAAAGAAAGAGAAAATCAAAGGTAGAAAAGATTGTCCTAAGCCAAGCGGCTACAATGACTAAGTAATGAGATCCACATGTTTCAATGCCATCTTAGAGATGGGAGAAAAACACATGCCAAAAGATGAGGTTACAGAACTAAATGAAGTGTTCCTCTTACAACACTTCTGAGATAAACTATACTACTGCTTGTTCAGTTCAGAGCAGGACTCAAACTACTGAACTGAACATGTCTATACTCTGCTGTCATGCCTATCCGAAGCAGGACACTGCAACATTACAACTGAACTGATTACCACATTACAAGCTTCAGAGTTTATGCCCATCCTTTTGTCAGGGCAGTATCTTAATTCTTTCATATTCTGCCATTTACATTTTCCAGTTTGCTTTAAGGTTATTTTATGGCTCAGCAACCTCTTAATATTGGATTTTGGAACATTAGGGGTCTTAATGACCCAATTAAACAAAAAGAGGTTAAATGTTTTGTGAATAATAACAAGCTCTCACTTTTGGGTTTATTAGAGCATAAAATAAAGGAAGATAAGGCTGCTAGGGTGATGAAATATGTTTGCCCTCATTGGAATTTTGTGAACAACTATCCTCATGCTTCATTGGGTAGGATTTTTGTGTGTTGGGACTCAAATGTTCTCCAAATCCAGGTTATTGATCAGTCTGACCAGTTTATCCATTGTGAAGTGCATCCTAAATGTGGAGACCCATCCTTCCTTGCAGCCTTTGTATATGGTGAGAACAATTATTTAAATAGGCAAGCTCTTTGGTCTAGCCTTCATCATCTAGGTTCTTCATCCCCTTGGATAGTGCTTGGCGATTTCAATGTCATTAGATTTCCTAGAGAGAAAGTGGGGGGCACTGTTTCTTGGCCTCCCTATATGGATGAGTTTAATAATTGCTTGTATTCATTGCAACTTGATGATCTTAGGTACTCTGGCTGCTTCTTCACTTGGGCCAACAAACAGGACCCCACTCATTTTGTCAGTACAAAGCTAGATCGAGTGTTAGTTAATGAGCATTGGATGAGGGCCTTCAGTTGTTCCTCTGCTCATTTTCCCACTCCTGGGATATCTGATCATTCCCCGGCCATTACAACCATCCTTCCTGGGCATAGGAATTCCAGCAAACCTTTTAAATTCTTTGACTTCCTTGCTGACCACCCACAGTTTTTTGCTGTGGTACAAAAGGTTTGGCGAAGAGTAGTTATTGGGAATCCTATGTTCATAGTATGTGAGAAACTCAAGATGTTGCAAAGTGAGTTTAAGTTGATGAATTCTAGAGATTTTAGTGATGTCTCTGCTAGGGTTGTTGACACTAGACAACTCCTACAAAATTTGCAGCATGCTTTGAGTTCTCATAACCCTGATCCTTCTCTAATTAGTCAGGAAAGAGTGGTTTACAATCAACTTCTCACAATGCTTAGAGCCGAGGAAAGTTTGGCTAAGCAGAAATCTAGGGTTCAATGGTTGAAGTTGGGTGACCAATGTACTTCTTATTTCTTCAAATCTGTGACCAACAGGAGAAATAGAAGTAAGTTAACCAGTTTGGTCTTAGAGGATGGGACTCTCTCCCATGACTTTGGGGTAATTAAGTCAAGTTTTGTTAACTTTTACACAGAGCTGCTCGGTACTGCCCATCCTGATTCTTACAATGGGCATAGCAGAATTCAGCAACTTGTCAATAGAAAACTTTCTGATAATCAAAAGTTGGCAATGATTGCTGAGATCACAGACCAAGAAATTAAGGACACATTTTGGTCCCTCATCCCCAGCAAAGCCCCTGGTCCGGATGGCTACAATGCTGGGTTTTTTAGGAAAGCTTGGCCTATCATTGGCCACGAGGTCACAGCAGCTGTCAAGACCTTTTTTAGGTCTGGGAAGCTGCTCAGGAAAGCCAACTCTTCTGTGGTGGCTCTTGTTCCTAAGGTCCGTAACCCTTCCAAGGTTGGGGATTTTAGGCCAATCTCATGTTGTAATACCATATACAAATGCATAGCTAGAATACTTTCTAAAAGATTGCAGCATGTCCTCCCTGTTCTAATTGACCCTGTTCAATCGGGGTTTGTTAAAGGGAGGAGGATCGCTGACAATATCTTCCTCACCCAAGAACTAATGAGAGGCTACCATAAATCCTCATCAACTCCAAGATGTGCCCTTAAGGTAGACATAAGGAAAGCTTATGATAATGTAAGATGGGATTTTCTTTGGGATATTTTGTCCTCCATGAATTTCCACCCTATAATGATCAAATGGCTTCAAGCTTGTGTTACCACTGCTAACTACACTATATGCTTGAATGGGGAAAACACTGGTTATATCATAGGACAAAAAGGTCTAAGGCAAGGTGACCCTCTGTCCTCATATCTCTTTGTCATTGTAATGGAGGTTCTCACCTGCTTACTTAGAGAGAAATCCATGCTACCTGGTTTTCACTTCCACTGGAGAAGCCGGAATACTAAGATCATCAATCTCTGCTTTGCCGATGACCTCATGATTTTTTGTAAGGGAGAGTTGTCATCAATCTTCCTCATTCAGGAAGCCCTCACTGAGTTCCAATCCTTGTCTGGTCTCTCTCCTAGCCCGGAGAAAAGTAGCATCTATTTCTCTGGAGTTAACAGCACCACTAGATTGGCTATTCTGGATGTCTTAGGATTTCAGGAGGGCACACTTCCTGTCAAATATCTTGGTGTGCCCCTCCTTTCTACTAAACTCAAGGCCTCTGATTGCCAACGGTTGGTGGAGAGCATCACTGCCAGGACTAAGACTTGGACTAATAGAGACCTAACCTATGCTGGTAGGGTTCAGTTAATTAAGAATGTTCTCTTTTCCATTCAAACGTATTGGTCCTCCCTGTTTATCCTTCCCAAAAAGGTAATCAAGGAGGTTGAGTCAATACTTAGGGCTTTCTTGTGGTCCGGACCCGACCTTAAAAAAACTGGGGCTAAAGTTTCGTGGGAGCATCTGTGTTCCCCTAAAGAGGAAGGGGGTCTTGGTTTCAAATCGTTGCAAGTTTGGAACCAAGCAGCTATTGCAAAACATATCTGGTTTCTCATCTCTGGGGGTGAGCAGTCCATGTGGTGTCAATGGGTCAAGTCGTACTTGTTAAAAGGTAGGAGTTTTTGGACCTTGAAAATACCTGGTGATTGTACATGGGTTTGGAGGAAACTTTTGAATCTCAGACTTTTGGTTACCATATGTGCTAAATATACTTGGGAATGGGAATACCACGTACTTGTGGCATGATAACTGGCACCCCCTCGGTCCTTTATTGGATAGATTTGGTCCCCGAATTGCATATGACGCTGGTATTCCACAGGATGCATTCGTGTCTCACATTATTAATAACTCAAATTGGGTGTTTCCCATTACTCAAACTTTTGATCTAAATGAGGTGAGAAGCACTCTACCTCCTCTTGTTCAAGCAAGGTTGAATGGGGCTGATCAAACAAGGTGGACTCTTAATTCCAATGGTCAGTTCACAGTTGCATCTCTATGGGACAAGTTGAGAACCCCCTTTCCTAGGGTATTGTGGCATAAGGTAGTTTGGTTCTCGGCTCACATCCCAAAATGTAGCTTTCTCACATGGCTTGCCATTCAAAACAGGCTATCCACCACAGATAGACTTGTGTCATTTGGTCTTAACGTCTCCCCTCAGTGTGGTTTGTGTCCGGGGAGTGAAAGCCATGACCATCTTTTCTTTAATTGTCCATTTACCAATCTGGTGTGGAATTCCATTCAGGCTAAACTCCGTGTCTCTTGGCCTGCTAGACCTTGGGCAGGCTGGGTGTCCTTGTTGTCAGGTGTTAAGGGTAAATCCCTTAATAGTGTGATAACTCGATTGGCCTTTACTGTAACTGTTTACCATATTTGGATTGAAAGGAATTTGAGGAAGTTCCAAAATCAATCCTGTTCCCGAGAGGTAGTTGTTCACAAAATTTCAATGATGGTAAGAGCTAGGATTTTATCACTTTCTAATTTGCCGCACTCTCAAGCAGATTGGATTGTTCATGTGTGGAACACTGTTTAAGCTTATTCATACCAGTTACTGATTCATTACTGTATCTATTGGACCTGACTTTCTTCAGTGGTTCTGTGTCTCATAAGACAGGTTGAGAGGTTTTGGCTGCTAGTACTTCTATATACAAGGTAATTATCTTAACCTCATATTTCTGTTCTGGTGCAGCAGCAGATTTGTTTGAGGGGTACTGACTGCCCTCAGATCTCTTGAGCGTTCCAGTATATGTAGCATCTGTGAGATGAGTGTTTGAGCCTCATTCTTCTTGTGAGTGGAGGTAATAATTAGTGGGAGTCTCTTTGTGAGGGAGAGTGGAGGGAGTTTGGACCCTAGAGTAGTAGTATTCTTGGTTTCATGTTCTGTGGAGGTAATCTCTCCCTTGCTGCTGTCTGCTTTGTAGTAGTATTCATGGTTTCATTATCAACATAGCAGCTTGGTTCTTTGTTCCCAAGTCAGAAACCTAGCAGCTTGGGACTGTTGGGACTGTTTCTGCCTGATGTTCTGAACCTGTTCAGTTTCTGCCTGATGGTTCTGCCTGATGTATGGCAGGACACAACCATTTGTTGTATCCATTTCTTTATATGGTTCAGCCTTGCTGTCTGCACTTCTGTGCAGCAGGGCTGTTGTGATTTGCTGTCTGAACATAGTGTTACTGATATGCAGCAACTGCTTTTGTTTGTTCTGAACTGATATACAGCAGCTGCTTTTGTGTTACTAATACTGTTTGTGCCTGTTCTGAGCTCTATGCTTGTTCTGTTTGTGCCTAGCAACAGCTGCAGCCAACTGTTTTCTGTTAAGTGTTGTATTAGCTGTTCTGTTCTGAGCTCTGCAACTTTGGCTTGTATTGCATTGTCTCCAGATGTGTTGGAGCTGAATAGTCATTTTCTATTGGCATCTCATTTTCTGTTATGCCTAACCATCCGGGGCTGTCGATGGGATCTCCCTTCACAGAGGGGGAAGTCCTCTGTTTAGTATAGTATTTGATTGTTCTGGTATGAGACAATTGGCACCTGATTTGGAAGCTTCAGAATTCAGAAGTTCAGCCTGCTCTTTGTCGTATCCATGTTGTGTCTGAGCCTCACTAAGCTGCTGTGGCAGTTCTGAAGTTTGCCTTGCTGCTATGGAGCAAGTTTCCCAAGCCTTGTTGTTGCTCATACCTGCTCCTTCTGACTGACTGCAGCTGCTGTCCAGTTTTCATATGGTGCCAATCTGTGAGTTGAGGAACTCAGCATCCACCATCCACTACTAGTATTCAGGACTGAATTGGAACACTAAGCTTATGGCTGCTGCTGCTGCTATCACTAAGTTGCTGCTGCATGTTCTAAGCTTATGAGAGGTTAACACATCAGCTGTCTGATCTGTATCTGCTGCTGCTGTTGTCCAGCTGCTGCTGCTGTTTTGACTGTTATGCTTCTTCCTACAAGTTGAAAGGAGCCAGCTACTCAATGGTGTTTTAGATCTTCAGAAGTTTCAGAAGTTTTAGGAGCTACTATTGTTGGAATGGTGTTTTTCCATATGTCGGAATGGTGTTTTCCCCCTTTTGTAGATGGGTAGGAAACAAATCAGTTGTTGTAGTTTGTTTTGTCTCCATCTAGATTACAACATATCCAATCCATGTAGCCATTTGGCTTAGATTTCAATTTTCTCAATCTTTTTTCTTTTCTTTTCTTTTCCTCCTGGGGTATGCCCCTTGTAGGCTGTATATTCGGTTAGCCTCTTTTTTTAATTTCAAGGTGATTTACCCAAAAAAAAAAAAAAACTTCCATAAAGCAAAAGGATGAATCCCATCAGCATACAAAACTAGTAACTTGCTGACTGACTGGACCAGCTACATCAGCTGAAAGGCTCCATCAACCAGCAAGCAATCAGATTAAGAGTAAAACAGTAGCTTCTCAGAGCAAAAGGATGAAACCCAACTCCCTCCACTCTCCCTCACAAAGCGCCTCCCACTAAGTATTACCTCCGCTCACAAAAAGGAAGAGGCTCAAACACTCTTCTCACAGGTTCTACATATACTGGCACACTCAATAACAGCCACCACCATGACAGTGAACAACCTGCCATTATGAACAACAAAACTACTGACCATAGAGGAGCCAGCCCTTCACCCTTGCTGTCCCTCCTTTGAGCATATCCTGCTATAGCCTGTCCATTGATATTTGTATGTCAGAGTAGGAAAACAAGAACAATGCTTACAAATACTCACAGCAGGAACAACATAAAGTAGTTAACTACTACCATTATACCAGTCATTCACAATCCATTCTGCTTGGAGTTTAGGTAAAGATAGAATCCTTGTTCTCATGTGAGCAGTATAGTTCTTGGCTCTCCCTTGCTGCTGTCTGCTTTGTAGTAGTATTCATGGTTTCATTACCAGCATAGCAGCTTGGTTCTATGTTCCCAAGTCAGAAACCTAGCAGCTTGGGACTGTTGGTACTGTTGTTCCTCATTTGGTGTTAAGGTTCAGTTATTCCCAAGTCAGCTAAGGTTCAGTTTCTGCCTGATGTTCTGAACCTGTTCAGTTTCTGCCTGATGTTCTGAACATGTTCTGTTACTGCTACCAGCAGCTACAGCCCTGCTGTTCAGTTTCTGCATGTTCTGTTTTTCTGAAAACCAATTGAATTTGTTGTATCCATTTCTATAAATGGTTCAGCCTTGCTGTCTGCACTTCTGTGCAGCAGGGCTGTTGTGAACTGCTCTGATATGTCACAAGGGTGCTCCTGAGTTCAGGTTGTCCATTGTCTGATTTTCTGATGTGATAGTGTTACTGATAATCCTGCATTTTAGTCCAGCTGCTGAGGGGCTGAAGGGCATCCTCTGCCATGCTGTTTGAACTGCTGTAACTGTTCAATTGTGAGTTGCATACTGCATTTGTGGCTGCTTTCTGTATTTGTGGCTCCTGCCTCCTGTGCTGTTGTTATAGATTTGTCTATTCAGTAGCTTGTAGTTGGTTACAAGCCTTGTCTATTTAGTCCTAGTGTAATTGGTTACTAGTTCTGTTATGATGGGTATGTGCAGACTATTTTGTTATGTTTTGGACTGCTTTGTTTTGCCTAACCAATAGGGGCTGTCATTGGGATCTCCCTTCGCAGAGGGGGGATGTCCTCTCATTATTGTTTTGTTCAATTGACTGTGTGTGAATGGTAATTGGGATCTCCATTCAGAAGTTTGCTGCTGCTGTTCTGTGATGGAAGCAGAGTATCCTACAAAGCCCAGCAGTCCAGCTAGCTGCTAGCTTTAGAAGTTCAAAAGTTTTGATGCAGCAGTTCTGGTAATTGGTTACTACACAGCCCAGCTGCCCAGCTAGCTGCTATGATGCAGCAGCTCTGGCTGCTGATGTTATCCAGGACTGCATTTGATACTAGTCCCACGCTCTAACTAATCCCACGCTCTAAGTCCCAAGTTCTGATTCTGCTGCTGCTGATTCTGAAGCTTGTTCTGCATCAGTTCAACCTCATCTACTGTTCTGTAGTGTAGTGATGGAGAGTGATGCTGCTAGAACCTGCCATATTTATCCCTTTTGTAGATGGATAGGAAACAATGTATAACCTTTGTTTTGTTTTTTTTGGGTAAATCAGCTTGAAATAAAAAAGGGGGGGCTAACCGAATATACAGCCTACAAGGGGCATACCCCAGGAGGAAAGAAAGGAAAAGAAAAGGAAAAAATATAAAACAAGAGATCGCCTACGCCAAACGGCTACATAGGACTAGAAGTAGATAGAACGTCTGTTTCGTACCCATCTAAAAGAGGGATACGAAACAGAACACATAAAGCTACTGAATTAGTAAATTTCATGCTACTACATTACATGCTATTCATTCAAAACACTTGGCAACAGCTAACAGAACTGCTGCACTTGATCAGGGCTGGTCTTGAACAGGTTCAGATTCAGAACAGGTTCAGGACACCTGCTCTGTTGTTCTGAACTTGGACATGAACAACAGAACTGCTATCAGAACTTCACAGCAGCTGCTGCACTTGATCATCAGGACACTTGACAGAACTGATAGCACTAGACTTGAACTTGGAATTCTGAACATGTCTATACAAAAGAAGTGTTCCCATCAGCTTCCAATTCTGCTAGCTCTCACACAGTAGGTTCAAATTCTGCTAGCTTTCATGTAGATTCTGAATCTTAGCTTTCATGTAGATTCATGAACAAGGCTGACTATACAATACTGAAAACATATAGAAGACTATACAGAGGATGTCCCCCTCTGTGAAGGGAGATCCCATTGACAGCCCCCGATGGTTAGGCATACTGAAAACAAACCTGCTACAGCTCAGAACATAACTGAAAACAGAACAGCCAAAACAGGTTCAGAACATTTTAAGGAACTGAGGATAGAGTGCAGTTGTGACCTTAACTGAGGATAGGAACTGAACATTCTACATTACAACTTCTGACCTTAAAACAAACACAGTCAGAACAATAGAGTGCAGTTTTGTTTCCATCTAATTAGTATGTTATCTACTGGTATTACCCTCCCCATGTAGCCATTTGGCCTTCCTTTCCATTTTCTCTATCTTCCATTCTTTTCTTTGTTTTGTTTTCCTCCTGGGGTATGCCCCTTGTAGGCTGTATATCCGGTTAGCCTTTTTTTTATTTTCAAGCTGATTTACCCCCAAAAAAAAAAAGTATTTTATGAACAACAACTTCCCAAGAACAGGACATGCCCTGGAACTTCCTGGCATTCCTTTCAATCCAGACGTAGTAAATAGTGACTGTAAAGGCCAATTTAGTGATAATAGCCTTTATAGATTTCCCTCTAGAATTAGAGAGAAAAGAGACCCATTCGGACCAAGTTCTAGATGTCCATGAGACATGTAGTTTGGTTTGAATGGAATCCCACACCTGCTTAGTAAATGAGCAAGTCCTTGATCCAACATTCGTTGACTAGAACCCTATCAATCTTGGTGCTGATGTGGGCATCTCCTAGTTGCTTATTAGACCAAGTGTACTGGCAACCAGAGTATCTAAGGTCAACTAATTCAGTAGAATGCAGGCAAGAGGCTGGTCGATAGTATCACTGCCAAAACTAGGAGTTGGACCAATAGGGACCTTACTTACGCGGGTAGAGTCCAACTTATCAAGAACATCTTGTTTTCAATGCAAACGTATTGGTCCTTCCTCTTCATTTTACCAAAAAAGGTCGTCAAGGAAGTTGAATCCATTCTTCGGGCCTTTTTATGGTCGGGCCCTGACCTTAAGAAATCAGGGGCTAAGGTAGCATGGGAGCAGCTATGTGCCCCTAAAGATGAGGGGGGTCTTGGTTTCAAATCGATGGAGGTGTGGAATAAGGCTGCGGTTCTTGATCTCCGGGGGAGAGCAATCCATGTGGTGCCAATGGGTAAAGTCTTATTTATTAAAAGGTAGAAACTTTTGGAGCCTTAAAATGCCTGCTAATCCCTCTTGGGTTTGGCGTAAGCTACTTAATCTAAGACCTGTAGTCCATCCCTTCATTCGTCATTTTATTGGCAATGGGGAGAACACATCACTGTGGTATGACCTTTGGCACCCTTTGGGGCCTTTGTGGGATAAGTTTGGTGCCAAAATCGTTTATGACTCTGGGCTCCCTTTGACTGCCAAAGTGTCACTCATAGTTCAAAATTCAGTTTGGACTTTCCCAATCACGCAAACATGGGAGTTGAATGAGGTTAGACAGCATCTTCCCCCCCTGAGTGGTCCCAGGGACCAAGTTAGATGGACTCTTAATGCTAATGGGCAGTTTAGCATAGCCTCTCTATGGGAGGAATTGAGAGTCCCTTTCCCCAAAGTAATTTGGCACAAGACTGTTTGGTTTTCTGGCCATATACCTAAGTGTAGCTTCATTACATGGCTGGCTGTCCAGGGTAGACTCTCCACTGAGGATAGATTAGTGCTATTTGGGATTAAATCGATTTCTCAGTGCAGCTTCTGTCAAGGTAGTGAAAGCCATGATCATTTGTTCTTCAATTGTGGTTTCTCCACACGAGTTTGGAATTCTATGTTGGCAAGAATAGATACATGCTGGTCCCCCAAGTCTTGGCCAGCATGGATTACCCATTTCTCCTCTTTTAGGGGAAAATCTCTTAGAAATGTTGTCACTAAACTGATATTCACTGCCACAGTGTATCATCTTTGGATTGAGAGAAATCTGAGGAAGTTTCAAGCTACAACTAGCACCTGGGAAGTTGTCGTTCACAAAATCTTTAACATGGTTAAGGGTAGATTGATGTCGCTGCCAAAGTTGCCCGTAGGCTCTCAAAATGAAAGGTTTATTAGAGTATGGGGCATCACTAGGTAGTGATGGATATCTGTGATGATATTTGTTATTGGTTATTGATGTTTGTGGTCATGGACATATTTGTAGATACATTGCAGGTATAACAAGTGTGATGAGCTAGCTAGCTAGCAGGCAGGTTGGTCACTGTTTTGGCATCCTTGAGGGTGGCTGCCAAGTTTCCAAGATCTTGGTATGGCATCCTTAGAGCACCATCAGACTTGGTCTGGAGGATGTCAACCCAAATCCATCAGTCCATGTGGTTTCCTATTACTACTACGTAACCAGGTAGTTATCTTACTCCTTGTAGGGTTACTTGGAATTCAAAGTATGTGTGTAATCCTTCCATACTGTGTGCTATCCATGTGAGTTGAGTGCTAAAACCCCTTCCTTCCTTGTTAGAGGAGGTAATAGTTAGAGGGGGATTCTGGTAAGGTTAAGTGGAGGGAGAAGAGGGTTTCCTTGTTCCTTAAAAAAAAAAGAGAGTGGGAGTTGTGAGGTTCCGAGGGAGTAGAGGTGTGAGCACTATACTTACCAAGTACTTAGACTGACTGATTGTGTGAGTCTGCTACTACACTATTGAGTATTGGGCAAATCTGTTGCTGCTTTAATATTCAGTTTACTGCTACTGCCAATGCTGTTCTGCTGTTGTTTGTATGATTTGTGAGGCTGCTAGTCCTCAGTTTTTGAAACAGAGCAGAACTGCTACTGCCACTGCTGTACTGCTGTTGTGCTTATGCTTTGCTAACTGTTATGTAATGGTATGCCATCTAGATTGAGTAGGTGATGTTGAGTTGTGAGCAGGTTATGTAGATTGAGCAGGTCTTTAGATGCTAATGTACTGCTACTGCTGCTACTATGACTGTGTAACAGGTGTTGGTGTTTTGTAGCCTATCCTGGGGGGGTGTCCCTAGGAAGGTTAATGCTATTCTAGTGGGCTAGGAAGGTATTGTAATGTTATGCTTAGAACATTTGCTTGGTAGTTTATGCCTAACCAACAGGGGATGTCGTTGGGATCTCCCTTCGCAGAGGGGGACGTCCTCTGCATGATGTATAGTTTGTGGGTATTTTGTTTGACTGTTGCTGGGTCCAGTCCAGTCCAGTTCTGGACTATGCTGCCGTGTCCAGTTCAGTTCATGTAGTTTGATTGTGAAAGGCCTGCAAGTGCTATAGATCAAGTTCTGATGCCATAGGCCTAACCACAGGCCTGCTGTTATTTCCTGCTGCTGTTTGCTGCTATAAGGTGGCAGATAGCTTAGCTGCTATCCAGTTCATGCTGCTGCTGTCCAGCTCAACACAGCAGCAGCATCTTTGGCTCTGGTCCAACACAATCCAGTTCCTGATTTGCTGCTGTTGTCGAGCAGCTATGCCAGTTTGAGCAGGTTGTGTAGCTGATGTAGTCTACTTCCTGTTCATTGTCCAGTTATGCTGCTGTTCTTAGCGGCCGTCCTGCTGCTGTCCTGAGCAATCGAAGAGTGTCAAAGTGTTTTGAAGTGTTGTGAAGAGCTTCAAGTGATAGAAGTTGTCCAATTCAGATTGTTCTGAATTGTGTTGCACAATCAGTTGGTTCTGTTTTGAAAGGTTGAAAGTTTCAGTTGTAATTTTCGCCTAACCAATAGGGGCTGTCATTGGGATCTCCCTTCGCAGAGGGGGACGTCCTCTGCTTTTGCTTCATTTTGCTTTGTTCTATGTTGTTTCAAGTAGAAGTTGCTGTTTTCATTTGCTGCTGCTGCTTGCCGTTGCTGTTGCTGTTGGTAGCAGCTGTTGGCTCCTCAATTGGGCTGTTAGCAGCAGCTGTTGTAACCTATGGTTGCTGCTCTGCTGCTTCTGTGGGTGCTGCTGTAACCTATGCTACTACTGCCCTGTCTTCTGTTGCTACCATCACTGGGCTGATAAGTCATGGCAGCAGTCACTGGCCAGTTGCTGCTTTGGAATCTTCACGAATCTAGTGGAGAACAAGTGCAAGATTAGTGCACAAAGTAGTTATGCACCTGTTGCTGATTCTACATGCTGAGTTCTGAACCTGTTTTGGACATTGTATTTGGATACTCTGCATATTGATGCTATGCTCAAATGAAGTCCCATACTTGTATTTGGTCAAGATTTCTTGTAATTAGTCCAGTCATTTTGATTGGTATAAGGTTTATAAGCTTTGTAATGTCCTGCATTGGCGTTGTTTTCCTTCCCTCTTCCAGATGGATTGGAAACACTGCATGTTAGTTATCTCATGTAGCCACTTGGCTTAGGTAATCTTTTTTTTTACTTTCTCTTTCTCTTTTCTTTTCCTCCTGGGGTATGCCCCTTGTAGGCTGTATATTCGTTTAGCCTCTTTTAATTTCAAGTTGTTTTACCCAAAAAAAAAAAGACAGGATTTGGTATACAAAATCTATAGTAATCGGGCTTGTGAGTCGAGAGCTTCTCTCTCTAAACCTAGAGAGAGAATGCACTCCTCCTGATATCAGTACTCTGTGGATCCGTTTCTGCAGATCTTTACCAAATACAGAGGTAATTTTACCGAATTTGGAGGTAATTCCTGCTCTGTATTTTTCCTTTTCTGTCGATTTTGGCAAAATCCTCAAACCTTGTTTGGGTTCCACAAGATCACAGGGAGAACCTAGATCATGTCTGGTGGTCCAGTGGCTTCTCTCTTGAATCAGTTAAATCTCTTCAGCCAAAGAGTGGAGTTCATTTTCCACACCGAGTTTGAGATTATTCGTATCCACAGCCGTGGTTCCATTTCAAATGCACAAAGATGCATCTTCTCGGAGATGACCCAGAGCTTCGAGCTCGTGGGTCCTTTTCCCGTCAAAGGTTCCATCGGCTTCAGCTCCAGATCTGGTGGTCCTTGCATTTATCTTCTCGAAGATGACCCCTAAGCTGCTGGGTTCCATCTTAGCTTCACGGAGATGACCCAGAGCTCCTAGCTCGTGGGTCTTATTCACTGTAAAGGAATCACCGGTGTTCGAATCTGGGTTCCCTTCGCCGGCGTTCAAAGCTCACTGCTGCCGTTCATGGAGGGTTCAGTTCTCGCCGGACTGGAGGAAACCAGGGTGACGAGTCCTGAGTCTATGCTCGTGGTCCTATTCATGGCAAGAGTAGTATCAATCATTTTCCGATTCTAGAATTTACAGCTAGAACACCTGCTCATTTAGGGTCAATCCCAAATGGATCCGGATTTTCAGAGCGCTGAGTTACAATTTGGATCACACCAGGTTGAAATTACTTGTTGGAATATCAGCTCCGGAGATCTAACCTCGGAGCTGGGCATCATCAACAGTCGGCCACGGCTATGGTTCAATTCGGGCCGGCCTGAACTGCATCAGTAGAGTTCAGCTCGCTGGAATTTTGAATATCCCATCCCTGGATTGATTTCAAGAACAGGTTTGTTGATTCAAGAACAGTTTTATTTCTTTGTTCAGTATGGATCTCTAAAGTTGATTATTTACTGTCAAATGCTGGGTTTGTCAAATCTGTTGCTGGACGTTCGGGCCAGTGTCTGTTAGTATTTGGATTTTTATCCTTGCTTTAGCTACATTTTCTGATGAACAACCGGTTTAGCTGCTTTATCATTACGGCCAGCTTGCAACTAGTGCACATCCATTATGTGAACCTCGATAGGCAGGTGGTGCGCTGTGGTGGCAGAGGGTGCGCCCAAGTTGTATTTGCCCAATTCTGGGCTAAGGTCTTAGCGTTGTGCTGGGCTTGTTCACATTCCTTGTTTCTCTGCTCCTCTGGGCCGTATGTGGTGTAGTAGGGTTGTGATCGAGCCTGTTCTTACTAGATTAGTGGTGATTCACTGATTGAAAGGGATGGTCTGATTCCTTGTGTGCCTCGGTTTGTGTCTTGCCAGATGATTCGGTGGTAATGCACTGTTAATGGCGGCTGGATTCGAGGCCCTTGTACTGTCCCACTTTTAGGTTATAGTGAGCCTTGTGTACTAGGTCGAGAGAGTTTTAGACCGGATGGAATGGGCGTGGTGTGCAAGGTACTTGGGGAGGTAGCCTTGTCAGATGTCGTCATCTCCAGTTCGACCCTCTCTCGGAGCCCGGTCCTCTGCAGTAACTCTTCCTTAGAAGTGGGTGTTATACTTGATACTTCTGTGCTTGGTCAGCTTATTATGCATTGGAATCTTGGTCAGCTTATTATGCATTGGAATCTTTGATATTAGCTATTTATTTTATTTCCTAGTCTGGCGGGATGTGCCAGGATATTATAATTAGTTTCTTGTTATTTCTTTTCGCTTCATTCATATCATACCCCGTTGTGCTATCCTTCCTTACAGATGGATAGTGCAATGGGGTATGATATCAAATCACATTGCACGCTTGTTGCATTCCTTACTTTATCCTACTCTCCATGCGGGTTGTGCATGGGTATCGCACTTTTTTCAATTTTCCTACTTTTTCTTTTTTCTTTCCTCCTGGGGTATGCCCCTTGTAGGCTGTACATTCGATTAACCTCTTTTAATTTCAAGCTAAATTACCCACAAAAAAGAAGAAGACAGGATTTGATACAAGTGAATCCGAAAAGAAAAGAAACGAATACGCACTACAGGATTGTATAGATTACAAAGTTCAAAAATGCAATTACCTGCAGATTTAGTGGCAACTTCGGTTGGTGGTGTCCCATCGGGGTAACATATAGAAACAGATGGTGAGATTGACAAATGGGGTTGAGTGAGAGTAAATGGCAGTATTTACTCCGTTCTGGTAAAAATAACATAGTTAGCAAAAAGGAAAAAACTATAAAGGAGGATGAGATTGGTGGATAGCTTACGTGCATGTAATATCAAGAAACTAGGATACCGGTGAATTCAAATCTGCAAGCAAAGGAAGGATTAGATGCGAGAGAATTGGATGTAGCACAATCAACAAAGAAAACAACCTCCCCCTATGATCGAAGCACTAAATTTGAAAAATATTGGACTACATATTGCAAAGACAGGATTACTTGGGTATGGTTTTCGGGCCACGTTCCGAAATGTAGCTTTGTCACTTGGGTAGCTATTCAAAATAGACTTTCCACTGCTGATAGACTTGTGATGTTTGGTCTCAATGTCTCTACTCAATGTAGTCTTTGTCAAGAGAGGGAAAGCCATGACCACCTTTTCTTTAACTGTCCATACTCTCAAAAAGTTTGGGGGGCCATCCAAACTAAGCTTCATGTCTCTTCTCCTAGATCATGGCTTGACTGGATCACTTTTCTGTCAGGTGTCAAAGGTAAAACACTTAAGGTTGTTCTCACGAGTAACAACCTGCCATTTTGAACAAAAAAACGTCTGACATGTAGGGCAATAGTGGCGACTCTGACAACGGCCATGGATAATCTGTGAATCCATGGCAGACGGAACGATCTCAATGGCAGCAGGGGTGGGTCTCAAAGCCCTGGACTCGAATGAACTAAGGAAAAGGCAACAGACTAGTTCTACTCTTACAACGACTCCACCGACTCAACAATCACTCTTGGGAATCCCTAAGAGTCAACCTGGGATGGAGATTCTGAATTCTCTTATCTTAGATCATTCTCACTCCATCTCCACTCCTCCAGCTCATCCATCGAATTCGTTACAACTTGAATTCGTAGCTGTCGATCCCAAATCGATCAAGACCCAGAGTCCTTCACATCAATGGACTGCAACGATTCAGAGTTCTAACTCTGTAAACCCTAATCTCCCTCGGCCATTACTACCAGGGGACTCATCCAACACCTCACTTACAGGGATTGAAGGCCACAGCTCGAAATTAGGAACTGCAAGGAAGCTGCAACAAGCTTTGTTTGAGGAAGGCTTGATCCTAGAGGCAGAGGAACGAGCTCAACATGAACATGAACATCTATGGTAGGTACAACCACCAATTCCTACTCTAAGAACTCTAATCAATACCAGGGGTACCCCGTATCTAGAGGGGGATCCTAATATGGGATATCCTGAAGCTGATACTAAACCTAGGCGTCCTTTTTCTCCAAAATCTCAATTTAATCAGAATTTTTCGACACATTCTGCTCATACCCTACCTCAACAAGCACCAATTAAACCTAGACCAAATTCCAATGTTCCTAAGCCCAAGCCTAAAAATTGGGCTTCCCTGCTACAGTCCCAAAGTCCGTCACTGGACATGAAGTTGGAGTTTTATCCTGACCTACTTCGAGGGAAAGATGCCCAGGTGGAAATTGATATTGAACTTACCGATGTTGGAAAGTGGAACAAATACCTGATGGGCCATTTCCTTGATGGGAAAATGGCCTATCCTTTGATTGTTTCCACAGCCCGATATCAGTGGAAGGAGCTGTTTGTGGCTGTCAAGCCAGATGTTGGAGGTTGCTACCTCTTTGAGTTTAGGGATGAACAAGCCAAGCAAGAAGTTTTGGATGGGGGTCCATACTTTCTTTCACAAAAATACCTAGTCCTTAAAGATTGGCATAGAATGATGAAACCAGTCAAAGAACAACCTTCTCATATTCCAGCATGGGTTAAATTGCATGACCTCCCTTTAGAGTTATGGAAACAAGAGTGTTTGAGTAGGGTGGCTAGTACCATTGGTAAGCCATTACATGTGGATCAAGCCACAGCTAAGACCTCAAGACAACCGGGTCTTCTCCAAACAAAATCTACCAGTGCTAGAATATGCATTGAGATCAGTGCTCAACATGAACTTCCTGATGATGTGAAAATTACTGTGGAGCTGGCCACCACTGGACCGGCCAAACCACTTCCGGGCTTCTACGGCACGGTCTCTGCAACTTCCTTCATCTCTCTTGTCCGGTCAACTTTCCGGCCAAGCAGCGGCCAGCAGCAGCAGGCCCGTCGGGGCATCAACAGTCGAGCCAGCCAGCCGGGGCAGGCCATCCGTGAGTGGCTCGGGCGGGGGGCAGCATGGCTGCTAGTGATTGTTTTGCTCGGGCAGAGGCTAGGCAGCAGCTTCAGCCCGGGCGATTCGAGTCTTCCTCGTCCAGCCGCTGGAAAGGCCATCCGCCGCGGGCCCAGGCAAACAGCCCGCCCGGGCCAAGCAGCCGGCAGCAGCAGCAGGCAGTGGGCAGTAGCAGCAGCAGGCAGCTGCCGCCCAATGGCAGGCCAGCCCGGGCAGGTAAGCCGGCTAGTGGCCCGGGCAGTGGGGAAGGTTTTTTGAGCAGTGGGGAAATTTACTATTCTGTTACGCAATGTACTGTTTTTGCATTATATTGTTGCTGGACTTTGGGCCAGTTCACTGTTAGTTTTGCAACCCCCGATAGGCGGTCATCTGTTGGACTGAAATCGGGGATCGGGCTCTTCGTCGAGCCCTCTATATCCCTTGAGCCTGCGCTTTTAGCTCTGAGGATTTGCGTAGTATTCTTGTGGTCGTGGCTATTATTGATTAGAATGGATTCTCCTAGTTAGGGGCAATCTCGCAGTAGCAGCAGCTGTGGGTGCCGATGATTAGATTATGGATGAGTCTGATTGAGCAAGGTAGTTGCCGGAGCTGTCATTGACTAGATTGGTGGATTCTCACTGATTGAAAGGGTAGCTTCGTAGTCTGTTTCTGATTAGATTTAGTGGTTTGCACTGATCGAAAAGAGCAGCTTGGTCCACTTGTGGTTTGAGTGGCTACTTTTGGTGGTCCCTCTTCCAGTTCCGCTTATAGTCGTTAGCGAGCCTAGGGGATTTGGGCGAGGATGTAGTAGTCTGGATGGAATGGGCGTGGTGTGCAGGGTGCTTAGCAGGGTAGCCTTGTCGGATGCCGACATCTCCAGTTCGAGCCTCTCTCGGTCCGAGTCCCTCTGTATTAGTTGACTTCTGTTGAGTGGGTATTATGCTAGCTTCGAGGTGGTGGGCATCTAGGTTCTTGGTCTTCTTATCCCAGCCTTGGAGGATGAGGATCTCTCCTCAGCGCCGGTTATCATGTGGTCACCGTTGACCATGACTATCTACTTTATTTACTTTATTTCCTAGCCTGGCGGGTTGTGCCAGGTACTAGTTCAAATTCACATTTCACGTATTTCAGTACACATAGCATTTTGTTATGTATCTACTTTATCATACTCTCCATGCGGGTTGTGCATGGTTTACCGCACTTTTGTCACTCTTATTTGTTTTCCTTTTCTTTTCCTCCTGGGGTATGCCCCTTGTAGGCTGTACATTCGCTTAACCTTGTTTAATTTCAAGCTAAGTTACCCAAAAAAAAAAAAAATTACTGTGGAGGGAGAATCAGTTGTAGTTCCTGTCGAATATCAAGTGTTACCTCTCATGTGCAAGCTCTGCCAAGTGTTTGGTCACTCAACAGCCCAATGCTCTAAGAAAACACTCCCACCAACCAGTCAGACCAATCAGGACTGGATCGTAGTGGGCAATGGTAATCTGAGGAATCACTCTACCTCATCTACCTTTTCCAAACTAGCTGCAGATGGCCCTCATGCTGTAGTGCCTACTGATTCAGAAGGTGAGTTGGTAAAGATGCTTGAAAAAGTTGTCAGCAGTTCTCAAATAACCTTGATCCAGCAAGCTATCAAGGTTAAAGAGGTTATCACTGGTCACAACAGTTCAGAAGAGCAGATTAGCAATAGTCAAGTATCAACAGTTAAAGAGGTTACACCTAGCATGGCAGCTCCTATATCCAGATCTGCAGCTAAGAAAGCTGCCAAAATTGCTTCAAAACTAAAAGATCAAGAACCTCCTGATCCTGGTGTTCCTGACATCAAGCTGCTGATGGGAGGTTCCTCCAAAGCAGGGTTGAGGGGGAAGCAGAAGAGCTGGAGCTCTTCCCATAGATCAGGGAAGTAACTTTTATCCTTGTGTTTTTTGTCCACATTTAGTTATATCTGTGCTCTTTGCATTTTACTCTCATTCTTGCTGATTTGAAACTTTGTGGTTATATTTTGTTTGTTTTATGGATTGCTCACCTATACATTTTGGTTTTTGGAATTTGAGGGGTCTTAATGATCCTCTCAAGCAGAGGGAAGCAAAAAATTGGGTTTCCAATAAGAAATTATCCTTAGTTGGATTTATTGAACATAAAATAAAAGAGCCCAAGGTTTCTAAAATTGTCAATACTATGCTCCCTCAATGGAATTTTGCGAGCAACCATTCCAGTTCTCCTTTGGGGAGAATATTGATTTGCTAGAATCCATTAGTGTTTAATGTCCAAGTGCTATACCAGTCCAGTCAATTTATTCATTGTAAAGTGCAATCCTGTGATGGCCAGTACTCTTTTGATGCCACCTTTATTTATGGTGCTTCCAGTTACCTTGATAGGCAACAGCTCTGGGCTGCCTTACAGCAACTCTGTGTTACTACTTCTTGGGTGGTATTAGGGGATTTCAATGCCTTAAAGTCTCCCATGGAAAAAGTAGGTGGGGATAGGGACAAGAAAAAGCGAAAAACGCAGCCTAGGCAAAAGTTAAGGCATTTGAAGGAAAAGCTCGCTAGGGACTCAACCTCTATCAGGTAACCTAGGCAAAACTTAGAGCATGAGAGAAAGGAAAACCAAGAGTGAAAACCCAACCCCCAAAGGTGGTGATCTTGGAACTACGTAAAAGGCCTGATTCCCTAATTGGGATACGTAGGCAATCTCGCGTCGAGATGCAGCCCAAACATTTGGAGAGAAGAAAGACAATACCAAAAGGTTTGTACTCAATGATAGGTATAGCTAACCCTGCGTATTGAGCTCGCAAAAGATGAGTTAGTCATTTTCCAGGGAATTGGCAAAAACAAAGACACGTAAGAATCATCGTTCGTCCTCTCTGACTTAAAAGTCGTCGACATAAGGGACCAAGCATTCTAACAATCCCAAAACATGGCAAAGAGATTGTAGGAACAGCAAAAGCAAATAAAGAGCCTGAATCAAATTCAAGTGTAAGGAGAGAAAAACGCCACTTGGCTAAAAGCAAAAATCCAACTTCATGGGTTTCGACAGTGGCCACCAGCCACCGTGGCCACCAGCCACCGTGGCCACCAGCCACCGTGGCCACCAGCCACCAGCCACCAGCCATCAGCCACCAGCCACCTTGGGTTTCGACAGTGGCCACCAGCCACCGTGGCCACCAGCACCGTGGGCCACCAGCCACCGTGGGCTAGGCCACCATCAACAGCCGTGGGTCAGTTTGGGCCAGGCCCTCAACAGGGGCCAGCCAGCCCGTTGGCCTGCCATCGGGCTGCCCGTCGGGCACAGCCTGCCTTCAACCCGTCGGGCACAGCCTGCCTTCAACCCTTCAACCCGTCGGGCACAGCCTGCCTTCTGCCAGGGCAGCAAGCAGCAAGCCAAGGCCCGGGCAGGCAGCCCAACCAGTAGCCCAGGCCGGTATACCTGGGTCAATTCATTAATAATGTTTGTGCAATATGAGCCTGGAATATGGCTATTTACATTTACATTGTTGCTGGACTAGTGGGCCAGTTTTCTGTTAGTTTTGCAACCCCCGATAGGCGGTCATCTGTTGGACTGAAATCGGGGGTCGGGCTCTTCGTCGAGCCCTCTATATCCCTTGAGCCAGCGCTTTTAGCTCTGAGGATTTGCGTAGTATTCTTGTGGTCGTGGCTATTATTGATTAGATTGGATTATCCTAGTTAGGGGTAGCCTCGCAGTAGCAGCAACTGGGGGAGCCGATGATTAGATTATGGATGAGTCTGATTGAGCAAGGTAGTTGCCGGTGCTGTCTTCGACTAGATTGGTGGATTCTCACTAATTGAAAGGGGTAGCTTCGTAGGCTGTTTCTGATTAGTTTTAGTGGTTTGCACTGAGCGAAACGAACAGCTTGGTCCACTTGAGGTTTGGGGGGCTACTTTGGTGGTCTCTCTTCCTGTTCCGCTTATAGTTGTTAGCGAGCCTAGGGGATTTGGGTGAGGCTGTAGTAGTCTGGATGGAATGGGCGTGGTGTGCAGGGTGCTTAGCAGGGTAGCCTTGTCGGATGCCGACATCTCCAGTTCGAAACTCTCTCGGTCCGAGTCCCTATGTAGTAGTTGACTTCTTTTGAGTGGGTATTATGCTAGCTTCAGGGTGATGGGCTTCTCGGTTCTTGGTCTTCTTATCCCAGCCGTGGAGGAGGAGGATCTCTCCTCAGCGCTGGTTATCATGTGGTCACCGTTGACCATGACTATCTACCGTATTTACTTTATTTCCTAGCCTGGCGGGTTGTGCCAGGAAGTAGTTCAATTTCACATTTCTCGTATTACAGTACGCATAGCATATTGTTATGTATTTACTCTATCTCACTCTCCATGCGGGTTGTGCATGGTTTACCGCACTTTTTTCATTCTTATTTGTTTTCCTTTTCTTTTCCTCCTGGGGTATGCCCCTTGTAGGCTGTACATTCGCTTAACCTTTTTTAATTTCAAGCTAAGTTACCCAAAAAAAAAAACAAAACAAAACAAAACAAAAAAAAAAAAAATCCAACTTCTTTAGGAAATAGAAGTAGCGGCCGAAGAATGGAATCCTCGGCCGAGTGATCCATTCCTCGGCCCATGTTTAAATCCAGACATTCACAAAACTTTGAAAAATATTGCATAGAAGTATCTAAATTCCCATACATGCTGAGGATGCTTCAAACACAAAAAATATATATATATATATATATATATATATATCTGTTTTTTGAGCTAACAAATACAGGTACAAGAAAGGAAAAGCTAGCTATTGCCCACGACCCCTCTTGGGCGCAGGACGAAAACGCTCAGGAACTGGGACACTGATCCTCAGTCCCTCACCAGCCTCAGCATCTCCATCACCAGCTCCGGTACTCCCACCCTTGCTAACTCCAGCACTCTGGGTGACCGACACTGTCGGTACTCGCTCTGCTTCAAGCTGCAGGGACATAGGATATAGGCATTTAGTTTCACGTGAAACGTAGGATGGAAAAAAGAAGAGATCAAAGGATGTATACCGCAGCTATTCGGCCACGCTGCCGTCGAGCCAAAGCCTCTGCACTCTGGAAAGCACGCAACCATTCCTGAACCACCTCAGCGGGCACCTGTAGAGGAAGCAATTGCATATACAATCAAATAAACAAGGAATGCTAAAGGAAACGAAAGTAGAACCTACAATATTACCTGTTGAACTCCGGTAGGAAGCACATAGAGCTGCGTAGCACACGGTGAGAGCGTCAAACGCTCCTCTTCTCCATTTGCATTGTGGAAAGAGATGAAGCTGGGGGCCCGTGGCCAAACAAGAGGAGCAGCAGCGACAGTAACAGTAGGTAGGGTCAGCGAGGCCAAACGGAAGGTCGAATAGTCTCCCGCCTGAAGAAAACTCACGACGGACTGTCTCTCAAGAGCAAGAAGCAAGCTCTCTCCTGTCAATAGATGAGTAGACCTCATGCCAGCTGGAGGAGGAAGAGGAACAAGCTGCAATGCCTCTGAACGCGGGAAGAATTGACTCGCTACCCTCTCCCCAAGGTACCAAGCTCTCAAAAAGGGCCCCTCCAAAAGGAAATGCTAGCTGTCCAAAGCCCGAGCCGAAGTCAACCCCAAAGGAGCATCGTCGAGCAGGGTGCCCCACGGGTCGAATCGCACCTGGCAAAAAAGGAAGAAGACATCTGATTAAGAAAACGAAAGAATTACATGAAAATCAGAGACTAGGAAGACATCGTACCTGATCCACTGTCAGGCGATCCAAAACTCGCCTCCAAGCTAACAAGTCCATGGCGGGCGACCGTGTCCTCCGGACCCCCTTTAGCCAACGGGACGCCCGTGGAACAAACCTAGGCTCAATATGCCTAGTCGGAGGAGGGAACTGCAACAAGTATTCAAAGGCCCAGAGCTACAAGACACAAGATTAACACAAGATATAAAGAATGAAGCGACAAAAGAACGACAAAGAAAGTTCCAAGTAAATACCTCAAGAACGCGGTGGTGTCCACCCAGCGACAAACTAACACATCGGGAGCAGGCACTCAGGTGCCCATACAGCGTAGCTAAGGCAGGAGTTCCCCAATCGAACTCTGCTATGGAATCCAAATTGACCAAAGCAGCCAAAAACTGGACATGCATCGAATTCTCTTTGTTGCAAAACAGAGTCTGCCCAAGGAGATAAAGAAGGAAAGCCTGTACCAGTTGGGAAAGGGAAACCTCTGTCAGGATATCAGCTTGATCAAACTCTTCCCGAAGCCAGGTATAGGTGATGTGGCCACTCTCTGACACACGAGGGACCTTCCCCAAAAGGTATTTAAGAGCACCCTCTCGCTCGTGAATCCGCGGGTCAATCGGAAGAGGATCACCACCAACTCTCAGACCTGTAAGCAGAGCAAAATCACCTGGAGTGATCGTCATCTCTCCGGCCTCAGGAAGATGAAAAGTGTTGGTGGTATCCCACCACCGCTCCACCAATGCCGTGGTCAAACCTAGCTCAGCCTTTGGAAGATGAAAGCCCCGTATCAGCTGCTCAAAGCCAGCCAAAGCAACCGCATCCTTGGCTTCTCGAGGGAGCCTCTCGTACCACTCAAACACTTGGGGGCAGCTTACCCACACGCGCAACCTCTCGTTCACCTGACAAAATACGAAGAAGAAAATCAATAGAAAAACATCGCCTATGCAGGGGGCAACTTCTGAAAACTCAAAATTCCTATCAAATTTCAAATTATCATTTCATGAAATCTCATATACAAAATTGTTTGACATGATTTTACCTTCCTATTTGTGAAACCAAAGTGCTGCTCTGGTTCCCTGTGCAAAACCTCGGGAGGAATATCGCTGATAAGAGGACGATATCGCAATGAACCACCACGCCCAACCATGTGAACCTGAGGAGCGTATGTGGCAACATCGAATGGGGGTAGAATATCACCACCAGTATCAGCACCAACCTCGGGCTCCATCTCGGGAGGAATGGATTGCGACGAGCTCCCCCCAACAGTGGCCCTACGCCGACTCGAACGCAAGACGCGGGAACTTGAAACCCCGCCAAGAATCGCGGCCTCGACGGCCGGAGCTTTACTTGTGTCTCTAGACGCGGCGGGAGTGTCAGACGGCGGAGGAGGAGGCGGAGATGTGGCCATGGCAGCCAAGGGAAGTGATGGCCGGAACTGCGGGGTCGAAGAAAAAACGACGGCGGTGAACGTAGAAGACGACGGTGGTTGATCGGAGGAGAAGGAACGGCGGCGATCGTTCGAAACAGGAGAGGAGAGTAAGGGATAGGAAAAGGAAGGGAGAAATAACTCGTGAGATCGATTAAGTTTAACTTAAATCGATTTTCTGACCGATGGCTATCTCACGGCCGATACATCGATTCCTCGGCCGAGACATCAATCATTCGGCCGAGAGATCTATCTCCTGGCCCCTTAATCTATTTCCCTCAACCATATCAGGTCTTGCTCTGTGCACCGACTCAAGCCACTACAGACTTCTAAGTCTTCAACCAACCAAGTAGTCTTGGGGGCATCCCCGAGCCAATGCAACATAATCAAAATTAGCCTTGGGGGCATGCCCAAGCATCGAAGCTCTCTCTCCACAAACTGCTGGCCAAAACAAGTCAAAACACCCAGCGGCTCTATGCCCGTATCCACTATCAACTTACTCAGTGGCTCAATGCCCATACTCACTCACTCAGCGACTCTACGCCCTAACAGGCTCGAAGTCTATGTTTACCATCTCAGCGGCTCCAAGCCCTCGACTCAGCAGCTCTGCGCTCGCTATCACAAACAACAGGCTCTACGCCCGTTATCTCACCACAGCGGCCCCACGCCCACCATTTCAGCGGCTCGAAGCCGAAACAACCAATTCAGCGGCTCCAAGCCCACCGTTTCAACTGGCTCGAAGCCATAACAATCAACTCAGTGGCTCGAAGCCCATTACCTCAAAAGGCTCGAAGCCTTCGTCTACTATCACCCAGCGGCTCGAAGCCCTTTATCATAGTGGCTCTACGCCCGTATCAATTCAGCGGCCCTGTGCCCATCATCTTTACACAACTTAGCGGCTCCAAGCCCATTATCTCAACTGGCTCGAAACTGTAACAACCAACCCAGCGGCTCTAAGCCCATTGTCTCAACTGGCTCGAAGCCGTACACAATCAAGTTCTTAACAGGCTTGAAGCTTGTGTTCATAATCTCAAATTGGCTCGAAGCCGTAAACAAGCAACAGGCTCTACGCCTGAATGCTCAAAAATCTAACATTTTTGAATGCTCAAGCTCTACGCTTGGATGCCCAACCACTGTGTACTGGATGCTCAAGTTATACACTTGAATGCTCAAGCTCTACGCTTGGATGCCCAACCACTGCGTACTGGACGCTCAAAGCTTGTACTTTGAATGCTCGGATTCTGCCATCCGACTGCTCAAGCTCTACGCTTGGATGCCCAACTGATGAGCACACAATATTGTATATTATTGTGCGTAATATATCTCATTTTCTATATAATTATGTTTATTGTTTAATATTTTAGATGATATTGCGCGTAAGGTATGTTTCTCTTGATTTCAGGTAATACAAGATAAAGTGTACCAGTTAACACCCAAATTTGACTAGCTCCAAGTTCGGATCGGACACTGGTAAAAGAATAGACGAGCATTGCGAGCACATTGCATTAGATGAAATCTCGGTGGTACACTTTGGTTGACTATTCAATGGGCAATTCAAATGCAACTAGTAAATAGGAGTCCATTTTTATGGATCCATGGGTTCTATCACAGAGGATAAAATTGGAGCAATAATTTGTTGTTGGAGGAATTCAACTGCCGAGGACCCCACTGGTGTAATGCCTCTGGAAAAATCAGCACAACAACCGAAGGATTGAAGGGGTTGGGAGCTTCTCTCTCTAGCCTAGAGAGAGAAAGCTCCCTCCCGGTCCAGATCCAGCCGGCCCCGGGCTCCCACCTCCGGCCAGCAGCAGCGGCAACAGTAAGGACGGCAAGGGAGCAACCCTCCTTAGGGAGTGCTCTCCTCCATCGCCTCCATCAGTCTTCAACAGCTATGGAGCAAAGCTCCCTCTGGCCACCTCTATCCGGCCACCGCTGGTCCAGCAGCCGGCCACGGATCTTCCGGCCAGCCACAGCCAGCAACCACCACCAGCCGGTCACGGCTCGAGCAGAGGCCAGGTCTGGACTTCAACCAGGTCAGGATCCAACTCCATCCCGCCGGGTCCGGCGGCTACCTTTTTGGGATCTGCTATGGGCAGATCTGAAATCAACCCAGCCAATACCGGCCACTCACCTTCTGGTACGGCCTCCATATAGTCCAGCCTCCGTCTGGTCCAGTTTGCACTTTGGTCCGGCCAAGGAATCATCAACCGCCGTGGCTCACAGCCGCCGGCCTCTCTAGCGCCGCCGTGGGCTCAGCTGCCATGGGGCTCAGCCGCCGTGGGGCCAAGCAGCAGCAATCATGGCTACCCATTGCGGGCGGCAACTGGTCCGGCCAGCCAGCCAGCTCGGGCAGTCACCAGCCTAGCAGGCCAGCAGGCCTGCCCAGCCAGCTAACAACACGCCTTCACGGGCTTCTGGCCGCCCGGGCAATCAGTAACTATGGGCATCAACAGTGGCCTCCAGCCACCAGCCACCGTGGGCCACCAGCCACCGAGGGCTAGGCCACCAACAACAGCCGCCGTGCAGCCGTGGGCAAGTTTGGGCCAGGCCCTCAACAGGGGCCATCGGGCCGCCCGTCGGGCACAGCCTGCCATCGGGCCGCCCGTCGGGCACAGCCTGCCTTCAACCCGTCGGGCACAGCCAGCCTTCTGCCAGGGCAGCAAGCAGCTTGCCGGGCAGGCAGCCCAACCAATAGCCCAGGCCGGTATACCTGGGTCAATTCTTTATTAATGTTTGTGCAATATTTACATTGTTGCTGGACTAGTGGGCCAGTTTTCTGTTAGTTTTGCTACCCCCGATAGGCGGTCACCTGTTGGACTGAAATCGGGGGCCGGGCTCTTCGTCGAGCCCTCTATATCCCTTGAGCCAGCGCTTTTAGCTCTGAGGTTTGCGTAGTATTCTTGTGGTCGTGGCTATTATTGATTAGATTGGATTCTCCTAGTTAGGGGTAGCCTCGCAGTAGCAGCAACTGGGGGAGCCGATGATTAGATTATGGTTGAGTCTGATTGAGCAAGGTAGTTGCCGGAGCTGTCTTTGAATAGATTGGTGGATTCTCACTGATTGAAAGGGGTAGCTTCGTAGGCTGTTTCTGATTAGTTTTAGTGGTTTGCACTGAGCGAAACGATCAGTTTGGTCCACTTGAAGTTTGGGGGGCTACTTTGGTGGTCTCTCTTCCTGTTCCGCTTATAGTTGTTAGCGAGCCTAGGGGATTTGGGTGAGGTTGTAGTAGTCTGGATGGAATGGGCGTGGTGTGCAGGGTGCTTAGCAGGGTAGCCTTGTCGGATGCCGACATCTCCAGTTCGAACCTCTCTCGGTCCGAGTCCCTCTGTAGTAGTTGACTTCTTTTGAGTGGGTATTATGCTAGCTTCAGGGTGATGGGCTTCTCGGTTCTTGGTCTTCTTATCCCAGCCGTGGAGGAGGAGAATCTCTCCTCAGCGCTGGTTATCATGTGGTCACCGTTGACCATGACTATCTACCGTATTTACTTTATTTCCTAGCCTGGCGGGTTGTGCCAGGAAGTAATTCAAATTCACATTTCACGTATTACAGTACGCATAGCATTTTGTTATGTATTTACTCTATCTCACTCTCCATGCGGGTTGTGCATGGTTTACTGCACTTTTTCCATTCTTATTTGTTTTCCTTTTCTTTTCCTCCTGGGGTATGCCCCTTGTAGGCTGTACATTCGCTTAACCTTTTTTAATTTCAAGCTAAGTTACCCAAAAAAAAAAAAAAACAACCGAAGGATTTTAACTCCCCATGCCATGTGTCGGCTCCCGTACCATTTGATCATGTCTGGCATTGATCTCAACCGTTCATTTATTTGTCACAATGCCATGTGCACACCACACTAGATAATTATCTTGTTCAGCTCTCATCTCTCACACGGAACAAATGCAATTATCAGAAGACAAAGCATTTAATTCAGCAAGGATAAGCATTCAACTTTCAATGCCATGTGTTGGCACCTGGAGCGTTCGATCATGTATGGCCTTGATCTCAGCCGTTGATCCATTTCTCAAAGTCTCATGTGTGAGCCACACTGGATCATTTTGCTTCAACTTTCAGTCGACTCACTCTCTCAGCTTTGTATATATATGAGCATCCGGACAGTATTTTAAAGGGGATTATTATTAGGAAAATTCCAAAAGCCTTTCATTTGTCAGATACTTCTCTCTCTCTACATTTCTCTCTTTTCCATTTCCCAGCCAAAAAGCCGAGAGTCTTCTCACTCTAGCATACCTTTTCCTTTGCCAGAACTTCTCTTTTTCCCTTAGTTTTCTCTGTACTCTTTGGAAGCATTTAGGGCCTGGCCCTTGTAATATTTGTTTCTTGGAATAAGATTGTAGTTTTATAATTTTCCTTTCGATTTCTTTCCAAGTTGTTAGACTGTTTAGTTCTTAGTTTAAATTCTTAAAAAGTAAAGATTGAGGTTTGGTTGTGAGTATTCGCAAACTATTTGGCTGTTTCTCACATCAGACTTTGGTCTAAGGTTAATATTAGTGCAAATCCCTTAAAGGTTGAGAGTGGAGAACCTTTGGTCTACTCCACTGTGAACATCTTTTTGATATGCACTAGTATCGATTTTCCATAATCACCTAGAAATAATTAATTATGTTTTTAGTAGTTTTTAACCTTTCCTTGGCAAGTCCTTTGTCAATGGAGGGGTAATCATTATGGGCTCGGCCCTGGGTGAATACCATCCTATGGCCTAAGTAATTCGATAATTCTCACCGTTAAAATTAATTGTATGTGAATGTGTGGTCGAATTTCTCCTTTAATCGATTCGAAACTCAAAAGTGTTAAGCCTTTGCTTATGCGTCGACAGTCAATTCTGGCACGCATAATACTGGGTCGCTGTCCTTTTAAGGGTTCGACCAACTCAATAGAGGAATTCAATCGCACGTAGCATAATCTTCCGGTTGAGCACACAAAATACCTGTGGGACTCGATTGTGTAAATTAGTGACAATATTGAATTATTTAGGTTATGGGTAGTGTAAACCCTTGGCCCAAGCCTATCATTTTAATACTTGCAACCATAATTTTAGTTTAATCTGGAATTCACCAAAACAATCACCAAAAATCAAGGGTTGGCTACCTACAGCTACAAACCACCATATAGCCCGATAAAGCTTTTCACTCCAATAAACCGTTCTCTGTGGTTCGACCTCGGACTTACCGAGTTATTCTGCAAGCGACTTGAGAGCCCTACGCTTGGGGCTAGGCACCCAGGAATACAATATTTGGTCGCAAGCACCAACCACTGCGTACTGGACGCTCAAAGCCTGTACTTTGAATGCTCGGATTCTGCCATCCGAATGCTCGAGCTCTACGCTCTGAATGCTCAAGTCCAGAACTTGATAGAAGCTCTAAGCTTGAAACAAACACACACGCACGGGCCCGTGCACATATTGCATTATCACATCGAGTCTGCATCATCATATCTGTTCACATCTAACAACCATCATCACACATATACACTCTGCATATCTCTCATGAAACAGGTCAACCGGCTCTATGCCTCGGTTTTATTGATCGGTCCAGCGCCTCGATCCTTTGGCTCCATGCCAACGCTTATGGTGGAAAAGCTCCGTGCACAGACCATCAGAATACAACCAGCTCTACACTTCGGTTCATATCACGTCAAGCTCTAAGCTCCGACAACTCAGGCCCTCGCCTCAAGACTGCAGCAGGCTCCACGCCTCAATCTAATCACTTCAGGCTCCACGCCTCAGTTCCGTCACCTCAGGCCCTTGCCTTATACCAGCTCCGTGCTTCGGTTCATCACGTCAAGCTCAAAGCTCTGACACCACAGTCTCTCGTCCTGATCAATACCAGCTCCGCGCTTCGGTCCCATCAAGCTCTAAGCTCACCTCAGGCCTCCGCCTCATAAACCACAGCAGGCTCCACGCCTCAATCCAGTCACCTCAGGCTCTCACCTTATGATCAACACCAGCTCCGCGCTTCGGTCCTATCAAACTCAAAAGCTCCGACACCTCAGGCTCTCGCCTTATGATCAACACCAGCTCCGCGCTTCGGTCCTATCCAATCACTTCAGGCCTTCGCCTCAAGACTGCAACAGGCTCCACGCCTCGATTCCATCACTCTCCAGGCCTTCGCCTTATGACTACAACCGGCTCCGTGCCTCGGTTCCCTCAAGCTCCGTGCTCCAGTTACTGGCCCTGCGCCCCCCCTACATCTCAAAAGCAAGCCGGCGTCCAACTCATCCCAGCAGATGGTTTGGATTCCACCCCATTACATCAATTCCTTCCAGCTCATTCGCAAGGATAGGTTACTCTACCGAGCTCCTTTCAGTCAAAGTAAGGATGATCAAGAAAAGCAAACACACCTGCAATGTACTGATCTACCCCAAAATACTAAGGAAGCTCTCCGCAAAAAACTCCCCCGGCAGCCCCGCGCTCCTTCAACTACTCTTCGCCAAAACCCTGGCTCAGTCTAGGTACGTCACACTACGGCTTTTTAAGCCCAAAGGTACGTCTTCTGTCTCTAACCCTCCAAACTTTTTACTTTTTCTTTATTCGCCCGAACTACGGTTGGTCTGAATTTCCCTTGTGGAATACGTAGGCAGCCTCCCAGCCCGACCATAACAAAACCTTTTTCAAAAACCCTTGGAATAGTGGTTGGACCAAATTGAGTTGCTTTTTACAGCTTTGACTCTTACTCAAACATGTCTCGCGATCCGTCTGAGTTCAGTCAAAGAGGGGCATCTGTAGACACCCCAATTTGGCCTAACGATTATTTCAAGTCCCACCTTGGGACAATCCCGATGATGAAATGGATACAATGATTGCTGATTGCTTCCTTGAGGACCTTAGGACTTTCGGTAAGAACTTCGAGCCACTTAGAGGACCCAATTCAAAGCCATACAGCCTTTCAGACAGAAATACAGAAGCCTAGGAGAATCCATCTGTCGGCCGTGACATCGATCCCACGGCCCTTACATCATTTCCTCACCCGAGCAACCTGTTGCTAGCCAAATCTCCCTGAGAGATCAATCCCTCGGCCGCAAGATCAATCCTTCGGCCGAGACATCCATTCCTCGGCCGTGATATCCTTTCCTCGGCCGCCAGATCGACCTTTTCCCAGACTCTGGAACGTGTTCTGTCAGACGTTTGATCCGATTACACTACCTTCCCGATGCGTTCGGGCTATGTTAGAGGATTGCCATGGAGAGTTAGAATCACACTCTAACTCCAATTTTTATCGTGCATTGCGATTGGCCGGAGTGAGTCATCCCTATGCCTATATAAAGGAGCCTTTGGGTTCCGAAATTGATACACCTTCACACTCTTTCAAGCCTCAAAACCCTGCACAAATACTCTCTCAATCCCATACTTCAAAAGCCCTAACCTCCCGAAGGCAGCCGTCAATCCGGCGATCAAACCCCGAAGTTCAAACCCTAACTCTAGGGTTCTCGATCAAGCAATCAATCAATCACGCCCAGTCCAAAGCAATCAAGCAACTGAGGGATCAAGGTGGTGAGGCCCAACGGCCTCTGGTTTGTCTTATCTACTGTCTTTTTGACTAATCGTAACGTTTTGATTACCTGTTAATTTTTAGTCTGGTGTGAGGAAGAACATCGACCGGGGCTTCGATCCCTCGGCCGGTACATCAAACCAGGAGGATCCCTCGGCCGTGACATCCATTCACCGGCCGCGGGATCCATCTCCCTGGGACAGCTTGTTTTGTTTTGGTTTCTGATGCATGCTCATTTATCGCACTGGCTCACTTTGCTTACTGTTTAAAAGAATAAATAAACAGACTATGTGTTGGAATTAAACAAAGCATCTATATGTCTTATGTTGAATGATTATGGGCCAGTCTCACGACTGGGCAAAGAGGGGTGCCTAACACCTTCCCCTTATTGTACTTTTGGCTCCCATACCCAGAATCTCTATCTATTTTCCCAGTTTTAATAAACTGGGTGGCGACTCTGTTTTGATGATAACCGCTATCATGTGGCGATGTTCCTAGCCAAGGGAATGTCCATGATTTTGGTTTACGAAGCAAGCAACCAATCGAGCAAACAAATGTGATCAATCTGTATGGCGATGCCCCGTTTGGGAGGTGTCTACAGTATCACAAGCAAATGGAGAATGGAAAGTTAGGGATGAGAAGATGAAGCCCTATCATCAGCAGCTCGACGAGCTTATCCCGAACTTTCAAAAGGTGACTTTCACGCATGTACCGAGGATGAAGAACCGCTTCGCGGACGCACTGGCTACTTTAGCATCCATGCTGGAACTTCGAATCGGGGTAAAACTGAGACCTGTCATGATTGAGCAGAGGGGAAAGCACGTGTACGACTATGTCATGAACATCGACGAACCAAACGATGGGCTCCCTTGGTTCCACGATATTTGGAATTTCGTCGAGAAGGGGGAATTTCCTGCGGATTCAACTAAGAAGGATCGGATCGCCTTACAGCGGCTCGCATCTCAATACATCATCTGTGGTGGGAAATTATACCGGCGATCTCCGTGCGGGGTTCACAAGTTGTGCATTCACGATGACGAGTCGAGAGCAGTAATGGAAAAGGTTCATGAAGGTGTTTGTGGACCCCACATGAACGGAATGATGCTAGCAAAGAAAGTTCTGAGTTTGGGATACTATTGGTCGACCATGGAGACAGATTGCATCGAGTATGTGCGCCGATGTCATAAGTGCCAGACTCATGCCAATCTTATCCATGTCCCGCCCTCAGAGTTACACTCAATGGCGACACCATGGCCATTCTCCGCCTGGGGCATCGATGTTATTGGAAAGATCACCCCCGCGGCTTCCAATGGTCACAGGTTCATTTTGGTAGCAGTGGATTACTTCACCAAATGGGTCGAAGCAGCCTCGTACAAGACTTTGACGGCAGTTCAAGTGGCTCATTTTTTTTTTTTGGGTAAATCAGCTTGAAATAAAAAGGGGGGGCTAACCGAATATACAGCCTACAAGGGGCATGCCCCAGGAGGAAAGAAAAGAAAAGAAAAGAAAAGAATAAAAACAAAAGTGCGCCTACGCCAACCGGCTACATAGGACTAGAAGTAAATAGAACGTCTGTTTCGTACCCATCTAAAAGAGGGATACGAAACAGAACTCAAAATGACTAGCAAATTTCATGATACTAATCAGAATCTGAACTTGGACAAAACACTACGGAACACCATAGGATCCACAGCTAACAGAATCTGAACTTGGACAAGATGCAGGCATACATCATCAACTGCTAGCTTGGTATGTACAAAGCTAGTTGGTATGTACAAAACTAGCTGAACCAAACTGAACCAACTGAACCACTACACAACTGAACCAAGGTGCTATCTGAACTGAACCATCAGTCACTAACTACTGAACCAACCCTCAGCAGCTACTGAACCATCAGTCACTAAATGCAAGCACAGCAACAGAACTGATGCTGCTTTGATGAAGCTTCAGAACTGCTGCTACAGAATGCAGGTCTTGAAATACCAGATTCTGAACTTGAACATCAGCAGCCTTGTACTTGGAGCCTTGAACCTTGCACATTGCACTGCTGGAAGAGTCCACCAGATCAGAATAGTAATGGACTTCTGAGGCTCTAACTTTGAGCAGAAGTGAGCTCGTAAAGAATTGTAACTCAATGCACTGTAACGCAATGCGATGCAGAGGACGTCCCCCTCTGCGAAGGGAGATCCCAATGACAGCCCCTATTGGTTAGGCAAAATTACAAAAGAACAAACCACAAAACAAACTACCAAAGCAACCCCTTCAGAACATGAAGAGGATCAACCACTAATACCACATTGCACAAGTCCACAATACTATGAACCACTAATCAACCATTTACACAGTCATTAAAACTTCATTACAAAACATAGCTGTGATTGCACATGTCCACGAATCCACATTGCAGAAGACTGAACCACATGCTACACTCAGCAAAGGAGCCACACAGGACAGGCACAATTTCTGAAACTTTCAAAACAGAAACTTAATGTTGGTAACAACTGAAAGCCAACTGAACCTTTCAGTACATCAGAACTGATGCAGGACTTGGTAACAACTGAACCAAACTAACCAAACTGATGCACAGTGCACCACAGAACAGATTCAGAATCCAGAATTAGCAGTTATAATACTATGCACCATAATATCATAATACCATGCAACTGAAGTTCAGATTCTGAACTCTGAGTAGAACAGAAACAACAGGACTGATGCAGAATTGCCAAACATTAGTGATATCCCTATGGACACAAAGATTGGAATGAGTTGGACACAAAGATTGGTGTCCATGACAGTTCTGAACCATAAATGCAGGGGAATTCCCCCCCTGCCAAGGGAGATCCCACGACAGCCCCTAATGGTTAGGCAATCAAAACAGGAACCAAGTTCTGAAAACAAACAGGAACCATGATAAAATGATGGGTACAATGAAAATTTGATGAAAGCAACTCACCCTTGAGACCACAGAGTATAAGGTAACTACCTGTGTATGTAGGAGTAATAGCACGCTTAGTACCTCTTGTTGAAGCATGTTGACCTGCTTCTGTGACCGTGGCTGGACAGCAGGCAAGTTGCTCTCTCCTGCTTCTGCTTCTGATTCTGTGCCCTTTGATCATCAGGACACTTGAGCTGCAATCAGTAACTGAGGTAGAACCTAGCTGCTGTAAAGATCCAGCAGCTAGAGGAGGCTTTGAGAGCCCTCCCCTTTGAGCTATGACCTGCAAGTAAAAGAATATGAGAAGTTGTGCCCTTCAATCTATTACATGTACCTAAATCAACCATGAATGTTCCACATAGAAAGTAAGGGAGAAGGCCCTCTGATGGAGAGGGACAATAACTTGCATCTTACTACATTTATGATTTTGTTAGCAACCACTCCAGGAGGGCAACTTAGATTCTGAAACTTCCTATGATTCCTCTCAATCCACATTTGGTGCACATACACTGTGAATACTAGTTTAGCAATTGAGATTGCCAAAGATTTACCCTTTAAAGAGGATAATTTACTTACCCACTGAGTCCAAGTAGCCATACCAACCATATGAGGGGTCTTAGGAGACAGGATTGCCCTAATCCGAGTAGCCATAGGGCAATCAAAGAAGAGGTGTTCATGAGATTCGACACCCATACACAGGCTGCAAAGAGAGGATGATTTCATGCCAAACATGACTAATCTATCCTCAGTAGATAATTTATTAAGAATGGCCATCCAGGAGATCACACTACACCTAGGGATGTGTCCTGAAAACCACACCACATTGTGCCAAGTAACAGTAGGAAAGTGTGTTCTTAAATGTTCCCAAAGAGAGGAGATGGTAAACTTCCTGGAGGTATTGAGAGTCCAGAAGCACCTGTCCTCAATGTCAAGGTTAATGGGGACATCCTGAAGATTAGTCCTTACATCATTAAGTTCAGGAGATTGAGTTATTGGGAAGGCCCACTGGTTATTCCTGATAATAGTCTGCACTGTGGCATCCTTGGGAAGACCAGCATCATACCTGAGTCTAGGACGAAACCTAGGTAGAAGTGGGCCCAGGGGATGCCAGTTGTCAAACCACAAGGAAGTTAATTGGCCATTACCAATTGTATACTTTATATGAGGCTGGATTAGAGGTCTAAGATTAAGAAGTTTCCGCCAGACCCAGGAGGGATCACTTGGGATTTTGACACTCCAAAAACTCCTACCCTTAAGTAAGTAAGACTTGACCCATTGGCACCACATGGATTGCTCCCCCCCCGAGACAAGGAACCATATATGTTTGGCTACAGCTGCCTTATTCCAAATCTCCAAGGATTTAAAACCCAAACCACCTTCTTTGATAGGGGAGCACAGGTGTTCCCATGAGACTTTGGCTCCGGTCCTCTTAAGGTCAGGACCAGACCAGAAAAAGGCCCTAAGGATTGATTCAATCTCTTTAATAATCTTCTTAGGAAGAATAAAAAGAGATGACCAATAGGTTTGCATTGAGAAAAGTATAGACTTTATTAATTGTATCCTTCCAGCATAAGACAAATACCTATGGGTCCATGATTTGGTTTTATTTACAATCCTATCCACTATGCTTTTACAGTCAGTGTGTTTGAGTTTTGTGGAAAGAAGAGGTACGCCCAAGTACCTCACAGGTAGAGTCCCTTCCCGAAACCCCAATAAGTTGAGTATGGAAGATTTGATGGTCGGATTGACACCAGAAAAGAAGATGTCACTCTTAGTAGGACTTGGAGAGAGGCCAGACAAGGCCTCAAACTCAGTCAATGACTGTTTAATGTGATTGATAGAGCTGACCTCACCTTTGCAAAAGATCATCAGGTCATCTGCAAAACAGAGGTTTACAAGTTTGGTGGAACTACATTTCCAGTGGAATTTAAAGTCTGGAAGGAGAGTCTTTTCCCTAAGAATGCAAGTCAAGACTTCCATTACAATCACAAATAGGTAGGAAGACAAGGGATCTCCTTGTCTTAAACCTTTCTGCCCAGGAATGTATCCTATTGCTTCTCCATTGAAGCACAAGGAGTAGTTTGCTGTGGACACACAGGCTTTCAGCCATTGAATCATTTTTGGATGGAAATTCATGGAAGCAAGAACATCCCAGAGGAACTCCCATCTGACATTGTCATAAGCCTTCATGATGTCTACCTTCATGGCACACCTAGGGGATGATGAGTGTTTATGGTATCCCCTCATTAATTCCTGAGTGAGGAATATGTTATCTGCGATTCTTCTACCTTGTACAAAGCCAGACTGAGCAGGATCAATGAGATAAGGTAAAACAGATTTGATTTTATTGGCTAAAATTTTAGCAATACACTTATATATTACATTGCAACATGAGATTGGTCTGTAATCCCCCACCTTCGAGGGGTTGGGGATTTTAGGCACCAAAGCTACAGAGGTAGCATTAGCCTTTTTCAAAAGTTGGCCAGATCTAAAGAACATTTTAACGGCTGAGGTCACTTCATGGCCCACCACTGGCCATGCTTTTTGGAAAAAGGCTGCATTGTATCCATCAGGACCTGGTGCTTTTTGAGGATTAAGAGACCAGAAGGTATCCTTGATCTCTTTATCTGTCACCTCCATCACCATATCCAAGCTTTGAGAAGGTGAGAGCCTCCTAGCTATAAGTTGGTCAACTCTGGCAGATCCAGAATAAACGGTCAGGTGTTTGGATCCTAACAACTTAGTGTAGTAGTTGATGAAAGTACTTTTCACCAACCCAATGTCATGTGTGATAGAGCCATCCTCCAGAACCAAGCTAGAGATTCTGTTCCTATTCCTGGTAAAGTGGCTCATTTTATCAGGCAAAACATCATTTATCGGTATGGGGTCCCTCAAGCCTTCGTATCTGATAATGGTGTTCACTTCAAAGGAAAGGTTTTGGAACTCTTCAATGAGTTTAAGATTCAAGTGCATCATTCGACCACTTATCGGCCACAAACGAATGGGGCAGTCGAAGCAGCGAACAAGACGATCAAGACGATACTCGAAAGAACAACTCAGTCGGCTAGGAATTGGCACGAGCAATTACCACTAGCTTTGTGGGGATATCGGACGTCTATCCGCACACCGACGGGGGCAACACCTTATTCTTTGCTGTACGGTATGGAAGCCGTTCTCCCTATCGAGCTAGAAGTTCCATCGCTGAGGGTCATGGCTGAGTGTGGAGTAAACGAGGCCGAATGGATCAGTGGAAGATTTGAGGAGCTCATGCTATTCGACGAAAGAAGGCTACGGGCGTTGTACCACATTCAAGGTTACCAGCGAAGGATCGCCCGGGCATTCAACAAGAAAGTAAAGTCGAGGGACCTGCAAGAGGGGGACATGGTAGTCAAGGAAATTCGTGCGCCAGTGTTTGACCTACGAGGAAAGTTCCGACCTAAGTGGGCAGGGCCGTACATCATCAAGACCATTCTCTCCGGAGGAGCGGCCTCAATCATCGACCTCGATGGCAACGAATTCTCCAATCTTGTCAATTTGGATCAGCTTAAACGGTATTACCCTTGAGAGAGCTTGCTGGGCCGAAAACCGCAAGGGCGGGCGGTCCCAGGCAAAAATTAGAGCAAGCCTGCTAGATCGAAAACCCGAAAGGGCGGCTTAGGCAAAAGTTAAGGCAAAAGTCGAAAGAGAGCTCGCTAGGCCGAAAACCCGAAAGGACGATTCTAGGCAAAATTTAGAGCACAAAAAGGAAAGTGTTAATACCCGAGTGAACCCTAGCCCGAACTACGTATGGGCCTGATTCCCTTTTCGCGGGGGATACGTAGGCAATCTCACATTGAGGTTCGGTCCTAAATATCTCAAAAATCAAAATCCAAATTGACAAGTCGAAATGTTTTCTCAAAGGCGCATGCGATTAACAAACCGAAAGGGGGAAACCCTAATCAGTCGATTTTATTCGGATTATTTCTTTATTACAAGCTGAGCATGAAAACGAAAAGCACACAATTAAAACACTCTTTTTATTTCAAAAAACGGCAAAGTAAGCGGTCAACCCATCCTTGCTTCCACATCTCTCCTTAGCCATTTGCGGTACCTTCCGGTCGAAGCAATAGAGAAGAGTGGGTCATTTGGCTCAGTCCTGCGAGCCTCCCATGATCGAACATAACTCCGAAGGCCCGAAATGGTGAGGGGAGGGAGACGAAGCACTTCAGAACCCGGCAGCGGCACTTCTTGGTTAAGTCCAAACTGACGGAGGATGCGGAAGGGTGAATAGAAGGAGAAGCCTGTCAAGCCAGCCACAAGCACGTGCGTCGAGCCCATGTTACTAGTAGTCATAGCAGGAAGCCTCAGCCAATGGCACCGCCAAACAATGTCATCTTCCTCGGCAGAAGCGAGGAAATCAACCCAGTCATCTTCGTTACTGTACATCGCTAGAAAGGGACGGTTCCATCCGCTTGCACGATACCACCAATCATTGGCCGGGGGTGTCAGCAGACTTAACTTGTCACAGAGCCACATCTACCCAAAAAAGAGAGAAAACAAGTAAGGAGCCAGATAAAGCCTTAACCGAGCGTTGAGGTAAAATGAATGAGAGAAATAGAAAAATGAGAGCTGAGTGAGGTCCCTAACCTGCAGCAACAACGGGCTACCACCAAAAACCCTTGTGCGACCAGCATGGACAGCATCTAACCCCATCAAGGTTTCAGCAAGAACCAAGGGTGCAACATCCTTGCGAGCCTCAATCTGAGAAGCGACGCCCACCAATAGAGAACTGGGCTGACCAACGGACGGAACCAGCAGAAAAGCCGCCAAGAGACAAATGCAACAGGCCGTCATTCGTCGACCTTGGTACTCGAAGTCCGTCAAGTCTCCAGGTGGACTAAATCTCTCGTACAGCTACACGATGTTGATGGCATTGCCCCGAGTGAGAAACTCAGCGGTATTTCCACTGATTCCCAGCTTAGCTTTCAGAATGTTCTTCATACTCTCTCTGAGCATTGGAACAATTAGCTCAGTGGAGTCATGACTTCCAAGGTAGGCATGGAATTCCTCGACGGTGGGGCACAGCTCTTGAGAACCAAAGAGAAAGACGTGCACTTCGGGATCCCAAAAGCGTGCCGCGGCATGCAGCAAGACAGGACGGATTGCGACCTCTCTGAGGTGCCTTAGGGCGTAAAGGCGGTGTCCTTGGAAGTTCAGCCAGTCGATGCCTTCGAGATTGTCCAACCAAGGTCGAAGCAAGGCTTGGTTCAACATGGCCTTGAGGAGGATGGATTTTTGGAAGAAGAATGATGAAATGAGGGGTGAAGGACTTGCCAAAGCATGACTCTGTATTTATAGAGGCCTGGGGGATACAATACCACTTCCCACCAGCCTTGGAACTCATCAAGCTTAACATTTTCAAGAAAATTCAAACTTTGGAAGTTTGAAAAAGTGTTGAAAAAGCCCAAGTCTTGCTTTGGGAAGTTATTTCTTTTGGGAAACGGGTTGTGCAAGGTTACAAAGCACCTTGGAAGTGTGCATGCAGAAGAAAATGACATAGGGATAGCTAGTGAGTGGCATTGGGAAACAACATTGGCTTGCCAATGACAGCAGTCCCGAGCGCTTGGGAGTGAAGTCCCAAGCACTCGAGACCACTCTCGAGCGCTCGAGAGTTCTGCTGTTTTGCAGCAGGTTCTGATTCCAACTTTCTAGTCTCAATTCAACATTGCAAAGGCATGAAGCTCAGGTCACAAGGTCCTCAGCATGTACCCAGGGAATGCAGCGGTTTCTTTTATCAGTTTTCTGTTGTATTCGTCTATTTTCCTCAAATTCCACAGTAAGCGTATTCTGTTGAATCCAACAATGCACGTAGGTCACATTGTGCATTTGTGACTGAGTGGCATGATCAAACGTGCATTAACACTGTTAGTTCAAGTTTTGTCGTTCAGGCGTCCTGAAATCATCATTTTCAAGTGCAAGTGAGTGTCAATCTTTGTGTCAAGGGCATTTTGGTAATTCTAGCGATCCTCGCAGGTCACAACACTCAATGTCAATCGCACAGCGCGTTATGTTACGATCAAAAGCCCTTAAGTCTAGTTTTCATCGTCAAATTCTCTAAAGTTTGCTATCGTGTGTCAATGTCGAGTTTTCGTTATTCCTTCGAGAGTATCGGTTGAAATTCGCATGCTCTTTACTTTCTTTTTAAGCTAGATGAGCATATTTCATAAAATACAATTCTATAAAGGGAGTGCGAACGAATGCAAAAGAACGAAGTGCAAATTCTCATAAATGAAATACGGTATTTACAATGAGTAAGGAAGGACATGAAATGACATGAAATTTGTTAACCTACAGAGCAACCATGACATGAAATTTGTTAACCTGGTATGGCTGTAATGACATGAAATTTGTTAACCTGGTATGGCTGTAATGACATGAAATTTGTTAACCTACAGAGCAACCATTTATTGCTGTTTTGTTGCTACTGTTACTGTTACTGCTGCTGTTACTTAGACAGTTCAACTGCTACTGTTACTGCTGTTCTGTTGTTCTGCATGTTTGCTAGACCAGCTGCTGTTATGGTCTTGCTGCCATGTTTTTTGTTCATAATTAACCTAGTGATGGCAGTTTCTGATGCTTCATTCTTGTCCAGTTCAGTCCGGATTCATATGGCACAAGTTGCTGTGGCTAGTGTAGCAGTCGATGGTGGTTCTAGTTCCTTTCTCCTTTTGGCAGTTATTGAGACAATCCAGCAGGGGTCCTTACTGATTCTAATGCTAGTTTGCTTGTAGACAACCACTAAATATGCTGATGCTGCTACTTTTGCTACTTTTTTGCGGCTGTTTTTCTGTCAAACTTTTTTGTGTCTCCTGCTGCTGTTAAGCTGTTTACTTATCCATGTAAATCGCCTAACCATCAGGGGCTGTCGTTGGGATCTCCTTTCACAGAGGGGGACGTCCTCTGTATAGTATAGTATATTTTCTACATAGCCTGCTGCTCTGTGCGCTGCTACTGCAGTTGGCAGATTATGTTACTGTTGAGTTCTGCTTCTTTTCTGCTGCTATTTGTTAATGAACCGTGAGAATGGATGCTGCTGTGTTTTGTTACTGCTGCTACACTTTCTTGAATGCCTGCTGCTGCTCCAATCTGAATGCAATGCTATGTTCTGCATCTTTTCTGAATGCAATACTATTACCTAGACTAATTTGCAAGGATGGCTGTCCAAGTCCAGCACCCAAATTGTTTTACTGCTGCTATAGTTTTGTTGCTTCTGCTTTGCTGCTGTTTTCTAGTATTCAGTCCAGCACCCGAACTGCTCTCCATTGCCAGGGGTTTCCTATTCCAATTACCATGTGGAAATCCAGATGTTGTTGCTGTCACATATGGAGGGATTCACCTTTTGTATTTACTTTTGGCATGTGTTTCTCTACCATCTCTTAGATGGGATTGAAACATGTGATTCCATGTTTGCTTAAATTTGCCTAGTTTTTTTTTTTGGGTAAATTAGTTTGAAAATAAAAAAGGTTAACCGAATGTACAGCCTACAAGGGGCATACCCCCAGGAGGAAAAGAAAAGGAAAAAAACAAGATTGAAAAAAGTGCGAAACCCATGCACAACCCGCATGGAGAGTGTGAAAGAGTAAATAAGATAATAGAATTGACATATGTGCTGAGATCATACCCCGGTTGCGCTATCCATCTAAGCGGAAGGATAGTACAACAGGGTATGCTATGTAGTGATACGAGTATAAATAACATGAAAGCGAACTACTGCCTGACACAACCCGCCAAGCTAGGAAATAATATAAATAGTCTCGATCAGAAATGACCAAAAGATAACCTTTACTGAATAATAGCAGCTACAAAACACCTCGGCATCGGGGGATTGAACATCAACAATAGAAGAACTAGGCACCAAGAGGCTCGAACCGGAGATGACGGCATCCGACAGAGGGCCCAACCCTGCACACCACGCCCATTCCATCCAGTCTAAACACTCTCATCCAATGTCCAAAGATCGCCAAAATAACCCACCCTCATCCAAAACCTAAAGCCACTAGTCTCCAGAGAAGGATTAAAACAGACCAAGATTCCAATACTCCAACCTAGCACAGAATGAACAAGCGTAGCACCCATTTCTAAGGAACAGATATTGCAGAGGACCGGGCTCCGAGAAGAGGCTCGAACCGAAGATGCGACATCCGACAAGGCTACCTCCCCAAGTACCTTGTACACCATGCCCAAACCAACCGGTCTAATACTCACTCGACCTAGTACACAAGGCTCACTCTAACCTAAAAGCGGGACAGTACAAGGGCCTCGAAAAAATCCGCCATTAACAGAGCATTACCTCCGAATCATCTGGCATCACAAAAGAGGCACACAAAACTGCAGAAAGAACCATAACCATCCTTCTCAACCAGTGCATAACCACCAATCTAATAATGTAGTTACATAATGTAGTTAATCTTTTTTGGGTTAGATTGGTAGTTGGTACCATAGCCCAATAAGTCCTTTTCATTTTAGCCTTGGCTTAGGTCAATGTAGCCATTTGGCTTAGATTAATTTTCTCAATCTTTGTTTTTTTTCTTTTCTTTTCCTCTTGGGGTATGCCCCTTGTAGGCTGTACATTCGCTTAGCCGCTTTTTTATTTCAAGCTAAATTACCCTAAAAAAAAAAAAAGAGTAAGGAAGGTAGTACAAAAGCTGGGGCACATACGCTCAATCCTAACTACCGGGGCACGCAGGCCCAAACAAAATCAAGGCACGCAAGCCTAGAAGCTACAACTACCTCAGCACGCAGGCCCATGTACAAGAAAGCTAGCAAAGCAAAAATCTAAGACTCAGACGCGACGAGTCCTCTTCTGCTGGTGGCCCTCGGGCTCTGTGCTCTCACTCTCGTCACCGTCGTCGCCGTCGTCTGCACTAGGAGAACCAGAAGCAGTCTCCGAGTCCGTCGTCCCTAAAACGCGAGACTCGGAGGACTCCTCTATCTCATCCTCCTCCTCTGACTCCACACGAGCGAGTCTCCGCTGGGACGCCGCCCTAGGTAAAACCTCGAACTGTCTAGCCTCCACAGCGGGCCGCGACACTCCCTGTGTCTCTCGTCCCCGTGTGCTGGCGGAAGCTGGAGAGCTCGTGGTAGCCTGAGGTCGTGCCCTAGCTGGTGGCCCTCGGGCTCTGTGCTCTCACTCTCGTCACCGTCGTCGCCGTCGTCTGCACTAGGAGAACCAGAAGCAGTCTCCGAGTCCGTCGTCCCTAAAACGCGAGACTCGGAGGACTCCTCTATCTCATCCTCCTCCTCTGACTCCACACGAGCGAGTCTCCGCTGGGACGCCGCCCTAGGCAAAACCTCGAACTGTCTAGCCTCCACAGCGGGCCGCGACACTCCCTGTGTCTCTCGTCCCCGTGTGCTGGCGGAAGCTGGAGAGCTCGTGGAAGCCTGAGGTCGTGCCCTAGCTGAATGTCGTGGCTGCACCTGCATATCACAAGCATGCGATCATTCTATGCATATTTGAAATTCAATTGATTCATTAAAAGTTCTATACCATGCATTGTCATACCTGTGGAACGACAAGAGAAACAGGCTCAGGGACAGGTCTGGTCTGCAAGACCCTCCCTCTAGCACAGCCCTTCAGCAGGTGGCGCATCCCCACCATCAGCATTATGGCCGTCTCGGCCCACTCTCGCGGAACCTGTAATATTCGAGCATCAGAAATGTGCAAGCGGTAATCATTCAAAGCGTAAGAAGTTCGAATTCGTTTATACCTGAGCAGGAAGCTGCATAGGCGGCTGCGGAAGGCGCGGGACGTCTATCACCGCCCGTGCCCCCGAAGGGTCTGTCGCCCCTATCGTCCACTCCAGCGTAGGTAGCACAGTCAAAGTCGAAGCCTCTGTCGTCTCCCGCGCCCTCGTGTCACCCTCTCCTCTGCCAGGTGGGCTGGCACCTCGACCGCCAGCAGGCTGTATACCTCCTCAACCCCTACCTCATGCGGACCGGCCGCCACGGCCCCGCACCCCAGCCTCTCCTCTAGCACCAGGGCCTCGCCCTCCCTCAGCTACTCTCCGCTCCAGCTCTGTCTCCACCCCTAGGCTTGTGGCCAGGTACTGGCCTACATAAGCTGCGTAGTCCAGGCTGCGTCGTAGGTGCCGCTCCAAGTCTGTGTCAGGCACTGTGAACTGTTCCAGCTCCGCACGAGTGTACGTCTCCATCCGCTGCACGCGAGGAGGGAGCAGCCCGGGCATTACGAACGCTGGAAGACCGAGCGACTGCCGAGTCACCCGATCTCCCAGGTACCACTGCCAGCCCAGTGGGCACTCCAGCAGCACCCTGCTCCGTGTCACCTCCCGGCTCCTAGGCAGGAACTCAGCCTCCACTCTCGACCACCTATCCCAGTGAACCTGCATTTCAGATTTTTGGAACATCAATAAAAGCATACGTCGAATCTGGAAAAGAAAAGGAATAAGGACGAGTCATACCGCAACGCCTGTTCAGCTGTCTAGCCAGCGCCTGAAGTTTATCACCTCTCCGCGTCGCTCCTTCGTCCTCCTATACGCCTTGCTCCAGGCAAGCCCGCGAGGAAGCAAGTTCGGGTCCCTACAAGTGTTCTCAGGCGGGAACATCCCGAGAACCTCGTAAGCCCAAAGCTGCAAATTGTCAAATTCAAGTCAATTCAATTTCAAGCATCTATTCAGTCATTAAGCAGTCGAAAGTAGCATTAAAGCAATAATTTGAGCCATGATGAGTATATTTTTAGGCATTTACTGTCGAGCGTTGTTCTTTCGACACGTGTCAAGAGGCGACCTGCTCGGTCAGACAGCTGCCGCTCGGTCAGACAGCTGTCGCTCGGTCATATTCGAGTCGCTCGGTCAGATTCCTCCAACCTCGCTGGGATAACAGGATAAGCGCTGACTGGGTCAATACGGTTACACCCGCCGATATCCTCGGGCGTGAGGGGGGTAGCCCCACGTCTCCTGGGTTCCTGGACTGCAGAGCCATGTCTCCCACGTCCACCACTCACTCCAGTTCCGACGGGAGTCCCCCCACCTCGGGGACTTCAACCGTCATCGTGGCCCACGATCTGCCACCTTCGTGTCCCTCGCAGGGACACGAACCACCTCGCCTATAAATGGGCAGCTCGTCCATGGGTTTAAGGTACGTACTCTACTCGATACACAGAGCACATAGAATTCTACCCTGACATACTCTTACTAACTTAGCCATCGGAGGGTCCCCGACTGGCGACACCCCCAGTCCACGGACGCTGTTTTGCAGGAACTCCTCGAAGACGGAGCTCGGATTGACCGTCCAATTTCAGACATCAACAGTTTGGCGCCGTCTGTGGGAACGACGAGTTTCCTACTTCATAAATTCAACTGTATCAAAACTCCATAGAATGGTCAACACGAGAGCCGGAAGCCAACGAAACGGCCCAGATGGAGAAGATCGTGGTAACCCTCTCCAGGAGCAGGTTAATCAACTCACTCAGATGGTTAATCAGCTCCGGGAGCAGAACGCGGAGCTTCTCCAACGCCTCCCTCAACCAACTCCCCCTAACGAAGAGCGGGAGGCGAGCGGAGATTCACCAGAGATTCAGGGCACCCACCATGATGGGGACCCCTCCGACACAGCTGATCATCGCCAGTCCGCGGCGGCTGGCGATAATAGCTTCGTCGCCCTCCGACACAGGAATGCTCCCAACTCTGGGTCATCATTGGCTCAGGGGGCTGCGTTCAAAGAACTACAGGAGAAGATGGGACCAGGTGCTGAAACAGGTTAACGATCGAGGGTCCAGGATTGTGGAGAATCTGGTTCAGAAGACCAATCTCCCTTTCACGGCCGAAGTCACTATTTACCCACTCCCTCAAAAGTTCAGGCTCCCATCGCTTGAACCTTTTGATGGGTTGGGCGACCCGCTCGACCATCTGGAGACATACAAGGCCTTCATGACGTTGCACGCTTGTCCGGACCAGATCATGTGTCGAGCCTTCCCCACTACTTTGAAAGGCTCGGCCAGGGTTTGGTTTGGAAAGCTCAAACCGGGCTCAATTGGGACGTTCGACGAATTGAGCAAGCTATTCATCGAGCATTTCTACAGCGGACGACGTCAGCACAGACCAGCTACCTACCTTCTCAACGTCAAGCAGAAGGAAGGAGAATCGCTCCGCGATTACCTTAAACGCTTCAACAACGAGGCGCTCCTAATTGACGAAGTAGACGACAAAGTGGCTCTCACCACCTTTATTGGTGGGCTCCAGCCTACCAAATTCTTCGAATCTGTCTCGGAGAAGCCGCCGTCTAGCATGGCGGAGTTAATGAACAAGGCTCAGAAGCACATCAACGCCGAAGAGGCGATGACCGCTCGACGTCACTCGAATGAAGCATCAGGCAGTGGTAAACGGAGGCATGAAGCGGAGCAGTCCAAACCCCAGAAGGAGGCCAAGCCGGAGAAGAAGTCGAGAGGGGAGGATCGTCCACGTGCTCGAGGACGTTTCGAACGGTTCACACCGTTAAACGCAACGCCTGAGCAGGTGCTGGTTCACTTGATCAATGATCCAGAGCTTCGTTGGCCCAAAGCAATGAAACCAGGGGTTCCTAGAGACCGAAGCAAGTATTGTCGCTTCCACAGGGATCATGGACACGACACCTCCGACTGTATTGAGCTCAAGAAACAGATTGAGAATCTGATCCAGCGCGGGCGCTTGCGGAGGTTCCTTCAAGACAAGCCTGAGCCACCCGCTCGGCCCCAGCACCAGGACAGGCGGGAAGACCGTAACCCTCGCACTAATCCGGAACCCCGCAGAGCACTTGGAGAAATCCACACTATCTCTGGTGGGTATGCCGGGGGTGGCGAGTCCAATACTTCCAGACGTGCCCACGCCCGCAGGTTGCGATCGACAGAGATCCTCCACACCGAGAGGCCTTTGAAGGAAAGGAGAATGGAAGAGCAAACCATCAGTTTTCATGCCAGCGACTCCACAGGCGTCCAACACCCTCACGATGATCCACTAGTGATCACCGTCACTATTGGAAACTTCAAAACTAGCAGGGTCCTTGTTGATAATGGAAGCTCTGCAGATATCCTTTTTTCCGGGGCCTTCCATCAAATGGGGATCCCAAAGGACAAACTGCAGCTTGTCCGGTCCCCGTTGGTGGGTTTCTCCGGCGAAAAGGTTCAACCCATGGGGACGATTGATCTCCCAGTCACCATGGGGGCTGAGCCTTGCCAGATCGTGAAAATGGTCAAGTTCCTCGTTGTGGACTGCCCCTCCGCTTATAACGCAATTCTTGGGCGCACAAGCCTCAACAGCATGAAGGCGGTTACCTCCACATACCATCTAATGATCAAGTTCCCAACCGAGAACGGTGTGGGGACTCAGAAGGGGGATCAAGCTTCAGCACGAGAATGCTACGTCGCCACCCTTAAAGAGAAACGATCACAAGAAACCTTCGTGGTAGATGCCCTCGAAGTACGCGACGAGAAGGAGGAAATTCACGCGGAACCAGTAGAGAAGCTGGACAAGGCAGACATAGGAGAAGGCCGGTTACTTCAGATTGGCTCACTGCTCCCCTCTCAACTAAGGGAGCAGTTGGTCACTTTCCTGAAAGATAACAAGGACGTCTTCGCCTGGTCTCATGCGGACCTGACAGGGATCGATCATAATGACCCACCACCTGAACGTGGATCCTACCTTCAAGCCTGTAAAACAAAAACCAAGAATCTTCGGAAAAGAGAGAAGCGATGCTGTCCTTGAGGAAATTCAGAAGCTGATCGATGCTGGATTCGTCCAGGAGGTGCAATATCCTGACTGGTTGGCCAACGTGGTGCTAGTCAAGAAGGCGAATGGCAACTGGCGCATGTGTGTGGACTTTAAAGACTTGAACAAAGCTTGCCCGAAGGACAGCTACCCACTCCCCAGGATTGACCAGCTGGTTGATTCAACAGCAGGACATGAACTCTTGAGTTTCATGGACGCTTTCTCTGGGTACAATCAGATCCTGATGCACCCGGCCGACCGAGAAGGTACGTCTTTCATCACCGAGCAAGGGCTATTCTGTTACCGGGTTATGCCGTTCGGACTAAAGAATGCAGGAGCAACCTACCAACGGTTGGTTAACCAGATGTTCGCCGGGCAAATTGGCCGGAATATGGAGGTATACGTAGATGACATGCTTACTAAGAGCAAGTCAGCCTGCGATCACCCAACCGACTTGGCTGAAACCTTCCAAATCCTCAGAAAATTTGGCATGAAGCTTAATCCAACCAAGTGCGCATTCAGAGTAGGAGCAGGAAAATTCCTTGGATTCATGGTTAGCCAGAGAGGAATCGAAGCCAATCCTGAGAAAGTTCAAGCAGTGATCAACATGCAGGCACCGAGAACGATCAAAGAGGCCTTACCGGGCGAGTAGCAGCGCTCAACCGATTCGTCAGTCGGTCGACGGACAAGTGCCTCCCCTTCTTCAAAACTCTGCGGAAAGCTTTCGAGTGGACCAACGAGTGCGAAGAAGCGTTTGCACACCTAAAGGCCTACCTCAGTTCTCCTCCCTTACTCTCCCGGGCCATTTCAGGAGAGCAGCTTTACCTATACTTGGTAGTCTCCCCAAACGCGGTCAGCTCAGCCCTATTCAGAGAAGAGCAAGGTATTCAGAAGCCAGTATTCTATGTTAGCAGAGCTTTCCGCGGCCCTGAAGTTAGGTATCCACTCATTGAACAACTAGCTTTTGCTTTGGTTATCTCGGCGAGACGCTTGTGCCCTTATTTTTGCTCACACACCATTGTGGTGCTGACCGACCGACCGCTCAAGCAAGTGCTTCAAAAGCCTGAGTTGTCCGGCCGGCTCATCCAGTGGTCTATCGAGCTCAGTGAATTCGATATTGTATACCAACCGCGCAAGGCAAGGAAGGGACAGGTCATGGCAGACTTCCTAGCAGAATTCACTAACCCTTTACAGAATGAAGATGGTGTGATCGAAACAAAGGGACAAGACGTGGAATGCTGGACAATCTACGCAGACGGCTCGTCCAACAAATCCGCAAGCGGCGCTGGGATTGTGCTTATCTCCCCATTCGGTGAGCATATGGAATATGCACTACAATTCGGGTTCAACGCAACCAACAACGAGGCCGAGTATGAGGCAGTCGCTGTAGGGTTGCTGCTATGCTCACAGATGGGAGCTAAAATAGTCAAAGTCCTCAGCGACTCCCAGTTAGTGATCCATCAATCCAACGGGGAAGCCGAGGCCAAAAACGAGAAGATGAAGAAGTACTCGGAGCTAGTCGCCAGGATCAGAGCAACCTTCAAGAAAGTGACCTTCTTACAGGTCCCACGTGAAGAAAACCAAAAGGCGGACTCCTTGGCTCGCTTGGCAAGCGCTCCTGATGAACACTTGGGACCCATGGCTGCTATCCAGTACCTAGCAGAGCCAAGCATCGTTGACCAAGAATCCGGGGAAGTCCAGGTTATCCATTCCCATGCAGAATGGGCGGAATCCATCGTTAAGTTCCTCCGGGATGGGGAACTTCCCTCGGACAGGAGGGAAGCAAAGAAGCTCAGGTACCGGTCAGCGAGATACCTCCTCCAGGATGGCACCCTCTACAAAAGAGGCTACACCTACCCTTATCTCAGGTGTGTCTCAGATGTGGAGGGTCAGTTCATTCTGAGGGAGATTCATGAAGGAATCTGCGGCAATCATTCCGGGGGCTGAGCACTGGTGTTCAAAGCACTCCGAGCGGGCTATTATTGGCCCACCATGAAGGCCGACTCCAACAACTTCGTGCGCCGATGCGACAAATGTCAACGCTTCGCCAACATTCCCCATCAGCCTCCAGAGCCACTCACGCCCATCGATAACCCTTGGCCGTTCGCACAATGGGGGATCGACATCATTGGCCCCTTCAAGTTGGGGCCAGGGCAGCATAAGTTTGCCATAGTCGCAATCGACTATTTCACTAAGTGGGTGGAGGCAAAGCCGCTCGCCAAAATCACTCAAGAGGCAGCGAGAGATTTCGTCTGGAAGCACATTGTTTGCAGGTTCGGGATTCCCCATGCCATCGTCTCGGACAACGGCAAGCAATTCGACAATGAGATGATGCGAGATTTCTGGGAGCAGTTCAACACCAAGTGCAAATACGCAACTCCTGGTCACCCTCAAGCCAATGGGCAGGCAGAGGTCACCAACCGCACCCTTCTTGGCATCATCAAAACCAGGCTGGACGATGCCAAAGGGTTATGGGCAGGAATGTTACCAAGCACTCTCTGGGCATACCACACCACTGTGCGCACCCCAACGGGACAAGCTCCCTTCCAGATGGCCTTTGGCTCTGAAGCGGTCATCCCAGTTGAGGTCGCTATCCCAAGCTACAGGGTCCAACACTACAATGTAGAGCAGAACGACAGAGCCCTCAGCCTAAACCTCGACTTGCTCGAGGAAACCAGGCGAGCGGCCGCAGTCAGAGTGGCTGCATACCAACAGAAGGCGAAGCATTACTTCGACAAGAAGGTCAAGCATAGAGCTTTCCAAGTTGGCGATCTAGTCTTAAAAAAGGTGCTGGAGAAGAAGAAGCTAGGCAAGCTGAATCCGAAGTGGGAAGGCCCGTTCCAGGTCCAAAAAATCATCAAGTCCGGGGTATACCAACTGGTCACCATGTCTGGTTGGAAACTCCCTCACCCGTGGAACGCGGACAATCTGAAAATTTATTACCAGTAACTTCCAAGTTACTTTTCTTTAAATTTGTTTCTTGACCCTCGTACAGTTGGGTCTAGTGCTATTCTTTTTCTAGGCTATACGCCCCTATCCCTATCTCATTCGATGAGTTTCTAGACGATCGATCTGTAATCTCTCTTTTAATCATCAATGGGAATATCCTTGTCTTTCCTTTACAAAAAGATGGTCTTAACAACTTTTCAAACAATGATTGTCCCGGAAAACCACGAGTTAGTACAGCGACCCGAAGAGACTAACACGGCCCTCTTCGGTCGGTCAGCGAGTTAACACGCTCTCCTGGCAAGACGGCACTCGTCTATAAATAAAACGATTTGAAGAGACTAACATGGCCCTCTTCGGTCGGTCAGCGAGTTAACACGCTCTCCTGGCAAGACGGCACTCGTCTATAAATAAAACGATTTGAAGAGACTAACATGGCCCTCTTCGGTCGGTCAGCGAGTTAACACGCTCTCCCGCCAAGACGGCACTCGTCTATAAATAAAACGATTTGAAGAGACTAACATGGCCCTCTTCGGTCGGTCAGCGAGTTAACACGCTCTCCTGGCAAGACGGCACTCGTCTATAAATAAAGCTTTTTGAAAGACTAACATGGCCCTCTTCGGTCGGTCAGTGAGTTAACACGCTCTCCTGGCAGGACGGCGCTCGTCTATAAACAAATGATCTTGAGAAACAAACAGACTCTCCCCAAACAGGCGACGGAACTAAACGAGTTAATACACAGCAGTTTCTTGCAGCATTTTCAAAGGGTGAACGGTATCACTTCACTTTCGTTTAATTTTTATGCATGAGTAACCATATTGCATGAATCTAGGCCTACACATTTTTTGTACAGTCATTCACAAAGAGGTTTCGGGATGAAAGGATAATTTTTCATTAAACTAAACCCCCTCTTTTAATTCGGGAGGAGGGGGAAGACTCCCGTTACAAAAAAAAACAAAAAAACAAAAAATAAACCAGAAGCCTAAGCGAGTCCGCAAGAGGCCATTAGTGTGGCCCGTCCTCGCGCCCTCTCTTGGCCTCGGGGGAGGCCGACGGCGAGCCATCGGGGGATGTTACCATTCCCCGTGGAGGAGATGGAGTCGCCGGCCGAGGGCCATGAAGGGGGTTCCAGCCTGTTATCAGCAGGAGCCGGACCACTTTCTCCGCGTTTCGAACCGTGTCCTCCATCACCTCCACCCTCGCTGACAACCCCTCCACGACACCTCCCAGTCCCTGCACCTGCTGGCAAAGGCTCTCCAGAGTGTTGTTGATATCACGCGACATTTTGCAGACTCTTTCCTTTCTCTCGTTCCCTCAGAAATGAAAAGTTTTGTGGGGGAGAAGGAGTACCAAGGGTCCGCTTTTATAGAAGGAGAGATCAACCAACTCTTTCGAAATTTGAATCAATTAATAACTGCCTTAATGGCGGTAGAAGTGGAAGTGTTGTTAAAGTTCCTTGGGAAACTAAACTACTTTGATGTCTAGCCAAAATGCTCTCCTCGTTTGGCGAGATACACTTGCGCCAACTGCCAGAGCGTACACAATTACTCGCTCGACGGCGTAATTACTACCACTCATTTGTCTGGGCGTCAACCCAAGAGTACGGGATAGCCTGCATTAATTAATTAAGTACATTTCACATGATTACTTTCTTAGCTGTACAAAGCATACATTTAATGATCAAATCTGCTTGATTCGGTAAGCCTCTCTCGCCCATCATTGAAATTATCCAGTACTCCCGCGGGGGACCGCTCGGTCTTACGGACGCACTCGCTCAACACCTGTTTATCCGCTCGGCTCTCAACGGATCATTCAGCGTGACAATCCACCCAAGATTCCCTTGGGGCGGAGTCAAAGACAAGCAACAGATAAACAGATACAACAACAACGGTCATGCCTCTAGAGGGACGAACCCCGTTCTCCATCTTGGAATAATGAGCAAGAAAACATTGTTATACCCAATTAACGGTGGAATGCCCAATTATACGGTCGAGTGCCTAATTATACGGTGGGATGCCTGATTATACGGGAGTACGAGTTTTCCGGTCGCAAAAACAAAAACACAGTACATCAAAACAAAAACACAGGAGATCAGGGCGCAGAGGGCAGCCAGGTTCAGCTCTGGGCGTCGTCATCTTCGTCATCACCTCCACCACCACCTATCTCGGTGTTCTCCACATCAGACGGAGGCTCAGGCTTCAGTTCGCTCAGATCAAGGTCGGTATACTTGGCCTTCACACGCTTAATGGCTTGCTCGAAGCCACCAGAAAAGTACAGCATTTGCTCGCTAGCGCATTCGTCAGAAGCCTTGTACTCCTCTACCGCCTGGGCAGTAGTGGCCCACGCTTGGCCGAGATCGCTTTGAAGCTTCAGGATCATGGTGGACTGCCGGGTGGTGGTGTTCTCGGTTGCCTGCTTCAGTGCTCTCAACTCCTCCTCCCTTCCTGACAAGGCCTCCCTCAAGTTCTTCAGGTCTGCCTCGGACTTCTCTTGAACTTCTTTGGCCGCTTGACGCAACCGCTCCGCCTCCTCCCTCGCTCGGTCCGCCTCCTCCACGGCTTGTCGCAGTACTGAAGGACAGCCAGAATGAGTCTTCTCCAGCTGTTCCAAGGAGTTACGGCACTCCAGGGCTTGGCGCATGGCACCATGAAGCCTTAGCTCTCGGTCAGCCAACCTTCTAGCAACGACTACACCTTCAGCCATGGCCTGCAAGTACGAGGACAGTCATAAGGCGTCAAGGGACTTCATCAAGGGAGACGATAAAAAAAGAAGCAACACTTACCCTGCTCATGTGCAGCTCGAAATTTCTCAGCAGTTTCTCAGCCGGCAGCGAAGCGAGGCCGTCGTAGACAGGTTGGACAAAGGCGTTCAACGCTCGATGGCTGGCAGACGGATCCGACAGGATGCTCCCTTTCACCGGGATTGTTGCGTAGTCGTTCGCCGCTGGGTATATTAGCCCAGCCATGCTCGCCATCTCTGTTTCCGTCCACGGGGCTGCAGGGGCAGAAGGGGATGTTTGGAATGCAACTTTCTTTAAAGGAGTCGGGTCCTTTACCGTTGGAGAGGGTGGCCGCTCTTTCTCGCTTTTCTTCCGTTCGGTCGGACCGGGGAGCTCACCTTCTTTCACGAGGGATTCTAACACCCGGCCGATCGAAATATCGGGGTCTGCCATCTCTGCGACAAGGGCCTCGTCGAGGCCCTTGTCGGTTATCTCCGCAACTCTCTTTCTCTTCTTCTTGCCTAGGGCCTTCAAGGCCGATCCACCGGCTGCTTCCAGCGTTTTTTCCAAAATCTCCTTGCCAATCCTCAGGCGGGAGAGCCTGGTGGGAACCGCTGGCGGAAGGTTCGTTGGAACGGCCGCTCGGGCCCTCATCTGGGTATAAGCCACCTTGTCAAACGGCTTGATATCTGGAGGTGAGAACACGATTAAAGCAATAGTCAGAAAATGGGAAGGACACGGTCAAAGACAGATAAGGAGAAGGGATTAAAACGTTACCCGCAGGATTTGGCCCCAGTAGGTGGTCAAACAGCTTCTGAGGGTTCACCAACTCCTCAAAGGGGATCTTCTCTTTCCGCATGGCCGCAATCAGTCCATCGATGTCTGGGTTGGGGTTCTCCACCCGCCGGAAGTCACTCGGCTCGGGGTCTCCCCACACTGTCTGGATCCCTGGGGTGTTGGGACCAACCACTTCATCACTCTGATACTCCCATCCCTCTCCAGAAATAAAGAAGAACTTCTCTTTCCATTTTTTGACAGACGACGGGTACCCAAACACAATCTGGCGACCGTCGAGTGCTTGGAAGTACCAGAAGCCCGCGTCTCCCACCTTCGGGGTATAGCAGTAAAAGAAATCGTCGATCGTCATAGGGCGGCCCTCTGCACCCAGCGCCTCGAACATCATGAATGCCCCGAAGAAGATGTTCCAAGCATTTGGCATAAGCTGCCCAGGGGCAAGCTTCATGCGGCCCAGCAGCTCTCGGACGATCCGTGGAAATGGGACTCGCAGTCCAGCGAAGAAGGCGTGCTCATAGACACACACCTCGCCCTCTGCAAAGGAGCAAGCCCTCTCTTCCGGACGGGCCGCTCGGAGGGTCACTGAATCCGGGATCTGGTAGGCCGCTCTGATCGTCCCCAGGTCCTCCTCGTAAATCACGCTCACGAGCGTTTCAGCCCTAAAGGATGGGACCTTGACGACGGTCTCCACATCGATGACATTGGCGGGGGCGGTCTCTTCCATCTCAGGTACAGGGGAATCGGAAGCGAGACGGGAAAGATCCCTCACAAAGTGCAAGAACGGCTCTTGACCGGTGTATGAATGGAGAAGGGGTTTTAGGGCTTGTCGCTCAAAACAGAATTGCAACAACTGGTTCCACACGCGAAGAGCACCAAATAATTCCTTTAATCTGTAATGAGGAACCACGGGCTCGATCGCTTGAAGGGGAAAATAAACCCCGGGTATCGGGTCACCCGGATTGGCGTCTGTTTCTGGATCCAGCGTTGCAAATCGACTTGGGGGGCAGAAAACGAGGAGTGTTGGGGAATAGCTGCATGATCATACTTATACCCTCCCTCGGGTGCGCGAATCAAGGAAAATCCTTGGACTTCTCGACCGTCCGATCATGAGCAGGCAGGATCTGTCGCCAGATCCCCAACCACAGCCGTCCTCGTATCTCGGGAATTTCGAAATTTGGAAAACCCAACTTCACGTGGGGTGTATATTTTGGCGGTTACTCATCATTAGCCTCGGGGAAAGGGAGGCTTCTTTCCCTCGCATTAACTACCTCGAGCACCGCGTTCGCAAGCAGGGCAATTATCCCCAGCGTCGAGGCTCGCTCTGCTCGACTTGGGAATGGGGGGCAACTGATGAGTATATTTTTAGGCATTTACTGTCGAGCGTTGTTCTTTCGACACGTGTCAAGAGGCGACCTGCTCGGTCAAACAGCTGTCGCTCGGTCATATTCGAGTCGCTCGGTCAGATTCCTCCAACCTCGCTGGGATAACAGGATAAGCGCTGACTGGGTCAATACGGTTACACCCGCCGATATCCTCGGGCGTGAGGGGGGTAGCCCCACGTCTCCTGGGTTCCTGGACTGTAGAGCCATGTCTCCCACGTCCACCACTCACTCCAGTTCCGACGGGAGTCCCCCCACCTCGGGAACTTCAACCGTCATCGTGGCCCACGATCTGCCACCTTCGTGTCCCTCGCAGGGACACGAACCACCTCGCCTATAAATGGGCAGCTCGTCCATGGGTTTAAGGTACGTACTCTACTCAATACACAGAGCACATAGAATTCTACCCTGATATACTCTTACTAACTTAGCCATCGGAGGGTCCCCGACTGGCGACACCCCCAGTCCACGGACGCTGTTTTGCAGGAACTCCTCGAAGACGGAGCTCGGATTGACCGTCCAATTTCAGACATCAACAAGCCATACCTCAACGATCCTCCAGTAGCCACCAACTGTGTTGCCCACTCCGCGTGAGGCAGCTCCCACAAAACAGTATAGGGTGCACAAGGCACCCCCTCCCCAGTCGAACCGTCCTGCGGTCCTCAGGTCAACCAGGCCCGCCAAGTAGCAGAGGTGCACTCGCGACCGCCTAGTCGGGTACAGAGAATTCCCGAATAGGTAGAGCAGGTACGCCCGGGCCATCCTCGCTATCTCCTCGTCATCTGCGGGCTCATGGTCCCAGTACTCCACGAACTGCCCGTACGCCGCCATCCCTCCGCTGTGCCGTGGGACCCGCCCAAGGAACCACCGCAGGGCAGCGTCGTCCAGCACCAAGCTCGAGTCAAAGGGGATCGGCTCTCCTCCAACTCTCAGTCCCGTGATAGCTGCAAAGTCCAGCGGTGTCAGCGTCATCTCCCCGAACCGGAGGTGGAAGGTGTTGGTGGTATCCCACCACCTCTCGGTCAGCGCCGTAAGCACGGCGCGGTCCACCCTCACCGATGTCATCAGCTGGATGAACGGCCCGAAACCCGCCGCCTCCACCAACTCCCGTACTCTATCGGGCAGACCCTTGAAGTACTTCAGCGAGCTAGCTGAGCCCCCGTGGCCGTACACGTCCGTCGTGCGCTGTTTCAATAGAGTAAAGAAATAGCATCAAACATCAGCAATCAATACAGCTATTTGCAAACGATTCAAGCGTCGAATTCAAGGATTACAAGTCGTTGAAGATTACCGTGGTCCAGCCCGTAGAGATGTGCGAGTCGCGATCTCGGAGAAGTAAGTCCTTGGGTAGTCAACTCGAGCGGGGACGTAGCTCTCCATCCCCACCGGCTCGAAGAAGTGAACCCTCGGAGCGTAGGTCGCAATTGCGAACCTAGGACGCTCCCTTCCCAAGTAGGACTTCGCCTCGTTGACTGCGGTCACTCGCGCCTCAGCCACCACCTCCGGCTCCGGTCTCTCCACCTCCATCTCCTCTACCTCCTCCTCCTCGACCCCGTGTCCTCCCGCGTCTGATGCCCCCGCATCGCTCAGCAGAGCCCCCAGTAGCAGCGCTGAGACCCGGTCCTCAGCAGTCTCTGCACCCCTCAGCACAGCCGCAACCCCCGTGTCGAGGCCGAGCGCGCCTAGTATATCCTGCGGCTCCGCGGAGTCCAGGAAGTCACCCTCCTCGAAAGGAACGGGGCGTGAGGCCCCGATCCTGCTATCGGCTCCCCTCAGTACCGCTGCCGTCGACCTCAAAGCGGGAGTGGCCGTGACGCGACCACCCACCATTGTCTCGTCGACCTGTCCCTCGTCGCGGGCCCGATCCGCGGCCGCGAACAACTCCTCCACAGTAGGAGTGGGAGGAGTGCTCGTGGCACCTCTGCTGCTGCCCGACGCATCGGCTCTGTTGCCCGTGGCCTCCCCGCCGCTCGTCACCCGGCTACCTTCAGCCTCGACCCCTCTGGCATCCCCAATCACTATAGAACTCCCCCGGGCCTCTACTACCGCCGTAGGGTCACCCCCACCGCCACCCACTGCCACCGTGCCCTCACTGGTAACCCCCTCGTCCCTGGCAACACCTCCTCCACCACCTGTTTCACCCATCGTCGCCGCCGCGGCTGCAGCCACCACCACGCCGTCCCCAGGCGTAGCAGCACCACCGCGGATCTCACCCATTGCCGCCCTGTCCTCCCCACTAGCCATTTTCCTTCCTTCTTCTTCTTGAAGCTTCTTCTTACCCTTGATTCAAACCTCCTGGCACACGATTGCCCACTGGAAGATCGAAGAAATCTCGAGGTCGTGAAATCGATCTGTGGCTTTTCAGGAGAGAGAGAGAGAGAGAGGTGGTTTTCAGGAGAGAGAGAGATCGTGAGAGAGGTCGACTGGGGAAGTGAGAGAGAGAGAGTTTGTCGAGAGTCGGTGAGAGAATAGGAATGTCCGACGTTCTGGTTCTCGAGCGCTCGAGTGTATAACCCCAGACCTGAGAAAGGAAGACGAAGGAGTGGCGGGCCCCAGTCGCGGTCCCGAGCGCTCGACACCACTCCCGAGCGCTCGGGAGTGGTCCCGAGCGCTCCACTCTGTTTTCAGTCGCTGTGCCAAAATCTTCGGTCCCCTGTTTATTTCACTTTCTGTCAATTATTGCAATGTTGAGGCTTTTTACAAAATCAATCTCAGTCCTGTTTTTAGTTCGTGTCAAAACAGAGCAATTGATCATGAACTTCAGTCGATTATACACTTTTGATTCACGTTTGAAAAATGCTTTTTATGTCGAAGTTGATCAAATTAGTCAAATCATTTCGCTTTCGTTGCATTTGCGGAATGTTTTATCATTGTTTGTCCGCCAAACAGAGTAACAGATGGACACTCCATGCATTTATCTTACCAATGTCTTGTCGATGCTTTCTTTCTCGTGCATGCATTACACGTGTTTGCATTTGCCCCGAAGAACTACGCTGATCTGATCCCTGCAGAAAAGGGTACGTAGGCAGTCTGAAAAGATGCGACCTCATGCATTGAATGTTGGTGTCTTCACTTGCATTTGTGTTTTGAATTGAGGATTTGATCTGGCTCGAATTGGGCTGTCTCAATCTTTGGACGGCACTCGTATCCAGCCATGATGCCGAGCGTCGCCCAAAGAGGGGCAAACTGTAGACACCCCAATTTGAACTGGTCAAAATTCCTTAATTTGTGGCCCGGAGGCTCCCCGATGATGAACTTGGATCGAAACAAGCCTTGTACCAATTGAGAATTTGCTCCTTGAAGGATTTGAAAAGGAAATAAAAATGGTCAAAATCATTTCCAAGCACTTGGGAGCAGTCCCAAGCGCTCCAAACCATTTTCCAAAACTATTTGGCCTGGCTCACTCCCGAGCGCTCGAGACTGATATGTTGCCCAATGGATGATGAGATCTCCCACTATCCATGCAAGCTATCATTGCATTCAGCTGGTCTTGGGTTTTCTTCGATTTGCACTCCACCTCAGTCAGACTGAGTCAGAGCTCAAGATTTTCACCCAACCAAATAATTTCATTTGATTTCATTTCAAAATGAAACCTTAGGTTATATGTGCTATATATATAGCCTGATCTCAGTGGACAGAGGACCACGAAAAAAAACCTCCCCCCTGAGAATCCCTCCTCTGCTCACTCTCTCTCTTGTTCAAAGCAAAGAAAATCTTCAAACTCAAACTTCAACTTCAAACTCCAAAAGCTTTCAAAAATCCCCAAGGAAAAGGGCAGAAATCCAGAATACTACAAGCTTCTAGTTTCTGGTCTTCTTTCTGCATCCACTTTTCTAAAGCCATTCAAGGAGTCAAGTTCCATCCAAAGGTAGAAAGTCCTTTCTACTTTGATATCAAACCAAAGAGGCTGTTTTTCCTTTCTGAGGGGGGTCTCTCAGCCTGACCCAGTCTTCAATACTGGGTGCATGGTTGGGAGACCTTGGTGTAAAAGCAAGAGCAAAGGGGTACAAAAAGTGTTTTATCAAAACCCCTACTGGAAACACTCTCGAGCGCTCGGGACTGTTTCCAGTCCCATGCATGGTACTTTGACACACAACAGGCTGGGAATGAGGTGCACTCTTAAAAGAAATGGTTTCATCTTGGCATGCATGCACAGAAAAATCACTTTCCCCTAAAACAGAAACATTTCTCACAAGTTTTTATGTAAAAATAAGGTTTTTCCAAAGTTAAAAGATGATTTCCTCTTGGGAAAAATCAAAACAAGGGTGTTTGCATGTCAAGTCAGTATCATTTCCTGTTTAAAACTAAGCTGACAAGCAGCTTGCCCCCCAAGCGCTCGGGAGTGCATGCATGCCATGGCACCCCATTTTCCCCAGTTTTTTTTTTTTTGGGTAAAATAGCGTGAAATAAAAAGAGGATAACCGAATATACAGCCTACAAGGGGCATACCCCAGGAGGAAAGAAAAGAAAGAAAATAAAAGATTAAGAAAATTGACCTAAGCCAAGTGGCTACATTGAGCATCATAATTAGCTACGCCTTGAGGCTACATGGAGTAGATGAGATGCGCTGTTTCCAATCCATCTAGTAGAGGGAGGGAAAACAGCGCCTAATGAATGAAGAGCCTAAGAGTAGACCCTTAAACATTACAAAAGAAGCAACTTGAATTGAAACTGATCCACAACTTGAGAACAGAGTTTGCATAGAAATGAGGATTGACTTGACTTGACTTGAGTTCAGCACCTTCAGCAGCTAGGTTCCAACAGGTTAGACAACTATGCAGATCAGAACCACTTGCAGCAGCTACTTTTCAGAACCATACTATACAATACTGAAAACAAATACAAATCAATACAAAATTATACAATACAGAGGACATCCCCCTCTGTGAAGGGAGATCCCATTGACAGCCCCCGATGGTTAGGCATAACTGAATACAGAACCTGCTACGTCCATCAACTTCTGAACCTGCTACAACACTAGCAGGATCAGAACAACAGAACAGCAGGTTCAGAACATCACTAAAGCTACTACAGATTGGCACCACAGATTGGTACGTAACTGATGCAGAAGTGTCCCCAAAGTGGCACCACAGATTGGCACCACAGATTGTCATCAGTCCAGAAGTGTCCCCAAAGTGTCCATGAACCAAATCTAGACTAACTGAATGGCAACTGCTGCCATCAGTCCAGAGTGATAGTCCAATATTCCCACATGACAATATTCCACATGACAACAGTCCAATATTCCCACATGATGCAGAACTGGTGCAGAACATGACAACTGATGCAGAACTGATAGTCTTTCAAAATGCCAAAATGCAAAAATGCAAAAATGCAGAGGACGTCCCCCTCCGCGAAGGGAGATCCCAATGACAGCCCCAATTGGTTAGGCTAATATTAGAAATGAAAAAAAACCACTGAACAAGATTTCTGTCAGAAATATTAACAGGTTCAGAACAGGTTCAGATGAACTTGGATGCATGGTCAGCTAAGCATGGCAGTAGAGACAAGCAGAGCAGTGACAGCAGCAGATACAATGCTGCCACAACTCACCCTTGAAACCTTACAACTGACAAGTTCTTGGCAAATATGTTCCTTACAAGCTACCACAATGTTACAACAATTACTGAAACCAACAACTGGAACCATAACAGTAGATATCAGTCAACAACTGAATCATAAGATAGAACTGCCCTGCTGAAGCAGAAAACAAGCTGGTCTAACAACAGCTACAGCAGGGCAGTCAAGGGAAATGAACAAAATCTGGAGACCAACACCTTCAGAATCCTCCCTATACACTATCAGAACTCTCCCTCACACACCTTCAGAACTCTCCTTCACACACCAAGTATAAGATAACTACCTGTGTAAGTAGGAGTAATAGCAGACTCACTTTGCTGAGTCCCTTTGACTAATTGAACTTTTGGCAGCTGAACTGCTATGGCTATGGCTGCTGAATCCTGCTTCTGATGCAGCCTCAGAGACTCAAGGGGAAACCCCTTGAGATTTAACCTGCATGTGTTATCATGTGTTCAAGGGGCCTTCTCAATTATTATCTATGTGGAATATTCATGATTAACATTCTCAGTAATAAGTTAGAATGAAATTACCCATATACTCACATGATAACACATGCAGGTTAATTTTTTCCCCAGTTTGCTGTGTTCTCTACCTTTCTGCATGCATGAATGTATCCCCTTCCCCTTTTAAAGTTGTAGATCTAGTTTTGTTGAGGTAGGGATGCATGATCTGAAAGATTGAGGGCCCCCCTCAGTCTTCCGAGTCCTCTGTTGAGCCTATGTTGTGTATAAATTCATTTTAGTTTATATTTCAGCATTATATTGTGTTGGCACTAACAAGACTTGCAGGTTGGGGTATCTAACACTCCGGAGCGCTCGAGAGTGAAGCCAGTGGCAGGGTTTCTTTTTGCAATAACTTGTATACCATGCATGCCCATTTTATCCCCCCCCCCCCCCCCCCCCCCCCCTATACATTTGCACATGCATGCACTTCTTACATGTTATAACTGTGGATAATTGCTAGCTGTTTAATGAAACAAAATATTTTCAAAATCCCATAAACGTTTAGTAGAGACCGACATCGTGTCAGGCGAGGGGGGTGCCGTAAAACCCTTCCCCCTCGTAACATGGCTTCCGGACCCTCGAAACTGATCTCTGGTTTTCAATTTCAAATCGACCATTTTCAAAACAAAACGGTTTCTCGGGTGATTGATCATAAATCCGGGTGGCGACTCTTCAAACCATTTTTCGAATCGATCCAAAAGTTCGAGGCGCGCGATTTTCTATTGGGCCGCCCCAATCCACCCGGGGCTGTGGTGGCCGACACTTCCCAAAAAGGTTATCAAGGATATTGAGTCTATACTTAGGGCTTTTCTTTGATCTGGCCCTGATTTAAAGAAAACTGGTGCTAAAGTTTCCTGGGAGCATCTGTGCTCCTCTAAGGAGGAAGGGGGTCTTGGTTTCAAATCTTTGCAAGTCTGGAACAAGGCAGCCGTTGCAAAGCACATTTGGTTCCTTATCTCTGGGGGAGAACAGTCCATGTGGTGTCAGTGGGTCAAATCGTACTTAATAAGAGGTAGAAGTTTCTGGAATCTAAAAATTCCGGGCAATGTACTTTTTTTGTTGTTGTTGTGGGTAATTTAGCTTGAAATTAAAAAAGGTTAAGCGAATGTACAGCCTACAAGGGGCATACCCCAGGAGGAAAAGAAAGGAAAAAAACAAGAATGATAAAAGTACGGTAACCATGCACAACCCGCATGGAGAGTAAAATAAAGTGACATATGTGATACAAATGGATCTGAATAGAACCATGAAATGTACTGAAATGATATTGAATTACTCCTGGCACAACCCGCCAGGCTAGGAAATAAAGTAAATGAAGTAGATAGTCATGGTCAACGAGGACCACATGATAACCAGCGCTGAGGAGAGATCCTCCTCCTCCTAGGCTGGGCTAAGAAAACCAAGACCCGAGACTTCCATCACCCCAAAGCAAGCATAATATCCACTCAACAGAAGTCAACTACTACAGAGGAACTCGGACTGAGAGAGGCTCGACCAGGGGATGACGGCATCCGACAAGGCTACCCTGCTAAGTACCCTGCACACCACGCCCATTCCTACCAGACTACTACATCCTCGCCCAAATCCCCTAGGCTCGCTAACGACTCAAAGCGGAACAGAAAGAGAGGCCACCAAAAGTAGCCACTCGAACCTCAAGTGGACCAAGCTGCTCTTTTCGATCAGTGCAAACCACCAAATCTAATCAGAAACAGACTGCAAAGCTACCCCTTTCGATCAGTGAGGATCCACCAATCTAATCAATGACAGCTCCGGCAACTACCTTGCTCAATCAAACTCCATCCATAATCTAATCATCGGCACCCACAACTGCTGCTACTGCGGACTACCCCTTAACTAGGATAGAGTCTAATCTAATCAATAATAGCCACGACCACAAGAATACTACACTCGACCTCAGAGCAAAAAACGCTAGTTCTAGGGATATAAAAGGCTCGACAACGAGCCCGACCCCCGATTTCAGTCCACCAGATGACCGCCTATCGGGGATCGCAGAGTCAAACAGTAAGCTGGCCCAAATGTCCAGCAACAAGACAAGATATAAATAATTGCATAGTGCAATGCAAACAATGATACAATGTTTCCCTCACTGCCTGAACCACCTGGCCTAGCGTACCTGCCCGAGCGGGCTGCCACGAGCTGCTGCTGCTGCCTGCAACCTGCTGCTGCTGCTGGCCGCTGCTGCTTTCCGTTGCTGCCTGCTGCTTGGCCCGGGCTGGCTGTTTGCCCGGGTTAGCTGCTTGGGTGGCCTTCCCTGTGGCTGGCCGAAGGTGGAATGAGATTGCCCGGGCTGAAGCCGCTGCTAAGCCCCTGCCCGAGCAAACAGTCCCTGGCAGCCGTGGCTGCCTCCATCCGAGCCATTCACGGAAGGCCTGCCCGGGCTGGCCTGCTTGGCTGTTGGTGCCCGACAGTTGTTTGAGGGAGATGGAGGGAGGTGCATAGACCGGCCCGTAGAAGGCCGGAGGTTTTGCCTGGCCAGGCTAACTGACTGGAGATGAAGGTCGGGCCAGTTCTTGCCCGAGCTGGCTGAGAGTCCGGATGGACCACTTGCCCGGGTTGACTGACGGCGGCGGTTGACGGCGGCTGATGAATGGAGGCCACCTCACGGCGGCTATTGGGTCCCACGGTTGGGTTGGGCTGGAGATGGTGGCCGAAGGCTGTAGTGCCACGGCAGGTGTTGAGCCACGGGTGTTGAGCCACGGCGGTTGAGCCACGGCTGGGGTATCTGTTTGAGCCTTGTTGCCGTGCCACTGTCCGAGCACATATTGAAACAACAAAGGTCATCATCTCCGGCGAGGACTGGTAGAATAGAACGGAACCCATGAAGCCTCGACCCATGCTGCTGCTCAAGCTCCGGCCATGGCAGTCACTGCCATTGAGAAGACCGGCAACGATTGAGACGCCCTAAGTTGATTGTCCCTACCCCTGGTCGGAATTGATTGTCCACCGAGTAATCAGTGGATGTTGTGGGTTGTTCCTTGAAGAAGATGAACAGTGACGCCGGACATGGCCGGCGCACTTCCAGATCTGAAAAGGCCGGTAAGAGAACTTGCCGGAGATAAAGGCAACTCAGCCACGAGGGCTAAGCTGCTGTACTGGCCGGGCCTGGACAGCCGGCTGTGGGTTGAATAGGCCATCGAAGGCCAGCTGTGGGCTGGCCGGGTAGAAGGGTTGGAACTTGCCTGATTCCAAATCTGGGATGTAGAAGGGGCGGTGGAGGAGAGCCCCTGTCGTGCGAGTGTGGAGGAGAGCCCCTGTCGTGCGAGGGGCTCCCTTGCCCGAGGACTGTTAGGTCTCTGCTGTTGTTAACGGCGACTTCCCGCCGGGCAATGGTTCCGGGCAATGTTGTCCTGTTGTTGATGGCTGTGGTTCCGGGCAATGTACTTGGGTTTGGAGGAAGCTTTTGAATCTTCCTTCAAAAGTTTGGAGGAAGCTTTTGAATCTCCGACCGTTGGTTAGACCATATGTTATTAGTATATTAGGGAATGGGAATTCCACATTCTTGTGGCACGACAATTGGCATCCTCTTGGCCCTTTAATGGATAGGTTTGGTCCAAGAATTACATATGACTCAGGTATCCCACAAGATGCTTTTGTATCTCATCTTATTTATGACGCAAATTGGGTATTCCCCATTATCCAAACAGTTGAACTAAATGGGGTGAGAAACACTCTGCCCCCTCTTGTTCATTCCAGATTGAATGGGGCAGATCAAACAAGGTGGACTCTTACTTCCAATGGGCAGTTCACAATTGCCTCTCTGTGGGACAAATTGAGAACTCCGTTTCCTAGGGTCTTGTGGCATAAGGTAGTGTGGTTCTCTGCTCGCATACCAAAATGCAGCTTTGTAACATGGCTTGCCATTCAGAATAGGCTCTCCACTACTGATAGACTTGTGTCCTTTGGTCTTAATATTCCTTCACTATGTGGTTTCTGTCAGGGGAGTGAGAGCCATGACCATCTCTTTTTTAACTGCCCATTCACCAAGCAGGTGTGGGATACCATTCAGGCCAAACTTCATGCTTCATGGCCTGCTAGATCCTGGGCGAACTGGGTAACTCTATTATCAAATGTTAAGGGCAAATCTCTCAAAAGTGTAATCATTAGATTGGGCTTTACTGTCACTGTTTATCATATTTGGATTGAGAGAAACTTGAGAAAGTTCCAAAATTAATTTTGTATTTGGGAGGTAGTTGTTCATAAAATTTGCTCTATGGTGAGAGCAAGGCTTTTATCACTCTCTAATTTGCCTCATTCACAAGCAGAGTCGATTGTAAATGAGTGGAACACTGTTGGGAGTTAGATTACTGTTGCTATTAATGCATCTGTTCAATTTTCTAATGGCGGTGTGATTCAAATGACCAGGTTGTTCACTGAGTTGGCTTCCTTGAAGGTGGCTAGCAAGTTACAAAGAAGGTGTATTCAAAGCAAAGTAGGATGGCTGGCTCCACCCTGGATTTCATTAAATCATATTCACAGATGCCTTCATGTTGGCCTTCTATTACTTCTAAGTATCCAGGTAGATATCTTACTGCAAGTAGATTGAATTGATGCTTCTTCATTCATGAGTGATCTTACTATACTATGGGAACCCATGTCAACTGTGTGCTAGAGCCCAATCCTTCTTTGTGAGAGGAGGTAATAATTAGAGGGGGAATCATGAGAGAAACAGTGGAGGGAGAAAAGGGTCCCTTGCTCTTGGTATTGTAATATAGAGTGGGAGTTGTGAGAATTCAAGGGAGTAGAAGTGTGAGCTTTATACATACCAAGAGCTTTACTTCCAGTCGCTTACAATTGCTGCTGTTCTGTTACAGTTTCATTTACTGATTATGGTTGCATTCTCTTATTGTGTGCAATAATTTTGATGTCTGCACATTACATTACTGTCCTGTGGATCTCTTTGGCAGTCCAGCAGTGTTTTGATACTTATGAGTTGCACAGATTTTATTCTGTTAATGATTAGAATGCAGCCTTGCTGCTGCTGCTGTTACTGTTTGCTGTTTTGTATAGTGCAAGCTTGTGTGTTAATTTCTTTGGGTTCTGCATATGGTATTGTATTTGGACTGGCATTCATTTACCTATCCTTGGGGGGTTGTCCCTTGGATCGTTTAAAGCTTTCCTAGGGGGCTTGTCCCTAGCATCTCTTAGATTTTTGGTTCTGCTCTTGCTGCTGTTCCATTCGGATGCTGCTGCCTTGCTTTGTTATGGCAGCTGTTCTTCATGTATTCCTATGGTATTTACTCGACTGCAACTGCTTTTGATTGTTCTGAACCTGCTGTTCCATTGGCTGCTGCTATGGTTATGTTGTTGCTATTGTTCTGATCCTGTTGTTCCAGTTTTCTGCACATATGCTACTTCATTTTCTGTTATGGCTAAATAGTTGGGTGGCTGAATTTGACTGCTGCTATTGTTATAGTTACGGCAGAAAAATGCTGTCCAGCAATGGTGTTTTGTTACTGTCCAATTGTGCAGCTGATTGTAGCTGCTCCTCCCTACCGTGCGCTGTCCAAAAATGTTGTTATAGCAGGTCCAGCTTCTTGATTAGTTGTTCCCACCATGTTGGGTGATGTTGCTGCTATCAGCGGTGCAACTTTCACATTGTGGATACCCTCTTTGGCGTGTGTTTCTCTCCCATCTATTAGATGGAATTTCAATGTGTAGTACATGTTTATGTTTCTTTAATTTTGCTATATTGTGTAATTAGTACTTTCGAGGATTGATTGGTGTATTACCGTAGCCCAATCGGTCCCTATCAGTGTTGCCACTTGGCTTAGTTCATTTTTCTCATTCTTCGTTTTTTTTCTTTTCTTTTCCTCCTGGGGTATGCCCCTTGTAGGCTGTACATTCGCTTAGCCTCTTTTTTATTTCAAGCTGATTTACCCCAAAAAAAAAGAAGTCAAATGTAACATCAGTAAAACTGAAAATTAATGCAGCAACAGAATTGCCCAATAATCAATAGAGTAATAGCATAACTCGCACAATCAATCAATGTCCTGGTAAGTATAGTGCTCACACCTCTACTCCCTCGGAAACTCACAACTCCCACTCTCTTTTTCAATACTAAGAACAAGGGATCCCACTTCTCCCTCCACTGAACCTCACAAGATTCCCCCGCTAGTTATTATCTCCTCTCACAAGGAATGATGGGGATTTAGCATTCAGCTCACATGGATTGCACACAATATGGAAAGAGCACACAAATGCTTTGAATTCCCAAGTAAATCCCCAAGGAGTAAGGTAACTACCTGGGTAATATGGAAGTCTAAAGGACAACGGCCTGGAGAGCTTCTCTCTCTAACCTAGAGAGAGAAAGCTTCCCCACGGTCTGGCCACCATCATCTCCGGCAGGTTATCGCCGGTAATAGCAGCAAGGACGGCATGGGAACGTCCCTTCTTAGGGTTAGTTCTCCTCCAGCGCCTCCCACTCTCGTATCCACCACGTCCGGCCATTCATTGGTTGGAATTTCAGATCTGGTTCAAGGCTCCAGCCGAGAATCCCCAACGGCCAAGCTCACCACAGGCCATGTTCGGTCGTGGGTACAACCGTGGGTCACCCTAACGGCGAAGCCCACAGCCGCAGGTACAGTTGGGTGAGTAGGCCCCAACAGCCATGGCCGCCGGTCACGGTTTCAGATCCAGATCTGGCAGCCATGGCTACGGCCAGCCCACAGCTTGCCAACGCTGGTCCGGCCAAATCACAACCGGCCATCTATAATCCGGTCTCTGTATACTCCTCCATCAACAATCGGGAGTTGCGGTGGTTTCGAGTTCGAGCCACGGTGGCTCGCCGGTTTCGAGGTCGGCTGCCGGAGTCAGTCCGGCCGTCACCGGCGTCGACCAACCCATATCTGGCCTTCTCTGGTCCAGTCAAGCATCTACGGGCCATCTATGGTCCGGCCAAATCACAACAGCAGTGGGTCAACACCCGTGGCTCAACCCCGCCCGCTGTGGATTTCACAGCCTCCGGCCAGATTTGTCAAGTCACCCGTCGGCCTTCATCCGCCGTGGCTCAACAGCCATGGCTCCCCACCACAGTTAGCCTGGCGAGGCCAGCCTAGCTCCCCACCAGCCTCCTCCAGCCAGCCCGGGCTCTCTGCCCGGGCAACCAGCCAGCAAGCCAGCCTGGGCAGGCCGTTCGTGAGTGGCTCGGGCGGGGTCTGCTCGGGTAGAGGCTAGGCAGCAGCTTCTGCCCGGGCCGTCCTTCGTCTAGCCGCTTGGAAGCCTATCCACAGCCAGCCCGGGCAAGCAGCCAGCCCGGGCCAAGTAGTTGGCAGCAGCAGGCAGCAACAGCAGTCGAGGCAGCCGACAGCAGCAGCAGCAGCTGCCCGATGGCAGGCCAACCCGGGCAGGTAAGCCGGCTGGGTGGCTCGGGCGGTGGGGCAATTTACATTTTAATTTTCAGTCATGCTATGTATGCTTTGTGCATTTATCTTGTTGCTGGACTTATGGGCCAGTTTACTGTTAGTTTTGGCATCCCCCGATAGGCGATCATCTGTTGGACTGAAATCGGGGGCCGGGCTCTTCGGCGAGCCCTCTATATCCATTGCGCCAGCGCTTTTAGCTCTGAGGAGTTGCGTAGTATTCTTGTGGCTGTGGCTATTATTGATTAGATTGGATTCTCCTAGTTAAGGGGCAGTCTCGCAGTAGCAGCAGCTGTGGGTGTCGATGATTAGATTATGGAGAGTCTGGTTGAGCAAGGTAGTTGCCGGAGCTGTCATTGACTAGATTGGTGGATTCTCACTGATTGAAAGGGGTAGCTTCGTAGTCTGTTTCAGATTAGATTAGTGGTTTGCACTGATCGAAAAGTACAGCTTGGTCCACTTGAGGTTTGGGGGTTACTTTTGGTGGTCCTCTTCCTGTTCCGCTTATTGTTGTTAGCGAGCCTAGGGGATTTGGGCGAGGATGTAGTAGTCTGGATGGAATGGGCGTGGTGTGCAGGGTGCTTAGCAGGGCAGCCTTGTCAGATGCCGACATCTCCAGTTCGAGCCTCTCTCGGTCCGAGTCCCTCTGTAGTAGTTGACTTCTGTTGAGTGGGTATTATGCGAGCTTCGGGGTGATGGGCTTCTCGGTCCTTGGTTTTTTATCCCAGCCTTGGAGGAGGAGGATCTCTCTCCTCAGCACTGGTTATCATGCGGTCACCGTTGACCATGACTATCTACCGTATTTACTTTATTTCCTAGCCTGGCGGGTTGTGCCAGGTAGTAGTTCAATTTCACATTTCATGTATTACAGTACGCATAGCATTTTGTTATGTATTTACTCTATCTCACTCTCCATGCGGGTTGTGCATGGTCTACCGCACTTTTTTCACTCTTATTTGTTTTCCTTTTCTTTTCCTCCTGGGGTATGCCCCTTGTAGGCTGTACATTCGCTTAACCTTTTTTAATTTCAAGCTAAATTACCCAAAAAAAAAAACTACCTGGGTACTTTTTTTTTTGTGTGGGTAAATCAGCTTGAAATAAAAAAGGGCTAACCGAATATACAGCCTACAAGGGGCTAACCGAATATATAGCCTACAAGGGGCTAACCGAATATACAGCCTACAAGGGGCTAACCGAATATACAGCCTACAAGGGGCTAACCGAATATACAGCCTACAAGGGGCATACCCCAGGAGGAAAGAAAAGAAAAGAAAAGAAAACGAAAACAAAAGGAAAGCCTATGCCAAACGGCTACATAGGACTAGAGGTAAACTGAGCATCTGTTTCCTATCCATCTAACAGAGAGGGATACAAAACAAATGGCAAAATGGTTACAACCAATATACGTGAGGTTTGAGTGGCAAAATGAACTGAGATATAACCACTATACATAATACTGAAATAACTGAACATACTGAATACTAAACTTGAATTTAACTTGAATCCACTCAACAGGTGTATCAGAGGATCCATTGTGGAGTTCTGATTTATGCTCCTTTTCTGATCTGTTCTGAACCTTACTGTGCTGCTGCTGCTGCATGTTCTGAACCTTGCAAAGCTGCAGCTGCATGTTCTGAACCTTACTAAGCTGCTGCTGCATGTTCTAGCTTTGCTGCCACATGACAACTACAGCAGTGATAAAACTTGGGGACACAACCATTGTGGATTGCCTTTGTGCCATAGTAGCAGTCAGGTGCAGTAATCATATCACAACTAGGGACAAGCCCTCTAACAAAAGGTAACTCCAAGCAAAACAGAACAGCATGGATTCTGCTTCTATCACAGAACAGTAGTAGTCCATTGAAACAAAACAATATAATATGCAAAGGACGTCCCCCTCTGCGAAGGGAGATCCCAATGACAGCCCCTATTGGTTAGGCGAATATTAGAAATGAACAACCACTAAATATACTTCATACAAGCATTCAATGGACATACTGAATACTAAACTATACATGATGAAAAGGTAACAGGTAAAAAGGTATCCACGTCAGTCAGCATCATGCACCCTTGTGCATCACAACTTCTGAACTTGAACAATACTATACAATACTGAAAACAGTCTGAACTTGAACATCAACTTCTGAACCTGATTTTGCATTTTGCATTTTGGTGTGTGAATTGTTATATCTGTTAAGGTTCAGAATCTGAGGGTCTGATGGTAGCTGTGCAACTGATTTGTGAACTAGTGCTACTGATGGACTACATCTGTTATTGTTGACTGCAGTAAGCATATGGTATTGTTTTGGTTCAATTGCATGTCAGTGAATGATATTGGAGCTTCAGAAGTTTGGTCTGCTGCAGAGCATCTGCTGCTGCTGGCTGCTTCACAGCCCAACTACACAGTTTAAGGCTCTTGCTACACACCCCAATTTTCAAGTGTAGAACTGGTTGGGATTATCAAGTGCAGCAAGCAATTTTCATGTTTAGAGGTATAAAGAGTCTGCCTGGGCAGTTGAAGAGTTCCCAAGTGTTTTCAAGTGGTAGTTTTATACGGCTGTTTGGGATCTATCATGTGCAGCAAGCAGTTTTCATATTTAGATGTTTCAAGCTGTTATCAAGCTATTTTGTTGGTGCCTTTAAGGCGTTGTTTTCCTTCCCTCTTTCTAGATGGACGGGAAACATCGCATTCCTTTTAGTCCATGTAGCCTTTTGGCATAAGCAATTTTCTTTATCTTTGTTTTGTTTTCTTTTTTTCTTTTCCTCCTGGGGTATGCCCCTTGTAGGCTGTATATTCGGTTAGCCCTTTTTTTTCAATTTCAAGCTGATTTACCCCAAAAAAAAAAAAAAAAACTTCTGAACCTGCTACAACAAAACTGATGCATGGGCATGGACAATGGTCTGTCAGAAATATCTACAGGTTCAGAACAGCCCAAACAGGTTCAGAACATTGCAGAGGAATTCCCCCTCTGCGAAGGGAGATCCCACGACAGCCCCTAATGGTTAGGCAATGAAAACAGGAAGCATTTGGACAGCAGAAAATAACAATTACTGAACCAAAATCACTAGACCAACAACTAACAACTACCAACTGCATCTCAACTTACTGAACCAACAGTCATCAGACAACAGTTGGTAAACTCAACTTACTGAACCGCATGATAAACTCAGAAATCAGGTGCAGCAAGGGTTAGGGTTAGTGTTGTGCATCATAACAGAATCTGAGATGGAGCAGTGCACCACAGAATCAGTCAAAAGTTCTGAAGCTGCTACTAAAGGTGCAACAGAAAATGCACCATAACACCATGCAAGTCAGGCTGCTCTTGACAGTACAAATCTTAACAGTCCACACTACAGCTAGGACAGATTTGCCTACTTGCTATTCCACTCAGATACAGCAGAATTTGAATCCATGTAGCACCAACAAAGATTAAGGTAACTACCTGAATAATAGAAGTAAATATAACCTGACTGCACTTGTCTATGCTCTGCTGACTCATGTAAAGACCAGTGACCTCTGAACTTGAAATTGAAATTGAAATTGGAAATTGGTGATGGCTGAAGCATAGTCCCTACTGCTTCATGTCTGACTACAGCCCCCTTTGAATGTGGATCCAGCCTTCTACTTGGTGCCTCTTGTTGAAGCATGTTGATCTCATTAAGATCAAGGAGGAGCATGAAGTTGTATCCCCCTTGACCAATGACCTGCAAATGTAATAGTATGTTAGTATCATAAAACCAAGGGAAGACTCATAATATGTTAGTGCTTGAAGTACACCACTAAACAATGTTCCATTGGATTTTTAGTTGTCTAGAAAGAGGACCACTAGGTAGGTTAGCCAAGGACAAAAGCCTAGACCTTATATCATTGGAGATTTTATGAGCAATTACAATGGGGGAGCAAGAAGAGTTCTGGAACTTTCTGTGGTTCCTTTCCATCCAAATATGATGAACATATATAGTGAAAGCCAGCTTTGCAATAGTGTTGGCCAAAGACTTACCTCTCAAACTAGAGAGGCAATCCACCCAAGTCTGCCAGTTCTGATGTCCTTGCATGTGGGGGACTTTGGGAGACAGGATACCCCTGACTTGGGCAGCCATAGGGCACTCAAAAAATAGATGGGCATGGTTTTCCATGTCAGGGCACAATATACATTGGGAGGTGGATTTGAGCCCAAACAGGACAAGCCTATCCTCAGTGTTTAATCTTTGAAGAAGGGCCATCCAAGTAATTAGACTACACCTCGGTATATGGCCTGGAAACCATACAACCTTATGCCATGTAACAATGGGAAAGTGAGTTCTAAGGTTGTCCCATAGGGATGAGATGGAGAACTCCCCTGACTTAGTTAGTGCCCAAATGCATGTATCCTTGGTAGCTCTATTGACAGTAATTGTATGCAAACCAGTTCTTATTTCATTAAGTTCAAGGGTTTGGGTGACAGGGAAGGCCCACTGGTTGTTATGGATTATATGTTGAACAATGGCATCCCTAACTATTCCAGAATCATAGATAATTCTAGGACCAAATCTTGGGAGTAGTGGTCCTAGGGGATGCCAGTTGTCGTACCATAAAGAAGTAGACATTCCATCCCCCAACTTGTACAGAATGTGTGGCTGAACAAGGGGTCTCAAGGATAGGATTTTCCTCCACACCCAGGAAGGTTCACTTGGGACCTTAACACACCAAAAGTTCCTACCTCTAAGTAAGTAGGACTTGACCCATTGACACCACATGGATTGTTCCCCGCCGGACACAAGGAACCAAATGTGCTTTGCCACTGCAGATTTGTTCCAAGTCTCCAAAGACTTGAAACCAAGACCACCTTCTTGGACAGGGGAGCAGAGATGTTCCCAGGAGACTTTAGCTCCAGAGGTTTTGAGATCAGGTCCAGTCCAGAAGAAAGCTCTCAATATGGCTTCCACTTCCTTAATGACTCTTTTAGGAAGGATAAAGAGAGAAGACCAATAGGTCTGCATGGAGAACAGAATGGACTTAATCAACTGAAGTCTCCCAGCATAGGAGAGGTATCTGTTAGTCCAGGACTTTGTTTTTGCAATGATTTTATCCACCAAACTCTTGCAATCAGTATGCTTCAGTTTGGTGGACAGTAGGGGGACACCTAGATATCTAACAGGAATGGTACCCTCCTGAAAACCAAGAACATGCAATATTGATGCTTTGGTGGAGGAGCTAACACCTGAGAAGAAAATATTGCTTTTGTTTGGACTAGGGGAGAGGCCAGATAAGGATTCAAACTCTTCCAATGATGACTGGATATGGTTTACAGAACTTAACTCACCCTTGCAAAATATCATGAGGTCATCTGCAAAACATAGGTTAACCAATTTGGTTGACCCACATTTCCAATGGAAATTAAAATCAGGCAGTAGGGTTTTCTCCTTGAGAATGCATGTGAGGACTTCCATGGCAATAACAAATAAGTATGAGGAAAGGGGGTCTCCTTGCCTCAATCCCCTTTGACCAGGGATGTACCCAATGGCTTTACCATTGAAGCTTAGGGAGTAATTGGCTGTGGTTACACAAGCCTTTAATCACCTGATCATCTGAGGGTGGAAGTTCATTGAGGCAAGGACATCCCAGAGGAAGTCCCACCTAACATTGTCATAGGCCTTCATTATATCTACTTTCATGGCACACCTAGGAGAGGAGGAGTGTTTGTGGTATCCCCTCATCAACTCCTGTGTGAGGAAGATGTTATCCGCAATCCTTCTGCCGTGAACAAACCCAGACTGTGCTGGATCAATCAAGTGAGGGAGGGCTGACTTAATTCTATTGGCTAGAATCTTGGCAATACATTTGTAAATGAGGTTGCAACATGATATTGGCCTATAATCCCCAACCTTTGAAGGATTGGGAACCTTAGGCACAAGAGCAACCAGTGTTGCATTGGCTTTCTTTAGCAGTTGGCCAGATCTAAAGAATGACTTGACAGCAGAGGTGACCTCATGACCAATCACAGGCCAAGCCTTATGAAAGAAGGTAGCATTATATCCATCAGGTCCGGGGGCTTTCTGAGGGTTAAGGGACCAGAAAATGTCCTTAACTTCTTTGTCAGTGACTCCCACTACCATATCTAGCCTATGGGACTCTGACAGTTTCCTAGTGATGAGCTGCTGGACCCTAGATGATCCAGCATAGTTGCTTTGGTGAGGGGAACCAAGCAACTTGGTGTAGTAATGGATAAAAGAACCTTTGATCAGCTCAATATCCTGTGTGGTATTACCATCTTCCAAGACCAAGCTAGTAATCCTAGTTCTATTCCTGGAATTACTAATTGATTTGAAGAAAAAGGAAGTACATTGGTCTCCCAGTTTCAACCATTGAACTCTTGATTTTTGTCTGGCAAAGCTCTCCTCAGCTCTAGCAAGGATAAGTTGCCGGAGCTGTCATTGACTAGATTGGTGGATCCTCACTGATCGAAAGGGGTTGCTTTGCAGTCTGTTTCTGATTAGATTTGGTGGTTTGCACTGATCGAAAAGAGCAGCTTGGTCCACTTGAGGTTCGAGTGGCTACTTTTGGTGGCCTATCTTTCTGTTCCGCTTTGAGTCGTTAGCGAGCCTAGGGGATTTGGGCGAGGTTGTAGTAGTCAGGGTGGAATGGGTGTGGTGTGCAGGGTACTTAGCAGGGTAGCCTTGTCGGATGCCGTCATCCCCTGGTCGAGCCTTTCTCAGTCCGAGTTCCTCTGTAGTAGTTGACTTCTGTTGAGCGGATATTATACTTGCTTTGGGGTGATGGAAGCCTTGGGTCTTGGTTTTCTTAGCCCAGCCTAGGAGGAGGAGGATCTCTCCTCAGCGCTGGTTATCATGTGGTCCATGTTGACCATGACTATCTACTTCAATTACCTTATTTCCTAGCCTGGCGGGTTGTGCCAGGAATAGCTCAATTTCATTTCAGTACATTTCATGGTTCTTTTCAGATCCATTTGTATCACATATGTCACTTTATTTTACTCTTCATGCGGGTTGTGCATGGTTACCGTACTTTTATCATTCTTGTTTTTTTTTTTTTTTTCTTTTTTTTTTTTCTTTTCCTCCTGGGGTATGCCCCTTGTAGGCTGTAAATTCGATTAACCTTTTTTAATTTCAAGCTAAATTACCCCAAAAAAAAAAAGAAAAGGATAAGGTACTGTTTGCATAATACCTTTTCAGCAACTTGATTTGCTGTGTCACTAGGATCTGAGGCCAGGGCATTTTGAATATCATCCAGCTGTTGTCTGGTAGAGGCAACTCTGGATGATAGATACTGAATTCTTTGGTATTCAACTGTTTTAGATCCTTTTGTAGGATCTTCAACTTTTCACAGACACAATACATGGGATTACCTATGATCACCCTCCTCCAGACACTCTGAACAATGTTCATAAAGTTAGGATGGTCTGCCAGAAAATTAAAGAATCTAAAAGGTCTAGATTTAGGAGGGGTGATGGGGGCCAATGCCACGACTGCATGGGAATGGTCTGATGCTCCAGGGTTTAGGAAATGAGCACTAGACCAACATAGAGTTTTGATCCAATTCTCATTGACTAGGACCCTGTCCAACTTGGTGCTAATGTGGGATACACCAACTTGCTTATTTGACCAAGTAAATTGATTTCCAGAGTATTTAAGGTCAACTAGCTCTACAGATTGGAGGCAAATATTAATATCATCCAACCAAGGAAGCCAATGTTTATCCCCTCCCACTTTCTCAGATGGTGATCTGATGGCATTGAAGTCACCAAGAACTACCCAAGGGGATGCAAGAGCAGTTGTTTGCAGGTCACGCCAAAGTGTCTGCCTTTCAAGATGGCAATTATCCCCGTATACAAATGTAGCTACAAATGAGTAATTACCATCACAAGATTGTACATTGCAATGTATGAATTGGTTTGATTGGGAAACAAGTTGGACATTAAAGTAGGAGGGGTTCCAGCATACCAAAATTCTGCCCAAGGGGGAATAGGCATAGTTACTAATAAAACTCCAATGAGGTAGGATAAGACTAACAATTCTAGAGACCTTTGGTTCTTTAACTTTGTGTTCAATTATCCCCACAAGGGACAACTTATTGTTTTGTACCCATTTCTTAACCTCTTGTTGCTTCAGAGGGTCATTTAGACCTCTAACATTCCAACTTCCAAAATGCAATGGATTGCTAATCATTAATACAAAAGAGTAAATATAACCACAATGAGCTGCAACTATTAAGATTACGAGTGATGCACAAGATGAGCATTATTTATATAATTGTGGACAAAAAGAGGAGGGAAAGTTACTTCCTTTTCTTATGTGAGGAGCCTTTGGATTGACTCCTATTTCTGCCATTGTGACTAGCCTTCTTGGAACCTCCCAACAGCAGCTTGACATCAGGGATAGCATGTTTGACATCAGGTGGTTTCCCCTGTTTCTCATCACCAACTGGTTGCTGATCATCAGATCTGGTGCTAGTACCAGACCTTGCTACCATTGAATCCTTGTTAGCTGCCTCATTGGACACTACTGAGCTTACCACACTCTCTAGTACTTCCAGAAGTTCTACATCAGGGTCATCAGAATCTTCAGTATCTTCAGTATGCTCCCTTAACTTGGATTGGACAAAAGGTGAGGCTTCTGACAGGACATGAGGTAGAGGGCTTTGGTGGGGGTGAACATTCTTGACTAGGGAGGATTGTTCTACTGCTTTCTGTTTCCCACGTTGCACAACCTGCCATTCCAATTGACTGGGGGGGGGGGGGGGGGGGGGTACAACAGCTTGCTTGCTACATTTGGATGTAGCATGACCAAAAACATGGCATTGTGAACACATAGGAGGTAGGACTTGGTATTCCACAGGGATAACAACAGATTCCCCTTCCACTACTACTTGAACCTCATCAGGGAGGACTTGTTCAGCACTGACCTCAATGCAGATTCTTGCCTTTGTAGATTTAGTCTGTTGTAGACCTGGTTGTCTAGCAGTCTTTGCAGTGGCATGATCAACATGCAGGGGTCTTCCAATAGAACTAGCTATCCTACTCAAGCACTCTTGGTTCCACAGTTCCAGTGGTAAATCATGCAATTTCACCCAAGCAGGTATTTTGGTAGGCTGTTCTCTGGCAGGCTTCATCATCCTATGCCAATCCTTTAGTACTAGATATTTTTGAGAGAAGAAGTAGGGACCCCCTTCAAGGACTTGTATCTTGGATTGTTCATCTTTGAATTCAAACATATAGAAGCCAGCCACATCAGGTTTCACAGCCACAAAATGCTCTTTCCATTGGCTCCTAGCAGTCGCAACTATGAGAGGATAGGCCATTTGTCCATCCAAGAAGTGGCCTACCAAGTACTTGTTCCACATGCCCACATCGGTCAGTTCCAAATCTATTTAAACCAGCGCTTGTTTTCCTCTCTGGAGGTCTGGAAAATGATCCAGTTTCATGTCCAGAGAGGGGCTTTGTGACTGGAGGAGGGCAGCCCAGTTTTTTGGCTTAGGCTTTGGTTGATGTTGACCTAACCTGGGTCTGTAGTTATATTGATGTTGGCCTAACTTGGCTGTTGTGGGTTTAATTTCTGTTTTAATATTTCCAGAAAGGTTGTGAATTGAATTTCGAAGGGTTGGGTTCATCCCCTTCCCCATATGGTTTCCCCCTTGCGTTAAACAGATGCGTATAAGTAGTTTTAGGGCTACGTACCTGTTCTTGTAACTCAGCATTTCTCCATGACTGTTGAATGCTTTGCAATTTGGCTGTGACCACATCTAGCACGAACGGGTCTTCCGATAAGTTGAGCTCGTCCTCCAGACGACTCATAATTTCAAGCATTCGAGCCTCGGACTCCGAACGCATACCCTGCTTCTCTTGTACCTCTGCTGGAGTGCGTTGAAACTGATAGGTATTTCCATGGAGGTGAGTCACCTGTTGTTGTCGAAACTTCTGAGCATCTTTAGGGTTCGGATTGATTTGTGGTTTAGGGCTAAGAGCCCCAGACCCATCCGAAGATGATGATGGAATCGAGCCCTTCGCCGCGACTTCCGTTTCAACCCTCAAATCTTGCGAGATGGTATGATCCGAGATGCTCCCGTTCTTGGTGTTACCAGCAAGCAGTTCGGATGCTCTCTCTCCTGCTTCTCTCACCAGGGCTTCCTCGAAGACCTGCTGTAGTTTCCTTGAAGGGCTTGAATGCTTAGACGTTTTAGGGCTGCAAACCCTAGACCCATCTGAATAGGATGCGTGTACAGTATTTCCGAGGTTGATTCTTGAACTGGAGTCACCTGAGTTGCCCCTCTGTTGAATTCCTTCCTTCATCGGAGGATGGAAATGGGGGGATTTTGAAGGATCTAGGACTTGTTGCCTCCTCCGAAGTTCATTTGAGTCTAGGGCTTTGAAACCCAGTCCATCTACAAGAGAGATGGTACCGTCGCCCATGGATCACCTGGAGAATCGCTTCTCCACGCCTTGTCACAATCCAATTTGCTTGAGAGTGCGGCGCATCACGTGGGATAGCTGCTGGTCCTGAGCAGCTTACCAGACCTCCTACCTGGGTACTTAGCAGTAATAGGAGACCAAAGTGTGGGGAACATCATATGTAACTCCATCCTTGCGAAATGAGAACCATAGTGGAATGACACTTATCTGGAGACTCATAACATCAAGGGATATAGCTTTGAGGCTGCACCCCTTGACCAGTGACCTGCAAATGTAATAATATGAGTAGAATCCACTTTTCTTTCTAATATATATATATATATATATATGTTAATCATGAATGTTCCACAAAGAGAGTAAAAGTGAAGGTCCCTTGAACTTGGATAAGGATAGCAACCTACACCTAACATTATTTGAAATTTTGTTAGCAACCACTCCAGGGGGGGCAGCTAATATTCTGAAATTTTCTATAATTCCTCTCAATCCATAACTGATGCACATAGACTGTGAATACCAGTTTCGCAATTGTGATGGCCAAGGATTTACCTTGCAAAGTGGACAACCTACTCACCCACTGTTGCCAGGATGTCAGACCTGCCATATGAGGGATCTTAGGAGACAGGATTCCCCTAATCTGTGCAGCCATGGGGCAGTCAAAGAACAGGTGATCACGGGATTCTACACCCAAACACTAACTACATATGGATGAGGATTTCATGCCAAACAAAACTAATCTATCCTCTGTAGATAACCTATTAAGAATGGCCAACCAAGAAATCACACTGCACCTAGGAATATGACCAGTATCACTTTACACCAAGTGATGGCAGGAAAGTATGCCCTAAAATTTTCCCATAGGGATGAGACGGTGAACTTACCAGATGCAGTGAGAGTCCAAATACATCTATCCCCAATGGAATCATTGATGGGGACAGATTGTAATTCAGATCTTACATCATTGAGGTCAGGGGATTGGGTCATTGGGAAGGCCCATTGATTGTTCGTAATGATAGCCTTCACAGTGGCATCCTTGAGTAGCCCTGAATCGTAGACAATTCTAGGCCCAAACTTTGGTAGAAGGGGGCCAAGAGGATGCCAATTGTCAAACCACAAAGAGGTTAACTGGCCATCCCCAATTTTATACTTTATGTGGGGTTGAATGAGTGGTCTAAGGTTAAGGATTTTCCTCTAAACCCATGAGGGGTTACTCAGAGTTTTAACACTCCAAAAACTTTTACCCTTTAGTAAGTAAGACTTAACCCATTGGCACCACATAGATTGCTCCCCACCAGAGACAAGGAACCAAATGTGCTTGGCAACAGCTGCCTTGTTCCAAATCTCCATAGATTTAAAGCCCAAACCACCTTCTTTAACAGGAAAGATGTCCCCACGGAAACGGCAACTCAACGGAAAAAAGGGGTTTTGACTGACACAGGGCGACTTCTGACAAGTCCAATGGCGATTTCTGAGATCCAATTCTTCCAGTGATCTTCTTCAATGGCGGACGGTATGGGCCTTCAGGCCATGGATTCTACTGAAGTTCGGCGACCACAACAGGGTTCAGAAAATACGAATCCGCAGCAGTCTCATTCGACTACAACATCAAGGGCCACCATATCAGATGGCACAATCTCTGAAGGGTTGGGCAGCAAGGCCCAGGATTCAAATGAGCTTCGCCGTAGGCAGAAGAGCTCAGTACAGCGTGGTGAAGGCACAGTTCTCTCCGAGCAAACCCCACTCCCACCCAAATCGACTGCAACATCAGATCCCCAAATTAAATTTGGAACCCACAGTCCAAAACACATCAAGACGAGCCCTGCTCGTATACTCCAACAGGCATATCAGAACGAACAAAAGCAGAGGGAATCCGAAGCTCGGATGCTCGAGATTGTGGGTAACCTGGAGGATGAGCTCAACAATTCGGAGGATCCTTTCGTTCTTGATGTCGTTACAGCTAAACTACAGACCATTCAACAATCATGGAAAGAAGATCGTCAGAGGCTCCATTCAGGTGATACACTCCATCTGGGCCTCGAACCTGGTAATCCTAATCTCAAGAAGCCGACTGATGGTACCTCAGGAGAGGGTGATGATGGACCCTCGATCTCAAGAGCTGGGTCGCAAGCTTCTCCTCATAGAATTGGGGATCTCAGCCCTAAATCGTGTAAAAGCCCTGGTTCGGCTAGGAAGCTACAACAGGTGTTTTTGGAGGAAGGTTTGAGGGTTGAAGCTGAAGCTGCCGTGGGATCAGTCCTGCCTTCGAAGGGGCCTGGGGTTAACACTATTGCAGAAGCAAGAGCTCGGGTCACGCATTTGCATGGAAACACTTACCAGTTCGAGCGTACACCTGCACAGGTTCGGAAAACTAACCCTAATCCATATGTAGAAGGAGACCCTAAGCTAGGGTTTCCTGTCGAGGATACTAGAACTAAGTCGGGTGTTGTACCTAACCCAGTGTCACATGCATCAACAAGTACTAATCCTGCTCAGCCTAAAGCCATGAATCGTACATCTCAAACTAATAAGAATTGGGCCTCCCTATTTAGGTCTCAAGGGCCCTCAAGTAATATGAAGTTAGATTTCTATCCAGAATTAAAGAGAGGGAAAAATGCTGTTGTTGAACTTGATGTTACTCACTTGGATGAGAATTGTTGGTCACATTGTTTGGTTGGACATTTCCTAGATGGTAGGATGGATTTTCGACTGGCAAATTCAACTGCTCATAAACAGTGGGGAAAAAACACTAACTATGGCCTGCTGTCAGTTAAGTCAGATAATGCAGGATTCTTATATTTTGAATTTAAAGATGAAGCTTGCCAACTTGCAGTCCTAGAAGGGGGGCCTTGGTTCTTCTCCCAAAAATTCCTTGTTCTGCAGAAATGGAGAAGAATGATGAATCCAACTAAGATTTCTCCGTCCTCTATCCCGTCCTGGGTTAAGCTTCATAACTTGCCCCTAGAGTGTTGGACAGAAGTGGGACTAAGCAGGGTGGCTAGTGCAATAGGACAGCCCAAATATGTTGATCGAGCTACAGAAAAGAGGTCTAGGCTTGCATATGCTAGGGTGTGTGTGGAAATAGAGGCTGCTGATGTACTACCAGATGACATACAGGTCACAGTGGATGGGGAGAGTGTATCAGTTAGGGTGGAATACCAGCTAATGCCTCCGGTTTGCTCAGAATGTGGGGTTTTTGGACATGCAACCGCTAAATGTTCAAAGTCCATCCTTAATAAGAAAGCTCAGGGTCATGAAGTTCTGAAGGAGGATTGGCATGCTGTTAGTAAAGGAATCTCTATCGAAGTAGGGGGTTCAGTAGCACTGGAGGCAGTTACAATACCTGTGGTGGCTGTGGTGGATACGTCAATGCCTAAGGTCTCAAAAGAGGACATAGATGAAAGTGACCCAGAGGAGGAGGAGCTGAATTTCAATACTGATATTCCTTTTGAGGTGATGATGGATACAGGGGCTCTCAATTGTAGCTTGGAGACAGGTCCAAGTAATACCTATAATGATCTAGACCCAGAGGTATTCCCTGCTCAACTTGATCCGCAAGCTAAACCAATTCCTCCGGATGATAAGTCTAAAGAAGTAAAGGGAAAGGCTCCCTTTCAGAGTTCCAAGGGTTTCAACAAGTCCGGTGGAAAAAACAATAACAAAAAGTGGAGTAGCAACTCCAAAAGGCGGAATAAATGATATCCTTTTGGTATCCTTTTGAATAACTGTAGCTTTATTTCTGTCAAGCTATGCTTCTTGTTGTTACTTTGTGATTTAGTTTCCAATGTCTTTTCAAACTTTCAATTTAGGTTTTTGGAACATCCGTGGTCTGAATGACCCAATTAAGCAGAAAGAAGCAAGATCTTTTGTGAACACTAATAAGTTGAGTCTTGTTGGTTTACTTGAGCATAAAATAAGGGCAACTTGGGCAGATAGAATCACCCAATTCATCTGCCCTGGTTGGAGCTTTGTGAACAATTACCCCCAAGCTGATTTAGGAAGGATTTTTGTTGGATGGGACCCTGGTGTCTTGTCTCTTACAGTGTTATATCAGACTGATCAATTTATTCACTGTCAAGTCCATCCAAAAGATGGGAGTGCATCATTTTTGGTCACAATGGTCTATGGGGCAAACTCTATCTCAGACCGTAGATCTCTTTGGATTAGCCTCTCGCAGTTTAGGACCTCTTCTCCATGGGTGGTCCTTGGTGACTTTAATGCTATTAGGCATCCTAGGGAGAAAGTTGGGGGGACTGTACAGTGGTATCCTCCCATGGATGACATTAATCACTGTTTGTTCTCCTCCGAGCTTGATGACCTTAGATTTTCAGGGTGCTTATTTACGTGGTCCAATAAGCGGGTCCCTCCTCATTTTGTGGCTTCCAAAATTGATAGGGTATTAGTGAATGAGCCTTGGATGAGAACTTATTCTCAATCATCGGCTCAATTTTTGGTGCCTGGAATCTCAGATCATTCTCCAGGTGTGGTGTTCGTCCAGCCCAATTCCTTGCAATTGTCCAGAGGAACTGGAGGACAATTGTACTTGGGAAGCCCATGTTCTGTGTGTGTGAGAAGCTTAAACGCCTTCAAAAGGATTTGAAGCAGCTTAATAAGGAAGAGTTTAGTGGCATCTCTGAGAGGGTGAGTGCCACTAAGCAAGCCTTAGAAAACATACAAATAATGATAGGCTCTCATCCTAATAATAGTGCTGCCATAGAACAAGAGAGAGCGGTTCACAAACAATACATCACGTTGCTTAGGGCTGAGGAAAGCTTAGCTAAACAAAAGTCTCGAATACAATGGTTGAAACTTGGAGATCAATGTACGTCCTATTTCTTTAAAGCTGTGACCAATAGGAGGAATAGGAGCAAAATAACAAGCTTAGAATTAAATAATGGATCTACCTCACATGATCTTATGGTCATCAAAGAACAGTTTGTTAACTTTTACACAACTCTTTTTGGAACGTCCCATCTCACACCTCATCTGGGTCCAACTAGAGTGTGTCAATTAATCAGAAATAAACTCAGCCCTGAGCATAGTCTTAATATGGTCTCCCCTGTCACAGACTTGGAGATTAAGGAGACCATGTGGTCTATTAACCCCTCCAAAGCTCCTGGCCCTGATGGGTATAATGGAGGGTTTTTTAGGAAGGCATGGTCTGTTATTGGGAGAGAGGTAACCTCAGCTGTCCAGAACTTCTTCAGGTCTGGACAACTGCTCACTAAAGCTAATTCCACTATTGTAGCTCTTGTTCCTAAGGTTCCAAACCCTTCCAGGGTGGGTGACTTTAGGCCCATTTCATGCTGCAATACTATTTACAAATGCATCTCTCGGATTCTAGCCAAGAGATTGCAATCTGCTCTTCCATTGCTCATAGATCCGGTCCAATCAGGATTTGTGAAAGGAAGGAGAATTGCAGATAACATTTTCCTTACCCAAGAACTCATGAGAGGGTATCACAAGTCCTCTCCTTCCCCTAGGTGTGCCATGAAAGTTGATATTATGAAAGCATATGACCATGTAAGGTGGGAATTTATTTGGGACGTCCTGTCCGCCATGAACTTCCATCCTACAATGATTAAGTGGCTTCAAGCATGTGTAACCACTGCAAACTATTCTCTATGTATCAATGGGGAAGTGACGGGGTACATTAAAGGGAAGAAGGGGCTGAGACAGGGGGATCCGTTATCCCCGTATCTCTTTGTTATTGTGATGGAAGTGCTTACGAGTTTACTTAAGGAGAAAGCCCAGATCCCGGACTTTCATTATCACTGGAGATGTAAAACTAATCAATTGATAAATCTGTGCTTTGCAGATGATCTATAATGATATTTTGCAAGGGAGAGTCTTCTTCGATTAAACTCATCAAGGAAGCATTGAATGAGTTTGAGGCTCTCTCTGGTCTCTCCCCTAGCACAGGTAAGAGTAGCATATTCTTCTCTGGTGTTAGTGTGGGAGTTAAGGAGAATATTTTGCAGGTTTTGGGATTTCAGGAGGGGTCCCTGCCAGTGAGATACCTGGGAGTTCCATTGTTATCTACAAAGCTTAAAGCTGTAGACTGCCAAAGGCTGGTTGATAGTATCACTGCCAAAACTAGAAGTTGGACCAATAGGGACCTTACTTATGCGGGGAGAGTCCAGCTTATCAAGAACATCTTGTTCTCGATGCAAACGTATTGGTCCTCCCTGTTCATTTTACCAAAAAAGGTCATCAAGGAAGTTGAATCTATCCTTAGGGCCTTTTTATGGTCTGGCCCTGACCTTAAAAGATCAGGGGCTAAGATTGCTTGGGAGAAGTTATGCGCCCCTAAAGATGAGGGGGGTCTTGGCTTCAAATCTATGGAGGTGTGGAATAAGGCTGCGGTGGCCAAGCATATATGGTACTTGATCTCCGGGGGAGAGCAATCCATGTGGTGCCAATGGGTTAAATCCTACTTATTAAAGGGTAGGAACTTTTGGAGCCTTAAAATGCCTGCTAATCCCTCTTGGGTTTGGCGGAAATTACTTAATCTAAGACATTTAGTCCAACCCTTCATACGTTACTTAGTTGGCAATGGGGAGAACACATCCATGTGGTTTGACCTTTGGCACCCGTTAGGCCCTCTGTTGGATAAGTTTGGTTCCAGAATTGTTTATGACTCTGGCCTTCCATTGAATGCCAAAGTGTCCCTCATAGTTCACAATTCTGGTTGGACTTTCCCAATCACGCAAACATGGGAGTTGAATGAAGTTAGACGGCATCTTCCACCTTTGTGTGGCTCCAGGGACCAAGTTAGATGGACTTTGAATGCATCTGGACAGTTTAGTATAGCCTCTCTATGGGAGAAATTGAGGGCTCCTTTCCCCAAGGTAAATTGGCATAAGGCTGTTTGGTTTGCTGGGCATATTCCTAAGTGTAGCTTCATTACATGGCTGGCCATCCAGGGTAGACTCTCCACGGAGGATAGATTAGTTCTCTTTGGGATTAAATCAATCTCCCAATGCAGTTTTTGCCAGGGTAGTGAAACCCATGATCATTTGTTCTTCAACTGTAGTTTTTCCACACGGGTTTGGAATGCTATGTTGGAAAAGATGGATACGAGTTGGTCCCCTAGGCCTTGGCCAGCATGGATTACCCACTTCTCCTCTTTTAGGGGAAAATCGCTAAGGAATATTGTCTCTAAGTTGATTTTTACTACTACAGTATATCATATTTGGATTGAAAGGAACTTAAGGAAGTTTCAAAGTACAACTAGCACCTGGGAGGTGGTTGTTCACAAAATCTTTAACATGGTTAAGGGTAGATTACTGTCGTTGCCAAAGTTGCCCGTAGGCTCACAAAATAATAGGTTTAATAGAGTGTGGGGCATCAATGGGTAATGGGGTAGTTGTGTGGTAGTGTATTCATATTGTGGCATGAGATGTTGCAGGTTTGGTCAGCAGGATTGGGGTTCAAATGAGAATCCACATCACTCAAAGGGGCCTGTTGTGACTGCAGCCTGTTATGACTTCTATTACTTCTATTCTAGCAGGTAGTTACCTTAATCCTTGGCATGAGAGGTCAGCTGATGTTCTGGTGTTAAAGCAATATATTTCCTCATTTCTGTCATTGGTGTTGTCTGATGTCTGCTGTTGTTAAGGTTCAGTAGTTTGATTGATGACTGATGACTGATGTTGTTCTGCTGTTGCCATGGATCAGCTTAGTTGTTATGGTTCAGTTTAGTTGCCTGAACTGAGTTCTGAATGGCAACTCCAACCTTGCAATGATAGGTTCTGCTGTATCTGTGCCTGCTATGTGAACCTGTACTATGTTCTGCTGTATCTGTGCCTGCTGTCATGCTAGAAGTCTGTCATGATAATAGTCCTGTTGTCCTTTTGGACTGCTAAGGGTAGCAGCTCTAGGTGTGTTAACCCTGTGAGTTGTGAGCTAGAGCCCCAACATTCCTTGAGAGAGGAGGTAATATCTAGTGGGGGAGCTATGTGAGGTTCAGAGGAGGGAGTGAGGGTTCTCTTAGTGAGGAAAGTAGATGGTTCTCATAGCTGCTTTTGCTCATGAAGAATTGCATGTTCATGTTGTGCACCAGTAGACTACTTCGGTAGACTGTGCACCACTTTGTTACATATGTTACTATTGGGACCAGCATTCAAGCTTTCAGCATTCCTGTTTTGACAGGGTAACTTTTGGATGCTGAACTGTTGCTGAGTGAACTGTGGTGTGCTCTGACATGTGTAGCATACTTGTGACCTTGTAATACCAAAGTGTTGCTACAATCCTGCAGTTGGTACATAATTGACAGATGACTGATGACTGATTTAACTAAGGCCCAGTTCTGATTGTGTTCAGTTCTGAATGTTCTGAACCTGTTTTGGTAGCTGAAATGCTTTCTGTGGTGCATCATTTGTGTGCCAAGTCAGGAGCTACATGGGTTCAACTTGGGGGGTTGGCTGGCTATATCTCCTATTACTTCTATATTATCAGTTTGTGCAGGTCAGAAGTTAGAGCTGACTGCTGTTCTGTTTGGGCATTTGTGTAATTGTTAAATGTTCCAATTCAGGACTGCAGTGTACTTCCAGTTATGTTTTGTTGCTTGCCTAACCAATAGGGGCTGTCATTGGGATCTCCCTTCGCAGAGGGGGAATTCCTCTGCAATGTGTTACCTGCATGTGTTACCTCAATTCCTCTGTATTGTTTTGCTTTGTTTTCAGTATTGTTTAGTATGGTGCAAGTTCAGTTGTTGTAGTCCAAGTAACTGTGTAGTCCAAGTAGCTGCATTAGTGACTGTGTTTGATATGGTCCAGTATTGTATTTGTTTGGTCTGCTGCTGCTGTTGCTGTCCAGTATTCTGAACCAAGCTGCATCAGTTTTGAAGTTCAGCCTGCTCTTTGGAAGCCTGCTCTTTGTTGTATCCAGGTAGCTGCTGTGGCAGCTCTGAAGCTGGCCTAACTGCTATGGAACAAGTTTCCCAAGCCTTATCAGTTGCAGCAGCAGAAATAGATGCTCAAGCCTTGTCAGTTGCAGCAGCAGAAATAAATACCTTGTCAGTTTCCCAAGCTGCTATGATGCTGAATTGAGCAGATGCAGTTGCTGTCAGAAGTGAGGGCTGAACCTGTGCATGTTTTGAGCTATATTGTTGTCATGCTATGTTTTGGAGCAAAGTATCCCAAGCTATGTAATTGGTTTTTTTTTATGTTATGTTATGTTTTGTTGTCATTGCGTTGTTTTCTTCCCCTCTTCTAGATGGGCTGGAAACAGCGTCTATTAGGTTATTTCCTAGGCATGTAGCCATTTGGTATAGTCATTTCCTCCTGGGGTATGCCCCTTGTAGGCTGTATATAAGGTTCGATTCTTTTTTTTTTCTATTAAAGCTGTTTTACCCAAAAAAAAAAAGATGTCCCCACGAAACTTTTGCACCTGTCTTCTTAAGGTCAGAACCTGACCAAAAAAAGCTCTAAGAATGGATTCTACCTCTTTAATTACCCTTTTAGGGATAATAAAGAGAGATGACCAGTAAGTTTGCATTGAAAACAGAACTGATTTTATTAATTGAATTCTACCAGCATAAGACAAATACCTATGTGTCCATGATTTAGTCTTGGCTAAAATCCTTTCAACCATGACTTTACAGTCAGTGTGCTTGAGTTTGGTAGACAGAAGAGGTACCCCCAAGTACCTTACTGGCAATGACGCCTCCTGGAAACCTAGAATATTCAAGATGGATGTTTTTGTGGAAGGATTGACACCAGAAAGGAAAATGTTACTCTTGGTAGGACTAGGAGAGAGTCCAGATAAATTCTCAAATTCAACCAGAGAGTCTTTAATGTGAGTTATGGATCTCACCTCACCTTTGCAGAAAATCATAAGATCATCTGCAAAGCAAAGATTGACAAGTTTGGTGGAGCCGCATTTCCAATGGAACTTAAAGTCGGGGAGGAGAGACTTTTCCTTAAGGATACAAGTCAAGACTTCCATGGATTTGGGTGAGGTTGTAGTAGTCTGGATGGAATGGGCGTGGTGTGCAGGGTGCTTAGCAGGGTAGCCTTGTCGGATGCCGACATCTCCAGTTCGAACCTCTCTCGGTCCGAGTCCCTCTGTAGTAGTTGACTTCTTTTGAGTGGGTATTATGCTAGCTTCAGGGTGATGGGCTTCTCGGTTCTTGGTCTTCTTATCCCAGCCGTGGAGGAGGAGAATCTCTCCTCAGCGCTGGTTATCATGTGGTCACCGTTGACCATGACTATCTACCGTATTTACTTTATTTCCTAGCCTGGCGGGTTGTGCCAGTACGCATAGCATTACAGTACGCATAGCATTTTGTTATGTATTTACTCTATCTCACTCTCCATGCGGGTTGTGCATGGTTTACTGCACTTTTTCCATTCTTATTTGTTTTCCTTTTCTTTTCCTCCTGGGGTATGCCCCTTGTAGGCTGTACATTCGCTTAACCTTTTTTTAATTTCAAGCTAAGTTACCCAAAAAAAGACTTCCATGGATGATGGGACTCTCACTCATGACAGTAGTGTAATTAAATCCAGCTTTGTCAAATACTATACTGACCTGCTAGGCACTGCCCATCCCTCTTCTTATGATGGGCGCTCTAGGATCCAACAAGTTGTTGGGTTAAGACTAACTGATAGTCAAATGATGACCATGGTAGCAGATGTCACTGACATTGAAATTAGGAACACCTTCTGGTCCCTTAATCCTTCCAAAGCTCCTGGCCCGGATGGCTATAATGCGGGTTTTTTTAGGAAAGCTTGGCCTATAGTAGGTCATGAAGTCACTGCAGCTGTAAAATCTTTCTTTAGGTCTGGTCAATTACTCAGGAAAGCTAATGCGACTATGGTGGCCCTTGTACCTAAGGTCCCCAATCCATCAAAAGTAGGTGACTTTAGACCTATCTCTTGCTGTAATACAATTTACAAATGCATCTCTAAAATCCTTGCAAGGAGAATACAGGTAGCCCTTCCTAATTTAATTGATCCTGTACAATCAGGCTTTGTTAAAGGGAGAAGGATTGCTGATAATATTTTCTTGACTCAGGAACTCATGAGAGGGTACCATAAATCATCCCCCTCTCCTTGGTGTGCTATGAAAGTGGATATCATGAAAGCATATGATAATGTGAGATGGGAGTTTCTTTGGGATGTGCTAGCTACCATGAACTTTCATCCTACCATGGTTAAATGGCTTCAGGCTTGTGTTACCACAGCTAATTACTCGTTGAGTATTAATGGTGAAGCCACTGGGTATATCCTTGGAAAAAGAGGGCTAAGGCAGGGAGATCCGTTGTCCTCATACTTGTTTGTCATCGTTATGGAAGTGCTCACCTGTTTGTTGAGAGAGAAATCCCTCCTTCCTAATTTCCAATTTCATTGGAGATGTGGTAATACCAAGATTATCAATCTCTGCTTTGCTGACGACCTAATGATTTTCTGTAAAGGGGATCTGTCCTCTGTCAGGCATATTCATGATGCTCTCATTGAGTTCCAGGAGTTGTCAGGCCTTTCCCCTAGTCCGGGGAAGAGTAGTATCTTCTTCTCTGGAGTCAATGCCACCTCTAAAGTAGCCATTCTAAATATCCTGGACTTTAAAGAAGGCACATTACCTGTTAGATACCTTGGAGTACCTCTAATTTCCACTAAACTCAAAGCCTCTGATTGTCAGCGCTTAGTAGATAGCATTACTGCAAAAACTAAGTGCTGGACAAATAGAGATTTAACATATGCTGGTAGGGTGCAGTTGATAAAGAATGTTCTGTTTTCCATGCAAACCTATTGGTCCTCCTTATTTATCATCCCTAAAAAGGTGATAAAAGAGGTGGAGGCTATACTAAGAGCATTTCTTTGGTCAGGTCCTGATCTAAAGAGAACGGGAGCTAAGGTCTCTTGGGAACATTTATGCTCTCCTAAGCAGGAGGGAGGTCTTGGGTTTAAATCCATGCAAACGTGGAACAAGGCAGCCATTGCCAAGCATATTTGGTTCCTCATTTCTGGAGGGGAACAGTCCATGTGGTGTCAATGGGTCAAATCCTACTTAATAAAAGGGAGAAACTTTTGGAATCTTAAAATCCCTGGAGGATGCTCTTGGGTCTGGAGGAAGTTACTGAACCTCAGACCTCTGGTGCAACCTTTCATTATTAGTGTGTTAGGTGATGGCCACTCCACTTCATTATGGTATGACAATTGGCATCCACTTGGCCCTTTGATAGCAAACCTTGGTGCCAGGATTGCTCTAGATTCTGGTATACCTCGGGATGCTACTGTATCCCACATTATCCACAATTCAAACTGGGTTTTTCCTATTACGCAAACTATTGAACTCAATGAGATCAGAAGAACATTACCACCACTTCCCTCCTCCAGGTTGGTTGAGTCAGATTATATTAAGTGGTCTCTTAATGCAAATGGTAAGTTCTCAATTGCATCTTTATGGGATAAATTGAGAATTCCATTCCCTAAAGTTGGGTGGCACAAGTTGGTGTGGTTCTCAGGCCACATACCAAAGTGTAGCTTCATTACCTGGCTGGCTGTGCAGCAAAGGCTATCCACTGCAGATAGACTGATGCTGTTTGGCGTTACCAACTCCTCTCAATGTAGCTTTTGTCAGGGGAGTGAAAGTCATGACCACCTTTTCTTTAATTGTCCATTCTCCCAACAGGTGTGGGACACTATGCTTACTAAACTTCATGTAAATTGGCACTCTCGACCATGGTCTGAGTGGGTCACTTTCCTATCAAACAAAAAGGGCAAATCTTTTCATGTAGTACTTGCTAAACTGGTATTTACAGCAACAGTGTATCATATGTGGATCGAGAGGAATGTAAGGAAATTTCAAGGCATATCCTGTTCTGGGGAGGTAGTTTTTTTTTTGGGTAAATCAGCTTGAAATAAAAAGGGGGGGCTAACCGAATATACAGCCTACAAGGGGCATACCCCAGGAGGAAAAGAAAAGAAAAGGAAAACAAAAAGGAAAGCCTACGCCAATCGGCTACATAGGACTAGAGGTAAAAAGAACATCTGTTTCCTATCCATCTAACAGAGGGATACGAAACAAATGGCAAAATGATTACAACCGCGTACAACCAATATACTTGGTTCTGAAATACAACCATAGTGACCATTGTGAAATAGGCTGCTGCTTCTAGCAGCTACCTGCAGTAGCTACAGCTTCAACTTCTGAACTCATTGTGAAATACAACTTCAACTTCAACTTCAACTTCAACATGGATACTTCAATCAACACTCAATTCAGCATCAGAACTCATTGTGAAACAACCATTGTGAAATAATCTGCTGCTCCTAGGACAGAACAGAAGCAGCATTGGCTGCTTTGCAAGTAAACTTCAAAACTTGGGGACACAACATGGATACTTCAAAGCTTATGAACTGTTCAAACTTCTGAAGCTCCAATACCTTTTACACTCCGTCAAATGCAACAAAACAATCTTATGCAATACAACATAACACCTTTAATAACACTACATGGAACAACATGGAACAAGGCTGCTATGATGGTAACTCAATTCAGCATCAGAACTGCATCAGAACTGGACAGGAGCAGGACTGACCTCCTGAAAATGTAGGCCTGCACTTGGCTTGCTTAGCAGCAGCAACACAGCTGCAGATCTGCAAGAGACCATGGCACAGAACAGCAGAACAGAACTTCTGAACTTCAAGACTTCTGAAATTCTAAACTTCTAATCTTCTAAACTTGGGGACACAACATGGATACTGCTTCCATCACAGAACAGCAGCTTCTGAAGGTCCAATGAGACAAATGAGACAAAACAATATGCAGAGGACGTCCCCCTCTGCGAAGGGAGATCCCAATGACAGCCCCTATTGGTTAGGCGAATATCAGAAATGAACGACTACTAAATAAACTTCATACAACTCTGAAAATACATTCACAATAAGAAGCTTAATCCCCTGGGGGAGCTTCTCTCTCTAACCTAGAGAGAGAAAGCTCCCTCTGACCCAGCCATATCAGCCGGCCTGGCCATCTTCGGCCCCATCCAGCCGGCGGCCGGGCATCCTCCGACCAGCAGCAGTAGCACAATCAAAGGCAAGGGAACCCCTCTCTCGACAGGGGCTCTCCTCCACCGCCGTACCATAACCAACCGGCTACCCACGGGTCCGGCCATCCACCACCATCTCCTGTCCAGATCTGGAAGCTAACACCATTTCCGGCAGTAGCAGAGGCAGCAGCTCCGGTGGCTGCCGCCATTAACAGCAGCAGCGGCCGCAGTCATTCCGGCCATGGATCGACTCCCAACTGTGGGTCGCCGTGGTCCGGCCGCCGCTGGTCTTCAACAGATCCGGCGCCTCTCTCCGCCGGCCATTCAACAACCGGCAACCCTCGGGCCCGGCCTCCTATCATCCTCCAATCGGAGCTCCATGGGTTCACTAACCCTCGGCTCCGTTCAGATCTCGTAGCCATGGCTACCCAAAGCGGGCGGCCACTGGTCCGGCCAGCCACAGCTGGCCTCCACTTCCGAGCTTCTTCGGCACGGTCACTGCAACTCTCTTGTCCGGTCATCTTTCCGGCCAAGCAGCGGCCAGCAGCAGCAGGCCCGTCGGGGCATCAATAGCCGTGGCACGGCCTGGCCATAACTTTATCAATGGCCACCGCAACTGGTGGCTCAGGTAGCAGCCAGACCGGGCAATCAGCAAGGCCACCAGTCAACAGCCGCCGTGGGCCAGTTCGGGGCCAGGTCATCAACAGGGGCCTGCCAGCTGGTAGCAGCCAGCCCGTTGGCAGGCCAGCCCGAGCAGGCAAGCCGTCGGGCACAGCCTGCCTTCGTCCAGCCACAAGGAAGGCAGCAGCCGGCTGCAGCAGCAGGCAGCGGCAACAGGCAGCGGCAGCAGCCCGCCCGATGGCAGGTTGGGCCTAAATTTCTTTCAAAAAAAAAAAAAAAAGTGGCACGGATTCCAAAAATAATTCCTAGTCCAATATTGGTTTATTGTCAATCTGTTGCTGGACGAACGGGCCAGTCTGATGGTGTTATTAACCCCCGATAGGCGGTCATCTGTTGGACTGAAATCGGGGGTCGGGCTTATGGTCGAGCCTTTTATATCCCTAGAACCAGTTTTTTTTTGCTCTAAGGTTGAGTGTAGTATTCATGTGGTCGTAGCTATTTTTGATTAGATTGAACTCCTTCCTAGTTAGGGGTAGCCTGCAGTAGCAGCAGCTGCAGGAGCCGATGATTAGATTTTGGTTGGAGTTTGATTGAGCAGGGTAGTTGCCGGAGCTGTCATTGACTAGATTGGTGGATCCTCACTGATCGAAAGGGGTTGCTTTGCAGTCTGTTTCTGATTAGATTTGGTGGTTTGCACTGATCGAAAAGAGCAGCTTGGTCCACTTGAGGTTCGAGTGGCTACTTTTGGTGGCCTCTCTTTCTGTTCCGCTTTGAGTCGTTAGCGAGCCTAGGGGATTTGGGCGAGGTTGTAGTAGTCAGGGTGGAATGGGTGTGGTGTGCAGGGTACTTAGCAGGGTAGCCTTGTCGGATGTCGTCATCCCCTGGTCGAGCCTCTCTCAGTCCGAGTTCCTCTGTAGTAGTTGACTTCTGTTGAGCGGATATTATACTTGCTTTGGGGTGATGGAATCCTCGGGTTTTGGTTTTCTTAGCCCAGCCTAGGAGGAGGAGGATCTCTCCTCAGCGCTGGTTATCATGTGGTCCATGTTGACCATGACTATCTACTTCAATTACCTTATTTCCTAGCCTGGCGGGTTGTGCCAGGAATAGCTCAATTTCATTTCAGTACATTTCATGGTTCTTTTCAGAGCCATTTGTATCACATATGTCACTTTATTTTACTCTCCATGCGGGTTGTGCATGGTTACCGTACTTTTATCATTCTTGTTTTTTTCTTTTCTTTTCCTCCTGGGGTATGCCCCTTGTAGGCTGTACATTCGATTAACCTTTTTTAATTTCAAGCTAAATTACCCAAAAAAAAAAAAAAATACATTCACAATATCAACAGAGCAGGTTCAGAACATCATTGAAATAGGCACCACAGGTTGGAACCTAACTGAAACAGAAACTTGACTTGAATAAACTTCATACAAGTTTATACAAGCACTTGACAGGTAACAGCAAGCAGCAACACTGTAGCTATAAGTAAGCTGCTGATAAGTAGCTAACTGATAAGTAACAGCAGCTAAACACTCACAGCTAGCACAGGTTCTGATCAAGCATGGCAGCTGCTAGCATTCAGGTATCAATAACAACAGTCACAAGGTCATGCACTATGCAGAAACAACTGAACAACATTTGCTAATGGCATCAGATTCTGAACCGTAGCCGACCAACAGATTCCATCAGGTATCACAGAACTAAACTGGCTGATTCTACCACACAGAACTACTGGCCTTAATGACATCACAGGTAAGCCCCTCTCTCAAGGAATGTAGGGCTCTAGCACAAGGTCATCCAACAAGGATTAAGGTAACTACCTGCTAGAATAGGAGTAATAGCAGCCAAACTGGACAGCAGGCAGTTTCTGACTGCTGGACCCTTCTGAATCCCCCTTGAGCTACAACCTTTGAAATGCAGTCAAGCTTGGTGGAGCCTGACCCTGTATACAACTTCAGAACAATGTGGAAACAATGCAACACAATACAATGTGGAAACAATGCAACTCAGACCAATAATACAATAACAACTCAAACCAAATTCCACTCATTCACAATCCAAACTGCTTGAGATTGAGTCATATTATGGAGTGATAAAAGTCTGGCCCTAACCATCGAGCAGATTTTGTGAACCACTGCCTCCCATGTACAAGAGAGAGTTTGGAACTTCCTAACATTTCTCTCAATCCAAATGTGATAAACGGCTACTGTAAAGACCAGTTTTGTGAGCACAACCTTAAGTGTTTTACCTTTGGCACCTGATAGAAAAGTGATCCAGTCAAGCCATGATCTAGGAGACCAGGATACATGAAGCTTAGTTTGGATGGCATTCCAAACTTTTTGAGAGTAAGAGCAGTTAAAGAAAAGGTGATCATGGCTTTCCCTCTCTTGACAAAGACTACATTGAGGGGATACATTCAGACCAAACAACACAAGTCTATCCGCAGTGGAGAGCCTAATCTGAATAGCTAACCAAGTGACAAAGCTACATTTCGGAATGTGGCCAGAAAACCATACTAATTTATGCCACATGACCTTAGGAAAGTGAGTTCTCAATTTGTCCCATAAAGAGGCAATAGAGAACTGACCATTGGGTGTGAGGGACCATCTAACATGATCAGCCCTAAGCAATCTGGATTGAATAAGAGGAGGCAAAGAACTTCTTACCTCATTAAGTTCCCAAGTTTGAGTAATGGGGAACACCCAATTTGAATTATGAATGATGTGGGACACAGTAGCATCCTTCGAGATACCAGAATCATAAGCAATTCGGGAACCAAATTTGTTCAACAAGGGACCAAGAGGATGCCAATTGTCATACCACAAGGAGGTGGAATGACCATTACCTATTATGCTTAGAATGTATGGTTGCACCACCGGTCTAAGGGTCAAAAGTTTCCTCCAAACCCAGGTGCAATCTCCAGGAATTTTCAAGTTCCAAAAGTTCCTACCCTTGATTAAGTAAGATTTGACCCACTGACACCACATTGACTGCTCCCCCCCGGAAATTAAAAACCAGATGTGCTTGGCAATGGCTGCTATATTCCAAACTTGCATGGATTTGAAACCAAGACCACCCTCATGCTTAGGAGAGCATAAATGTTCCCAAGAGACTTTGGCACCTGTTTTCCTAAGATCAGGACCAGTCCAAAGAAATGCCCGAAGGACTGATTCAACTTCTCTAATAACCTTTTTAGGAATGATAAACAATGAGGACCAATAGGTTTGGATAGAGAATAGAACATTTCTAATCAACTGGACCCTACCAGCATAGGTGAGGTCCCGGTTGGTCCAGGACTTGGTTTTTGCAATAATGTTATCCACTAAACGCTGACAGTCAGTAGCTTTGAGTTTAGAGGAGAGAAGGGGAACACCAAGATATCTAACAGGCAAAGTACCCTCTTTAAACCCTAAGATAGCCAAGATGGCCAATCTAGTGCTAGTGTTGACCCCAGAGAAGTAGATGCTACTCTTCCCAGGGCTAGGAGAAAGACCTGATAGGGATTGAAATTCAGTGAGTGCATCCTGGATATGATTAATTGAAGCTAGATTGCCCTTGCAGAATATCATGAGATCATCAGCAAAACAAAGATTGACAAGCTTAGTAGCACCACATCTCCAGTGATAATGGAAATCAGGAAGACAGGATTTCTCCTTAAGAAGGCAAGTGAGAATTTCCATCACAATAACAAAGAGATATGAAGATAGAGGATCACCTTGTCTGAGCCCTTTTTTCCCGAAAATATAACCAGTGACTTCACCATTGATGCTAAGAGAGTAATTAGCAGTAGTGACACAGGCTTGAATCCAATTGATCATGATGGGATGGAAGTTCATAGAATTCAGGACATCCCACAGGAAGTCCCACCTAACATTGTCATAAGCTTTCATGATGTCTACCTTCATAGCACATCTGGGAGAGGAAGAAGATTTGTGGTAACCTCTCATGAGCTCCTGGGTAAGGAAAATATTGTCAGCAATCCTCCGACCTTTAACAAAACCTGACTGAACAGGGTCAATTAAAGTGGGAAGAACCACCTGCAACCTTCTAGCAAGGATTTTAGATATGCATTTGTATATAGTGTTACAACATGAGATTGGTCTGTAATCCCCAACTCTGGATGGATTAGGGACCTTAGGAACAAGCGCAATAATAGTTGAATTTGCCTTTTTGAGCAGCCGACCAGACCTAAAGAAGGTTTTGACAGCGGCAGTGATTTCATGGCCAATGATAGGCCAGGCCTTTTTGAAGAAACCAGCATTATAGCCATCAGGACCAGGAGCTTTACCAGAGGGAAGAGACCAGAATGTCTCCTTAATTTCAAGATCAGAAACATCAGCAACCATGGCTAACTTTTGGCTATCGGATAAACGATTACCTAAGACCTGTTGGATTCTGGGCAGACCTTGATAAGAAGTAGGATGAGCTGTGCCAAGCAGACTGGTGTAATAGTCAACAAAGTTGGATTTGATACCCCTAATGTCATAAATGAGGGACCCGTCATCCAACACCAAACTGGTAATCTTACTCCTATTTCTAGTGTTGTTCACAGCTTTAAAGAAATAAGAAGTGCACTGGTCCCCAAGTTTCAACCATTGAATTCTTGACTTTTGTTTAGCCAGACTTTCCTCGGCCCTCAGCAAGGTGAGAAGATGCTTATGGACCTCCTGCTCCTGGCTAATAACAGAGAGATTAGAAGATTGACTACCCAACTCTTTCTGCAAAGACTCAAGAAGTTGCCTAGTGTCCACAACTCTCTTAGAGACATCACTAAAGTCCCTATTATTGATAAGCTTAAACTCCCCTTGTAGAAGTTTGAGTTTTTCACAAACACAGAACATAGGATTTCCTATGATCACTTTCCTCCAGACTTTTTGAACCACAGTTAAAAACTGAGGATGATCGGCTATAAAGTCAAAGAACTTGAAAGGTTTAGAGGATTTCCTAGGACTAGGAGTGATGCACACTATACCTGGAGAGTGATCAGAGATCCCCGGGGTGGGAAAATGAGCTGAAGAACTGGAATAGTCTTTCATCCATTGTTCATTTACCAGAACCCTATCCAATTTGGTGGAGACATGATGAGCGGGGTCCTGTTTATTGGCCCAGGTGAAAAAGCAGCCCGAAAACCTAAGATCATCGAGCTCAAGAGCATAAAGGCAATCATTAAACTCTTCCATATGAGGGGGCCAGGAGGAAGATCCCCCAGCTTTTTCAATGGGAAACCTAATTGCATTAAAATCACCAAGCACAACCCAAGGATGTGAAGTACTAGACTGGCGGAGACTAGACCAAAGAGCTTGCCTAGATAAGTAGCTATTAGCCCCATACACAAAGGTAGCATGGAAAGGGGCTCCACCACACCTAGGCAACACCTCACAATGAATAAATTGATCAGAATGATCCAAAACTTGAACATTCATCAAAATAGGATCCCAGCAAACTAAAATTCTACCGACGGGGGCATGAGAGTAGTTGTTCACAAAATTCCACTGCGGACAAATATATTTTAAAATTCTAACAGCCAAGTTCTCCTTAATTTTATGCTCTAGCAAACCCAAAAGAGAGAGCTTATTGTTATTAACAAAGCTTTTAGCCTCATTTTGCTTAATAGGATCATTGAGACCCCGAACGTTCCAAAAACCAAGTTTAAAAGGTTGCGTAGACATAAAACAAAACCTCAAGCAGAATAAGATATGTAACGGCAGAAAATGGAAGAATAAGCGAACTGCCTAGCCAAAAAAGGATACAAAGGTATTAAGTCCTGCCACTGCTCAAGGAACATAGTGACTGTTCCTTAGCGAGCTTCCTCAATCTTTTCTGGGCAGACTTGGAGAGATTATTGGCGATAACCAAGCCATCAATGGAAACCTGCTCAGCAGCTCTCCCTCTGTCCCGTGGACCTACAAGATCAGGAGGTTCAGGTGGCTTAATACCAGCATGAGTTTGAACTCCTTTTGCTTCCAATGTTTGAGGACCTAGCATTCCATGGGGAGTATGAGCATCTCCGGAACCCACTTCCAGAGAGGCTGGAGGCTTAAGATGAACCGAAGTCTCTGACCGACTGACCACCTTTTCCAAAACTTCCAGCAAATCATCCTCAGAATCAGTAAGCTCATCACTAGGGGCTTGAATTACAGACGTATCAACTGAAGTGCTTGATGAACGAGGACCTGCTGCGAATTCCATCTGGCCTGGAATAGATTGATCACAAGCTGCCCTCTGTCTCCCATTGTCTTGATTGGAAAGAACTTGAGCCACTGGACCCTGCCCCACATTCCCCTTATCCACCGAATCCTTAACAACAATATCAGAAGCTACAAAAGGCAAAGCTTCAGAGGTTTTAGATGGCTGCAACTCATCTGAATGAGGAAGATCAGCTAGAACACTTGGACTGCCGTTAGAGACTTCAGTAGAAGATTGAAAGGAAGAGGATTCCCCTGCTCCCATAGCAGCAGGATTGGCATCCCTTTTGCCCTTACCTTTACTGACCACTTGCCATGTGTCCTTTTGGCTTGAGTCTTTAGTACCCAATTGCTTAGTACACGAGCCTGAAGTATGCCCAAATACCTTACAATCTGAACAAATTGGAGGGAGCCACTGATATTGTAAAGCTACTATCACTGCCTCCCCATTGATGGTAATCTCAACGTCATCCGGCAACTCTGAACCAGCATCAACTTCCACACATATACGAGCATAATCCAGCCGGAGTTTTTTTGCTGTTGCTTGATCCACGTGAAGAGGTTTACCAATTGTACTAGCAATCTTGCTAAGGCACTCTGCTGTCCAAAACTCCAAAGGGAGTTTCAAAATTTTTATCCAAGCTGGGATTTTAGAGGGTTGGTCCTTGGTTGGGAGCAACATACGTTTCCAATTTTGCAACACAAGAAATCTTCTAGAAAAGAAATGGGGGCCATCCTCTAATGCTTTCAACTTAGCGGCCTCATCCTTGAACTCGAATAAGAATCTTGAGCCAATTTCCTTGACTGATAAAAGATTGTCCTTCCACACCGTCCGTGCTGTAGCCTTAAGTAGGGGTAATTCCATCTTGCCATCAAGGAAGTGCCCTATTAGACAGTGATTCCAACTGCCCTCATCTATATCCGTTTCATCCAACTCCACCACAGCTCGCTTACCTTGTTGAAGTTGAGGGTAGTATTCCAACTTCATCATTTTAGAAGGGCCTTGGGCAGCGAAGAGGGAAGCCCAGTTCTTTGAATTACCTTGGGGACGAATAGGGTTATGATGTCGATTGGTATGGGGTTTGGTGGGGTTTGGGAGAATCCCATCTTTCAATTCGGATTCAAAGTTTATAAATTCCTCCTGACCTAATTTTGACCCAGAAGGAATTTTGTAATTGACATTAAGGGTTTGAAGCTTACCACATGCATCTGGAACTAGAGCTTGGTTCCCTGACAGTACCTTGAGCCGACTTAACTGGGATTTCAACTCAGAGCAGTCGACGATCACACCTGAGTTCTTCATTTCCGCCTCTAAAGAACGAACTAGGCTAGACAGCCGTTCCTCTGAATCTAGCCGATCCCCTGCTAGTTGAAATACCTCCTGGAGTTTCCTAGCTGGGCTAGGGTTCTTGGGGCTAAGGGCACCTGTTGAAGATGATGCGACGGGGAGAGAGGAAGAATCATCCGGAAGGGATGGAGCCCCAGGGCAAAGATCAAAAGGTTTGGGGATGGACTTGTTGGGGGGAGATCGATTAGGGATTAATCTAGAAGGTGGAGATGAGTTTAGTAAGAATGGATTAGGAGAGAGTAATTGTGGATTGGAAACTCTTTGCTTCCTTCTCATTTCGTTGGAGTCCATGGCTAAGCCGCCGAGACCTTCGAACAACGAGATGGTGCCGTCAGCCATGGAGAATACCTGTTCTCCACGACCTTGTCAGAGATCGCCCTAATCGCCCTACATGTCAGAGCGGTACTATATTGTCTCCTATTCATGAATCAAGATGGTCATTTTTCTGGGGAGGTAGTTGCTCTTAAAGTTTATTCTATGGTGAGGGCGAGACTATTTTCATTGCAAACACTGCCACCATCTCAAGCTGACTGGGTGGTAAATGAATGGAATCTTAGTGGCCAATAAACTGTGGCTGGAAGTTAATTCATTTGTTTTCCTACCTTTTCTACTTAGATTGTGATAAACCATTGAGCTGAATTCTGATTTCATTTGTTTTCCTACTTTCATTTGTTTTTCCTACCTTAGCTGTTATCTGTTATGGCAAGGGAAACTGCTGCTGTCTAGTAAGTTACTTCTGCAGCTGCTGGTTGTGTCCCCAAGTCTGTGTCCCCAAAGGCACAAAAGCAACAATGGTTGTGTCCCCAAGTCAGTAAGATTCAGAACATACAGCTGCAGCAGCGCAGCAAGGTTCAGAACAGATCAGACAAGGAGAGAGCAGGACCCCTTGACCCTAAATGAGTCCATTCCATTCAAAGAAGATGGAGTTCAAAGGAGTATCTACGTTGAGCTCCCTGTTGGTTTAGCCCAAAAGTGAGTCTACTATTACTCCTACTTATACAGGTAGTTATCTTATACTTTGGTGTGTGAGGGAGAGTTCTGAAGGTGTTGGTGTACATTACCATAGCAGTTCTGCTGTACATTACCATAGCAGTTCTATAATTGGCTCCATGGTGTTTAATTGGCTGATTTTGTGCATTGTAATAAGGATAGGTGCTATAGCAGTTATGATAGCAACCTGTTCTGACTCTGTTATACCTGTTCTGACTCTGTTATACCCTACACCTGATGTTGTAATGGTAGCTTCTATGTTTCTACCAACATAGCAGCTTGGTTCTATGTTTTGAAATGTAATTATGAGCTGCATCAGTTGTCCAGTTCATGTCTTGAAATGTACTTACCAAACTAGCTGCTTCAGTTTTGAAGTACTTTGAGCTGATAGCAGTTCTGTTGTTGGGACTGAGTTGGTTGGGACTGATAACAACCTGTTCTGACCCTGTTATACCTGTTTTGTGTTCTGCTATGGACTGCTAAGGTTCAGATTTTATGTTCTGAACCTGTTCCATCATAGCAGCTTGGTTCTATTCCCAAGTCAGATCCTAGCTGCATCAGTTTTTGAAATGTACTTAAGGTTCAGATATCCCAAAGTCAGCTAAGGTTCAGATTCTGATCCTTAGCTGGCTGCAGCCATTTGTTTTCTGTTAAGTGTTGTGCCTGAGGTAATGTCCAGCTATGTTGGTTCTAGTAGTGACATGTATGGTGAAGCATTCAGTTGTTGTGCTTCCTTTTGTTTTGCCTAACCAATAGGGGCTGTCGTGGGATCTCCCTTCGCAGAGGGGGAATTCCTCTGCAATGTGTTATGCTAATTATGTTCAGAGGTGCGGACTGTTATCAAACACCTGTTAGTAGACTTTGTAGCAGTCCAGACTTTGTAAAGCTATTTTGTTATGTAAAGTTTTAGTTGTAAAGGGCAACATGCCCAGCTTGGTGTGCTAAGTCACTTCTGGCCAACAATTCAGAGTCCCCAAGTGCAGCAGCTGTTAGCTGTTGTTCCAAGTTCTGGTTGTGCTCAAGTCCAGCAGTTCAGCAGTTTGGCGTTGTTCCTCACCCCAAGTCTTGCTCAAGCTCAAGTCCAAGCTCAGTCCTGATATCACTTCATCTGAACCTGTTCTGATCCTGGAAGATCAGCATTCCTTCTTTCCAAGAGTTTTGAAGCTTGGAATTTATTAGCTCAGTAGCATTTTGTGTTCTGTTTCGTATCCCTCTTGTAGATGGGTACAAAACAGACGTTCTACTTACTTTTAGTCCTATGTAGCCGTTTGGCGTAGGCGCTCTTTTTATTCTTTCTTTTCTTTTCTTTTCTTTCCTCCTGGGGTATGCCCCTTGTAGGCTGTATATTCGGTTAGCCCCCCCTTTTTATTTCAAGCTGTTTTACCCAAAAAAAAAAAGACTTCCATGACGATCACAAACAAGTTAGAAGACAAGAGATCACCTTGTCGTAAACCTTTCTGCCCAGGAATGTATCCTATTACCTCCCCATTAAAGCACAAAGAATTTTTTTTTTTTTTGTGGGTAAAATAGCTTGAAATAGAAAAAAGAATAACCGGATATACAGCCTACAAGGGGCATACCCCAGGAGGAAAAGAAAAAGAAAACCTACAAGAGTAAGAAAATTGACAACGCCAAATGGCTACATGGCTAAATGATGAGCGTTGTTTCCAATCCATCTATCAAGAGGGAAGGAAAACAACGCCTATTGAAAGCAACAAAATAGACTACACCCATGTAAGGCACTAAGAAGTGCAGTCCTGGAGAGTTAATACATTACACTTGAAAATAGACTGCACACATTACACTTGTTGTGCAGCCTGCTGTAGCTGTTCTGTTCAACTGATATGGCTATACAAAACTGCAGCAGCAGCAGCAGAACATGATGATTAGTTGCAGGGCTGGCCAGCAGAACTGATGCATTTCTGATGCGGCTTCAGATCAGAAGAGAATGCAGCCCAGAAAATAGCAGCAGATCAGAACGGAATGCAGCCCAGAAATGACAGAAGATGACAGAAAAAAAAACTTCGGCTGGATTATGCTCGTATTTGTGTGGAAATTGATGCTGGGACTGACTTGCCGGATGACGTCCAAATTACAATAAATGGTGAGACTGTAATAGTAGCACTTCAGTATCAATGGCTTCCTCCAATCTGTACGGAATGCAAGGTTTTTGGGCATCCTAAAGGCACGTGTACTAAGCAATTGGGCTCTAAAATCTCAAATACAAAGGATACATGGCAAGTGGTTAATAAAGGGAAGGGAAAAGTTAATGGCAACCCTGTTGGTCCGGTAGCAGTCGAATCCTCTTCCTCTCATTCGGCTTCTGCATTGGAAGAGTCCATTGGCGTTCATAGAGACCTAGCTGAACTTAACCATTCTGTTGAGTTGCAGCCGAGTGCAGTTTCAAAACTACCACCTGATATTGTTGTGGATCCTGTGGCAGAGGGTATTGAGGCTAAGGATTCAGTGAAGTATGATAGTTCCAACCATGAGAAGTCTCACCCATTACTATCCATTCCAACCACCTCTAGACCTCATCAACCCAGTGTTCCACCCCCTGGAGAGGAGCTTGACTCCGAGGATGATCTTTTAGAGGTTTTAGAAGGGGTGGTAAGCAGCTCTAGGGAGTCCGAGAATGTGTCACAAGTCCAGGCAGTAGTTTTACTGGATCCGGTCATCATTTCTGCTCCGAGGGTTGGATTATCTAGTGAAGTGTGTGACTCTAACTCTGATAAAGTGGAATGTTCTTTATCTGAAGCAATGCAACCCCCTACCCCTAAACCTCCTGATCTCCAAAGGGACATACTCAAGGATAAAATTGCTAAATTGGAAGCAAACAAGTCAGTCTCTAAATCCACCAAACGGAGAATGATGAAGCAATTAAAGGAACAGCTTGGTTCCTTGTCCGAAGGAAGGCATTAGCTCACTTGTATCCTTTTTTGTCAGGGCAGTATCTTCTTACATATTCTGCCATTGCATTATCAGTTCTGCTTTAGTGTATTTTATGTCGTTGCAACCTCTTAACTTGGGATTTTGGAATATCCGGGGTCTTAATGACCCAATCAAACAAAAAGAGACTAAAAGTTTTGTGAATCTAAATAATATCTCACTATTTGGGTTGCTAGAGCATAAAATAAAGGAAGGCTCGGCGACTAGAATAATGAAATATGTTTGTCCTCAATGGAGTTTTGTGAGCAATCATCTTCATGCTCCCATTGGAAGAATTCTAGTGTGTTGGGACCCTACTGTGGTTCAGGTTCAGGTATTGGACCAAACTGACCAGTTCATGCACTGTGAAGTGCAATCCAAGGATGGTGGGGCTCCTTTTTTGGCAACTTTTATTTATGGAGCAAATAGTTACCTCCAGAGGCAGGCACTATGGTCTAGTCTCCTTCATCTTAACTCATCCCTTCCTTGGATTGTGCTTGGTGACTTTAATGCTATTAGATTTCCTAGAGAGAAAGTTGGGGGCTCTTTAAGCTGGCCCCCTCACATGAGTGAGTTCAATCATTGTCTGTATGCCTTGGAACTAGATGACCTTAGGTATTCTGGATGCTTCTTCACGTGGGCCAATAAACAGGACCCACCTCATTTTGTGAGCACAAAACTAGACAGAGTGCTTGTAAATGAGCCTTGGATGACAGCTTTTAGCTGTTCTCATGCTCATTTCTCCACCCCTGGGGTATCTGACCACTCTCCTGCCATTGTTTGCATCATTCCAAATAATAAGAAATCACATAAACCCTTTAAGTTCTTTGATTTCCTTGCTGATCATCCACAGTTCTTAACTGTCGTTAGGAAGGTTTGGAGGAGAGTGGTCATTGGTAATCCAATGTTCAGTGTTTGTGAGAAACTCAGACTATTACAAGATGAGTTCAAACAAATCAATAAGAGGGACTTCAGTGATATATCTAAGAGAGTGGTTGACTCTAGGCAACTTCTTGAGTCACTACAAAAGGATTTAGGGATTCAACCCTCTGATCCCTCTGTTATTACTCAAGAGAGAATGGTTCATAAGCAATACATCGAATTGTTGAGAGTGGAAGAAAGTTTTGCTAAGCAAAAGTCTCGAATTCAGTGGCTTAAATTGGGTGACCAGTGCACATCCTTTTTCTTTAAATCTGTCAGTAACACCCGTAATAGAAGTAAGATATCCAATTTGATCCTTGATGATGGATCTCTCATTCATGATAGTAAAGAGATTAAATCAAGATTTGTTAGATTTTACACTGATCTGCTCGGTTCTGCTCACCCTACTGCTTACCATGGGATTGATAGGGTTCAGCAGATTGTCAAGCAGAGATTAACTGATGGTCAAAGGATGGCTATGGTTGCTGAGGTCTCTGATCTTGAAATTAAAGACACCTTCTGGTCTCTTAATCCTACTAAAGCACCTGGACCTGATGGCTATAATGCGGGTTTTTTCAAGAAAGCATGGCCTATCATAGGTCATGATGTCACCGCAGCTGTTAAATCCTTTTTTAGGTCTGCTCAATTACTTAGGAAAGCTAATTCTACTATTGTCGCGCTGGTTCCCAAGGTCCCCAACCCATCAAAGGTGGGGGACTTTAGACCCATCTCTTGCTGTAATACTGTATACAAGTGTATCTCTAGAATTCTTGCCAAACGGATCCAATTAGCTCTTCCTACTTTAATTGATCCTGTTCAATCAGGTTTTGTTAAGGGGAGAAGGATAGCTGACAATATCTTCCTCACGCAAGAACTCATGAGAGGATACCATAAGTCATCCTCCACTCCTAGGTGTGCCATGAAGGTAGATATTATGAAGGCCTATGATAATGTGAGGTGGGAATTCCTTTGGGATGTCCTATCTGCTATGAATTTCCATCCTACCATGATTAAGTGGCTTCAAGCTTGTGTCACCACTGCTAATTACTCACTTAGCATTAATGGGGAAACCACTGGGTACATTATTGGGAAAAGAGGACTTCGTCAAGGTGATCCATTGTCCTCTTACCTTTTTGTCATTGTAATGGAGATCCTCACTTGTCTTCTTAGGGAGAAATCCCTGCTTCCTGATTTCCATTTCCACTGGAGATGTGGAAATTCTAAGATCATTAATCTCTGTTTTGCTGATGATCTCATGATTTTTAGTAAAGGGGATCTTACTTCAGTCAAACACATTCTGGCTGCACTCACTGAGTTCCAGGCCTTGTCGGGCTTATCTCCTAGTCCTGGGAAGAGTAGCATCTATTTCTCCGGAGTAAACGCTAGCTCTAGGTTGTCCATTCTGAATGTCTTAGGGTTCAAGGAAGGCACTCTTCCTGTTAGATATCTTGGTGTGCCTCTTATCTCTACTAAACTTAAAGCCTCTGATTGCCAACGGCTTGTGGATAGCATTACTGCTAAAACAAAGTCTTGGACTAACAGAGATTTAACGTATTCAGGCAGAGTTCAGTTGATTAGGAATATACTTTTCTCCATGCAAACATATTGGTCCTCCTTATTTATCATCCCTAAAAAGGTGATTAAAGAGGTCGAGTCTATACTTAGAGCTTTTCTTTGGTCTGGTCCTGATCTTAAGAGAACTGGTGCTAAGGTCTCTTGGGAGCATCTGTGCTGTCCTAAGGAGGAAGGGGGTCTTGGTTTCAAATCCTTACAAGTTTGGAACAAGGCTGCCATTGCCAAGCACATTTGGTTCCTAATTTCTGGGGGGGGAGCAGTCTATGTGGTGTCAATGGGTCAAATCATACTTATTAAAAGGGAGGAATTTCTGGAACCTTAAAATTCCTGGGGATTACACTTGGGTATGGAGGAAATTATTGAACCTTAGGCATCTGGTGCATCCCTATTTTCTTACAGTACTCGGTGATGGCCATTCAACTTCATTGTGGTATGATAATTGGCATCCACTTGGGCCTTTAATTGCTAAATTTGGCCCCAGAATTGCCCTTGATTCTGGCATTCCTAAAGATGCTACTGTGTCCCACATCTTCCAAAACTCAAGCTGGACTTTTCCCATCACCCAAACTATAGAGCTTAATGAGATAAGAAGATCCTTGCCTCCTCTTATCCCATCCAGGTTGGGGGAAGCTGATCGCATTAGATGGACTCTCACTCCTAATGGGCAATTCTCAGTTGCTTCCCTTTGGGAGGAATTGAGAACTCCCTATCCAAGAGTTATGTGGCACAAATTGGTGTGGTTTCAAGCCCACATTCCAAAGTGCAGCTTTATCACGTGGCTGGCTATTCAGAATAGACTATCCACTGCTGATAGGCTTGTGATGTTTGGCATGAACATCTCCCCTCAATGTAGCTTTTGTCATGTAAGTGAGAGTCATGACCACCTTTTCTTTAATTGTAACTTCTCTCAGCAAGTGTGGTGCACCATGCTCTCCAAAATTCACGCCTCTTGGCACTCTAGATCATGGGCTGAATGGGTTACTTTCCTCTCTAATGTGAAAGGCAAATCGTTTCAATCTGTTATTACAAAGCTGGTATTTACCACCACTCTTTACCATATTTGGATTGAGAGGAATGTGAGGAAATTTCAAGGTACATCTTCCACTTGGGAGGTAATTGCTCACAAAATTTACTCCATGGTGAGAGCAAGACTGTTATCATTACGAGCCCTTCCTCCAAGTCGAGCAGAATGGGTTGCAAATGAATGGAATATTACTGGATCATAATTCTTATACTGATTGTGCCATAGTTGTTTCCTTATTGATTTTGGTAATTTTCTGGTGTGTTCATGATGAATAAGGACAGGTTGTGCATAGTGATCCATATAGGGATGGCCAGGCTTCTAGTACTTTCAGTTTAACAGGAGCAACCAGTTGGAGGGTCTGAATTCTAAGCTGCTATTACTTCTATGTACGAGGTAAATACCTTACTCTTAAGCAGCTACTCCAGCATTTAAACATGTGCTTTTAATTGTTAATTATTGGTTTGATTGTGCGGATATCATTGAAGGCTGTCTACTCCATTTGGGAGTAGCTGTTATCACTTTCTTTCAGTTCCATTATATTTGAGTGTGACCCGTGAGTAGAGTGCTTGTTCCCCTTTTCTTTTGAGAGGAGATAATATCTAGTGGGGGAATTTTGTGAGATCAAGCGGAGGGAGAGGGTGGAGCCATTCCTTCCTTGTCCTGTGTGAAAAGTAGAGAGGGAGGTGAGTATGTCGAGGGGTCGTTGGTTGGTGAGCACCTATAAGGACATGTGAATATCTCTCTTATCCTTGCTTGTCATTCGGTGGTAAAGGACTTTCAGTTGGCTATACTATTATGTGTTCGCTGATCATATTCTCTGCTATGTAAATAGGATTGCTAGTATTTAATCCTTGAGAAGGGAGCTTCTCTCTCTAGCTTAGAGAGAGAAAGCACCCCTTCGGCCCAGGCAGCCCCAGCCATGGCAGCCAGGCCTCCGGCCGGCCACCCAGCAGCAGCCAAGGCCACTGGCCATCAGAAGCAGCAGCTACGGGCTGAGGGTGTTCGCCTGGCCACCACGCCGGTCTCCCACTACGATGGCAGCAGCAGCAGCCATGTCGGGCAAGGGAGCCCCTCGCACGACAGGGGCTCTCCTCCACCGCCCTCCCACTCCGGTCTGAAGCTCAGCCGTGGCTTCGTCCTACCTCAACCCCGCCGTGAACCGGTGGGTACTATCTCAGATCTACTTTGGGCAGATCTGAATCAACCTCAACCCGGCAACACCACGAAGCCGGCCTTCATCCGCCTCCAGCCACCGTGGCCTCCATCACCGCCGTGGCCTCCAGCCGCCATGGCCTCCAGCCGCCATGGCCTCCATCACAGTCGTTTTTCGGCGGCTACGTTTTGGATCTGCTCCGGGCAGATCTGAAGCCACTACCGGCCATCTGGTCCGGCCTCCTCCTGGTCCGGCCACCAGCCATCAGCACCGTGGGCCACCAGCCACCGTGGGCTAGGCCACCATCAACAGCCGTGGGTCAGTTTGGGCCAGGCCCTCAACAGGGGCCAGCCAGCCCGTTGGCCTGCCATCGGGCTGCCCGTCGGGCACAGCCTGCCTTCAACCCGTCGGGCACAGCCTGCCTTCAACCCTTCAACCCGTCGGGCACAGCCTGCCTTCTGCCAGGGCAGCAAGCAGCAAGCCAAGGCCCGGGCAGGCAGCCCAACCAGTAGCCCAGGCCGGTATACCTGGGTCAATTCATTAATAATGTTTGTGCAATATGAGCCTGGAATATGGCTATTTACATTTACATTGTTGCTGGACTAGTGGGCCAGTTTTCTGTTAGTTTTGCAACCCCCGATAGGCGGTCATCTGTTGGACTGAAATCGGGGGTCGGGCTCTTCGTCGAGCCCTCTATATCCCTTGAGCCAGCGCTTTTAGCTCTGAGGATTTGCGTAGTATTCTTGTGGTCGTGGCTATTATTGATTAGATTGGATTATCCTAGTTAGGGGTAGCCTCGCAGTAGCAGCAACTGGGGGAGCCGATGATTAGATTATGGATGAGTCTGATTGAGCAAGGTAGTTGCCGGTGCTGTCTTCGACTAGATTGGTGGATTCTCACTAATTGAAAGGGGTAGCTTCGTAGGCTGTTTCTGATTAGTTTTAGTGGTTTGCACTGAGCGAAACGAACAGCTTGGTCCACTTGAGGTTTGGGGGGCTACTTTGGTGGTCTCTCTTCCTGTTCCGCTTATAGTTGTTAGCGAGCCTAGGGGATTTGGGTGAGGCTGTAGTAGTCTGGATGGAATGGGCGTGGTGTGCAGGGTGCTTAGCAGGGTAGCCTTGTCGGATGCCGACATCTCCAGTTCGAAACTCTCTCGGTCCGAGTCCCTATGTAGTAGTTGACTTCTTTTGAGTGGGTATTATGCTAGCTTCAGGGTGATGGGCTTCTCGGTTCTTGGTCTTCTTATCCCAGCCGTGGAGGAGGAGGATCTCTCCTCAGCGCTGGTTATCATGTGGTCACCGTTGACCATGACTATCTACCGTATTTACTTTATTTCCTAGCCTGGCGGGTTGTGCCAGGAAGTAGTTCAATTTCACATTTCTCGTATTACAGTACGCATAGCATTTTGTTATGTATTTACTCTATCTCACTCTCCATGCGGGTTGTGCATGGTTTACCGCACTTTTTTCATTCTTATTTGTTTTCCTTTTCTTTTCCTCCTGGGGTATGCCCCTTGTAGGCTGTACATTCGCTTAACCTTTTTTAATTTCAAGCTAAGTTACCCAAAAAAAAAAAAATCCTTGAGCTTGTGTGGAATGATAAGGTGTGCATTGCTAGCTGGTAGTTATGATGGACTGGACTGATCTGTGTGGACTGATTTGTTACTGTTATGCTCAGAATTCAGCTCAATGTCATGTGAGAGTTAGCTAGTTTCCTGTTACTGTTTTGCTAGCTAGCTAGCTTCCTGGCTTGTTGCTAGGGGGCATGGTAACAGCTGCAGCAGTTCAATGGGGGTCTTCAATGACTGAGCCACTTATAGCAGGCACTACAACTTCAGGACAGCAGCAGCTACAACTTCTGAATTGTGATGCACAAGGGTGCATGCACCTGACAGCCACTTATAGCAGTCTGCTGTTCGGTTCCTGGTTCAGCTGCTATCCACAACCTGTTTTATGCTCTTTTGCATTTATTTATGCCTAACCAACTGGGGATGTCGTTGGGATCTCCCTTCGCGGAGGGGGATGTCCTCTGCATATAAAATGAAGCATAATTACTGTCTGTTCTGATTACTGGATATTTGTGGCTACCCAATTGCTGCTGCTGCTCTTCTGTCCTTAGTTCAGCTGCTGCTCCTGGCCTGGCCTGTAGCTAGTGGCATGTCCCTAACGATGGCCACCAATGTTGCTGTTGCTGTCCTTGATACTATCTGTGAACTGATCCTCTGCTGTGGCAACAAGTGTACTAGTTGGTACAAACCTCAAGCTTCAAGATCAGTTGGTGTTGTATTGTGTGCTAATTGTATTGTGCTGTCTGTGTTGTCCGGCCCAGCTTGCAATCCTTTCCTTACAGTTCTGTGATGTACAGTTTCTATGATGTACTGCTGTGATGTAATTGGTTATTGTATAGTCAGGTAGCTCGTCGTGTAATCCTTTCCTCCATGTCTATTTTGTAATGTTTAGGTCATTTTGGCGCTGTTTTCCTTCCCTCTTTTAGATGGATTGGAAACAGCGCTTATCAGAGCTTATCATTCCTCCCATGTAGCCATTTGGCGTTGCCCATTTTCTTTTCTCTTGTTTTCTTTTCTTTTCTTTTCCTCCTGGGGTATGCCCCTTGTAGGTTGTAAATTCGGTTAGCCTCTTTTTAATTTCAAGCTGATTTATCCCAAAAAAAAGATGACAGAAGATGTCCCAACAGCAGCAGATCAGAAGATGACAAAGAATAATTAGCTGTGGAGACACAAGCTTTCAACCACTGGATCATTTTAGAGTGGAAATTCATGGATGCAAGGACATCCCAAAGAAAATCCCCTCTGACATTGTCATATGCCTTCATAATTTCCACCTTCATGGCACACCTAGGGGATGAGGAATGTTTATGGTAACCCCTCATTAATTCCTGAGTAAGGAAGATGTTATCAGTTATCCGTCTGCCATGGACAAATCCAGATTGGGCAGGATCAATAAGGGATGGAAGGACAGGCTTGACTTTGTTAGCTAGGATTTTAGCAATACATTTGTAGACCACATTACAACATGAGATAGGCCTGTAGTCCCCTACCTTAGAAGGTTTGGGGACTTTAGGAACCAGAGCAACTAATGTAGCATTAGCTCTCTTCAATAACTGGCCAGATCTAAAGAAAAGCTTAACAGCTGACCCTCATGGCCTATCACTGGCCAAGCTTTGTGAAAAAAAGCAGCATTGTAACCATCTGGACCAGGTGCTTTTTGAGGATTAAGAGACCAGAAAGTGTCCTTGATCTCTTTGTCAGTTACTTCAATCACCATTTCCAAACTTTGGGGAAGGGAAAGTTTCCTTGTGATGAGTTGTTGCATTCTAGAGGATCCAGAGTAAGTACTCAGATGTTTGGTGCCCAACAAGTTGGTGTAGTGATTAATGAAAGTGTTCTTAACCAACTCAATGTCCTGGGTGACAGATCCATCTTCCAAAACCAAGCTAGAAATTCTGTTCCTATTTCTAGAATTGCTAATGGTTTTGAAGAAGAATGAGGAACATTGATCCCCTAACTTTAACCACTGAATACGTGACTTTTGCTTGGCAAAACTTTCTTCTGCTCTAGCATAAACCAGGTACTACTTACACAGTTCCCTTTCAGTGGCTTGTTTAAAGAAATCACTGGGATTAGAGCCAAGCTCTCTTTGGATGGCTTCCAATTGCTGTTTATAGGAGGCCACCCTGGTAGACAGTTCACTGAACTCATTACTGTTCAGGTGTTTAAGGTCCTCCTGCAAGTGCTTAAGTTTCTCACAGACACAAAACATTGGATTACCAATGATAACCCTCCTCCAAACACGCTGAACAGTTTCAAGGAATTTAGGGTGTTCAGCCAAAAAGTTGAAGAACCTAAACGGCCTTTTCCTTGGAGGTAAGCCAGCTGTCAAATACACAACAGCAGGGGAGTGATCAGACACTCCAAGGCTGAGAAAATGAGCATTGGACCAACAGAAGTCCTTGATCCAACATTCATTGACTCACCCTATCAATCTTGGTGCTGATGTGGTCATCTCCTAGTTGCTTATTAGACCAAGTGTATTGGCAACCAGAGTATCTGAGGTCAACTAATTCAGTTGAATGCAGGCAAGAATTAAACTCCTCCATCCAGGGCAACCAGGTTCTATCCCCACCTACTTTTTCCATGGGAGACTTTAATGCATTGAAATCACCTAGAACCACCCAAGGTGTAGCAACACAGAGCTGCTGTAAAGTTGCCCAAAGTTGTTGCCTATCAAGATAACAAGTAGCTCCATAGACAAAGGTGGCAACAAAAGAGTATTGGCCATCACAAGATTGCACTTTACAATGGATAAACTGACTGGATTGATGTAGCACTTGCACATTATACACTAAAGGGTTCCAACAAATCAGAATTCTCCCCATTGGAGTGCTGGAATGATTGCTAACAAAATTCCATTGAGAGAGCATAGTGTTGACAATTTTAGAAACTTTGGGTTCTTTTATTTTATGTTCAATGAATCCTATTAAGGATAATTTCTTATTAATGACCCAATTTTTTGCCTCCCTCTGCTTGAGAGGGTCATTAAGACCCCTCAAGTTCCAAAATCCAAAATGTATAGGTGAGCAATCCATTAAAGAAAACTAAGTATAACCACAAAGTTTCAAATCAGTATGAATGGGAGTGGAATGCAATAACACTGATAAGCTATATGTGGACAAAAAACACAAGGATAGAAAGTTACTTCCCTAATCTGTGGGAAGAGCCCCAGCTCTTCTGCTTCCCTTTTTGCCCTGCTTTGGAAGAGCCCCCCTTCTGTAGTTTGATGTCAGGAACACCAGGATCAGGAGGTTCTTGAATTCTTAGTTTTGCAGCTAATTTGGCAGCTTTCTTAGCTACTGACCTGGTTGGAGCTGCAGGACTAGGAAAAACCTCCTGACTGAAGGAGACTGATCCCTTATTATTGCTAATCTGCTCTTGTGAACCATTGTGAATGCTGACTGCTTGTTCAGGGGTTTCTTGTTGCTCAATAGGTATAGTAGGGCTTGGGTTGCTGGTGGGAATAAAATGAGAGGGAGTTTCATTTTGAGACTGGGTCAAGGTTACCTGAGAACTGCTCACAATACCTTCGAGCACCTTTTCCAACTCATCCTCTGAATCAGTAAGCACCTCTGCTTGAGGGGAATTTGTAGCATGCTTGGTAGAGGTAGGTGAGTCCTTATCTTACCATTACCAACTATGGTCCATTCCTGAATGGGCTGACAGGTTGATGGGGCTGGTTTCTTAGAGCATTGGGCTATGGAATGGCCAAAAACTTGGTATAGCTTGCACATTAGAGGTAACACTTGATATTCAATAGACACTACTACTGATTCTCCCTCCACAGTAATTCTCACATCCTCAGGAAGCTCATGTTTAGCACTGGTAGACTTAGTTTGAAGAAGACCCGGTTGTCTTGAAGTCTTAGCTGTGGCTTGATCCACATGTAGTGGTTTGCCAATGGTATTAGCCACCCTGCTCAAACCACTCCTGATTCCATAACTCTAGAGGGAGATCATGCAGTTTAACCCATGCTGGAATATGTGAAGGTAGTTCTTTGACTGGTTTCATCATTCTAAGCCAATCTTTGAGGACTAAGTATTTTTGTGAAAAAAAGTAGGGACCACCATCCAAAACTTCTTGCTTAGTCTGTTCATCCCTAAACTCAAATAGGTAGCATCCTCCAACATCTGGCTTGACAGCCACAAACAGCTCTTTCCACTGATACCTGGTTGTGGAAACAACCAATGGATAGGCCATTTTCCCATCAAGGAAGTGTCCCATTAAATATTTGTTCCACTTACCAACATCGGTAAGCTCAATGTCAATTTCAACTTGAGCTTCTTTGCCTCTAAAGAGGTCAGGAAAGAACTCCAGTTTCATGTCCAAAGATGGACATTGGGACTGCAGTAAGGAAGCCCAATTTTTAGGCTTGGTTTTAGGTAGATTTGAGTTGGGTCTAGGTTTAATGGGTGCTTGTTGCGGTAAGGTTTGAGTAGGATGTGCAGGTAAAGTCTGATTTGACTGATTTTTGGGAGAAAAAGGGCACCTAGGTTTAGTATCAGCTTCAGGAAATCCCATATTAGGATCCCCTTCTAAATACGGGGTACCCCTGGCATTGATTAGGACCTTTGGAGTAGGAATTGGGAGTTGTACCTGTTGGTGTAGTGGAACATTGCGTGCTCGTTCCTCCGCCTCCAGGATCAATCCTTCCTCAAATAATGCTTGCTGTAGCTTTCGTGCAGTTCCTGATTTAGGGCTATGACTTTCAATACCAGTAGGAGCAGTATTAGATGGGTTTCCTGGTAGTAACAACCGAGAAGGAGTACTAGCTGAGAAGTCAATCAACGTTCTCTGATGCTTAGGGCTTAGTGATTGAGAGCTCTCAATCGATGAACTCAGCACCCATGAAGGACTCTAGGTCTTGAACGATGTGAGATTGACAGATCCAGACTCCATTTGTAATGAAATCGCAGGATTAGCTGGTAGGGTTGGAAAGGTTTGAGAATAACCTGAGATTAGAGGATTCGGCTCCTCCAGTCCAGAATGAACTGTGCATTTAGGGTTTTGAGAGCTTATCTGCTTACGCCTTAACTCGTTGGAGTCCTGGGCCTTGAACCCCGGCCCTTCAGCGAAGGAAATGGTACCATCTGCCATGGGGAGAGTCACTGTACGAGGAAATCGCCTAGATCGCCCATGACCCGGTATTATGCTTTCCACATTCCCCAATTTTTTTTCCCCTACAAGATTTGCAGAAAAGTCCCCAACATTTTAATTATATTGTCCGTGTGTGCATTTATTAAAAATATTATATTCCAATATTGATTTTCTGTTGCAGTAAATACCTAAAGATAACAAATACCATCATCTAGAACGAAAGAGAACGAATAAATACCTAAAGACAACAAACACTATGATCTAAATACCAAAAGAGAACGAATATGACAGAGACACCCATTACCGAACAACACAGCACGAAAGTTTCGTATTCGAATGTGTGCTCGACTGTAATTCTAAGATTTATAAGCCCCAGCGTTATTTATGGTTTATGTTTACTAAGGTTTATAAGCACTAATATCATATTCTAACCTATAATTGCAAAATCCGAATCACGGATTAGCTGATTAGAGTTCAATGGTTTTCCAACCTTACTGCATGCAATCATCGTTTTCCATTAAGCTTGAAGGGAGACCACCCAATTTTCGTTTGAGCAAATGGTAGTGTCAACCCCGTTTTGGTAAAAATAACATAGTTGGCAAAAGAGGAAAAACTATAGAAGAGGGTGAGATTGGTGGATACCTTACGTGCATGAAATATCAAGAAACTAGGGCACCGGAGATTTCAAATCTGCAAGCAAAGATAGGATTAGATGCGAGAGAATTGGATGTAACACATTCAACTTAGAAAGGACACTCCACTTATGATTGAAACACTAAATTTGAAAAATATAGGACTACATACTTGCAAAGACAGGATTTGAACACCCATACGTAAAACAAAAAGACCAAAAGAGATCGTGCCGTCTGACAAGGGCGATTTCTGACAAGGGCATGGCGATTCCTGGTGAGGTCATGGTTTTACTGTGATCTCATCCATGGCAGACGGCACGATCTCTTTCTCGGAAGGGCTGGGTAGCAAGGCCCAGGATTCAAATGAGATTCGTCGGAAACAGAAGAACCTAATACAACTCGATGAAAATTCTGTCCTAGCTCTGAACTCAGATGAGCTTCGAAGGACTCAAGAACGGCACATGGAAGACCCCAAAACAGGGATTCCGGTTACTCTAAATCCACAAGGATCGAGCATCTCAGCCGTTTCTGACCTAAGATCAAGCAGAACCAGATCGGCCCAATCTTCATTTCCAAATGGCGCTGGGGTTCACAGCCATAAATCGCCCAAGAACATGAGCCCGGCGAGAAAACTTCAACAGGTTTTCTTCGAAGAAGGGTTAAGGGTAGATGCTGAAGCAGCTAACAAGAATTCAGGTCCAACATCATCTGCTAACGGCACTGGGGCGAATAGCCCTGATTCGCAGCTTAGCCCCAAAGCTGTGCAGAAAACCCAACAAGCCATTTTCGAAGATGGTCTGATGAAGGAAGCTGAAGCTAAGGCACGAGTGATTCACCTCCACGGAAACACTTACCAGTTTCAACGTACCCCATCAGAGGTAAGGAAACTGAACCCTAACTCAAAGGTTTTGTTTAATGCTAGGGGAAATCCTTACTTAGAAGGTGACCCTGACATGGGATACAGTTCAGATGACCTTCGTCCTAGATATAATTCACAGCAGCTTCCATCAGTCACTGTTCTTAAAACTGCAGAAATGCCTAAGGTATCTTCAGTAAATGCACCTCACTCTAGGTCGCTGAATAATGGTAACCAATCAACATCTCGAAATTCTTCTATTCCTGGTCAACATCACCAAGTCAAACCAAAAATGAAAAATGGCCAGGCTAAACCCAAAAACTGGGCTTCCCTGCTGCAGTCCCAAAGCCCCTCAATGGATATGAAGCTTGAGTTTTATCCTGACCTATTGAGAGAGGGAAAGAAGCCCAGGTGGAGATTGATATTGAACTAACAGATGTAGGTAAGTGGACCAAATACCTAGTGGGTCATTTCCTTGATGGGAACATGCCTTACCCTTTGGTAGCCTCCACTGCTAGATATCAGTGGAAAGAGTTATTTGTGGCAGTCAAGCAAGATGTTGGAGGCTGTTATCTATTTGAATTTAGGGATGAACAGGCCAAACAACAAGTGTTGGATGGGGGTCCCTACTTCTTCTCTCAAAAATACTTAGTACTTAAAGACTGGCACCGTATGATGAAACCAGTAAGGGAACAACCTTCTCATATTCCAGCATGGGTTAAACTTCATAATCTACCCCTAGAGTTATGGAATCAGGAGTGCTTGTGCAGGGTGGCTAGTACCATTGGTAAGCCACTACATGTGGACCAAGCCACAGCTAAAACCTCAAGACAGCCAGGTCTTTTGCACACAAAATCAACAAATGCTAGAATATGTATAGAGATCAGTGCTGAACATGAACTTCCAGATGAAGTTAGAATTACTCTGGAGGGAGAATCAGTTGTGGTGTTTGTTGAATATCAAGTATTACCTTTACTGTGCAAGGAGTGCCAAGTCTTTGGCCACTCAACTGACCATTGTTCCAAGAAACCACCTCCAATTACCAGCCAGCCACTTCAGGAGTGGACAGTGGTAGGTAGTGGGAAACTGAGAACTAACCCTCCTTATACAATCCCAGGTTCTACATCAAATACCCTACCTGCCTCCACCAAGCATGAGGGTAAACCTCAAGCAGAGCTTACTGATTCAGATGATGACTCAGAGGAAGAATTAGAAAAGGTTCTTGAGAGTATAGTGAGCAGCTCTCAAGAGAAGTTGACTCTGTCACAAAGTACAGAAGCTAACCCTCCACTGATCCCAACAGTCAGTTCTGCCTATGCCATTGAGGAGGCTGCTCATAACCTTAAAGAACCAAATCCCCTATCTCTGCAAGAGCTTACAATCCCTTCTGACCAAGCTGACACATTAGAAGGAGTGGGGGCCAATAAGGAAGAAGCAGGACCCCCTAATCAGCAGATTACAAGTCCAAGCCCTGCTGCATTTATATCCAGATCAGCAGCAAAAAAAGCTACCAAAATGGCTGCCAAACTCAAGGACAAAGAACCTCCAGATCTCATTCCAGATATCAAACTTACCGGAGGAGGTTCTTGTAAAGCATGGCAGCAGAGGAAACAGAAGAACTTTGCAAAGAGCTCTTCTCTTAAATCAGGGAAGTAACCTTCTTTCCTACCTTTGTCTGATTAATACAGTATTTACCTTTAATTTTATCAATTCTGTTTGTAGCTGTGTAGTGTTTAATGGATTGTGAGTCTTCACATTTTGGGTTTTGGAACTTGAGGGGCCTTAATGACCCTCTCAAACAAAGGGAGGCAAAAAATTGGGTTGTTAAGAATAAACTATCCTTAATTGGTCTTATTGAACATAAAATCAAAGAATCCAATGTAACTAGAGTAGTCAACACCATGCTCCCTCATTGGAATTTTGTTAGCAATCATTCCTGCTCTCCTATGGGGCGTATTTTGATTTGTTGGAACCCCCTACTGTTTAATGTACAAGTTCAGTTTCAGTCCAATCAGCTTATTCATTGTAAGGTGCAATCTTGTAATGGCCAGTTTTCTTTTGATGCCACCTTTATATATGGAGCCACTAGTTATTTGGAGAGGCAACAACTATGGGCTCAATTACAGCAGCTTTGTGTGGTTACCCCTTGGGTAGTGTTAGGTGACTTCAATGCATTGAGGTCTCCCCTTGAAAAAGTAGGTGGGGACAGAAATTGGTTGCCCTGGATGGAGGAATTCAATTCTTGTATCCAATCAACTGAATTACTTGATCTCAGGTATACTGGTTGCCAATACACTTGGTCTAATAAACAACTGGGAGATGCTCATATTAGTTCCAAGATTGATAGGGTTCTAGTTAATGAGAGTTGGGTCAAAACCAAAAAATCCATACGGGACCTGGGCAAGGGAGTTTCTCTCTCTAGAGAAACTCTCCTCCACCGCCCATTACTATTGCCGGCCACCTCTGGTCCGGCCTACTCTGGTCCGGCCATCTATCCGGCCACGGGTCGGCATCCAACCCGGTACTCCGGTCTGGCCATCTATACATCCAAGGGAATCATCAACAGCCGTGTTTGGGATCTGAACCAAAAATCAGATCTTGTATCAACCAAAAATCAAGTCTGGGGATCTCCACCGCCCATCAACGGAGATAGGGGATCTCCCTATTTCAAATCACCATTCCTTCTGCCGTTCTATCAACAACGGAGAGAGAAAGGTGTACAAAGCATCACCGGAAATCTGGCTCGGTGTTGAAACCTCCATAGTCGCGGGTCAGCTCACAGAGACGATCCCGACCCATCTCATCTTCACGGAGTAAACCCAGGGCTCCTAGCTCGTGGGTCCTGTTTACAGCAACAGGTATCACCGTTGACCCTAACTCAGCTCCTACAAAGCTGCGCTCGTTGGCTGAGGGCAGTTGTCGTAAAAAATGGAGGGGTCTAGTTCAGTTCAGATCTGGTGGGTTTTACAGAGCAGAGCTCGAAACCTCCGGCGTTTCTCCAGAGTACAGTGGTGAGTTCAGGTAGGGACATCTGGCCGTTCAGAGCCAGCTTTCTCTCCGGCGACGGCGGGCTCGGCGCTGGGCTTCATTCACTGGGCCCGGCACTGGGCTCGGCACTGGCCATGGTTCTATTTGGGTCTGTTGCCGTTCGAATTGGGGTAATCCAGGTCTGGTTTTTTCCAGACCTTCCATTGGCAGACAGGCCATCCAATCTCGAGGCAGGCCTGCTTGGCATCCTAGCAGTCAGTCCGGGCAGGCAGGCAGCCGACCAAGCAGCCAGCTCGGGCGGGCAATCAACACGGCCAAGAAGGCCAGCCTTGCGGGCCAGCCAGGCCAACCAATCACAGGGCAGTCGAGCATTCTAGCAGTCGGGCATTCTAACAGCCAGCCCGGCCAAGCATTGATCGAAAGAGTAATTACAGTATCCGTTCACTAATTTTTAATATGAGCTTGGCAATTGTTTAGTTACTATCATTTTGTTGCTGGACAATAGGGCCAGTTCCTGTGATATTGTCTATTTGTTGCTGGACTTATGGGCCAGTTTACTGTTAGTCTCAGCGATACCCGATAGGCGGTCATCTGTTGGACTGAAATCGGAGGTCGGGCTCTTAGTCGAGCCTTTTTATATCCCTAGATCCTGTGCTTTTAACCCTGAGGTTGTGTGTAGTATTCTTGTGGTCGTGGCTATCGTTGATTAGATTAGATTCTGTTCTGATCGAAAAGGGTAGTTCGCAGTAGCAGCAGCTGTGGGTGCCACTGATTAGATTGGTGGATGGTTTCTGATTGAGCGAGGTAGCTGCCGGAGCTGTCATTGATTAGATTGGTGGTTGTTCACTGGTCGAAAGGGATAGCTTCGCAGTCTGTTTCTGATTAGATTGGTGGCTATCGTTGATTATACTAGAATCTGTTCTGATTGAAAAGGGTAGTTTGCAGTAGCAGTAGCTGTGGGTGCCACTGATTAGATTGGTGGATGGATTCTGGTTGAGCGAGGTAGCTGTCGGAGCTGTCATTGATTAGATTGGTGGTTGTTCGCTGATCGAAAGGGGTAGCTTCGCAGTCTGTATCTGATTAGACTGGTCTGCTTGAGGGTTGAGTGGCCACTTCTGGTGGCTCCTTTTCCTGTTCCGCTTTTAGTCGTTAGCGAGCCTAGGGGTTTTGGGTGAGGTTGCTGTAGTCTGGATGGAATGCGCGTGGTGTGCAAGGTACTTAGCAGGGTAGCCTTGTCGGATGCCGACATCTCCAGTTCGAGCCTCTCTTTGTCCGTGTCCCTCTATAGTAGTTGACTTCTGTCGTGTGGGTATTATGCTAGCTTTGGGGTTGATGGAAGTACTCGGTTCTTGGTTTTCTTATCCCAGCCTTGGAGGAGGAGGATACCGGGTAGTTTGGTTTCAGTTGGGGGTTTTGGCGAGACCTAGGCTTGGATGAGGGACTATTAGGTCGGAAGGATTGGGCGTGGTGAGCAGGGTTCTTAGCAGGGGGGCTTGTTGGATGCCGTCAACTCTGGTTCGAACCTCTTGATGCCTTGTTCCTCTGTAGTAGCCGTTCCGACTGCCTAGAAGCCGTATTGCTCTGTAGCTGTTCTCCTCAGCGTTGGTTATCATGTGGTCATTGTTTTTTTTTTGGGTAAAATAGCATGAAATAAAAAGAGATAAAACGAATGTACAGCCTACAAGGGGCATACCCCAGGAGGAAAGAAAAAAGAAAAGAAAGAAGAATGAAAAAAAAAAAGCGATAAATGTCAACGCCAAATGGCTACATAGCTAAATGATGAGCGTTGTTTCCGATCCATCTAGCAAGAGGGAAGGAAAACAACGCCAATTGAAAGCAACAAAATAGATTAGTGAATTGATTACATTTGAACAAGTGACTTTGTTCCCTAACCATCTACATTTGAACAACAAGTGACTTTGTCATATGAATCCGGACTGAAAAAACACCATTTTCTCTTCAACTGACATGGACTTCCATCTCTCACCTCCTTCCTTTGCAACCACAGAAACACTTTTGCAATCTGGGTTGGCTTCCTTGTAAGACTTCCTAAAATCGTCCATGAAGAGGCAAGTACAGAGCAGGCTGGAACCTTTACTTGTTGCATTTGGAACCTCATCAAAACACTTGGACAGCCTTCAACCTAGGCAGGTAATTGACAGTAGCAGATCTGGACTGAACTACTGTTTCTGGATAGCACGACAAAGCCTAAACTGGTCATTGTTGGCCATGACTATCTACTTTATTTACTTTATTTACCTTATTTCCTAGCCTAGCGGGTTGTGCCGGGTAGTAGTTCTATTTCATTCATCTCAGTACGCATGGCATGTTGTTATGTATTTACTCTATCTTACTCTCTATGCGGGTTGTGCATGGTTTACCACACTTTTGTCATTCTTGTTTTTTTTTTCTTTTTCTTTTCCTCCTGAGGTATGCCCCTTGTAGGCTGTACATTCGCTTAACCTTTTTTAATTTCAAGCTAATTTACCCCAAAAAAAACAAAAAAACAAAAAAAAAAGAGTTGGGTCAAAGATTTCTGCTGGTCCAATGCACATTTTCTCAGCCCTGGAGTGTCTGATCATTCCCCTGCAGTTGTGTATTTGGCAACTGCCTCACCTACTAAGAAAAGGCCTTTTAGGTTCTTCAACTTTTTAGCTGAGCACCCTAAGTTCCTTGACACCGTTCAGCAGGTGTGGAGGAAGATAATCATTGGAAATCCAATGTTCTGTGTTTGTGAAAAACTCAAGCAATTGCAGGAGGATCTTAAAAAACTAAACACAAATGAGTTTAGTGATCTTTCTTCAAGAGTGGCCTCCTGTAAACAACAATTAGAAATTATCCAAAGAGAGCTAGGCTCTGACCCTAGTGACCCTTCTAAACAAGACATTGAAAAGGAACTGTGCAAGCAGTATCTAGTTTATGCCAGGGCAGAAGAAAATTTTGCCAAGCAAAAATCAAGAATTCAATGGCTAAAGTTGGGGGATCAATGTTCCTCCTTCTTTTTCAAGTCCATTACCAATTCAAGGAATAGGAACAGAATTTCTAGCTTGGTTCTAGAAGATGGGTCTGTCTCCCAAAACATAGAGTTGATTAAGCACACATTCATCAACTACTACACTAACTTGTTAGGCACCAAACATTTGACTGATTACTCTGGATCCTCTAGAGTGCAACAGCTTATAACTAGGAAGCTCTCCCCCTCCCAGAGTCTGCAAATGGTGATGGGGGTAACTGATAAAGAGATCAAGGACACCTTTTGGTCTCTTAATCCTCAAAAAGCTCCTGGGCCAGATGGCTATAATGCTACCTTCTTCCATAGAGCTTGGCCTGTTATAGGCCATGAGGTGACCTCAACTGTTAAACTGTTTTTCAGGTCTGGTCAACTCTTGAAGAAGGCCAATGCTACCCTAGTTGCTTTGGTGCCTAAAGTCCCCAATCCCTCTAAGGTAGGAGACTACAGACCCATCTCATGCTGTAATGTTATATATAAATGTATAGCTAAAATACTAGCCAATAAAATCAGACCTGTTCTGCCTTCCCTTATTGATCCTGCCCAATCTGGCTTTGTCCAGGGTAGGAGGATAGCTGATAACATATTCCTTACTCAGGAATTGATGAAAGGTTACCACAAACATTCCTCATCCCCTAGGTGTGCCATGAAAGTGGACATTATGAAGGCCTATGATAATGTCAGGTGGGAATTCCTTTGGAATGTCCTTGCCTCAATGAACTTCCACCCTAAGATGATCCAATGGTTGAAAGCTTGTGTGTCTACAGCTAATTACTCCTTGTGTTTTAATGGGGAGGCAATAGGGTACATTCCTGGGCAAAAAGGTTTAAGACAAAGTGATCCTCTATCTTCTTACCTTTTTGTGATAGCTATGGAGGTGTTTTTTTTTTTTTTTTGGGTAACTTAGCTTGAAATAGAAAAAAGGCTAACCGAATATACAGCCTACAAGGGGCATACCCCAGGAGGAAAGAAAGAGAAAACAAAAAAAAAAAAGAAGAGAAAATACCTACGCCAAGTGGCTACATGGGATAAGTGAAATGCATTGTTTCCAATCCGTCTTGTAAGAGGGAGAGAAAACAACGCCTTAATGAAGGTCAAAGCCCGAGCTAGGACATTTAAGTATTACAAAAGTAACATACTACCTGACAGTATCAACTGAACAACTACTACATTGAAAACAGTGAAAAAACAGTGAAGATGCAGAGCGACCACCTGCTGCTGCTGATGTAACCTCTACCACCATGTGTAACTTCAATTGGTTACATTCTAAGCAGCAACAACAGCAACAGGTACTGAAGCAGCAGGTACTGAAGCAGATGAACTTCTGAACCTGCTTGTGTGTCTTGTGTATCTTGTGCATCTTCTGAAGCAGCTAGCTGACTGAGCAGAAATGAAACAATCATCTGATGCAGAACTGAACTGATTCAGAACTGAACATTGCACTTTGCACATTGCACATTGCACTCTTGTATTGTGACAGACTTGTGACAGTAGTCCAGTTCTGACTACACCAGTTCTGAATACAATTGAACTTGACTACACCAGTTCTGAATACTATACCATACTGAAAACATCATGACAGAACATCATGACAGAACTTGTAAACCCACAAGCTGGCCTTAGATGGAAACAAAACAAAGGTTATACAATGTTTCCTATCCATCTACAAAAGGGATAAATATGACAGGTTCTAGCAGCATCACTCTCTCACTACACTACAGAACACTACAGAACTGACTGCTTGAACAAGCTTCAGAACCAGCAGCAGCAGAAACAGAACTTGGGACTAAGACATCATAGCAGCTAGCTGGGCCAATATACTAAACTATACAGAGGACGTCCCCCTCTGTGAAGGGAGATCCCATTGACAGCCCCCGATGGTTAGGCATAACTGAAAACAGAAAAAAAAACTGAAAACAAAACCTGGTACAAAGACAAGGCATTTGCTGCACCAATATCTGATGCAGAAATGCAAAATGCAGAAGCAACACTGTGGTGTATGACCATAGCAGCAGGCATTGAGTTTAAGTATGCTAATGGCATTGAACCTCACAAGGTCACACACTAGCTAATGGCATTGAATAAGTACCCTTTAAGCATGCTACACATGTCAGAGCACTACACAACAACATGTCTTGGCATATGCAGTTCAGGTCAGAATTGAACCTTTCAGATCCTCAGAAAATCAGGACCTAACCATAAATATTTAAGAACAATTGGTCCATAATTGCAGAGGAATTCCCCCTCTGCGAAGGGAGATCCCACGACAGCCCCTGATGGTTAGGCAATACAGGGCAGTAGGAGTAAGATAACTACCTGTGTATGTAGGAGTAGTAGCTGACTTAGTACCTCTTGTTGAAGGGAGGAGCTTAATGAGATTGCTGCTCAACCAATGACTTGGACCTTTTGTTGAACAGAAGTACATATAACCTGACTGCTCTCCCCTGCTTCCTTTAGTAGATCTCTGCATTAGGCCCCTTGAGATGGCCTGGCTCCATCCCTCTTTGCTGACTGCACTTGTCTTGTCACTGTGACTGTGGCTGGACAGCAGACCTGTTCCTCATTAAGATCAAGGAGGAGCAGGTTGAATTCCTGGTGCTGATACATGAATGGGAACTCCCTGCTCAATGCTTAGCTCCTCAATTCTGCAAACAACATGAAGTATGGAAGAGGTGATTGAAATGGTACAGAAGTATGGAACCATGACTAACACTAAACAATGTTCCATTGCAGTTTTAATTGTCCAGCATTTAGACCACTAGGCAAATTAGTAATGGACAGAAGTCTATTCCGGATATCATTGGAGATTTTATATGCAATTTCAGTGGGAGGACAACAAGAGTTCTGGAATTTTCGATAGTTCCTTTCAAGCCAAATATGATGGACATACACTGTGAATGCCAGTTTGGCTATGGTGATGGCCAAAGACTTACCTCTCAGGTTAGAGAGGCACTCCACCCAAGGCTGCCAACCCTGATGTCCACTCATGAAGGGTGCCTTAGAGGATAGGATATTCCTAATTTGGGAAGCCATGGGGCATTCAAAGAAGAGATGGCCATGGTTCTCTACAGCTGTGCAAAATGTGCAGTGGGATGAGGACTTGAGGCCAAACTGAACAAGCCTATCCTCAGTGTTTAGCCTATTCCATAGGGCCATCCAAGTAATAAGGCTGCATCTTGGAATGTGACCAGGGAACCAAACTACTTTATGCCATGCAACAATGGGGAAGTGAGTTCTAAGTTTGTCCCAAAGGGATGAGATAGTGAATTTCCCTGAAGAATTGAGAGTCCACGTGCACGAGTCCTTGGTAGTGGAATTGAAAGCAACTTTATGCAAATCAGCTCTAATCTCGTTGAGTTCACAAGTTTGAGTGACAGGGAAAGACCAACGGTTGTGGTGAATTATATCATGAACAGAGGCATCCTTAGTGAGCCCAGAGTCATAAACAACTCTCTGGCCAAACCTAAGGAGCAAGGGACCTAAGGGATGCCAGTTGTCATACCATAAAGAGGTAGACATTCCATCACCCAGCTTGTATCTAATAAAAGGTTGGACAAGAGGCCTCAAAGATAGAATTTTCCTCCATACCCAAGATGGATCACAAGGGGTCTTGACGCACCAAAAGTTTCTGTCTCTGAGTAAGTAGGATTTAACCCATTGACACCACATGGACTGTTCTCCACCAGAAACGAGGAACCAGATGTGTTTAGCAACAGCAGCTTTGTTCCAAATTTCCAATGATTTAAAGCCAAGACCCCCTTCCTTAACAGGGGAGCAAAGATGCTCCCAAGAGATTTTTGCTCCCGACGTTTTGAGGTCAGGTCCGGTCCAAAAGAAGGCTCTCAAAATGGCTTCCACCTCCTTAATGACTCTCTTAGGGAGGATGAAGAGAGAGGACCAATATGTCTGCATGGAGAACAGAATGGACTTGATTAACTGAATTCTCCCAGCATAGGAAAGGTATCTATGGGTCCATGCTTTTGTTTTTGCAGTGATTTTATCCACCATGATCTTACAATCAGAGTGCTTAAGTTTAGTGGACAAAAGAGGCACACCTAGATACCTAACAGGCAAAGATCCCTCCTGAAAACCAAGAATCTGCATGATTGATGCTTTGGTGGATGAGTTGACACCTGAGAAGAAGATATTACTCTTGGTTGGACTAGGGGAGAGTCCGGATAATGACTCAAACTCTTCTAGAGAGGACTGGACATGTGATACAGAACTTACCTCTCCCTTGCAAAAAATCATGAGATCATCTGCAAAACACAGATTCACTAGTTTTGTGGATCCACATTTCCAATGGAAATTGAAATCAGGCAATAGGGTTTTCTCCTTTAGAATACAAGTAAGGACCTCCATTACTATAACGAATAAGTATGAGGAAAGTGGGTCACCCTGCCTCAAGCCCCTTTGCCCAGGAATGTACCCAATGGCTTCCCCATTGAAGCTAAGGGAGTAGTTGGCAGTGGTTACACAGGCCTTTAACCACCTAATCATCTGTGGATGAAAGTTCATAGATGTAAGGACATCCCAGAGGAAATCCCACCTAACATTATCATAGGCCTTCATTATGTCGACCTTCATAGCACACCTGGGAGAGGTGGATTGCTTGTGATATCCCCTCATCAATTCCTGTGTGAGGAAGATGTTATCTGCAATCCTCCTACCCTGCACAAAGCCAGATTGTGCAGGATCAATCAAGTGAGGAAGAGTAGGCTTAATTCTATTAGCCAGGATCTTGGCAATACACTTGTAGATGAGGTTGCAACATGATATTGGCCTAAAGTCCCCAACTTTTGAAGGATTAGGAACTTTAGGAACCAGAGCAACCAATGTTGCATTGGCTTTCTTTAGCAATTGGCCAGATCTGAAAAATGATTTGATAGCAGAGGTGACCTCATGGCCAATTACAGGCCATGCCTTATGGAAGAATGAAGCACTATATCCATCAGGCCCAGGGGCTTTTTGTGGATTAAGAGACCAAAAGGTGTCCTTAATTTCTTTGTCAGAGACATCCATAACCATATCAATTCTCTGAGACTCAGACAGTTTCCTAGTGATGAGCTGCTGGACTCTAGATGCACCAGCATAGCTGCTTTGATGGGGGGAACCAAATAGCTTGGAGTAATAGTTGATAAAAGAAGATTTTACCAATTCGATATCTTGTGTGACAGAGCCATCTTCCAACACCAAACTAGTAATCCTATTCCTATTTCTAGAATTACTAATTGATTTGAAAAAGAATGAGGTACATTGGTCTCCCAGCTTTAGCCATTGAACTCTAGATTTTTGTTTTGCAAAGCTCTCTTCAGCTCTTGCAAGAGTAAGGTATTGTTTACACAATACTTTCTCAGTAGCTTGATTAGCCACATCACTAGGGTTTGCTCCCAGAGCACTCTGAATATCATCTAGGTGTTGCTTGGAAGAGGCAACTCTAGATGAAAGGTCACTAAACTCATTGGTGTTTAACTGTTTGAGATCCTTTTGCAGAATCTTCAACTTTTCGCAAACACAAAACATGGGGTTACCAATAATAACTCTCCTCCACACTTGCTGCACAATGTTAATAAAATTGGGGTGATCAGCCAGGAAGCTAAAAAATCTGAAAGGCCTATATCTAGGGGTGGAGGTAGGGGCCAAAGACACAAACACTGGAGAGTGATCAGAGGCTCCAGGATTGAGGAAATGGGCATTGGACCAGCAGAGAGTTTTAATCCAACCCTCATTGACTAGGACTCTGTCCAATTTGGAGCTAACATGGGAATCTCCAACTTGCTTGTTGGACCAAGTAAATTGGCAACCAGAGTATCTAAGGTCGACCAGTTCTAGAGATTGAAGACAGACATTAAGATCATCCATCCAAGGAAGCCAGTGCTTAACACCTCCCACTTTCTCAGATGGAAATCTAATAGCATTAAGGTCACCAAGGACTACCCAAGGGGTTGCAAGAGCCAGGGATTGCAGATCAGACCAAAGTGCCTGTCTTTCAAGGTAGCAATTAGTTCCATAGACAAAGGTAGCTGCAAAAGAGTATTTGCCACCTTTAGACTGCACATCACAGTGCATGAATTGGTCTGATTGAGAAAGGAGCTGAACAGTAAAAACAGATGGGTCCCAACATACCAAAATTCTACCCATGGGGGAGTGAACATAATTGTTAATAAAACTCCAATGAGGCAGGATAAAACTAACGATCCTAGTGGCCTTGGGCTCTTTGATTTTATGTTCAATGAGCCCAACAAGGGACAATTTATTATTATGAACCCATTTCTTGACCTCCTTTTGTTTAATAGGATCATTGAGACCTCTCATATTCCAACAACCAAAATGCAACGGTGTACTATCCATTTAGATATTTATATAAAATAACAACCACAATGAGCTACAACTAATAAGTGTAAGAGTGAGGCACAAGTTGAGCATTATTTAAATAATTGTGGACAAAAAGTAAGAAGATAGAGTTACTTCCTTTTTTTCTTGGAGCCCTTGGAGTGACTCCTTTGTTTGCTATTGTGACCAGCCTTGGAGGAACCTCCCGACAACCCCTTAATATCAGACTGCTGCACTAAGTCAGGAGGTTCTTTTTCATCACCATCTGGCCTTTGAATTTGATGACTGATCTTCTTGTCAGACCATGCTGCTATTGATTCCTCATTTGCTGCTGTACTGAACTGCTCAGAAGGTGAATTCTCAGTTGGGTTGGTAGTAATGCTGGTGGGTGGAGTGATGACCTTTTGGGGATTAGAAGGAGTAGTAATCACAGAGCTCACAACACCCTCTAGAACCCCCAATAATTCAGATTCTGGATCAGATTCTGAATCATCAGAATCCTCCTCTAGGACATTTTGCAAGACAGGGGAGGGAGGAGCCTGAAGGCCTAGGACTTGTTCCCCCATCTTCTGTTTCCCATGGGACACCAACTGCCACTCTAATTCTTTAGCTACAGGCTTGATAGGGGGAGGAGTAACAGGGTGTTTGACACACCTGGATGTGCTATGCCCAAATACTTGACAGTGAGAACACAAAGGAGGGAGGACTTGGTATTCTATTGGAACCACAACTGTCTCCCCTTGAACAGTCACAGCTACCTCATCAGGAAGGTCTTGCTTTGCACTAATTTCAATACAAACCCTAGCTTTGGTGGTCTTGGTTTGTAGAAGCCCTGGTTGTTTAGATGTTCTAGCAGTAGCTTGATCCACATGGATAGGTCTACCTACTGTGCTAGCAACCCTGCTAAGGCAATCTTGGTTCCACAGCTCAAGAGGCAGGTCATGGAACTTCACCCAAACAGGTATTTTGGTAGGTTGTTCTTGGAGAGGCTTCATCATTCTGTGCCACTCTCTAAGAACTAAATATTTCTGAGAGAAAAAATAGGGACCACCCTCTAAAACCTGCAGCTTGGCTTGCTCATCTTTAAATTCAAACAAATAGAAACCTGAGACATCTGGTTTAACAGCTACAAATAACTCCTTCCATTGGTATCTTGCAGTGGAGACCAAGAGGGGATAAGCCATTTTTCCGTCCAAGAAGTGGCCTATCAGATATCTATTCCACTTCCCCACCTCAGTCAGTTCCACATCTATTTCAACCTGAGCTTCCTTCCCTTTTTGAAGGTCTGGGAAGTAGTCAAGTTTCATGTCCAGAGATGGACTTTGGGATTGGAGAAGAGCAGCCCAGTTTCTAGGTTTAGGCCTGTTCTGTCCAGTGTTGGGTTTGGGGTTAGACTGGTGAGTTCTAGGAGGGGCCTGTCCAGGGTTAGAGGGCCCGGCACCTGGATTTGAAGAGAAATGAGAAGGGGGTCGTCTGGGTTTAGTGTCTTCAATCGGAAACCCCATATTAGGGTTATAGTTTTGTAACTCTGATGGAGCACGCTGAAACTCATAAGTGTTTCCATGGAGATGAGTCACCCGTGCAGCACTAGGGTTGGGATTCTGGTTCGCGTTGCCATGGAGAGGAGGAGGAGGAGGAGTTCGTACCTCTATTGGAGGATTTTGAATCTGAGAGGAGCTCCCCTGGACGAGAGGTCCTTTTGCTTCTTGATCAAGTACACCATGCTGTTGTAGTCGAGCTCGCTCCTCCGCTTCCAGAATCATGCTCTCCTCATAGAGCGCCTGCTGGATTTTCCTGGAGGGACTGGACCGCTTATTTGGGTTCGGTCCGATATGCTCAGACCCAGTTGAAGATGGAAAGGTAGATGAAACCTGTGGGTTTAACGCTCCAGGGCAGAGATCTGACTGCTGAGTGCTTCGTGATTCGGCTTCATTCTCAGCTGGGCTTGACTTGTTGTGCGTGGGGCTGTGAACCCCCAAATCGATTTGGGGGTCTGATTCTTTAGGGCTATACACTCCGAACCCACTGTTAGGGTTTACAGGGCGCATCTGCTGTAGGTGAAGTGAGGAGTTGGGATCCGAGATGCTCAGTCCGTGGGGGGTGAGGGTAAACGGAACCCCACTTTTAGGGCTTTCTACGTGTGGGACTCGTTTTCGACGAAGTTCATTAGAGTCCAAAGCCTTGAAGCCTAGACCCTCCGCCATTGAGAGAGTGCCGTCAGCCATGGATTTACTGTTTCTCCATGGCTATGTCAGAATCGCCTTAGTCGCCTCACATGGCTCCCACCATTGTTTTCGTATGGGAGCTTTTATGGAGGTGTTAACTTGCATACTTAAAGAGAAATCCTTCCAACCTGATTTTAAGTTCCACTGGAAATGTGGAACTACCAAACTTGTCAATCTATGCTTTGCAGATGATCTTATGATCTTTTGCAAAGGTGAAGTAAGCTCCATTAATCACATTCAGAATTCTTTGACTGAATTTGAGAAGTTGTCTGGGCTTTCAGCAAGCCCTACCAAGAGTAGCATCTTCTTCTCTGGTGTTAGCCCTCCCACCAAGGCATCCATATTAGGTATCCTAGGTTTCCAGGAGGGGTCTTTGCCTGTTAGGTATTTGGGGGTACCTCTACTGTCCACCAAACTCAAGCACTCTGATTGTAAAGTAATGGTTGACAGAATTTTGGCCAAGACTAAATCATGGACACATAGGTACCTGTCCTATGCTGGGAGGATTCAATTAATAAAATCAATACTGTTCTCAATGCAAACCTATTGGTCATCTCTCTTCATTATCCCTAAGAAGGTAATTAAGGAGGTAGAATCTATCCTTAGAGCATTCTTTTGGTCTGGCCCCGACCTTAAGAAAACAGGGGCAAAAGTCTCTTGGGAACATCTTTGTTCTCCTGTTAAGGAAGGAGGGTTAGGTTTTAAATCTATGGAGGTCTGGAACAAGGCAGCAGTTGCCAAGCATATTTGGTTCCTTATCTCGGGAGGGGAGCAATCTATGTGGTGCCAATGGGTGAAGTCTTACCTACTTAAAGGTAAGAGCTTTTGGAGTGTTAAAACTCCAAGTAATCCCTCATGGGTATGGAGGAAAATTCTTAACATTAGACCACTCATCCAATCACACATTAAGTATAAAATAGGGGATGGCCAATTGACCTCCTTGTGGTTTGATAACTAGCATCCCCTAGGGCCCCTGTTGCCTAAATTTGGGCCTAGAATTACCTTAGATTCTGGACTGCACAAGGATTCCACTGTGCAGTCTATCATTAGGGACAATCATTGGGCCTTCCCACTGACCCAAACTCCTGATCTCAATGAGTTGAGATCAGAATTACAAGCTGTCCCCATCAATGCTTCCACTGGGGATAGATGCATTTGGAATCTCAATGCATCTGGTAAGTTCACCATCTCATCCTTATGGGATCATTTAAGGATACATTTTCCAGCTATCACTTGGCATAAAGTGGTATGGTTCTCAGGGTACATCCCTAGATGTAGTGTGATCTCATGGATGGCCATCCTTAATAGATTATCTACAGAAGACAGACTAGTCATGTTTGGAATGAAAGCTGCATCCATCTGCAGCCTATGTTTGGGAGTAGAGTCCATGAGCACCTCTTTTTTGATTGCCCCACGGCTACACAAATTAGGGGAATCCTATCCCCAAAGACCCCTCACATGACAGGCTTGACATCCATGCAGCAGTGGGTGAGTAGGCTGTCCTCTGTCCAAGGCAAGGCTCTGGCCATTACAATTGCTAAACTTGTCTTTACAACCTATGTGCACCAATTATGGCTTGAGAGGAATCATAGGAAATTCCAGAATCTTAATTGCCCTCCTGGAGTGGTTGCTCACAAAATTTCAAATGAAGTAAGGTTCAGGTTGCTGTCTTTATCTAAGTTCAAGGGGCCTTCTCAATTATTATCTATGTGGAATATTCATGATTAACATTCTCAGTAATAAGTTAGAATGAAATTACCCATATACTCACATGATTACACATGCAGGTTAAATCTCAAGGGGTTTCCCCTTGATCTAACTTGGTCCAGAATTGTCTCTGGATTCAGAAGGGAGGTTTCAGAAGGATTATTACTTCTAAGTATTCAGATCGATGGTGAGAGCAGGACTTCAGAAACAAAGCAGGATATCAACATGTCTGCTATTACTCCATCCTGCAGCTGCATCCTGTGCCTTAATCAGCTCAGCAGATTAGGCATTCCACACTCCACACATGCCATTCAAGGCTGCATTTGTTGTAGCTGTCCATCTATGCTTATTGCCACATCAGCAACTTATGCTCAAGGGTACTCAGGAAGGCTTGGCCTTCTATTACTGCTAAGTACTCATGTAGTTACCTTATCTCTTTTAGGTATCTTGGTATTCCATTGCATTGAACGGTCCTACTATATTGAGTGCAATCCTTGTGAGCTGAGTGCTCTAGCCCCATCCGTCATTGTGAGAGGAGGTAATATTTAGCGGGGGCATTATGTGAGGTTTAGTTGAGGGAGTATAAGGTTTCCCTGTGTTGGCTTTGTTTAGAGAGTGGGAGTTGGGAGTTTTGGCATTGTAATATTTAGTGTGATCATTTATGCTGCTCCTGCTGCTATGGTCATGCACCAAAGTGTATCTGCATCTCTGCATTTGGTTCAGTAGTTGACTGATGACTGATGGTTTAGTAGTTAGCTGTTTTTCTGTTATTGCTGTAATGGCTCTGACTGTAATGGCTGCTCTGTTGATCATGCCTCAGTTTTTCTGCACTTTTCTGCACTTTGTCTCTTTTGTTGTTTCAGAAGTTGTAATGAAGCTTGTTCAGTGTCATTTCTAATATTAGCCTAACCAATAGGGGCTGTCATTGGGATCTCCCTTCGCAGAGGGGGACGTCCTCTGCATTTTGATTTTGATTTTGATTTTGATTGTGTGTGAATTTTGGCTGTTCTGGGTTGGTGTTGGGAGCTTCAGATTTGGAAGCATATGCCTTGTAGAATAGCAGCTTCAGAGACTGTTTAAGATTGTAAGTTCTGAAGTTTGGAAGACTGTTTTGACTGCATCAGTTATATTGACACAAAGGGACTGCATCAGTTCAGCATGTGGATCAGTCTTCTGCATTCTGCATTTTGTTTCAACTCTTTAGGAGCTTCAGAAGTTTGGAAGCAGGTGTAGGTTCAGAGAGCACATCTGGTTAGTAGCCATGTCTGACAAGGCGATTTCTGACAACGCCGTGTTCCTCCCTCTTCCGTGAGTTATGGCAGACGGCACTGTCTCCATTGCGGATGGTCTAGGTCTCAAGACCTTGGACTCAAATGAAATTCGCAGAAAAATCAAAGGAGCTGTCGCCCCACTCATCTCGAAACCAAACGAGACTTCACCATTTCTGGACTTCGGATCAGCAAACCCTAACTCTCAGATACAGCAAACACTTTTCGAGGAAGGTTTGCTGATGGAGGCCCAGGAGCGTGCACGATCTGTTAACCAACAACGAGAATCAGTTCTCGCCTCTCCTTCAAACGGGTTTGGAGTTCATAGCCCCAGATCCTCCAAAACCTCCCCTTCTCGGAAGCTTCAGCAGGCTTTTCTTGAGGAAAGCAAAAGACTGGAAGCTGAGGAACGAGCCCCTCACCTCCAGTGCAGAGAGAACCAGTCGCAAGATTCGAAGGTTGAAACGGAAGTCGCGGTTAAGGGCTCGATTCCATCATCATCTTCGGAAGGGTCTGGGGCGATTAGCCCTAAATCACAAATCAATCCGAACCCTAAAGTTACTCAGAGGTTTCAACAACAACAGGTGACCCACCTCCATGGAAACTCCTACCAGTTTCAACGCACTCCGGCAAAGGTACAGGAGAAGCAAGGTATGCGTTCGGAGTCTGAGGCTCGAATGCTTGAAATTGTGAGTCGACTGGAGGACGAGCTCAATATATCGGAAGACCCGTTCGTGCTAGACGTGGTCACAGCCAAATTGCAGAGCATTCAACAGTCATGGAGAAAGGCTGAGTTACAAGAACAGGTACATAGCCCTAAAACCACATCTACGCTTCCGTTTAACGCAAGGGGGAAACCATATGGGGAAGGGGATGAACCCAACCCTTCGCTCAGAAATTTTAAAACAGGAATTACACCCACAACAGCCAAGTTAGGCCAACATCAATACAGCTACAGACCTAAACTAGGTCAACATCAGCCAAAGCCTAAGCCAAAAAACTGGGCTGCCCTCCTCCAGTCACAAAGCCCATCTCTGGACATGAAACTGGATCATTTTCCAGACCTCCAGAGAGGAAAACAAGCGCTGGTAGAAATAGATTTGGAACTGACCGATGTAGGCATGTGGAACAAGTACTTGGTAGGACACTTCTTAGATGGACAAATGGCCTATCCCCTAATAGTTGCGACTGCTAGGAGCCAATGGAAGGAGCATTTTGTGGCTGTAAAACCTGATGTGGCTGGATTCTACATGTTTGAATTCAAAGATGAGCAGTCCAAGATACAAGTCCTTGAAGGGGGTCCCTATTTCTTCTCTCAAAAATATCTAGTACTAAAGGATTGGCATAGGATGATGAAGCCTGCTAGAGAACAGCCTACCAAAATACCTGCCTGGGTGAAATTGCATGATCTGCCAATGGAACTGTGGAACCAAGAGTGCTTGAGTAGAATAGCTAGTTCTATTGGAAGACCCCTGCATGTTGATCATGCCACTGCGAAGACTGCTAGACAACCAGGTCTACAACAGACTAAATCTACGAAGGCAAGAATCTGCATTGAGGTCAGTGCTGAACAAGACCTCCCTGATGAGGTTCAAGTAGTAGTGGAAGGGGAATCTGTTGTTATCCCTGTGGAATACCAAGTCCTACCTCCTATGTGTTCACAATGCCATGTCTTTGGTCATGCTACATCCAAATGTAGCAAGCAAGCTGTTGTACCCCCCTCCCCCCCCCCACCCCAGTCAATTGGAATGGCAGGTTGTGAATCGTGGGAAACAGAAAGCAGTTGAACAGCCCTCCCTAGTCAGGATTGCTAACCCCCCTCACAGCCCTCTACCTCATGACCTGTCAGCAGCCTCACCATCCAATCTAAAGGAGAATACTGAAGATTCTGATGACTCTGATGTAGAACTTCTGAATGTACTAGAGGGAGTGGTAAGTTCAGTACTACATGTAAATAAGCTGACAGAGAACACAGAACATAGTCAGTCCAATGAGGAAGCAAACAAGGAAGCAATGGCAGCAAGATCTGGTACTAGTACTAGCTCTGAAATTCAGCAATCAGTTGGTGAGGGGAAGCCACCTGATATCAAATTGCAATCGGGAGGTTCCAAGAAGCCTGGTCACAATGGCAAATATAGGAGTCAATCCAAAGGCTCCTCACATAAGAAAAGGAAGTAACTTTCCCTCCTCTTTTCTTTTTGTCCACAATTATCTAAATAAAGCTCATCTTGTGCATCACTCTTAATCTCATTAGTTGAAGCTCATTGTGGTTATCTTTTTCCCTTTTGTATTAATGTTTAGCAAACCATTGCATTTTGGAGTTTGGAATGTTAGAGGTCTCAATGACCCACTGAAGCAACAAGAGGTTAAGAAATGGGTTCATAACAATAATTTGTCCCTTGTGGGGATAATTGAACACAAAATTAAAGAACCAAAGGTAACTGGAGTTGTTAGTCTTATCTTACCTCATTGGAGTTTTATTAGCAACTATGTCCACTCCCCCTTGGGCAGAATTTTGGTATGCTGGAACCCCTCCTTTTTTAATGTCCAACCTGTTTCCCAATCAAACCAATACATACATTGCAATGTGCAATCATGTGATGGCAATTATTCCTTTGCAGCCACCTTTGTATATGGGGATAATTGCCATCTTGAAAGGCAGACACTTTGGCGTGACTTGCAAACAGTTGCTCTTTCATCCCCTTGGATAGTCCTTGGTGACTTCAATGCTATCAGGTCACCATCTGAGAAAGTGGGAGGTGATAAACACTGGCCCCCTTGGATGGATGATATTAATGTCTGCCTCCAATCTGTGGAGCTGGTTGACCTTAAATACTCTGGGAATCAATTTACTTGGTCTAATAAACAAGTTGGTGCATCCCACATTAGCACAAAGTTGGACAGGGTCCTAGTAAATGAGAATTGGATCAAAACTCTATGTTGGTCTAGTGCTCATTTCTTAAACCCTGGAGTTTCAGACCACTCCCCTGCAGTTGTAGCATTGGCACCCATTACCCCTCCTAAATCTAGACCTTTTAGATTCTTTAACTTTCTGGCAGACCATCCTAACTTTATGAACATTGTTCAGAGTGTCTGGAGGAGGGTGATCATAGGTAATCCCATGTATTGTGTCTGTGAAAAGTTGAAGATCCTACAAAAGGATCTAAAACAGTTGAATACCAAAGAATTCAGTGATCTATCATCCAGAGTTGCCTCTACCAGACAACAGCTGGATGTTATTCAAAATGCCCTGGCCTCAGATCCTAGTGACACAGCAAATCAAGTTGCTGAAAAGGCATTATGCAAACAGTACCTCACCCTAGCTAGAGCCGAGGAGAGCTTTGCCAGACAAAAATCAAGAGTTCAATGGTTGAAACTGGGAGACCAATGTACCTCCTTTTTCTTCAAATCAATTAGTAATTCCAGGAATAGAACTAGGATTACTAGCTTGGTCTTGGAAGATGGTAATACCACACAGGATATTGAGCTGATCAAAGGATCTTTTATCCATTACTACACCAAGTTGCTTGGTTCCCCTCACCAAAGCAACTATGCTGGATCATCTAGGGTCCAGCAGCTCATCACTAGGAAACTGTCAGAGTCTCAGAGGCAGGATATGGTAGTGGGAGTCACTGACAAAGAAGTTAAGGACATCTTCTGGTCCCTTAACCCTCAGAAAGCCCCCGGACCTGATGGATATAATGCTACCTTCTTTCATAAGGCTTGGCCTATGATTGGTCATGAGGTCACCTCTGCCGTCAAGTCTTTCTTTAGATCTGGCCAACTGTTAAAGAAAGCCAATGCAACACTGGTTGCTCTTGTACCTAAGGTTCCCAATCCTTCAAAGGTTGGGGATTACAGGCCAATATCATGTTGCAACCTCATTTACAAGTGTATTGCCAAGATTCTAGCCAATAGAATTAAGTCAGCCCTCCCCCACTTGATTGATCCAGCTCAGTCTGGGTTTGTTCAGGGCAGAAGGATTGCGGATAACATCTTCCTCACACAGGAGTTGATGAGGGGTTACCACAAACACTCCTCCTCTCCTAGGTGTGCCATGAAAGTAGATATAATGAAGGCCTATGACAATGTCAGGTGGGACTTCCTCTGGGATGTCCTTGCCTCAATGAACTTCCACCCTCAGATGATCAGGTGGTTAAAAGCCTGTGTAACCACAGCCAATTACTCCCTAAGCTTCAATGGTGAAGCTATTGGGTACATCCCTGGCCAAAGGGGATTGAGGCAAGGAGACCCCCTTTCCTCGTACCTATTTGTTATTGCCATGGAAGTCCTCACATGCATTCTCAAGGAGAAAACCCTATTCCCTGATTTTAATTTCCATTGGAAATGTGGGTCAACCAAGTTGGTTAACTTATGTTTTGCAGATGATCTTATGATATTTTGCAAAGGTGAATTAAGTTCTATAAACCATATTCAGTCATCATTGGAAGAGTTTGAATCCTTATCTGGCCTCTCCCCTAGTCCAAACAAAAGCAATATTTTCTTCTCAGGTGTTAGCTCCTCCACCAGAGCATCAATATTGCATGTTCTTGGCTTTCAGGAGGGTACCCTTCCTGTTAGATATCTAGGTGTCCCCTTACTGTCCACCAAACTGAAGCATACTGACTGCAAATGTTTGGTGGAAAAAATCATTGCAAAAACTAAGTCCTGGACCAACAGATACCTCTCCTATGCTGGGAGACTCCAATTGATTAAGTCCATTCTGTTCTCCATGCAGACCTATTGGTCTTCTCTCTTTATTCTTCCTAAAAGAGTCATTAAGGAAGTGGAAGCTACATTGAGAGCCTTCTTCTGGACTGGACCTGATCTCAAAACCTCTGGAGCTAAAGTCTCATGGGAACATCTCTGCTCCCCTGTCCAAGAAGGTGGTCTTGGGTTCAAGTCTTTGGAGACTTGGAACAAATCTGCAGTGGCTAAGCACATTTGGTTCCTTGTGTCCGGCGGGGAACAATCCATGTGGTGTCAATGGGTCAAGTCCTACTTACTCAGAGGTAGGAACTTTTGGTGTGTTAAGGTCCCAAGTGAACCTTCCTGGGTGTGGAGGAAAATCCTATCCTTGAGACCCCTTGTTCAGCCACACATTCTGTACAAGTTGGGGGATGGAATGTCTACTTCTTTATGGTATGACAACTGGCATCCCCTAGGACCACTACTCCCAAGATTTGGTCCTAGAATTATCTATGATTCTGGAATAACTAGGGATGCCTCTGTTCAACATATAATACATAACAACCAGTGGGCCTTCCCTGTCACCCAAACCCTGGAACTTAATGAAATAAGAACTGGTCTGCATACAATCACTGTCAATAGTGCTACCAAGGATACATGCATGTGGGCGCTAACTAAGTCAGGGCAGTTCTCCATCTCATCCCTATGGGACAATCTTAGAACCCACTTTCCCATTGTTACATGGCATAAGGTTGTATGGTTTCCAGGCCACATACCGAGGTGTAGTCTAATTACTTGGATGGCCCTTCTTCAAAGATTAAACACTGAGGATAGACTAGTCCTGTTTGGGCTCAAATCCACCTCCCACTGTATATTGTGCCCTAACATGGAAAACCATGCCCACCTATTTTTTGAGTGCCCTATGGCTGCCCAAGTCAGGAATATCCTGTCTCCCAAAGTCCCCCACATGCAAGGACATCAGAACTGGCAGACTTGGGTGGATTGCCTCTCTAGTTTGAGAGGTAAGTCTTTGGCCAACACTATTGCAAAGCTGGCCTTCACTGTATATGTTCATCATATTTGGATGGAAAGGAACCACAGAAAGTTCCAGAACTCCTCCTGCCCCCCCATTGTAGTTGCTCATAAAATCTCCGATGATGTAAGGTCTAGGCTTTTGTCCTTGGCTAACCTACCTAGTGGTCCCCTCTCTAGACAACTAAAAATCCAATGGAACATTGTTTAGTGGTGTACTTAACATACTATCACATCTGCAGGTCTGTGGTCAAGGGAGATACAGCTTTGTGCTGCTCCTCCTTGTCTTAATGAGATGGTCACAGAAACAGAAGCAGAAGCAGGGGATTGCTTCAACAAGAAGCAGCAAAGGCTATACTTCAGCAAGAAGAAGAAGGCTAGATCCACAGGCTGGATCCACATTCAAAGGGGATATACTTCAGCTCAGGTTATATTTACATCTATTACTCAGGTAGTTACCTTAATCTCTGTTAAATCATGTGAGAATTAGTAGAGGGAGAAGGGGTTACCCAGCTCTTGGTTCTGTTCTTGAGAGTGAGAGGTGTGTGGTACTAGGGAGTAGTTGTTTGCTGCATTTCTGCATTTGGTCAACTGTTATGGTTCAGTAGGTTCTGCATTTCTGCATTTCTGCTGTTGACTGATGACTGCACTGTTTTGGACAGCAGCAGCCTGTTGATTCAAGTAGTAGTGTTGGTTAATTTTGAGCATGACTTCCATGCTAAGCATTATTCTTTGCTCTACTTTATTTTTGCCTAACCATTAGGGGCTGTCGTGGGATCTCCCTTCGCAGAGGGGGACGTCCTCTGCATTGCATCACACTTACTTTACATTATACTTTACATTGCATTATGTTTAGACAGATGGTGGTTCAGTAGTTGACTAATAGTTGGCTCAGTTATGGTTCAGTAATTGCTATGTCTGCACTCTGTTCTGTCTGATGGACTGCTGCTGATCTGCTTTCTGCACTTCAGAAGTTTCACTTCAGAAGTTTGTGACTAGGAAAGGCCTAAGTGTTGGCTCAGTTCAGAAGTTTCACTTCAGTAGTTGGCTCAGTTATTCTGTTCTGGCTTCTATTAAGATGTTGCAACTGAATTTGACTAGGAAAGGCCTAAGTTGTGTTTAGACAGATGGTGGTTCAGTAGTTGACTAATAGTTGGCTCAGTAATGGACTGCTGCGGATCTGCTTTCTGCACTTCAGAAGTTTCACTTTGGCTCAGTTCAGAAGTTTCACTTCAGTAGTTGGCTCAGTTATTCTGTTCTGGCTTCTATTAAGGTGTTGCAACTGAATTTGACTAGGAAAGGCCTTAGTTGCCCATCCCTCAATAGTTTTAGTTTAGCCTAACCAATCGGGGCTGTCATTGGGATCTCCCTTCGCAGAGGGGGACGTCCTCTGCATTGTATTGTATGCATTGTATGCATTGTATGTATTTTTGTCTTGTTAAACCTTAGTTTAGCATACTATGGATTGTTCACGTTGGGATTGCACAATCAGCTAGTTCTTGTGACTGTTCTGGCATTTCTCTGAAGCTTATCCACTGTGGTTACCTCAATCTTTGGGAGCTTCAGAAGCTGGAAGCCACAAGTCTATCACAATACGGGAGTGCAATGTGCAAAGTGCAATGCTCAGTTCTAAATCAGTTCAGATTCAGTTCAAACCCCAACTCTTCAGGACAAGTGCTAGCAACAGCTATGGAAGATGGTGTTTCCCCCCCCAAATATGCCTGCAGGCAGTTCTGTTGCTGTCATTTCTGGGCTGCTGCATTGTGGTTGCTGTCCAGCACTGTTTTGGTTGGACAGTGCAGCTAGTGCAGCAAGATGTTCAAGGTTAGATGTATCAAGTCCAGCAAGTTGTTATCATGTTCTGAGCATGTCTTGAGCAAGATGGTGTTTCCCCCCCCTTTTTTTTTGTAGATGGATAGGAAACAAATCAGTTGTTGTAATTTGTTTTGTCTCCATCTAGATTACAACATATCCAATCCATGTAGCCATTTGGCTTAGATTTCAATTTCTCAATCTTTTCTTTTCTTGTATTTTCCTCCTGGGGTATGCCCCTTGTAGGCTGTATATTCGGTTAGCCTCTTTTTAATTTCAAGCTGATTTACCCAAAAAAAAAAAAAGTTTGGAAGCTCGTGGCTGTCCAGTTCTGATTGTTTGTCAAGTTCAGAAACTATATTTTACCTCATCCAAGCTGCATCAGTTCTGATTTGCTGTTGCTGCTGTGATTGTTATGAAGATTTAATGACTGTGTAAATGGTTCACTAGTGGTTGATAGTGGTTGTTATGTGTAAATGGTATTGTGGAGCCTTGTTTGGACTGACAAGCTGCATTTGACTTGCTGTAATTCATGTTCTGAAGGGGAACAATTCCTTTAGATGCACTTCTAGATGCCTTAAGCATAGTTTTGTTGTTATCAATTGCCTGTGTTTCCTTTCCCTCTTACTAGATGGATTGGAAACATAGCTTCACATCACTGCCTTGTAGCCACTTGGCGTTATCAATTTTCTTTATCTTCTTTTGTTTTCTTTTTTCTTTTTCCTCCTGGGGTATGCCCCTTGTAGGCTGTATATCCGGTTACCCTTTTTTCTATTTCATGCTATTTTACCTAAAAAAAAAAAAGACAAGATTTGATGCAAGTGAATCCGAAAAGAAAAGAATCTAATACGCACTACTAGATTGTATAGATTAGAAAGTTCAAAAATGCAATTACCTGCAAATTTAGTGGAAACTTCGGTTGGTGGTGTCCCCTCGGGGTAACATAGAGAAACAGATGGTGAGATTGACGAGTGGGGGTTGAGGGAGAATAAATGGCAATGTTCACCCCGTTTTGTTAAAAATAACATAGTTAGCCAAAGGAAAACTATAACAGAGTATGAGATTGTTGATACTTTACGTGCATGTAATATCGAGAAACTAGGACACCGGTGATTTCAAATCTGCAAGCAAAGACAGGATTAGATGCGAGAGAATCGGATGTAGCTCAGTCTTCTTAGAAAATACACTCCCCCTATGATTGAAGCACTAAATTTGAAAAATATTGGACTACATACTTGCAAAGACAGGATTAGAACTGTTATGGTTCAGAACTGTCATGGACACCAATCTTTGTGTCCAACTCATTCCAATCTTTGTGTCCATAGGGATATCACTAATGTTTGGCAATTCTGCATCAGTCCTGTTGTTTCTGTTCTACTCAGAGTTCAGAATCTGAACTTCAGTTGCATGGTATTATGATATTATGGTGCATAGTATTATAACTGCTAATTCTGGATTCTGAATCTGTTCTGTGGTGCACTGTGCATCAGTTTGGTTAGTTTGGTTCAGTTGTTACCAAGTCCTGCATCAGTTCTGATGTACTGAAAGGTTCAGTTGGCTTTCAGTTGTTACCAACATTAAGTTTCTGTTTTGAAAGTTTCAGAAATTGTGCCTGTCCTGTGTGGCTCCTTTGCTGAGTGTAGCATGTGGTTCAGTCTTCTGCAATGTGGATTCGTGGACATGTGCAATCACAGCTATGTTTTGTAATGAAGTTTTAATGACTGTGTAAATGGTTGATTAGTGGTTCATAGTATTGTGGACTTGTGCAATGTGGTATTAGTGGTTGATCCTCTTCATGTTCTGAAGGGGTTGCTTTGGTAGTTTGTTTTGTGGTTTGTTCTTTTGTAATTTTGCCTAACCAATAGGGGCTGTCATTGGGATCTCCCTTCGCAGAGGGGGACGTCCTCTGCATCGCATTGCGTTACAGTGCATTGAGTTACAATTCTTTACGAGCTCACTTCTGCTCAAAGTTAGAGCCTCAGAAGTCCATTACTATTCTGATCTGGTGGACTCTTCCAGCAGTGCAATGTGCAAGGTTCAAGGCTCCAAGTACAAGGCTGCTGATGTTCAAGTTCAGAATCTGGTATTTCAAGACCTGCATTCTGTAGCAGCAGTTCTGAAGCTTCATCAAAGCAGCAGCAGTTCTGTTGCTGTGCTTGCATTTAGTGACTGATGGTTCAGTAGCTGCTGAGGGTTGGTTCAGTAGTTAGTGACTGATGGTTCAGTTCAGATAGCACCTTGGTTCAGTTGTGTAGTGGTTCAGTTGGTTCAGTTTGGTTCAGCTAGTTTTGTACATACCAACTAGCTTTGTACATACCAAGCTAGCAGTTGATGATGTATGCCTGCATCTTATCCAAGTTCAGATTCTGTTAGCTGTGGATCCTATGGTGTTCCGTAGTGTTTTGTCCAAGTTCAGATTCTGATTAGTATCATGAAATTTGCTAGTCATTTTGAGTTCTGTTTCGTATCCCTCTTTTAGATGGGTACGAAACAGACGTTCTATTTACTTCTAGTCCTATGTAGCCGGTTGGCGTAGGCGCACTTTTGTTTTTATTCTTTTCTTTTCTTTTCTTTTCTTTCCTCCTGGGGTATGCCCCTTGTAGGCTGTATATTCGGTTAGCCCCCCCTTTTTATTTCAAGCTGATTTACCCAAAAAAAAAAAGACAGGATTAGATGCAAGTGAATCCGGAAAAAAAGAAGAAACCAATACGCAACACAGGATTGTATAGATTAGAAAGTTTAAAAATGCGATTACCGGCTGATTTGGTGGCAACTTCGGTTGGCGGTGTCCCCTCGGGGTAACATAGACAAACGAATCGTGAGATTGACGGGTGGGGGATGAGATAGGAAGAGAGAGAGAATGTATATTAACACCTAAAGACAACAAATACAACCATCCACATAACTAAAACACCATACTCTTAGAACATAAAAAAAAAAAAAAAAAAAAGGTCATTCCTACTTTCAATCATTTCATTTCAAAGTATCAGCCCCGACACGCGTACAACCACTTATTGTATCCCAAGTTTTTTTTTTTTTTTCCGGTAAATCAGCTTAGAATTGAAAAAAGAGGCTAACCGAATATACAGCGTACAAGGGGCATACCCCAGGAGGAAAAAAGCGAAAACAAAACAAGATTAAAGAAAATAGCTTATGCCAGAAGGCTACATGGACTAAAAGGTATGCATTGTTTCCAGTCCATCTAGAAAGAGGGAGGGAAAACAACGCCTTAATGGTACCAACAAAATAGCTTGAAAGCAGCTTGATACATCTAAACATGAAAAAGTAGAATGCAGCAGTAGCAAAATGGACAATTACTATCACTTGAAAACTCTTCAAAACACTTTGGGCCTTCAACCCAGGCAGACCCATAATCTGGGCTGCATATGAAAACTGGACAGCAGCTACACAATCAAAAGGAACTGGACATCAGCAACCTAACGGCACCCATCACAGAACATCAGCTGGCGTGGCAAAACAGGACCAGCCACTAACCGATGCAAAACAGCAGCAACAGTCCTTACAGCAATGACAACAGTGGCTAGCAGCAGCCACACATCAACTAATAGCAAATAGAGGTAAAAACAGCTAGGGACAGCCCCCCTAGAAAAGCTTAAACATTCCTAGGGACAACCCCCCAAGGATAGGTCAAAACAATACCCAATAAGACTTCAAACGTCAAAACAATACCCATAGGTACTTGTCCTACGCTGGGAGGATTCAATTAATAAAATCAATACTGTTCTCAATGCAAACCTATTGGTCATCTCTCTTCATTATCCCTAAGAAGGTAATTAAGGAGGTGGAATCTATCCTTAGAGCCTTCTTTTGGTCTGGCCCCGACCTTAAGAAAACAGGGGCAAAAGTCTCTTGGGAACATCTTTGTTCTCCTGTTAAGGAAGGAGGGTTAGGTTTTAAATCTATGGAGGTCTGGAACAAGGCAGCAGTCGCCAAACATATTTGGTTCCTTATCTCGGGAGGGGAGCAATCTATGTGGTGCCAATGGGTGAAGTCTTACCTACTTAAAGGTAAGAGCTTTTGGAGTGTTAAAACTCCAAGTAATCCCTCATGGGTATGGAGGAAAATTCTTAACATTAGACCACTCATCCAATCACACATTACGTATAAAATAGGGGATGGCCAATTGACCTCTTTGTGGTTTGATAACTGGCAACCCCTAGGGCCCTTATTGCCTAAATTTGGGCCTAGAATTACCTTAGATTCTGGACTGCACAAGGATTCCACTGTGCAGTCTATCATTAGGGACAATCATTGGGCCTTCCCACTGACCCAAACTCCTGATCTCAATGAAGTGAGATCAGAATTACAAGCTGTCCCCATCAATGCTTCCACTGGGGATAGATGCATTTGGAATCTCAATGCATCTGGTAAGTTCACCATCTCATCCTTATGGGATCATTTAAGGATACATTTTCCAGCTATCACTTGGCATAAAGTGGTATGGTTCTCAGGGTACATCCCTAGATGTAGTGTGATCTCATGGATGGCCATCCTTAATAGATTATCTACAGAAGACAGACTAGTCATGTTTGGAATGAAAGCTGCTTCCATATGCAGCCTATGTTTGGGAGTAGAGTCCCATGAGCACCTCTTTTTTGATTGCCCCATGGCTACACAAATTAGGGGTATCTTATCCCCAAAGACCCCTCACATGATAGGGTTGACATCCATGCAGCAGTGGGTGAGCAGGCTGTCCTCTATCCAAGGCAAGGCTCTGGCCATTACAATTGCTAAACTTGTCTTTACAACCTATGTGCACCAATTATGGCTTGAGAGGAATCATAGGAAATTCCAGAATCTTAATTGCCCTCTTGGAGTGGTTGCTCACAAAATTTCAATTGAAGTAAGGTGCAGGTTGTTGTCATTGTCTAAGTTCAAGGGGCCTTCTCAATTATTATCTATGTGGAATATTCATGATTAACATTCTCAGTAATAAGTTAGAATGAAATTACCCATATACTCACATGATAACACATGCAGGTTAAATCTCAAGGGGTTTCCCCTTGATCTAACTTGGTCCAGAATTGTCTCTGGGTTCAGAAGGGAGGATTCAGGAGGTTCAGCAGTTATAGTTCCCTTGAAGGTTCTAAGTATTCAGAGATGGAAGCAGAGCTTCTATAGCTCAGTTCTGTAGAAGCACTGCAGTTTTGTTGCTGCAGTGAGTTGGTTGTACAGCAAGTCATGGGTCAAGGGGGATACAGCTTCATGCTCCTCCTTGGTCACAGAAACAGAAGCAGAAGCAGGGGAGAGCAGGATTCAGCAACCTGCCTGCTGTCCAGTCACAGTCACAGAAGCAGGTCAACATGCTTCAACAAGAGGTACTAAGTCTGCTATTACTCCTACATACACAGGTAGTTATCTTATACTCTGTGGTCTCTCTACCAGACTCAAGGTTCATGTGTGTTGAGAGTTAAGTTGTTAGCATTCAATGCAATCTGTGTTTCCCTGTGAGAGTGTTAGGAGCATATTTGCCAAGAACTTGTCAATTGTGAGGTTTCAAGAGTGTTAGGAGCATATCTTATACTCTGTGAGAGTGTTAGGAGCAATCTGTGTTCACTGCTCTGCTTTTATCAATTTATCATTGTACTTATGGGCTGTTTCTGCTGCTATGCTTAGCTGACCATCATCTGGTTTTGCTGCTACAAGGGCAGTCCAAGTTCTGATGTTCTGATGTTCGGAAAGGTCCCTTCTGAACCTGTTCTGAACCTGTTAATATTTCTGACAGACCATTTTACTGATGAGTCCATGTAGCTATTTCAATGATGAGTGCCTATTTCAATTCAAGTCAAGTTTCTGTTTTCAGTTAGTGATGTTCTGAACCTGCTGTTCTGATGATGTTCTGATGTTCTGAACCTGCTAGGTTGTAGCAGGTTCAGAAGTTGATAGACGTAGCAGGTTCTGTATTCAGTTATGCCTAACCATCGGGGGCTGTCAATGGGATCTCCCTTCACAGAGGGGGACGTCCTCTGTATTGTATTGTTTTGTATTGTTTTCAATATTGTATAGTATGGTTCAAGTTCAGAAG